>FR989952.1:10104085-11491585 GCA_905404175.1 Anthocharis cardamines | reverse complement strand
TACAATTATGTTTAGTCGACTTTTTTGAGCACGTAATGGTTCCTAATTAAAATGTTTAAGTACTAAAAAGGTTTCTTTTCATTTACACACATTAAATAAAATACAATTCGAAAAAATCGTATTATTCGAATAATTTTTATTATAGAATTCGAAATATCCGAATACCTACTTCGAACGAATAATGCATGCCCTAATCGTAATACGAATACATCTGTCAGTGCAAAAGTGATCCAAATGCTTTCGAGATCGGCGTGATTTACAGATTTATTATGATTTTAAGTTAATTTCAGGGCATTTTGCATTAAATAATATATTATATAGTTTTGCAATAATTCAATTATGTCTCGTTCCTTCGTGTTTTATAATATATTAGAACAAACCTATTTATTATAATTGATGCATATCGTATTAAAATATTTTTTAATTAAAGTTAAAATAGGTTGCTTTATAAAAAAAAAATATTCACATTCTGGGCTGCTAATAAAAACCCGTTTCCGTGGAAATAATAAATATATGTGTCTGAACCGGGAATCGAACCCAGGATCATTGGCGCAGGAGTTTACCGAGTAGGCGGTCACGTGGCCAATATAAAATTCGATCATGAAACGAAAACTCACTTCATCATAAATATTATAAGTAGGTATAACTTTAATCGAAACTTTTTATTTAAATTTGACCATTGTCATTAAGCATAATGTTATTCAATATATGTACATTTTTTTTTATTAAGTTAATTAGAAAAACCATAGATTTTTTTTCAATTCAGACGTATTTTCTAAAATCTATGTTTTTAAATTCTATCGATATACATTTCTCATACGAAGTATCTCGAGCATAGACGATCTTCGATAGTAATTTCACTTCACTTCGAATGTACGCACCATTGACATAGTATTAAATAGACTTCAGGTCGCATACAAAATTCACGAAAAAAGTGTACCGATTATTTAAGCCTCGTTCCTTGTCAAATTTTGAAAAAATGACACTGCTCAATGGGAACAAAGAAAAGAGTGAAGTTGAAATATGATTTTATTAGTTACCAAAATATATATACATATATATATATATATATATATATATATACATATCTATGTATTATACATACACACTTGACTAACTTCGAAGATTGAAACTTGGTATTATTAGTATAGTTTATGAAACACCAATGTGTAAATTATCATGTATCTAGTAGGGTACAAAAACTATAATATATTTGATAAACAATAATATGTTTTATATAAATAGTAATTCGTATGTTATATAATAATATCCGCAAAATGTTCCAAATATACAGATTGGAATATTTTCTTTTCCGTTTTAGCGTGAAACCGTAACAAACAAAAAAAATCACTTTCGCATTTATAATATTACTACGGATGCTTATCCTTAGATAGTAAGAATTATCTACTCCATGCATCCACTATTCTGTTACACAATAGTTTGCGCATGTGTTGGCCAACCTTGGCCAAACATTTGTAGCGTTCATTTAAAACAGATAATTTTGTTCAAATTTTCAATTATTTGTTAGTTTGAAAGCTTAAAATATATCTTATTTTATATGTACTAACCAAAAATAAGACTCCGTCCGTAAAATTGTTTTTTCGGGAATTATTTTCGCAATTTTTGAAGACAAACTGTGTCATTGTGAAACGTCTTAATATTGGCCATGCTTGAAGAGAACTAAACAAAATAGACTCTCACATTTCAAGTGAGCCGATATTTACCGGCACGGATTTTTTGCGTCGACCCGATATCTAGTATATTGTTGATCGAAGGTACGCACCAAATGTTTATAGAATCCCAAACCAAGGTGAAGTGAATTAACGTTCGAAGTGAGTTTTTTCGTTTGAGTGAGCTTCGATAGCGAGTTACTATTTTACAGAATGACACTACAGTACCTAATACGAGGAATTTCTGTGAGAACCCGCCTGTAGAATGCGAGCGAATTTCTCACGTTTGTTTATCATACGTCTACGATTGAAGCGAGACTGCTATGAGTCGGCATTCTCAGTAGTATAAATGAAGAGCTTTTTCAAGGAATTCTTGGGGAATTAAATACTTTTAGATTGGAATGAGGTAGCCATATAAGATTTTTTGTATAATTAAAACGATTTTACAATAAAATACTAAGTATAAAAAGAAAATATGAACTTCTTGAATAAAGATTCAATGCAAATTCATACCTAAATAATCGGAAAAAAATTACTTTTGTGAAACTCCATCTCCATATTTAAGTAGTATCCGTCCAATTTAAGGATAATCTTTCATTGTATATAACATAGACAAAATAGTGTGAGGCTCACTTGATGTCTAGTGTTAGCTCAGCCACAGGAAATCATTAATAAATAATGCTTTCAACCTACCTTTATTTTAATAAAAGCATTAATTGGAAATTCACAGACTGAAAACGAAACGAAAATACACCAGTTTTATCAACTACATATATAGTATAGAAATCAAACGTGCAACATTCAAATGAGCATCTGATTAGCAAATGTAGAGAGACGACTTCCCGTTCTACTCAAGACTATCTGTCCTATTGAGTTATTTTATAGACACTAAGATAAACGCAACAAAGTTGTAAAAGCAACTTGGTTGGATGCTTTTGTGACGCCATTGTAAAACTAAAAAGATCCCGAGTATCACTCACGTTTCACTCGGATACAAAGCAAAAACTTTCATCGATATGAATGTTTGAACACAAGATAACATACAACTTACTATACGGTTCATTGGGCGAAAGAAATATATGACCCTTCTCTTACTCCTTAAGGATTAGGATACTATATATATTTTTTATACAATAATGTACTTTTTGACGGGATCATTGGAACAATGGTTATAATATAACGAAACAACATACCATTCTATTACAGCCGTGTGTTTGTTTATTAACACCCTTTTCCCTACGTATGACCATTTCGAGCATAACGTGGTTGGAAGAAATATAGACATTCCGTCCGAGTAAAGAATTACCATTGATAAGGAAAGCTTTGAAGTGAAGATTGAACGTTTCAGCTTTAGTGGACTTCCGAATGCTATAAGTTAGAAAATAGGTATACAGTGTATTATTGATTGTCCTGTGGCAGACAAAATTTTCTACTGTGTTTCAATCTTTTTGTCGATATCTGCCATAAAAAACAATTTACCCGTTTTAATCGTCAACTTGATTAAAACGGGTAAATGTGTTATATAACAGGTAGATGATAATTAACAGTCCCTGCAGTTAATGATCATCTAACCGTCATATTACACTTTCCAAACAATTTGACAAGTTATTTTCAACTCGGGCATTTCACGTATGGCATCCGTTCACGTAACATATCCTTCAGCGATGTTGTACTTCAGAGTTGGACCACAATTAATCACATTGCGGTAGTCACCTAATCGCGCTTAGCGAGTCCATTTGTTAATTCTGAGACAGATATTAAGTTTGCTATATTCAGAATGATTGAGGTGAACGCTTGTCCAGTCATTAATAGGACGTATTTCAATTATTCATTTCGTAAGTTATTTTAGGGAAATATCTTACGACACTTTAATGTGATATATATAAAAGAGATTCCCAACTATATATTGACTCATCACGATATCTCTGGAACCATAAGGCGTAGCGACTTGAAATATGGTAGGAATATTCCTTTCGCCGAGTAGAGGTCAGCTAAGAACGGATTTTACGAAATTCAACCCACAAGGGGGGTTGCGGGGCAATTGCTAGTGTGATATAAAACTTTACATTTAAAACATTATTCGATAACAATTATTTTCAGATATTAGGAACATTCATTTGAATTTTCAAGTAAAACGGTAACGTTTTCATGGTAATTTAAAAACAAAATATTTCAGTGCAGGGAAAAAGTGCTTGTGGCCGCCAGCCTTATATAAAGCGCTCTTGTTTTATCTTCAGCATCTATGACTAATCGTCTTTGTTGCCAAAAGGAAAGCTTCACGCGGAAAATTCCAAGAACAGACATGTGACATGTCATGATATCAATAATTACAGACGAAATAAAAGTTTAATTGTTGTTAAATGTATGGTCGTGATATTTCAAAGATTTTTTTTTATTTATCACAGAAGCAATTATTAATTGGAATATTATTAAAACACTATAGTTTATTGGGCAACCACGGTGTCACGTATATTCAACACCCATTTTCAGTGGCTCCAAGAAATGTGGAAATTTTAATTAGACATGTATTCAAAATATTATTATTATAAAATACACGAAACTTGGCAACAGCAAGACACATATTTGGATAAAGATTTTTATGCAACAATGAAGAAAGCGAGGGAATTTTCCACATAATTTCTGTCAGGCAATGCAAATGTTATGATGTTCAGAGTGCTAACCAACAGGCGATATCTTACCCTTGAAATTATTTAGGTCAGTGTTCACACAATAATTCAAATATAAGTAAAAGGTAAAATAACAATACCTAAAATCTAGCCACTGACGTAACGTGAAGGTTAGTCAGTCTGTATCAAGATCAAGGCGAACTATTTGATAACAAATAATTGATGTAGCGACAACGGTTACTATAGCAACAGTGTACACTAATCATTGATCAGACAAGGGCGGTGTAACCGAATCAATTAGTCCAAACGTCACTTTGAAAGTCACCGTAGCGAGCGCTTTGATCAACGGTAGACAAGCCTAAAAGAGAACCCATTCCCGAAGTAAAGTTTTATTTATATCGGGAGGTTAATAACACGAAATGAACAAGTGTCTTCTTAGAACACAACGTTGATGGGAACGTGTCAAAATGTGTTAGGCCCGTAACAGTATACGGAGACGAGAGGAAGTCAGGTTTAAAATACACCTAGTAAGAATTTGATAATCTTAAATCTCGGTCGGTATATTTATTAAACTTCGGAAAATATTTATTTGTTAAGAAAGGTTAATAACTGTTAGAGACAAATTCTGATATTGAAACGTTTTTGTTTCAAATACAACATTGTCACAAAAAATACTTTTAGGTATATACGTATATATGTTTGATAATTAATTTTATATACACTGAAGGTTATATTTAGTTGGCAGTGTCTTAAATATCCTTCTCATATTTATACTGGACTATGTTCAGAAAAAAGAATCATCTCTGCATTATTGAGGATTTGTTACTTCTATTAGATTCATAAATTGCAACGTCAATGCACACACTCCACGTAATAGCTTAACACCTTGGCTTAGTATAATGCTTGACGATTGCAGTAAGTAATATTTACAATGCACAACAACGAAAACATATAACTGCACATAAAATACAACTGTAAAAAACATTTATAACATTCAAACAGTATTATTTTTACCTTACGTAAATGTTACGTAATTGAATGTTAAGTTTATACGTGGATTTAACGTCGTTTTCATAATTTTATTATCATACTGTTAAACTATTGCTTAACCGCGTATGCCAGTACAATGATGCGTTCCACATCTTGATGCAGCTTCCTCGCTATTGTAAAGTGTCCAACATGTTCGTCACAGCCAGTTTTTGATTTTTTTTGGATCATAAGCGGGTCGCATTAATATGTCATAAAATGCTATTATTTCAGGTCTATCCGATTACGTGAGCAATCACATTTTGAGTTAGGTACTGGGCGTCAGTGCAGAACAATGGGAATCGAAAATAATAATTATATTAGTATATTGATTCTATGTAAGTAACCTATTTTTTTGTACTTTTATTTATATTCTGACTTTTGTAAATTAATTGTTTGTATCTGGTTGATTGATATTTTTTTTTAAATATATATCCATTAGCCGTAGCTCCTAGCTGGGTTTACGGAATAGCAAAGAAATACAATGGCTACAGTAAAATCTGACTAAATCTGACAAATTGAAATGTGATCCAATTTTTTAAGTAAAAATAAGTATTATTCCTTTTTTTAAAAGTTAAATGAAGATAACTATTGAAAAATAACCATCACTTTTAATTAAATAATTTGAATATAACATAAAATTATAGAGTTAATAGTAGGTAATAGATAACTGAGGTTTACGTCGTGTCCATTTGATAGTAACATTACGAAACATAAGTGAACCTTGAATTCTTATAAGTCCGAAATATATGTCAGTCAGACAGTGTTATAAAATTCAATAGAAAATAAATTTTGGAGCCCGCGATAGGAAGCAATAAAACAAAGTTATTACTGTCCACCGATCTCAGGATTACTACGGGCATATGTTATGCGTTTCCTTATGTAATTCCTAGTAACAGAGTGTAATAAAATACTTTTTTATTAGAGTAGTTTGTAAAAACTGACTTTCGTCTTACCGACTGAAGTAACTTAGAACCGTTAAGAAGGCAAGCAGCCTCATTACCATGATACCCACCATCTTGTTAAAAACGGAGATTATTATGAAAACGTAATGTCCAATAGGTCATTGCACTGGATGGTGGATGCATCGATCAACCATCATATAATGGTTTAAGAGTCGAAAATAATGATGACGTATGAAGTACAAGTATGCAGTATGTAATTTCGGTAATAAAAAAAAAGTAAAACGTGCAAAGGGCAATGTCTGGGTAATTTCAATCATTTCCATGATGGATTCAGTTCTCCAAATAATGTTCATGGTGGGATCAGGGCTGTATTAAGAGAAGTGTTGGGGCAACAAAGCCCAAATTATTTTTCAAATAAAATGAACATTTTTTTAAATATTAAAAAATAAACTACAGTAGGTAAAGTAAAACAGCGAAAAAAAAAAGGAAAAGTTGTTTACTCGTCGAAATTTGAAAGACTTCTCCGAAGTCTCTATTGTGGACCCCTCTTTTGTGGAGGCCCGGATGCCCTCCCCTTAATCCGGCCCTGGGTGGGATATTACAATAATAAATCAGTACGGTAATTTCAAGGTCTGCACTCTGGCCGGTAAGAGTAAATGCATTTTCGTGCCAAATTACTTCATAACCATCGAGTTATTTCTTATGGCGAATTTCGATTGAATGTAACCTAAGAGTATGTTGTAAATTTGACATTATTTCATTTTCACCGATTGTAATAATTGCTTAATTAAGTAGCGATTACTACACCAAGGGAAAGATTTATCAGAGAATGATTCATAACAACTCCAAAATATGTATTAAAGTTTGAGCATTGCGCTAGTTTAGTTAGCTTTTATTAGACTTGTTTAAAATAATGTTTTAATCACAGCATAAACCACTAAGGAATCTTTCTAATAATATACATATATTATTATTTTGACGGGCTCTTTGGCGCGTTTGGTAGAACACCTACCATGCGCTCCGATGTGTCGTGGATTCGATCTCGCCGGAACGACATGTTTATAATATTCTGTAAGCATGTCTTCCCCACGGCTGGTACCTTCAGGCATTGAACGAGTGGGAGGAATATAGAAATTCCGACCGGGTAACAAACCACCGTTCATAGATGGAAAAACCTAGAAGTGCATTTCGGTTTCAGTCTGTGGATCTCCGAATGCTCGAAGTAAAAAGTATGTCGACAGCGCATCATTGACTGATATTCTGTGGCTGAGGTATCACCTACCATCAAGAGAACCTCATGCTCGTCTCTCGATATCTAACATATAACATATTTTTTTTAAAATAATACCTACAATAACAGGTTGCGTAGTATGTACATTCGTGAAAGCTGCGGCCGGCAGGCGGGGAGGAGCGGGTTTGCGCGATTAAAGCGAGCCTGACATCATCGCCCAAACTTACACCTATTGTTATTATTCGAAACGTTGAGCGAAAGAAACAAGATTGGTTATCGCTTAACGGACACAGCACAAGCATATTAAACATTACCCAATGCAATACGAACAGGAGGAGTACAAATTAATTTTGAAGTTCAATGCCACCGTGTTTGTTTCAGCATGCAACTATTTGCCTGCTCATTGATTTTTATATTAATAAATTTGCATATAACGTGTTAAATGAGCCGTTGACTGGATCACAAATGGATCTATGTATTGAATAAACAATGTTGTTAGGTCTTGAATTGCAGTATTAGCAAAATATACTATTCACATTGGGCGTTATTAAGATTATTTTATTAGTAATATAGGAACATTTAAGCTTACATTTATATTGAAGGAACCCCAAGAAATACAACATGGAAAAAAAGTTGATAAAAAACCACCTGTTTGTTCGGTTTGGCAACTTTCGTTCCGTACGGCTACGAAAAAAAGTTGAGGAAAAAACACAACCGATGAATTTGCGCAGTTTGATATGATGAAATATGTAATATTTTTGTAATGACAACATCGAACGTTAACGTTTTTTATAGGCGAATTACCTTTTACTACAGCTGAAGCGGTGTTAAAAATTAAAATACTGTCTCCATTAGTATATTACCTCAAAAACAAAAATTTTGTTCCAATTAGGAATCAAAAACGAGGAAAAGAAAATAAAAATAGTCAGGTGCGCATTCATAGTGCATATTTTATTGCATTTTGATCCATAGTAAATCGATAATATAAACAAAAACCTTAGCGGCAGCAGAAACACGAGTCAGTCGAGCAGAATTTGCTGACAGGAATTAAATATATTCAGGCCATTTGATTTAATATTAACATGATATTAGCTGTAATAATAGTAGCGCAAATTGGCCATTGTCTAACATCAGCGAAAATTGAGCCATGATTGAATAGCTGTACAGTGTTTCCGTTCATTGTCACAATGATTATGAACTCAAATTATAAATATAAATTTAATTAATTTGAGGCACTTTTCATAAAGTATGTAGTGTACTTACATACCTTATGATAATCGCTTCATAATTATTTCCGTACCAGGCGTGAATAGGTTGATAAGTCGACTTGATTTAATAGTAGGTATATTATGTTCATATAATAGCGTCCATACCTCGACTTTATAAAATTTATAGCTGAACATTGAGCACTCATTATTGTAATCCGTGATACCATTAAATGAAATACCATAAGATAAAATGAACTGTGTACAATTTCTATTTATCTTAAGCCTATTGAAAAAATGATTGTTACAGTTCGATTAAAAACAAATTAAAGTCTGTTATGTAGGTCGGATTTTGTAGAGTTAACTGTATTATCGGACGGTTAAATGTTCTCAATTCTTCAGCGTTCGAGAACTGGTTGTAAAAATGAACCTACCACTTTAGTAGCTAAAATAAACGTGATGTCATTCTTTTTTGCTGGCTACATTGCTAATAATTATGTGAGATAAATTGTTTTTTGTTCGCGTTCAGCATTAACGTTGATATTAATAATAAAATTTAATATATTATAACTATAGTACTTTTTGCTTAATTCTTGACAATGGCACTGCAGACGTGTGCAGCCGGGCTAGCATGACCGCCACGAGATATATCTCGCGCGAGAGAAGACAAACTAAGATGTTAAATATCTCGATATATTATAACTCGACATCGACAATTTTGATAGAAAAGATATCTCGATCGACAAATGTATCTATTTTTGATATTAAAAGTCGAGTTTTAAGTGTAATTGTCATGTTAGACCCGAAAGAAATAAAGCGATAGTCGATTAAAACACGAGAAAACTGTAGAAAAAAATTTTGTCGCGCTTGTCATGCTAGCCCGGCAGGTATAATTATTATGTCTCTCGATACAAATGTAAGATATAGTTCACGTCAATTTGTCAATATTATGAGGTTTTCGTGAGTTATTAAATGTAAATATATTGAAACTAGCTGACCCGGCAATCGTTGTTTTGCCATGTAAATAATTTCTAAAAAGCAGGGGTTGGTGATAGAAAAGTAAAAATTTAGGGTTGTATGTATTTTTTAATGCCACATTATAAAAAAATAAAAACAAAAAATTTCGTCCAAAAATTAAAAAAAAAAAATTAGGGGTGGATTACCCTTAACATTTAGGGGGATGAAAAATAGATGTTAGCCGATTCTCAGACCTACCCAATATGCTTACCAAATTTCAGAGGAATCGGTCAACCCGTTTCGGAGGAGTATGCAGACTAACATTGTGACACGAGAATTTTATATATAAGAAGATGTAAAAGTAATGTTCTCTTGTAGTAAGTTACTAAACACCTCATGAATATCGATTTGCTTTTTAATTTTGCAAAAGAATAAGTGCCAATGTTGTATCTAAAAATGAACATTACGGTACTTTGTAACCGTTAAATTATATTCACGACCGCAAGTAACAGATTATCTGAATGTTCTAATTTTCAGTTAATACATCTAACTGTACTAAATTTTATGAAATGCTGACGATAGCTTTTTAGTAATTTGCAATGCGTAGCTTTTCTTCTTTGCAAAACAAATAACAAATCGAATTTTGTCTTTAATTTTTTTTTCACAAAAAGCACAGAAGAATGACTTATCATCAATATGAAGGTTTGAGTATATATAAATATTAGTAGGAATAAACTGACCGATCACTCTATTTCGCAAATGATGGCACAAATCTAAGAACATTGTATTTAACTATTAACCACGGGCCATAATCAAAGTAAACCATTTTAAATATGATATAGAACTAATATGCAATAAGATTAAATACAGCAAATTGGAAGCAGATTCACACCCGGCAAGTTGCCAATAAATAAACCATAACACGGACAGCGGCGCTATCTCGGAACTTAGACGATTGAAATGATTGTTAATGTAAACAAAAAACTTATAAAGACACTCGGTAACAACCTTTGAGTCGATCGTAATTTATTTTTTGTGTAATCACTAAAGATAGTAGGACCACCGCTGTGTGATCGTGCAATAGACGACGCGGTGTCCCTGCGGCACGAAAATAATTTAATGGGGATAGATAACTAAATTAGGATTGGATAACAAATTATTTTGACGGGTTCCAAGAAACCCTATACATTGTCAGTTCGTGTCTGCAGATCTTCAAATTCATACACATCCATTTGTCACTCTTGGCACGATTACGATCTAAAATGAAATGCTAATGTATTCCTTGGCATAGGAATTATATGAACTCAGCCTATCATATTTCGTTGACGAAGATAAGTCAATCTTGAAAAACAATTTAAACACTGACAAAGAAATAAAGAAAGTAGGTAATTTAAGCAAACAAGAAATGGGAAATAATTTTGAGCCAGTTTGAGAAATTAAGTGTATTTAAAATTATTTATTTCCTTTAATGGTAATGAGGGCATTGAAATAAGTTTGCTCCCGGATACGGAATTCCGTGTAAGACCCTGATATTTACGCGAAATTCACGGTCTCTCACGTTAACTTTGCTAAACAATGAGGGAAATTCATTAAAACACGAAGGAAATAATGTCCAGCGTTCGTGAACTAGGCTTTTGTTAAAACGCGATGGCCGCCCGCAAACCACCAGACAGCCTGTCGCCACGACAAGTAAAAAGAGATAAGCAAAGGGACAAAGCATGCGAGTGAACGAGACGGTAGATGTGCCATAGCACGGATATAAAAACTGATTCAGTCGTGGTGCGTGACGTAATCGGAGTACAAGCGAAACTTTGATGTCCAGTGACTAATAGATAGTATTCTTTATTTTTTGACGTAATTCCGCCATTGAATACTTTATTGACCTAATGTTAAATTCAAGCCTAAACGATTATTACTATGATTTATTATTATCTATTACACTTTATATATTTTAGTTATTTTTATTATAATACAGGTTATTGTTTGTGCAATAGAGCTCTAAATAAAATAAAAATTAAACTTTGCGGTCTCGATTCTTTCTCAGAATTTGCGATCGCAACCTATCGGATAATCTTAGGAATAGAGATTTTTGATAAAATGTTCAGGCATTACTTAAACATATTATATTCTTTGATTTGGAACGTTTGTATTTATCAAAATTTAATGAGATCTTCCAAAACTAGAGCATAATATACTCTTATCATTAAATACGTAAAACAAAATCAAGATTGAGCCACTTTAGCACTAGCCAAAAGAGTCGATGGCAACTTTTAAATTACATAAAACTTGACAACCTTGATAGAGCAACTCCTACAATAAATTAAGACTTTTACGGAGCCAGATTGAAAGCGAGCAGATTATTAAAGTTCTAAAAAAGGAAACTAATATTAAATAATATCGAAGATATCCTCATTTAGTTATTGACGATGACGTTATAGATGACATCAACGAATCCTGCGGTTGAGAAATAAGGTGTTAGCTTCAGTAGTATGATGCAATTCCTTGCATTGAGCGAAATCGTTTTTATTTTATAATTCCTTATGTTAACATAAATAACTACATAAATTACATAGATCATAAATTTCAACATGTAAACATAATAAATTTTATTTAGAAACACGCAGCAATTACTTATAAAGATAATTAAATGGAAAATTGACACAGACATAATGTTCCGACAGCGGCAGGCCTAACTTATTATACTTGGGTTCACTTTAAGTAGGTTAAGTAAGCCTTAATGCTAAATCGGAATCGAAACATAATTGGATTGCCTTGCTATGAACGCATTTAGAAACCTAGTTTGCTGAAGCAACGAGTGAATATAAAAATAACGTAACGAATTAAATAATTGGTGTTGTAATTGTTTGAAACAACTTGACATAGATTTAATAGTCTAAACGCATTTGAAATTCAGCAAATAATACAGTTACTATACTCAAAATAAAACTGGAATCGGCTTAAGGGATCGCCATGAGCTCACGCAGTCCATTTTTAGACTTCGGCTGGGTGTTTATACGACGCAAATTAGAAGCATATTTCAAAATGCAATTCGTACCATCGTAAAGAAACTATTATCTAGCATGGGAATGGCATTATAGTGATAATTTATATCGTTTAAAAAACGAGACAACATTAAAAAAAATTAAATTGGTAAATAGATAATGAAGATGATACGATTGCGTCGGCACTCGGCGTTAACAAAAGAAGGGCCAAATCAATTAAAGCGCGTTATATGAATAATTTCTCGCAGTTACGTAAACTAATGAACTAACACGTTAGTAATAATTATCGGAGGTATATCAAAGTATGTATCGAGGACACTTCGCGGAATTTAAAAATCCTTGAACTGATAAACTAAATTACAATTTTCACTACTGTATGTGAATGAACAAATAAGTTTCATACATAAGTGGATCTTTACGTAACTTTATTTGGGAAATGAGCAAAGTAAATAACCAATATACGATGTAGGTTATCAACATGTGCTCCTCCTGCTTTGCGATAACGTTCAAACCGACGAAGGGAGGTCATTACATGATACGAGCAACGAGCTAGGTATACAAAAAGCAAAGTTATGAAGTGAGGAAATGAATCTCCTAACAGTGTAACATATGTTTTCAAAACAAATTATAATCACTATGATTATTGCAATAAGTTGCAAAAACTGCAATAACGCATATACGCTTTGACATTAGATATATCAGTGTAGGTATCGAATAAGCAATAATTATAGAGATAATGGTAATAACGCAGGAATGACTGCTTCGTTGACGTCAATCCTCACAACAGGTGACCCGTGGACCTTATATGGCATTTTGATCTGTGATTAAAGTAACTATCACACATTCCACGCGCCAATCATTATCGTTGTAGTTTTTTTCTTCTATAGTAATTAATTAATATTATGTACAATTTGTATAAAAGTATTTAATGTTTTATAGAAGTGAATATAATTTACTAGATTACTAATTATTAATATGTTTGGAATTTGCAAGGTTTGAGATAAAAAACAAAGCAATACTGGTTAGTAAATATTTAAAGAGGGAACTGTGGAATTTGAAAAAACAAAGTCGTAAAAATTACTTTTTAATAAATATTACGTATGTATATATTATTGTTATTAAAACGTTGTGTTCTGCAAAACATCGTTATCACGGCTAGCCAATACCACCCGTGCATATGTAAACAAACGAAGATAAGTGGTTCCACAAAAATGGCTGCCAGCATGAGTTTATCGTATGTTGCGTGACCTCTTTACCAATTACAGCAGGTTATCGAGCGTTCCGAGGAAAAATTAAAACTGCCTTTTTGTAAAAAATATCAAGCATTGCTTTGCGTGACTTCGTTTAAAATTCTAGGGGTCGATATTTGAATGACGTACGCGTACGATCATCGTAAATCGAACACCACTCGACTTCTTCTGCGAATAATATGTTGGCTCACAGATTATTTTTAATGTGCCGTTGCGTGCTGCGATGTTTTTTATTTGAATCTATAGGCAACATAGTTTCAAATGTTTAAAAGATACACAAATAATGAGCTGTAGGCTGTAGTGCTTTTCTTTAACTATGTGCGACTGTGCTCAAAGACGAGCAAGATTTCGATCGAGGCAATGGACAAATTGATTTTGCTTAAGGAATACCAACTTTCAAACTTTGACTATATTTCGCCGCTGATGCAGCATCGAGTTCAGTAACAAATACAGTAATGTTGTCAATCATTTTTAAATGAACTAAAAATTATGCTGTTGACATTAAAACTAATTCAGAATAAAATATTTATCATAACAATAAATAATTATACAAGCTGTAAATGTGTTATCGGAACAAAAGATCGCGTTACGATCCAAGATAGAGCTAATGAAGAGTGAATTGTGATAACATCACAATAACTATTGTCGTGTGTCATTAACACTAATTCAAACCGACAAATGCAAATTACATACCGTTATTGAATTATTATTATATCAACGATCATTCTGTACGTGAAATTTCCAATATAATGTATGTTTGACTGAAAACTTTTTCGCGGATTACTCGTTGTTTAAAAGCCAAATACTCAAACGTTTATCAACTTTGAGGTGTACCTACAAAAATTGCTGTGAGGGCTCATTGAAATTAATGATACCTTCATTCATTTTGAGAAGCCTTTAATTATGATTATTGTTTCATTATTCCGCGTTAAGATTGTGTGTATGCACCTACTGAATAATATTGCAGCTGTAGTCTGCAATGTTGGTAATATGGAGGCTTAGCAACGATAAAAAGAATATTGTTTCGATTAAGCAATAAATAACTAATACATTGTATAAATTTTTTTATACAAAACATATCAAATTCTATCTCCTATAATCATATACAGTCAATGTATAACTTTAAATTAAAATGTTCACTGAAATAAATACTTGAAACCTAAACAGTCTCGCAGTGTTACAACATACATGTATGATAAATTTTGCATCATGTCATGCAAACTAACATAGATGACTAATTTCAAGTGTCAATGTTTGTTTAAATTATCAGTTTGCGGTTTTTATAAATCATGCGATCACATCATACTGTATACATGCATATTACAATGTCAAATATTAGTTTAAGTTCATGACTAATTCAAAGACCATTAAGTATCCAAACGCAAGGTGGATGACCGGAGTTTTGGTTCACTTCAATTTTCGACTGAGCAATGGACACATATTGAGAATGTTTTAAAATAGTCGACAATTTTTACTGTTAAACTAGTTATGTGGAACATTGGCCTGTCGGCCTCTATCAGTCATACTGAAGATTTTTTGATGGATTGCAAACGTACCTCCGGCGAAAATGTGTCACCCGATTAGAAGACATTGCCTTACCTGTAAAAAAAATAAAATATTTTTAAGATGTTATTATACAGAATAGAATTTGAGAGAAACGCTACGAAACTTTCCAAGATTATAAACCGCGCTGGGAATCAAGAGCACATAACGACTATCTCTGTAATTACACGTGCCAATATTTTATAGAATATTGTGCATCTATATCTACTATCAGGCATACAAATTTCTGATTTCACAAGCACTTATACGTATTAGATGTATCTGTGTTTTACTTCATGTCTTATGCACTACCCAATGGAAAAAATGGCAACGTTGTGAATATTATTTTTCTGTTGTTCCACATTCCATAAAAATAGAGTCTAATAAAATATTTTAAATGAGTACGCATAAGAAGTTCCATCAGATTGAGGAAATCATACGAATAACCAACTCTTACTGCAATGTTACTCTTTCAAGTTATGTATACGTTAAATAATAATAATTGCTTTGTTCTTATAATATTTGTTCAGTTGAATATTACAATATTTTATCAATTCTTACCTCTCTATAGCATTTTGTTAAATATGTATAAAATATAGGACATATGAGCAAAATATGTTTTGCATATTTTTTATTTACTCAGCTGTATTGACATTGAGTCAAGCCTATATTTGCTATAAACCTTAGTATGATAATCCAATAGGCATTACTGAAAATAAACAAAGAAATATGTTTTGATATAATATTTTGATTAAGAACAAGATCAGATAGTCAAGTACATTTGACTATTTTTATATTTATTACAAGAGCTTTTTTATACCATCGGCCATCTGTCAGTTGTATGAGAAATGATTTGTTTCATACAAATAACAGCTCGACGACCTCTGGTCCTTTTGAAGAACTTCACCGATCTGATCGAGGTACCTTCACCTTGGTCCTACTCGCACCAGATTCATAAATCATTAAATCTTTTTTATAACAATTGTAATACCCTTATTATTAGTAGCGTGTCTTAGATACATCTTGAGTATTCAAACTAAATATTCGTCGCCATCAATCTGCCCGCCCAGTTCTCGTTCGGGGTCTAACTGTAAGCCTTAGGCTAAGGCGCTTTCATTGTACACCATGGACCGTTACCGACTACAGTCCATCAGATACGAGTATAGCCTAATAACGGTAACTGACATTTCTTATGTTCGCGTGCTGTATAGCCTTAGAATGGCTCATTCAATTGATACGGTAGATCCATCAGAATACGCTTTACGTAGTAATCTGAAATATTATTCAATGAAATGGCATGTCTATAGGCTCATGGAAATACGGTACTGTGTGGACGTGCGCTGAATATCAGTGTGCTGATCAGGTGGTGTAAGCAATTAAATAAGCAGGGACGAGATTATTTTAATATAATTGAGTTGAAATGGCAGGAGACAAGTTTTTATCATAACTTGTCCTCATTTGCAACGGCCGCGGCGCTTTAAGGACCAGCCTGTACCATAATCGCTCTGAGTAGTATTTGTTTTAATACAGAGCAATCGAGCAGGTGGGTCATCTGATGGCAAATAATCACTAGCTCTAATGGCCATCCTCGATTCAAATGCCGCTGATGCGTTGTCGCCCTTTAAAAAAAATATAGGCTCGTTGTATCTTATTGCCATCTTACTTTAAGAGAGAACGTGAAAGCGGGCCACGCTGCGCTGTATAAAGCTGCGTCTTGTTGTATGCTCAAGGACTCCTGTAATGTAATAATACTACTGAGAGGCTCTCTTAGAGCCCTCGGGTAGTATTTGTTTATTTGGTACATTTGAATCATATTATTTTTTGTATAGTGAGACTTATTTAGTTATTACGGTTTAAAATATAGATTTTCTAAGAAAAAGACAACTGACTGCATCAAAGCTTCTAAAGTACTTGATCTCAGAGTTTCATTATCATTTATTACTCATATAATACACAGGTGTTATCAATAAAATCGGATGCATCGACGAGTGTGATGTAGTAAATAGTACAAATAAATAGTTTCGGTACTGAAAATAGGCTTGCGTGCTATACGTCGTTTTTGTACGTGTACTTTTATTAGGTCAATGTAAACCTGTCCTATAATTAAACTTGTCCTCTGCTGTCGATCTCAATCCGTGCAAAATATTAATATTGCACTTTACTTAATAATGCACTACAATGACAACTGCAGGGTCGCACTGAGTGGGTTGTGACCCCGCCTTTTGAGAGTTTGGTTCCGGGTTTCCGGGACTATCATACAAGCCCAAAAGCCCGGCTTGCCCAATTAATGCAACCATAATAAAAAAAATAAAACCATAAAAGTCATGTACAACTTATATGATTACGTAATTGTATACCTCAAATTCGTTTTTTATTTCATTTATTTTAGAATTTCTCTTGGTAATAAATTATTTAAAATTGTGATACATCACTAGTGTACATTAAAAGCCTAGTGAGTACAATAATTAAACTATTCGTTTTACAAGTAAACAAAACTTATACAAAATATTTAAAATGGGTATAAAAAAATCAAATTCGTTTGAACATTTGTATGGCAAGATTTTCTGTGGGGTAATGATATTGTGAAATACTGAGGGTCCCAAGAACGGGATGTACAAGACTTGGAAATATTAAAATGAATTTTAAAATTTAATCAGTGTTCGTAAATACACTGGTTTGTGCGATCTAGAATCAATCACCTTACCTCATTACATTTCAGGGTCGACATTCGCATCAAGTAATAATATTATAATTCTGATACTTTAATTTAGCTTCAATATCGTCGAATAATTAACCAATTCGAGTTTTAATTATATTAACAGCGGGAATACAAATTATATTACTACAAAAAAAATGAACTTGAGATTAGATATTATTTTTGGTGCTTACTTACAAGACTTTTTACATTGCAAATGTCTGAGCGTCAGTTATTATTAACCAAAAACCAAACACCAAGAGGTAAATAGTATCATCGACTTTAACCTAAAGACGTAAAAAGTAAAGACGTCATCAGATTTTCCATTTTAAATTTAGATTTAACAAAATATTTAATTATTACAACCTCATTGTTTGTCAGGTCACTTTGACTAAACTGTGGGCGTATAAGCAGTCGGTTACATCTTTGTTTTCCTTCTAACATTTTTTATGCAAATATTCGTTTCGTAAAATTAATATTTCTTCTTAACAATACCTTTAGATTTGTCCAACTGTCTATTATTAAAATTAACATGGCAACATGTCGTCAATAATTTAGCATTGAAAGTTTTTGGCATGGATTAACCTGGCATTATTAACTACCAAGATGCATCTCGAATTCATAGAAAACACTTCTGTTGACATAAGTAGTTACTATCTTAGAATACGTATAATAATGTATACATATTTAAAAACCACAGCACGTGCTTTAATTTATAGATTTGTTTACAGTCGGGGCGGCTGCCACGATTTCAATTACAACATTAACATATAAATGATTTAAGTTACAATTTGCATATTATATAAGGTGATGAATAAATTATACAAGAAAAACACTGATTTAACTCTTATATTATTTAAATAAAATAACAGCATATGAACATTACGCGCGTAAGTGTAAAACCTTCATTGTTATTCAAATTGTAGAGAGTACGAGTCACGAGTGCTTGTGTCCATGGCGACTACAGGATAAAATCATATCTTCTTCATAACCTTTCAAGGCTTGCAAATAAAAAAAAATAAAAAAGGAAAATATACGAAGCCTTATACAGAGCTTCGAACGAGAAAAAGAATTCAGAGATACTCTCAGTATCTCGATTCTAGAAATCTCTAGATTTATAATATTAAATTAGCAGTGATGAAATTTTTGAAATATTATTAAGTGGGATAAACAAACGCATTTGCCGTAATCTCTATATCACTTGAAAATTAGCTCTTATCAGAAATCTAAGCTTTTCGTAAAATCAAGATGAGGGGAGGTGCTATAATTTATTGAGGAGTTGAATATTGCTGCAATATAAGAGAACGAAGTGTTGCAATCATTTAAAAGCCAGGAGCGTCAAGATCGACTAGATAAGAGCAAACCATCGTTAGTTACCAAGCAGAAGTGATACAAGGTCGGCCGGTGTAAACTATTTGATTTATTGTAGAAGTGACCGTTAGTAACACCAGAGTGTTATAAGTCTCTTACATTATAAACATACTAATGATATGTTTTATGTAAATGTATATTATGTATTATTTATATTAGATATCGACAGATGAACATATGGTTCACTTGATGGTAGGTGATACCTCAGTCAGAATATCAGTCAATGATTCGCTGTGTATTTACTTCGAAGCTTCAGAAACGCATAGACTTAAACCGAAACGTCTTATATACATTTCATGGTTCCTCCATCTATGAACGGTGATTTGTAACCCGGTCGGAATTTCGATACCTATTCCTCCCACCCGTTTTATTCCATTCATTTAAAGTATTTGTAACGTATGGTATGGCTGGAATGAGCCCAGCCAGGAAACAGAGTTACATAAATTAAATTCTATTATATTGATTAGGTATAATAACTATTACTAGTACAAATAAGAATTTATAATAAAACAATCGATTATGTAGCAAATAGGTAATACATAGTAACAATGTAGGATTGTTTATTCAATCCTTCGATCCGTCATTTCACGTAGCCTTGAACACGTAGAGCGTGTTTTACTGCATAAATACTTCTGCCAATCAGCCGGCCTAGCATGAAAACCGCGACAAAATTTTGTCGACCGTTTTCTCGTGTTTTAGTCGATTATCGCTTTATTTCTTTCAGGTCTAACATGATACTTACACATAAAACTTGACTTCTAATGTCAAAAGTTGACATATCTTTTCTATCAAAATTGTCGATGATGAGATATAATATATCGAGATATCTTACATCTTGTGTGACATATCTCGTGTCGGTCATGCTAGGCCGGCAGAACTGCGATATTACACTTGATATTTATACCATATCCAATCGTTATTTGATTTAGCATGAATGTTATTACTTCTGTTACTATTTTAGTTA
Organism: Anthocharis cardamines; assembly: GCA_905404175.1. NCBI lineage: Eukaryota > Metazoa > Arthropoda > Insecta > Lepidoptera > Pieridae > Anthocharis > Anthocharis cardamines. Next base: position 11,471,140 of record FR989952.1, on the reverse strand, counting down.
GAGTAATATGTTTAAATAACATGACCTTGACTGTGTTAATTAGTTGAGGTGGGTTTGTTGTCCGTACAATAGGTTTATTTATATACATTTCCTACAATGTAGACTGAATATTACATATACAATATTAAGAAATATAGCTCGGTTTTGACATGATCGATGATTTGAATTCCGATTCCAGAATGAATTCCTTTTACATCTAGACGTCCATCCATTATCACTGTTATTATTTGATAATTCGATTTTTTCTACAACGTACAATCATTAGTCGAATGAAAGGAAAAGACAGACTCTTGAAATAGTTTTCATTATATCGGGTAAACCTAAACACAATTATGAAATGTATACCTGGAGTTAATCAAATATTATAAATAGGAAAGTATTGTATTTTTGTATGTTACGAATAAACTTAAAAACTATTGGACCAATTTCAAAAAATCTTTCACCAATAGAAAGCTTTCACCAATAGAGAGCTACATAGGCTTTGCTTTTTTTTTAAGCCGGGGCGTTTTGCTAGTAAATAATATTATTATGGTATAATAGTGGAGACTTCGAGTTTATTGACGTCATCCTAAAAGATTACTTTCGCAATCATTTGAGTGAAAAGGATTATAATATTATGCGGTTAGGCTGGGATTTAACGCTATTGCGGTTTGGTTCGTGTTAAAGATCCGTAAACACGATAATAGAGACTTGATTGGATCATTTTATCTCTAAAGAAGTTTCAAATTTATGACACAGCACTGAAGGTTTGCATGATTTAACTTTGGCAAAGTAATAAATCATTAATGAGAATCACAATACCTTGTAACCATGACATTAGCTAGTCTTGCGAAATATTAATATTGTCTTTTATTAACGCGAGTATCACACATTTAAATAAAATACTGTATACCGGATTAAAACGCGATTTATTATTTATATTGTTTAAATTATTTATCCCGACGTTTCGGATGCTTTACAGCAACCGTGGTCGCGGGGAGACAGAAAGATGACAGTTGTCTGATATTTGAAATGTCACAAAGTTGCCATATTTAATTCAATTAAATTCAAAAATAAATAAATAATAAATAATTTAAACAATATAAATAATAAATCACGTTTTAATCCGGTATACAGTATTTTATTTTAATTGCGAAATATGATATTTTTTAATCAGAAATCTGCAATGAGTTTTTTATGGGGTAATTTAAATAACAATAATAAAGTTACTTTGTTTATTCCATTAAAAAAACCTACTACATTATATAAATGCATACTCTCATTAGAAAAACTGATATTGTTAAGATTATAAACGTATGAATTTATAATAAAATCAATCAACTAGGAGTAACCCACCCCTGACATGACATTGAAACCTCACCTCACTCATACACGAGTGGGAATATACATTATGCCACTCTATATTAGATACTAATGCTTTCACAACAAAGTTGTAAATCGAGTGAAGAGATAGCTCAGTAACGCGCATGATGTCATGTCCTTGCCGCTTCGGTGCCTGAAGGCTGATGTTACAGCAACCTTGGGAAGCTTCAAAGCGCTATCGTCCTTGATTTCGCTAGGGCCAAGGATTAACTTTCAGTTTGTTATTGTTCTCGCTGTATAGAATTACAAATATTTGTTCTCTGTGTTGATGACTTGCTGTTTAAAGTTTTATATCATATCGTCGGTTTAAAGGTAAAACTCACTAAGTGTTATTTTGAATAAAAATAAATGTTGTCAAATAAGCAAAAGTAGCAACATTTATTTTTATTCAAAATAACACTTACTGAGCTTTACCTTTGAACGCATATTTTATATCTAGGTATTTTATTAAGTGGCTCACTAAAGGGTGGATTGAACTCATTTGTGTCTAGACTTCTAAGTCCTAAAATTTTTACACAACAATGGTAACATTGTTTATGCTTATATATTTTAAAAAACTAGCAACTTTAATTGTAGTCCTACTGACTTTTTTATACTACCTAAAGAGTCTTCACTCAAGACTGGTTATAATAAGGCCAAAGCAACGTTTGTACCTCCTCTCGAACAGTGATTTGATTAAAAATACGCTCAAATCTAGGACAACCTCAAGCATACACTTAGCAAAAAATATTAACACTGATTGACAGCAAACATGATGAGTCGTGAATTGCGAATCTATAGCAACGTGGCTTTCGACGGGCATCGAACCCGACCTTGTTGCTAGGCAGATTATAACGGATTATATTGAAGACACTGTTCTTTCCAACAGTACATTGAGATTTGAGTAACAATGAGATTATGTTGTACCTTTATAAATACTAAGGGTAATTGTTACTATAGTGAACGAGAATTTATTTTTCTATTTTAAGTATGAAAAATTGTGGTAAATTTGTCGAATCACGGCTCCACCTCGAAAGTGCTCTAAAAAAAATCTGTCGTTTTTTACCACCTGAATATAGTAATAATAAGTAATATTAAGGAGGCACAGGGCTTTGGACTCCTAAAAAAATTATATAAAATGCATGAAACCTTATAAAATAACTTGGAGCTTTGTTCTGGCACTCGTCGGCCGCTGCCGCTGCTTTCACCAAAAGAAAGCCAATTTTTATTTTACATCTATGTACATTACACCCTTGCGAAGCCGGGACGGGCGTGTAACGCGTGTACCGTAGTAAGGTAACAAAGGCAATATTGTAATAAATAGAGGGATAAGACGATGTTTGTTTCTTTAAGTACCAATTTAAAGATATCAGTGCTATTAGACGAGTAGTTACTTAGTTTTTTTTTTAAATATTTGGCGTGGGACTTGCTAATATTAATTATAGATGATCAGCTACAGGATATTAATGATGCATTAATTACCTATTTTTATTAGTCCTTCGAACATTTAGAAATTCGTAGACTAAAAACCGAAATTTGAGTAGATTTTATCAAAACCTAGCTTCTAGATTGGAGATTATTATCTATTTATTACTTAGATCTTTTGGATACTTAAATATCATAAATGCGAAAACAACTTAATTATAATTTAATTATATTAAGTTTTTGGGATAACTATCTGTTTTTAGTAGTGTTTAAGTTTTTACTTTTTTTTTAAACGTGAAACGTTTATGCTTGGAATTAATACGCCACGGACCACTCGTCTATTTATAAGCGAGGCTGTTTAAAGCGACATTGTTTAGAGTCCTCCCCCAAAGGGGTCTCAAGTGGTGCGTGCAAACAGGGTTGCTATGTGTATGATCCGATATCGGCTCACGAGGCTATAGCCACTCTCTACTCATTTATTATTTAATAAGGGATATTCACGCTCCATGTTACTCTTGCCAACCTCATATAAGCATGACTACAATGTTTCGAACGGGCAGGACACAAAATACTGATTATCTGAGTACATGTCACTCAAGAAATACGATAAGTGAAACAAACACAGAAACGAATCCATGCCAAGTCCAAAAAGATAAGGTAATTCATTTTTGTCAAAAATAAATATGAACGGAGTGGTTTTAGCGTATAAATTCAGCGAAAACGAAAACTGAAGGTAATATTGTAGCATATAATAACGCGTTAGGTTTAACTAATCGTGTGTCTCGACTCTCGACCCACGTGTTCTAACCCCAATATCAATTACCGTTCACCGTTTAAGCCTCGAGGCTGTATCGATGGTAAATTGGTGCAAGCGCACGTGGCGTATAGTTAATAACTAACCCTTGGCATAGTTACCTTAATAAGCGCAGAACCAATACAGATATGCGGTCGATTAAGAAAAACGTTACTCTGAACGTGTCCCATATTATATACTAGGGATCCCGGCTTCGCTCGAGTGCAAAGTAGATGTACTATATAGAAAAAAAAAGTGTAGGAATTTTTAAAATTGATCGAATAGTTTTTGACAAACAATCAAACCAATCTTTCCTCTTTATAATATTATATTAGTATAGATAAAAAGACACCAACATATTTGCACTAATTTCTATGTTCTTTGGACACTACTCTATATACGAATAGTATTCATGCAAAAGTAACTAAGTCTGACCACTAACAATTCTAAAGCAAAACCATTTGACTGATTTGAATAAATTTTGGTAAAAAAGGGCTAGAAAGGGCAAACTATTATTTACCTCGTAATACAATACTTTTTGCATGCATGCGAACTCTCGGGCAAATATAAGTCTATATAAAATAGTTTGGAATTCCGTTTTTTTATTTTATAAAAGTCAAAATCGAAATAAGTAGACGGAAGTGGCAAAATACCTTCAAGGCAGCATTACTTCAACTTTAAACCAAAAGTATTTTGACACTTACTGAAAGTTCAATAATCCCTTTAGCAACGTTTATTTAAAAGAAATATATTTCTCTTAATGGTGCTTTTTTTTACATTTTCTTTTTAATTATTTACTTAAAAAAACAACATATTACTGTTAATTTGTTGGTCCCGAACTAGCAAATACCTTGGTTACAACTAGAACGCGATCCACAACGCTCTGGGATAGTCAAATAATCACTAAAAACATCTCATACAATCGCGCAGGACTCGCATCCAACTAAGTTTTAAATAATGACATATCGCGCTGTCATCGCGAATACGCGCACCGCTAAAGCTGCCCACTCACGTTACATCCTTGCCGTGACATCTAAACGCTGGAGTCAACAACCGGGATGGAACAAAAAGTCTACAATAACTCTGCATTGACAGCCGCCGGCTATTTTTGAGCATGACGTAAGTGCCTCTTACAGGCTTAAGCCGTACAGACGAATTATGCTTTATTATGAGATCAGCGAACTGCGTCGGATCTAAAATGATGCTAGTTGAAATTTGCAATTGTTTTATTTTTTAATCGTAAGAAATAGTTAGGTTTAAGTATTTTTCGTCTGTTTGTTCGTATTTTACGCCGAGTGAAAGCTACCGATATACTTAAATATAAAATAACTTTATACCGGTTTAAAACGCGATCTTATAATTATCCCGATATTTCTTATGGTTTTTCAGAAAACGTGGACACGGACAGACTGGGAGGTTTGAATGATGATTTGAATTATCACAAAGTCGCCATATTAACGACATCTATTTTATTTAAATGATTGATGCAATAAAAGACAATATTACCGATATACTGTACATGAATATATTTAATATTGTATGATAATATTCACACCCAAAAAATATTATAGCTTAGGTTCACCTTTTTCATGAATAATTTGAAAAACTAAAGGTGAAAAAAACTAATTTTCAATGATAAATATATCAAAATCCGGAAAAAGTACCATGTCATGTATTTAACCCAGAATGACGAATAAAACGGTGCACTTTATGTTTTCTTTACGTATGTTTTAAATTTACGCCCAACATTTCCTATAAACTATATAAAATGATCATCTTCGAGCACTGCATGCATTTTGTTGGCAGCATTGATAATGTCAGTCATCACTTTCTGTGGAGCTTGTCTTTAAGTTGTTGGGTGATTAAATGTCAGTAAGTCTTAAGGTGGGTTGTGTCAGTCACATGATTGTATGAATTTAATTTAAAATCGCTATTTATAATAATTTTATATCTATACTAGCGACCCGCCCTGGCTTCGCACGGGTCTAGATTTTTTGACAAAAAAAAACAGGGATTGGTGAAGAAGAGTGAAAATATAGGGTTGTATGTATTTTTTAATGCCAAATTATTAAAAAAATAAAAACAAAATTTCGTCCAAAAATTAAAAAAAAAAGGGTGAACAACCCTTATCACTTAGGGGTATGAAAAATAGATAGTAGCCGATTCTCAGACCTACTGAATACGCATATAAAATTTGGTAAAAATCGGTAAAGCCGTATCGGAGGAGTACGGTAACTAACATTGTGACATGGAAATTTTATAATATAATATTAGATGTTATAGAAAACTATTTTATGATCTACATAAAATTTAATGCCGTATATTGTCAAGCGCCATTTTAGCGGCGTTTTGGAACCATCACGCGGTCGTTAAGTACATAATAACGACTGTAATTAGAGTTTTATTTCGGGATATACCACTGTTGGTAGCAATTTGTTATCCGAAAGACATTGACACTGAATAATTACAGAGATAATTATTTTCGCCGAAACGATCATGTGTTTTACCGACTAAAATTTTAACGGCATCATCATACATTTAAATAGATAAAATAATTGGTCATGTAGAAAATATAACAAGACTGACGAAAGAAAAAAAACAAGTTCTACCTATATACAAAATGACACTCAAAGCAGACATGCATAATGACGAAAGAAAGTACAAAACAAAAAATATTGCGTCGTAAAAAAACAGTCTCCCACGTGAAGATAAGAAAGCATCTCCAGCCACCCCTTGACAAAAAAATATGTTTGCTGATTCTTGTGCTCATATAAACTATAGATAATTACGAATTCTCATGAAATAAATTGAGTTCACTGATGTTTTCTGCTTATAAGCAAGAAACTTTATTATATATAGCTAGTAATTATCTTGGATTAATGATAAATTATTAAGAGTGAATACTAAGCAGAAATACAAATACGTCAGAGACTTAAATACATCTGTATATATTTCAAATAGTCATTTGACCAAAACGTTCGGTGACCACTTTGAATATTATCGACGCTCACTTGTTTTCGAATATGAGCAGATCAATAACAAAGCATATTATTTACACGATCAAAAGTTCATATAAATACAAGATAGCAAACAAAATAAACAAAAAACAACCATAACCAAAAGCCAAACGTTCCTATCGCAGATCTACCTGGTGTGCTGTTGTCTTTCCGAAGGCGGTGGCGAGGGAGCGCGTGACGTCGCCGTCGAGTCGCGGGATTCCACCACCGTCGAAGGACTGCCCGTACTGCTGCCGCCGAGTGCCAGCGCCAGCCCGCTGATGCTGCCGACACATCACTACGTCACCACAGCCCTAGCGTCGAGCACCAACAAAACCTACCTGCTCCAACAATAAACAATGCACATATCGCCAATTGGAGCAGCTAAGTCGTCTAATAATGGAACTATCGATATGCTATCAATGAGCTAGTCTAAATAACAAAACCTCTTATCGCTAACACTGTTTGAATGTTCTAAATCTGAATACACTCAATGATATCCCGCCAAGTTAAATTCTAATTTTAGTCGAAACTCCAGGTCAAATAGATCTAAAACAGCCGAGCGAAGCAGAACATTCTCAGCAGGGTGAAGAAATACATTTAAGCGGTGATGTTCAGTTAGTGGCAAGGCAACAAGGGTGTGAGTTATATTCGGGTAAACGCAAGCAAGCCTATTTATATTATGTTATTTTAGTAACTCCTACCATGCAGGATGTATTCAAATTATTGAAGAACAATTTCTTTGTAGAAATTAACCTTAACATAAGATAGAATTCCTGCGTATTTTTGCACAAGATAAATCAGTGCTCAGCAACAAATGACGACGTCTCTAGCAATAGAGTTAAGGGCTTATAGAGATGCCAATCACACGGTAAAATAGCCCGAGGTGAAGAGGAAGCGAGGAATCAGTCACGCATTAAGAGTGGGCGACGAGACGCAATTAGCGGGCAAGTCCACGTCAATGAACTAGAAATATGTCATGAAAGAATCAATGTGGTAATGAGCCAAATAAGAACGACAGCTACAGCCAGCATGTCGCCATAATGATTTCATATCTATACTTATTACGAGTTGTTCAGTACGTGATTTTCCATTAGTTGTGAGGTAGGTAGCTCATGCTATAATTAAAACGATTTATGAATATGATTCATATTAATTGAAAACAAAAAAAAAATCGTCAGCGGCAAGTTTTTTGTGCTTGATATTTTTAATGCATGTCTTGGATCAATGATAAAAAAATAGCACTGTAAGTATAAAAAGTTTGTACTACTTCATAAGACACACAGCATTTCATGATTATTCATTCAACATCCGCCAAGTATTAATAAAGTAATCTCGATAAGATACAATAAACTTAAAATGTCCCGGAATTAAACTAATTTCCGGGACTCGTTAATTTCTATAGTACAGTTCAGGTGACGTCATGTCATAAGGTCGTGTATTTGGGCGGAAGTTTTGAATTCTCAACAAAGGACATTAACAACACATTTAACCGTTTTATTGCATGTTCAATGTCTGTGTATAGGAAGAGACATATGTATTAAACGATTTAAATTTCTGAAGACAAATCCATTGTTTACATACTTTATTTGTAAGATATCTTGAAGATTTCAAGATTTTATCTTTTATTTTTGCTCTAACACTAGTGCTATCATCGAGAACCCTCGACAGATCTTCTTTATATTAGTAAGAATAAATGCAACGTTATTAGGTTTTACGAGGCGCTTACCAGAAGCAAATTACTATTTGGCGTTGAATAACAGTGAAATATTTGAAGTATACTCCAATATGTATACCATATCCATATCATATTATATATATATTTTTAAATAATATAATAGTCAAAGGGACAGGCGTGTCACCCGATGGCAGGCCCGTATTTAGAGATGTGGAGGCTTTGGGGCAACAAAGGAGTGGCCCCAAATTTACAAATAAAATGAAGAACAATATGGCTGTCATGTTTTTAGAAAGTACAGTAGCTAAAGGTAAAACAGCGAAAAAAATATCAAAGGAAAAGTGAAATTTGAAAGTTTTTGTTTCCGAAGTCTATAATGGAGACCCCGGATGCCCTCCCCTAAATCAGGCCCTGTCCGATGGTAAACGACTACCACCACCCATAGATATATATCACCAGCAGTACCAGAGGATCTGATAATATTACTAATAATTGGCTGTATATCCATGAAGAAATTCCAACTCAGACAGTAAGTTTTGAGATATTTAAGTTTTATAAATTAAATATCCTGTTAAAAAATACCCTGTCAAGCAAGTGGGATAGTACCCAATGCAGAAAAAAACTCTTGGCTTTTAGCCTTTTACATTTTGCTAAGGCTGTAAGCTGTGTATATCGTGCGCGTGTGTGTGTGTGTATTCGTGATATGAAAGTATTTGACATTAGGGCCTTTTTGGTATACTAAAGTCATTTTGAGCACAGCTTTGGGTAGGATCCTTTTCACGAATATACGACCAAGTAAACATCTTTCGAGCGTTCATAAGATTAAATATTTATTTTAAGATGGTTGAAACTGTATTATTTACCATCATGCAAATATCTCTTATTAACGAATATAAAACAAGCCATATTCATATTGAATATCGGAAGCGTACAATAATAAAATAATTTATTTGTTTTGTACTCTTTACTACAATATTTTTTATTGAAAAAGTAAAATAATAAGAATTCAGGATGTTTTTAACTTAAGTTACTTTACTGTATTAAAATAAAGTTTGTGTCATACCTTTGGTTTTAGCGAACATTCTTTCACCATTATCGGCGAGTATGTTTCGTTTGTGTATAGTAAGTACATCTACATTGCACCCGTGCGAAGCCGGGGCGTAATACTAGTAACTTATGCTTATATGCCAAAATAGCACGATTGGCAGAGCATCTCTAACAACTAATGACAAATTGCATCACACCTTTGTACTTTGTAGCTACATACTGTGTATATTCAGTTCATATCCGGTAGAAAGAAGGTCATTGGCGAAGGTTAGGAAAGTGAAACGATAAAATCTATAATCAAAGATTTAATTGCCTTGTTCATATAGACATGGTTACATATACAATAATGCCAAATGCCAAGCGCTTGAGACGAAACCAATTAATTTTGGTTTTCCTTATATCAATTCTCAACTCAATTGAATATAGTTCAGTAGTTTTTATAGCTTCCTTCTCAAGTTAATATTAAGTGTTACTTTATTTGCTGCTAATAAATAGTTTTTAATTAATTAAAAATTCATATACACCAAATAAATAAACCCAGACTCGCGATATAGTTATGAACTGTGTTTCAGAACATGTAGATGTATTATTCACAAAAAATGATAATGTAGCTTTCTATTGGTGAAATAATTTTTAAAATCGGTTCAGTAGATATAGAGATTACTCCCTAAAAACCCCCAAACTGTACCTCTTTGTAATATTATAGATAAAACAGAAGAAACAAAATTTCTGTACATTGGAACAGTACTATACATAAAAATAATTTTGAACGTTTTTCTCTGTATGTCTGTCTATTTTCGTATGCTAATATCCGAAGATAGTAAACTGTAGCGTTGACACATATTGACCTTAGTCTGAGGCAACATCTATGCATTGTTTCATCGAAATCGGATGTCGGGAAAAATCTTAATTTTTTTTCCTTCTAAGAAAATTGAGATGATGTCCACTCGAACGAAGTCGAAGGCACTAGCTAGTACATTATATTTACAATTAAAATACAATTATTACTAACTCAGTAATATCTAACATATTTTTGTAAAGATCATTGTACTAATTGCTACCGCAAGGAAATTTGCTTCGGGAAATCGCCGCAGTGTAATTCGCTGCTCTCGATTGACGTCCTGATAAAATCATTACTTGTATTAAAGCAATGAAACACGTGCTAAATGAATGGGATTGAGTCACAGAACGACTGTATTCCATGTCGACATGCGATGGAGCCATCAACTTCAAAATACCTTATTCTAGGAACTATTGAAAAGCTCTTTTATTCTGAACATTGATACAATTTTTCACGACACTATACATCATTTGTCACGTAAAGTCTAACGGCTTTAGTCTTAAGAGTATTATAAGCTTGATATAGTTAAAATATGTTTTATTTCTTTCGTTCTATAGTCTTTTTATATTCGATAGAGCGAGACAAAATACATTTTATCTATATCAAACCTATAATACGTTTATGAATAAGGCCATAAGACGTGAATTCCCGAGTCCCCTAGTGGGGCATGAGGTAGATCCATTTCTGTGTTCAGTGTCTGTTTCACTGATCATTTCTTTACAGGCAATACAAGTAGGTGATCAGTCTTCTGAGCAATGCCCGACCGAAACAATTTTCTTTTAATCTTGTTTCCCGGCATTCGAACCTAGGACCTCCGGTGCTAAACGCATCACGCTTACCACGCTTCTACCAATTATTATGAGCGTAATCATAATCACAGAAGTTTGTACAAGTAGTTTCATATCGGGCTTCGGTATATTTATTTACGGAAAGCTGTTATTAATAAAACAGTCAAATTCCAGACTTCAATGGAATTTGTTAGTTGGCAAATTATCAAGTTGGATAGCACGAGAAACAACATAATATTTTTGAGCGATACCTTGCCATAACAATAATTATTAAACACTAGGTTATACCTTCATGGCATTTTAATAAAAAGTAGCATAGATACGTAAGTAAAGTAAAAAAGTAAAATAAAAAGTAAGTAAGTCTCTCCTTTCCCTATGAATTACCGCTATTTTTGCGTGAAATAAAAACAAACATACTTTCTAATTTATAACTTATCTATGTCACGCTGTAAAAAACAAAATCAAAGATTCCACAGAGTCAAGTCACTGGACTGGTAAGCTTTATGTTCACAAGAAGTAAGTAAGCTAATTAACGTTATATCCCGGTAATATCGAAGCAATAAGCTAGTGACACACTCTAAGTTTCCAGTGACTGGCCTGGTTTAATTTACTCAATACCTTCTATTAAGGGAAAGGTAAAATTGTTTAGTAATTTGCCCTTTTAAATAAAATAAAATACTTTATAACGGACTAAAACGCGAATTATTATTTATGCCTACGTTTCGGATGCTTTTCAGCAACCGTGGTCGCGGCAGACTGAAAGATGACAGTTGTCTGATTTGAAATGTCATAAAATAATATTTTATTGAGAGGAAGATGGCGATCGAACACGAAGAGTAGAACTCAACTTGACATTGGCAGAATCCGACTTTGATGGAATATGCCATTAATTAAAGGAAGAAGTATTTTTTTTAAATGTGTGATACTCTCATTAATAAAAGACAATATTATTTTGCTCTTACAAATTTCTGAGCTCAATTTGCGAATGGTTGGAAAGAAATAGAACTAACCTAAGTTACCTACGAAACAGTGAATCAGTCAGAACGAAATAAGATAACACAACGAAAACGTGAAATGCCATAAACAAACCGCAAAACATCAGAGCCTGTCCAGTCACCGCGGTGATGTAAACAATACGATAACCTTCGACAAACGTCAAATGGTACAATTGTGATCGTGGTCGGAGCCGTGGAGCCAACAAAGGTACCCTTCAAGGGAGTGTTGTAAATCATACAAACGGTCGTTAGTAGCGCGTGCGCAGCGATACAAATGATAGTATCAAATTATTTCAAATACAACTTTAAATTCATGTCGATAGAGGCTAAAACAGAGTGCGTTAGAGTTTCGCTAGTATTGTTGAAGTGGCGAACCGTGAGAGGTGATAAATAGGAGAACAATTGTTCTTTATTTTCGAATCACGTTCTTTGTGACCCTTATTCTAAGACTGTAAATTCCAATAAGATCAGTTGTTTGGGGTTACGAGCTTCGAATTACCAAGAGGATTACATTTAATATAGAATTAAAATATGTATTAACTGAAAGAAATATTTACTGAAGAAACATGTCAGACGGCATCGGATGAATATAAAAACAACATTAGTGATAAAAAAAGAACCAGTCCGCGTTGACTGAGAATAAACTGTTGCTAAACTTACGATATTCCTTCATTTGAATTGCAAAATGTATGAGAAGGAATTGTAATAAATAAATTAACGTGACACATCCGTGTTTTCTGCTCTACAGCCAATAACATCTACACTAATATCATAAAGAGGAAAGATTTGTTTGTTTGTTACGATTTAGCTGAAAAAGTACTCGAACGATTTAAAAAAAAATTGTGTATAGTACATCTACATTGCACCCACGCGAAGCCGGGGCGGATCACTAATCACGTATAAAAACATAATATTTAAAGTATGTTTCGTATACAATGTTCCAAGATCCGTAAACTTATTTTTAACATTCGTATGTAATCATTATTTGAATTATATTATGTCCATCACGCGGAGTAAACTAAAACTTGACATCTGTGTGGAAAGTTAAAAAAATTACGTCTTCTTTAAACAATGAGTCATGTTTTTTCAAAATCAAAAGTATCAAAAGTAAAAGTAACACTAAGTCCTCCAACTAATGTAGTCCTAACTCTTACTATAAAAGTATTTTTAAAAATGTGTTTGTGGTCGCACTCCTCTTATAAATTCCATTTCATCATTATAATTTGCCCAATTAACTCAATATCGTTGTTGTTCTGATGTATAAACAATAAAAAATGTAAATTTTCATCAAAATCCGTTCAATAGCTTTTCCGTGAATGTGTAATAAACATCTATCCAAACATCCTCACAAACTTTTACTTTTATAGCATTAGTAGGATGTATCTCTATACTAGATTTATATATGCAATAAACAGAAATAATGAATGAGTAGGTTATAATTTCAGTTTTTCGCGAAGCTTTTACTTAATCTTAACCTATCGAACGGTATTTATTTCAAACGTGGATTCCCTCACACAAACCAATACATCAACGACGTACAGACCGAACATTAAACAATTGCTCATTCACTTTACCGGCGCCAGAATAGAAAGCAGATCAGCAAATAAACGGAGATTGTTTATTTTCGCATTGGCTCCCGTCCTGCTCAGTTCACCTTGACCGATGTTACCCAGTCGGTACGCGAAACGAATAAAATGTAACCTACCGACCGTACACCTATTCACATTTTTCATGAGGCATTGCACCACAATTATTTTAAAATTAAAAACCGACCAAGTGCGGGTCGGACTCACGCACGAAGGGTTTCGTACCATTATCTTTAAAAACGGTAAAGAAAATCACGTTTATTGTATGGGAGCCCCCTTAAATATTTATTTTATTCTGTTGCCGCTATAATAACAAATATTTTAGTATTTGTTATTATAGCGGCAACAGAAATACTCTATCTGTGATCCAAATTTCGATAAACTATCACGGTTCATGGGATACAGCCTGGTGACAAACAGACAGACAGTCGGACGGACAGCGGCGTCTTAGTAATAGGGTCCCGTTTTACCCTTTGGGTATGGTACCCTAAAAACCATATCCCAGTGAATAATCCAATCCAAAAATTAAGATTAATGATCGTTACCTCGTATTAATAAAAGTAGAAATCAAAAGCACATATAAAAATATTCGAAAAAAGAAAATATACTTGCTCACGAAAGTTAATTGGACAACTATTTTATTTTTTGCTATCAAACTTTTTCTTTATATTTTTAATTCGCTCAAAACTTGTATTACATATTTCATTTTACAAAATAACTTGTAACAAGGTAAGTGACCCCAGTATGCAAGATATTTTTAAACAACAAAAGTTTGAATGGCAAAGGCAAATTTTAATTTAGAAGAGGATAAACAAATATTTAAATTTATATATATAAAGTAAACATTTTCATTCACATTAAACTGAGGTGAGCTTCAAAGTTAGGCATAAATATTTACATGAGTGAAAATTAACCTTGTTTATCCGTAAATTTTACCCAACGTCGAATCGTTGCATATTCGCGCAAATTTTTGTTGATATAAAGGCTCATTTACACGATGCAAGTATCTTGCCTGTTGTATACAATTAAATTGAAGAAACAACTTGCATGGTCTAAACAACACGTTACATACTTGATCTGTCATAGAAGTTTTGTATCAATACTTTTCTTGGTGTAAACAGCATATAATATCCGCGTGTATACAGTTGCTTCTTGCATGTCAAATATTGCGCTTAAAGTATTGCATTCAATTAATATCTCTTGTATGTACAAGAAAATGTCATAATATTATTGTAATGGGCCTTAAATTTAGAACAATTTCAAATTCAAAATTGTTGAATTTTAATATGCCATCATGATCTTAAGGCAGCCTGCCCTTGCTGCTTGAAACATTATATCTATTTGGAAATCGCTTAGATATTAAATATTTTAGCATCCATATATTATTATGTATATTGTACTGAAAATATTGTAGGTACTGTGGCATAAAGTAGATAAATTAAAATAAATAACAGCATTAATCGTATTAGATGTGCAAACAAAAAGATCTGTTTTGCTAAATAATATCTAATGTATATACTATATACACATTACATAATATATCAAGACACCGCAAATATTTACCTCGCAAACTAGCTACTACTACACGCGGCGAACGCATGTCACGAGTATTTTTGCGATCGTTAATATCTGTGTCATGTGAAAAATACATTTACACATTGTCCTGAATAATTACGCTGACCGTGGACAATCGTGTGAATTATTGAAAACACGCAATGTGGCGCATCGCCACCCACTCGGCACCAGATAATACTATAATATATTCGTCGAGTGTTAGCATTCTTGGACGGCTTCTGTGGAGATGCCTCATTACTCATGTCAATATTTTTATGTCTACTAGTCCACCCTCATTTATAATCCGACAATCAAGGCTATAATATAAAGAGTAAAGAGACTCAAATCATATAATTTATTCAGTTAGGTAACACAATGTACTTACGTCAATAAAAATAAATACTTCTAATTTTATATTTACTGTCAAATCAAGGCCTTAGAACGGACGAGATTAACTGGTAATAAACTCTCCGCCACTCTTTTTAATCGCCAAGTTTTTTGTTTGACGTAATGTTTGTAAGGAGCTTTACACCATGCACCACATGACATCTCAGACCAAATGCTTGCATCTTCAGATTCAAAGATTTTTCTTTGAGTTATGAGAGACACGTCTTACCCAGAACGTGTGTCGTGCTTTTTCATTCAAACAAGACGTATTAAATAGAATTGTCATTATCGGCACACGTACCACGTTCACACCTATCAATAATTGTATCATACTTACTGCTTCAATAAAAACATCTTGAAAATACTCAAGCAACGTGAAGGACGGCCAATGAACTGAAAATTAATTATTGGGGTGTCACTAAGGTTACACGGTGTAATTGCTTACAATTTTGCATAAGGCTTGGGCTTCTGTCTTTGACAGATATACCTATGTACTTTTATAGTTTATTTTGTGTATAAATCAATAATTGCAATAATTTCTTAGAATAAACACAGAGCTCGGCACAATGTTGTGCTATATTAAATGAAATCAAATGATATTGAGACACTTTCTATCTTGAATTTAAAATTTCAAAATAACAAGACTATAATTATTGAAAAGACACTTCAATTTTGTTAATACTCATCTAAACGAACACGAAACTAGATATGTTTCATTAACGTTATTCTTAGTCGTTAGATTGAAGAGCAAGGCTAGATATTATCAGCTTCTGCGAATAACCAGAGTCCTTACATAATCCCGTAACAGTGATGTAATTCAGTCATTACTGTAATAGAGTGGCATGAACGCTTATGACAAACAATTATGTATGTTGCATTTATAAAACACTGCGCGGAATTTTCCACAATGTTAGAGTTGTACCGAAGTGAATAGGTTGATTCTAGTCATTGAATTTGTTTCTAACTTATACTTACTAATATCTCTTATATTTGATTCCGAAAGTAAATGGGGATGAAATGGCAGCAAAAACTTTATTAGGTACATGCATAGTGAAGAATTTATCATTTACTATGTAATTATAATACGACCTGTGTATAAATGATTATGCCTAAATAATCTAATTTGTTCTTTCGTTTCTGCTAGTTAGTAAGCTAGTTTCCGCTTTCAGCTTTTCCCCCTCGTTGGGCCCTAAAGAGGCTAACCCTTTGATTTTTAATTATTTCCATATACTAATCAGCGATTAGGCAAATAAATGTCCCTCGAATACACATGAAATTTGCTATTTTAATGTTTTGATGTCAACTCTTATTAATTCTCTAAGCATACTCTACCACCAAATGAATAAAAACTCTACATGAGCGTAGAATAACAAAACAAAATATACCTTATAAATTTAATGAAATGCGTATCATAGTCGCAATGCTTTCAACTAGATGGTTGTACCAACATTGCTCGAGGGTATAAGGCTACTCAAGACCAATCGTTGCGCCAATTGTCCGCTGTCAAATGGTTGTCAGATTCAATTGCAACCTTCTAGAATTATTCCAAACACTTAGAACAGATGGAAATTATTCGCAATAGCGTCAATATGTCCGTCAAGTTGAAATAAAATGTTAGCGTTATAATATATATCAGCGATTAAAAGGTAATTGGGTATAACCGACAAAAACCAAATTGTTCAGGAGAGGAGTTTAAAGTTCACCAAGTTTAAAGTGCATTTTCAAAACGTAGTCTTTTGTTTGGGCATTCGTGATCGTCGTAGATCTATGGGAGTGAGCACATTCGAAAAAGCAGAGAAATACATAGGATGGCATTCATAAGTCATTTTCGATGAAAATATCGCATATTAATTTACGCTTATTACCTTTTAACCGTCGATATACTAAATACTATAAAGACACTTTTAGCGTTATTAACTCATGAAAGGTTATCAAACAAGATCTTTAAATCCGAGCTGCAACGGGATCGATTGTGACATTTCAAAGTAAACCCATTAGAGCTGTCAAGACTCGTGAAATACGAATCCTATTACTATGAAGGCTACCCCGGTAAGTTGACACCAAGGTCGCTCGAGGGAAAGGTCGTCCAATGAACTCGTTTCCGGGTAGAGACTAGAGGGATGATTGATGTCGTTCCGTGTTCGTTGTTGACATACCATTACTTTGGGTCAATGACCGAAAATGAGGGATGAGTGAGAATATTATTGTATTCATTTCAGAACTGAAAGGAAATCTGTTTATATTATCGTTTTTTGTCGTATTGCAAAAAAATATATAATTTCGAATTGCTTTTAATGACATTGTTCTTAATTTTTATTTTAAAGGTTAATTCACTCAAGAATGTTTATTGAAAAATATGCTCGTAAAATTTTTGTTTATTAAAAAACCAGCTCTTATACATACGTTTGTATAAGCAATAAACTTCAAGAATCCGAATTCGTCAGGTGCCTGAATGTGATATTGTTTTTAAATAAAAAGAGTAGCACGCACACAAAAACTGTACAACGATAAGGGAGTGGATAATATCCGCTAATACTGTTATCTACCCGCATTCCCACTACTGTATCAACATCCGCGCTATGAATCATTGGATCCAGGGGATACATGTGCAAATTGCTCTATTATTAAAGCTCTAGCCGCGGTTGCAAACGATTTATACGTAATTATGATCGATGTACTTCTAGAATAGTCTGATGTAATAACAATATTATTGTTTCCTTGATGCAACATAACATTTTACGGATAATACATTATGTGGCATGTTTCATTACGGTTATTTATGTATATACCTTGAAATAGAAATATATTAGAGTAGGACTGCAACTGTTTTCGATGGCATTTACCTTTATTTTTCTTCAATGCAATTTGTACGTCATATGAGGATGTAAAAAAAAATTCAAACAAATTATATCCAAATTTACTAACAATGTATATTTTTTTGTATAACAAAGACAGCACAACCGACAGTAAGTACAATATCTTTAAGAGACTTATCTGTGCAATACGCATACTATCTCACTTACACTAACTGAAACAATGGGTAAGTACCTACCAATTAATACGGTGAAGAAGATATTTAATTGAACACAAACGTAATCCTCTTGTAAATTTCAATGAAACTGGTCTCTTTTTTCATACAAAATGAATATCTTAAACTATAGAAACTTATTTAAATTATTTGGTAGCTAAGATTAGCTTAGCTTGATGATATGTTGCACGTCCTATTCTAGAAATAGCCGTAACATATACATTAGCATTTGCATGCATAATTATTATTTATAAGATATTTCAAATACGTTACATTATTTGTTCCCTAGCAAACATTATAATGGCATTAAAAATACATTTGCAGTTAATAACTACGTTTCGATCTGAGAAATATTTAAACCTAGTTATAATTTTATCTAGGTAAGTCATTTTAAGATGTTGGAACAAAAAGTGGTCGTTCAAAATGCAGTGAGTGTTTTGTCATTTGGTCAATAATAAAAGTTCATATTGACAGTTCAGGAGAGACAAAATTGTTTGCAGAATGTATTATGTTTAGAACAATTTAAAAGATGTTTATTATAGCTTCAATATATACAAATAATAAAAACTTACATATAAAATAAATAGTAATTCAGAATTTATTATTATCTTTATCTGTTTATAGGTATTTTTATCGCGAACAAAACGGTATCAATATCGTCGTGATTAACAACGACAGTTCTATTTTTTTACGGTTTTAGTTTTATGGCATAAAACTATCTGACTAATTATAATTAGCAGTAATTTGATAATTATCAAACTACATCTTTTTATTGGTTCTGTTGATAAAGGGTTTAGACAGTTTTAAATTATACAATTTAGAACTGTCAAGGAGTTTCATGTTATGACTTATACAATAGAACTGAAATCGTAAAAAAAATCAGAACTGTCGTTGTTCTACGATCACGAAGATATGTTCGTTCGGTCCTCAGACGATGAAATTAACAAGATACTTGTAGGGTCGTCAATTTCACCACAGAGCAATAAATAATGAGACGAGTGCTTTGCAGTAAGTCTTCATTCGGAATAGACTGAGAAGACCTTGACAAAAGACAGGAATAAATTGGTTCAAAACAAGTACATTTATTTAACAGAACAGCCAAGGACTGATTATTTGAAAATATATCCCTATTAATATTAGAAATGTGAATGTAAGTTTGTTTGATACGCTTTCACGCCAAAACTATTAAACCGATTATCATGAAACTTTGTACACATATTCTTAGAAGTATTAGAAGGGACATAGGATACTTTTAATTATATAAAAAAAATATTTTAACAGAGATGATTGTTTTTCAAAATATCTAGACCCGTGCGAAGCCGGGGCGGGTCACTTGTATATAATAAATATATAATGATTTTTAAATGGACATGGAAGGCCAAATTAAATATGGAGCATGAATCCCCTTTTCGTGGCGGCACTTCTTCCTATATTTATTAATTGTTAATTTATATTTTGTTTTATAATTTATGATGTACTTTTGCTTACTTCTGTGCCGTCCCGAAAAAAATTATTTCATTTCATTTCATTTCAAATAGTGAAACATTCTCGGTCCCAGAGCATAATGATATGAAGCGTCAAAAGTCGAAAAATTTCATGTCATGTCGTTAATAGAATCTCAATCCTAAAGTATCCACTCTCCAGGCATTATTTCAGAGCAACATTAAACGATTTTATTATATGAAAACACGATTTTTACAAAATGTGTTTCCTTTGATAAGTGTGCAAATGTAAAATAAACATCGATATTGCTGGTGTACGGTTCGCATGTTAACGTCATTACTTCAAAACGAGCGATGAGATCATGGATTTAAAAATAAAACCTGGTAGTAAAAAATGCATGTTATCATGCGGTCCGTGCAAGGACCTCGGCTGGAATCGAATGTTCGAGAATGCTCTAATCGATATCTCGACAGCTGCATATTAACGCGACTCATTTTTGCCACCCATTTATCATTTAACGTGTGGCTCAATACAGTTAGCAACAGAAATAGGTTAACTAGTGTTAACTAGTGTTATAATAGTTTATAATAAGGTAGAGAAAACATGACTTGGAACACACAAGATCGGCAACGCACCTGCAAGCCCTCTGGTGTTGCGGATGTCTATGGGCGGCGGTGATCACTTACCATCACGTGAGCCGCCTGCCCGTTTGCCCCCTATACTATAAAAAAAAAAAAAAAACAAGAGGTTTTGAAGGGCCCGTTGGTATGTTGCACCTACCATGCGTTCCGATGAGTTGTGGGATCCTATCGGGAAGACTTGTTAATAATTTTCTGTAAACAAACAGGGGATTACCCCCACGTCTTGTCACTTCGGGCACTAAATAGGTGGGTGGTAAAAATTACCACTATTCATATGTAGATAGAAAAACCATGAAGTGCATTGCGCGTTTTGGTTTGTCTATGGATTGCTCGAAATAAAAAAACAGTCGACCGCGCATCGTTAACTGATAGACTATATTCGCACGTCAGGTGAGCCTCAGGATTGTTTGATTATATCTAACATCTTTATGTTAGATGTATTTTTAAACATCGTTATTTTCGAAACAAGCTTATTATTTGCAGGCTTAGATGGAATCCAAAACCAAGTCTTGAAACATTATCAAAATTCAAATTCCTTACATAGGTACAATTTTAAAGTTAGTTGAATATTTTCTTTGATATAATAGCAAAAAAAACATCTCAAAAAAGTGTTATTGTTGAACTAATAATAACATATGTTATAAAACTAACGTTAATTAAAACATTAGCGTGGAATGTGGATTAACCAATTTATCAATGACTTTAGTCTATAATACATTAAATGAAATTGTTCGAGTTTACATAATACGTCCTAGTAATGCACCCTATCGTATTAGATTCATACGTAGACGATTCATTGCGCGTCATATGTTATATGTTAGCTATCTGGGGCAGAACGAACGGGTAAAGTAAAACAGTTTGTCTTAAGTATCGTTATCATGGCTATAAATATTTGGTGATCAAGATTAACAGGTAGATTAAGGCCGTGATTGTCAAATATTAGCAATGCTTCAGTTTGGTGATGTTGTTCGGAAGTTGCATTATCTTAGCAACTAACCTCCAAGTTAAGGGAGTCATCAAATACATTATTATATTTTGTGTAACTAGAGTAGATAATAATTAACTTCAATCTTTTACATCTTATATAAAATTTTTCAAATTGATATGTGATAAATATCAATTAAGCGAAATTTTAAACGTCTCTAAATTTTTTTTTATGTCAGATATCGACAGACGAGCATGAGGTTCACTTGATGGTAGATCAGCCTCAGCCACAGAACATCAGTCAATGATGCGCTGTCGACCTAATTTTTACTTCGAGCATTCGGAAATCCATAGACTGAAACCGAAACGCGCAATATGCACTTCACGGCTTTTCCATCTATGAACGGTGGTTCGTTACCCGGTCGGAATTAAGATATTCCTCCCACCCGATCAATGCCCGAAGTTACCAGACGTGGGGAAAACATGCTTACAGAAAATTATAAGCATGTGCTCCCGGTGGGATTCGAACCCACGACCCATCGATGCGAACGGCAGGTGTTCTACCGAACGCGCCAACGAGCCCGTCAAAATGTATCACTTGACGTCTCTAAATGTATCACTAGACTTAATAACTCTCATATTATATTTAACATAAATAAAAATGTCTTTAAAAATATGATTTGATTTTAATTACTTTTAATAGGCATAATATAAAAAAAGCAGAATATTCTTCCTTTATTAATTTTACTTCTTTTAAGTACACGTCTTAATAAAATCAGGCTTTGGTTAGCTAGAGAGTTCCTGTGTAAGAACAAAGTGACTTGCAAACAACAGTTTTTAAAAACTGAAATTAAAAGGGTGGGTTAATAAATAATTTCAATATCCCACATAGAGCATTGTATCTATAGCGTATTCGATTCACAATATTTGTAAAATTGCAGGCATATACGCGGAGCGCTTTAGATAACAACCTACTGCGCTAGAACTCTACGAACTACAACTAGCTCTACTTTTACGACACAATATTACTTTATGTTTGTGCCTTATACATGGCATGATTATTGGTATCGAGGCGTATTTAAAAGGTCGGTCGAGTGCGACGGAAGGACGCCCAGTATTCATTTACGCAACACCATTGTTTGGTTTTCACATTACTCATTTCTTGCTCTACATTTGCAATGACCAATAACAGCAGGTATACCATTAGTTCTATGTTCTAACCATTCATTTCATATAATTTATAAAGCACAAAGGGCTCCAACAATAATTGCTGACGTCATCGTCTCAATAAAGTAATGAAGGTTTTATTATGTAAGTATGACTTGCGGAATCCATTCAGAGGTGTGATATTGAAAGTTGCAAGTTACAGGCAAGTAATTTTCTTAAAATCTTTGCAATTAAGAAAACACTTGTGTCTAATAAGCGATTATTTCCTTTGTTTTATTTGATGGAAATTGTAGGTATATTAATATCAGTCTTTTGTGCTTTGGTCGAAATTTTGCTAGAATTAATATCAATGACAAGGGATTGCACCTAATGTTTTCCCACTTCTATGTGCCAAGTTTTCGGACAGACTAGAAGTCCGTATTTGCGGTACTATAAATTGTTCAAAATATAATAATACTCTTAAAATAGATCTTGTTTTCTAAGCGGTTGGCAGTGATGGCACTGAAAAGTGAAGACGTACACTTAACATGCGAAACACGTTTCTATTGAAATCAACATGACATTCCGAGAACAGGTTAACATTTGTAATTCTAAGATGGAAACCGTACGATAAATACAACAGCAATGGAAACTTTGTGAAGTAAATATTATATATAACGAAGTTTTTAACTACTCAAGGTATATGTGTCACGATAATAATATATACGAAGGGTTATGGCAGGTATCATTACATAACCTATTATGGTTTTAATGCCTCAGCGATAAGACACCATCCACATTAATCTATAAAGCAATACCGCATACTATTTATTATTCTTACGTTCGAAATTCCATATTACGAACAAAAATTTTTCATCTAAAAGTAATGGATGATTTTCGCTACTCGGACAGGTTTGGATATCCAAATTTCAATATTGAAATGGTAGCTATGTTTAGAGAAAATGTTTATATATCTATCGTATACTTTATAAAAACATATCAGACCCATTGTGCGAGATGATAAATTACTTAAAGTTGATTGCGCCAAAAGGTGCATCCAGCGGCCACCATTACCACTCAATACCAACGTAAAGTAAAAGATTTATATATGGACATCGCATATATTCGCTTACACAACGCATAAAAAACGCTCTCGAATAAAAAACGCGGGCAAAGCCTCGGGCAAAAACTATGAGTGCATTACAACAGAATAGGGCTAAGTAAATTCTATACGACGCACGGACAATATGATTGCATATTATGGGTCCATATCAATCAAAGTAATAACAGCAATTCGTATTTGACACGCAACAGGGCGTTCGCGTTGATGCTAAGTGGACGATATTTCGCAAACTAAATCGTAAGGGCGTATCTCCATTGAGCCTAGATTCGTATAAATCTACAGTCAGTTGTTTCGCGTAACCAGTAACTGCCATCGTGATCCTCCCCAAATGCTATTGTATTGCCTGATTTGCATTCATTCGTTACTATCTTCGACGCCGCGGCCGTTGATATTTCATTGAGGCTCTATGGAATGATCCAATATTAATTCAAATAATGTTATCTTAACCTAATCTACGTCGACTTCGGGCAATAACGCAAATACTACATACGACTATTAAACGCCTCATTCCCCCATCGGAGCAGGCAGAGATCACAGATTTCCTTGCATACAACTTTCGCTTCCTCTACTTTCATCAATGCTCTTCTTATACACGCTCGTAAGTTAGTCCTTTATTAATTCAAGAATACCTTACAAAAGAGCCTACACATTCCTTTGCTGCCGGCAATGTACCTGCAAATCCCCTTATGTTGCATATATCTATAGGTGACGGTGATCACTTATCATCAGGTGAGCAGACTGATTAGAAAATCGATTGAGCATCACATAATGTTAGTGAAGCATCGTCTCTTAGACCCATTTCACTGATAATTTTTCTTTTCAGGCAAGTAGGTGATCAGCCTTCTGTGCCCTGCCTGACCGAAACATTTTTTTAAAAATCTTGATTCCCCGGGATTCGAACCCAGGACCTCCGGGTGTAGCACGCATCGCGCATACACAGAGGCGGTCAACGGTATCTTAGAAACGTAAGGTTAGAGAAAATGTATTTGTGCAGCGATTACTATAAAAATAATTATTTGTCTAATATGAAGGCGGCCTGCAACGCGCGTGCGCAGATTGGCAGCCTAGCAGGTAGCCTTTATAAGATAAATATCATAGGTCACTACTATAATCAGTAACCACGTTGCGTCAGTATTGCATTTATTGTTACAGGCACTCACAACTACGGAAATCTGTTTAATTCCATGTAAGAATAAAAGCAATATAGTAACTGATATTATAAATGTGTTTGAGGTTTTTATTAATCCATCTGTCCCGGCAAACGCACTAGTAGATCGACCGGTGTAGTTGGAAGGCTGAGGAGTAAGGGGACATTTAAAACCGTTAAAATATTTTTAATACTAGCGACCCGCCCCGGCTTTGCAAGGGCAACGTAACGCTCGAACTGTCAAACTCGGGAAAATAAAATAGTCGTTTTTCTTAACATTTCTTTACGTAAGAACCCTCTTGTTCTAAGAAGTTGTAGCGTGACCAAGGGAAACAGGTATTCATGTTTAATGTTTATATAATATGTATAATAATATAATAAAATTGCACTTCTATAAATTTTTAAAAGGGAATTTAGGAACTTTTTTATATTTTAAATATTTGGTTAGTAATAAAAACCTGTTTTGCCCTTAAATAAAGATTTTTATGTGGCAGCAGTGAAAAATATCCAAAGCTTTATCTATCAGCAGTGCCATAAAGTTTATTATTATCAGGTCCCAATGGAAGACGTAATATCATAAATTTGTGTATTTTAAGTGAATTCTTGACTGGTGTATTTTTGTGCATCGAACTCTTAGAGTTCAAATTAACATTGTATTCATAAAATAAAATAAGAATACAGCTCAGCCGGGCTTTCTGACGGGCTCGTTGGCGCGTTGAGTAGAAACCTACCTTGCGTTCTAAATTATAATGCATCGCGGGTTCGAATTTCGCCGTGACATGTTTATACATTTTTTTACCTACATGTCTGGTCGGGCAACGGGTGCAACGGGGCAAAAGCAAAATCGGGTTTATAATACATATCTTAATTACAACCGGGTATTCATCAAACATCATTTATAATTGAAAACGGTAAAGTGCATATTACGCGTTTCGGTTTCAGTTTATGGATTTCCAGACGTTCAAAGTAAAAACAGATCGACAACGTACCATTGACTGAGGTTCTGGGGCAGAGGTATCATCTACGATCAAGTTAACCTCATGTTTGTCTGTCGATACATAATATACAAAAGCCTCAAACGTATTTTGTATTTGACGGTCTCGTTGGTGCAATAGTCACCACACTGGGCCACTTGCATCCGTGGGTCGCAAAGTCGTCGGCTTTTATTTGTTTTGACTCTATAAATACTTTATTGTATATCCCTGGCAAATTCAGGCTATTACATGCCAGGCAGGCTAGGTGGGAGAAATAAAGAAATTTCGTCCGATTAATAAGCCTCATCTAATAGATGATGATGCTACGAATGCTAGAAATTAAAACAAGAGAGTTTCGGTGAAAAACATTGAAAGCACATCAGTGCTTCTCCCCGAAATTATTAAGTACTCCAGCCAGAAAAATATAAGATTGGAGGAGGATTATATGATATTTACCGAAAATACTATATTATCGTATACAGTATCTATTTATTACATAAAAAAGCGTTATAAACGCTTATACGGACGTAAAGTGCTCGGGCATATTTACAATAGGTAAAATTGCATCAGTCGAGTCGCAAGTTATAACCTGGTAAGTCTATACATAATATAAAATGTGTCACGTTCTAATACACAGACTGTATGTAAGATAGCCAAAACAATAATTACACGGCGCACATATTATTAAAAGCATTCTCGTTTCGAATGGTATCTATCTGCGATCTAAGTGCGCCTTGCTATTGTTCACAATTCTCTAGTTCCCTCCCAGATCAAGGCCTTAATAGCGGAACCGTAACAAATTTAAAGGCGCATATTTCACACTCGACTACTAAGAGGCATAATATCTCTGGATACTATGCAGAGGTATTTATATGTAGGTATATAGTCAACAGGAGTACAGCGTATTTAAGTGAATGGAAAAACGAATTAATTCGCGATTTAATTTTATATTACTGAATCTATCCGTGAACATGCTTTCTATACAGCATTCCAAATATTTAGTTTGAATGTGGATTGTCCATCTTGTTAACGTCTTCAAACGTAAATTTAAAGGCAACACATAACAATGGATTGAAATATTTGTACACTGAATATCTGATATAAATTATTTTTACTAAAATCCAAGCATTAACCTAATAACAAATTTAAATATTAACTATCACGAAAAATTCTAATGCCGGAAGAAAAATATATCTGCAGAATTTATAATATACTAGCGGACCCGACAGACGTTGTCCTGCCAGAATTTTGGCTTCCAAAATAAAATATCAAGTATGTCATTGATTTGCAGTGGACATCAATTATTATTACAAAAAAAACTATTAGAGTGCGTGAAGAGAGCTGTCAATTGCGGAACTTGGCGGTGTTCCGAACCTAAACTATTTTAAAATTAATTTTCTGCATATATTTCATTCGTGATTTTTTCCGATACTTTAATAGTTATTCTATAATTCGACATAGACGAATCCAACAAATAAGAGATTAAAATCGGTCCAGCCGTCTCGAGTTATAAATGGTTTCACTAACACTATTTAGCCACCCACGAACAATAACCTACCGATACCTAGTACCACCATAAACAAAAATTAATAAAATTCATGCGGGCTCTTGACGGTTCAAGCCCATACACCACTCCTTTGTTTTTTCAATCACGCCTCTTTACTGTACAGGCTGGCAGACTACAGCTCTCCACTTTCTACGATCCTGCCATACACCTTTCGCTTCCTCTAATCTCATTAAAGTGTTCATGCATGTACACTATTAACCTTTGCTTGTACTATATTTAATTAATATTATGAAGGTTTTGGCGCGACGCTAAATCTGTCAAATATCGGCTGGAAATAAACAGTGCTTTACCAATAAAAGACTGAAGTATATGATCATTGAATGATTATTGTTTTACCTAATTATATAATTATACCTGTTGGACCATTATCCCCCTGATGATAACTGGTATTTTACTGACGTAGTCTTTAATAATTTTGTATATTTCGATATGGAACATCGCGTCAGAAATAGCATGCGTCATCATTTGGCTGTCTGGAAATACACAACTGTGAGATTTAAATAAAATACTGTATACCGGATTAAAACGCGATTTATTATTTATATTGTTTAAATTATTTATCCCGACGTTTCGGATGCTTTTCAGCAACCGTGGTCGCGGGGAGAGAGTCCTGTTTTAATCCGGTATGTACAGTATTTTATTTAAATGTGTGATACTCGCGTTAATAAAAGACAATATTAACTGTGGGATTCATTACTCGCTTTCTGACTATGATTCCGATACTTGGGAACTTTCAAGAAACGAGCCTATTTTTTACTTAAAGGTCGGCAACGGCAACAATTTCTGTGGTCAGCGATAATCACTTACCATCATAAAAAATATAGGTACAATCGTACGTTGTTGAATTGCTTTCCTAAATATACACAAAAGCGTTGTATTATCTATAGTTACTTCAGATCGTGTGAGCCCAACGCGGTTATTGTAAATAAAAATAGCATGTAGCGGAGATTACACACATAAATGTGGCAATCGGGCAAGTGTTGCGTCAATGCACGCAATTGCGTACGACGATAAGTCTGGGATAAAACACAAAGGCTCACAAAGCCTTCCTCATATCTGTACATATCTACGCTTTATTTATTATGTTACGCTTAAGACGGCACACTTGTTACATATGCAGGTATGTATCTACTAACGAAACCAAGGTTTTAGAATCTTAAGCAATTACGGCTGAATTTTCCGTAAGCATGTCTTCCTCACCTCTGGTACTAGCATTATACGAGTGATATCGAAATTCCAACTGAGTAACGAACAACCGTACAAAAAGCTGTAAGTAAAAAGTAGGTCGACAGTGCAGATGTATCACGTATCATCAAGAAAACCTCAATGCTCGTCCGTCGATATCTAATATATAAAATAAGTATAAGATGCGCATTTCGGTCTCGGTCTATGAATTTTCGAATGTTCGAAGTAAAAAGTAGGTCGACAGCGCATCATTGACTGACGTTCTGTGGATGAGGTATCACCTACCATCAAGTGAACCTCATGCTCGACGGTCGATACATAAAATAAAAAATTCTCGAAGCAAGAAGTTGATATCCCTTTAGGAAGTAGTCTTATAAACAATATTTCACATTCATACTAAGTTTAGAATGGTACTTAGATAGCCATCTATTGAGAAATACAGAAAGTAAATCCACATCCCATCAAGTTTTGTAAAGCAGCCATCTATCGACATTCTTCGGAACTGCGATGCCGAGCTTGGTTTTAAACTCATCGGTAAGGTGTTTAGAAAATTTCTTATAGATGGCGCTGTTATAAATTATTATGTTAGTAATTTTAAACACCAAATTAATATCGGGAGAAACATTTTGTAAGTTTATTGTAAGTGAAAAACTGCAGGTACAGATAAGCAATACATTTACATTTATAAATGCAAATAATCTGTAGGTGCTTGGTTATTTTTAAACCTAGAAAATCTTGGTCTAAGGTGATGAGATGTCAAAAAATCTTAACTTACTATTTTATTTATCGAAATAAAAAAAAAAATTTTTGATCTTTAATGGAATTTAAATAAGAAGCGCTTAATGATTGAACTCAGTTCTAAGAATTTGCATTGATATTTTAACTTAATAATTATGATGATATTTTAATAAAAAGTTCAGGTTACGAGGGTCCAAGTTTATAAACATAAATATTAAAAACGATTTTACAAAAAGCGACGCCCGAACAGGGACTTGAACCCTGGACCCTTGGATTAAAAGTCCAATGCTCTACCGACTGAGCTATCCGGGCCGGTGGTATGGTGTCTTAAAATATCAGTTATATAGTACGAGAATGGTTATAATTATAAAGCAATTATAAACTTTTCTTTTTTATTTTAAATTATTTGGAAACATTAAATGGTAACTGTTGTGGTGAAATAATTAAAAAAAATTTAGAATCAAATACATACAAGCGCCATCTATGATAATGTATAAGCCTAAAGAAACTGCTAGTGTACACTAGATGGCGCGACAAGCGCAATTTATTAATTAATACGTTTATATATTTTTTTTAAATCAAATTAGTATAAATTACAGAAATTTATTACAATATTAAACATACATATGAGATTATAAGACAACAAAAATGAAATTAGATGAGAGCAGAAAAAGTATGATTTTAATAATATTGTTACTTAAAAAAATATAAAGAAATTGTAGCCTTGCCATTAATCGCATCATGTAGATCTTCAAACCCTGAGGGTTGGTCTGCTGCTAGCTCCTTGGCGGGAACATCTCTACAATATCTCCTAATACCATATAAAATACAGAAATTCCAACGAGCAGACCTAGGTAAGATAATTAAGATACCATACTCGATTCTTATTAGAATTTTCTACCTAACACGATATTTATGTACAATTCCAGTTTCGTATTGGTAATTTGCCATTAAAAACAATATAACCTGGAAAAAACCTTAAAAGGAACGTGAGCTATAAGCATAAATTATTATTGTGTCAAAATATAAGGAAGTAAAATGACGCTTATTGACGAATCACTATGCGGAATGCAATAAAATTGTGAATTTTTAATAACAGTTTCCTTTCAGATCAGCTGAATAATATTTACTATTATTATTTCATGTTAATTTATCATATCTCTTAAAGACTGAAACAACATTTTTATAAATGCTGGATTTGATAAAGTAGGTATACAAAAAATCTACCGTCTGCCGATTCTAGAGCTGAACGAGACAGTTTTTTGTGCAGACACGATCGTAAGCTTTTTAAGTTTTTTTTTGAGGAATTCCGTGAGTTTCAATAAGGTAGCATTTTTTGAAAGAGATTCGGCAAAAAGCGACATTTTTTTTCACAGTTCGTCTGACTCACAGTGTGCAGTGTAGAGCGTCATAATACCTGCAACAAAAATAATATTTGGTTACTATATTTTCTACGTATCTATATATATAAAAGAGATTTCCACCTATATAGTCACTCATCACGATATCTCTGGAACCATAAGGCGTAGCGACTTGAAATATGGTAGGAATATTCCTTTCGCCGAGTAGAGGTCAGCTAAGAACGGATTTTACGAAATTCAACCCACAAGGGGGGTTGCGGGGGCAATTGCTAGTATCTAATATATCTCATTACGCATAATCAAAATATTTGATAAGAACACAGGCGATGCTATTATCGGTCTGAATAAAATCTTACTTTGAATATTAAATTAAATTAATTAAAGACACCTTTTAAAATTGTAAGGACACATTTTAAAAAAAAATACTTGAAATTGCATTCTAGGTTTAATAGGTTTAATAATTTAATAACTGCTCATACTTGGCGGTTTAATTTTCCTTTCATTCAAAGCATAGGTTCAAACAAAATCTTGATGGAAATAATGTTCATATTACAATTCATATTATTTCAACATTAGTTTCTGGAGCGCCGGTAGATATTATTATTTATTATTCTAGAATTAAAATCCATATAATTAATAGGAATTAAGTTTGGAAGGCAATAGATTTGAGGCGAATGGAAATAACCCCTGAAAATATTCTCGAAGTATGAGTAAAAACTTTCATAGATTTCACCAAATAATTGATGATATTTTATAGGTGGCATTCGATGCCCTTTTACCCAACTATTACCTTTTAATGTCTCTTAATTCTCGAACAGAAATCGAACCCCAATATAATTATCGTTATCGCCCTCCCATTTGACCAAGAAACGAACAGTAGTAAAAGTGCGAATATGTCCTTAAGATGTAA
Organism: Anthocharis cardamines; assembly: GCA_905404175.1. Lineage (NCBI taxonomy): Eukaryota > Metazoa > Arthropoda > Insecta > Lepidoptera > Pieridae > Anthocharis > Anthocharis cardamines. Next base: position 11,439,525 of record FR989952.1, on the reverse strand, counting down.
CCACCAATTTCTCTTTAATATTGTTATTTCTATAATCTATGTCACATCGAAACCTTACAACTTAATTAACCGTAACGGAGTTAACAGTTTAATTGGATTTAAACAATTGCAACAAGTCTTTCATAATATAATCAAAACGAAATACACACAAGTTGGTGTAAATAAACACAAAAGGAGAAATTGATTGACATTCGGATGAAATAAGGACAAAAACAAAAAGAAAGCTATAAATTACTTTAAATTAATTATTTACACGCAATTATTATTGAAAGGGTAAGTAAAAGCTCTTTATCATTTCGTTCATTATAAATACACTCGATAATAATTTGACACGTGTTTATTTGAATTATTTCCCGGTGCTTTGAAAAATACTCCATAAATTGAATAAAATCAATATTAATTGGTCCCATCGGTAATTTTAAGTAATAATTTAAAGTGTTTTTCAGGCACAGACCTGTTATTTGTGTAAATACATGTATAACAGACCTTTCGATTGTTTACGGCGAAAGTAGCTCACTCAGAAAATTACGGACTTCTTTTCAAAATGAATATTTGTGAATGAATGTTCAGAATAATAAATCACGAATTTTAACCAATCTCTTATTTGAATTCCCTTTCTAGTTATGTATACTCCCATTGTTTTGAACACTTGGAATTTGATATTTGTCCCTGTACATGTCCTTGAGTTTCTTCATAACTATTCTGTTTTTAGGTTAACAGAAATTGCGAAGCAGTGCAATTAAAATTATTTTTTAATTTAGACTATAACTTTTTTTTAAGATGACGCTGTCTATTTACTCGAGTATATAATTGGGTAAAATAATTAACTAGTCATAAGAAGAAATTGTTGCGTTGTAATAACTACATATACAAAATAACGTTATTCTCTTATAAAAAGTTATTCAGAGAGAACATAGTATTCAGTTTTACGTCGCTGAATTGCATTTACAATTAATAGCCGTGAGACATTATTAATTCAATTGATTATTATTATGAATGGTAGACGGCTTCTCGAAGGCAATGCAATGTGAACGACCTGCAATTAATGTCAATACTTGAGATATATGAAAAGATACTTACGATAAGGTAGTACGTTTATTGTATTATGGCGTGTACATAAATGTTAAACTGTGTATCTATAGTCAATATGTCTTTACTTAATGCGTAAGTAAAAGGGAGAGACTAACAAATTGACTTAAAATTGTCTTTTATTAACGCGAGTGTCACACATTTAAATAAAATACTATATACCGGATTAAAACGCGATTTATTGCTTATATTGTTTAAATTATTTATCCCGAAAGCGACGTTTCGGATGCTTTTCAGTGGGTCTATTACGAAAATCGAACCAAACGAAAGAACAAACAACTTCGTATTTTAACTTATTTAGAAAACACTTTCAATTCTATTTACGATCATAATGTCAAATGAAAGACAATGTCTAATTGCGAAAGGCGGATCAATCATCGGATTCGTAATAGGAAAATGTACGATCCGTCAGCCGAAACTTCGTATTTTGTTTTGCTAATAGGCCTCCTGCAACGTTGGTCACGGGCCGGACTCCACGTCGTCTTCTATTAAAATTTCGAAAAACGTAAGCCCGTTAAAATGTCAAAATTACATTAGTGAATCTTTCAAGTTTTAAACAACAAGTCATATTGCGTACTTGTTCCTGTAGTCTAGGCAGGTTATCTAATATATAAAATTTCTAATTTCTAAGGGTTGTTCACCCTTAATTTTTTTTTTTTAATTTATGGTCGATTTTTTTTTTAGCTTTTTATAATATATTTTGGCATTAAAAATACGTACAACCCAAAATTTTTACTTTTTTATCACCAAGCCCTGCTTTTTAGAAATTTACATGGCAAATCAACGTTTGCCGGGTCAGCTAGTAATAATAAGCTCTTAAGTATACATACGTAATATCAATTGATTAATTGTGTATACATCACTGACTAAAAATACATAAATTCTAGATTACGCAGTTGTTCTTTTTGATTGAACGATTGCGTGATTGGCAAAAATGGCATCATTCGGCAACGCCCAACGACTAGCCACTCGCTACTCGCCGCCTAAGCAGACAGCGGGGCAGGCAAACTTACACAAATGTCTGCTGTTTCTAGCCTAATCAATACGCTTTTAGACAAGACAAATATTGAATGTCGTGTCTTTAATGTGGAATTGCGCGGACCATTTTGAATTAGAATAGAATTATTAATTGATTAAAACATTCGATTGGACATCGATGAAATTCCGATTCATATTAAATACGAAACGGTGGTGTTTTAAACTCTTGATTATGACAATATGTCTTATATGTACGAGTTTTTGCTCGATTCGCTTGGCGTGTTTAAGTATCCGAATATTTCAGCAAAAAAAGTTTATTTTATATAATTGCCTTCATTACACTTCTTACTTAACAAAAATATGTAATTATTTGATAAGAGGTTTGCATAATAATAATTAATGCAACGTCGTGATGAACATTTTCGTAAATAAGTAGTTAGATCTTAAAAATTATAGTAGGAACGCTTCAAGCAACAAAAAGATCCAACGACCGATAGGAATCATGTAGGTAAACTAAAGTAGAATGCTTGCTGGGAATCCCCGCTAACAGGAATTAGAGTATAATAATTATGGCACACACCATGGTAATCTCTATAGCAACATTAATTTAAACTATTTAATATAAACAAAATACATCAAAACTTTGAGATATATAATAGCAATCCCGATAAACGTCAGCTTCTATCTTTTCTCGGTCCCTTCGCAGCGAGCAAATCTATCAAACAAACTATTATCAAAATCGGTTTAGCAGTTCAGGAGGTTCAATAATGGTATACATACAGAAGAATGAAGAGAGATATTGTGAAATGTACTATCATAAAGATGCCTCTGAAAATCGCGGGGAAATATCTGAAATCAAAAGTTTTGGTGTATAAAAATTTTGATCTTAGATCAAAATTTTTATACACCCCTTACAAAGCAGGTAAAATACCTAGAGCTAAACGACTATCAACTATAGTAAAAAAATCTTTCTTACATAATTCTATTATGTAAGAAAGATTATACATGTACATAAATAGACCGCAATGAAAGTACCACAGATATAAAGCATCTCAAAATACAATCGTAATTATGATGTAACGCATAGCAAAACAAATGATTTCATGTTTAAAATCATGCATGAATAATCAACTATTAAATTGGTCAAATCAAAACAAACTGTCTATTCTACATTGTCGAGAACAAAGCTCTTTGGAACTCGTAAAACGTATGATTTATTGCTATGAACCTGCTGACGTTAAAAAGTTTATTTGGTGAATATGTGACAGAGATGTTTGCATAATATCGATACAATATAATTTCCTCGCACATTATCTCGATGTCTGGAATTGTGGACTTAAGAGGATATAATGATACACGATTTTTTAGACACATCCTGCCTCGCATAAACAATCAATCACTATTTGACGGGCTCGTTGGCGCGTTCGGTAGAACACCTGCCGTGCGCATCGATGGGTCGTGTGTTCAAATCCCACAGGGAAGACGTGTTTATAATTTTCTGTAAGCATGCCTTCGCCACGTCTGGTAACTTCGGGCATAGAACGGGTGGGAGGAATATTAAAATTCCGCCCGGGTAATGAATCACCGTTCATATATGGAAAAACCGTGAAGTGCATATTCGCGTTTCAGTTTCAATCTATGGATTTCCGAATGCTCGAAGTAAAAATTAGGTCGACAGCGCATCATTGACTGAGATTCTGTGATTGAGGTATGTGGCATAAAAAAAAAGTGTGACAAACGGTTGCCAGCTGTTTTTCCAAACCGATACGACTTGGGAACCTTCAAGATACGAGCTTATGGTTGACAACGTACGTGCAAGCCCTTTGGTGTTGCAGATGTCCAAGGAGAGTGGTGATCACTTACCATCACGTTAGCCACTTTCCCGTTGTCTTTTCCGAGCTATTTTCCGCAGACATTAATCAAGAACAGTTTTATTTTGCACTATTGTCCAATACATATTATACTTTGTAACGTAATAAGTGTATTTTCTTGAGATATTACGCAGTTTGCGAAAACCAAACATGCTTATTATGTGACTCATCAGATGATAAATTAAATATTCTTCTAGCCTCCACGAAGCCACAACATTTACCTATATTCATATATTATATTTTTTTTTAAATAAGGCTGGAATATAATAAACACTCAAAAAACGGTGCCTGAAGTATAAGGATACTAAACAGTGAAGAATATAATTTTCATAAACATTACAGACATATTGTACTTTGTTGACAATAAAATCATCCAATAAATTAATATTATTTTTCAATAAGTAATGGTATCTTAACGATAATTCAAATTTAAACATCTACTATCGTACTCTCTTGTTGTTGCATCCATTCTTGAAATGTACTTGTATAACATTATATTGTTTTTTATTAACGCGAGTACCACACATGTATACTAGATTAAAACGCGATTTATTATTTATATTGTTTAAATTATTTATCCCGACGTTTCGGATGCTTTTCATAATTTAATCAATATTAATAATAAATCGCGTTTTAATCCGGTGTACAGGTATATTTTATTTAAATGGTTTATGATTATTTATTTTTCTCTAAATGGTATAACATTGTCAAATATTATACAAATATATTTTTATAGAATAGTAGTGGCTCAGCTGATGGTTATTAATCAACACCGCCCTCAGACAACACAAGAGGGCCTGACAGTGCTTTGGCGACATTTAAAATTAATTTGGAGACCCCTTCACTTAGGAATTTCCTTAGCGACAACATGAACAGGTTTAATATCTGTCTGTCGGCCTTGGTGTAATATTGACCTTCCAAGTAATTACATATTTATAAATGCGTCATGATAATAGAACGTGGATTTTAAAAACCGGCTGAATATAAACGTTGCGGCCCCTAATCATTTTCTGAGGGCCGACTGAGGTTTACGTACGCGTTTATCGTTTGCGCTGATATACTAATAACGCAGTTCCTATAATACGTATAAAATGGACGCTGCTAAGCAATACAGTGTCAATCCACAAAATGACAAAAATATAAATTTTGATAGCAATCGCTTCCTTATGAGCATATTTTATAAGATACATATTTTATAAGATACATATATAATTTAAGTCTTTATAATAACAAAAATATTGAAAAAACTAGTGGGCACGAAACCCTAACATGTTTAGTATGTAAATTTTACAATAATGCACTAAAATCTATTACTTTGATTGCTACCAAGAAAAACGATATACATTTATTGTAATAATAATAAATACAAAAAAATCTATTATATCTGTTACTTTTTAAAAGAAATTTAATAAAATCTAATGTTTATAATCTTTTACAATAATGCACTAAAATATATTACTTTGATTGCTACCAAGAAAAACGATATACATTTATTGTAATAATAATAAATACAAAAAAATCTATTATATCTGTTACTTTTTAAAAGAAATTTAATAAAATCTAATGTTTATAATCTTTTACAATAATGCACTAAAATATATTACTTTGATTGCTACCAAGAAAAACGATACACATTTAGTGTTAAATAATAAAAAATACAAATCTATTATTTCTGTTACTTTTTAAAATAAATTTAATAAAACCTAATTAAAACTTCAAATTCAATTTTCTCAAAATGGCAACCGTGTGGGTTGACACTGTATTGTTTAACAGCGTCCAAATGTAAACTCGTGCAAATATACATAAAGGCAATCATAAAATTATTTATTATTTACATTAGTAATTGGTCGTGATTTTGTACATTTGCAGTTAAGCAACGTTTGACATGGATGGGTAAAAGTGCCAAAAAAGCTAAAAAACTACAATTTTTCTTGGCATTTTTCTAAGTTTACTTTTTAATATGTTATAAAGCGCTTCGGTTATTACTTTCTATTCTTTTCTCCGTGAATATAAAAAAACATCGCATTTCCAATTACCTAGGTCTATAAAATGCTGCTTCGAAAGTACGAATAAAAATGGTTGTTAGAAACTTCTAATTAACGCAGTCAGTATAGTTCATATACAGCATGTTTTAATATTTATAACACTGTAAATTAATCAGTTAATCTCGAAGCAACATTGTTTGAACTTAACCGCGGCACACAAACTAAATGGGTCAATTAAATCGTCCTTGTGCACATTTCTTCTGCGATTTTGCAACGTAAGCCCAACCTACTAGAAGAAGACAAAACAGCAAATTTATTATATACGAGTTTCTTTTATTTTTTTAAGTAAAAGAATAGGTTTATTATTACATTTTTATTGTAAAAACCTAACTTACCAGTATATACTTTTGGAAATTATAATTTTGAAAAAAAAAAATTATATATATGTATGTTGAACAGAAAAATTGAAACGGGTGTTATTCTCGCCTCTGCAACAGCGCGGTATCCTTTAAGAAGTCCTATCAGAAATTCTTCATACTGAAAAACTTATTTTTTATTTATATTTTCTAATAATATTATAATTAGTTCTTATTAATTTTTGCAATAATCATTAATCACCATTTTTGTAAATATAAAAACTTATATTTAATATAATATTTTCCATACATTATCACAGCGGCTCCTTTGAAAATGTATTAATCATTGCTTTGCTGATTAGGGGTCCTATTTGCCATCCTCTTTTTATATTTATTATTCTGGTCTTAATCATTTAACTGTTGAACTACATATACATACATATACATCACGCCTCATTCCCATTGGGGTAGGCAGAGATCACAGAATTCCATATGCTCCGATCCTTACATAGCACTTTCACTTCTTCTACTTTCATACACAACTAGATATCTATCTAAATATATTGAAATTAAAATAATTGGCACATATCACCACGTTACACTTAGCACAAGTGGCCCACACGACAGGTCACTGCGATGGAGATCAAGGCCTCACTAATTACTGCGCCTATTGACTTTTTGCGACGAGCTAATCCGATACCCAGACAATACGTTGCGAATGAATGGTTTTGTCTAGGAATGACGACATAATTTGCTACTTTATAATGTATCGCTAATAGAGGTGGGTCGTTGACGATTTTTGTGTTAACAAAATAAAACTGTTAATTACAAACTGATAACCTGTTAAAAAAGCAGCTAATTTTATTAACTGTTTTGCAGTAATGTCAACAAATTTTACGTAGCAATTAATATGTTAATAAATTACCAGACCATAAAATCTTAAAATAGTTAAATAAATTAACAGTTAATAAATTCAACAGATTTGCCTTTAATAAAAAAGCTGCTTCGGATGATGTTAGCGCCTACGCGTTGAATGTCGTTGAATTTAACAGTTTATATATTTAACGGCTTTTGCGGTAAACGAAAAGCAGCTTATTCATTAACATTAAAAAAGCAGCTGAAAAAAGCTGCTTATTGAATTAACGCCCACTCCTAATCGCTAAAGAATATTAACTATGTATTAGTACGTAGTTGTGCAAAGTTAGTAATAAATTATTTATTAATAGAATACGTTGTGAAAAACTTAGGCTACTGTGGCTTTATCCGTTTTTTTTTGTAATGGTGTAGTTATTTTAAATCTAATATTGACACGGAGGGCGATAATAGTTAGCCCAAAGCACTCACACTATTTTGCGAGAAAGTATTAATATCGGCAATTATCAGTTAGGATATGAAATCTATTGAAACAAACAAATGACGGATTGATGATACTTTCTTGTAAATTGTATCAATAAATGATTGGTTCAGATCTTTGAACACAAACCCTTGCATGGTACGGCACTACAAGTACAAACCAGGGACTGAATACCGCTTAAAATATGGGAGTTTAACCCAAAATAATAAAGGTTTTTGTTAATATTCATTCGTTTTTAGTTATATTTGCTGAAAAAAAAAATAGTATGGTAAATTTAGTGTGTATTACTCTTTAAAACTTGTATCATGGTATCTCAGTCAGTCAGTCATACCCTGATCACTCAGTTGTTTTGTATCAATAAGTATTTGCTCCAATTACTACGGCATTTAGGCGCTCAGAAGAGCATGAAACACCTACATACGATCTAGTAAAAATACTAACGAATGAATAATAACTACCGTCAAACTTGCTGAATGCATTATCAATTTATAATTACCAAAACTTCGGAACTCATCGAATCAGTTAATAAATCAATTGAACTGAACGAGTTTATTAAAAATAGAATATTGAAGCAGTATGTGCTAATGATTGAGCAATCGTTTTTTACGAGGGAAACAGTTGCGTTGCTGCGGCCTGTCGGAACCAGACTGTCACGCAAGATATAGGTATACTTAATCGAAGTCGATAAAGCTTAATATGAAACATTTCAGTTAGTAAACAGAACTACTTAAGTAAGTTTATAGAAGAACTAGCGATCCACCCGGCTTCGCACGGGTGCAATTAAGATGTGTATAGTACATTAGTACATACATAAAAAATAGACTGTTACTCGCTGATAATGTAGCTTTCTGTTGGTGAAAGAATTTTCAAATCGGTAGTAGTTTAAGTTAAATCGTATCAGTATCAAACAAACAAATCTTTCCTCTTTATAATATTAGTATAGACTAGCGACGCGCTCCGGCTTCGCACTGATGCAATAAAGATACTAACGTCGAGTCTCTCTCAGTCGGTTTGATTTCTTCTGACACCTTGAAAAATTATCGTCATATTTCAACAAATTAACACTAAACAATATTAAACTAAACTTAATCCTCTTAAACCACTAACTATTGATGAAAACCGTATTAAAATATGCATAATTTAAAAGATCTAAACGTTTAGACGGCGCGGCGTGAAGCGACTTTGTTTTATACAATGTAGATACTCAAGATTTACAAATTGTAATATTAAACTCACTCTTAATTGCAAATTAATCAATGAGAACATTTCACATCAATTTATTTAATGGGTACATTGAGATCACTCGTTTAGGGTACTAAAAATATATTGGTATATTTGGTAAAATACTTTTTTCAGTGTGTCCAGAAATAAACGTACTGTCCGAATACCATATTCAGCTATTACAGCGTGGCGTTGTCCTTCTTGACTAATTTAATTATAACATGTTATTTTATCTATTCTAATATTATAAAGAGGATCTTGTAATTTTGAATTTGTATATGTTTATAACGGTTAAACTCAAATACTGCACCGATTTTTAAAATTCTCTCACCAATAGAAAGCTACATTATCAGCGAGTAACAGGTATTTTTTGTATATTAATATAGTACTTCTACATTGCATCCGTGCGAAGCTGGAGCGTGTTGCTATCATTTATATCGTAATAATAATATAGAATACCTAGTATATAGAAACGTGAATTTTAAATTCCGAATGTTCTAGCAACAAAAACTTTAAGAGCTAAATGCGAAGGAATATTTTCTTAATGATAACATCTGTGTGATTTCAAGTTTACTTATCCGGCTTAAATCAGATATTACACGTTATGGCAACAGTAATAATATTACCTACTTTGATTACATTTATACAAGCAGGTGTTTTAAAATGCATGTTAAAAATACTAATTTATCTAAATTATAAGTTTGCAGGTTCAACTCCCTTTACTTCTCTTTTAAGGTGTTATTCCCTACAAACTACTTACAACATAAAACAGGGGGGAGAAACGTTGAAAATCCAACCGGATATATGAACCACATAGTAGGAAAAGCTGTAAAGTTGACATGAAGCGCTTCGATTTCAAAAAAATTTGAATAACATCCATTTCACGGGCTCGTTGAGCATGTTCGGAAGAACACCTGCCGTGCACATCGATGGTTCGTGTGTTCGAATCCCACCGGGACATGGTTATAATTTTCTGTAAGCATGTCTGGTAGCTTCGGGCATAGAACGGGTGGGAGGAATATCCATATTCCGATCGGGTAACGGACCACCGTTCAGTTTTAGTCTTAGGATTTCCGAATGCTCGAAGTAAAAAGTAAGTCGCCAGCACATCATTGACTGATGATCTGTGGTGGAATTATCACCTACCATCAAGTGAAGCTCATGCTCGTCTGTTGAATGTTGATATCTAATATTTAAAAAAAACTTGATTGATATTCTGTGGCTAAGGTTCTATCTAACATAAAGTGAGCCTCTCGATTGCATATCTGATAGTATCAGATTTCAAAAAAAGAATAAAAGTTCCACCTTGTCCGTCCTGGCTTTAACATCTACAGACTTTTTAATCGTCAAATCGATCAATTCTGTTCAGTCCAAAGAACCGGAGTAGGATTACCATTTATATTATTTATTAGGAAATAATTAACTCAGTGTTCCAAAAAGAAAGAAATCTCAGAATTTTCATGAATATTTAACACTATTCGTACCTACCTACATTACTTTCGGAGAACGAATTCAATGCGTGAATCACACATAATATCGTCATCGGGAACGATTTAGCCGCTCGTTTAGGAGAAAGCCTTATAGGGAGAGTAAGTAATCTGATGCTTGTATAAATAAATTACAATTTGGCCAATAGGGGACCAAATACTCAAACGCGAATCAAAATTGAGTTTTATTTAAAAGTAGTGCTGTCATTTTCATTAACATCACTACATATTATAAAACAAAGTCCTCCGCCGCGTCTGTCTGTCTGTTCGAGATAAACTCAAAAACTACTGAACGTATTTACATTGGGTCACCAATAGCAATGTAGAGGGTTTAGGTATGTAATTTGATTGTGAAAAGAGTAGTTACTTAATCTAGTAAAATTTGTTAATATTTATTAATATTTACTTAAGCATTTAGAATAAACATTTTAATATTAACTATTGTAGCAAGGAGTATCTAGGTTTCTCAATTACTTATGACCTTGACATACATAATATAATTAAATTTTAATTAAATAAAAAAACGTACGATATTGAAATCATACACATAATTCCAAATTAGTAATATTGTATTTTATTAATGCGAGTATCACACATTTAAATAAAATACTTAATACCGGATTAAAACGCGATTTACTATTTATAATATTTTCCCGATGTTTCGGATGCTTTTCAGCTACCTTGGTCACGGGCAGACTAAAAGGTGACAGCTGTTTGTTCTTGAAATATCACAAAGTTGCCAAGTTGAAAACAGCTATCACCTTTCAGTCTGCCCGTGACCACCAGTGATAAATAATAAATCGCGTTAAAATCCGGTATAAAATATTTTATTTTCAAATTAGTAGTTATTTTCTATGCATTTATATTCAAAATCAAAAGTTTTTTATTTCAAATAGGCCTTTGCAGGCTCTTATGAAACGTCTAGTTGCACGGTTCCAAAAAGTGGGTCTCATGGAGAAGAACCGGCAAGAAACTGGCACAATATGAGCAATAATAATAAATGATAACATCTCACCACTATAAGGCACTGCATATGCACCGATCTCACAAAGACTGGAGTTCACACAAAGCTACACGAATATATAAATATTAGAGGTTTCAACAACACTAGCTGCACCTCGCGGTATCACCTGCCTTTTTATAGAAACTATTGAGTCTTAAAATGGTGACCTGTGCTTTTTCTTCCGACTTTAACAATATACAAATATAGAGCTTTCCAAACAAAATAAAACCTAGTTTTCAGGTTTACGGTATCTTTCTATAAGACTATTATATTATACAGATAATGATTTCAGAAAAACGTATTAAAAATGTTTTTTAGTATAAATGATATGGTGTGATGACGGTAAAAATCAAAATTCAACAGCGAAAATATTCTTTACCAAAAATATAAAATATCCTTGCGTCGGAGAACGTACATAGGTAGATTAATTTTACTAAAACCCGTTTCAAATGCTTAATCTTTGTAGATCTAAAATCCAACCACTAGCTTAACATCTAAAAACAAGACGTTATCAATATTATACATAAGTAACTGGGATATAATTCAATCGTCTCGATTAGCTTGTCCTATATACAATCTCGGATTATTAATTTAGGAAGTTTATACAAAATTAAAAGCATCGGTTCTATTATGTGACTATATATTACCTAAGAATAAATGACATTAAGCGATTGGAAAAAGTATCAAATGAAGAATAACTTAGGCTTCTGTATATTTTTTTTTAATGATAGATATTGACAAACGAGCATGAGGTTCACTTGATGGTGGATTTTTTACTTCGGGTACATAGAGCAACACGGGCCACCGGCGAACCGGAGGGGAGTAGCCATACGCAGGCGTTCCCCTCTGTCAAAGTACAAGTCCAAATGGTCCTATGCGTACAATAAAACTAGTTGTAGCCACACTTTTCACTAGACTAAATCCAGATGCGCGACTGAATCGACCTCCTAAAAAAATGCCGAATTGTTTGTGTTTCTTGTTGCCAAAAAATATCTGCCACGTCAAATTTACAAAAAGATAGCGTTATCTTTCATATGTAGGTATTTTTTAATCATATTATTACTATTTACTTCTTTAAAACTTAAAAAATTACAATATTATCGGTCGTGTTGTTTCGGATTTTTTTACCAACACAGTCGCTCGACAGATCCGCGTATTGTATGAGCCCTCATACAATACACGGATCTGTCGAGCGACTGATCCGAGTTTATTTCCGAGAAGTCGCTGTCACCGAGCGATAGTGTTGTTGTCGGATTGTTTTAAGTTATCGAAAAAAAATGGCAAAGGAGTCTTCTATACAGAGACAGTTTTGAGATTAAATTTTCTGATTCAAATATTATATTGTGATAATATAGTTATATTGTTAAAATATAATATAATACTTACGCGCGTTAGCACATTTATTAAAATCACTTAGTGTAAACTTCAACCGTAATGTTTTTTTTATTTCCTAAAAATCCAAAGGATATGGAAAATTGTGTAACCCAAATTTAATAATTGCGATATGATCTAGAAAAATGACATATTTTTAATCTTATAATATAAAAAATCAGCTCAATTCTCAATCTGGGAGAGGAGAAATATGAGAAATATAGTTTTCCTGAGATTCTCGATTAATTGAATCGATTACACAATCACAAAAAAAAACCTTTGGAGAAGGTAACTAACTCAAAAGTAATTAAATGCACTTTAAATACAATATATTGCATATAATTACAGTTATGTTATTAAATAAAATATAAATTATTAATTAAAGAAAATTAATATACATAATTATCGATTTTTTATCGATTAAAATCGATCTTTTATTTTAGTCTGTCATTGGCATGCCGCATGACAGTTGTTTACTCTGTGCTAATTCGTTTCGTGTTTTCAACGTTTTGAGTCTGAGTGCTTTCCCGATTGTAGTCATTTAGGAATTGTTACGATTTGACAACTACAAATATCATTGGTCACAGATTTATGATATATTTATGTCAGTTATTGATTGTAACATAACCTTACTTTTACTACTTAAAACTCTAATAACTCGGCTCTCAGATTGTCAAAACTAATAGAATTTTCATCGAAGGACTGTTAAGTCTCAATCTATTAATTCACATCAATTTCATATTGTAACATTGGGGGCCCAAAGTTTTATGTAATCGTTTCCATCTCCTTTAAGGGATAAATGAAATAAATATAATAACGAAGTATTTTTCAAATTATTTCGAATATTTTATTATGTACCAACTCATGGTACACTCTCCTTGACCTGCTACGTGCGCATTATCCGACAAGTTCATTTTTTATTATTGTAGTACGTAATAAATTAAGTCCTTTGTATCACTTATAAACCTAATTTCCCTAACCCAGTTCTTGAAATTATCGATACTGCGTATCGACAGTTGTTGCAACTACGGCTAAAAGGACTTGTCAGTGTAGTTACGCAATTTATTTATACTGTTATGACACGGAATGTTTAAATGTGTGTGTGAAATTGTTAGTGTATTTTTTAATTGTCACGGTGTGAGTTTCGTAGTGACAGACGATTGCTTGTGTGTGCGAACTTGAGTACGCACACATAGCGCAGGTTTCCCCCCGCAAAAAATGGCAGATTGTTTGGTATCGGTAACGAACGCTATGGCTACTCCCCTCCGGTTCGCCGGTGGCCCGTGTTGCTCTATGTTCGGGTATTAGGAAATCCATACTCTGAAACCGAAACGCGCAATGCACTTCACGGATCCATCTATGAACGGTTCGTTACCCTGTCGGAATTTCGATATTCCTCCCACCCTTTGAATGTCCGAAGTTACCAGATGTGAGGAAGACATGCTTACAGAAAATTATAAACATGCCGTCCCGGTGGGATTCGAACTCACGACCCATTGGTGCGCACGTCAGGTCTTCTACCGAACGCGCCAACAAGCCCGACAAAATTATGTATATTTGACGAAGTTGTAGCTTACTATAGTTATAGTCTTCGGAATTTTTGTAAGAACTCACACACACTATCTTAACTATTTTAGAGTATCTTTTTACAAGATAACCAAAACAAGTGTTCGTCACAGATGCGTAAGCGGTAGAAGACGCCATTGGACAAAAACAACGTTAGTCGCACTGCCAAGATTTTTGAACTGAGCAACAACTGAATAGGAAAATACACAAAGCATCAATAAAAATACACATAAAATGAAATTTATGCAATTATCTTTTCGGAATGCACTGCAATGCGTTTTATTATAACACACCAAGCTTAATAATAATAAACTTACAAGAGTTCAATATTTGAATCTAATATTGAAGGTAGCCAACTGATCAGACAGTCTTTATACATAAGTGCACTCCAAATACCGATGCGTAGTTATAATTTCATCACAATATATTTCGACAGAAGGCACGCTGATGCAAGTCACGCACTGACATTGTCAGAGCAGTGCGTGACAATATGAATAGGATTCGTGTCAATTATCCGCTAATTCGATGAGATAGCGAAGCGGCCGTCGTTGGTATTTACAAGTGATTACTAATTCTCTATTATCATAGATTCTTTGCAAGAGTAAACTTATTTTATAGCAGATAATAATAAAAAATCATACTTATATGGTTTGTGAGGATGTTTGTTACTCTTTCACGCAAAAACTACTGAACGGATTTTGATAAATCTTTACAGTATTATTGTTTATTCATCAGAATAATACTGTGTTAATTGGCCAACGGCGAGCGTGTCAAGTAAGTAGAAAAAAATATATATCACGAAAAATAGAAATTCAAGATTCAAGATGGATTGGATGGATAAATTTACAATTTGATATTTCATCGACCCCGAAAATTTGTACCTTAATACGAAACTAGGATATTACAAACTTACCGCAGCGAAACGATTTCTGTATCTAAAATACTTTAAAGATTTTATATTAGGTCAAGAGTTTAGCACGAAGGACCCATACATAATAATTATTATTAACCGGTAGGTAAACAAAGGTTTTATTACTGTTTTTGGCAACTAGATAAATTATACGCATGTAATTACAGTACTACAGTTAAGTATTAACAAGTTATATTATTTTCGCTACGACAATTTTCTCGCTGTCATTTACGTTTACAATAAGAAGAGTTCAAAGGAAGTAGTATTATTGAAAAATGTAGACAGGTGCCAATTAGGTCAGTCGACTTGTCTGTCATAGACGCGGTTAAAAACAGTAATGATTATTAGCAATTACCAACTATAATATTTCACAGCATATTCAATGTATGTTATGCCTTATAATAATATATAATTACTACTCAAATGAAATACGTTTGGTACAACCGGTTGAGACTACCATCACCAAGTTTTAACTATTGGTATAATTTCATAACTGCAAAGACTTCTTAATGCAAGCCAATGAAATAACATAAAACATAACCACTTATATTTAAGTAGTTGAAAAAAACAGTTTTTATTTAAAGTTTTTTATTCGAATAGTATAAATACTTATATTTTGCGTATAAACAAGGAACTCGATACTGTATAAACAACGCAATATTATACAAGAAAACACTAAGGCATTTATGTAAATACATATTTTGTCGGACTAATAAGCTGCCAAAAACGTACACAGCTGATTGAAGCTTATTTTGTAGTCAAACACTTTAAAAAAGCTTGGCACGACTGATGAGGTAACTGTATAATAGTACTTACAGAACGCGTGTTCGCCTCTCACGTAACTTTATCAATGCCTTAGACACAATACCAACTTTACTTATACTCATTATAGAACGGTGGAAGAAAGCAGACATCGACCAGACTGTACACAGTGACCGAACTAACAACTGGGTTAATTGAAGACAACTGCTGCTGGCTACGGATCATATCGCCGTACTGTTAATTAATATTGTAAGTTGTAACAAACTATCGCAATGGGCGCTGCGAACAACATGGACTTAATATCAGTTTTGTCAGCTTATATCATTAATTTACTCAAGAAAGTATTCGTTCAAAAAGAACGCCTTTCCCTGAATCGATTAGAGGCTGTCTAGTAAGTACAAAGAATATGAAGTGATTAATTTCCAATGAGAAAAAAAACCTCGAGAAACTTTCTCCAATAGCGGACGCCAGTTATGATACTTAGATATCTGCAGTGCGACACCGTCTCTTACATCGATTTCTGAGATGTCTCAAACTTTGCAGGCCTTTACTATGAATAGTTTTTTTCACCTACGTATAAGCGATATATGTAATTATTTTCAGAATCACTTATTTCTCCAATCAAATTCCCTACCATGAACAGAATATAAATTTTCCTTTGAGAAATTTGGCTATGGCTATTTGGACATGGGATTTTTGTACTTTTTGCATTTAATTTTTTATCTCCTAAGCAAAAAACCCAAGAGACCTTTTTTGTAGAGCGCAAAATTTTGTATAAGAATACTTCTTTATCAATATTGTAGGTTCATTTGCTTAGGAGATAAAAAATTAAATGCAAAAAGTACAAAAATCCCATGTTATTTAAATGGGAAAAGTAACATGATTTGGGCACGGTTTAACTTGAAAATTAAGATCTTGTTTATGTTGGATAATTTTTTTTAGAGCAAAAACTAAAACTTCAGGGGGCGGCTGCATAAAAAAATCAACTTGGGAAATAACGGACACCCTAATACAACATGATATACTAAAAATTTTCTTCTCTTAACTCTGGTTTGCACACACCAGTAACCTAATACCGCAGTTCTAAGAAAGAATGTGACCAACTGAAATAATTATGAGCACATGTCCCGTATATTCTTTTCGACACCCACACTCAAAGAATCTGGTGCAAAGTTCAATGACACAAAGAGTGAAACTCATTCATCACAGTTAGATTCGTAATATGCGAGTCGGGTAGTGGTAACAATGCTTGATGACATTCAGATTACACACAA
Source organism: Anthocharis cardamines (assembly GCA_905404175.1). NCBI lineage: Eukaryota > Metazoa > Arthropoda > Insecta > Lepidoptera > Pieridae > Anthocharis > Anthocharis cardamines. The sequence continues at coordinate 11,422,298 of FR989952.1, read as the reverse complement.
ATAAATGAACCCATCAACCAAGTAATGTAAATTTATCTGTAGTGGTATTATTATTAATCAACAGTTAAAGTTTAACTACCATTCTTCGTATGTACTAAGAAAAAGGGACTGAAACCGGTTAATTTTTATTTTCCAAAATACATGTCTGACTGAGATACCATGATATTAGTTTTAAAGAGTAATACACACTAAACTTACCACAGTATTTTTTTTCAGTAAAAATGAATAAAAACGAAAGAATATTAACAAAACCCTTTATTATACCGGTATAACTCCCGTAGTAAATTAACCGGTATTCAGTCCCTGCTAAGGACTATAATATGACAGTTACACATTATGCCATTTCCCATTCATACATATTTTTATCAGTTCGGAACAGTTTATTTTACTGGCATTGATAACAGAGAGAGCTCAGCAGGAAGGCAGTGCGGCCAACCGTTCCGGGAAGCGACCGCAGACAAGGCGCAGACGTGAATGACGTCACACGGTGATCCGCCAATTGGGGCAACGGCTGACACTTTTAGTTCGTTCACTTACAAAAAAATGGAAGTTCGACCTAACTAGGTAACTGATTACGGCGCTATACTGTTTTTATACTTATAATTATTATTAAATTATTCTGCATATCCGTGATCATTGTTTTTTTATTGGATTGTTAAAAATAAAGAACGCATAATTCATAGTACATAATTTAACTCTTACCATTAAATACATTAGAAATCTGATAATGTACTTTTGAACGTAAGATTATATGAATAAAAAAATAATAAATATCTTCTCTTATAATGAAAGATTATTATATAGGGATCGTGAGAAAATATATTATCTTAATATACATATTATATACCATGAAAGTAAAGTAGCTGAAAACTGTAAGAAAAAAATAATTAAATCTGTATAGGTTTGCAATAAATAATAATCGAGCTGGCCTGTAGATATTGTAATTTGTTATTATCTATATCTACTAATCCTAAAATATTATAAAGAGGAAAGATTTGTAGTTTTGTTTTTTTGTATTTTTGTATGTTATGAATAAACTCAAAGACCACTGTACCGAGTTTAAAAATTTCACCAATAGAAAGCTACAGTATCAGCGAGTAACATAGGCCATATTTTGTGTATAGTACATCTAAATTGCACCCAGTAAAATATAAAACTATCACAGACTTACTGATATTAATTTAAAGCTGTAATTTCTCGATACCATCTTATAATAACCAAGACCGATATAGCTTGTAAGATTTTGGAAGAAACGCGTCTTAAATTCCTGACGCCATTTTGACGTAATTGATGGATTTACGATCATCGCGATAAGACGTGTTCCCAGAAATTGCATTAACTTCCACTGGCTTTTTGGCAACACATATTATCCTATTGAATAAGCACATTTTCGTTTCCTTTGCATTTTCATTTACTTTATCTTATCGGGTCGATGTTATATTGATAAAAGAAGCCATATATTTTTGTCAAATAAACAATGTTGCTATGGTAATTTATTGACGCTCATATAAAGTTAGTTAAATGTGAAATTTCGGGATAAAGCAAACATATTCAATAGCAATTACTTATATAAAATTTCATTTAAATCCAGTATAAATATTACGTAAGCCACGCTCAAATACCTCTTCCTCGCGGAATGTTTACGATAATTTTACGAACTCATTAACGGCCTTGTGAAAAAAAAATGCGACTGGCGTGCTATTGAAGCGAAAGGACGTCAAGGCCAGGGAGTCAATGTACAACACAGGACGCCACCTGTCTCCGGCGCCTCGTGAGTAACTATAAACATTAATTATGCTTACCACTTTACACCGCTTTTTAAAACTGTCTTATGACAACTATATCGATAAATAATAATCCAAATAACATTACTAGCTGTATCGTCGAATTACTTAGCACATTAAGCGCCGTATGTATATTTTAGTCACACAGTGTCTGAAGTGTTGTGTGTATTTAAAAGCATACACATCATCCTGTGGAAAAAATCTGAAAAAAGGGGGACGTCAAAAATATATGGTTTTATGTCGACGAACGGTAAAAAAATTAAAGTATCGTCTCATAGGGTTTGGCGCTGAGGGTGTTAATGTTGATCCTTATACCAGCTCATAGAACGTAAGATGAATCTTCGTTAGAAAAAATACTTCTGGATTATATTTTCAGTTCTTTTGAAGAGATCTCCCTAAAAGATTCCTCAAGAACTACATAAAATACCTACTGCTTGTGTAATTTCGTATTCTTATCATCTTGAAAATACAAACTCATAAATATATTCTCATACCTCTGCAATATATTAAATATTAAAGTTCTACTGTATACAAAATTAACAGGTCACGTCAAACTCGAGCGCGAAATTGAATATTAAAAGCACGAGAGGTACCACAAAGACGAAATTCACTCTTCCTAGAATCCAGCTTTAAATCTTATATCAAACGGCGTATAGGTACACGTGAACTGAACCCACACGACTTCATTACAAACTATTTATAAATCCATGACAGCTTTTGTGTGAGCTGACAGCATACTTTATCCACGCATTAAATCATAATGTATAAAAAGAGTAAAAGGTGCATTTCATCTTGCAAAATTTTAATCCATCCATAAATTTTGGTGTCGTGCTATTATTTTGGGTAGAATGTCATTTAAAAAATTATTGAATGGAATCGAAGTTGAAATGAAAATGGAACCACTGCACTGTGTTAAGAACTGTTGGAATAAATTTCGTCAAAGTATTTAATAATATCTGTAATTATTTCAGTATATAAAATACATAAAAGATGTTATTTAAGATATTATCTTTATATTTAAGTAAAGGTAAATCAAACAATATAAAATTAACAATATATTTGATTTAAAGTTAGAAATAAGGATCATTTTTATTTCCTTTCATGACTGTTATGTTCATGAAGCAACTGTGAGCTTAATATTTTTTTAAATAGTACTATTCAGCGGTTCACATAACGAAACAATTAAACAAGGCCGTCGGGTCGTTTTTCTATACCCTATACAGGCCCTATGTAGATAAAAACAATGTGTATTATCATAATTCTTATTATCGCTTCAATATACTAATATGAAACCCTTGCCGTCAATCTACACTGCCTTGGCCGAGGCGGTTAGTGCGGTCATTAAAACACCCAATGGCTTGTATATGATAACACAATTCATAGGCGTAGCTTGTAAACATCTCCGGGAATGGAACCTGACTAAAACAGAACTTACATATTTATTATTAGAACCCTTGTATGTCTCTACATTAGGTTTTGTTATCTGAAACTACTCTTGGTAATGACTATATCATTAAAGCTGCAATTCCAACTATAATAGCTGAGTATTGAGTAAACATGAAGTTAGTTATTAGCTAATGGTTTTCGGGGAGAAAATGAAATATCGACTTCCGTTAAGTAATTTCCTCGGTTGTAGAACTGCGTTAGTATGGTAACTATAGAAGTATTTTCAAGCGGTCCACACGACCGTTCCGAGCGGAAACCTCTAGGTCTAGAATTTAAGGTTTAAAAATCTTTTCTCCAACAATCCACTTAAACAAACCTCTTACATACTCATAGTCGCGCATACTATAACATACTACGTATTTCGTATAATTTAATATTTCGAAATAAAACTCGACCGAGCTCTATTTCAACGATCGTAGCATTCCAGTTCAAGCACCTTTTACGATCTGAACTTGTACCCATGGTATTCAAGGCTCGCATTCCATTGGTGTTTGAGACGTAATCTTTTCATTACGTAACGACATTTAACTTTATATTCGCAATGTTTATACGAATGTGGGTTGGCGTCGGGCCAACTGTGATTTTTAATCGGTCTAATTCATTGAGAAATCGTTTTAGCTCTGACGCTCATTAGGCCACCGGTAGTCGCCACAAACTACGAACATGATATTTAACATTGGGTGTGTTTGGCAGACAGAAGCGCTAGGAAGCGCTTGTAAGCAAAATGGCGGTAAGCGGTAAGCGCTGTCAACTGATTAATAGGTATTTTTTCTCTAGGACGCGAAGTTAGCTTTAACCGGGAAAATATTTGTTAAGTATTCACGTGAAAATTACCAATTATCTTCCGCACATGCATTTCACTTTTTTTGGGCTAACATTATTATTAATTTTAATAATTATTTAACTAGTTTACACAAAACAAATTATAAACTGATTCAAAACAAACAAAATATCAAAATAGTGGATTGTGTCAGCGCTACTAAAGTAAGCAAACGTGTCCGGCCGAAAACTGTGTAGATCGTTTCACAGCGCTAGCAAGCGCTGTCAAGCGCTTCTTTCTGCCAAACACACGGATTTTATATGGTATCGGCGCACACAATGCTCTCGAAGGGCTGCAACCACGCAACAAGATGCGAGTGGCCCACCACACATACGGCCACAGTGGTCGGTTTCTCCCTGCCAAATATTATGTAATTAGTGGCCACGAATAGTGGCCGCGTCTATTAGTCGTGCACTGGTGGTTGCGTCTAGTAGTCGCCACCGGTGGACTAATGTGCGACAGCACTTATTAGCTCAGTGGGTGAGGATAGACAGCCACGACCTCCGCAAGGTCATCGATTCTTTCGGCGAGTGCTTGCGTGTACGGTTCCTTTAAAAAAAACCTTTCGTGTACAGTTCGCTTTCATTTGATTTGCATAATTAGAATCTGAACTTTGAATTACCCGAAATTAATTAAGGAGGAACAATTTTATAATCCACTAAGCGCTATTTTACTACGTCTTTATTTAGCGATATTCGTATGGTCAAAAAAATAATGGTAGATTTTAAAATAAACTATAGAAGAATGAAGAAGATCCCAAAAAAAACTTAACTGTGAATCTATCTATGTACATATTTACGGACCGGCTTAGATTGTTACATAAGTGATAGAGTATAATCTCAGAATTACTTTAGGAAAGCTATTTGTCCGCAAGTAAAAACTTCCTCATCTTTTACAAATAGAAACAGACTTTAGAAATTATTTCTTTTTGCAAATGCTTTTTTTATTTGTTCACCAACAAAGATTAACTGACTCGGATAGTGCGGATTCAAGGCCATATACATATATAAGCTTGCGTATTTTTGACAAGACACTGTGGGTAACCCAAATCCAAAAAAAAAAAACCCAAAAGTTATACCGTATACTTAGATTTACAATGTTCCAATACAATGTGGCAATAAAACAAAATGATTGTAAAGAAATGCCTCGTCATAGAAAAAAATATTTTATAGTTGTACAGAAATAATAAACGTAAATCCAAAGGACTTACTAACATAGAACCAGAGATATCTATCTAATATGTTGGCACTGATCGTATAATATGAAGTATGTATTATAGTTTTTTTTTTAAATCGGTACACTTTATTACGAATATTTCCATTCCATTACCGTACGGCATTTTAATACATACTTTATCTAGCATCAAAACTGACAATATATACATCCACTGTGGCTATATCAAAAATAAATACGATTTGCACTCACCTCGTCTTAATAAACAACCGATTTATTAGTTAAGCGTTTCGTGACTTCATATTAATTTAAAAAAAAATTCAAAGCGTTAGGAGGTAGGTAATGAATTATTAGAAGTACAATTTCATTCTAATTGCATTTATCATTGAATCAATGTCCTGGATATCAACAGAGACAGCATCTAACACTGACAATAAATGATATAATCTACACGAAACAATTGCTAGAGATCAAACGTCTCTATGCGAATGTTTCAGTAACTCATTACACAAGTGCTATTATGCAATGAATTAAAAAAATACTGGAGGCGTTGCTACATAGTCAAAATTTAAGAAGTGAAAGTTCAAAGCAACAGACCCAAAATAAATGTTCATATAATTGAAAGCAAGTATAACTAATCAATTTGACGACCGAAGATCTTACCCATCACTCAAATATATTATTTATTTTGTAAGTAATTTAGACTTTGTTAGTTCAAATTGCGGTGTTTTAACTTAAATTATAAAATAGCAACACGCCCCGGCTTCGCACATGTGCAATGTAGATGTACTATACACAAAAAAATTGCCTGTTACTTGCTGATAATAAATAGCTTTCTATTGGTGAAAGATTTTTCCTGTCGGTCGAGTAGTTTTGTGTTAGGTAAATCGTAACAATAACAAACAAAACTTTCCTCTTTATAATATAAGTATTGACATAGTAATCGTTAATTGGCAAGTATAAGGCATTCAACATTCCTAAAGCAACAAAAACGTTGCCTGCTCTGAGCCCCTGATCGAGACGATACGTCATACTTAATTATATAAAATATGTATAATTTTATATTGTGAAACAGAATTAATTCAATTATTCACGCTGAATTGTCCGTTCGCATCTTCAATCAGGAGTATCCGATCAGTTTGATACCAAAATTGTATGTCAAGAAATTTTAAAGGAATATAGTTGATCCAATCGAATAACAATTTCTTGCTATGCAAAGACAATTTCAAAACTCGGTACGGAAATGGTATACATTTTTAATAAGTAATTTAAAAATAAACACAAGATAAGTCGACCCTGCCATTAGTCATATATGTGACAGCAGCACTGTCATTTATTTATTACATTTCTCCAAACACATGAGGCTCAAATACAACATGTGTTTAAGCACCTACTTTTCCGATGGTAATAAAGGTTCAAAAACGTTTCATAAAATATATTTTTACAAATTTTCTATCAGAAATAACGAAATATTAATAATATTAACACTATGATCTGCAGAAGTAGGTATTGGGGTTTGAATGTTAAATAGAAATTATAACAGAGAACAGAGCGCCTTCTTGCGAGAAAGTATTCGTAGATTGTCAGTTGTATGAGAAATTATTTGAAATTGCATACAAATGATTTTAATAATAATAATAATATCATTTATTTTCTTGCAAGTTGTTCGTGCTAGGCCCTCTGAACCACTGAGTGAGGACTGAATACCGGTTAATTTACTATGGGAGTTTAACCGAAATAATAAAAGTTTTTGTTAATATTCTTTCGTTTTTAGATCTAAATGGAAAAACCGTGAAGTGCATATTGCGCGTTTCGGTTTCAGTCTATGGATTTCCGAATGCTCGAAGTAAAAAATTAGGTCGACAGCGCATCATTGACTGATGTTCTGTGGCTGAGGTATCACCTACCATCAAGTGAACCTCATGCTCGTCTGTCGATAACTGACATAAAAAAAAAATCTAAAAAAAAAAAAATTTTGTGGTAGTAGTGTGTGTTATAATTTAAAACTAATATCATAGTGTCTCTGTCAGACACGTATTTTGGAAAATAAAAATTAACCGGTTCATATTCCTTCTGTGAACTGCTATTTGTGAAAATATTTTTGTTTGTTTTTATATATAAATACAATACAATAGGAACAATATACAGTGGGATGCAAATTACACAAAATTTCAAGCCACTTTCATGAGCGCGCAAAATGATTACAATTTCAGTTCATTGATAAATAATAAGTGGCGCTATAGATAACAGCTGTTATTACGGAATAAAAACTACTACGCGCAACTATAAGGGTTTAATCAGTGCCGTTAATGATCGTGCGCCGACGCAGCGAACTGACCTCAGAGCAAACGAGATAAAGCTATTTTAAGCCTGCGATAAATACAAATACGTCGAATGTTTAACAGATACGGCATTGAAGACACCGGAAGAGTGTGATGCAAAACTGTCTTTACCAACTGATGGCGCTTGATGAGGTGTTGATATATTCATATTGTTTTCGTTAAATAAGAAATAGCCGTTTATTAAGCCGTTTATTATATTCTACAAGGTTTGTTTACATACAAGATATTTTATAAAAAATATAGCAGCATCTGAGGTATGTTATTATTAATTGATAATCACATATCTAACATAACGTACCTGCAGCGAAACGACATTTAAGAAAACCTCTCTCATTTAAATTAATTAAAAAAAATACCAATTTATTCCACAGGAAAATCTGTTTTGAAGCAGGTCTAAAACTATGTTTTAAAAGTTACAAATAAACAAATCAATATTCAATAACTTTCTTAACAAGCACTGCAGAAAGTTAGCAAGCTGAAAGTGCACAACTGAAATGGCACCTTACGTAAACGACGCAAATATACATTTTCAGTTTCGCGAAACAAGACAGTGAAAGCCCGTCTGCCCTTGCGATCTCTAGCTCTTTGAGAATACAATTGCACACTGTCTGCTAAACGATTCAACGCATCGATGGCTGATACTATGAAATCGACTTGCCGACTAGTTTATTAATTGGAATTTTACTAAAAAGTGAATTCCCGAGTCTCCTAGTGGGGCATGGGGTAGACCCATTTCTGTGTCTGTTTCACTGCACATTTTTCTTTACAGGCAAATAGGTGATCAGCCTTCTATACCCTGCCTGACCGAAACAATTTTTATTAATCTTGTTTCCCCGGGATTCCTCCGGTGCTAAACGCATCGTGCTTACCACTGAGCCACGGAGGTCACTTTAATATATTTATGGCAAATAAACAATGCATGTGATATGTTACAAATATTAATAAAAAATAGGCACCTTCGGTGAGATCTGCTAATATTGGCGAACTAAATTTAATCTCTCTTAAATTTTTCTCAAGCTATACTGGTAAACTCTGCACTACTCAATATCATTGAATCCCAAGATAAAATTGGTTGACAAATTAATGCCGCAATTTTCCGACTAAGGCTGATGCATTTTAGGCTGTCATCATCTTGCGCTGGGTAACACAAATTTTAATCCCATTAGAAAGTCGTAGATTCGACTTTGGGGGCATTGACCGACACAGTTCATGAGACCCGCCCTGCAATTGCGGAACGTGTTATACCGCTTATTATAATTGGACATTGCATATAACATCAACTGGTGTTAAACGTCGGTTAATGTGCATCCAATCGAATGGAAATACAATTCGGTAAACAAACAGCTATAGAAAACAGTAAAACTATGTAAACACTCATTTTAAGTATTGAAACAAAATACCAATTATAATTTAATCTTGTTGTGACTTCAAATATGAATATTTATCGAGATTTTATTACTGATACGATCTTTAGTAAGCTTAGGTGATTATCGATAGTACTACTCGTATCTACTTAGCTTTACGTATATGTAATAAGTTATAGAGAGTATTAATCACTATTATTAGGGTCAAACGTGAGTAACCAAAAAGAAATTATGAAAGTAAGGAAGACAAAACATCTTAGCGAGTGCGATCTCAGTCTAATTCAAACAAAAAAGAACCTCTAATCCAAGATAAATGATCCACCCATCAGTTACATGTCAGCACGGCGTGTGTTAGAAAATTCGGACAGGAAATTACAGTTGACTTCGCGTAGGCTAGACAAAGGGGCCGGAGAGAGTGAATCTAATTCTATTCTTGCTCCATTATTATTCTAAATGAATGGACGTAGGCTATAAATAAAACCTTTTAGTAAAAAGTATGCAGGCTTCAATCGGATATGACTAGTTTGATGGATTGCTGTTTCACTTTTTAGTAACCCAATTTTTTTAAGATACTTAATAGTTATCATTGCATATAAAAGCTTTCATTATTTTAATTCGATGTTTTTTTAACTATGTGGAATGTCAATACCTATAGGAAAACCGATTTTAATGTTGATCAAACAAATATCACGTCAAGCCCACTTGCAAAGCCTAAATATGGAGTGGTTAAAAATATTTTATGTCGTAGTAATTTCGTTTTTCTCATTAAAGCGTTATTTATTTTTGTGTAAGTTAATAAATTAAATTAATGGAAGCAATTAATTCCGGCTGTAAAACCTGTGGTGATAATATTTGTATGATTATATTACATGGAAAGTAAATATTTTTTTATTGGTTTTATTCGGCTTACTTCACGCTGTCGCGTAGGTACCACATCATGATTCATGAGTCACTTTACAACAATGCAGACCTTTATACACGAAACTGATTAGTAAAGCCCGAGTTTTTCTTATTTGAGCAACAGATAATGCAATGAGTCAGCTGCTGCGACCAATCGGGTATCACAGTCGCATAATCACCGAGCCGGTCAATAAATTGTTAAAAGAATTATCGCCGATGGGAATGTGAAATCGACCATAAGTCCATAACCATTTACTGAGAAACTTACAATGTACACAGCTTTTACCGTGCAACTAACCTTTGCAAATAAAAAAACCCACTAGAGTAATTTTGTTAAATTTCTTTTTTAATTTTAAAACGTATGTTATTATATCTTCTTAATCTATATTGGCTTGGTCTATCTAATAAGATGAGATCGACAAATGCAGTTTTGCATGTAGCTGTGCGATTAGTGAGAAAGTATAGAAGCGTGTAACGCAATTAGAAGAAATAAACTAGCACGCGAGTCGTATATTTATATCGGCTCGACTTGCACCGATTAACTCGCAAATCTAAGAATCAAGGCACAAGGTCGTGAAACCGCACCTGGTACTACCAGGATTTTGCTCACTTATCATATTGATTGAACAACATAGTACCTACACAATAAACAAATGAATATAACACGGTAATGTTCAAGAAAATAGTAATAATGTATTGAGAAAAGAAGATTAAATGAATGGCGGTTGACGATTTTTTATGTAATTTTTGAGTTTGTTACGATTTAACTCAAAAACTACTCGACCGATTTTAAAAATTCTTTCACCAATAGAAAGCTACATTATCAGCAAGTAGCATCATTTTTTATAGTGCATCTACATTGCATCCGTGTGAAGCCGGGCGTGTTACTAGTATATTATATAATAAGTATCCATGCATTTTTTAATTTATCCAGATATTATCTATATTTTACCCGTGCAAAGCTGAGGCGTGTTGCTAGTATAAATAAATGACAAACGGGCGGGTAGCTCATGTGATGGTAACTGATCACCGCCATCCAATACATGAGGGCTTGCATATGGGTTGAAGACTTTTAAAACGACGATATGAATGTTATACGGTTTTGAATGAATGTTGAAGAGCAATATTTGCCATTACTACTTCACCGCTGTCGCTAATGGCATGTAAAAAAAACTTTAACAATAACAACAGATATTAAGCAATTACATCGAAAGAGGCCAATCCCCGACGGCGACCAAGGAGTGTACGTAAAATTGAACATACAGAATGAGCATGAAACCGTGTCATATGTAAATTTGTAATGCACATTTTGAATTCACGAGCATTGCATTCATCAGATGGCTGCGCGGTATATGTAAATCTTCATTGATTGCAAATAAGTTCAGATCGCATCTAACCAACCAGATAATAAGATTCGCAAATCCATTTATGCATTGGTAGTTCAATCACTAAACTGTTTAACATAATAGACTATTATTATGAATGCTTTTTTTATAGGGTGCAAAAAGGCAGGCAGTTCAGCAGTAAGATCACCGCCGCCTATAGATATCTGCAACACCTGAGGGTTTGCAGATGCGTCAGCGACCTTTAAAATAGCGACAGCCTTAACTAGTAAAATGCGATAAAAAAATAATGCTCTTAAAAATTAAGAAGGCCAGACATCAAATGTGTTATTAACGAAGATTAACTCGGTGATCCCTTAACTTACAGCCAGGGACTGAAACCGGTTAATTTTTATTTTCCAAAATACGTGCCTGACTGATACCATGATATTAGTTTTAAAGAGTAATACACACTAAACTTACCACAGTAAGTTTTTTCAGTAAATATGGATAAGATCCAAAGAATATTAACAAAAACCTTTATTATACCGGTATAATTCCCATAGTAAATTAACCGGTATTCAGTACCTGCTTACAGCATTGTGTATAGCTTCGTTTTTGCAAGTAACCCATTAATGATGTCTCAAGAATCTATGTAGATCAACCACCGCTAAATATTCGTAATTTCAATTAATATGGAGATAGTCTATGGAGTCCTGATATTAATTTTAACGGTCCCGTTATCAATGTTAGGTATTAACTACTAAAGGATTGATCGACTCGATATCCATATCAGCCTCTTATATTTTGGCAGTGAAATCCATTACGTATATCATTAAGCAAACGAATGTGTGGGCGAAAATCGATAGTAGCAATTGATATGAAAGTGAGAAAAATATTTGTTCAAATTTGCGGATGGCAATTAAAAAGCGCGTAGTAATAATACATAATTACATACATTCATAGAAAAATCTAAGACCCGAGAAAGAACGTTAGGTTGCCATGTACAAACATATAAGATTTCGCGTTTGAACTTTTACCTTCCCTTTTATATAACGCCTTATTTTAAACGTTATTTATAAGTGGCAATCACTCTCCAAAGTGCGGTTGCTAAATATAGACGTTGAATAGTCGAGGTAACTACTTTCTATTTGCCGAGAATAATATCGTGTCAGTTTTTAGGCTTGGCCGACGGGTGGGGAGGCGGGGTGTGCCACTGCCGTCTGGTGCCAATGAACTTGGCTCATCGCCGGGAAAGCAATCACAGCCTCGCGCTAGCCGCCACTGGGTCACGCAGGTACTGTGGCGGAACGAACACAGTTTCGATACCCTCGTAGACGCTGCAACCCATAAAGCTCACGAGAGCAATGCACGCGGTGTAATTTAAACACCTTATCGACGAATTTATTGCTTTCCATTGGACCGCGTGCGAACCACTAATAAACATTGCATTTGAATTGCTAATTTACAAGAAAATGCAATCGATTTAATATATTTCTTACATTCCCACGTTTATTGGCACTCATTACCATTTCGCGAAATTAATTCTGTTTAATCTAGCTTTAATCAGATAGACCCAGAGATAACAACTCCAGCATATTGATTAGTTCTGGTACATTGAGGACATATATACATACGTAATTTCGTAGCAATTGTGTCGTTGTGGTTGCTGAAAAGGCGCGTTCATTAGGACTGGCAACGTGCCATTCTGGAGACAATTCCGACAAGCGCCAGCGTCCGTCGTTTCGTTCTGGTGACGCCTGAATTACAATAATTGCATTCGGTTGGCGTAGCGGACGCGACTGCACCATGCGTCACATAATACAACAGCGGTTCCTATGGCTTCTACGTCATCCGCCTTGCTTCAACATTCTAATGATTTGCGAATGTATTTTCAAAATTAACCTTAACATTAAGAAATCGGACTTTTCCTTAACATTTTTATATTGCATCTATCAAATAAATCCTAACACCTCAGAGGTTGGAGAATAGTATGGAAAATCAGATCAGTTATTAAAACCAATATATCCTACCTACCTACTAAAAATTAAAAGACAGACAATTTACACCAATTTGCTACTTTCAGTGATACGAATCTAATTTTATGAACAGCTCATTTAATCTGTCAATAACAGGTAAACACTACGCTCTGTACTAATCTCGCACTCTTAGCAATTTCATCCTGTGTTAAAGTTCAACGAACTTGTAGCTTTTCTAGCAAAACTTATTTATGTGTCGATAGTAAACTAGAACTGAACCGCGTCCGTACTCCGTAGCTTATCAGCCTCCTACGCCTTCCACCTCACTGCTTGTAATACATTATCCACGAGCGACAATACAGAATAGCACACCGTCCTAGTTTAGATTTAATCTAGGATCCAAATATCTAATCAAAGCATAAGCCCGCAACGCACATTTACATCATCTGATTTGGGGATGTGTTGACTAGCGGTCATTTCACTTTATAGCAGCTAAAAAGTGTCCAGGCAATTTAAAAAATAAAGTTTCCTTAGGATAACTTCCAATTTTTAACGGTCATATATTAAATATTGCAAAAGTGAAAGCTAGTTGAACATTACAAAGTTTAGTTACACCTTATATTGTGTAAAACTTTTACTTTATCTTATTTTCTTAGTAGCTCAGTAAAAATATAACTCAATTTCTCTTCACTGATAAACGTAGGCATAGTATTTTAAATAAAAAAAGCTTACACCGGATTAAAACGCGATTTATTATTTATCCCGGCGTTTTGAATGCTTTTCATCAAAAGCAAGACTACAAGCAGACTGAAAGGTAACAGCTGTCTGTTCACAAATTTTCCATACTAACGCCATCTAATTCTTCAACGACAGTATAATTTTCAAAATTATGGCCATACTGGCTTACAGTGCACTCCTTCTTTGTCAGTCAAACATACTAAAAAACAATAAAAGACAATATTAGATACCAATCAGTCAATGCCTACAACGTGTTGAAAACAAAGAGTGATAGAGGATATAATTAGATATATCGTTCAAACGGAGGTCAATACGTTGCACTGTGTCCAATGGAGCTTTTGTTATGCTTATTATGACTGTTCTATTATAGGATTAATGAGCCTACAGTTATATTCCTGTACGAAGTTGCGAGCGATGATAACACGCCTTAAGTCATCGTATAAACTGGTAAAAAGGACTATTTATACATTCCTCGCGACCTCTATTTTAATTGAGACAACTACAAGAAAATGATACAAGTACCCAAGGTGAAGTATAGAAATGCAAAGCTATGTATATATCTATCATTGATCGGATTTCAATTGAATTTGATGTTTACTGAGTTTGAACTTTGGGGACTGCTGTGGTGCGTCCATGAAGACTGATTCGCGACAGATGTAATAATAGAGATGAGTTATCCGATAGTTTGTCAACTTTGTTCAAACCCTATAGCTAAATTTAAAGATAAAAACCCAAGTAGGTAGTATCTCAGCTGCAACTTAGTGGGATACACCATTATGCATATACTTATAATATACTGCATGGTTTCATTTCAAACTTCGGTTTTTAAAAGACTAACGAGCTTCTTATCAGCTGTTTTTTGATAGAAGTAAAAATCCTAACCAGTGGTTGCTTCGAAACAATTGACGATTGAAAAGAATTTTATTACTTTAAAAGTTACTTGAATAAAAGTGAATTCCCGAGTCCCCTAGTGGGGCATGGGGAATGAGTCTGTAATTTCTGTGTCCGTTTCACTGATAATTATTCTTTACAGGCAAGTAGGTGATCAGCCTTTTGTGCCCTGCCTGACAATTTTTTTTCTTGTTTTCCCGGGATTCGAACCCAGGACCTTCGGTGCTAAACGCATCGCACTTACCATTTAGCCACAGAGGCGGTCAACTTTTGTTACTTGAATAAGGTTATTCTTTTAAAGGATGTTGATTTGATTCGTGTCTATCAGTTACCGAACTAATATATTGATTTATCGGCACTATAACTTGACTAACTGATTGGTGTGAAATGTTAATATTTGCTGTAACACATTATAATTTGTTCCATTATATATACTGTACATTACGTCTATAGGAGATTACGTAATTCGTAAAAAGACAATTTTCAAAGAGTAATTGATCCAAACAACTTTATCATTTAAATTATCTTACATATTTATACTATATCGCTTCTTATAAAACAAAGAATTTTCGATAACGTAAATAAGATAATAGTAAGTATTATTATTATATTTAAACTTTTCATGGATTCAACGATACCTATTCCGTAAAATTTTGTGAAATTTCAAATTCAGCTGTCACCTTTCAGTTCTGCCGTGGCCATGCTTTCAGAGGGCCTAGCACGAACGACTATCGAAAAAGTATTCGAATCATTCATCTGTCAGTTGTATGATCATCATTTGAAATTTCATACAAATGACAGCTCGACGATACGAATACTTTTACGCAAGTTGTTCATGCTAAGTACCTCTGTAAAGCGTTCAAATAACGTAAATCCGTTATATTTTTTCATCGAAATGTGCGATACTTGAGTTAATAATATACAATACAATATGAATATTATTCAATTTTTTAAGCGGTTTTAGTGAGAGAAGGCCAAGAATAATTAGTGGCGTGGAACATAATTCTTGGAATGCGCGAGATCCTTCAGCTCATCGATGTTTAAACGAGATAATTATTTGCACGAAACTGTACATGAATACCGAATAAAGCAAACTAATGTCTAGGGTACGAAAATAACTCGGACTAGTTTTATCCAATTATGGTTATAGCCTTTATATATCGCGGTATCAACGACTCTAGGGAAGCTAGAATATACGTAATGTTACCTATATGATACCGGTATGGGGTATATTTCTGATATTTTTTAAGTTAGATATCGCCAGCCTCAGAACATCATCAATGATGCGCCGTCTACCTATAGGTACTTTACTTGAGCATTCGGAAATTCATAGACTGAAACAGAAACGTGCAATATGCACTCCACGGTTTTTCAAATAGGATATGAACGGTGATTCCATACCCGGTCGGAATTTCAATATTCCTCCCACCCGTTCAATGCCCGAAATTACCAGACGTGGGGAAGAAATGCTTACAGAAAATTATAAACATGTCGTCCCGGTGGGATTCGAATCCCCGACCCATATGTGTTCTACCGAACGCGTCAACGAGATATCTGGTCATCAAAGCGTAATATTTTTATTTGTATACCAAGAATTGAACTCTGGTTTGTCGATGTTAAATCCAAAGTGCAAGTCACTTACCACATGATCATTATCGAATTTCACTTGGTATATAAAAACATGCATCCGATATTTTTGTAATGTACGCATCTGCTTTTAAAAAATGAGAAAACAAGATAAAATAAATTACGAATCTCAATAAAGCTCATGAAAACCATATGAATGAATAAATTTCGATTAAATCGCAGTACAAAGCGGGTAAGTTTATCTATTGCCTCATAATTTGGGCAATAATTCATAAATTGTACGCATGAGTATGACTGACAGTTCAAGTTTACGAATTGTAGGTACTAGGTATAATATAGAAGTCAGGACCTTGTAGCCGTCATCAGTAATAGATTTAAAGAAATTCAGCGGAGAACGGTCTGTCTAGATGCGCGGAATCCTAGATTTTTTTTTCAACCAATGATTCTAAAATACTAAAGACATCGTGCAAATAATAAATGTATATGTATGTATGTAATAAATGAGATACATACACTTTTATGACCATACGATTTTTTCGGCATATATGACGCCTTTATATTATATTAAACGCGTTTGTCGCTTTTGTCAAGTACTCATTTATGGGAATCGTTTAAAAATATTGAGAACAGAGATATACGGAGGAAACTACGAACGATTCTCTTTGATATTGCACTGTATTCCTAAGAAGTAGACATCATATAATCAATAAAACATGAGTTATTGAAAAAAAGCGACAAGATCGCAGTTTTTTCGCCGGTCGTCCTTGCCAGGCGGGCAGCGCGCCGTCACGCATCGTTGGTAGTTTGTTTGACAACAAACTACTTTACAAACTATATCATTGTACCAACATGCTATAAATATTACGCTAGCGCCCTTATAGTCACGAGATAAAAATGTCTATGAGATAACCAGAATTTACAATGTCTGATTTAAATAACGTAAAGTTAATACTACTGTTTTAATATAACATGTTACTGATCTGTGATACACGGAAATTGATGAATGTTTAGATCCTAGTGGATATAGCATTAACGATTGTGTAGGTCCGAAATAAATCTTAGAAACCGACATACTCCAGGCAATCTGAAAATCAGGGAAGGAGGGATCTGAAACGCTATTCACAATTGAGGCCTCCCCAACATGATCCTACATAGCATACTATTTATATAAATGAAGATGAAGGCAATACTTTTATAATTCAATGTGGATTAACGTTTGAGTATTTGGCCGTTAGACACAATGCATTTACGTAGTAGATTACTATAAAGGGTACGCCATTGGTTATATACAGACAAAAAAATTAAAATTAATATATTGTTCTTAAAAAACGCTTACGATTGTCAGCAATGATTCCGCATCGATCAGTAGAAAAGACGTCGGATTTAAATGAAAGCAAACTAATCAGTTCATCATACACTTTCAAAGCTATTTTCTGAAATCAAATTAACGTGGTAAAGGTAATCATCGTGGTGAATGTTAACAGTTGCATTACCGTAACAGTTCAGATAAAAATTAATTACGGAAATCAATCGATAGAATAATTATTTTACTCTTTATATAACATATTTCTTCTTCAAGCCTCGTTGGCTAGGTTATTCTGCACACATTTTCATAAATTTAAGCAAACCAAGATCATAGGATATGCTTACGCATTTGGTTCTTACGAACCAATAGTGATTTACAGACGACTATATATATAATATTATTACAGTTAATCTTAATAAAATAAATCTGCACACTTATTATAACCCCATGTGAGTTTAGTCATTTACTCATATGTAACAACTTATACATAAAAACCATCCATACAATGGTGTTTCAAAAAATCTTATTCACAAATGAACACTGAAGGCAATAAGAGTTTGAGTGCTGGCCGTATTTTTCCATCACAAAAAACGTCATATAATTACTTCAGAGTCGCAAGTTACAATGATAATTCTACGTATGTCCAGTTCCAAAACATGATTAGACAATAGTCCGTTAAAGAAAGACTCGAGGAATTTTACAAGTGCATTAACAACTGCATTTCTGTGCTGACTATTTCTGAAAGGTTCAGGAAAACATTTAATATTAAGTACTAACGATTTTTATTTTTTGACATAATTTATAACTCTGGCAAGACCTACATCTTTATGCAAAAATGGCAACCTTATGTTGAAAAACTGCTTGCATACTAAAGTAAAATACTAAAGAGAATACATAGTAGCACAATTTCTCATACTTAACTGTTACGATCTATTACTAAATTTTGGATAAATATATTAAATGTCCCGTTAAGTAAAATAGAATTACTACAAATTATCATCAAAAAGCGGACAAAGACGCGTGTATTTACTGTATTATGTTTCGATTAAGAACGAATGCTAAATCTCGTATTTCACGGCCTTCCGATCTCGACTCGATTACCATCTACAACGCCAATGACTGCGCAGGCGCCTCTTTCGATTCTTTCGCATAATGACGGCGTGTCTTGAATATTGAAGAAGCTAGGTTTCACACAGCCAATGTGGAAGCATGACTGAGGATGCGTACGAGTTTAGAAATGCTATTAATGAAGCACTGCTCCACGCCCTTGCAATAATGGGGCTTTAAAACAAATGTTTTATGTGCGCATTACTCTACTTTCCAAAGAAACATGTGTCATCCTTATCAAAGAACAACTATAATTACGCGTATGATTCTCTGTTTCAAAAAGATTTTAAATCATAACTTCAATTTTAAAAAATAGAAGTTTTTATACGTTCACGTCTAAGTATTTTTCATAGATATATAACGTTATCATTTCAAATTCAGCTATGAGACTAAAATTTCTTCCAGTTCACTGAGATTATGCGATCGATTGATTGATTCTTAACCTGGTATTCCGAACCTAACTCGAAAGCTGTTAAAAATGTTCAATTTATATGGCGAAAAATATGTTTGACAAATCTCACATCTAGTTTCAAGCCTGAGGATCGCAACTTGGAATACGGGCCTTAAGCCAGAAGACGAAAAGGTAAAGTAGACTTTTTAGTCGCTTCGCATTGGATGCGTAGCGCGTGAGTCACTCGCATACCGCCAAGCACCATGCACCGTGCGTGTCAAGCACCTATTTATGTCGCAGGACGAAGCGCAAATAAACAGCATCAAAGGGATGTCGGAATTCGCTCGCCAGCAAGAGCTACGGTCGAATGCAAAGAAAACAACCACTATTGTCTACGGATGAGTTATTTTCACAAATAGACACGTGATTCGTTACTTTAGTCTAACTTGTTGTGGTTGCTAAATGCTAACTGAATAATTTTTATTGTTTATAATCTGATAATATTTTAAAAAACGAATAGCACTATAGGAACCATTCATTTATATTAATGGTACCTAAAAGGATAGATTAAATAATCTATAAAGCAACTTTGAAAAATTCTTTCCATTTTCCTTAAAAGTTTTTTATAAAATAAAATTGTACCATACCAAAATAATCTTGAAATATTTATGGAAAATAGTTACTTATGAATATTAATATATGATATCAATACATAATATATAATTAATAATTATGTATGACCATGATAATCAGAAAAAAATAAGACAAAAAGTAAACTGTCACAAATTCTTATCAGCATAACATTATAATTTGAAGTAGCTATTTCTGTCTGTCTATTTTAGAATATTTGATATAATATTCACAATAATATCAGCAGTCTACTGATAGTAAGAGTAAATAGTACAGTAGTAACAAAGTCTGAAAACTACTGATATAGAGGAGAAATCCCGAATCAAGTTGCTGAAGCAAGAAAGCTCGATTATAATTATCAGTTGGCACCATATTTAAGTTTCATATCAAAATATGTCTTCAAGTTTAACCCCATGGATAATATCTATAATTCTAAACTAATATTATAGAGTAAAAATTTGTTTGTTTGTTATGATTTAACTCAAAAACTACTCAACCGATTTTAAAAATTCATTCACCAATAGACAGCAACATTATCAGCGAGTAACATAGGCAAGCAAGCATTTTTTTAGCTAGTATTTATACATATAGGATATAAGCTCTTTTTCACTAAGATTATATTTACTTTAATATTATTTTTCTACTAAAATATTGGAAAGAAATTTACTACAAGCATGAATTTCCTAAAAGTTAAAAAGATAAGTTTATACATATACAAAACAATTTGTTCCAGATCTTAGTCAAATCTATTGACTTAAAAAAAATTAACAGACAACAGGGTTTAAAATCTAAATGCCTGATAAAATTATAATATTAAAAAACAACACAGGTGCAAAATGTCAGATGTCCATGGGTAATCGCAATTCACTTACATTTCATCAGGTTATCTTAATAGAAATGAATTCAATTTATAATTGATATGATAATAATTAAGAGAAGTGATTTTTATTTACCTTTCATCTTCAGGAACTGGGGCTGGATGGGCTTCCTCCTTGCCATCACCGGCGTCGGCAGCCTGCAGTCCATCCGAGGAAACATCCGGAGCACCACTTTCACACACATTCACATTGCTTATCACTGCACCACTGACTGCGTGCGACACAACACTCACAGGGCTCCCGAAGCCCTGGCTATCTTGGGCCGGTTGGGGGACACTAGCCACATACGCGGTAGAACTCGCAGGCATCGACACAACTGGTGAATTAGTTCCCGACACTGTCTCGACCGGCGCGACACTACTCTGAGACATCACAGGCACCACACCCCCATATGTTAACCCCATACTTGTCTGCGCTTGCACGACATTTGCATGGACCCCACCCGCCATTCCAACCGGCATGCTCTGCTGCATTGACATTGGAATGTTCTGGTGAGCCATTGATACTTGAGATACTGGCTGGTTAGGAACATATTGTACACCTCCCATTTGCTGTGTGGGCACTTGTTGTTGCATTATATTCTGCGGCTGGGTCATATGGGAAGGTAACTGTTGACCGACACCTTGTTGCATGAATATAGCATCTGATGCAGGCATCTGCATGTTAGGTTGATTTTCCAGAGTCATCTGTATGTTCTGTGGTGTGCCAGTCATTAGTTGAATATTTCCTTGAGGTACATTTCCTTGTTGCGCCATGGTGTGGACTGGAGCTTGCTGCTGCGTTGCTAAGCTTTGGAGATTCGCTGGTAATGTAGATCCTTGTGGCTGCGTAACCATTGGCTGGAGATTGGAAGGTAAAGTGGCACCTTGCTGTGATGATACAATGTTAGTCAGCACCTCTTGTGGCATTGTCTGCCCTTGTTGGCTCATTTGTGATTGCTGAGTGTGATATTGAGGGACACTGTGTTGAGGTTGTACCATGGTCTGCTGTGAAGATGGCATGTTAGCACTGATCATATTCTGAGCATTTGGTTGTTGATTAACTTGTTTATATTGTGGTTGTGGTACTGCCATTCCTTGCTGTTGCATTTGTGGATGCATTCCAGAAACAACAGATTGCTGTGGTTGTGATGATATTTGATGCATTTGTTGTTGCATTTGAGAAATTTGTTGATTTGGTGCAGCAAGCTGAGCAGGAATTTGCATTTGTTGAATATGATTTGGTATTTGTTGGTTTTGTAAAGCTTGAATTTGGGCTTGACTAGACAAATGCTGCAACTGAGCCTGCTGCGGTCCCATAGGCTGTTGTCCTTGCAAATGGTGGCCTTGTCCCATATTTGATATCTGAGCTTGTTGCATTTGATGAATTTGTGGATTTGGTTGACCCTGCATTGGCTGCATTTGAATTTGTTGCATTTGCTGTTGTTGGGCAGCGACTTGGGGCATTTGCCCTTGATTTGGAATTCCTTGCATCTGTGGTATTTGCTGTTGAAGTTGCATGTTAGAAATCTGAGCTTGTGGAATATGTTGGCTAATTTGTTGCATTTGTTGATTAGGAATTTGTTGCATTTGTTGATTAGGAATTTGTTGCATCTGTTGTGGCATTTGTTGGTGCATGGGAATCTGTTGCAAGGCCATATTCTGTGACTGTGCAATGACTTGCTGTAGTTGGTGTTGAGGAAAGCTCTGAGTAATTTGTTGCACTTGTTGCTGAGGTGGTTGGGGATGACCTTGAGTTGTGTTTTGCATCGTGATATGTGTCATACTCTGGGGATGCTGCTGAGCAACTTGCTGGTTAGACTGCATATTTTGATTAGTCATCTGTTGAGGCATCTCCATAGGTGGTGACTGTACAGAAACTGATTGATTCACAGGTATTTGTTGTTGCACTATATTAATTGGCTGCGTCAATGACTGACCAGGGGAAATCATAGGAAATTGTTTCTGAACACTTTGATCTATTTGCTGCACTGGTACACTTACTTGATCTTTAGGTCCTTTACATGTCAAGTCATTGCACATATCATCATGCTGACTATCATTTATCACAACACCACTATCCGGAGCTTGCAAATTAGCAGTTTCAGAAATGTCTATATTATTATTTAATGTGATTGGAGTATTCTGTTGAGTTGTTGTATGATCTAAGTAATCCATACACATCCACCTACCACGGCGAAATGGTTCAGTACTTTCTATTTTCACTACTTTAAATCTTTCATTTCTAACATGTTCTTGTATCTCTTTCATACCTTCCTGGGGTTTCGCAGCATTACCTATGAGGTTGATAATGCTGCCGGTTCCGGCGTTCGTTACACTGACATGCATGTCATTAACTTCCGTGTTATTACTATTTGGCACTGATCCTCCTGTCTGGGTAGTGTTAGTGTCCTGACCAACGATTGCGAGACCGTACTGCGAACTCGTCGGGATGACGGGGGCACAACCTAGCGATGCACTTGACGCATTGTAAAACACATCGTCTTTTGAAAAGGTGTCTTCAGAATAACTCGGTGTTTCATTCTCTATGTCGGTTACCCTCGAAATGTCATCGGTGTGAGATTCATCTAGATCATCAGCTGAGTCTTCTCCAGCATCAGTGCTCACCCGAGAGCCCACAGTCACACTGGTGATCTGAAAGGAAGATATTTTCCTTGGGTTATGAGCGGATTGAAGACTTGTCGGGTGAGTCACTCCCTTCTCTGACTCGTTCAGTCGAAGAGATTCACTTGTAGTGCGATGAATAACGTTGTTATACTTGTTTTTTTCACTAGTTTTATGTGACTTTTGAATCAGATTGTCAGCCATTATGCCGTCCGACTTGAATGACTACCTATAGAAAATTTCACTGTTTGTTGGACTCAGAGACATTTGATAAACTTTTAAACACAATAACATATGTAAATTAAAATCATTGTACACTCACAATTTCACGAACACGGTAATTTAAAGATTAAAGATCTTAAAATTCATTAGTAAACACACACAGATGTGAACATCTTTCAGACAGCAACATGGCGGCCATTTAGGTATGCGCAATGCATTATGGTTGACAATTTGCAGTAGACTACAGATACCTACCTATTCTAGATCTAAATTGCGAAGTGATATCTATGGTTGCTAGATGGCAGCACATTAAATTCACACCAGTTACAATTTAATCAAACATTGTTTATTTTAAAACAGTAAATAAAATTAATAATTATTATATTCTTCAGTAAAAGTTATTTCTTCAATATTTGTTATATGGTAACCGTAAATGAAATTTAAAGTGTAGTAGGTTCCAATTATTTATCACATGCGCAATTGTAACTAAAACTACAATATTCATTTTGAGTTCAAATTTATATAAAACATAATAAATGTTTACTATATTTATTATTATTTCCTTCTAATTTTTCAAAAATGATGTACAATTATTATTATAATTTATAATTATTATATTATAAAAGTATACAATTACTTTAGTTCAATATCGTAAAAGAGATGTCGCTGTTAACCAAGGTTTAGTTGTTGTGGTGAAATTTAACTTTGTGTGTAGATGGCGTATAAAACAATTTTCCAGAACAACTACTAATTTTTATCCCATGTCAAAAATAAAACGTTTTTAAAACGGCTTTATCCAGTAAACGAAGTAATTATTTTGTCATTTTATTACATATTTGCGGTTAAAATGATCAATGTCATTAATACATAAACATTAGTATCCGGTAATCTAACTTAAATAAGCTAAATTCGTGAATTATTGAGTATTAGTTTGTGCCTGTGGGTAGTATTGAGAGTATTAAAAAGTATGGGTATAGCACAGGTATCTACATTATTATACATTTACCCAGGGGAATGAATTGTTATACCCAAAATTGGCAACCTAGCGGCAGAAAAATATATTATTTGCATTTATAATATTACTAATCAAGGATGCTCGGCGTTCGTTCGGCGGGCGTTCCATTATTATATTTTTTCTAGCTTCAAGAGCTGCCTCCCTCTCAGCTTCAGGGCCCCGGTGCACTGCACCACATTGCCCTATGATAGCTACGCCCTGCTTGTTACATTAGGTACATCATTATCTAAGGTGGAAAAAATATAAAAAAAAATTTAATTACAAAAATCAGCTGGGTTGAATATTTTTTTAAAATTGTTTTTGCGAATAAAATTATAGAAATGATAAAAAAAAGGAAAAACATCATACTTAAAGTTCCTTTTGGCCCTCGGCGCGTCATTTATAATACATTTTTTTTATGAAATAAAAAAAGTATAAACTCAATTGAGATCCCTTTCATTTTCCGGTATACCTAAATATTGTACTAATCACGATAAAGAACTAAATTGATTATCATTTTATTGAACTAATTTACCGAAATTATATGTGATATAATAATAAAAAATAATATACTTACTCACAGCCGACTACTGGAGACAGGATTTGCAGTTATTCGCTACCTATGCCACTCGGGAACTAAGATCCATCCAAGCGCCCTGACCCCGGCTATTATCCTCAAGGTCTTCAAATCACGAGTCGATTTAACCAACATCCCCACCAATCACCGTGATACTTCTTTAACGAAGGTAATTTGCTATTATTTGTAAATTGGCGTCTTGCGACGTCCTCTCTGATAGGTCCGCTCCGCAGTCGGGACCGCGGGATCCACTTGGCTTCTCGCAGCCAAGCACACCGCAATCCTTAAGTAAATAATCGTCACATCACCGACAACCTCACCGACAATCCATGCGCCAGTCGATAAGATATAGCCCGCGTATACACACTGAAACTTAGCTATGAAAATGTGATGTCGTGCGTTCGAGATATGGCTAAGTCGTGCGATGACATCTCCAAAAAGCACAGTGAAGACGAAGCGACCATGGATGACGACAGCGAAGAAACCCCCGGTTGTTTCCGCAGGTTCATCCTGTCGTTACGGATAAATCCGAATCTTATTATGCTTAAAGTGACTCTCTTTGTAATGTATGGAGCTACTGCATCGCTTCTTCCTTACCTGACGATACACATGCAAAGTATAGGTTTAACTGTGCCAGAGATATCTTTTGTGTATTTAGCTTTACCCTTTACAACGTTTTTAAGCCCTCCGATAACTGGTAAGTAATGTTTCTTATAATTATTGTATGTTGATTAATGATATTTAGTAAATTATGTTTATTTTAGGATTCCTAGTGGACCGTTTCGGGGAATATAAGCCAGTAGTGATAACAGCTTTGATACTGAACGCAGCTTTTCACCATTCCTTGCTCTTGATTCCGCACCAGGAAACGCCAGGAGTGATGCCGTCCGCATACGTAATGAGACATCCGATTAAAGAGAGCGTTGAGGTATAAAGAATTTAAAAATTACATGTTTCAAAAGTATGTATTACTAGATTGATCCTTGTTACACGGTTACAAGCTTAACTCCTGTCCTCTAAGAATTTGAGCAAATCGACTTCATCCGGCCTGGGATTAACTAGTAGTGTCACAGCGGGACTTACTGAATCGTTAAGAGAATGGAGCTAAATATATGCACATCAAACTGTCTTATATCAAGCATGTATTAGAATTAGATACTTCTAACGCTTAATTTGCAATTGTTCCTCAAGTGCATAGCAGGTACTATATTGGTCGTAAGCTAATTCTTTGTTTAAAATTATCACAATATCCAATTTTAGAAATTCTCGGATAATAAAGACTTTTATTCAACTTAATGTTTGTTTGAATAATATTCATTGTGTGCAATATGATAGTAATTAAGCTTGTTGTTTGTATTTATAATTAATAAACAAGGAGTTCGCAAAGTAAACGTATTTTAACCACGCTGCACTGGGAATAAAATTAATGTAATTCCATTTATTTATTTAATTAACAGAATGAATGAGTACACTAGTCGACACTAAAGGCCCATTTACATGATGCAAGTTTCTTGCCTGACCCATTCAATTAAATTGAAGCAATAAATGACTTGTATGTTCTAAACAAAACGTAACATTCTTGATCTATTATACAAGTTTTGTTTCAATACTTTTCATGGTGTAAACAGCACATAATATCCGCGTGTAAACAGTTGCTTAAATTATTGTATTCAATTATACTTGTATGGCAAGAAAATGGCATAATGTACATAATGTACTTTTAAAGTATTACATAATAAACATGTCAATGTAATGTATGATTAACTATATCCTTACACCGCGGCGCCGGCAGTAGCAATTACTATATTAATGTCCTAGATTTGGTGGAGTCCATGTCCCAGTAGAGAATGTCCTGATGAAGATGAGCAAGTGGACTTTGTGCTAGACCGATGTGTAGACCACTGCATGCTGTTCAGACCCACGGAGACCAGCCCAACTAGCGATCCGACGGACGATAAAGATGACATTGATGTTCATATTGTTCAAAAGATTTATCCGCCTAACTTGTCTAATAGCAGGTACCTTTTGTCTAATACTATAAATAGAATTCATACCCATATCTTTTGTCCTATTTTTCATCCACCTTTACCTTAAAATCGTCACACACCACTTCACGTGCTAATATTCAACGTTGTCGCTTGTCATGGAAACCTATCCAATTCGGTTGCTTTTGGTATGAAGTGTGAAAAATCACTGCGTTCGAAAGTTTGTATTAAAATATTAATGAAATGTATAATTGGAAGCTTTCGTGTTAATTGTAGACAAAACAAAAGAGCCAATTTTAAATTATGTACTTTGATTTTAATTATCATATTATATGAATGATATGTAATCATTAATTTATTTAAAATGCAATCATTTAATTTCCTTGCGTAATGCGTTCTATGGGTTACCTGTCGCCACCATTTGAGGAATATTTGACGAGCTTCGATGAATTTCTATAGTAATAAAATCGATCATGAGTATTTCACTGGTAATGCTTTGTGGCTGAGGTCTCTCCTATTCCTATCATCAAGTGAGCCTCATTGTCATCTGTCAACAATGTTATTAATAAAAAATCCTATCTGGTGGTTTATCGCTCATATACGGAAAAGCCGCGACGTGCAAATTGTGCGCTTCGTAATTCCGTCTTATATTGTCATTTCCTTTTTATTTCAGCTATATTAACGGGACATACGACGAAGTGTATAATGACGCAGCCTTTTTTCTGATTGAAGTACACGATGACTTGGGAGAGCCAAAAGAACAACTTGGTATTGAAATGGAAAGGGTTAGTTCCGTTCTAATAACAGTAATTAATTCGTACTGTATCGACTGTGTTTTTTCGAAATAAGGTGTATACATAATATGTTAGTGAGGAGGATGGTTAGAGAGGCTTTGAGCTTCTTTTATAAAATCATTCGCTTTCTCTCAGGTTAAACTAAATAAGAAAAAAAACATAATTGCGCACATTTCCTCTTTTTTGTCTAACATGGAAATAATAAAATATATTCGTAACTAGCGACCCACCCCGGCTTCGCACGGGTCTAGATTTTTTGACAAAAAAAGCAGGGGTTGGTAATAGAAGAGTGAAAATATAGGGTTGTATGTAATTTTTAATGCCACATAATAAAAAAAAATTATCAAAAAAATAATAATAATAATCACTTAATAGGGGTTTGAAAGATAGTAGCCGATTCTCAGACTTACTGAATATACATAAAAAAAATCATAAGAATCGGTCGAGCCGTTTCGGAGGAGTACGGTAACTAACATTGTGACATGGAAATTTTATATATTAGATTATGTTCTTGTTCAGGATGACAACGACACTGTGACGGACTTCAGATCAAGATTTGGAGAAAAGCTTTTATTGTCTCAAGGCGTAAACATTACAGCACTCGATAAAGAAGATTTAAGATGCGGAGGACTCGTGATGTTACATAACATGACTAAATTATCACAACAACGCCTTGCAACTCTTTCAGCGGATTGTATGGTACAGAAATGTGACTTCAGGTAAGTTTCCTCATACAAGCTTGAATCATAATAATTGTGACGGGCTCGTTGGCGCGTTCGGTAGAACACCTGCCGTGCGCATCGATGGGTCGTGGGGTAGAATCCCACAGCAATTCTTCCCCACGTCTGCTAACTTCGGGCATTGATCGGGAGGAATATCGAAATTCCGACCGGGTAATTAACCACCCTCCATAGAAGGAAAAACCGTGTATTGTGCGTTTCGTTTTCAGTCTATGGATTTTTGAATGCTCGAAGTAAAAAGTAGGTCGACAGCGCATCATTGACTGATGTTCTGTGGCTGAGGTATCCTACCATCAAGTGAACCTCATGTTCGTCTATCGATATCTAACATAAAAAAATATATGATAATTCGATAAAAATATTCACTTGTCACTCAGTAGTGAAAGCTTTAATTTGTACCTATCTAATGGTTCATATTCCATAAAAATGTTATTCATATTTTGTATCATTTACATTATTGACCGATAAAACATATTCAATACTGATAATACAAGTACTATCATAATCAGACACGATTGATTTACAGAAGAGGCGGTCCGGATGTTTGCCCTCCAGACTATAAGGAAAGTGACGATAAAACTTTTTATATTTATTTTTTCTTACGATTCATGGGTACTATCATGTTATCTGCCGGTGTGACTATAATGGATCCGATAGCTTTGACCATGATACAAAAGTACGGAGGTGATTTTGGTAGAGAGAGACTTTTCTCAAGTATCGGTATGGCGATATTTTCACCCATCACCGGTATGCTGATAGATATGCGAAGTAAACAAGTCGGTATGTATTAAAAGTTTTGTAATTGTTATCTTCAATGTCAATACGCTTACACGTTTGTACTATATCGCTTTGTTTCAGGATATACTGATTACTCTGCTGCCTTTTATACGTATGACGTGTTACTCTTAATATCAGCGATTACTGTCGCTGTGATGCCATTGGGAGCGAAGCTACCAGCGGATAATTTGTTGCACGATCTTGTGAACATTATCAAAATGCCACACATCATTATATTCATATTCTTTTTGTTTGCTTTGGGTAATTTCTGGGGTTTTATAGAGTCATATTTGTTTTTATATTTGAAGGAATTAGGGGCACCGAACTTTTTATTAGGTGAGTTAAAATAAAAGATTTTAAATAGTCCAACTAACAATAATTGGTCTAATTGTTAAATGGTCAAATTTTCTCGAAAAACAGTATTTACAAGATTATTTCAATACTTGTCAAATAAAGCTTAATTAGCTGGTGCTTGAGACTTCTTTTGCATGCAATTATTTTTAAAAGAAGATAATTTAACTCCAATTTAAGTTTTTTCTACCTTTCTTTCTAAATCGGCATAAAATATTTGTATGGAGATTAGCGAGATGTGTTCAGTGTTACAGTCTACAGACAGATATTAATGACCTCGCAATTTCTTGTAAATATTTTAAATGTTACATATTCATTGCTTCTACTTTTTTATTTTATATCTTTGTTATCGACACCTCGAGAAATATTTAATTAGGATCAATTCTTCTATAATAGTATTCTTAGACCCGTACTTCATGTCGTAAATCAAATCCAAATCTATTCTTATGATTTGGTTTTGATTAACGACTCCTATAAAAGTAAAATGGGTTGATAAGTCTCAAAACTAGATTCAAGCCTGAGTCACGTCTTGAAATACGGACCTTAGAAACAACGCACTGGCATCTGACTCTATTATGGATACATCTATTTTGGAATCCCATTAAGTAATTACGTCTAATCCAGGAATAACAGTGACAGTGGGTACTCTGAGCAGCATCCCGTTCCTGTACGGAGCCGACGCGATCACATCTCGCATCGGACACGTCAACGTCATCGTGGTCGCGTTCTTTTCCCACGCCGCTAGACTGGTTGGCTATTCGTTTATTGAGTAAGTGGATATGTGAATTGCATATATGCATGTACTAGGGATATGAGGATAACAGGTATATTGCGAAATCCCCAAAGATACCATGATATCACGGTAGAGATGCTTGTCTATTCCGTCTTTTTACTAAAACATTATAGTACATATATACAATTATACATACATATACATCACGTCTCTTTCCCATTGGGGTAGGCAGAGATCACGGAATTACATATGCTTCGATCCTTAAATACCACTAAACATTATAGTGACATGACAAATTATGATTTAACAAAATCAGTGGTTTTCTCATTTCTCTGCAACATATAATACATATTTGGATACAGTTTTTAAATATTTCCACAGAAGATCAGATTCATCACATTTGTTTTGCATCACATGTTAAATGCCCTTTTTAGTTGCCACAACTTTTGTTTTCACATTTACTTGTAATATTTTTATTTGTTCACACAATTTTAATATAATAAATGTTATCTTTATTTAGACTTTCTTCAAAGAGATAACTGTACAGGTCTACAAATCTTTTATTTTCAAGGCTTCAACTTTTTTTGCAACTTTTTGTGCAACTTTTTTGAATTTCGAGTACCTAACGGAAAATTACGATCTCTATGTATGCGCAGATTTTTTTTGCCTCGCACACTTAAATACTCTGTGGAACTAGTAATTGTCGCCAGTGGTATTTCCGAACCGATACGACTTAGGGACCTTCCAAAAAAGAGCCTACTCGTTTTTTAAAGGCTGGCAACGTACCTGCAAATACTCTGGTGTTGCAGATGTCACAAGGGCATGGAAATCACTTACTATGAGATGAGCCTACATCCTGTTTGCCCCCTTCCATAAAAAAAGAGAAAGAGACACAAAAATGTGTTCGCCCCATTCCCATATCGGACTCGGGAATTCAGTATTCGACCAACATTTTTCAAATATTTTATGGCATTTTATTAGATATAATTAATAACTAAGATTAATATTGACTGCTTTTTAAAAAAGATATTATTTAGGAACTCTGCATCATGTATGTATATTGTATAACATTATACCATATAAAATATAGATAGAAAAAAAAGCAACATACAGACGAATTGAGAACCTCCTCCCTTTTTGAAGTCGGTTAAAAATATTGTTTATCAAATATACAAACGGAAAAGTTTACATTTTGTCTAGGACACTTTAGCTATTTACATTGTTCAGGATCATACAGAAGTTAATGACATAACAATAGGTCTCTTATCTGATTAGAATGTAAACTATCCGATCAAATAAAGGTTGACTGACTGATGGTCATGTTATTTACAAAACATTGCGAGAAATAACTGCGCATAAATGAGAACTAATTAATAGGGATGTTGACTATTTTTTGGAATTGCTTTTATTTTATAGATACATCCTTTATAAACACGAAAAAAAAAATCTTATCAAAAAATATTACATATTTCAATAAAAAATACGTAAATAAAAGTACTTTTCAAAAATTCCCGCTAAAACGCTCCAAACTGTCACGGACGTCACAGACCGAATTTTTATTGAATTTATTCGTGAGAAGTGAAAAGATTTGTTAAGATCTAACTTTGATCGAACGCGAGCGAGATTGTTTATTGGATATCTATAAGCATATCCAAGTCTAATCACGGGTATTAAACGAAGGGGAAAATGTCGAAATTCCGAACGGGTAACGAACTACCGTTCATAGATGGAAAAACTGAAGTGCATATTGCGCATTTCGGTCTCAGTCAATGGATTTTTGAATGCTCGAAGTAAAAAGTAGGTCGACAGCGTATCATTCACTGATGTTCTGTGGCTGGGGTGTCACTATCAAGTATCAACCCTCATGCTCGTCTGTCGATACCTATACTAATATTATAAAGAGGAAAGATTTGTTTGTTTGTTTGTTACGATTTAATTCAAAAACTACTCCACCGATTTAAAAAATTCTTTAACCAATAGAAAGCTACATTATCAGCCCTTACATAGGCTTTTTTTGTGTATAGTATCTACTACGTGCGAAGCCGGGGCGGATCACTAGTCTAACATAAAAAAGGTTCTTCTTAATTGTCTTTATAACACATTTCCAGAGACTCATGGTGGTGTTTCCCGTTTGAGGCCATGGAGTCGCTGTCAGTACACCTGATGTGGGTTGCAGCCGCGACGTATTGCGCTATGCTGGCACCGAAGAGCTTATTAGCTACATTGATAGGTGTTCTAGGAATGGCTCATTTCAGTCTTGGTAAGATTATAAAGAGAGGAGAGATGAAGATGCCAAAATGTAAAATGTGTTTTGTAGGCTTTTTAATGATAACGGATTTGTAGCTGTAAAGTGTTTTGAATGTCATAGTCACCAAACATCGAACTGAATCCAACTACTTTTAAATTATTATTATAATTCCGAACTAAAAATATACCAATTCTATCAAAAAAACTACTTTACCTATATGAGTTTAGCTGTATGTCAATAATATAATTTTCCAAATAATTTCATATAATATTAGAGAAGATAGGAACAGAATTCCTTATTAATTAT
The DNA here is from genome assembly GCA_905404175.1 of Anthocharis cardamines. NCBI lineage: Eukaryota > Metazoa > Arthropoda > Insecta > Lepidoptera > Pieridae > Anthocharis > Anthocharis cardamines. The sequence goes on along the minus strand of FR989952.1, from coordinate 11,389,310 downwards.
ATTCGCTGAAGTTATAAAAAAATTTATTTCCATATTATAACATTTAATGAATTATTTTCAGGCCGTGGTAGTGGGAGTTTCGGTGGCGGCTTATTGATAGCATCATTGGGCACCCGAGAAGCTTTCCGATATATGGGTTTAATAGCATTTCTTGGAGGCGTCCTGTATGGTCTTTTACATTACTTTTGGTTACGACATATCAATATGAAGGCAATACCGGATATTTCTGAACCGGATACTGGTAAGATTGTTGATGTCATTCAGTTGTTTAAATATTCAAATCTTAATATTGTCTTTTATTAACGCGAGTATCACAAATTTAAATAAAATACTGTATACCGGATTAAAACCCGATTTATTATTTATATTGTTTAAATTATTTATCCCGACGTTTCGGATGCTTTTCGGCAACCGTGGTCACGTAGGTCATCTTTCTGTCTGCCCATGACCACGGTTGCTAAAAAGCATCTGAAACATCGGGATAAATAATTTAAACAATAGAAATAATAAATCGCGTTTTAATCCGGTATACAGTATTTTATTTAAATATTAAAATCTTGTTTTTTTAACAAAATTCACTGTATAATAATAACAAAATTATTATATTTTACGTCGATCTAAATGATTTAGATCAGGCTAAATGGATGAAGTATTATTAATTGTTAATACAGAGAGCGGCGAAGGCGACAAGCTGAACAGCGAACCACTTCGGAAGGACGCGGAGACCATGGTCTCTCTGGAACGGCTGCACATGATTACCAGGTTCAACCCTCTGGGGTCATTGCATTCGTTGTCTAGAGGGTCTCGAGCTAGGGTAAGTTTACTCTTCATTCAACTTATGATTCTTGATGATTCTGTAGGTGAATTAATCACAAATAAGCCTCGCTCTTTTAAATAATTAAAGAAAACCTTGAGGTGCAGAATAGAGGATTTGTTTTTATAATTTTCGTTGCGCTAGCCTCTAGTATTGTCTTCTTCAGTTCTTTTCGTCCGTTATACGTCTTTGATTTGATAACTGACAGTAAATGTAAAATTAGAAGCATTTAATTTTTTTTATTGACGTTCATAAGTACCTATAGGTACATTGTGTTACCTAAATGAATCTATTTCATTTGATTCAAGCGTCTAGTTGGAGGTCGTGTTGCATTGAGACGAGCACACTACTGAACTAGTAATGAATATCCTTCTAACATAACATAGAGGGAAAAATCTTTTTTTTTTATTTTAAAGTGGAAAGAACAACCATTTGACTGCGTTTCTCTTGCGTAGCATGAACGTTCTTGAAGTGCATATCGCAGGTTTCGGTTTCAGTAAATCAATTTTCGAAACCTCTAAGTAAATCATAAGTCGACAGCGTATCATTATCTGATGTAACTGATCATCTCCTATCAAGATTAAAGTTTCATAATTATTTCATAAATTTTACTAAAAAAATTTTTTTAGCTATCACAGGGCGACATCAACGAGCTTTGTCGGAGTCGCAGTGGCAGCAACAGTCAGAGACGTTGCAGCAACATAGAAATTTCCCCGAAGTCATCGCAAGGCTCTTCAACCAAAGTGGACTTGCTGAGGTCCGCATTGGAAGTCACACACCAGCAGGCGAAGGGACATATCTCGAACCCAGTGCTGTCTAATAGAACCACGGCTCATCCGTATAAGGTAGTTGTAACATTCCACTTACATACTGAACTGTTTCTTGATCCTGCATATATATACAGGGTGTTAAAAATCAATGGGCCCTGCAGGAAAACCACTTCAAATCCTTAAGATATATTATTTTACTTAAAGGAACCATTCCTTTATTTTTTAAAAGAAACATAACTGCATTCAAAGATTTTCTAAAATTAGCTTGTCTCACCCGGAAATCGAACCAGCTAAAAATTCAAAATTTAAACTTTCGCTTATTTATTCCACTTTTTTTTCACAATTAGAATCAATGTTTGGGATAAAATCTCTCTTATAAACATTTGGTCTAAGAAATAAAAAATATCATGAAATCTAACATTCATATTATTACTTAGGGCCTTCAAGAAAAGGGCATATTTTTTTAAGGGCGGTAACACCTCTGATGCTTCAGGCGCTGGTTATCACTTTCAATCGGATGTGCTGATCTGACCCGACTGATCGTTTGATAAAAATGTATACTTTGAAAAAAAAATAATTATTTTCTAAGCTAGCTTAGGGTCAAGGCACAATCGCTACTTTTAGCATTGGTGATTTTGCTACGTTTGACCGCTGCTGTAACTAGTTAGCGCTTTGTTACTTATTCGTACTTAGTAATTGTGTGGTTCGTTAATGAATTTTTAATAAGATACATTTTTAAGTAGAATCAGTTACCGGGTTAACAGTAGCACAAAGATTATGAAGAGTTAAATAAAAGATAAAAAAATCTTTTACAAATACAAGTACAAATAGTACAGAGATTTGTAAATGATTTTTTATTATACTCTTATTTGCGCACTTTATCTTTAACTTAGCAAAAATTTATAGCCGTGATTAAAACTGTTATCAATTTAATGTTAAAAATATGTCAATTTTATTTATTTGATATTTTGCGTCAGAGCTCAGAGAGAATTTGCTATTTTTTTCAAGGTGTAAAAATCTCAAAATTTAAGAACCTTGATATTTTCACAACGTCTCGAGAATTATTCGATACTTAGAAATCGTTAAATCTGTTACTAAATGTTTTGTGTGTATGTATATGTATATGTAAATAAAGAAGGACTTTACTACCAATTATATAATAATCAAAAATTTGTTAAAGTTATCTTAGAGAGCAACATATTGTATTCATTCAAGACTAGGCTCAAATCAACAATAAAACAATTGATAATAATCATTTACAAACAAATCATAATAATTTATACAATACACTGCGTTTAGTAACCATAAAACATTTTTAAAAATACTAATCATTTTCGGTTATATGATACCAACTGCAACGTGTTAACTAAATCCTTCTTTTTTACTGTTCAAAATTGGAACGTTTAATTTAACTTTTCTACATTTTTCTTCGATCAAACTATGTCAATGACATTTTTGGAACATTCTTATTTTGAACTGGAGTACCTATATTTTATTTATTATGTTTTATGTTCAAGGACTTTATTGTTATACTTGTAAACTTGTCAAAATGTTAATAATAATGAATAATCATCATTTAAACTCTTTGGGACTGCGTAGTAGGTATTATTATAGCCGTCATACATATAGAGAATCCCTCAAGACTTCCTTTGGGATTTTAACACCCTCATTCGCTTCGTTTTCAGTTAGCCAACAGCGCACCAAAGCTAACTCAACGGAACAACATATCGCAGCCCGCGTTGGCCGAGTACGACAGTCGCCGCCGCGACTCCATACCAGAGGAAGCCGACGAAGACAAGCTGGTGCCTGCTAAGACTCTCAAGACGAAAAGCGATAACCTCCCCCCGCCGCCTACTTACGACGAAGCTACCCGCGAGATGAGGAAAAGTTGGCATTCTGATGATAGCACTCCCACGTAACGGTCAATTTTAAGGTGTATTCAGACTTCGCTTTAACTGTAACCTGCAGAAAAATTGTTGATATATATTAGTATACAGTATACGTACTGCAGGTATTTTTTTATTCGACACAAAATTGAATAACCGTCGACTTAATAAAGCTTGCGAACGTAACGTGAACGTGGCTTAAAGGCGTTACAAAAAAAAATACCGGATGCTAGCACAGAATAGATTTTCCCTGTTCTGTGGATGCTAGATTTAATTTATATTTAAATTATAATTAATTTGACACTTTCTAAAATATGATTATTTGGCTATAAATTATTACTTATTTGAAATGAGAATGCTATTTGAACTTACAAATTTAAAACAATATTTTTGTATGTTAGCGACATCTATCAGTGAGTAGCGAAGTTAATAAATCATGTGGGGTGTTTTCTATGTAAAAGAAGAGACCATACAAAAATTCACTATTTCTTCTATTTTGGACCGTTAGCTGCTTTATAAAAAGTTTTAAAAATTATAAAAGTCTGAATTCATAGCACCTTTAGCTTTTAAGGTAGTTTTGTTAAGGTATATTTTAGTAAATATTATTATGTTATCGTTTCTTTTATTAAAATACTTTTTGGATTTAATGCGTTTTAATTTGGCTTATTATAACGGATACCATAAAATAGATACGTATTTTAGTTTATTTTTTATCAAAGAATTTTGTCAATTAGGTTAATATTAAAACTCATGTTATTATTATTTTTTTATTTTTTATGTCAGATATCGACAGACGAGCATGAAGCTGGTGATAGTAGGTGATATTTCAGCCACAGATGTATCAGTCAACGATGCGCTGTTTACCTAATTTTTACTTCGAGTATTCGGAAATCCATAGACTGAAACCGAAAATATGCACTTCACGGTTTTCCATCTATGAACGGTGGTTCGTTACCCGTGCGGAATTTCGATATTCCTCCCACCCGAACAATACCCAAAGTTACCAGACGTGGGGAAGACATGCTTTCAGAAAATTATAAACATGTCGTCCCGGTTGGATTCGAACCCACGACCCATAGATGCGCACGGCAGGTGTTCTACCGAACGCGCCAACGAACCCGTCCGTCCGTTATGTTCGTTAGGCACTTAGTATTAAATTAATTATTACCTATATCAATTGAAATTATTAAAACTCCAATAATGATATTTTGGAAGAAAGGAAATTGCGAATACAAACGTTAAACGGTGTTTTATACTATTTGTCTAGGTTTATGTCTGGATTCAAATGGTTTTCTAACAATATGAATATTCAACTTTGTGAACTTCAGGATATTTACCATATTATCTGGGCTAATAGAAAATAATAGTCATGTTAATAATAAAGACCAATATAATAACATATTGTTCACATAATACTTGTACAATAGGTACTGGTCATACAAATCTTGGATCGATTAAAGCCTAAAGGTTTCAGTGGTCAAATTAATTCTAATCTTCCGGGCAGTTGTCCTGATCGGTCTTGGAGTAGTGAGACCGATCGATCTTGTTTTTAGCGATGGCAGCATTCACCGTATCCATAACACTCTGTGGTGGATTTCGTTCCCTGGTAAGTATCCAGGAAGTTTCTGTGGAATAAAAAAAGTTTTATTTAATACATTTAAATAAATTATTTATTAACGTATGGGTTTAAGTATTTGTACACGTCTGCTTAGTATAAGCCACGGAAACTGTAGTAGGTACGTGAAAACTATTGGCTTGAATTATTTTTTACTTGAAGAAAACTTTATTATTGTTGATGACTGGTTTTGAATTATCCTTTGATTGAAGTTATTTCATAATAGCCGACTGTGAGACTCAGTTTATAGTGGGTGAAATCTCACTTTCAGGACATCTATGCCTATACATAGATTAATAAATAATTGGTCTCCGCGCGCTACGACTAGATACCGTTGGCGGCTTGAAAAATGCGGCAACAAATAACCGAACGCCGAAACTATAAAAAAAATACTACAAGAAACAAGAAAGATACTGGCATCACATATCGTCAGTAAGTATTGTATAAATCGTCATAAATTTCACAGTAATATAATATAACGAATCTCAGTGTTTTTCATACACTATAATATTGAGTTGCCGCATTCAGGAACCTGCTTTTTCTTTATAGCGTATTAATCTATGTGCCTATAGTTATTACCTATGACCAAAGCCGAAACTTGCAAATTATATTGATTGTCTTCACGTCGCTATCCTCAACTAACTATACTTAGAGAAAATATGGATTTTAAAAACGTATTCGACGGACTTTATTTTCAAAGAGATGGGGTATGAAAAAAATATCCATTTATTCAGGTTCATCTTAAGTTAAGCTTTTCAGCAAGGTTTCTTCATGTGATATATTCATATCCACTATTCCACGATTATATATTGAAAGTGGCGAAATAATAAAACTATTTCATTTACATAACAAACTGTTATTGACATCTGATAATTCGAAAAAGTTCGACGCTAGTAAGTTTGCATTGCATTTTGTTGATATGGAGCATTTAAAATAATCTTTAGACGATGATAACTTTTCTTTCCCACAACCGATTTCGATGAAACAAAGCCTATATGCTTCCCGAGCTTTGCTTGATATATTTGTGTAAATTGCATGAAAATCGTTTTAGTATCTTCGGAGATTAGCCCGTACTAATAAAACAAACAAAGAGAAAAATTAAATAAAATAAAAAAAAACTGGGTTTGTTCTATTTCTCTTCTTACAACACTCTTGACGCGGTTTTTAGCATTTTCTATGTACATTCGACCTCTACAGTTTTATTATATGTATAGATTCTGCTACTGTCCTGAAGGAACAGGGTATATTATATACCTGCGTGCATAATGCCCATATCAGTACAGCTCCATACTAAGGCGTAGTTATCATAGTCGGTGTCGATGACCCAGTAAGGTGCTGCGATGTTTACTGGTAGAGATGGGAACCGGACGCTGAGCTTGCCTACATTAGGTGGACCAGTCAGCTTTGCTTCACCAACTATGCCAGACTTGGAACCTCTGAAATATTACACAAATTTCAATAACTAGGTACTATGAATTAATAAGTAAAACCATGGGGTCTGAAAGGTCATAGTGAAATTCATATGGAAACGATATTTAACCCAAATCTAAGTATTCTTCGTTTTAATATAGAATTATTTTGAAAGCTTCCAACTTGATTGTAATTTTTATGCATTGGTTTTTAAATTCATTTTCTTGTATAACATTTTTATATTTTTAGTGCAACATTTGTAAGTGTACAAATACATAGGTATTTTATATTTCCTGGTATGCGATTGGTTTTTTAATAAATAAATAACTACTATAATTAAATTTATATAAACAAAACTTATTCAGCGGTCACGTAATTAACTTTAAGCAAATGTCAGTTAAATTAATATTACATCATAAGTAGGCTATACAAAAAAAAACAGTTACATAATTAAATAGATTTTAATTATACATAAATATAAAGATTGGTGAAAAGCCATGCGTTTGAACGCAATACTGATTTTCTGCTCACAAAAATAACACGGCTAATCTGATCCTAGGATTTTAAAGTACTCCATGGAGATATTTTTAATAAGTTTCTAAGCTAATGTAAAACATATTTTAATCAGAAAAAGTTATTTTATTTATGTGATACTTGCGTTTATAAAAGACAATATTAAGTTCCAAAGCCTTCGGTATATATAATAATATATAGGAATTAGGATAGATAGCGGGCTAAATGTGAACAAATACCATAAAGTTACAATAACTTGCTATTTCTTTAAAATTTTCAGACAGCAAAAAGCATTCAAAAAAACTGTAAACTAATTATTATTATCTATACGTTACTTTAATTGACTGAAAGATATAAAACTAATTAAGAGACAGTTGACGCACAAAACATGTGGTATACAAAAATCTAAATTAATATATACGTATACAATGAGGTTTTTCCTTAATTTTTTTTTTTGGAAATCAGTCTATCGAACCATTTTGTACGTTTGTTCAATAATAAAAAGTTTTACTTATTTTATTTTGGTAAGTTTTTTTTTATTTGACAACGGAAGTGCCGAGCGTCCTTAATTAGGTAGTAATAATTAGCAAATAATTAATTTTAGGCCAGGGAGGTGGGGAGGTTGCGATTTTTTCCAGTGCGATTAGTCTCCATCTAGCTACGCCACTGGATACAGATAGTTTTACTATATTTAACATTGAAACCTTTTACTAGTAGTATATATAAAAAACCCGTGAGGGTTATGAATAATCCGCATTATTGCTCGCTTAAAGATAATAATATTAGTATTCTTTTTTCAATTTTTATAAGTACCGTGGGTGAAAATACCGATTCATTTTGGCCGCGACATCAAAGAGGTTTACACAAAATAGGTAACTTTGTAAATAAGTACTACTGTATTAATACCTAATGATATATTTTCGTTGTAAACGTTTTCCATATATATTGCTAGTTTAAATATTAATTAGCTTAACTTTTTTTAAAGTTACAATTTAATGTTGGATGCTATTTTTATGTTAGATATCGACATACGTGTTTGAATCTCACATCGTATAGGCTGAGTGGTGGTTCATAACCCGGTCGGAAGTTCGATATAGCCTCCCACTTACAAGTAACTCCCGTTTAAATTCCAAATACCAGACGTAGACGGAAAACATGTATAAAGAAAATTATACAAATGTCGTCGGGATTCGAACCTGCGACCAATGCAATATTCCACTGACCAAGTCAGACTAGGTTTTGTTATAAGTAATGTATTTTACTCTAACGGTCTTACTTATAAACGTAGTATAAGCTTGATATTATAGTTAACATATTTTTTGTCCCGCTCGCTCTATTGAATACAAAAAGACTATAGAACATAAGAATAAAAACATATTTTAACTACATCAAGTTTACAGGACAGTCTGTAACGCATCGCACACGTGTCTCGCGCTCCTCCTCATCAATTCGATATTTTATTATAAAATATTCGTCTTGTTGAGCGAGTCGACCGCCTTCACTTCGCTTCCTTCGTGTTTTCTCGCCTCTTGACTCCCGGTAACGGTCGTAGTCGGGGTTTGAGTTCTCCCGAAAAAGTCAGTGCGCGTTATATTTAGTGTTTTCGTTCGTGATTCGTACACTTAGTGACAATCCGTTCGTGCCTGTGTCCCAGTGTTTTTAAATTTTAATTTTAAAAATACAACTTTCTCTTTTGTGTGACTCATCGCGATGGATTCCGGCAAGTCATCTGGTCGTCTGTCTCGCTCTCGCTCGTGCAGTGGTTCTCGCTCGCACAGCGATGGAAGCGCGCCAGCGCCGATGTTTGCGGACTCCGCCGCATCAGTGACGCAAAGTGCAGTGTTAGTGCGCGACGATGTACATTCCGCCACCGACCTGCATACCACTCCTCGTACAGTGGGTTCGATTCCCGCTTCGGTCGACCTCGCGCAGCCCGCATCTGACGATGTGGCACCGCGTTCGGCCTCCTCATCGCCCGGGACTCAATCCCCGCCGCGATCTCCCGGTGAATCCCTTACAGTGTTCTCCCCGCTTTCAACCGGGGAACTCATGAACATCTTAAGTGATGACCCCATCCCTACTCCCCGCCTGTCCCCGTGTTCTGAACTACGCGCGGACATTTTAACAACCGCCACTTTAGCAAAATCCGGTGTGTTAAGCGCCATTATGTTGTCGGTGATGGCCGCCAGCCTCAGCAGCCGCGAGCAGGCCCTGCGGGCCCAGGGGCTGTTCACCGACGCCAACCTGTCTCCGGAGGAAGCCCGCGAGTTAGCCGCGATCGATACGCGGCTCACTCCCCTCCGACGACCACGCCCTACCGATGACAACGATTCCGATGAGGACACCGTGGACCCGATGCCGAAGCGGATGCGGCCGATTACGGTCGCGCCGCTGTCGCAGCGTGATCCGCGGGTCCGCCGCCGCCTTGCCGCCGAGCAGGCGCCCGCCACGCCCGCTGCCGGGCCCGCTGTCGGGCCTACCGTGCCCGCCGCTGACCCCGCTGCGCGCGATTCGCGCGCTACCGCGCCTGTCGCGCCCACTGCGCAAGCTGCGCTCACTGCGCAAGCTGCGCGCCCCGCCCCGGCCGCGCGTACTGCGCCGCCCGCGCCCACTGCGCGCCCCGCTGCGCCCGCTGCCCCGGTCTCCGCGGTGCCCATGGACACCGCGACGCCGAGCACCTCCGCCGCTGCGCCGTCCTACGCGGCCATGGCGGCCGCGCCGACGGTGCCACGCCAGCCCGCGCGCCGCCCTGCGGCGCCCGCCGCCTCACGGTACCCGCCTATCGTGATCGAACGCCTGCCCGACTGGATTTACCATCTCGGGCAAATCTCCCAACTCCTCGGTCGGCCCGCCAACGCTAAGGCGTTCGGTTCGGGCCACCGAATCACTCCCGAGACGGAGGAGGAATATCGGGTGGTGCAAAGATACCTCTCGGACCTAGAGAGGTCAGATCATCGCATTAGCTGGTTTTCTTACTCAGTTCCAGCCGAACGAGACATCAAGGTGTGTATCCGGGGAATTCCGGTTGACACCGCCCCGGACGCCATCATGAACGCGCTGCGCGAGCTGGGCTACGAGCCCGAGCACGTGCGGCCGATCCAAGCGCGCAAAGGTCGCCCCGGGTGCATTTACCTGGCGATCTTGCGCCGCACCCCGGGCATCACCCCGGCCATATACCAGCACACTGAGCTGTTGTATATGACCGGGGTCACCGTTGAAGCTTGGCGGGGGAAACCTGGCCCCGCTCAGTGTCACAGGTGCCAGCAGTTTCGCCACTCCTCGCAAAACTGCCACCGCCGTATGGCGTGTGTGCGTTGCGGGGAGGAACACCGCGCCACCGACTGCCCGCGGCCCCGCGACCAGCCGCCTACCTGCGCCAACTGCCGGGGCGCACACCCGGCAAACCACGCCGGCTGCCCCGTGCTCAAGGCGGAGGCGCGCAACAAGCGCGCTAGCACCGTCGCGCGCACGGGGCCCTCTCAGCGGGCCGCTGCGCGTCCGCGCGGCGCACCCGCGCCTCCCGCTGCGGCTGCTGCTGCTGCGGCGCCCGCTGACGCCGAGCAACCGCGCCCACGGCGCGCCTCTCGGCGTGGCGGCCGGCGCAAGCGCGCCGCCATCGCCGCTGCGGCGCAGGGCGCCCCTGAGGCGCCTAGCGCGCCCGGGGCCACTGTCGCGCCCTTTGAGCGTGCGACCCGCACTGCCCCGCCCGCGCGCGCTGTCTCGCGCGCGCCAGTTAGCCGCCTACCAACCGTAGGGGGCCCCACGCTGGAGGAGGCCCTAATCGCGGTGACCAACCTCCTTCTGGCCGTGCAAGCTGAGCGCAGCGCCCCTCCTCCCGAGGGGCCGGCGCCGGCCGTGCACCGCCCATCGCGAGCACGCCAAATCTAATGGGGGGCCTCAGGCTCCTACATTGGAACGCCTGCGGCCTGCGTACCAAGGCCGCCTACCTCAAGCAAATAATTAGAACCCAAGACATTGACGTGGCGCTTGTGTGCGAAACGCACCTCGCGCCACAACACAAATTATCCTGTTCAGGCTACGTCGTGTACCGGCTCGACCAGACGTCCCCGGCGGGCTATTCCTACCGGGGCCTCGCCGTGCTGGTGCGGCGGCGTATCCCGCACCGCCAGTTGCCCGCCTTCGACCTCGCCGGGCCGCTTTCCGCGCTCGGCATCGAACTCGAGTTGGCGGGAAACGCGAAATGATATCCCTACCGACCTATACCTTTCCTTATTGTGTATTTAATTGTATTTTAATTTCCCTTTCCAGCGTGTGTTAAATTCAAAATTCGTCTATTTATTTATTAGTATATTTTTTCTTCAAATAGCACTTCTATTCGGTGCAATCGTTTGGCCTTGTTTGTTTTCGCTTGTATGTATGTATGTTTTCTTTTTTCTGTTTTCTTCTTATCTATAGGTCGGCAGCCCACGAACGTCTACATCCCCCTTCCCACCTCCTCTCCCGGCGCGCGTTGTGGTCTTGCCGGTCCCTAGCTGGGCCTCACCCGGGCAACCGGGTGTCTCACCCGGTGCGGTTCTTCCGCGAGACAAACGCGTGCAATTTCCCATCTTAATGTCCCCTATATGTAACGGTATCAATTCTAACTTTATTATTTTAATGCGCTGATTTCTTAATTAGCGCATTTTAATCTTAATTTTATTATTTTTACCCTTACATATAGACAGTCCTTTTAAATCGCCGCAAGCTAGCCAGCTCGACGGCGTCTCCAGGCTGACCTGCCATATATTTACTTCTCTCTCGCCGCTGCCGCTTCGCGTATCATCCGCGGAGCGTGCCGGTGACCGCCCGAGGGCGCTATTAGCGCCCAATCAAATGACCGCCCTATTTTTATAGGGCGCGACCCCGCAGTCCCCTGCATGCCATTTCCTGGCGCAAACAGGGTTCCGTTTTTCCGCCGCCTCCGGCGGGCGGAAAAACGAAGATATACTCGATTCGATTCAAGTTTACACTACATTTATAAGTAAGACCGTAATTGTTTTGGTTTTGACAGTTAAGAGTACTCGTAGCTTGAGTCTTATTGATCCTGGCTATCTAAAATTATATACTATCTATTAAATAGCTATCTATTGATAAATACTCACTTTGAGTTCACTTGTTTGTTATGGACGCCGATAACCCCGTTACCGTTATCAGTGTACGTGGCGGTGATACATCTACCACCCAGTTCAAATATCGCGAAATACTTTTCCGCTTCATATTTATGCTATCATATACAACTAATAAGATATATGTTTTACATAGTTACAATACAATGCAGTTAATTTTGCTTTATTGTTATTATTATTATATTGGGGATCAATCTATAAGAAACTTTTGTCTTATTGTTTTAATTGTGTTAATTGAATATATTTTTTTTATACTAAGGACTACTAGAAGGCGTAGTTGTGGAATTCTAGACATCAAAGTGTGTGAGGAGGCATGGTAACGTATTTTTGACGCAATGTCCGCAGTGACGCGCGATTAACTTGCGAAAAAGTATTGGTATCGTCGAGCTGACATTTGTATGAAATTTCAAATGATTTCGCATACAACTGACCGATTCGAATGCTTTTTCGATAGTCATTAGTGCTAAGCAGTGGCGTAGCATGGGGGGCGGAGGGTGCGGTCTGCCCCGGGCGGCACTTTGACGGGGGCGGCATTTCACAGGTGACGGTAAAAAAAGAAATTCCTTCAACGTTATTTTTTTAATTTTTTGTCAGTATATCACCTTAGTAACAAAGTTTCTCTTTAAGTAAAGGTTATTCAATAAGAGTACCATTTTCGCCATAACCCAATGTTTTATAATCAATTGCAAAAATAAGGGGGCGGTAAATATGGGATCCGCACCGGGTGCTAGTTACCTGTGCTACGCCACTGCGGCCTTCTGAGGGCCAAGGACGAACGACTTGCGAAAAAGTATTCGTATGGTTGAGCTGAATTGTATGAAATTTCAAATGATTTCTCATACAACTAACTGATCGAGGATTCGAATTCTTTTTTGATAGTCTTAAAATTAATATTGTACCCATATTTGTAAAATAATTTTTATGATCAAAGATTTTTTTAAGCGGTATGTATAATTCTGAATAATTGGGGATGCAATTTGTAAACGTAAGTGCTCTAATTATGGCATACTACCATAAACTGTTGCTATTGCCATGGAAATGGCCAAAGCAACCTAATGAAGCAAGATATACCTAGTAGCACTACTATAGCCTCCTAAAGTCAGCTCACTGCTGGTGACAGTACTTGGCGTAGTATTAAATGGACGCTATTAAGCAATACAGTATCAACCCACAAAATGGTAAAAATAAATTTTTTTGATGATGATACCAATCGCTTCCTTATGGGCTGGAGTACATATTTCAAAAGAGATTTAAATCGTTTTAATAGAAAAAATATTGAAAAAATTTGAGTTTCTATTACTTTGATTGCTACCAAGAAAAATAATATATATTTAGTGTAATAATAATAATTAGAAAAAAATCTATTATTTCATGTTATTTTTTAAAAGAAATTTTTATTTATGGGTTGACACTGTATTGCTTAACAGCGTCCAAATATGCTTTTCAAATGAAATAATTACCCGACTAGGTTCGAAGTTGGTGACAGCTTGGATGTCAGGACATCCACCAGGGAACATAACTTGAGAATTTGCCAAATGTAACGTCATCACTGATACCAGGAAAACCGCAATCGATATTAGCGTAGACATCTGCAAAAAACACGCTATATTTATCTTATATGTAAGATAAAAAAATTGTTTAGCTGCTCAATAGTTATCATGATCCGAAAATCTTAAAGACTAGGTATTATAATTAGTGAGAGTTAGTAATTTTCAATCTATACTTATATTATAAAGATTTGTTTGTTTGTTGCTATTTAACTCAAAAACTACTCGACCGATTTTAAAAATTATTACACCAATAGAAATCTACATTATCAGCGAGTAACATAGGCTTTATTTTGATTTATCTATCTACATAGCACTCGTGCGAAGCCGGGTCGGATCGCTAGTGTGTATATGTAGAAGCTCGCACCGGGTGCAGAAATAAATAGATAATTCTGCGGGCATTAAAGTGGTAGAAGGGATCTCGGAATTCCGACCAGGTTATAAACAATCGTAATAGATGGAAAACCGTGAAGTGCATGGGCGATTCGATTTCAGTTTATGGACTTTGAAATTTTCAAAGTAAAAAATAGGTCGACAGCGCATCAAAGACTGAAGTCCTGTGATTGGTGGTAAGTATCCATGAAGTGAGTCTCACACTCGTCTGTCGATATCTAACATTAAAAAAATTCAATAGACGTCTGCATTTCTGAAACGTATTTCATTTTATTCTTGATATTATTTTTATAGCAGGTTATTGGTAATAAGAATTAAATACACTGTAGTACTAATAAGTGATTTGTCTAAATGTAATTTAATAATCTAAAGTAATATTTTTTAATATAAAGTATCCTTTAGAATATAATAGAAATGCAAATATTCAGAAGTTCACCAAAAATACTGTATAATATAAAATAGTACACTACAGTATAACATAGGACCCAAACTAGAAAGTTTGGGTTCTAAATCGTTGTAAATGTTAACGTTAAACAAATTAAGACTATTAATATTAAAAGCGCCACGAATTTCAGAATCTATGTACTTTCATTATTTTTACGCAACGCACATATTATTATAAGAATATTTATCAAGTTGAATAAGGTGAAGGTAACCAAGCTTTACTAAGTTGACGAGAAATGTTAATAAAAATAACTTGAAACTTAGATTTATTTAAACCAATTTTTTACTAAACTACATATTTGTGGTGAAGTGAGTGTTTATTGCGCGTTTCACTTGGGAGTCTACGAATTTCCGAATGGTCGAAGTAAAAAATAGGTTGTCAGCACACATTGGCTGTTGTCCTGAGTCTAGTGGCAGGTCTATGAAGTGAGTTCACACTCGTCTAAAATGTCAATAGAACTCTGCATTTCTGAAACGCGTTACATTTTATTCTTGATAAAATTGAGTTAAGCCAAGTATAACCGTTCCTTGATACGAATAATATACACGAAAAATCCCAAATCTGAATGACTAATATGACGGCCTTCACACTTCACAGAGCTGACAACAATTTTGTGAAATATGACATCATTTCATTATTTGTTCTCTGACAAAATAGAAGTAGAACTATTGATAAAATTTAAACGCTTTTTGCGATAAGCTAGAGAAGAAAAATATGTGTTAAAAACTGCCAAGTGCGAGTCGGACTCACACACCAAGGGTTCCGTACAAACTTTTAGTCAAGTAAAGATATTCCCAATAAAATAAAACTACATATTTATACTTGTGCTACATAACATTATTTTATTTCCATTTTCACTTTTTCTGTGATTCCTTGCGGGTGTCAAAATATGGCAGTATCTTTTCATTGTGACGACTTAGCAGTTTGATTTATGAGTATTTGATATTAATTTCAACTTAATACCTCCACGCTTTCCTGAGAAAACGGGCCTTGACAGACATACGGCCAGACGGACAACGCGGTGATCCTATAATGGTTCCGTTTTTGGAAGGATGAAAAATAATAATATAAAACTAATAAGATAAAAATGAGTAGGCTTATGACTAAACTATACTATAATCTTTTGAATTTTGAATATAAACAAAGGTAAAAAATATTATGTAATTTTTCTTTGTGTTGTTAACGTGTCAAGTTTTAACTTTTCCCTATGTGCATCGATTTCGAATTACATATATTATGTAAATGTAAAATCGTCACAAAACACCTCATTTACATTTTAATAATAGCTACATAGTTAATTATAATAGTTTAAAAAAAATATATAATTGAATAGTTTTAAAAAAGCATATTATAGATATACAAATTATACATACAATAAATATCAATACTCAATAGCCTTTCAAATAATAGTATGAATCATATCTTTTAAAAAAGGCTGACATGCTTATCTTGTCAGTTTACTTATCTTACATTGTTGAAATAACATGTATAAGAACTTCTAGGACTTGCTCGTGGCTTTGCTCATGCAAAGTATACATATGAATCAGTATGCAAAATAAAGTACTCTATACAATTTGCTACCACTTTGCAAAATCATATCAATTTGTTGTTCCAGCTTTTCGGTATTCCAGTAATTATAAAATCTAGTGTAAAATAAAGAATTTATCTATATATCTATCTAATTTATAGGTAATTACAGGTATTCTATGGTTTATATTAGCAGATATTTCAATTAACACTAAACCAAAGATAATAATAATAATAAGCTTAGTTAGTTAAGAAAATTTCCTTGAACTTATTGCACGACTTTTTCTATAATATATAGCATATACTTATATACATAGCTTTATAAGTATAAAGTCGTGCAAAAAGTTCAAGCAAAATGGAGTTTTATAAAAGTCTCAAAAGCGGTCATTTGAAGAAGATTTGACAACTGTAGTGTAACTTTGTACTTATTTTGGCTTTAATAAGCGTACAGAAACCGAAGCAAAAGTATATGATTACTATGATATATTTTATATAATCTTGCCTATATCTCTACCACATTAACCATATTGACGCTTGGAAGTCAAGAACTGTGCGCTTTGTTCGCAATTTTCCACGCACTACGCGTATTGTGAGTGGAGAATGATTTGTCGAAAGCGATTTTTCCGAACCGATACGACTTGGGGACCTTCAAATAGAAACTAGAAAGCCTATTCCTACCTAAAAGGCCGGCAACGCATCTGCAGATTCTCTGGTGTTGCCACAGGCTCGTTTACCCCTGTATGCCCGTTTACCTACATTATAATCACCGCAAATGAAAATAGATACTGATGTATAATTAACAATTTATAGATTAGAAATTACTGTGTTCAATGTAACGAGATTTTTTATTATCATTGTTTGTCTAGATCAATTGATAATAAATGTGTTTTTATTGACATACGTTGTAAGTTATCTTATTGGATATTGGATACTTAAGAACTTTATCAGCTATCGTGTTAATACAAAACTATAACTAAAAGTACGACTTTTGAGTGTTTACTGTTTATATATCTTTTACTAAATGTATTTTTTTCATGTTAGATATCGACAGACGAGCATGAGGCTCACTTGATGGAAGGTGACACCTCTGCCACAGAACAATGATGGCAGTCAATGATGCGCTGTCGACCTAATTTTTACTTCGAGCATTCGGAAATCCATAGACTGAAACCGAAACGCGCAATGTGCACTTCACGGTTTTTCCATCATACAAACATAGATTTATATTGTTTTTCTTAATTAGATTCTTTACTTTAGTTAATGTTAAGGCTTAGTTAATGTTTTTGGTTTTATTTTTAAAGTTTTTTTGTTGTTTAAGTTTCAATGCATGCCACCTGTTCTTTCTTTATGTTTAGAACTCCCTAGCTAGGAGGCCAGAGCCTCACTTAATTAAAATGTATTGTATACATAAAAGTGGTGAAATAAATAAATAATAATTATTATTATAAATATGACTGTTTTGAATGAGATTTGGCACACATAGACCATTGTATAGAATAAATATACCGATTCTCTCACTCAGACGCGGGCAAAGGCTAATTGTTTATAGACTATTTACTGGTAATGATTTCACTATTTACAAATACATAGAATGGTTATAAGTAGATAGGCTACTTAGATTATATTATTTTACGTTAGAACTAAATATACTCAAGTATAGCATAATCTATATTTAAAATTATAAAGAGAAAATATTTGTTTGTTTGTTACGATTTAAATCAAAAACTACTCGACCAATTATAAAAATTGTTTTACAAATAGCGATTATATATTATAAAAACATAGGCTATATATATTCTTTGTGTATCTAACTATACCTACTAAATATAAATAATAATAAGTAAAAAATATATTTAAAAATATAAAACTTGCAGTATGTACTTATCAATTGGTTAGATTCTATTTAGTATGTACAATAACTCTTAATTCCTATAAATTTGCACACAACAATAAATTATAATTAAACGTTTTTATAGCGGATGAAACAGCGACAAATGAGTCAAAAAAAAGGTAAGTAATCATCTTTTTTAACATAGAATCGTGATCGGTGCTTTTTTTGCAAGATAATTTAATATCGCGACTACGTCATTGGTCCTATGTATTTTTAAAACATAGGTAGGTACAGTCAATATAGTAGAAAAAATTAAATCCCGAGTCCCCTAGCAGGGCATGGGGCAAACCCATTTCTCATTTCTGTGTGTGTTTCACTGATCATTAATCTTTACAGGCAAGTAGGTGATCAGCCTTCTGTGCCCTGTCTGACCGAAATAATTTTTTTTTTTAATTTTGTTACCTCGGGATTCGAATCCAGGACCTCCGGTTCTAAACGTATCGCGCTTAAATACGTCAATTGGTACGTCTAGCAAACGGTCTTAAATATGTAGGTACCTAGTTTCAATTTCATATCTTATTATACTCTAGGTCGGTACTCTAAGTTAGTAGATATCACTTATTAATAGAACGATTAGGATATTTTCTTATAGGAACTAAGTACGTTTTTAAGTGAAATAACGGAATAAAACGTCCTTCATTTATTATCCTAGTAGTTCTTCCAACATTTCGAATACTTTTCAGCGAACGTGGTCACGGGCAGGCTATATGTTGATTAAAATTTTTATATCTACATATTTCTGCGGACTTGCTGTAATTTACAGGCGTTTTAGACAGATAAAAGTATTTTCATTCAAATTCAAAATACTTGCTGTAATTCAGTTGCGGTGTTCTAATTGATATTACTATTATGGTAGTATTTAAGATTTATTGTGATTTAGTTACCAACCACTGACAACTCCATTAATAGTTTGTTTAGTTCAGCAATTAATCAAATCAGGTTACTGCAATTAAATATTTTTACCTAATGTTTATGATAGGTGAAATTGCTTTTTTTTTAACTATTGTTTTTTTACAAATATATAAACAAAGCATTACTAAATTATCTCATATAATATTAGAGTAAATAAAATCGGTATAAAATTATTATATTCGTGTTATATGTAGATTAAAAAATAATTACAATTATTCTCATTATGTATTCTGAAGGTAAAAAGTTGTGTTATTATTTATACACATTGTATTTACATTATACGATATTTATTATTATTCTTAATACTCTAATTTACAATATTTGGCGCAATTTTAATACAATTGCTTCATCATCACACAAAGGTTTTCTAACAATGTAAGAAGATACTTTATAATGGACTAGCCGTCCCCGCCCGCCCGCTTTGCTGGGCGAATTGTAAAGGATAGACGAATATGAACTATCCACATAAATTTGAAAAAAAATGGTAAGGGGTTGATGGAATTCAAAAAATGAATAGCCTAAAACCTTCTACAATTAATTCCGCGTCGAATGGTCATGGTATCATGCCGATCGGTCCAGTAGTTTTCAAGTTTATCGATAACAAAGAAAAAAAAAGTTGCTTATATATATTAATAATGGATTAAAAACCGATTTAATCCGTTATAAAGTATTTTATTTAAATGTGCGATAATCGCTTTAATTAAAGACCATATTAATTTAAGAAGAAATAAATTAGTATAATATTTACTTAAATAGTATAGTGTTTAAGCGGCTTATGTAGATACAATGTTAAACTTACCTTGTAATTAAAAAAAACACAAAATAAATACAATTATTTCACACTTCAGCAATTAGATGCGTCCTTTTAACAGGTCTATCAATGAATGCGCGAACGTCGGACGAAACATTGCATAATATTTATATCATACATTTGTTTACATATATTTTTTATCGCTGATTTTAGTGAGTTCTGTTGGTGAGGTATGTTTGAAGTAGATAGTCCGCCTGGTCTTCTAATTCAGAGATAAGCGACTATTAATTTAATATAATATACGAACTGGTACTTATTTTTGGTTATATCTACATAATAATAGCATATATTGCTATTATGTATAAACTGCAAGGGAAGTAAAATATACTTTTTATGTTAACGCCATCTATAGTGAAATAATAAATATAAGGCGCTTGATACGAGCCGACACGACATTAAAACCTTATTTACCATTAAAGGAAAAGAAAATAAATTATCACTGAAATATTGACCAAATCTGACGTTTAGGGTTTTTCAATATTGCTCGAAAGTTAATCAAAAATATTATTATTATTAAACATCGATCATCCAAACGTAAAAAAATTGTGTTCTTCTGAACCCCTTTTATTTCCCCTTTTATTGCTTTAGTTAGGAGTCTATTTATCAAAAGCATTAACAAAACAACGCTTAGTATCAGCAATGATATTTTTAACTACTATATCTTTTGCAAGTAGCTTTGCCTTCGCGGAAGGATCATTATAAAGTATCCTATGAGTTCATCCCGTGTCCTTAATTATCGTAAGTGTGCTTTAGTCGATATTAAGTATATAGTAAAATTTAAGTTTTTAACAGTATTGTTAGAAAGATAAATTATTAATATCGCAGCTGCTAAGTACATTATAATATTATCGTGTCGTAATCTGATCGCCTTATGTTAATGTTAGTGAGTTATATTGATGGAAGCTTTGAAATAGATGGCGTTATACTTAAAATACATGAATTTAATATATAATGGTTTTTAACGAAAAATAATTATGTATTTAAAAAAAAATCTTTATAAAATGGAATAAATATATTAAAAAACATGTAAAAATTGATTATATGAATTAAATAAAACATTAGTCAGGATTGAACCTACATTCAATTTTAACATTATGTTTGTAAATTTCGTAGATTCTTTCGACTGGGAGCGTGGCGTCTCCTGTAATCCGGCTACTCGGAGGTCTGGTACGGAGGATGGTTTGAGGTCGGGAGTCCTGGTGCTGTGTGGTCCATGTTGACTGGACGTCCACACTAAGCCTGGTATTAATATGGACCCCCCGGAGGAGTCTGGGGGGTGCAGGTTAACTAAGGAGGGGCAAACCGGGCCAGGGGGGAAACCCAGCAGCCAAAAGTCCCCGTATCGGGCAGTAGTGGGATAGCGGCCGGGAGTGGACGCCCAGTATCAGCCCGACCAATACAATCAGACCCGTTCCTTTTGCATATTTACAAAATAAACAACATTTTATTAAAATCCCATTAAATAAGAAAATAATATGATATTAATATAAAGTCTTAATAACATTTTCTCTTATCTATCTATACTTCTATACTAATATTATGAAGAGGAAAGATTTGTATTTTTGTATGATATGAATAAACTCAACTACTGGACCGATTTTAAAAATTATTTCATCAATTGAAAGCTAATTTATCAGCGAGTAACATAGGCTATTTTTGTGTATAGTACATCTACATTGCAGCCGTGCGAAGGCTGGGCGGATCGTTAGTAAATTTATAACACAGTGTGTAGTATGCCTTAATAGGTGTTTTGACTATTTCATAAAATATATTATAACAATAATAATTATATCAACTGAGTAGTTTAGAGAATCGTATATTATTTAAAATTAATTATCGGGCTAAATGAATTCTGCTAAAATTATGACTGAAATATCATTTTGAATCCTACAGTATGTAATTATTGCTTTGATGGATTAGAATAGATTTTCTAAATTCAATTATTATATTCCTATTTTAAATATAATTACTTAATATCTGTACAAAATACGCTTTGATATGTCACTTTTGCATAGACAAACAAACACAATATCACGTTCGTGAAAATAGGTTTAAATTTAGTTTTTTGTTCAAATACCTATAAATTTATTTTAGTAATGTGATGAAAAAGAAAAGACAACTTAATATTTACTTTTATTTACGGTTCTGAAAAAACAGGGTGAGACTATTCGATACAATATCTTTCTTCCACATGTGAATGACTTATTTGGTACAATAGCCCGAATGCAGTTTACAATAAGCTGTTACAAATTAAAATATTATACTAAATTACAAATTAACTAGACCTATTTGCTTTTTTCTTTCTTTTCCGTTACATCTTTTCTAACTGTATCACCTTTTTTGTTCATATTTTCATCTTTTTTGACTTTTTCATCTTTTTTGACCATTTCATCCTTTTTCTCATTTTCGTCTTTTTTGACCATTTCATATTTTTTGTCCTTTTCGTCTTTTTTGACCATTTCATCTTTTTTGTCCTTTTCGTCTTTTTTCACAATTTCATCTTTTTTATCCTTTTCGTCTTTTTTGACCATTTCGTCTTTTTTCATCATTTCTTCTTTAACTTCCATGGGTTTCTCCATTTTCTCATCTTTTTTTTCTTTATCTTCTTTCTTTTCCTTTTCAGGTTCAGGCATATTGAAAGGCTTCACGGCTTCCATTAACTCCGGAATAGATTTTAGCTGTAAAAATATTTTTTCATAAATTTAAATTCATTACAATAATTTTTATTTATTCAATCAAAAAAACACTAATAACTCTTGAGACATGCTAATTAAAAGTCTGTAAGTTTCTACTAACAAAATGATTATTTTATCTAATTAAATAATACATTTAAAAATAAATCAGACTTTTATAAAGATAAGATAAACTTACTTGTACTTGATTTGAAGATTCAGGGAGCACGGTCTTAGCATCGATGATGACGTCAGTCTTCAGATCCAAGGGTTCGGCGGCAGGTTGGGGAAGAATGTTACAATCGGCCTGGTTGGTCTTCACGAAGAATGTTCTAGAGATCTTGTATTTGTCCAGGACACCGTACGCGCTTTGCATTAACGCCGGAGGTGGAAGACGCTCACGTGTTAAGATCCAAGCGTTTTCTGTGAATCAGTAAAAAAAAAAATCGTTGTGAAAAAAATTAGAGCTGTCTCTGATGTTCTGAACCTGTTTTACAATTTATAGAAATGTTGCGCACTCCATATCCTACCTGAAGATTCAATTCTTTTTGATTTAACTTAAGTGTTTAATTCACAAAAATAATGTACTAGAACCTGGCAGCCTTCAAGTTCGTTTTGACGTGTTTGACCTTGCAAAGTAAAAAGTAGATCGACAGCGCATCATTGACTGATGTTCTGTGGCTGAGGTATCACCTACCATCAAGTGAACGTCATGCTCGTCTATCGATATCGAACATAAAAAAAGAACAATACACTAAAGATTCTCGAGGTTGCGGGTGCTTTAGAGTTTAGGGTGGCGGTGATCACTTCACACCAAGTGCACTCCCTATACTATAAAAGGCACCACCACCAAACCACTAAGGTTGTTTTGCCTTAAGTGCTGTTGAATGTGACGTGAATGACAGAGTTGAAATATCCTTACGTATATGAACAGGACCGACACCGCTGCAGGACCACATGACGGCAAAGTTATCGTAGTCGGTGTCCAAAATGCTGAACTCGGTGTCGTAAGGCACGGGGAGGGTTCCGTACTTGATCACCATTCGACCTTCGCCCTCACGCCCTATCATTTGGAGAGTCCCGTCCAATACTCGCTTCATTCCCGTACTGAAAATAAAAAACAGTTTCAGATTTTGTTCTATGGACATAAGATTCTCATCTTTGGGGTTATTGGTGTTGTTTATGGTCTGGACTTTGGAATAAAATATGTATTTTTTTATGTTAGATATCGACAGACGAGCATGAGGTTCACATGATGGTAGGCGACCTCAGCCACGGAACATTAGTCAATGATGCGCTGACTACCTACTTTTTACTTTGAGCATTCGGAAATATTAAGACAGAAACTGAAAAGCGCAATGTACACTTCACGGTTTTTCCATCTACGAACGCAATTCGATATTCCTCCCACCCGTTCAATACCTGAATTTCCCAGACGTGGGGAAGACATGCTTACAGAAAATCATAAACATGTCATCCCAGTGGGATTTGAATCCACGACCCATCGGAGCACACGGCAGGTGTTCTACCAAACATGCCAACGAGCAAATCGAGTCTGTCGACAGAGTATGACAAATAAACCGATCTTATGGGACTATCATTTAATAGGTATCGCGTGAACGTCACGCTCGTCTGTCCATATTCTAACATACAAGTTTTATATTTATAATAAATATTGTTTTTTAATGAAAATGCGTTCTTATCATAACAACACTACTGAATAGCAGCTGCAGTGACATCCATGGAATAATGGAAATATTCTGTTTGGCACTGCAATTCATGCGTTAACCAGAAATATCCGCTCACATCAATTAATTATTATTTTTTTGTGACTTTATTATTCTTTACCCTGATACCCTGTTCAGTGCTTGAAGCCATAAGCAGGAAAATGATGTGAAGTTATAATTTTAATTTCCTGAACTAGGCAAGCTTTGATATTGAAGAGAACTTACAGCGAATTAGTGATTTCATTGGACACTATAATCCTTCCCTCCGGTGTCGATTCATACTTCGTTTTCACGCATCTCGTACCCAACTCAGACACGGTGAAGTATCGTTCCTCTTCGTACCAGTTGCCAAGGAAACGGTTGATGTTGAAATTCGCCATTGGCTGTGTTTAAATTATAGAATAACATGTTTAATAAGGCATCTATGTAAAATTACGAACGAGTCAATCTAACAAACTGGTCTAGTTAATCACTATCATGTAGTTTTCTAATAGCGAAGTAATTTCAGAGATTATTCTTTAAAAACGAATAGACCACCTTTTCTTATAAATGTAATTTATTATTCTAATATCATTAGTGATCGACTTGTGTAGAAGAGTTATATTAATTTTATAATAAAGTTAGTTTTTTTGAAGTGACTTTAATTAATACATTGAAATCATTAGTGCCTGCTAAACTCAAAAAGGCACTGAAATTAAACGTCTTATATATTTCTAGTAGTAAAAATACAGTAATGTGATCGCGGTCACTGACCGTGTCCACTTGACCACGCTGTAAATGTTTTATTTTGTTTGATTATTTTTTGCATATCGAAGGATTGAAAATCTTGTAAAAACTTCAGTGGTTAGCCAAATATAATAGTAATAAATGTTAAATATATTTGTCTATTCGCAACTAAACAATAATCAATTAATATATTGTTTTTAATGGGATTTGACATTGAATTAACACTGATTTTTAATGAGCCCTTCTGATAAAGTTTATAATTAAGTCTATGAATTATTTGCTTTGGGTTAAAATCTAATATATAAAATTCTCGTGTCGCCGTGTTTGTGGTTAAACTCCTTCGAAACGGCTTTCCCGATTCTCATGAAATTTTGTGTGCATATTGGGTAGGTCTGAGAATCGGACAACATCTATTTTTCATACCCCTAAGTGATAAGGGTTGTTCACCCTTAAATTTTTTTTTTAAATTTTTGGATGAAATTTTTTGTTTTTATTTTTTTATAATGTGGCATTAAAAATACATACAACCCTAAATTATTACTTTTTTAAATTTTTATTTTAAAATTTTACCAACCCCTGCTTTTTAGAAATTGTTTACATGGCAAAACAACGATTGCCGGGTCAGCTAGTGAATCTATAAAATAATATAATTGATTTGGCTTTTAGACAGCAAAAGTTTCAAACAAAAACAGGAATTTTAACAAAATTTCCTGAAATATTGTCTTTTAGTATGCGAATAGCTCACGTTTAAATAAAATACTTTATACCGAATTAAACCGCTAATTATTATTTATCCCGACGTTTCGGATGCTTTTCAGCTACCGTGATCAGACTGCTCGTGACCACGGTTGCTGAATATATTACAGCGGTATAAAGTAATTTATTTAAAATTGCTTGAATAAAAATATTTTAACTGTATATTTGACAGAAACTATTCGTCTTATGTAATTTAAAAAAGGTAGTCAATTCATATTATACACATTAAAAATTACAGTTAACAGCTTAGACACAAGAAAAATTTACTTACCTGATAATCTGGGCACCATCCTAAAGATGGTATCTGCGCAGATGCAGTCGCCACCAGCATCAGAACTGATAGTGGCCACATGGTGAAGTCTGGAGGCAGGGGAGGCTTCAAGGGGAATGATGAGCGAGGGACTACTGAACCCTATTTAAACGATTGCAAGTAAAACCGGTACATCCATAGGGACCATATGCATGTCGTAGTGTTGCCGCTTTAGAGAAATTTATCCTGGATTAGGGAGAATTTTTTGCAGAATTTATAATTTAATTTTGATATTATAGTTAAATATGTTATTTATACAATATGAATTTCACCATCCGAATTGATTAACATTTGCCTAAATAACATGTTAAAGCATATTTAGTATGATTGAAAAACTATTTAAAAAATTATTTGTTCTTAATTACAACTGTTAATTATGGAATTATTACAAAATGTGGGAAAATACGCGAATGAAGGTTGCAACACAGGCAAGGTGTAAGATCCCTGTAATGAATTTTGCAAGAAGCCTTGTTAGGTAATGTCTATGCAGTATGTTTTAATAGGTTTGCATTGTTCTTTTTCATCCAGAGTAGGAATGAGCTTAGAACTAGTTTTTGTGTGCTTTGAACAGTGTTGGTACATGCACTTTTACTTTACCATATTTAGCAAACATTCTTTCGTGACATTGTATATTATATCTTATGATTCGTTTTCAGTATAAAACCACTTTCTAACTTACTTTAGAAATCGAATAAAATGAAGTACAATGTTAGATTAAATCTTTCTATTTTTGTCTTATGTGTGAAATTTCCTTTCTTCCATGATTTCGCGAATAAATTCTACTTGGGGACTAGAAAACATTTTTTTACAAGAAAATATATAGAAAAGTTAGATCTTGTAGGGCAGAATTAAATAAATACAATCTCATATATTCTGCTCTACCTGAACTATACAAGAAGAATATGTAAGTAAGAAGAGGCCCAAACAGTGTCTACTGGAAGTAATATATAATTTTTGTTATATAGAACGTCTAATAACCTCTCTATTTACCGACTTATATGTTTTAATACTTTTTGAGTGAAATCTTCACGTAAGCAATATAATTATTTAAATTTAGACTTATTTGGTAATTATGTAACGTTTACTATCTGATGATCATATCATTAATTTGAGATCAATACGTTTCATTTTGTACATTTTACATACTAATTATAATTATTATCGTAACATAATAAATTAATATAATACTATATTGACTAAAGATAATGGCAATAACCTTCTTAAGAAGATGGCACAGAATATTGAACAGTTGGGAAACCCAAAATATACGCACAAGTCAAAAATGTCTGATGAAACTTTTAAGAAGCTTATGATCTAAGCTGAAAGGCATGCAGTTAGTACAGTAGACTAGCGATAGGGAATGGGCTATGTCAGGAAACTGTCATCCTCTTAAGAGTGATTGATATATGCCATATTTATAGTGGCGGGACCACCATACAAGCCCCAAAAGCCCGGCTAACTAAATACCTAAAACTTGAGATTTTTTCTCTAGATATTATTTAACGTTATGGTCTATTGTTTGCACTATTACAGTACCTAAACTTTTTAATGACTAAGTTCTTAATTTGCCGCCTTAATTTGAGACTAGCTGCCCATGGTCAGGATTTTTTCCGACTTACCGACTTGACAATAATCGTTAAAAGGCCGATTAACTCAATATCGTTATAAATTATAGCCTATATTATGTTATTCTAATGCATAAATAATAATACTCTAAAGTTTCATTAAAAAACCGTTCAGAATTTTTGCGTGAAAGAATTACAAACATTCTCACAAACTTTCACATATATCTATACTACTAGCGATCCGCCCCGGCTTCGCACGGGTGCAAAAATTTTTTTTATTTTTTTATTTCAGTTATCGACAGACGAGCATGAGGTTCACTTGATGGTAGGTGATACCTCAGCCACAGAACATCAGTCAATGATGCGCTGTCGACCTAATTTTTACTTCATTTTTAATGTATATGTACTAAAAAAAATTGAGCTCATCGGTCAAGTAGTTTTTGTGTTAAATCATAACAAACAAACATTTCCTCTTTATAATATTAGTATAGATTAGTAGGATTCTTCACCACGCGTTTTTTGAATGTCGTTATTGTTTTTAATACTCTGTTGCATAGATAAATAGTTTAAAGATGCACCATGGTATTTTCCCATACTAAGCACTCCTACATGAGCAGTTGCAAAAAGGTGCAAGCCATCTGCAACCTTACCGGTTTGCAATTTTACACTTTTTGTTTTCTATCCGACTATTTTTAAACTGGTAGAGGACTAACTACGTATGACTGGTTTTTGCTATTTGTTTTGTTGGAACAAGTATTTAATTATGGTGCCATGTACCTAATAAGACTTTAGCCGATATTAAAATAATTTGAA
Organism: Anthocharis cardamines; assembly: GCA_905404175.1. Classification (NCBI taxonomy): domain Eukaryota; kingdom Metazoa; phylum Arthropoda; class Insecta; order Lepidoptera; family Pieridae; genus Anthocharis; species Anthocharis cardamines. The sequence goes on along the minus strand of FR989952.1, from coordinate 11,361,081 downwards.
AACTAAATATTGTTTTTTCTTGGAATAGATAAGTAATGTTCTTTCAAAATATTGTTTACCCACTCATATTCGAGAATTCTATGAATTGTGGGCGCTAGAAATAAAACTGAAGGCATTTTGAGGAAAAGATTTTTTATTCACTTTTAGTCAGTATTTGGATTGTTTTAAAAAAATTTGGACACTCGTCTTGAAATTTCGTTTGAATCGACTGAATAGCGTTGATGTAGAAGATGCGGACGCGGCACCTCCTCGGTTTGTTTACATTAATTATTATCATTACAATCCTTAGAGAAAATAATGCCTATCTTGAATCAGTCATTTCATTGGTAGTGATTTTTATCAGGCATGCAGTGACATCTTCTTTTTATATTTTACTAGTAATACGCCCCGTCTTCGCACGGGTACAATGTAGATACACAAAAAAAATATATAGCTTATGTTACTCGCTCATAATGTAGCTTTCTATTGGTGAAATAATTTTTAAAATCGTTACAGTAGTTTTTGAGTTAAATCGTAACAAACAAACAAAGCTTTCCCCTTTATAATATTAGGATAGATGCAGATATCCGCCTCTATGGTTAGGGGTCATCAATAAAGTCACGTAATCACACTAATTTCGTGATTTTTTGACCGTCCTTGTCACAGTTGGTGTCACATTTGTGAGGCACCCCCCTCCCTAATGTGACGTCACTTCTAGAAATTATTAATGTCTAAGATTTTGAAATGTGACGTCACGAAACTTCCCTCCAGGACCTCTCCCACCCCTGGCACCAGTGGCGGCGTAAGGCGTAGGCGACGTGGGCCACCGCCTATGGCCTCGCGCCCTGAAAATTTATCCATTACTTAAATGCGTTTTACGCAAAAATGGCTTTTTAATGGCCTCACAAAATGAATCTTGCCCACATTAAATTTAGATCTTACGCCGCCACTGCCTGGCACACTTCGTCGGTCCCCCCCCCACCCCCCCCTTGATGGTCCCTTAGTGTGATGCATTAGGCACGGGAGGCTCAGCTTCCCAAAGTAACGAGATTAATATAAATAATTATTTTGGTCGGGCAGAAGAGAAAATGAATGAATGTGAAGAAAAATGACTAGCTCCATCAACAAAATTTTGAAGAGATTATCGAGAAAACTCTCGTGACATTTTGCTCGACACCGAACCTGACACCCGGCTTCAAACGGAATTTTTAAAATCGGTCGAGTTGTTTTTAAGTTAAATAGTAACAAACAAATATTTCCTCTTTATAATATTAGTATATATGTAGAATATCACATATTTTTGTGTAGGTCTTTTATATAGAACAAAACCTACCTTTGCCACATGAGTAGATAATTCCGTTTGTCTCCTCATGTGCCTTTACTTTCTCTGCATTCAGTTCACAACACTCTCACACCACTTACAATATTATCAAAAACTAACCTTGAACTCCAAATTACTTACTATGATGTTCTGTGCCTGACGTAAACTGCTGAATTCAAGTAGATAATGCGTAATGCATACATCTATGATTTTAAAAAGTCAAACTTCTTGCTATGATATACCTAATAGCATATGCCTCGCACAATGCCTTATCGTGTATGTAATTTACTAACACTAATTATAAGTGTGAGGTTTACTTGAAGGTAGGCTTAAGATCAGTGTATTTTTTGTCAGATATCGACAGACGAGAATAAGTTGCACTTGATGGTAGGTGATACCTCAGCCACCGAACATCAGTCAATGATGCGCTGTCGACCTAATTTTTATTTCGAGCATTCGGAAATCCATAGAGTGAAACCGAAACGCGCAATGTGTACTTCACGGCTTTTCCATCTATGACTTCAAACCAGTTATGAATCGAACTCGGGATCTTACGAAACACAAGATCGAGTTCGTCTATGTCATGTCCTAGTAGGATTTCATTGATTAAGGGTATGTTCCGATATGCACTGCGAGCACTGCACAGTGCTATCACTGTAGAAAAATTCGTTCCGTTATGGACTGCCAGTATACTGCTGCAGTACCCTAGGGAAATATATGACGTCATAAATCGCCGCCATATTCTACTGTGAGCACTGGCGTTTTCGAGGTAACGTACTCGCAGTACTTTGATCACGTGACCAGTCAAAACCACTCGAGTGCCTAACATCTTATAAACAATAGTTACAGTTTTAATGAAAAATTATATTATAAATTCACTTTACAATTAATATTAATTAAAATATTTTTAATTTGACAGTACTCCAAAACAGTTGTTTTTAATGTACTAGAAAACTTTAATACACTCATTTGAATTAAAAAAATGCGGCTGACAGTATACGGGATTGCGTTCCGTTTTAAATAGTAACCAGTATAACTGGCTATAAAGGAACGGCTTCACATATCGGAACATACCCTAAGTCACTTTATATAATATATCGTTAAAAAAATCAATATTTTCCAATACCTGGGATTCTTCCTCTTTGACAGGAGGACACTGCTAGCCAATATTGCCATAATATACAATAGAAAATTACAGCAAGTATAAACTCCGTAGCAATAGATGGCATTAGTATGGCAACTTTGTGAAAATTAAAACTGATACCTACCGACTTAAAGACAAGTATAGCATGGTCATTGTCACGCAAAAAAAAAAAAAACAAATCAGACAACTGTCATATATCAGTCTGTGACCGCGCTTGCTGAAAAGTTTTCGAAAAGTGGCGGCCGGCATAAATAATATCATTGATAAGTCGCATTTTATTGAGGAGAAGACAGTGGCTTAGCTATCATAGGGTAATGTGGTGCAGTGTACCAGGGCCCCGAAGCTCATAGGGCCCGGTGGGCTTTGGAAAGAGGGGGAGGCAGTTCTCGAAGCTAGAAAATTCGGAATTCTAAAAAAAGCGATTTTTTTCTTTGCACTGTCTATGTGTGATACTTGCGTTAATAATAATTTAGCCACGCTAATAACTCTAAAAATACCGCCACCTATTGACGAGTAGTGTAGTGATTACAACAATAATAAATAATTAAATTGTGCAATGATGTTCGACCACCATCATCAGGAGGCCTATTACCAAAACAAAATACGAAGTTTCGGCTGACGGATCGTACATTTTCCTATTATGAATCCGATGATCAACACGTCTTTCGCAATAGGACATTATGTCTTTCGTTTGACATTACTATGATAGTAAGAATAATCGTAAATAGAATTAAAAAAGTTTTCTTAATAAGTTAAAATACGAAGTTGTTTGTTCTTTCGTTTCGATCCGTTCGTTGCGTTCGTTTTTCGTAATAGGCCTACAGTATCATCATGTTCGAGTGAACCACGACACAGGTACTACAATATTTACCAACACCTAGTAAGTACTATAGCTTAAGTCTAGATGGCGTTAAAGTCAATAATACGAATCAAGGAAAGGAAGAAGGTATCTAATATAGAAAAAAACAGCAGCATGTGTAACTAAAATATTCTCGTTATTTAATTTACTACGGTAAGAACACATTTTTACAGAATGTTAATGTACTAAATAATATCTACAGAATATTGTACACTATGTGAAAACTTATATAATAGGTTTTAATTTACAATTAACAGAAAAAAAAAATCAATATTCAAGTTCAACAAGGATTAAGTTAAGCTTCTTTTTTTCATAGTAGGCTTAAAACTATAAACATAATATTTACATTAGTTTTCGGTGTCATGTAATGACCATTTACTGTAAAGTGACATTGTGTTTCCTACATTAAAACTCAAGTAACTGAAAGAGCAACTTCAAATAAAAAAAAAAACAAATGTGCAATCACATTTAAGTTCTATAAAAATACATTATTAAATGTAAGTATATTAATAATGTATGAAACACAATGAAGTAGAAGTATTTTGAATTGCTTTAAAATAAGGCATAGGCTTCGCCGGTATATCACATTTGTATATATAAAGCCTTCTGTTTAATATCAATAGTTTTGTTCAAGTTACGTATCAGTGGCAGCGATTTGAATGGACGATATTTGTCATGTGGGGATCTTAAAACTAAATTATATTTACAAAATAAAGTAAGTCAAAAATTGGAAAACGCAATGGAAGACGGCGTTCTCTTTCAATCTTACCACAGTAACAGGTTATCACATACACATTAGTCTAATGATACCTCAATCACAATTCTTATGATTAAATTGTTCCCAATTACAAAATAACCGTCAATACGACATAAACAAAACACGAAAAATAAAACAAACAAAGTCAGGTATAACGATAGGTAACATTCAAGAAAAATTAAAGCAATTTGACAATTTGTCATTTATTTAATCTACACTTTGAACAACTTGTTGGTAACTTTAGGTTTTTAAAATAAAAATAAGTTCAATTCGAAGTTTGAATTAAAATCAATTGCACAATTCCTAGAGAAATGTATAAAATGAAATTAGAACATTCAGAACATAGATTTTCTGGATACTGCTTTACACGATGAGTATTACAAAATGTTTAATTAATTGCATTATGAATGAAGTATTGCATTGCAAATTGGCAGATAAACAAGAAAATTTAAAACATATCACCATTCCGAAATAAAGTAATATTAAAATATACTGAGTAACTAAGATACCATTTAAAAATAACTGGCCATAGTAATAGAAAATACGTCTTAAAAAGTTTCGAAAGATTTAGAATAGCTTATGATACTTAAAATAAAAAATAAGGCTTGTCGTGCTTTACATTAATACTAAAATAAATTTATCAAAAATAGACAGATACATTGTAATACAGTAGTTCGTAGTGGAATTATAGAAGTTATAGAAACAAAGAGAATAGTCAACTATTACAGTCGTGAGATTATTATATCGGTACCTACATACGTTAACATAACACATCAAATTCGATTCAGGTCCCTATAATTTCTCTTAATTGTACACCAAAACAACTTCCATGCTCTACAAATCTTTGGTGCTCATCCACACTGCATATTCGGCACAAAATATAGATAGGCTGAGTTAAATTTAACATACGAACACATTTTAGTTCACATTACAAATAAGGTACAAGATAAAAACTAATGCTGAGATTTTTAGTGTTTTTGAAAAGCTGCGAACGTCTAAGTCAGATGTATTTATTGGAACAAAAAATATTACGGAGTTTTAAACAAAATTGAAGGTAAATAAGTGACTTTTATATACCAGAGAAACGACAATACTTTTCAACCTGAACATGGTTTGATTTTTTTATAATGAAAATATAATTAGGTATTAGTTCCAATTCTGACTAGATACATTGACTTTCAACACTGTTTAGAACTAAGGTAGTTTAAAGTCAATGCCAATAATAATTGTAGTGTTTTTTGTACGTCACTTTAAGTTTTACGAAACGTTAATTTATTAAATTAAGAGGTAGTTCTTGTGACGTCCTTTTAGCTTTTAATAGATACTTCGCAACTTTTCTTCGACAATTTTATCTATTTTCTATTCTTAAGGAATTAATGTGTCGGTGGCTTTTACATCATATTTACGCTAATGAAATACAAATTTCAAATAAATACTATCTCGGAAGGTATTGGTCCCGAATTATAATTTTTAAACAAATTATAACAATTTGGACCCGTTCGGCAAACATGATTCTAAATTATTAGTCAGTAACGACACTTCGCTTCGATCTCTGCCCGCGACTGCCTTACTATGAGTATCGCTCTGCGATAACATACCTTACATGCTAACACTTATTCTATATAACCTTTTTAAACACATATCACAATTTATCCCTCAAAATGAGAGGAGTTTCAAAGTCCAACAGAACGCGCGAAGCCGCGTCACGATAACGATCGTCATTCGTGCAGATTTTTGCTTAGTAAAAGGCTATTGTGCGGTCCAGAAAGATGTCGAATGAGTTCCGGTAACGCCTCGAATGTTAATTGACAGAAACAACAATTGAACCTGCCGGGCGTATTGGTTCTCCCGTCGTTCTCACTCGAGGATATCACGTTCCGATGTACCGAGCAAAGATGTTTCAATAAGTGAGCCTTCTGTTTAAACATGGCGACGCATAGCCGGCATGCGAATGGTTTTTCTCCAGTATGGACTCTGAGATGAGTTTTGAGATTCCATGACATACCGAATTGTTTACCGCAATATTCACATCGATATTCTCTAACCGGAGTTTGCTTACTTGATCCCTGTTCATGTTCTGTCGCCGGTGCATCGTCTCCACCCATTTGGGGCTGGCAAAGCCATGGCCCCCACGACCCAGCGCTTGGAGGTCGATATTTAAGAGCATCGTCGTGAGCTGCTGCGGGTGGGGTAACACTTCTTTCAGGAAGGTATGGAGGCGCTGAAGCGCTTAATGGATGTAAAGCTCCTAGTCTCGCTACTCCAGCCGCCACCCCTGGTCCTTGCGCATATCGTAAGTGTGCCATTTCTTCTAAATAGCTTGGAGGAAATGAAACAAATGGAGGATTTTGTGATGGTGAATTATGGAAACCGGGTCGACGTTTTCGATGAGGCGTAACAACGTAATTTTCTGGTGACGTTTGAACGAGTGACATAATATCTTGATCAGGTGGCTTAAGGTGAGCGTAATCTTCCAATTTAACAGTCCGTAAATCCATTTCAGGTGGCTCTAGATAATGTGATTTTCTCTTTATTCTCTCGCTACCTCTGCCTAATCTATCATTTAATAGTTGTCTTCGATAGCCTAGTTCAGGTGGTGGATCTTCTTGACTTGATGAAGTAGACCGTCTGCGTTCAATATTCTGAAAAAAAAACATTTAATTAAAAACACTATTAATGGAGATGATATTATAAAGAGTTAGAGAATATAATTTCGTTGAAAAGCTGAGATTAAACGTTTTTAATTCACGTTTCGTTTTTTTTTCAGTATCGTTATACGATCATGAAAGGTAAAAGTTTTTATACTGTAGATAAAACTCTTAAAATTACCTTTGCTGCGACTGTTTCAACGTCCAAATCCTGTGAGTCATCATGTTCACTGCCTGCGTTTTCTGAGTTTCTTGCCAAAGACAAATTGACGGGATTAGATGAGCTCCGCCGGCGTGACGTCAAACGGCCACATTCCTTGCCCTCTCCATCAGCATCGTCTTCTTCCCTTTCATCGTTACTACTTGTAGACATACTTTCCTTTTTTATACTTAAAGATTCCGATTCACCTCTTTCCTTATCTCTGCTGTAGCCTGCACTTGGTGTTACTCTTTCACTTTCCGAATGTGAGGATCCAGATGGTGCATCGTGTTTACTACTTTCATTACTGTTGATATCTGTTCGCTTTGTTTTAAGTCTGTCACAAGATCTGTTTCTTTCTTCGGCTTGTTGTCGTCGTTCTTTTGTAGATTTCCATACGTCTGATTTTATTTCTAAGAGTTCAAATAATTCTTGCATATCATCGATTTCTCCAGACTGTAAATAAAATAATAATAATTAGATACTGTTGTTTTAGATCCTTAACCGAATTGTCGCATTCGTACAGATACTCACCTCGATGTATGCTTGACCACTATACAAGAAAACGAGAAGATGCCTCATTAAGGTACTGTTTATGCCTGACATGTGGATTGTTACTGGATTTTCTACAGAAGGTGTGTCATCTAGGATTTTTCTGAAATACAATAATTCTCCATTAATAATGCTGTTAATAGGGCTTTATTCTAGGTTTATAACATACACATTTTAAACTAAAGTCTCAAATACAAAACATACTAATATAGTGGTATTTTCAACTTTTTTAACATAAAGTGACTCTGTGTAAAAAATCTGTGTGACAAATCGTATGCATGGTGATATTTAAACCATTATTCATTTGAGGTCCAAGATTTAGATTAAATCCAAACTGAAATTTCGGTATCCGATGAGAATTACCCACATATTATATGTATAATAAATAATTTCTTAGGGATTATAAAAGCTTACTACACTAGCTCAGATAGGCTAAGTTAACATAATAAATATGAGAAATATTTACCTGATGAGTGGGCTTGCGGCTGCCATGACAATGCGGTGGGCGGCCAGTGGCACAGCGTCGTCGCAGACAAGTACCAGGTCTGAGTACCTGGCACCACGCCACGCCGCCCCCACCTCGTTCAGGATGCAGGCGTGGTGCTTGCCGTACGTCAGAGTCAGCAGGCCCTCACCCATCATTCCAGCACTGCAATACAAATACACAACCGTTAATATAAATAAGAGTTTTTTTGGGATAGGGAGCGATAAGTTAGTTGTCATGGTCTGTTATTCCTTTGTTCAACTCTTTTAATGGTGTAATTACTGCAGAGAAGAAAGGTGCGTGGTAATCTAACTGAGAATGAGATTTTTAAAGATTCTTAAGCTTAAGCCTGGCGCAGAATTATAGTGGATACCTTACTTGACGAACTGTCACATTAGGCATGGTTTACTTCAAAATTAATCCATTGTTATATGCCTTCATTTACTGGTCATACGATTGTAAAGAGTTCTGTGCAGATAAATATCGTTCGTAAAGGTTTCACTTTACGAATATTTTTGTATAAATACTTTGTTTATCGGCGTGCCTGTTCCTCTCATTTAATTGGAATATAAGTAAAATTGCGATTTCGTGAGCAACAGCATTTTTAAGCACGATACACTGCAAATAAGTGAAATCATGCTGAAATGGAGGCACGTCATTACGTTCTCGGTTCATTAGGCTCGATCTATGTCAGACTGAAAACCGCCGATGTAAAGGAAGACAAGGTTGTAGCCAGTGAACTGTTAAGCTTAAACGATTCAATATCATCGCAAGCGACTGAAGTATCGAGTACAATTAAATAGAACTACTACAATGAGAAATTTCACAATTCGATGAAAGGTTAATAGGTGAGATGAATTTAAATGATGTTAATGTTTTAGTCCTAGTGTCAGGTGGAGAGCCAGTAGCAGTGAGACCTTGGCCTGATAAAGTATCGCAACCGCTATTAGAGTCACGGTAACGCAAGATCATTTAAAAGGCGATCTAAGCTTCTGCATTGTGTTGCGTTTTAGAATCAGAAGCATTGTTGGTTGCTTTATTATTTTCGTGGCTAAAAGTCACATATAATTGTGTATCAAGATAGACTTAGCAAGATGACCTTTGTCGGGTTGTGAAATGTGAAACAATTGAGGAGAAAAATCTGAGATGCAATAAATTATTATAAATTGAATTCACGACAAAGAACAAACATATTTCTGTGTCTGTTTCACTGACATATTTATCTTAGCAGGCAAATATGTTCTAAAATTATTGTATTTTTTTTAGATCTTGTCTCCGCAAGTGTGGAACCCAGGACCTTAGGTTTTAAACTCAATCCTCAAACGCTCAGGTCAAACCATTATATGGCCTTTTACACAGTTTATCAAGTGAAATTAAATATTTATTTAGTCTTAATCATGTTCATTAAGAATACAAGAACATATCTTATGTTAATTCAAAAGGCTCTTGAATTTTCGATGTTTCCTTCTATCAGTACAAACATACAGTTTCGAGTTTTAAGTATGTTAGAATACCTATCAAGTATTTGTCTAGTGTCTCATTTCGTTTAACTTGTGATTATTTCGGTTTATTGTGGAAGTATTCTCAATTCCGAGTAATGTTCCCGCACACGTTGATGATTCTAATCGAATTGTTGTCACGATTTTGAAACGGACTTGCTGTTAGACATGTCGCATTAAATGAGAAATCAGAATTTAGCTATCGATGGTAATAAAGTTTAGTCGATTCGTAAATGTTTGCAATTTATTTTAATAATAATCGCTTATAAGTTATTGTGCGAAGGCACGGAAAAGATTGAGGGCTATTGGAAATGGAATAAGCTGAAAAAAATATTGTTTCTAAAATTTAGGAAATGCGTATATATAAATTACTGCCCAACATAATTACAAGATTAGGACCAGGGTTTTGCTATAACTATGAAGTTGTAAATTCAGTTAGTATATCTCTTATCTCCCAAAAATTTGGCAAAATATTATAAGCTAATCCTTAGAAACGTAGCATACACTCCTGAACTGTAATAAATGGGATGTTATATCTCAAATTTTCAATAATTTCACTGACAATGTCACCCCACTATTTCTATTTTCTTCCAAAAGGTATTTTTTTTACTTTAAATTGTTTTCTAGGTTTAATAATTTTCTCTCATATCATGCTTCGACTTTTCGTATAATAAATTGTTAAACACCTTTAGTTGTAGAAATAATATCAAAGCAGGAGTGCTTAAAGATGAAAAAATAACGTTTACGATGCGGTAGTTACTATTTATAAGAAGTAAAAGAAAATACACGGTAGTAAGTAATTAAAATTAGCGAAGTATGTAAGCTGTACCGAAGAGAATTAAACAAAATGTATAATATAAGGGTAACATTTTGACCGTATCGAACTGTTTTTATGCAAAGCGTTTTTCTTTCAATAAGAATGTATAACGCAAGTAATTAATTGAAGGACTGATTAAGAGTTACTTAACCACGATTGCACATGTAAATAAAAAAAAAACAATTAGCATTTACATAATTAATTCTTATTAACGAGTATGCAAATAGGTTGTATAAAATGTTTAGAACAAAGACGGCATTTTCTTCAACGCGGAAATCATGAAGTCACCTCAACAACGATAAGGATGGCTTTTTTGCGGATGGCGCAACTTACATATATAATTGGTATCTTTGAGGGCGGTAAATTATCAGTCTCACACCAGTGAGTTAGATCTCTGAGCCATAGCTGCAGTATTCATTGCAGGGAACAAGGTTAACAGTACTTATAAATGATTTATAATGTACGTAGTTTATAAATCCATAAAACAAATTATATGTTTTAATGAACATTTTCCTCGAATACCTAATATTGCTTTATGATTATCATAAAAATCATTACATTGTAAGCCTGCGGTGGGTCGTGATGCCAGTCTCCTTGTTATTCGAATGTTGGTCGATTAGGTTCTAATCTTAATATACATTATGTAAGGATAAAAAAATTGTATGAATAAATAACCAAAAAAAAATTATATTTTGCCGCTTTTACATAGGTTTCGTTTAGTCGTTGTTATCCATCTTTATACTGACCCACCCAGGCACTGCTTAGCCAAGCAAATCGACCAAGTTGCGGATTACGACTAAGTACTGAGATTTATTTGAAGATGTCTTGCTGGAAAGTTAGCAGTTAGGTCTTTCGCATAAGCCAAGCATATCGGGCGGCAGTCTGAGGCTCGCCTGCCATTGTTTGTGTGAAACCAAACGAAACTGTGTGACATGCTTTTGCATATTTGTCTACAGTTTTCGACACGGTGCAGGGTTGAAATTAACATTTATTTTATAAATTATAATATGTAATAAGGTATTTTAATTCACATTTAGAGGTACACAATTATTCCATGAAAATATAATTTAATTAATAAAATATAAAATACCGTTTGTTTTCATGTAACGCAAATAGTACTCATTTAAAAGTTCGAACGAACCTATTCGAACAGCAACCACCGTGAACAACTAGATGGCGTTAGTTAGCTAGTGAACAACAAGAAATAATTAATTGTTGGGTAATCTTATTGTACAGAGTAATGCCATCTATCGTTTAGTTATTGAAGTTCTATAAGCTCTTATTTCTTTGCTCACTTTGAATGTTCTACTATCACTCAAAGATGGCGCTAATATAAAATACGAAAGTATCAAGCTTAACGGAGCTGCATTCTTTTTTCTCATTCTCACGCAAGTAATTATTTTCGACCTTCGTTTCATTTTAATATGCTTTCACTAGCAGTTAGTTATCACTTCAGTAAAAAAAATCCGGAAACGATATTACAGTATATACAATCTCTTTTAAACTTACTTGCTAAATTGGTTGCAAATGAAGGTGATTCGGTTGAGCTGCTGATTTTAATGTTAATGAGCGACAATATTGTAATAGACAGGCGTAAATTGACGTTGACAAATTATTTTGTCACATATAGCCACATTTGTTAGAATTTCATGAATAATTATTGTACTCATTTTTAATGACTATTAGAGTCAATATTCGAAATTTGAACCTCAAAACATCCAAAGTTGACAACTTTGGATGTTTTGTGGTTTGATTACCGGATTATTTTATGTTATATGTATTCAAGTCCTCTTCATCAAGAATCTGCAAATCTTTTTATACTATTCAACTACACTTCGAAGAAAGGCAATTCGAAATATTAAGCTGATCATTATGTGATGTATAAAACCATTGATTATAAAGCAGGAAGAATTGCAACTAAATAACACTCTTGTAAACAAGAGGCAATAAAAATATCTCAATCGTAGAGAATCAAGTGTAACTCAAGGTTGTATACACTAGTTACGTTATATAATAATTAAACACTGGCCTAGAGTGGTCGTACCAATATGAGTTGTCCGATATGGGATTGTTGGTTATTAATGGTAGTTGCGTAGAGGGATGAACCATGGTAGCGCCAATCAATTTAATACTAGTCTTTATATTGATACTGTTTTGTTTTATTCATTGTTATAAATATTCTATTTTACGAAAACCGATTGGCTATGAATGTTGTTAGGCGTGCAGATATAAAATGTTTGTGTGTGCGTAATCTCGGGAGCGCACTGTTACAACGAAAACCACAAACTTGTTTTTAAAAAAGGATTTAATTAACACAAGTAGTAAAATGGAAATAGTAAAAACTAATACAGAGAAATGAAGTGCTCTTTGCGAGAGATCAGACCGGACTGAAGGGCTCAGTGTGAGCTTCGATATAGTAAAAGAGATGTCAGCATTATTGAAGGGCTAGATCAGCATAAGTCAGCAAAAGGCTGTATAGAGGGTGTATGTAACAGCACGCTTAACATTGCACACACTAAAACAATGTATATGTGTGCACGTTTGACAACATTCGTAGCCAAATGGACTTCGTGAGATAGAATATCTATTATAAGGAAACTCAGCGGAGATTGACGAGTCTTATATGCGGAATTTTTATTATCTTAAGTTTTTTAATGAGGAAATTACCTTTACATAAGATTAGGGACGCGGGTGAGTATTACTTTTAAAATTTTTGGTGTTTTCGTAGTTTCCATTTAGTGTTATCTGAACCTTGTGTTGTTTACAAATTTAAACCGAGATTATTTTGACCTTTCAATATACAAATTATATTTCAAATCACCTACTTCTATAGAGCTTATATCAAAAACAGGTTTTTATTTTATCAACAGTTTGGTTAAATATAAAATACGATTATAGAATTTGAATAGAAACAAAAACTAGGTATGTTTATGTCCTTTTGCGGTAGAATATAAATCAAATTTGGCACGAACCTTACTCATAAGAATGGGTAGTGAACCAATTGTATGATAATTACTACGTGACTGAAACTTAAATTTCTTTAAAAATATGTTTTACTGTCCTATATATAATTGTACTTCATTCCTGTTTCGAAGACATTTAGGTCTATTTTTTTTATTAGTCCCGGCAAAATATTAGATAGTGATTGTATGACAGATCATTAATATTTTTCATAATTCTTAGCTAATTAGATAATGTGCAGTGCTAACGAAATGTCAAATTAATAATTAACAAGATTAGCAGACCAAAAACCTTCTTTAGAGATTTGGCCATCAATATGGGACAAGAACTTTCGAGTTAAAGAGCATTCTATTTTTTATAGAAGTGATAACTGCGGGCTTGGATATAATATAGCAAGTCTTTTGGTATTTTATCGAATTAATTTCGATGAGTGTGCATCAGTGCTTCATCACCTCATTCCAAGTACTTTTCTTCATCGAACACTAGGTGTGCACGCACGGGTGCCATTCTTACATGGTCGATTTACCGAAAGTTCGTACAGGATGCGTTGCTTCCTCGTTTATAGTACGAACAGCCAATTGGAAGTTTGTTTTTCTAAAGACATAATATTGGGCTCATCAAGGCAAGTGTAAATGGGTTTCTCATAGGCAAGTGTGATTTACCACCAAAGTTTGCATCAACATTTAAGATCAGGTGTGATGGCAAACAAACGCTTGCCTATTTCAACAATAAAAATAAAAACGAGTGAGATGACAGAAATTAATTGTTGTTAATACCAACGGAAACAATAAGTAAGGATAAACAGTTGAACGTAGCTTACGAAACAAGCGACGGTTCGATTGCAAATGATGAAATTCGCTAGTGTTGAGTTAGTCAAGCGTTGCATTGGGAAAAAGTCTAACTTTCCTTTTGTTGCTAAACGTTACATTATTTCTAATATTGAACGTTTAAATGATTGATTTTAAATTTAAGGTTATTGAGAATGTATGTATTTTATAGTAAATAGCTTATGTAATGGGCGGTTTTTATGGTTTCGTTTTGGAACTCGCTATTGTAAAAGTTAAAGATTCTTAATACCAAAGATTCATAACCTTCTAATTTCATTAACTGGGCGGCATAGTATATACATTATACATACAAAATATCGAGCCATCTCACACTATGTCTTAAAATCTAAATGATGCACTTAAATAGCTCAAGCTAGATACGAGGTCAATTGCATTACGCTTCTTGTAAACTAACACGACATCTGATCGCAATGTCAGCGTAATCGAAGACGAAAGGCGGTTGCTCAAGACACAATTATAAATGACCTACCGACGATCGTCATTTGTCTTCATATAAAATTAGCCAACTTGCCTCTGTTCATGACAAATTGTTTACGTCAATTTACTGGCTTTGAGCTGCTTTATATGGCTTGTTTTACATTCTTCAATAGTTTTAATGCATAGTGGCTTAATAGCAATTGCTCTGGGTCTTTAAGGGAAATTACAAACATAGCGTTTTTAAACTTTTCATACCCATCTTAACAATTGTTCTGATGTTGAAATAATTACGTCAGCAAAATTTGTATTAATTATGAAAATATTTCATTAATATTAATTACACATTTCATTGTTTTTTGGAAATCAGCTTACAAACCATTACACGAAGCTGGCATGAATATTATATCGATTTGACTTACACTTTCCGCTTTTGGACACTGAATTTAATTGAGATCAGGATCATATTTGCCATATTAAATTTTCATCGACTGTCTGTCGAATCAAATTTGTTGTGTGAATAATAGTGCACAATGCGATCGCCTGCGCAGTAATAAATCTGAACGTTAGGAATGCAGAGAACAATTATATTGTCTAGAATCCAGGTTAGGTCTCAGCATGCTCCGATGGGTTTTGATTGCAAACTGGACGCAGACAAGCGATCCGTATGGCCTCAGTCATAGAAAATCCCATGGGCTGTTGCGATGACATTTTCATGCTCCATTTATAAGACTGAAATGATCGAATTAATTGAATTGTCCATTACCAATCTAACGATCATTGTACGCTCATTGCAATTTGTGACAACAACGCCGATGTATTAGACGCTTATCCACCAAAGCATTTGTGCCAAAAATAATGATGGTGATTCATATGAATAATTTATCAATAAGGAAGAGTTTCGAGGCGTGAGATCGGCTAAATAGATTCCGGTAACATTCAATGACGAAAACGGAGGTACTTAGCAACAAACCCCTTTGCAAGTTTCTAACGTAAAGTATGACAGAAAACGATAGTGATGTAAGTCGATACAGGTCGATAGTTGTCAAACAGGAAATCGCAAGGCGCGTGGCCTGCGAACGCCGCACACGCTTTGTGACTGCGGCCTTCGAACGAAATGTATAGTGCCAGTACCGACTGCTGTATCGCACCACATACTACTATTATGCAATCCCAACTCCACAACAAATGTCAGTTCATTCATAAGAGCCACAGCCAATTTAGCGAACTGTAGTACATCAGTGCTCTCGTTCTTAGCGTTACTATTTTTATATTTGGAAGCGGTAACATCATCATGTTTACTACAGTCACTCCATTTTATACAATTAACTGATAAGGTTATTATCGACTATAATTTCTTAAATTACGTAGTAAAACAAGGAATTGACCCAAATGTGAACTCTGATTATTAGCGTAATTAATGAAATGTATATATCATATATTATTTTTTACTCAAATATTTTGTTATTGATTCAGTCAATTCAATGTTTTTCAACTATGTACAGAAATAAAAACTAAGACTTGGACATATCAATATTATTACGAAAGCTGGCAAGTTATAAAGGAAGCGTAAACCAACAAAATACAGGAATTAGAATGTCTTAACGACAGAGCATAGAACCGGTAGAGATTTGTAAAAATATTTGTAGAACATCTTTGTAACAAAATGAATTACAAGGGCGTGTCTCTAATTCTGCAACACAAAAGATTATGCTCTCATACACCCATTGAGAAGCCCAGCTGTTGTGCGTTGTGTCCATGCTCCGAGTACACCACAAATTATTTGCATTGTATACAAATATTTTGTGAATGTGAAAACTTCCACTTACCGAGACTGCGCGAGGTCATGTCCTAACTGAGCTGGCAACTGACAAATGAAATTATTTATAAATGGCACCCGTACCCTTGTGAGACTTGGGCCGAAAGCGCGAATGAGTTTTACCTTCGTTGATGCTAAAATAGACTTCAGAGTTACACTCTTACCTTGCGTTTGATTGACGATTGATCTACGTGCCAACAAACAATAGCCACTTCGACACTATTTACTTTTTAATTTCGCTGCTCTCGCGTTACGAGAGTTCTTAGTGTTATTGTGCCTTAGGGCTGTTATACCAACCAACTAGAATCATTTATTTAGAACGACAGTTAGACATCCTTAGCTCTAAGGTTACTAGATAGAAATCAGCTTAATGCCCTAAGCATATTTCTAAATTTTGCAACATTCGTTTAGGAACAAAATCGAGTTCGTGTTCGACATTTCGCGATCACTGTGGCAGTTAGATGACTATTTATAAGGAGCGTGTCTTAGAAAAGGTCGGATTTGATTGTCGACAGTCATTTGAATATATCTTATGTTATTACAGCAAATTATGATAGATTAAGTCATATACGGCAGTTCTCACGGTGCGAAATAAGCTGACCTTGAAACCGGTAGATACCTTGAACCACTCGATATATATCCACTTATCTTTATTTACCGACCAATCGAACAGAATAAGCCTCGACCGGCGAATCGAACGTTAGAAAAGTCATGCATAAATAGGTTTAATATGAATCCATTAGCAGCATCTCTCGTTTACTGTTCTCCACTAACGAAGCGAGGTGAACTAGACTCGAACAAGGTTCATTTTGAAATAGGATGGCACTTGACCTTCGAGATGAAAGTCAACAATATTGCGCAATATATCGACGCGAGTGCAGTACTTAATGCTAATAACCGAATCCGAGGTATATTGAAACCTGATCATGACCCACATAAGGTGTTCAAGGATTTCACATATTTGGAAGATCATGATTTCAAAACTGCTAGAATTATTAAGGTGTGTTTTGTTAGCGTGGCGTCGTCAAGGCGAATGGAATCAAATGTCCAATCTTTTACTTCAAAATTATTATGCACGTTTATTGTCGTTATTATATTATAGCTTAAAAAGTGTGTGAATAGTGTACCTACATGTTCACGTGTGGTCAACACGTTCAAATGATTCATGATGACGATCCAGCATTCCAAGAAGATATGCATAAGTACCAAACATGTTAATTTAGTGTTTCATTATGGGTAAAGAAATACGCTCAACGTTTGACAAATGAGGCAAATTGCTCGAAGCCAGTGAGACCGGACTAGATTTTTCACTACTCCTTTCTACTTGGCTTATGTTGAACGGGTTGCACACATACGCGTTACACGTGTTGAACGCGCTTGTGGGTGTGGCGCACACACGCATTCGTGCGCGAGAGTGCGCGTAGATCTGTTTCGTTGCATTGGAGGGGGCGGTAGGGTCCGCAAGCTCGACTCCGCAGTTTTGTAAGAACGTTTTATTTCAAGGTCATTCGGCCTGGTTTTAGAAAGTTACTTTAAATCATGTTTTACGTTAGGTAAAAATTGTGTAGATTTTCTTAAGATAACTAGACCATTCACAGTATAAATTTGTGTTATATAAGACAAAACTAATATAGGAATGATATAGGAGTAAACAATAGCAAGTCCTGGGTTTTATTGTACTCTATTAGAACTCTTTTAGAGATGAGTTGTGTTTATTTTTAATTAGCGGCACAGCTCAAATATAAATTTGTGAAATCAAATAAAGCCGAAAAGTGGATGATTAATATTACTCCGAACTACTACGCAAAACAACACAATGGGTTATTGCGTCGTAAAATACAACTTTCGCTATTAAATCGTAAACTTTAGTCAACAAATACTTGGAAAATTGACCCAATAACAGCGCATAAACATGGAAAAGATGTATGCACTATGCAGTATTATATACATATTTTTTAGACAAAAAATTTAAAAATAAATTAAGAGAATATATTTAGATTTTTTTATTGTAGCTAATCTAATCTGACTGTAAACTTTCAAGTCAAAGCAGTATATAGAAATATAGTCGTATTTTATATGTTATTATTTTAAAGAGCAGCGTTGTGCGCTATAGTATATATATAGGTACCTATATATAATATACTTTCAACACGCAATCCTATTCAGGAATCGTGCAGTCATCTTCGAATTTCACATCACCGCTCTCCTTATACGTCGTCTTCTCGCTCTCAAAATGATGAAATTTCGTCGGCTGCCATTTCGGCTTGCGTAATCGTTCACGCTAAATTTTGCTGCCAGAGAAAGTATACGAAAGGCTTTACATAATGAACACGTAACTTGTAGCTACTCGGTTTTGATTTCCTTGCTTTTACGATCACTGTTACGTGAATTTTTGGAGTAATTTTGACATGACACTGAGATTTAGATACATTTGAACGTCGTGATAACGTCCGATTTTGGATGCTTGCATTGAATTTATTGAGATCACTTGAGAAAAAATAAATTTCCAACTGCCTAATAGGAATGACCAACCGAAACAAATTTTAATGTTGTTCAAATCCCGGGATTTGAAGCCAGGACCTCCAATGCTAAAGATTCAGTGATTAGCTCTTAAAGGAAGGTTTTAAATCAGTTTTTTACGCAATTTCATCCACACTTAATTCCACAATTTTCTCTTTTAAAGGTAGACATTTTAATATTTATTAGCGCAAATAAAATAAAATATTATAAATACTGCTAATGCTTTGTTACCTTGCTTATCTTCGAAGATATTCATTAAGTGCTCACTTTCTATTAGAGACAAGTACACACTTTTTACCACAATAGTAATCACTCAAATCGGTCCACACATTTTGTAATTAATGTAAATGTATTAAAAAGTACAAACGCAACAAGTTGATACATTTTTATAAAAAAAAAATACCACTAAGCTATGGAACAGATTTATTTTCCGTCGGAAAATTGTAACCCAGATAGATATGAAACGTTTGAGTAACTGAAAACGTATAAAAGGAAATATTTTACATTAGTACGTGACTTCTGCGATGAAGTTATAAACAACACAATTTTCCACTGGAATTTTTTTCAAGAAAATAATATTGCTGGTAGAGAATAAATAAATAAATCGTGAGTGAGGTACACAAACACGTCCTACAAGTTTTCTACTTCCTGGTTCTACTATCTTCATGTCGAATAGTAGACTTTGATATCATTTCGTCATTCATCGACGCATTTATAAAAATGAAGGCTTTATATCTTCTTCTAGACATTACATTGGAAATGAAGATTATTCTACATAAGATCGCTCTCTCCGTCCGTATTCCAACATTTAACAGAAGGGTCCTGAACTTTTTGAAGAAAAAGTAGAATCAAATCTTGAGCGTTTTGTGATTTTTCTCAAATAATAGAAAGCAATCTCTAATATAATTAAGATGAAAAAGATTTGAAATGAAAAATGTAAAAAACAACGCTTCTTTAATATTATTCGATTAAACCATAAAAATAATATATTACGAATATGTATGCAAAGTTCAGTGAGTTTCGCAGATATGTTTTTCCAAAAGGCGTCTGTTATCACAGCTATGGAATCCTATACTAATCATGGCCCGACATGATCTCTAGATTTTTATTTAATGTTATATATTAGGTAGTAAAATTGGTTAAGACTGATTCATATTACTGTTAATCGTTTGTCTTAGTGAAATTCAGATTGCGTGTGTATACTAGGGTAGCGAGCATTTATTTGTAGTATTATAAAGTTTCATCCCCTCAATTCTCCTTACAAACTGGGGTATCCTAGCATATCTTACACCACTGCGATCTCTCAACCAGGAGTTTCGAATAATCAGTATTTTACTTATACTTTAAATAGAGTGACCATCTTTATATATATATAATACTTCTGTGAGTGTGTATGTCACTGAACTTCTCTCAAACGACTGCACCGATTTTGATGAAATTTTTTGTGTGTGTTCAAGGGGATCTGGGAATGGTTTAGATTCACAAAAAAGTTTGAAATTTTCAAATTTAAGACGTGTAGACAGGACAACGTCTGTCGGGTCCGCTAGTATTTGAATATATTTCGCCACTTGAATTAGCCATTTAACATTTATAAATTAATTCGGATGATAAGAGAAATTTTAGGCTGCCATTTTTTATAATTTTCGAGTTCAGTTTTTTATCATTTTTTTCATTATCTCATAAGCAATACAGTAAAAAGTACAAGAGAATAAATTGTATGTTTGTTTACGAGTAAGCGATAGAAGATTAAGCAAATCAACGGAGGCGGGTAAGTCACAATACAATCTTCGTCCTAATTTCTCTTATCAGTTAAGTCAAATATTCGAATCAAAAGTTGTTGGGTTGGTGCGATAAGGACTGATTTTGTATTTCGTGTTTTGTAAGTTCTCCGCTTCCGTGTATTTTATTAACAATAACATTAACAATAAAAATATTTAATATTACTTATACGGCTATCGCAGTTCACATCTGGTCTTTCAAAATAAAATGCAAAGTGGATTAAAGTAAAATATGTACATAATTTTTATATATTACGAAATAAAATTCAATTTTTAAAAAGCATATAAATGAAAGAAACGTCGACCTTCAGTTTGATTTATATGAGAAAAAAATGCGATTTGCAACATGAGGTCTTGCACAAGAAAATGGAAAGGCACGCGAGCTATTATTATTTTATAATTAAAATAAAATAATGTTTTTATTAAAAGATATGGTGAATCAATTGTTCTTGCTGTAATTTACGAAGATTTTTTAAAATAAGTGTTGTAATTGTATCGCTCTTTAATTTCTTTCATTCGTACTCTGCTATATATTATTAAACTATATTACAACGTAACTTTTAGTTTATTTACACTATCGTAATGTATCAACAAGCATTTTATAACTCTAAAATATAAACATACATAATAAATTGCTGAAATCATGTCTTTTTTAATTAACGCATAGCTTTTTATAATTTTCGTATAATCTAGTGTTGCGCTGTCGGACATCACTTGGTAAATTTAGTAAAAATAAATAAATTAAAAAGCATAATCTATTAGAAACAGGAAAATAACTATACGATTTAAAAATACATTAACTGGTTAGAATAGTAGTATACCTACTATCTATTATAGTACGGTTGGCAACATTAAATTGTATTTGAAAAAAACATTGGCTTGCTTTCTCGTAAAAGATGGAATTCGTACCAAACTTATCCATTATACAAAGATCGAACCGAATTAATTCAGCTAGAATCCAGTCGAAATATTACATCGAAAAATGCGTACACAGCCAAATGTGATGATGACCCAATGGCTCTTTCACTAGGTCCCGATGTTGAATCATATTCTGGTAAACTAAAACCACAATGACTCATTCATTGGATTCGAAATCTTTCGCTTTAGTCCTATACTATTAGCAGATTTCATGTAAAATTGTAGCAATGGTAACAAAATGGAAAAATAAAAAAAAATATGGCACTAAAAGTTAAAAATACTTAGGTACTAGATATGCGTAGATACAATAGGTATGCTTATAACGAATACATTGACAAGATATTACGTTTGTAAATTACATATTAAAATACGAATTAAATTTTTGAGCCACCATTAATAATAAATAATTATACAATAACTGAGAAAGGCGAGAAAGCGTATTCCCTATTTGCTAAAAATAGTTTGAAACGTGTGTTTTCGTTCACGATATGTAAATATTTTAGTACTCAAGGGTTGTATGTGTGGCGCGTTCGAGTTGAATACACGCACAAGGTTGGTTGTGTGAGTGGCACACACGCACTCCCGCCCTACTCCGGATGTGAACGCAGCTCAGCCTGTGAATGTGAGCTAGACAAAATTGATAGTCTATGTGTTATCTATACTTGTGCAACGCTACGCATGTGTGAGTTATTGTTTAGGAACCTTGAAACCTTAACTTTAACAACTTGCGAACAATCGAATTGACTATAAAACTGAACAATCAGTTGTCAAAGCGCGGTGCTTCACAACGTTGAGTGATAATTAATTTATCGACTTGGTCAAGGCTTCCGAAGTTGTCGTAGTAACGTCGCTCAATTAGTTATGCACCCATTCGTATGTTTGTTTATTGGTTAAACTATCATAAAACATGTCACCAAAGAATCTCAGCATCATTATATACGTATTGACATCGTAAGGTCGTATTTTAATAGCCGTGACGCACAAGCCATAATTTCAAATTTTAATTCAGATATAGAAAAGGCTACTATCAAGTTAGACAGGAAAGCGTTTAATAAATATTAAAATATATCAAAATACAAGGGTAACATAGTAATTTAATTAAAACACAAATTGATGACCTTTAGAAAATAGTGACATTAACATAGTATTTTTGTACATAAATCTAACGCCCTCTCAATTTTTATTGACCCGTCGGCCTTAGGAAAGTTAATCATGTATCTGAAAGCGGAAGATATTAGTTAAATACCACAGGTACCATTGAGATGTGAAGGTGAACCACTGTGTATAGAGGATGTGCGAGCCCTAATTGAATCGGGAACATGTGTGTGTGAGCGTTTGGAAATTCGTGTGTTAGTGTGCGAGTTGCGTACGCGCTTACTAGCCGATAACAATAAACTATTTCCGAAGTGACCCAGTTCGGGCGTCCTTCAGCAATTTGTGCCGTCAGGAACAAGAAAGGGCTGGGACTCGGGAGTAATTTTGACAGCGTATTAAATTTTATTGTGCGTTTCAACTCTTTGAGTTGCGCCGATGAGCTAACTGCTGGCTATTGTTTGAGTTTGTAAATATATGTTACTGGGTTCATTGTAAAATATGATAAGACAATTATCAAAGGTTCCGGGGCCATAAAGACAAAATTGTTTTTTTTATGCACTTTAATGAGAGCGACGTCGCGTCGGAAAGCCTTTTATCATACTAAGTTTAAGTAAAATGCATATAATTATTACGAATTAGATTGTAACAATTGAGATATTTTATGAATCGTTTTTGACTAAATTTCTTGCTGCCTTATTGCATATTATCGTTTTGATGAAAGCTACATCTATTTTTGGGTATTCCATAATATTTACACCTCTACTTTTTTTACTTTGTCTGCAAAAGTTATTTCAAATTAGCCAATAAATAATGGCTGGAAATAATCGCTTTTACATCTATTTCTTGTTATGTTATTTTTTTTAGTAATGTGGTATGCAGTAAATATATTTTTCTCTCGTTTCATTTATTTGAATTTATAAAAAGCGAATTTAATAAAACGATGTTTTATGCATTGCATTTATTAAAGTTTTTGTTAGTTCGTTTTAGCTCATAGGTATTATGTGTATTTACTATTAATTACATTAAAAAGTCATATCTACTGTATGTGTATTAAACAGCTAAAGCATTAAAATAATAGTTTTATTTGTACGGATACACGGATGGATTACAGACTGTTTCACAATCCTATCGACGGACACTAAACTTTGATAACATTTTTTAAATTCAGTTCAATGTCACACGCGTTGGAGTGAAGAAATTCGTGGACATAAATTTAATTATTGTGGTTAAACTAAAGGTCACGTTTAGTATTAGGTTATTTTGATTTTTATAAGTTACCTACTAGTGACTAGTGATGCCTGCGACTTCGTTCGCGGGGGCTTCATAAATGATGATAACTTTTCGACAACCAATTTCGATGAAACAGTCTATATAATTGGGATCTCATTATTTTTCCGGGATGATATCTAAGATTGACCGGGGATATGAGGTACCACTATGCATTCATTTCACATGCAATTTCATGTGAATTGGTCCACCAGTTTCGGAGATTAGCCCGTACAAACAGACAGAGAAACAAAAAAGTTGCAAAAAATTGGGAGTTATTCTATGTACATTCAACCTCTACAGTTTTATTATATGTATGTATATGTAGAGCTGTTAAACAACATATTTCTTATACAACATTACACTAAATCTGGATATATCTGTGACATATGTTTACAAATTAAATCAAATGATAGTCCCTATATTTTATGATTATTTAAATGTTACTTGAATATTTTTTAAATCAGCTTACAAAATAAAAATTATTTAAAAACAAAATACTCTATATACTACCACTAATATATTTGTTATATTTACACCGTTTAACCTATAATCCGATTTCAATTAATTATTTTTAAAAAAAGAACCTGACTATAAAAACCATAAACAGCCTACCTTAATTTCTTATTAGACTCAGCTCACTTTTTTCCAATATAAATATGATGAATTTAAATGCATTGATGAGTTATAACTATGTAAATATCGCGTTTCATTTACAGCAAGATACGTTTTGTTAATATTCTATTGTATTTATAATTAAACTGATAAGCGTGCTTAATTGACATTATTCTATGAGCTATCTTTTTTGTCTTTCTTCGTAATTGAATTAATGAGCTGTTTATACTGAAAGCTTACTTTTTTATATTAGGTATTGACAGATGAGCGTGAGGTTTACTTGATGGTAGGTGATACCTCAGCCATAGAATATCAGTCTATGATGCGCTTCCGACCTACTTTTTACTTCGAGCATTCGGAAATCCATAGACTGAAACCGAAACGCGCAATGTGCACTTCACGGTTTTTTTTTCATCTATGAACGGTGGTTCGTTACCCGGTCGGAATTTCGATATTCCTCCCACCCGAAAAATATTGTTATAGTTACTGCGGATATAATAGTAATTATAAACCTTACTCGAAGTAAGATGAGTAATAGCTTTTTTTTGTATATTTGGGTATTTAGAGTTACTTACCTTACCTTAAGACCCATATCTACTAGGGCACAAGATACGACATATTCACGCGACATGAATTCGTACAAAGCGATCACGAAATTATTATTAATTCCTATTAGACTATTTACTCTCATACAAGCTGGGAAACTAGTTTTTAGGGTTATTGATGGAATATTTTTTATTCGTGGAAAACAAACTAATTAATGGCACTGTGACGAGCAAAATATTAAACGCAAGCCCCGTTTTAAGATATCTCGATCTAAGTCTGTCAGAGAGTTATTCCCATATTAGGCCACTCGGGATTCTACTGATGGATCACGGGAATCCACTGTGAATCGGTTATAAACAATCAAGGCATGGAAGTAAATTCTTTACATAGATCTCACATTTATAAGTACAAAGCTTTGTTTTGTTAGTTTCTCTTTAAAATTTAGGAGTATTTATTGCGCCTTTTATTTTTATTTTCTACTATATGTTTACTTCTATTTATATAAAATATAATTAGGTGAACTTTAATCTATACTTCTATACTAATACTAATATACTAATTACTAATAATATTATAAAGAGGAAAGATTTGTACTTTTGAATTTTTGTATTTTTGTATGTTATGAATAAGCTCAAAAACTACTAGACCGATTTTGAAAATTCTTTCACCAATAGAAAGCTACATTATCAGCGAGTAACATAGGCTATGTTTTGTGTATAGTACATCTACATTGCACCCGTGTGAAGCCGGGCGCATTGCTAGTAAATAATATAGCTCAAACGCTTACGACGTAATAAAGTACAGTGGAGACTAGCCTTTAGGAGCAGAGTGATGTCGCAATTACTTGCTAGGATTTCAGAAATGTTTGTGTTGAGAGTTGTAAACCTACTTACATTGAGAAGCTGTTGAGTGTTTGGCTATTTATTAAATAATTCTGAATATGAATTCGTTGCGCGCGTAAATGTGTTAGCACTTTAAGAAAATTGTTTGTGAATTTTCTTCAAGTAAAATGCTAATAACTTTATTACCTATTGGTAGATGTTTGAAGACCTACTATAAATTCAATACTTCTTGACTATAACATTTTTTAACAAATATAATATTTGTGATAGCAATTGTTACTGTCATAATTATGTATTAGTTATTTTAAGTACAAACTAAACAAATCCACAGATAAAGCAATTAGTTAGTATCATTAGACAAACCGTTAAAACATTTGGATTTATGTATGCCAAACGTGATAAATAGATTATGATTATTTGTTTACTACGAAACGTCAAATCTGTGAATTTGAATTAATTATATACTAGCTTCTGCCCGCGACTTCGTCTGCGTAGAATTCGTTTTTATTACCCACCGTAAAAAATATTTTTATACCTCTGAGAATATGGGTACAAAGTTTCATGATAATCGGTTGAGTAGTTTTGGCGTGAAAGCGTAACAAACAAACTTACATTCACATTTATAATATTAGTAGAGATTAACAAGATTCCAATTACAAAAAAAGAATCGTGTGCATTAAACTATTTCTAATAAAAACAATAGAATAAGATTTAAATAATATCAACTAACAATATCATTTTTTAGTTTCCAGGAAAATTACGTATTAATTAATGTGATCGACTAATTAAAGGAAACACTTGCGGTTGAAATGTTCACAAATAGATTAGTTTTGAGTAAACAGTCTCTTAATTAGGTAGTTTAAATTGAACGAAAATAAGTGGACTACAGACACGTGTATGATACCGCAATGTGGAAATAGGTTAACTTTTATTATATTGACAATTGACTATATTTTTTTTACGTCACATATCGGCAGACGAGCGTGAAGAACGAACTCTTATTGATAGGTGATACATCAATTATTGGTGGGGTGTAGACATTCTCAGCGTTGGAAAAATAAACTAATTTTTTATTAAACAAAAAACCGATATCATTCTCTAGAAATACTTTGATTCAACTACCTTAAAAATAAATTAAAAAAACACTATCACTACAAGTTAGCCGTATTTTTGCTCTGATACTTAATAGGCATAACGTGCGTGTCTTACTAATTACGTCAAAATAATTTTATACAGTCAATGCCTGGCAAATAGAAAAAAAAACGAGAAAAAAGCTGAGTATCCTAAAATATGTCCTATATGTTTTGATTCTTATTAGTATTCATTTTTCTAATTTAGACTGCTTGAACAAAAATTAATATATTTAAAATTTATTTTCTATTTTTAGCTGCGCGAAATTAGCAACTGTGTAAATAATACTACAAAAATATATGTAAAGCTGTTTTTCATGTTGGCTGTTTTATAAGTTAGTATTCAAGGTTCCAAATTGTTACTTTCTCAAAATTTTATAATATAAATTTAAAACATTTTTATTAGGTTTTGTTTGCGTGGTAAATAAAAACAGAAACTTTCGAAAATCTTTTATAATTCTTAGCAAGAAACTTCACTATTTAGTCCATTGATTCAAGTATAATCTACATAAGTACATAAAAAGCTCACGTAAGGTTTTTCTTATGTACCTACTTCAGATTGATTTTGTTTTATGTATTTCGATTTATTTCTACTTAAACATAACATATTTTCAAATATATAGTCGATACTATAGAACTGTAAAAAATAATCTAAAATTTTCTTTTGATATTCACATAAGAATTCAGTGAGTATGTATTAAACTTAATAGAAGATATCGTGCTTTTTGTTTTCAATGTGAATGTGTCATTTCTATATATATTGTATCTGTTCTGAAATGAAAAAGATGTAGACATCTTAGCTCGTTTATTTTAGTAGTGAAATTATCATAACTCATAAAGGTTGTAATGATTAGGAAATTTATTTGGTAATGTTTATCAAATAGATTAAAACCCTTCAAGGTGACTAACAAGACTTGATAATAACATGTGATAAAAATAAATAATTACCAAATATTTTTAATCCTGCAAGCCTAGTTACCAATTTTATATTTAGTAAGTACGGGAATACTAGATTCTAGTAATTAAAGATTATACTATCAATACTAATATTATAAAGAGGAAAGATTTGTATTTTTGGATTTTTGTATGTTATGAATAAACTCAAAAACTACCGGACCGATTTTAATTTCACTAATAGAAAGCTACATTATCAGCGAGTTACATAGGCATAGCATAGTATATGTTTTTCTCTTTTTTTGTGTACATAGGTATATACATTGCACCCGTGCGAAGCCGGGGCGGATCGCTAGTTCGATAATACAATTGTTTTATGTCGTTTTTCCACACCCGTACCAGAGGGCCTAGCACGAACGACTATCGACAAAGTATTCGAATCGTCAAACTGTCAGTTGTATGAAAAAACATTTGAAATTTCATACAAATGACAGTTCGACGATACAAACACTTTTTTCGATAGTTGTTCGTGCTCGCCCCCCAGATAACTGCTTAAACATATACATATATTCTTTTTTAAATTCTGTTATGCTTTACCTAATTCTATTAAAAATAACCTGATTATCTAAAAAGACGAATGTAAAGTGACAAGAAAAAATTACTCGGGTATGTATTTAATAAATATTTTAAAACTAAAAGTTACAACATTATAAAACTCCAAAAACCTATCTATGACCAAACTTATGGTCTTGTTACGTTTGTAATGTAAGTTTAAGCTACGAAGTAACTCTATAAAAAATATATTACTATAGCACTAACTTAATAAGTGAATTGTAATTCTAACTAATCAATTTTACACAAAATAATTACGCAAGATAATGTAGAAATGTTAGAAATTTTTGCTAATGAGGTAACTTTTACCGTATCGCAACACGATCCGACAAGTGTAAGTAAAAATTTCGCCGACAAGTGTAACAGCTAGCAACATTCGTAGCATCAATTAGCTCCGATAAACATTACTTCACCACATAACAAGTTTTTTTTATCGAATATTAATCGGTGAAAGAAATCGATATTTTTGTAACGAAACTCGGAGTCACCGAACCACTTGATATATTTCAAATGCAATTAAAATATTTACTCAATTATACCTAAAGGTGTTTATTTTATAGTTACAAATGTGTGAGAACCAAGTGTTTTAAAATTGATATTATTGGAGGCGTTAACGGATAAAGTACGGAACTATAAATAATTAAAATAGATTTGCTTATTTCTATCGAAAGAAAAATAATATGAATAAGTCGGTATATTATGATTATCTGGTGTGTTGCGGAATATTACTTAAAAATAAATCGTAATATATTAACTTACTGTATTTAACCAACATTATCATAAATTAAGATAAATACGAAATAATAAGTACCTAAATAATTTACAACGATAATAATGTAAGTACACTTAATAGATGTTAGCTGAAGGCTAGTTGTGCCGAATGCGCGCGAAAACGGCGCGGGCGCATTACATGCTTCGACTCGGTGTGCTCAGTTGATTTCGCAAACCACCATCTAATGTGAACCTATTAACCTCTCCGAGCGAGTCACAGGCGAAGGCAAGAGGCGGATGAAGCTACGAATAGTGCGTTCATTAGACACAAGGTTGTGTCAGCCACACCGCACGATAGCGCTGTATATTCACTTAGGTAGGTACTAAATAAATCTAAACATAAAAGTAAACAATCAAATACCTCACCTTGCCAACTGTAGTGCACTTCTAGTCGCAATCTCATTGTAGAAACTCAAAAGAAAATTACTGTCAAACATATTATCAACACTGCATCACAGCCATTATTTCACAAAATGAAAATAAATAATACGAATGAAAAAACAATAACAATCCGAAGCACCAGCGATCACAGGATTATCACAAAGTCCGGTCTTAGGCACGTCCGTGCGCGAGCGACGTCAAATCAAACTGGCCCGGTCAAAATGACGAAAGTGAAAACATCGCACGCACAGAAAAAAAGGCTGGCGGCGCGATACAGTCCTTGCGGCTTGCAGGCCACCTCTCGCGCGGGCTCCAGTGACACAGTAACTGCGCCGCGCGCGCATCGCCTGTTGCCTATATAACAAAACGCGCAGAGGTTCGATCATCAAACGCGGACGGCACAAAAAGAAGATGGGCTCTGAACGGTAGCCAGGGAAAGAATGATCACAAAGAATAGCGACACGTGGGCGCGTGTGCGTTCACGTGCAATGTTGGTGTGCGCAGAGATAGACGGCCGCAGGAAACTCCGTTCTCTTCCACTAGGAAAGACCTTGGGTTTGAATCGGCACGTTGCAATGTATACCAGTCGCCTACGCCGCGGTTACCTACTTGCAACTGACGCTACCTAGATTAAACGATGATTCTATGCTGCACTTTATTTTCACACTACATATTGAGCTGCACATTGAATAACAAATCAAGATGCTCATTGCAATTTGAAAGAAGCACGTACTCGGGTGCATCCTATTGACTACATAACATCGCAATCGATTAGTATCCAAGATGCTATTGATTGTCAGTGTACTAATTTCTTTAATATCAACAACTTGTTGTTAAGATAAATATCAGATATCATATAATAAAAGTTAAAGCAATAATATAACCGGTCAAAAGTCTTGTAATTCTCTTCAAAAGAAGACGCTTTATTAGGAAATTCAGGTCAAAGTCAAAAGTAATAAAATGACAGTTGTTAGCAATATTTTGTTAAATACACTAGCTATGTTGGCCGTGAATCATGTAACTCAGCTAAAATATGCCACCCAATGAATGTTTTAACAAATGCTGATATATTTTATTTGTAGAGAGTTGACGAGTGTAACAGATTATATTCATTAAAAACAGCGAAGTTTAGAACAAAGAGTTTAATTATCAATGTTGATGATGAAACCAGTTTTGATAGTGATATTAGCAACTAAACACGTACCCCGCGTGGGTAGTTAGAATATTGCACAAGATGTAAACGAGGGTATAGATAATTATGTAAAATAGGTCACGAGGTCGCATTTACATCCTTTCTCTAGTTAACATGATTAAATTACCCAATTTGCGATTACACATCTAGACAACACGGACTGAATCATTTATCAAATTTAGAAGAAGACTAGTAACAATAGATTTTTTATTACTTTGAACTTTTTCAAAAGTTTATGAAACTGTATAGTATATATTATTACGAAACTAACTTCCAGAGTACTAATACTGGTCATTTTTATTAATCGATATAACGTTACAGATAAGACAAACATTCTTTTCTTGCGTTATAGCAATGATTTAATGAGCCGTCGAAAGAGCCATGACTTCGAGAGTCAAGGTTACTTCAATACGTGATTTCCCAATAGAAGACAAATATTAATAATAATCATATAAGTCCGAGATCGTTCATTGGGTGTTTATTATAAGCTGTAATCGAGCAACATGCGCCGTAAGCGTAACATCGTTTCACTTTCGTTTCTTGATTCTCATTGTCTAATGAGTAAAGATTGGATAACTTAGCAAATATCATCCCAACACCGAGAAATTACATAAATACACGCTTAAGCAGTGTGAGAATTGTTATAATTGCTTGATGTTCAAGTCAGTTTATAATTTTTGGTATTCAAATTTATTTTGAAATAAAGCTCCTGCTTGCGGCTTGAAGGTTTTGTTTATTTGACTTTTACTGTTTCATTATTTCCTTAGCTTTAGTAACACTGTAAGATTTAACCCTAAAACACTGTTGTCTGAATGAGTATGAAATGCGAAAATTATCAATTATTTACCGAAACTATCTATTTGACATTAATAGCGAACTGTGACACATCAAGTCTATTTATCGTAATATTGGCAACAGCCAACAGACCTTTTCATATCTGCCGAACAATAGCCTATTCAATGTTTTACAAAATGTCTAAAACACCGTTCACAGTGTAATGTCGACAATTCTATTATTATGTTTTCAATTTGAACAATCTAGTAATCTCTTTTATAATAAGTGTAAAGGTCGAAACATAATTTATAAATTTTCACACTGAGTAACTAAACTTTGATTACCAAGTATATACCGAATCTCTCAGCATACTTGGAGAGTACTAGCATTTACTGTGATTCATTTACTGGACGAAAGAATGATGTTTTTATGACGATATATACTACTAGTCTTAAGGTTATAATGAGTACACAAGGACTATTGCCTATATTCAGAAATAAAATGAAATGGCGTCTCCAAAAGGTGCGTATGAATATATTATCAAAAATCAGGGCGAAGAACTCAATAAAAAAAGTGTTGATGTTCGCGAGTTATGATCTACAGAATTATACAAATAGACGTAGCTTCAGATAAATATGTATTGTCAAAATTATTATATATACTGACTGTAGACAATTTCTCCCAATTTTAAAAATCGTAACATTCATCGTTACCTTATTCTAAAAATAAAACTCATAAGTTCTTACAAAACAAACGGTGTTGATTCGAATTTCAATAAACCGGAACATTAGATTTTGCCTATGCGGGTGAAACAAGAACTGAATACATTAATAAATCAGCATATTTTTTACATGTACATACTTTGTGTTTGAAAATGTCCAAGGACGTTAGAAATATCTAGTATTCTAAACATTCTACCTTCCAGGTACATCTCATCTATTTATGTTTTAGCTACAGTCCTAGTGAAAAGATTTACTTAAAGAAAGTCCAATACGGTTAGTTAACCTTGTTAAATATACATCATCACTATAGACACTTCTAGACTGGTAAGAATAAAGTGTTTATTGATACCCTGAGGTAAATCTGAATTTATAACATAAAAACAGCACATAAGGCCTGCATGTTATTGATATAATAACCAAACTTTTTATATTAATTTAGTGTCGTTTGCAATAAGTATGTAAGTAAATAATAACATATACATATATGATAATACTATACGTTCAAAGTTAAAATACTGGGCAGCATGAAGTCGTTCAAAGTTGTCAGCATTCAAACTTTCCCATCCATTTCTCCTGGTGAAAGTAACAACGCAAGTATAGTACGAGTAAGTATTGTACTTTTGTCACTAGCAAATCACGATCTTTATCATAAATCTTAATCTTGACATTTAACGGTACGCCCACAAACGCTCAGATTTGAAAAGGAAAGTTTGGTATGTGTATTGCGCAATTTAGTTTTATTACGATGTTTAACCCACGTCTAAATATATTAGATTGGAATTGAGGCGATCAATGCTATGAAATCATAAAATATTAATTCGTTTCTAAATTTGTTATTTATCAAAAGAAATATAGATCGATATCATGATTTTGCCCGGCGATGAAGCATTCATCTAATCAATTTTACCAATTATTTCTTGAGTAACGAGTATCGATGTACTTAGGTTAACAGGTTCGATAGTTATCCGGAGCAGCTACGTACTTGCGCGTGAAAGTGTTGAGTAATAACTGATTGTAATCGTAATGCGTCCGTATCTACCATTGGATTGTCACAATTACCCGTGGCTGCCATTTATTAATATTAAACGAAAATTCGTTATCCAACTGGCCTTGGTTGTGTTCCTTTCAGTTCTACTTAATGATGACAGTTGTTTGAAACGTGTTACTGGTAATACCGGCAGCTTAGTTCAGTTGTGGTCATGGAGATAGTAGACCTTATTAACTTAATGTACTTTATGTGAAAATAACAAACTGTAATGGTTATAAATTGCGCTTTCACTCGTTACACGAAAGGGATTATACAAGAAATTTTGAAAGAAAATTGGATATGCCGAGTGATTTTGCAACAGCAATCGAAAGTGGTCGTAGAACAAGGCTCGGCGCGGCGTAGACGTCGAAAGTGAGACCGTGAGGTTGCGCAGCGAGTTACGAAGTTTTTATTGTCGGCCGCGCGCGAAATCACTTGAAAGTTGTATTGTCCTTGGATAATTCATTTCTTTATTTCTTGCGTTTCCGACATCCGAGGCGAAGTGAATTCACTGCTGTCGCCGATTGTCTCGTTCGAGTATGTCGGTTAGCTCACGTTCCCTTCACCGCGAGAGCGCTTAGAATTTGTCACGTTTCGTTTTAACTAAATCAAGAGTGGTGAAACTAGTCTTACCGAGGTACAATGTGAGATACGAGTTCTTCGCTGGGATGGTCCAGGGTGTCGGTACGCGCGGGGGCGCGCAGCAGTTTCTCACTTGCGCCACTTCCAGGTTGCAACACTTTTCCTGCGGGAGGCCGCGCGCGAGTTCCGCGCTTGCACAATGCTCGACCCGGTTACTTTCACCGCGCACTCGATCCAGGGTAAAGGCACTGATACACTGTAATCCGGGCACAATCACTGGCACGATTTGGAGCTGTTCGCGAGAGATACGGCGCGACGGCGCTGCGGGCCGCGTGCGCCGGACGAGTGGCGTTCGGCGCCGCCATCGGTTACGCCACGCTGGAAAGTAAAAGTGAGTGGCGCGGGGCGCGGCATTTCTCCTACTTTCGCTGTGATTCACTTCGAGCCAAGGTCACTCCAGCCACTCCCGCGCCGCCTCCCGTACGTTAAAGCGATTCGACGCGTGACATTGAAAATACTGAATGAATAAACACTCTACAATCATTAATTATAAATGACATCAATATTTTTTGACAATTGTAAATATTTGTGTGGGAATAATCGCGTGGACTTTGAAATTCTAAAAATCGATCATGTGTGCTTCTAACTGTACAATAAAATCTTTACTTGTTTTTTTATTTAGCGACAGCTAGCTACAGTGTAATCAAACCGCATATCACTATACGTATATAATAAGGGTTATGCATATAGAGCACGTAGGAAGAATGCTACACAGTTATATATTAATCTCTAAATAATATAATTTTGTGGTCGTGTGTCTATTTGTCCATTCACTACTTTAAACTACGCAACAGGTGTCGATCGTGTTACCATCATAATTTACTCATTTGAAACTTAGTTGTGCATGTTTATTCATTTTTTATATTATTTAAATAACGTTTTTCATAACCAAGTTAAAAATGAAACTTTTGCCGCTAACATGGCTTATTTTGACCACGATAGTTTAATTAGGTCATTTTTATAGAAAATAACAGGTCTTAACTGCATTCTAATAATTCGTAAAATAATCGTCCGAAGATTACGTAAACAT
Source organism: Anthocharis cardamines (assembly GCA_905404175.1). Taxonomy (NCBI): domain Eukaryota; kingdom Metazoa; phylum Arthropoda; class Insecta; order Lepidoptera; family Pieridae; genus Anthocharis; species Anthocharis cardamines. The sequence goes on along the minus strand of FR989952.1, from coordinate 11,326,025 downwards.
CTTTGTGTTCCAAAATTGCATAGTAGGTATGAGTTCTTTGTAGAGATGAATACGAAGTTCGGTCGAAGATTCGGTAAAATTTCAAAATTCGGTTCCTTCTTATTGGTAGGATAAGGATTCGGAAAAGTTCCCTCATGAGTTTTTTTAGCGCGAATATCTATATATTATGTATTCTGAAAGACTTTTCTCGGAAGCAGGAAATGAAAAACGTATGTAGCGTTTTTGCCCCTGGTAAATTTTAGATACAAGTAGGTACCTACTTAGTAGTTATTTAATTTATTTTCTTGTGTGAAAATTAAACTTTATTGAAAGAAATTGACAATATAAATTATTATTCATACATAGGTACATACATACATATACATCACGCCTCTTTCCCATTGGGGTAGGCAGAGATCACGGAATTCCGTATGCTCCAATCCTTACGTACCACTTTCGCTTCTTCTACTTTCATCAATGCTTTCATACACACTCGACGGTTACGAGTACTTTTGACCTGGCCCTTTTGCAGAACGTCCCCGATCTGATCGAGGTACGTTCGCCTAATTTTTATTCACAACAGAAAATATTAATAATTTCAAATGTTTATTTTAAAAACGATAAAACAAAACTTGAGCAAAATTTTCTTTTAGAAAAAGGTAGGTTATCCGTTATATTTATTATGTATGTTACTTATTTTTCGTTCCCCTTATAATATAATATTAATTTAAGGAGAAACGAATGCGTACGTTTTTAGTTTATTTCAGTACAATTGTATCATTTCTATTAATTAATTAGGTACTCTTTAGATTAATCCGAGTACCGTAAAGTACTCGAAACTGTGTACATATATATGTGTGTATGAAAGCATTGATGAAAGTGGAAGAAGCGAAAGGGATTCTGTGATCTCTGCCTACCCCAATAACCCATTATCTACGAAATCGTTGGTTTTATAACATGTCTTTGAATCTAAATTTAAGTACATATATAACAACGTAGTCAATATCTCAAAGTACAATTTCTTTGTTTTCGGGAATGATGAAACTGAATACGAATTAATTTAGGCGACAAAATTAAATATGGCTGTTTTAGCACAATTTTTTCTTACAAAATATTCATTATTTTTAATCTTTATTGTAACAATAACCAACAACACATAAATTACTATAATTATAATTAATTATAAGTAGGTATGTACATTTTCAGGCGATATCGTGGAGAGCCGCTAGTACTAGGGATATTATGTTATCAAAAAATTCAGTGAGAACGGATGAACGTTATCACAAATATATTGTCAACATATCCAGTTGTTTAGAAAACTAGTTGAATAAATACAATGAAATCATATTTATTAATAAACTAGCAACACGCCCCGGCTTCACACGGGTGCGATGTAGATTTACTATACACAAAACAGCCTATGTTACTCGCTGATAATGTAGCTTTCTATTGGTGAAAGAATTTTCAAAATCGGTCCAGAAGTTTTTGAGTTTATTCATAACATACAAAATTACAGAAATTCAAAAATACAAATCTTTCCTCTTTGTAATATTATATATAAATAGGTAATATATAATTATATTATAGTATAGATAATAAAACAATCCACCTATGTTGACCAAATCAGAAAAAAGTTACAGCGCTTGAATTAAATGACAGTAGGTAATTGAAAAATGAGGTCATTCGTAGTGTCAAAAATTATGACTTATAGCTTTATGATATCATACATTCTCTGGTCTTAAATTATGTCGTCATACAATACGTTAAAAACATATTGAAAATGGCAAAAATGTGAATGGCAATGTGTGGAACTGAATTTTTTCCCGTTTTAATTACTTCTGTGGCGAATAAAACCTTCCTCGCCGTCATATTTAGATATCGAATATTAATTGTATTTTCAAAAATGTTTTTTAAGTGTCCGACCCGGCTTCGCTCGGATAGCCGGAAGCCGGGTCGGACACTTAAAAAACTTAGTGTAGACGAATGAAGAAAATGAGACCAAAAGTCCCCTTTACAGTACTAATAAATGAAAATTAATGTGTCAAATTATATTCTGTAAAAATATCCTTTTTTCTATAGTTATTTTTAAACTCAATTTTTTCACGATTCCGTAACTTTTTTTTAAATGAATGGATTATCCAATTTGGTTCGCGTCGTTCGGAATAAATGAAAATGGGCCTACAGATATTTCGGTGATTTTGTTTTGTACTATGTAATAAAGATTGTAAATATGTATTTTGTATATAGTTCCCGCTGTGATTTTCATAATACTATAGTAGGCATAGCCTCCAAACTTCTAAGAGGACTCAAGCTACCGAAATCTTACCGTTGTTTAGTTGACACTTCCTGTTTAGCATATTAAGCGTTACAATAAGAATATATTTAACGCACTCCTTGTATGGTGATGGGTGAATGAATCACAACTGACATCACATAGTCATTATATAGAGTAACCGGTCAAAGTCAACGTGGACACACCCACTGGTAATTTATAATAATTATTACGCGTTCATCATACGATTTATGCAATTCCAATTTTAAAATATTCGAGAATGTTTTGTGAATTTGTCATAATGCTCGGAGCAAAATACACTCACTTTTTATATTATGGAACTACATATATTGATATTGGAGGTCTTTTACATCAATTATAAATTGATATATCTTTGGTAACGTAATAAAGTATTATGTCGTTTTCTTTATAAATTGTTACATTTTGTAATGTGTTTTGGTATAATTCTATCTCTTCTACCAGCTGCTAGTACTGCTTTTAGGCAGTTCAGACTAATTCCCTATTCATTCCATATAAATCTGGGGTATAACGCTACCAAGCAAAATCTAAGTATCATAAAAAACATAATAATGAATCACGAGGTAAGAATCTTATTTTTCAATGAATTATTATCTATATCTGTATTTATGAAATAAAGTCTCGGAGTATTCCTCTATATCCCGAATAACTTAAAATATAAAAAAATGAAGAAAAAATAAGGGAAAAAATATGCAGAAAAATAATTTCAAAATAAATAAGGTTAGAAACTCTGCCATATTTCGCAACTGACAGCTCACGTCACGCACGCTTATAGCTTTTTATAGAATAGAAGTGGGCAAATAGCATATTCAAATATACAAATATTTCTTTTATAATTGTAGCCCACATTCCGGCAGGACAACGTCGGCTCCGCTAGTTATTACATAAATATGACCTGGTAAATAAAAAAATCAAAATGATTTGCTGTTTCGTTAAGTTTAAAAGAATTGGTTTCCATTTATGGAACACGTTCCAAATTTAAATATTTCTTAACATTGTAGCTTTGAAACTATTTCTTGTCTTTCTCGTGTTAATATAATATTTAAAAAATATGCAGTTTCTTCCTGTATAATTATTATGAACATGCAATAAGGATGGAATACACATGCGGTCGACATTGAAAGTTGGCATTACGTTACGTAACACTATATACATCGGGCAAACGTATTGGATATCTCATGTCACGCTGGCACGTGATCGTCATTAGAGAGATATAGCTTAGAATCACGGGTTTTCCTGGATAATTTAACCACGAATTTCTGAAACCGTATGATATCATCCATTTTATGTATTTTTTACCTTGTGTTTACATAGCAAGACGTTGATTTGATGGCAGCTTTTAACCGGAAATAAAAACAAATACGGATCAGATTTATCAGATTTCGAAAGTTAAAAATAATTATGTTTTTAAATTTAGAATTTGTTTCTGATGCTATTTTGAAATTTAATTGAAGAATTCTAAACATTTTGGACCATGAATTTCGAAACCCAAAGACGTAAATTGGAGAGTAATAGGTAGAGATAATAGTTTCGTTGTCTGGTATTTTTTAAAGTGCACCGTGAAATGCATATTGCGCGTTTCGGTTTCAGTCTATAGATTTCCGAATGCTCGAAGTAAAAAGTAGGTCGACAGCGCATCACTGACTGATGTTCTGTGGCTGAGGTATCATCTACCATCAAGTGTTACCTAATGCTAGTCTGTCGATATCTTACATAAAAAAAACTATAAGATGAATTCAAGAATAATTTCAATTGTTTCTAAGTTAAAAAAAATATATAAAAGATTTATTTGTGGGTATACAATATTTTCATTGATGTAAAAGAAATAGAAAAAAATATAGACATTTACACACCCCGCGTAATGAACAAACTAATATTAATTTGTATTTCACTAACAAAATGTAATGTTCATTACGATAGGTGTATCCTACATAATATTGATAACCTCGGCTTATCAATATTAACTCTTTCTAATGTAGGTTACCCAAATTAATCGAACAGTTATATGTTAGCATTGCACTGCGCTGTTCTTGACTGATATGGAAGGGGAACCAGCAAAGATGTTCTTTTGAATCTCCCCTGACGGGCTACTTGGCGCTTTAGGTATTAACATTACTTACTCTGTGGAACCAGTTATCCCCAGCGATATTTCCAAAATGATACTATAGAGATCTTAAAAAAAAAATTCTCAAAGGCTGGCAAGGCACCTGCAAGTCCTTTGGTGTTGCAGATGTTACTAAACATCAAGTGAGTCGACAGCCCGTTTGCCCCCTATTCCATAAAAATACACCTACCTCGCGTACTGATGGGTTGTGGGGTCAAATCCCGCCAGGACGACTTGTATATAATTTGCTGTAAGCATTAAACGGCTGGAAGGAATATCGAAATTCCATCTTCGTATGAAACACCGTTCATATACGGCTTCAATCTATGGATTTCCGAATGCTCGAAGTAAAAAATAGGTCGAAAGTTGGTGTAACTGTGGCTGAGGGATGTAAGCTTCACGTTCATCTGTCGACGCCTAACATAAAATATCCTCTATCATGTGGAAGTCAGGACGTAAGTTGTTGCTTCGTACTACCATCCTGTAAAATTGGCCGAAAAATGACCCTCGCCATTTTTCAAATTGAACTAAGGAACCTTCAAGAAGAGACATTCTGTAAATCTGATAATTTCTGAGCGAAGCGAATGAGGCGATTCAAATGGTGTGTTTGTAAGCAGATCTTAGCAACCGCTTGGCCGATTCGACTTTTTTGGGTCTAAATAATCTTTATCAAATTAATGAGGTTTTGTCGAAGCCCACAGATTTAAAAAAAAACGACGCTTTGGTAATGTTTACTTAGCTCCAATATGCCGCTGCGAAGCGTTATGGCTAGCGGCCACCTATGAACTGCCCATTGTAGAATGACTTTATTGATGAACACTTGTAAATGGAATTGAATTGTCTGACTTATTTGTAAGCATATAAATTAATGGAAAGATTGTTCGTCGTCTGTTTAGAACTTCAACAGAAGCCACATCTGATTAAGTCATCAAAACAGATGTAAGAAGACAAAAATTAAGTGATCAAAGAAATCAAATAAAAACACGCAATTTGAATCTTATAAGTGTGGATACTTGATCTATTTTTGATTACAAATCGTTAACGAAAAACCATATGTGCAATCTATTTGTCTTCGTACAAACTAATATAGCCCTTATTAAGTAATTATTAGAGGCGATTTCCAACGAATGTATGGTTTTCAATGGCTCACCCAACAGTTGAAGAAGCACTCTAAAGATAATATCGAAGAAAACTATGTCACAACCTTCAATGGCATTGCGTTATATTGATAACCCCTGGAATGGAATCGCTTGAGATTTGGGTGTTGCGCAATCGGAAAAAAATATTTGCAAACAACCCTTTACTGTTTACAAAGTGCATATTAGTAGCCTTCATGACTTATTGGTAATCGAGATGCATTTAGCTCCAGAGGTCCTAGGTTCGAATCCCGGGAAATAAGATTAAAATGTTATGGTCGGGCATGGCTCAGGCTTACACCTTGCCTCTAAAGAAAACTGGCCAAGTGCGAATCGGACTTCGGATCGAGGGTTCCGTACAAACTTTTAGTTAAGTAAAGATTTCCCTAATAAAAAAATACTACAAAATTAGAGTATTCAGAAGGTTATAAGCGTCCCGTTTTTGGTACGGAGTACGGAACCCTAAAAATGATCAACGAGACAAACACAGCAATTCCCAAGGCTACAAATACATTACACCCGGATCGTTACATTAAAATAAAGAGATTTGATAAAAAATAAATCATTTACTTACCGTTTTTTGGTTTAAATTTGACAATCCTATTTCGCATTTGAGTTTCGAGACATACAGCACCTGATGGCTCCCCGTTTGATTTTTAATGTTTTTTTTAATGGGTAGGAAATAGGGATGATTTAAATATTATTTCAATTAATTTAAATTTTATTTATTTTGGCGCTACCACCCCCTATTCTATAAAACAAGAAAAATCATACTAGCTACTGTTTTAGGTGCAATCCGATACTGGTAAGAATGACTATGACATTGCAAAATATAAAGTCAAAATTTTGCATTCTTATTATGTACTGGCAAAAAATGCGGTCGCCAAATTGTATCATAATTTTACCATGTTTTTTGCAAATAAATATTTCTTATTATTCTAAAAGGTGCCTATTTACTCTCTTGCGCAATTTGAAATTCTATAGGACCTTCATAGTATGGTAAAACGACATTTATGTATTATTGAGTGACTGGAATATTATGTGAAATACATTTTGTAGCATTGAAAACTGAAAATAGTTTATAACATTTCGGAGAAAAAATACTGGTGAATAGTTTATAATATTTAAGTTTCTTTCAATACCCAAGAAAATTCTACTCATAAAACAACAGGGGACCATTATAACGTGTCTAGCTGTATATGTAGATGTAGCTGAGTCTCCTTCCATAACAGTATTTAGTTTTAAGTTTAATATAGTTTTATGTATATATACATATATGTATTTTTGTGAAATAAATGTCTGAGTAAAACTAGTACGAGTAGTGTCTAACAGGGAAAGTACTATTATAAAAACTTACGATGAGGCTTTTCTTCAGTATTAAATGAAAATACCTTTCAATTAGAAAATGCTTTTATTTATACACAGCTTTGCCTTTTAAGTGTCTGATACTCGCTTTATCTATATTTTTAAAGGGATTGTTGACGCATTTGACAAAATAAACCCTTTTCTTCCAGTTAAATATTAAAAGGGAAGCCGGTAGGAATTGACATTCTAAAACTTCCCGCCACTGTTCGTCAATAAATCGTGGTCTGATGTATTTCTTTTCCTATTTTGCCCAATCTCCCTCATCATTCATTCATCATCAAACACAAGGTATCTATAAAGCCGAATCTAACATTATTAAATTACCTGTTGCTCGAAACAATTTTCTTCGCATTGTGTGATGTATGAAGATTTAAAACAATTTGACGAATTACGCAGTCACCCCAGGTTCATGTTTTAATAAAATATTCAGCAACGTGACACCCGCCCTCGTGAGCCCAATATTGTGAATTGGCGTTTTCATTGATATTTTATTTTTCTAATAATAATAAACCGATTCCAAGACTTGATCATCAGAAATAAACTGAATAAACAGTTTTTCAAGTAGTTGTTTACGCTACACAATTTCAGTCTCTATACATTGAATATGTTTCCCAGAACAAAATGGATCACGTTCTGTGTGTTCACGTTAATCTTCAAAACTGCTGAACTGATTTGCATGCAGTTAATTCGACAGATAGGTTAAGCTGGAGATTAAATAAGTGGAAGCAATATTGAAATTCCGATCGTGTAACGAATCACCGTTCATAGGTGAAAAAATACGTGGAGTACATGTTGCGCGGTTCGGATTCAGTTTGTCAATTTCCGAATACTGGAAATAAAAAAGGCTGAGGCACTTATCATCAAGTGAGCCTCACGCTCCTGCACAGGTAATAGTTACATAATACCAAATTCAATATGACTTACTTAGCTTAAGGTCCTATGTCCCCTAAATGGGGCGGAGGCTTCCAGAGTGTTCCGACAGCCTGCTCTGTCTTCCCAATGGCCTTCGCCTCTGAAATGACAGTCCGTCGCCAAGTCTGTTTAGGACGAACACAGATCTTTTCAGAGTGTGTGGTCAATCCATTGCCACTTGCGGCACTTGATAAAGCATGTATGTAAATAGTCAATCGGGACTACATTACAGCACCCTCAGAGGTGGTCGTTGGTGATTTTGCCGCGCCAGTGTATACCGAGTACAAATTCAATATGGTATGTGAATTAAATCTATTGTCAGTTAAAAATACCTGTATTTTGTAAAACAAAAAGGTCGGTAAATGATATTTTGCGCAGTAATGGTATTCACGTTTGAACTCCTAATGGTAGGTTTATTACGTGTAATAATATTGCAAGTACATAGTATCTGTATGTAAATAGTTTCTATTCACGGAAATGAACGAGCGTCAGTGTACTTAGAAAACAGGTTTCGTGAAAATCTATAAAGGTACAGCCACACGAGGCTTGTAATTCTGTGATCGATGGTGTTCTTCCAGCCTTACGACTTTTTGGATTCACTGGAGCCCCTTTAAGTATGTTTGTATCATATACATTTCACTTGTTGGTAGTATCTTGACCGTCTCCGTTTGAATCCCGCCGAAACAAGCGTAAGTACCGAACTTCTCAGTCACCTACTTGCTTGTAAAGATAATTGATCAGACGGACATAGAAATGAGTCTGCCCCATGCTCCATAAGAGGATTAGGGAATTAACTTTTTTATAGTAGCCTCAGTCAGAGATTCTGATACTCCAGACGAGCATGAGATTCAGTTGATGGTAGGTGATACCTCAGCCGAACATCAGTTGTAAATAACACTTATTTAATGCGTGACGATAATGCTCGATGTGGCTAAAGCTTAATATCTCTCAAGTTCAAAGAATGTTGCAATAAGTAATTGTACATAATAATTAATTAAAATACATAAAACAACCTTGGGCACGTTATATGAATTTTATTTTGTTTACTTTTCAAAATAGCTTCCATCTAGTAGTTACTCACTAACATTGCTAGGTAGGATTATTTAACAAATAAAAAGAATTATAAAAATGGCAATGAATTTATCTTCTTCTTACTGCCCTGTTCTCTTTTTTTATTTGGGGTCGGCGCAGTATGTTCTCTTTTTCCATTCTCTCCTTTTATATACATAGAAAATCTCAAAATATAATCAGATAAAGTGGACGCTTAACTGAGCGCAATGAAATTGTGCGAATTCAATGTTATTTATTTGGATTATAATTATTATTCATAAAAAGCAACACTATGTTTACAGAATTGTCGACGAGTTTATGAACGTATTGAATTTCAATAATCAAAATTTCGCATTCGCCATATTAAACTCGAAAAGTCTCCATTTAATTCGTATACCTACTTGTGTCGAATAAAAAGGTCTGTTTATTACGATATCACGTAAATAATTCTCATAAATTTAAGCGCAATTAAACTGTGGCGTACGTAGTTATTATTAATATACTTTGAAGTAGTGCAATAATAAAAAATAGAACAGGATGAGTGTTGACATAGTACAGCGCATATCTGATCGTAATACTAGGAAAAAGAAAATAAAATTAATTGTCAGCGGGCACTTCGAAATCTCTGTCGAAGGTCGAGTGATCTCACCGTCGATTTTTTTTCTACATATCTATTATGGTACAAAATGTAATAGTACACAACTGACAAAGAAATACTTGGATTTAACCAACCATTTTATATATTCGGTTAGCATTCAAAAATCACACGCTATTGTAACCAAACTGCCATCTTTGAATGTTTCGTAAATATGTTCTGTTTTTTTTTGTTTTTTTTTGTTTATTTTTTATTGGGATACGAGTTTTTATTTACGTCTCATTTTCTTGGCTCTGTTTTCTCAGAGGCCGCATCGAGGATGATAGTGAATTACGGATCACACTTTGCCTTCATAATTCGTATACTGTATGCAATTGCAAACTAGTTTTATTTATCCCTACGCCTTCTTGACAGCGTATGTATTTAATACTGGAGTCCTCGGATTCGAGTCCCGAGAAAAGGAAAAATAATTCGAAATTTAAATAAAAATTCGGCCTGGGCACAGAGTCCTTAATCTCCTAACGAAACTGCGACTAAATCGAATTGATTTAAGCGCTGACTGAAGCTAGGTAATTTTTGTATTCACATAATATGACATAACCATAAAGAAACGATCCTATCGAAGTTTATTTGATGTTTCTCCCGAATACACCCATCTTCAATCGTAATAAGAAAATGGGTTAAATACTTGTAATATTTAAATAAACACGGTCTATAAATATTTTAGTAAATTTACGATTGGTTGGAATAATAGTTGAAGTTGAACTTGAAAATTGAACGTCATGACATTTGAACGTTTTAAAATTAGGAGAGTAAGGCCTCATAATCATGATTTTTAGTAATAACTATGATATTCAAAAACAGGATGATATTAAAATCTTGAGAATTTTTGTCTCTTACTTTTTTGTAACGGGTAAAACCAAATGGAAACTACTATGAAACATAGACGGAAGCCGGTGACATTAAAAGTGCACTTGCACGGATTTTCTTAATATCTTGGCAATAATATTTTCTATGTATACAATTATTTTTATAGCGCAATAGTGTTTTTACACTTACATATTCGGAAATTAATTATAAATGACCATTTTATTACAAATTAATATAGGTACATATTTTAATATAGGTAATATGTAATTTGGTGTGACATCTGCTAACAAAAAAGTCTATTACTTCAATATTTTTTTTTGCCATTATATTTTCTATCAACAAAATCTCCGAATTTTCCTTAAATTTGAGAATTCACGATCTTAGATTCTAAATTTTTATTAATATTTGAAATCCGTATAAGTGCAGTAAAGTGCACTTTTAACCTCTAATAATAGAAACACCAACACAGATTATTATTTTTAGCACTTTACTACGATATTTACTACGTGTGCACCGGTAGCGATAAGATAAAGCGTTGTATTGTGAAAGATCCGATACGTTTGTTGCTTGATAGCAGATTGCGTATCAATTGTCGTCTGCAAATACTAATATTCTTATGCATTTCATTGACTTCCAATTGCTGGATAATTGGACTGTACTAGAATTTCTAACAGATTAACGCCGTCTAACTTAGATTTATGAAATAACGTGAGAGTGCAATATGTACATACTATAGCTTTGTCTCATTCTATCCCCAAGCACAGGCGGGAGTCAGAACTACTCAACAAGCCCAAAATCTCGGTTACATTAAAAGGGCAAGAAAGGGCTTGTATCCTGTGTGTGGTCCCTTGCAAAAATATTGCTTTATAATAATGTGGTAGATGATCTGATATTTTTTATATAATATGTAAACAACGTTGGTTACTTCAAGCCAATTAGGTGATATCAGAGAAATTCACCGTTGAGGTCGGTACCCACACTCGCCACGCATAACATCTAGCGGGGGTATCCAGTGCCCCAATGCATTCCCCTCGTTAAAAAAAAGGTAATAACTAATAACCTAGTATATGTGAATTCCCGAGTTCCCAAATGGGGCATGGGGCAGACATATTTGCACCGATTCTTATTAAGATAGGAGCGCGTGAAGTGCTTGCGCATTTCAGCCAATTTTTTCTGTTTCAGTTTAATGTAATAGTTTCATTTTATGGATTTCCGAAAGCTCAAATAAAATATTATGGTCTTGTATGCTGTTGTATCACTTAATTCGGGTATAATTTGCATAGAAACATAACCTATATAGAATTTTCCTTGAATGCGTGAATTCACTAGGAATTTCCATATTACGACAAGGAAATATACTTTCGCAATAAACAGGGATGACGTCGAACATGTAAAATACCAGAGTATATTTGGCATCGTTTAATAACAAGTTTAATTGCGAGAATATGGAAAAATACATGTATGCCATAAGAAAGATAGGTACTCTATTTTCATACTTAATAATATTTTTTATCTTTAACAGCTATAACACTATCTTAAAAAGATGTTTGAAGTTTGATTCATCAGAAAAATAAATGAATTTCACATTAATACTGTGTAAAAATATAAAGTTTAAGTAAATAAAAGTTTGAGAGGCCTACGTTAGTAACACAAAGAAATATGTACTACGTCCTAATGTATCTAAGATCATGTTTAATATACAAAATGAATGCATGCCTAAGTTCATAAAACGCATTATATTAATTGCAAGAGATAAAACGGGTACATTTCAATGTAAGATTAGTTAACCACAGAAAATACACCAAAACATTATTATATTAACAAATAATTAATCCATTTCCTGATGATATTTGGACTCATTACTTGTTTTCGTAACTTATTTGTTTGATAGAGGTTTTCCCGTTGCATAGTTGGGTTTTTTGTTCGAATTTTAATTGACATCATGTTCTAAATAATTAAGGAAAGTGTTTATAACTACAAAATATTTATGTTAGAATGTTTTAAGAATATTATATGGAAAAAAACTTATTACATAAACAAATTCATACATTTTTAAACTTTTTTTTTGCCTTTTGAAGTAAAATCTTTTAAATTACATTGTACTGTGCATTTCAATGTTGTGTATATAAAACTTCCAAAGGCTTGCTTTGCTTTAAAAATTGAATATTAAAAAAGACTTGTAAAATTTACTTGAACAAAGTTATATTTGTATTTGTTTTGCCCCTAGTGGGGCATGGGGCCCCATTCTGTTTGTGTTTCACTGATCATTTCTCTTTACAGGCAAGTAGGTGATCAGCCTTCTGTGCCCTGCCCGACCGAAACAACTTTTTTTAAATTCTTGTTTCCCAGGAATTCGAACCCAGAACCTCCAGTGCTAAACGCATCGCGCTTATCACTCATACACGGAGGCAGTCCTTGAATAAGATAGGCGTCTATTAACTAGGAGTTGAGAAAGCTAAAGAATACGATTCTCCTAGTTTTTGTTTACACAACACAGGAATAAGGCGATGTTTACAGCCACTAACAGTTAAATATTTATTTTGTTAAGTCGGTTTATCACACGCTCGGTGGGAACACGGAGAGTAGGCCGCATAGAACTCGGATGCTGTAAACAATATCTTGTAACAATAATACACGTTGTTCAAACAATTAACGCTTCCTCAAACGCGTGATTTGGGACAAATTGATCAGAGGCCAATGCACGAAAAACTTGCGAGAAAGTATTCGTATAGTTTACTAGCGATATGCCCAGTGGCGTAGCTAGGTGGACAAGGGCCCCGGTGCATAGAGAAAAAACAGACATCAATCGCTCCTCCTTCCAAAGCCCGGGGGACCCTCTCAGCTTCGCGGCCCTGGTGCACTGCACCACTTTGCCCTATGATAGCTACGCCATTGGATACGCCCCGGCTGGTGCAATTTAGATGTACTATACACAAAAATAAATAAATAAAAAATTGCATATGTTACTCGCTGATAAATATAGCTTTTATTGGCTTTCCGGTACACAAACAAATCATTCCTCTTTATAATATAAATATAGTATTTAATATTTATATGTCAATTGTATGAGAAATCACTTGCAAATGCATATTGATTCTGGCATTTGCCAGATCGACGATATGAGTATTGAGTATTTTTCGCCAGTTTTTCGTGCATTAGCCACTCGTCTGAGGCTAAAACATATATATTTCGTGCGAAAGTATTCGTATAGTTTATAATATGTCAATTGTATAAGAAATCAGTTGAAATTGAACACAAATGATACATTGACGATACGAATAATTTCTTGGCCTATTATTTCTGTTTACTGATTTGACTTTAGAGTTAAGAAAAGTGCGGTGCCATGTGATTTTCGCGGTTATTTTTCCAGTTATTTCCTTGATCGTCAGTGATACTAGGTCTTATTTATAAACATTGTTAAGCTTTAAATAAAGTATGTTTTGTTTCTTTAGTTCTAAAGTGAATTAATATTCGATAGAACAAGACATAACATACCTACTTTAACTACAAGCTAATACAACGTTTATGAATGAGATCGTAAGTTCATTGAAATAAAACAATTTGTTTTAAAAAACTTTGAATCAACTTTAAACTTTAACAAATTGGCAAACAATGTAATCTCCTATTAGAAAAACATTAACGTCATCGCTTATATTTGTAACCTAATAATTTCACAGCAATACACAATAATTCTACCTACATACATGTGTTATTATCCTCCTTCAATAGACGGAATAATCATTTTACAAAACATGATATATATGTAGAAAGACCACTTCCGATGTCTAACAGACCAAGAAATTGACGTAAAAGAGTTTCTTTCCAGCTTACTGAAAAGTGGGTGGGAGGAATATCGAAATTCCGACCGGGTAACGAACCTCCGTTCATAGATGGAAAAACCGTGAAGTGCATATTGCGCGTTTCGGTTTCAGTCTATAGATTTCTGAATGCTCGAAGTATAATAGATCGATAGCGATCATTGACTGATATTCTGTTGCTGGTATCACCTACCATCAAGTGAACCTCATGCTCGTCTGTTGATATCTGACATAAAAAAAAGTCTACTGTAGTTGGCAAAACATAGTTTACAAGAATCTTTAAGTAAGGCGACTGTTTCTGGACTTAATATGGTATATATAATTTTTAAGAACAAATTAAGTCATCACCAAGTGTATAATATTAAAACACATTTAAATTGATATCATAGGAAGTAACCTTGTTCTGGTGACCAGATGTCGAGTCAGCCTTGGAAACTATGTGGGAACTTTTTTTCTTGCCTACATAAGGTCGTCTTTACAATTAATTACTGACATAGATATATATTTATTGGTTCTAATTCCTTAATAAAATTCGGCTTCATTAGCAGACTTCTTTGAGGTATGAATAGAAAGGTTGATTAGGAATAGAAAGATTACATATATTATTATGTTAGGTATATATAGAGGAGCGTGAATTGAAGGTGATTGATACTTCAGCCATAGGACATTAATCGGAGATGCGCTGCTGATCTATTGTTTATTTTTCAATATTTAATCCTATATGTTAATCTATTTCGAACTGGTGTTCGAAAAATAAAAAAAATATGGATGGATTTGTCTAATAACTAAAACTTACTTTTTATTTTTAGTGTAAAAATATCAACCTAATTGGTTTCATTTTCATCGAAATTCTGATCGATATTGCGCATATCGGTTTCAGTCTTTGGATTTCCGACTGTTTGAAGAAAAGAGCGTATCGATAGCGTATCATTGACTGATGTTCTGTGGCTCAGGTATCATCTACCATTCAAATAACCTCATGCTGCTCTGACGATATCAAAATCATAATAAAATAAAGCGATGCTTCCATGCGGACTAACTCAAGGTATTGTAATATTGTAATGATTTCTGACTAGCAGAGAGTATCACCGGGTGAGCTCGAGTCCCACACTCTCAGGCCTTAGACAAAGCGTAAAATGTTCTTAAGTAGTCTAATTGGATGATTCAGAAGTTAAATGAAGAAAATTTGTGCCATTTCATGAACGAGTAACCGACTAGGAGACGCCGCGCTGGTGAAATTCATTTTGTAATTAATGTTAATTTTGGCACATATGGTTTCTATTAGATCTTTCTCGGGCACTTGAAGATCCTGAAATTGTAGGACGTTATATGTTAGAGGACATTCTCTAGACAGTCATGGATTCGTAATCCGTTGTGACGGGCTCGTTGGCGCGTTTGGTAGAACACCTGCCGTTCGCATCGATGGGTCGTGGGTTCGAATCCCACCGGACATGATCGGGTGGGAGGAATATTGAAATTCCGACCGGGTAACGAACCACCGTTCATAGATTGAAAAACCGTGAAGTGTACATTGCGCGTTTCGGATTGTCTATGGATTTCCGAATGCTCGAAGTAAAAAAGTAGGTCGATGCGCATCATTGACTTATGTTCTGTGGCTGAGGGATCACCAACTATCAAGTGAACCTCGTGCTTGTCTGTCGATATCTACATAAAAAAATGAGTTTCTTAAGAAAGTTTCTTGACCATAGATTAATAATAATTGGTTTCTGGTGGTTTCTTGACATTTCATACTAAACATAACAGAACGAACACATTCCCAATTTTTCTTTCACTCGGTCAGTATTTTCCGCTTGACTATGGAAAGTTGTAAATTGATCTAATATAATGTACCTTGAATAAACCCGAGTCATATTTTTCAGAAAAGATGACTGAGTGCATTAGCGGTCCGTATTATGAAGTAAAAACGACTTCTGCTTCCAAAAGTAGACATATTTGTCGGTTGAGATATCTTTTCTATCAAAATTGTCGATGTCGAGATATAATATATCTAGATATCTTATATTTTAGTTTTTCTTTAATCGTCCGCGAGATATCTCGTGATGGTCATGCTAGGCCGGCTGTAAGTGTTATGTTAGAGCCGGAAGACATAAAGAGATAATTAATTGATTAAAACACGAGAAAACGGCCGACAAAATTTTGTCGTGGTTGTCATGCTAGGTCGGCTGTGTGTTCGCTTGTGACAATATGGTCTAGATGGAGCACGCTGCTCTATGAACCTATTCACATTTAAAATACATCATGATCATACCTTGTTCTATTCTATTCATTCTATTCGGTATATCTATACATATAATAAAATATATACCTACTGTAGAGGTAAAATGTCTGTACATAGAAAAAAATGCTTAAAACCGAGTCACGGGGATGTAAAAAGAAAAATAGAACAAATCCCAATTTTTCAATTTTTTTGTGTCTCTGTCTGTTTGTCTTTTTTGTACGGGCTAATCTCCGAAACTGGTAGACCGATTTACATGAAATTTTGCATGGAGATACCTTATATCCCCGGTCAACATCTTTGATACTTTTCATCCCGGAAAATTAAAGAATTCCAAACATATAGGCTTTGTTTCATCGAAATCGATAGGCGAAACGAAAAGCTATCATTTATGAAGCCCACGCGAACGAAGTCGCAGGCATCAGCTAGTGTATTAAAGTATTTTCTTACATTACATTAACATACCGATTTAACACCAGAATAATACTTAAAAAAAACTTTAATAACTTTACGGAATTATATTGTTAGTAATAACATTAATTTATTAATCATGTGTTTGGTGTGATTTTTTTTGAAAGTGAATTCCAAAAAGGGCCTTGTAAGTGAATTGAATTCTCAGAATAAATAACAAAATTGTATCGACTTTGCATAAAAATTGTTCCACCTTCCTTTATTACGTAACGACTTGAGCATTGGAATTATCGCCATATTTGACGAAAGAATTCATTTTACGAGATCCAAAAAAGTAGAGTATCTGGTTGTTCTGTCAATGGCCTAAATGTTTTGTGAGGAATTTTGTTATTTATTTATTATGCAGATAAAATTGTCATATGGAATTGTGACACTGAGTACAAAAATGAAAGACGTTAGTATTCAAGTAATGTTGTAAATACCTAATAAGGATGATTAGATTATATAAGCAATTGTCATGAAATCTGGTATTTATTCTAATATTAAAAGTGGTGTTTTTGATAATGATATAATAATCATTAAAAGAATCTACCGGAAGTTTTATCGAAAATGTACCTACATATTACAGCGAAACGTCGTGCGAAGAGTCGCTAGTAATAAAAAAAAATTGAGTTCATATTTTTAGGTTAATAATGACAATTGCCAATAGAAGGTAATTTATATATCAACGGTTAAACCTTTAACCGACAAAAACCAAATTGTTCAGGAGAGCAGTTGAAAATTCACTAAGTTTAAAGGACACATTGAAAACGTATTTTTTTTGTTTGGGCGTAAGTGCCAAAAAAGTCGTAGAACCATGGGAGTGATCACATTCGAAAGAACAGAAAAAATTAAGAGGATGGCATTCATAAGTCATTTTCGACCAAAATGTCGCTTAGTGCCTACTTTTAAACATCGATATGTATATAACGGTCATGCACTGGTTACCGCTAGAAGGGAAACGCAGAAGAGGGAGACCAGCTACAAGATGGAGCGACGACATACGAAAAGTCGCTGGATCACTATGGACTAGGATTGCCAGAAACAGAAATGACTGGAAAATTTTGGAGGAGGCTTTCACCGCACCAGCGGTCCTTACATAAACACCGTATACTCAGTAAATCTATATACAGCTTAAAATGTAACAGTTAAAATTAGATATAAATAAATATTATACAGTAAGAAAACTAAATAGGTATATGCTAAGTTAGGTTATAAGAGCTAGGATAAGTATATAAGTTAAGATATAAAAAATAAGTGTTAATATTTAAACAACCATATCTTGTATGTAAGGAATAATAAAGCTTATTTTATTTTATTTTTTATTATGTATATAATATTGGGGCGTAGTCTACAGGGCATCATCCTCATATCATAATATTATAAATGAAAGGAAAATATAAGTTAGTTTTATTACAGCAGTTCCTAAGTCGCGATGATTTAATTGTCCCCAAAGTTTATGAACGCTTGCCTAATATTAATAAACAAATATTGTTTCTTTTCTTAAGGCATTACGAAAATTCTTTAAAATGTTTGTTTTTCATTAGCAACAAAATACACGTGTCGCATGTACTGCGTTTTAGCTAAAACCGTGAGAACAAAATTAAGTTTTAATGCACAACTTCTGTTCAATAGATTTTCGCTTGCCAAAACTTACATTTTATTTCCTATTATACGCTTTAATACGTTGGCTTACGGGGTATAATCGCATACGGCTGTGAATTAGGTAGAAATAATGTTGTATGTACATACATGCTGTTTTTTCGTAGTCTGCAAGATACAAGACGAAAACTGAGTCATTTCCTGTACATCATTGTTAGGTACAAACTTTTCAAATGTCACCTCTTCGAATTACGCCATTCAACCACAGTTAATTATTAAAGTACGTCAGTTGCGAAAACTGTTTGTTGTATGGAATTTGTTAATTAGTCACAAAATACACCAAATTTTACCTTTGAAGCTTAAGCGATGATAAACATTGCCTTTCAGATGTCTGAAAACGAAAACAAACTCAGGTTTTATCATGAGGAAGGTAGATCTATACTCGTACATTTGTAGAATTACCACAATGATATAGCTTTAATAGATATATTTTACATTAAAATTTGTTGATAGCTTAGTTTCTTTACGAAACTAGTAGACAGACTCACGTCATTCGCCAGGAACCTTCGCGGGAGTATGCAGGAGAACTCACCAAAGAGATGGCACAAGACCAAGAGAAATGGCGGAAATTGGAAGAGGCTTATACTCAAGAGGGGTCATGATGGTTAAGAAGTAAGAACATGTTATTATTATTATTTTTTTCAGTGTAAATTTCTGCTTTTGTCATATCTTATAGAGGCTTAATAAATTAATAAAAATATAGAATATACTCAAAGTACGTACGTATCTACACAATGCAGTGTTATGTAACAGTTTCACCACTGAAAGTACTTTGTACTATGATTGTACGTAGTTAAATTGTTTTCCGGATTCGTCTTAGCGTATAAGTGAAAATCAGACAAGGTCACTAGAAGTATAAACTGAGAGAATTTTATTTAAATAAGACGAAGCTATTAAAATAATATTTTGTATACTATTTTTATGCTGAATATAATATTATGAATCCAATTCAGAACCAAGAGTGATACTGCTGGGCAAGGAAGCTGGTCGAAAATTTTAAGGTTGAATCTAAGTAGATATAGTATTTCTAAAATTTTCGCACACTCAAAAATCTGTTTGAATATTTAGCACTTTTTAAAGTCTTAGATATTCTGGTGTACAATTTAAAAAAAATATCAGAAATCATTTTACTTAAATGGGCAGGGCATAGAAGGCTGATCACCTATTTGCCTGTAAAGAAAAATGATTAGTGAAACTGACACAGAAATGGGTCTGCCCTATGACCCACTTGGGAATTTATATCTTATTTACTTAAATACACACATACATACATATACATCACGCCTCTTTCCCATTGGGGTGGGCAGAGATCACGGAATTCCATATGCACTTTCGGTTCTTCTACTTTCATCAATGCTTTCATACACACTCGTCGGTTACGAGTACTTGTGACCTGGCCCTTTTGAAGAACGTCCCCGATCTGATCGAGGTATGTCATTTACTTAAATGACAGGTTTTTATTGAGTTATTGTTTACAATTAAAATGAAGTTATTGCGCCGCACACTCGCATGCCGAATACCAGTTTTGCGAAAAATCTGTGGACACATTCATAATTGTTGAGTCACGAACGCTTATTATTTCACTCTTTAATAAAATAATCTGACAGATATCGGTAATATTCTCGTTTATTAAAAAGGCGTCCAATTTTTTATAATATCGAGAGAAGAGCATGAGGTTCACTTGGTGGTAGGAGATACCTCAGCCAGTCAATGACGCTTTGCTTCAGAAAGAAATGGAAAATAAGGTAAACAAGTATATGTATATACTAGGTTTCATATTAGAACAGCAGAAGGGTCTCAATATTCCGAGAAATGTTGATTTTTTCGAGATAGCAGCCCTAAACATTCAATCGGGACTTCAAGGCTTTTCCTACTTCAAACCTTTGGTAGATAAAACTTTGATCTTCTTCCCACATGTTTTAAAGCTTCAAAACTTCCTAAATTACATATACTGATTTATATTTTGTCTGTAGATTTTGGGAGACTTAATATAGCGGTATTTAAATAAAATACTTTATGGCGGATTAAAACGTGATTTATTATTTATATTATTTATCCCGATATATAGGCATTTCGTGATGAAATGAAAACCGAATATATACATACATCACGCCTCTTTAATATTGGAGTAGGCAGATATCACGGAATTCCATATGCTCCGATCCTTACATACCTTTTTCGCTTCTTCCACTTTCATCAATGCATATACACTCGTCAGTTTCGAGTACTTTTGACCTGGCCCTTTTGAAGAACGTCCCCGATCTGATTGAGTTACGTTCGCCTAGGTCGACCACTCCGGACTCTACCACTTACATCAGTTTCATAAATCTTTTTCATTTCCCTACTTTCATCCATCCTTTCTACGTGCCCAAACCAACTCATCGTACCTTTCTCAATTCTAGTCACTACATCGTCTTTTACTCCTCATCGTTCTAGAATTTCGCTATTTTTTATTCTATCTTGCAAAACCGAATACTTTTCTCTGTACCTTAAATAGAATTAAACAATATCATATTGCAAAATACTAATTATATGAGAGTAATAAGTTATTAATGGAACAGGGTATACGATTACGAAATTCGACAAAGTATTGCATCACGTTAGAAAGGATTTTTCCTTTCAACTTGTTCTTTATAAAAATCTGAATCATTAAACATTTACATTTTATTTCTTCATAATACTTTTACTGAATGACCTAGACTTTTTCCTTTTTCTTGATTTGTAATAAAAAATATATGAATGGCCATCGATATTATTATATATATCAAGGTAATTAAAAAAAAATAACAAAATAAATATGAATGGCTCATTAAATTATTATTGTTAGAAAGGCTTCCTTGTTCATGTCTTAGTAAAAAAAAAGTTTGCAATAATAAAAGTATTATAATAATTTATTGGGGAAAATATTAATTAAGACTTCCTTAGTCAGATTAACGTGTGATTTATTCATTGTATTATTTAATCAGACGTTTCGAGTGCTTTACAGTGTGTTCACGGGCAGACTGAAAGGTTGATACGACGCAATTTATTTGTGTGGAGTTGGTACTTATTGCAATTCTTTTATAAAATTATTCTCTATAATTTAATGACAAAACTGGCTAACCGTATTCCATGGGTTTTTTAGATTTATGAATCAGGTATGAGTGGAAGAGTCAGGAGTGATCGATCTAGGTGGACACACGTCGATCAGGTCGGAGACATTCTTCAAAAGGGCCAGGATAAAGTATTCGAAACCGACGAGCATGTATGAAAGCATTAATGAAAGTGGAAACATCGATTGTTGTATGCAAGGACCGGGACATATGGAAATTTGTGAACTCTACCTACCCACAATGGAAAACAGGCGTGAAATATGTAGAGGTTAAGAAAAGTATCAATTGAAGGGATAGCACATGATATTTATAGTTTTACTAGTGCCTTAACTCTTTATTATTTTTCACTAACAGAATTCAATATTTTAGAAAATCGTTATGGTATTCTGAAAATCTCTAAATCGAGCGAGGGTAAACCTGATAATATCATACTTGGAATTGAATACTCGTAAGTCAAAAAAAAATCAGTCAAGCGATTGGGCTTAGAACTTTGGTTTCTCTGCATTTGAATACCTACATTATTTGGAATAGAGATTCAATGCCTTGGCGACGCCTTTGGCGACGATGAAGTATTCAAATGCTGTGATACATGATAAAAAAATGTATTAGTTCATTTCTTAGTTTTAAAAAACAACCTTTGTAATATGTTACCTATAACAATGACGTCATCACGTAGCCATATCTGTCCGCGAATCACGCTGTGGGCTAAAGCTCAGCGGGGCTCCATGTCTTAGAAGGCAAAGATCGAGCAATTAATTACTTGTTCTTATTTTTTTTTCTTAGTGGAAGTGAAGAACGATTGTAATGTTTGTGTCGTTTTTGAAAAATAGCACAGCGATTTCGTTAGAAGGCTTGACATTTTGACAGGTGACAGTTTGAGTTTATTTAATTAAAAAAGTGGAACTTTTGAGAAAATCTTCCACTTTTTATTTTTTTCTAACTATTTAAATCAATGTTTTCTGATGAGATCGCCTGTGTAATGGCTGACACATGTAGCGACACTTTGACCTACAAATGTAGGTTGCAGGTTCAATCCTCGCCGAGTCTCTTATGATTTAATATCTTTAATGAAAATTAAAAAAAATTATCATCTTTCTACCAAGTGGTAGATTAAAATGTGTGAGAGAAAGAATGAAAAAGTTTCTTAAAAATTTTGAATACATAGGTACTACGGAGCCGTACTCTTAGGCCAATTATCATCATTATAAAATACAAGCCTTACTCCATAAGTAGAGGCAATAATGTATGTATGTAACTGAGACTGTTCAAGTGAGTCGTGTTAAACTGACGGAGGTTCATTTCAATATCAAGATCAAACGATAGAACACAACTCCGTGACTATTTGAATCGATTTGTATATTATGTTTAGCCATAATGATCGTTACCTACATAACAATTCAGTTCGAATAAACTACATCACGTGGTAATTAGCTTATAGGTGCACGAGTACGTAAAATCTGCTATAGTACCGTATGTCTTGGAAACGTGCTAACACTGTAGCAATGTGAATTATAATGTTAGTTCCGCTAAGAATAGGGCTCTTACATTTTATACATGCCTAGTAGGAGTGGGCGCTAAATCAACAAGCAGCTTTCTTAAGCCGCTTTTCTAATGTTAACGAATTAGCTTTTCGTTTACCGCAAAAGCCGTTAAATATATTAACTATTTCGATCAACGATTTTCGAATTAGCTCAATCATCAACCGAAGCAGCTTGTGTATTGTTGTATATTGTGTAAATAAAATTAGCTGCTTTTTAACAGGTTATTAGTTTTTAATTAGCAGTTTCATTTCGTTTACACAAAAACCGTCAACGACCCACCTCTACTGCCTTGCATGACCATCAAGAGATATCTCGCGGACGAGTGAATACGAACTAAGATATTATAAGATATCGTGATATATTATATCTCGACATCGACTTTGATAGACAAGATATCTGGATCGACAAATACCTCTACTTTTCACATTAGAAGTCGAGTTTTAAGTGTGTCATGTTAGACCCGGAAGACATAAAGAGAAAATCGATTAAAACACGAGAAAACGGTCGAAATTTTTTGGTCGTGGTTGTCATGCTAGGCCGGCTGAGTTGTATCGCTAGGCGACTGTAACGCACTAGAAACTTCGGGAAACATACCTGATCAATAAATCGCGTTTAAATCCAGTAAAAGTTAATTCATCTAAATATGTACTGCGTTAAAAAAAAGACGATAAAATGATGTATATAAATAAGTATTCGTGTTTTTTTTAGAAAATATTGAGCTATATATGTACCTTTGAAATATAGTTTTGAAGGCGGTAACTGAATTAATGTTTTGAGAAATTAACTACTAGTTCAATAAGCAGTAAAAAGGGCTCGGTTAAATTGCTCATTGTCTTAGTTATATCCTACTAACAGATGCGCTCTTAGTAATTAATTTTCTTGTCTATAATTATAATAATTCTGTCTTTAAGTGATTTAGCTTTAGAGTGGACAGCTGAACAAAAAATATAGAGCGCGTGGCACTGCTAATATCCCTGCTATATACGTGAACTCTAGTCTGATATAGAACACCAGCAATTCGGATGCGCTTGGGTGATATTGCTGTAGAGCAGGGATGTTACGGAGCTTCGGTTCCGGTTCCGAAATGTCGGAACTTCCGATCGATTTTGCACCTCCGATTCCGATTTCGGTTCCGATAAATTTGAATCGGAGGTTGTAATCGGAAGTCGAAGCACAGCGGTGGCGGTGGCCGCGGTCAACATTATTTGATTTAAAATACTACTGTATAAAATTTCACGAAATTGTTTTATTTTTATTTTCAACACCCAGAAAGGTGTTTTATTTTTTGAACTGATATGAATGAAACTGATGAATAAGGTTTGTAATTTTATTTTATTACATATCTCTCTTTTGTCTCTGCTTCCGATTCCGGTTCCGGTTCCGATTCCGGTTCCGACAAACTAAATTTAAAAACTCCGATTCCGATTTCGATTCCGATAAAACCACTTCCGTTACATCCCTACTGTAGAGTGTAGTGTATAGTAGGCCATAGCGCCCTCCTCAAGGCCTCTTGTGCCCGAAGGGGCGTTATCGACTGAGTTGAGTGCTAAGTTAATGCCATTACTTTTCTAGACCGCTTCAATAGCCAACAATTTTTCAGAGTCATTTACCAAATCAAGGAGACGCTGTAATTCTTACTTTTAGAAACTAAGATTAAGATAAAAAAAGAGTTCTTGTTTTTTACGGAATAGTCAATAGGGGTATCGTCGAGCTGTCATTTGTATGTTTCAAATGGTTTCTCATACAACTGACAGAGGGACGATTTGAATACTTTTTAATGAATTTTTTAGTGAATTAAATATGGCAACTTGTGACATTTCAAATATCAGACAACTGTCATCTTTCTGTCTCCCCGCGACCACGGTTGCTGTAAAGCATCCGAAACGTCGGGATAAATAATTTAAACAATATAAATAATAAATCGCGTTTTAATCCGGTATACAGTATTTTATTTAAATGTGTGATACTCGCGTTAATAAAAGACAATATTACTTTTTCGATAGTCGTTCGTGCTAGGCCCTTTGAGTAGATTCTTTTTTGAAGGCTCTTAAGTCGTATCGGTTCGGAAATACCGCTTGTACTGGTTACACAGAGTAAGTGGATTTGGAATACCGCTGGTGACAGTTGGATCCACAAAGTAATTAAAATATATTGAGGCTACGATGAGATGGATTACGATCGTCTATCGACATCTTATAAAAGTATTTATAAGTTGACTATCTCGGAGTTACAGAAAACGACAGGAAATAATTAATTACAATATAGTTCTACCTCGCCTTACGTATGTGAAGTAATGAGTAGAATATCGTCATCGAAAACCCATTTACTATGCTTTTACGCGATATTTCTGAATCATGGTCTATAAAATTTTCCCTAGATTATGAAAAGTACCTACATAGGTTTGTAATTCATTATTATAATTTTATTTTTGTCTGTATCTACGTATAATCAAACAGTAGGAACGACGTGCCTGTACAATATATGTATGTTTACCATAAATTGAATATAAGTAGAGTCACTTTTTACATTTTTGTCTTGTTTTGTCTGTCTGTTTGTTTTTTTTTTTATAACAGAGCGGACAACCGAGCAGGTGGGTTACCTGATGGTAAGTAATCACCACCGCCCATAGACATCCGCGAATTAAAAGTCTCAGATGTGTTGTCGGCCTTAAACACACTAATCTGCAAAACTACATAAAGGATTTTAATGCAATGAATTTTCATACTATTAAATATCTCAAGGCAGTTATTAGGTAGATTAAGTTTGATCTGCAGAACAACAACTGCATTCATCGAATTTGGATTTTTTTTAATTTTGTTAGAAGAAAACTTTTTGTTAATTTATTTTATTATTAAATAATACATTTGATAATACGTTGGAGTCTGCGGTAGTATAAACTGTGCAGACCCCTGCAACCCCCCCCCACTTAAAAATATTTAAATCAAATTTAATTAATCAAACTAAAAATAAAATTGTAAGAACAATACAACATTAAGATAATTAATTAAACATACATATAATTGAAATCGATTTTTTTTTTGTATCGGTTACCTTTAAGACGATCTTCTTATAGTTGAATTGTGTTTAAAATAGAATTAGAATGACAATATAATTCAGTCGAGTTCGGAGATTCGTTTGATTTGTCTCGGTAAATAGTCACAGCTGATACAATCTACTCTGTTTTTCATCAATAATGTATTAATTCTTACGGGATCATTGTCACGTTGGGTACTTACTTTGCGATAGGTCGAAGGTTCGATATGTTTCGTGTATGTTTTGCCTGTATACTGTTTTACGTCATCATATCGATTTTGAATATAGTTTAGTAGCTGCTAAATAATTTTTTTTTTACTATATTTTCTTTTTCTATAAAACTTACAAAAAATCTTATCTTTCGTGGAAATGGGCAGCAATCTCAGCATGTGCTGCTGAGCACGACATCGCTGATTTTCAGCCTGTCCCTTACTTGAACATTATAAATGCTAACATAAATAACTAATTATGTAAAAGAATTAGTACGTACCTCGATCAGCCGGCCTAGCATGACCGCCACGAGATATCTCGCGGACGAGAGAAGACAAACTAAGATATCTCGATATATTATATCTCGACATCGACAATTTTGATAGAAAAGATATCTCGATCGAAAAATATATCTATCTTTGATATTAAAAGTCGAGTTTTAAGTTTAATTGTCATGTTAGACCCGAAAGAAATAAAGCGATAATCGATTAAAACACGAGAAAAGGGTCGACAAAATTTGTCGCGGTTGTCATGCTAGGCCGGCTGATCGGGGTACGATCTAATTTCTTTAAAAGAGCCAGGTCAAAAGTACTTACTAAAACCGATAAGCATCTATTAAAGTATTGATGAAACTGGCAGAAGCGAAAGCGGTATGCAAGGACCGGAGCATATGGAAGTCCGTCATCTCGGCGTATCCCAATGGGAAAAAAGTGTCACATATTAAAATTTAACAGATAAGATAAAATGAAAGACATACAGTGCCCGTTGACACCAAGGAAAATTGTTGCTGTTAGTAATTACTTAGTATAGAGGAACAAAGTTCAGAGAATTGCAATTATATCAGAGGATACAGTAATTGACTGTCATTATTATAATATAGCACGATAACAACGCGAGTGTAATTGATTTTCTTCTCAGTGGCTATGGGTTCATTTTCAAAAGGTACCATACCTACTGTATAGAATTCTTCATTTCAAAAACTTTCATACACTGTGTGGAAGACCTAAAGTAAAGCTAAAGTTATCCACCACCTTCACTGTTTTTAGTTTATTAATAGATTAGGTATTAGGTTAAATATAGGGAGAGCCGGTAGATATCAGCTTGTGAGAACATCTCGCTATGTTTCATATACAACTGATTTTTATTTATTAAAAACTTTAATTAATATTCATAACAAAATTAAAAAAAAAATATTTTAATAAAAAATCTTATTGGTTACATCATTATTTTTGAATCGTTAATTATTATTAGTATATTTTTTATTTCTAACCTTGCGTATGTCATATTTAAAGTGCTTCAATGGACGGATGCTCGGATATTCTGTTAAAATGTCTGAGGCTTTGTGAATGTGATGTGTGAATGTGACTTATTTTATTTTCATGGACGGACATATTAGTTAATTAAACTTGACTTTTATTTTATTTCTATTATTTTAAAAGTTATGTAATAATATTAATGTAATTAATGAAATTGGTGTTATATCCGTTTTACTATACTAATACTAATAATACTATCAACAGGAATTTGTTTGTTTGTTTCACAATTTAACTCAAAAACTACTAGACGGATTTTATTTTTTTGTATACTACATCTACATTCTTTATTCCTATATTCGTCCATATATAACTAAAACGTTACCGAGTCTTCAACACTATAATTTTTCTCCATATTTTTTTTTATTAAATGCTGAAAAACGGTTCGGACGCGAGGAGATTTATATTTTAAAAACTATATTAGTAAAAGTCTATGTAAACTATTCATCCGATTATGATAAAACTTTTGTGAGATGTAAAAAAAAGCTTTTTACTTGGCATTGCAGCACATACCGGGTACAGCTATTTTTTTATAAATAAACTAGATAAAAACAAAAGAAAATAAATGTTATATTATATAATTTTGGCAAAAGAGCAATAACAATAATAATTAGTAACGCTTTTCTTAAGATATTATTAAATTAATTTTAAAAGTTTTTGCATCGTGTTACTCGGAGAATATATTAACTTGTCAATCTGTTGCGAAAGGTGAAGGCTGTTTAGTTCTCAAGTTACGATAGAAGATATTTTCTTAAATTATATACATATGAGGAAATATTAGAAATAATTTCATAATATTATACAAAATGTCTCGAAGCGTTAGATTTTATCGTAGGTCTTCAAGGATTTCTTGTAATTTAATAAATATTTTCATTAAATTTGGCGAAATTTGCTGTTTTTGCATTTTCAGTAGGTAATTAATGAATTATTATGGGTTATTTTTATATATTTTTTTTATATCTAAAATCTTGTTGTTATTTAACAATCTAATAAAAAAAGGTATGTGTGTACTTATGTACACGCGTTAGAAGTTAAACTTCTTTGGCGTCTGAAAAAAAAAATTTTAAAAAACAAAACTGCAGTAAATATCGAAGAAAAATGTTAAAATCAATCAAATTCTATTCTATAGCCAACTTCATCATGTCGTTTTTTTGGGACATCGTGCGCGCGCAGGTCCTGAATTCACTCTCATCCAAACGCGCCAAAAGAGGTATAACTTCAAAAACTTATTAAAGATTAAAATAATATTTATATCTCACTAATATGCCATACTACTTCCCGTATATCTAGGACTGAATGTTCTACGTACTACCTTCTAAATTCATAATTAATTTGAAAGGAATTTTATTCAGATTTAATGAAAATAAAGTTATTTGTTCATTCTTATCGCAAAGGATGTCGAATTCAAAACGGCGAACCATCAGCAAGAAAACGTGAGAAGGTTTTTTAAGAAATTGGTTTATAATATGTTAATTGAACGAAAAATATGACTTGGATATGACAAATTTCATGATTCTAGGTCAACGGAAAGTCCCCTTTAGGTTTTGATTTCCTTGCGAGTGTCAAAACATGCGGCATAAACAGAACATAAAAGGCATACATATTTACTGAGCTGAAAGATTGATATTAATTTCAACCTAGATGATTCCTGAGAAAAAGGGTCTTGACGGACGGACAGACAGACAGACCAACGGACAACGAAGTGATTCTATAAGGGTTCCGTTTTTGATACGGATTACGGAGCCCTAAAAACATAAATATGTTATGTAAATGTATAGGATATATGTTACAATGTTTTGCTACGATTTTCTATGACTATAATCACGATTTTATCAAACAATTATTCACAATTAAATCACGGACGCGATTGGACTCCCACGCTCTGTCGTGACTGTGTACTGTAGATATTGGTTCGATATCGAACTTATTATGAGTGTTTTTTTTTATGTTAGATATTGACAGACGAGCATGAGGTTCACTTGATGCTGATACCTCAGCCACAGAACATCATCAATGATGCGCTGTCGACCTACTTTTTACTTCTAGCATTCGGAAATCCATAGACTGAGACCGAAACGCGCAATTTGCATTTATGAACGGTGGCACGCTACCCGGTCGGAACGTGTGGAAGGAATATCGCCTTCCACACGGTTAATGCCCGAAGTTACCAGACGTGATTATAGAGAATTATAAACCCGCGACACATTAATAGTGTTATACCAAATGCGCCAACGAGCCCGTCAAATTCCGTTGATTGACGCTTTTTTTTATATTTTAAGGCTAATTAGTATTACATATCATCAGAAATTACTCTCGAAGATGAGCTTTTACTTTCACTATAATTAATGCTCTTATCGCTGTCTTTTTTATTCGTTGTTCTGTTCATTCTATGCACATTCACTGCTGAAACACAACGTATGTGTTTCTAAGACAGAGCCGTGTATGTTGAACCACAACATATTATGTGTTTTTAAGTCCAAATTACGTATGCTGAAACACAACTGATGTGTTTTAAGTCCAAGTCGCGTATGCTGAAACACAACTAATGTGTTTTAAAGTCCAAGTCACATATGCTGATATCGACGGTCCCTACCTATATAAAGATCTTCTGAGTCCGGTTTATTGACATGTCGCTTTGTACGTAGGGACCGTCGATATATACAGTTATGTATCACATATATCAGTTTTTAAGTCCAAGTTGCGTATGCTGAAACACAACTGATGTATTTTTAAGTCCAAGTCTCGTTTGCTGAAACACAACTGCCAGAAGGCAAACTAAGATGTAAGATATCGACATCGAAAATTCTGACAGAAAAGATATCTCGATCGACAAATATATCTATTTTTGATATTAAAAGTCGAGTTTAAAGTGTAATTTTCATGTTGGACCCGGAAGAAATAAAGAGATTATCGATTAAAACACGAGAAAACGGTCGACAAAATTTTGTCGCGGATATGTCATGCTGCTGATGTGTTTTTAAGTCTGAGTCGCGTATGCGTAAAAACACGAAAACTGGGTAGCAAGATCAATGGATGATAATCTGGATTAGCATAATTAGGATTATTACTAATATAGAGCAATATGTTTTTTATGGAATTGAATTTGTATATATTTTTTATAATGTAGCCTTTTTGGGTGATTAATCCTTTTTAAGATATATAACGAATATATTATCATAATGAAGTAATAAGTGTCGCTATATTTTACTCAAGTCTAATAATGTATTCATTCCGCATTTTAATATTTCCCTCAAAGTGCACAGGTGTTAGACGAATCGATCTTTATATTTTGTATTTATTAGTCATTGTTATAGTTTTATTGCCAAAAAGTAGAGAAATACACATTTATAACAGTATGCGATTATATGCGATTTTAATGATAAGTGCTTTTAGTGATGATTTATTTTTTCAACATTTTCACATATTCACATGCCTATTAAAAAGGTAGTAGGTAAACCAAATAAAATTTTATCAAGTGAATATTACAATTTATTTTGATATTTTTTTGTGGGTGGTTAATTGTTTGTTTTTTTCTTTAATAGGTAATATAAGATTTTTTGAATATTTCAAATCTTAAAATTGAATTGTGTCTGTAAGCAGATCTCAGCAAGCCCTTGGCCTATTTGAAAATTTATGTTAAAATAAACTTAAGCGAATTACTGAGGTTTTGCGAAGCCAGAATTTTCATTTCACAAAAATTAATGTCGAATCTTTGGTAAGTAATGTTCCCGCTCCAGCTTGCCGCTGCGAAGCGTCATGAGTTGCGATGAGGCCATCTAGAAAACTAACTAACAATATTATTATATTATTTTTAGTATATTACTGAATCTAAACTAAATTGAAAGTTATTTTAATTGTAGCAATAATTTATAAAAATTGGTTCTCTCCTCTGAGAGACTTACTAAATGTTGTAAAAGTTTTTTTACTGAAAGGACAGCAGCAATTAATATTACGCTAACTTGAAAAAGATTTACGCCATATGCAGCTTAAAGCAAAATTGTGATTACTTTTTAAGTATCTAAATTATTTCAAAGTTATCACAATTTTTCTATGAAATCTTCTGGCGTAAAATATACTTTTTCAAGTTAACGTAGTTAACGTAGTTAGTTGCGGCTATCGACATAAATTATACGGGCAGATTATCATACTTTAAAATTAAAATAAATGAGTGATATTCAAACGATTCTAAAGCTATGAAGCGAAGTGGCACTCTGACTGAAGCTTTAAGTAGTCAACACGAAACTACTCGTATTATAGTAATTCTGCATATATCATGTACCCATTTAATGTAAATCATTGAAACCGGAGGAATTATGGAACTGTTGTGTTTCCTTATCTCTTATTTATTAGGGTTTTAATAATTAATTATAACATTCCGTGAAGTAACTTGCCGATAAATACAGAGTATAATGGAGTGATGCCAATTTCTTATTATTAAGTAACATATATAATCAAGGTGGAAGACGGAGTTTCTGTTCAATAAACAATGCTTAATAGTTTCCATAAAGTATAAAACGTGTTTATACGTTACTATCGATCTTCTAATTTATAATGTTTACGCAATTTTGTAAATACGACATTATAGAATTCTATAAATACACTACAATACGGTCATTAACGTCATTAAAGAGTGAAAATTTTCAAAAAGTAAGCTGTTCCAAGAAAATACACCATGCTACGATTTTCATACAGTGTTAGGAATACCCAAAGTAAAGCGAAAGGTATCCACCACTTTCAATGTTTTTAGATTAAGTATTGAGTTAAATATTTAAAGGGAAGCCGGTAGGTATATAATACATCCGTTTAAAAAGTGGTGAATACAGAGGAAAATGGAAAGATGCTATTTTTTAATATTTAGTTAGTAAGTTACGGTATAAGTAAAAGACGGAGTTTTCGTTCAATAAAAAATGCTTAATAGTTAACATAGCCTCTATGACGGGTTCAATACGTTGCTATCTTGGTAATACGACGCTGTTTAGAATTCTGAAAAAACTCTAGGATACGGGCACAAATCCTATACCAAACCATTACATCATCTCTTTATAATCTGTTTCTTTGTTTTGAAAGAAGGACAAGCCACCAAGTCATTCCCCTCTTAATAAGCGAATGGGTGGATATCAAAAAAGGCGTGAACTGACACTATTAGACAATAAGGGGTGGTGAGGGTAAATCCCTGGGCCACCAGAAATAAGATCTAGATATGAAAGTGACGTTTTCTAGGTAGTCTTTTCGCTTTTATATTATTTCATACATAGTACATACACAGCTCATGTTTCAGTAGATTGCGATGTTAGTGACGAACCTAGACTAAAGGAGATCGGTGTAGCTTAGTACTGAATGATTCGTGTTAAAAACATAATTATGTATCATGTGAAAAAAAAGGAATTGTTTTATTTATTTGTGACAAAAGAAAAACACAGAGCAGAACATTCTACAAGGGTAAGTGCCACAAAAAGGGCTCCAACTCAGCAACTTGCTGGCTGTAAAACAATCAGCGCTGATAACATATCCTTCCTATTAAATTTTGGCAATTTTAACTCTTACAATGATTTTTTTAAGCCATACACTTTATTTTCTCCAGTTTAATTGTTTTCGATTAAATTCGCAAATATCCCGTTAGTAACTAAAGAGGTCAAAATATTAGACATTTATATGTATAATATATATATCTCTATTTAACACATCACTTAATTGTAACATGACCGCTTCTGTGGCTCAGTGGCAAGCGCGATGCGTTTAGCACCGGAGGTCCTGGGTTCGAATCCCGGGGAAACAAATTAAAAATAAAAAAAAATCGGTCAGGCACAGAAGACTTATCACCTACTTGCCTGTAAAGAAAAATGATCAGTGAAACAGAGTACAGACATAGACTAGGAAATTCACTAAGTAGCAATATAACATGCATTCTTTTCGTTTTTAATCATAAAATAAATATTTAAGCACATAGTCTGTAACTTTTGGTAATAGTCTTTTTTTAACGGTTTAAAACGCGATATATTATTAATATTATTTATCCCGACGTTTCGGATGCTTTTCAGCAACCGTGGTCGCGGCAGACTGAAAGATGATGTCGTAATAAAGTATTTTATTTAAATGTGTGATACTCGCTTTAATAATAGTCAATATTAATAGCCTTTTTTTAAAAGACCAGTTTTAAACTAATAAAAATAAATTGTTTTTCTTTAATTAGCTTCACTACTTTACTCTACTGGTTATCTGACGCACCGCTGCCCGCATCATCCTAACAGGAAGACAAGATTACAACACTGTCTACTTCACTGTTAGTTACACTTAGAATTAGGTCAGTTATAACATTGTCTCTTGGTTGTGTTCATTTTATACGCATTTATTAAATAATTATTAAATAACCATGATTTTGAGGAACGAGTTTATAAAGGAGTGAAAGAGTCGAGAGTGGTCGATCTGGGCGAACGTACCTCGATCATCGGAGAAGTTCTTTAATAGGGCCAGGTCAAAAGTACTCGAAACCGACGAGCGTGTATGAAAGCATTGATGAAATTGGAAAAAGCGAAAGGTATGCAAGGATCGGAGCGTATGGAATTCCGTGATCTTTGCCTACTGCAATGGCGTGATGTATATGTATGAATGGGTTTAAAAAAAATAAAAATTTTGAAAATTACATGAAAGTAGTGTCCACGATACTCAAACAGAGATAAAACTTATAAATTACGTTTTGGATCATCGTAATACTATCCAAAAACTAAAATTATCTTGGTGTTAAATTTATCTTCCAAATTTTCAATAAAAACACACTTAAATTTAAATAATTATATATTTCAGTCTTAACATATTATACTATAATAGTATTTTTTGTATAAAAGTAATAGTTTCGGTTTTCTTTTTCTTTTATTCGGATATATGTTTGTGTGTATCAAATAAGGTATTCTTATAATATAATTATTAAGATCACTTTTTAGAATTGATTTTATTATTAGACTAGCAACGCGCCCCGGCTTCACACGGGTGCAATGTAGATGTAGGTACTATACACAAAACATAGCCTATGTTACTCGCTGATAATGTAGCTTTCTCTTGGTGAAAGAATTTTCGGTCCCGTAGTTTTTGAGTTAATACATAACATACAAAAATACAAATCTTTCCTCTTTATAATATTAGTATAGAAGTACCTATACATATAGGTTAAACTAATATTCTAAGCTAATCACAACAATTGTTGGTGACATAATCTTTGCACAAACCCTACTTTAATAAGTCACTACTTCCGATGAGATCATAATCCTACTTACAAAAGCCAAGATCTCAAGCTAGGCTTAAACAACACTAACACATAGATAAGTCCGTAATATGATGGAAAGGTGTCATCAAAGTTTATACATACGATTAGGTTTAAAAAATCTAGGCTTCAAACTTATTGTTTATATGATAAGGGTCCATATATAACAAACGCAAATAATAACATTAAAACTAAAGAGATTAAAGAAAATCATTCAGTTTTAATTGAGGCTAAAATTCCAGCACTGATTTTCAGTGACTCCAGCTAGAGTAGCATCAGCACGTCATGACAACAGCCAGGTGAAAATCATTGTAGTGAGTAGTAGTACAAAGTTACTGCTTTCCTATTTGCTATCATTTGTATTATTTTCTTTTCTTTAAAACTGGTTAACTAGATATAAGTTTTATGTATTTTTAAGGTGGTAAATTGGTGTTATATATCAAATTTAGGCAGGATTCCAGAAATATGAATAAAATGTCTGACTTGATTAACATGTTAAAATATCGGTGCTACATCGTTTTGTAAAGAGCAAAACGATTTGTTTCTCTTTTTTTAAGTGGTGTAGGTAGTAAATTTCAGAAAATATAATAATACGATAAGTTAATATTGTCTTTTATTAACGCGAGTATCACACATTTAAATAAAATACTGTATACCGGATTAAAACGCGATTTATTATTTAAATTATTTATCCCGACGTTTCCCGAAGTCTCCCGCGACCACGGTTGCTGAAAAGCATCCGAAACGTCGGGATAAATAATTTAAATAATAAATCGCGTTTTAATCCGGTATACAGTATTTTATTTAAAATACGATAAGTTCTAGAAATATAGCAAATCTATTTAAACTGATGATGATAGGAAAATTTGGGAAATTTTGAAAGTCGGTGTTCATTTTAGTAATGAGAATTTAATAGTGAAAATTAAAGAAACACTATTACAATACGTATACTTAATTACTTTGATAAGGAAACTGCTTTACCAATTACTATATTATTTATATGCCCCATTCAAATGATAAAGAAAATTAACGCCTAATCGCCTTATTGATTAATTATTAAGAGCAAAGCTTACGAATCAATTTTTTAAATAATAATTTAGAGGGCAAGTGTGGGTGTGTTAAAACTGTCCATATTTTAGACTTACGTAGACCGACGAAATTTTATAAAACAGTCAAATCGCTAAAAATTACGTAGATCAAGTCATCCCTAAAAACCCTTTAAGCATTTTACACAACTCAGTTGAAAGCGAAAGTAAATTAGAGCGGTCTGTAAAAGCAGAAAAAGGTAGCAATTTATTTGAAGAAAAAAAAATCGTTTTGTGCAAATACCAAAAATAGACAGCGAAAGTTTTAAGCCGAAACAAATGTATTGTCAATAGTATCAAACAATGATACCAAGTAGCAAAACCATAAAGTTTTATTGAACGTTCACTTTCACATTTCTACAAGCCTTGGGTAATTATGCAATTGACTGTCTTTGTTATTGTCTTACCTGCTCCATTTTGTTTTTTTTTTCATATTATTCTGGAGTTTCAAATGCTTTGTGACGCCGGCACGCCGACTCCTTGTTTTATTTCAACTATACTTTTATGGTATTCTAAGTCATCATGAATTTTAAAAGTTTATAATGTAACGGATTAATTTTTATGATTATTTTCCCATTTTTGGGAGGCCGAAAAACTTGTTAGTTAGCTAACAATATTTTGTAGTAACTATATCAATATTATATTTTTTTATTTCTTTAATATATAGAGTGAATTGGATAAACAATCATAGCAAAAATTTCACAATAGTATTGATTCCATTTTTATATTGTGAAAGAAAGGAAAATATATGTACTTACGTTTATAATTTATTTGTTGTAATTTTTTACACGCTTCTATAGACCGGTAATAAAAAAATATTCTGTATCTATAAATATATATGAATCAGAGTACTAAAAATAAACATACATAAATAATTTATTATACATATAAAATGCGGTTTACTACTCACATTCTCTGTTTGTTGTCGCATTTTCCAAGATATACAACTAAATACTATGTATTGTAGTTGATATCTATGTATAGTGAATTCCTGAGTTTCTAGTGTAGCATGCTGACCATTTTGCTTTACAAGCAAGTTAGCGAATTATATTCTGTGCCCTGCTAGATATAATCTTTGGTGGTTCAAAGGAGTTTTAATACCGTTCTATGAAGAAAAGTAATTTTTAAGTTAGGTCGTTTTAATTCTAAACGTGCGATATATTTAAAATCGATTCATCAATAAGTATAGTAATAATTTGCATCAGATTTAAAAGAAATATTCAAATAAAGAGACAATATTGACGCCTCTTAAAGCAAGCGTCGGCACCCTTTTACTAATT
Organism: Anthocharis cardamines; assembly: GCA_905404175.1. NCBI lineage: Eukaryota > Metazoa > Arthropoda > Insecta > Lepidoptera > Pieridae > Anthocharis > Anthocharis cardamines. The sequence continues at coordinate 11,288,728 of FR989952.1, read as the reverse complement.
CTTTAAAATCGTAATAGTATGCATTGTCTTCTTTCAAGGTTCGAATCGTCAAAAAGTAAACAAATTTTATGGGGACTTTATTGGTCTAGAAACACTGTTTATGGGCGTTCGTCCCAACTTTTTTTAGCTAAAGTGACAACCGCCAGTCATTTCGTATGTAAATAAAATACGTAGAAACGTCAAAAAGACAACGAAACATGTGCTCCGAACAATACTTAAAAATGGCAAATCGAATTTTTATGATGCGAATAATAAAATAGACTTGTTGTATAAGAAAATCTACTTATTGTCATGTTTTGTTTACGGTCGGCTTTTGTCATATTTCCCCTAAAGTTTTTTTTTTACTTTTGCTTTTGAATACTTTTGCTTTCAATATGGGAATGTTGTTTGTTTTTTGTACAAAACACAAACGACGGATTCGATGATTAGCTTTTAAAGGATTTGCATAATTTATTTTTATTGCGTTTTCGTCGAAATGACATCCAGCCAGATCGGACTCTTGATGACAATTAAAATACATTGTCTTTTTAATCATTTAATACCTGCTACTTTTATTAGAACTGAATGAATCTGTGTGGTTATTAGTTAAATGAAACGTATCTGAATGAACATTTATTTATAGTAAGTTAACGAGGCTATAAATTTCTAAAAGGCTGATAACACATCTGAGATATTGGTTCAAGGCGGAGGTGATTACTTACTATCAGGTAACCTACCCGCTCGATTGTCTGCTGTTGTGGTTATTATCAAAAGCCGAAATTTGTAAAGATGTCAAACTCCGCAGGTTTCGAACCGCGACCCAATGGAACGTAAGTACACAAGGCGATAAATGCCTGTCAAATGTTAATATGGTTGGTTTCAAAATACGAGGCTATTTTGTAAAAGACCGACAACGTATCAGAGACGATTCGAGTTTCATTCGGATACTTACCACCCTCCGGCTCGACTGCTCAGTACTAAAAAAAGACATGGAAAAGATGTGTCGCAGACCTATTTCTTTGACTGCGATCATTTCAGCTATATACACATATACTGCCGTCTTACTTTATGAAAGAAGGTTACGATATTTACGATTTTGTATAGCTCTGTCACTTTCTCTCTCTCAGGTTTATGTATCAAATAAATATTTACTTTTCTTTCCCCGGGATTTGAACCACTGCTAAACCACTGAGCCTCAGAAGCGATTTATGAACCAGTATACATTTAAAAACTATCATTTAAATTTCATATAGAGAAATGAAAAACTGACATTTAAAAAAATCTTAGTTCTTTTTCGCTTTTTTGTTATTTAAAGGTCTTTAAGACTGTTTTTGAAACCTCAACATCCTAGAAGAAACAGTGTGACGTTTTTAAAGGGTAATACTACTAATAACAGTTTAAAATCGAGGCTGAGTGGTAATAATATTATTATGATGTAGTTTTTTTAAGAAAAATATCGTATTAAATAAGTAAGGCGGATGTGTTCGAGGACGATACGCTAAAAAAGCCTGGCAAAAGTGAATGGAGCAAAATTAAATGAACGCCGTGTCTATTGTTCAATTATCTATGTTTCATACATGTAAAGGTCGGTGATGAACAATTAAACTACATGTAGTAGTTGTATGTAGATATTTATCAAACAAACAACAACATATACAATGTACATACATAATAATATTGTATTTTATTAACGTATCAAATTTAAATAAAATCGCGTTTTAATCCGGTAAAAGTGTTTCACTGTTTTATTTATTTATTTAAATAAAATAGTGAATAGAAGAGGTTCAGATCAGGTTGGATGAAATGGAGAGAAATATCTGGAACAACTTGTGTTCCACGGATACCCTTAAAACTTAAGGGAAAATTCTATAAGACCGTGGTAAGACCCGTTTTGATGTATGGTTCTGAATGTTGAAATGTTGGATGAAAAACGTTTGCATGTATCCGAGATGAGAATGGTTGAGAGAGAGGTGGATGGATAAGACGAAGTTTGAGAGTAGCGCCAGTTAATGAAACATTGAAAGGTAATCGTTTGGCTTGGTGTGGGTAAGTTATGAGGAGAGATGAAGTGCATGTATCTAAAAAAGTTTTGAATATGAAAGTGGATGGGTATAGGGGAAGAGGGAGGCCAAAAAAGACATGGATTGACTGTGTGAAGAATGGGAAGAGGGAGGCCAAAAAGACATGGATTGACTGTATGAAGAATGATAGTGTTTGAAAGGTGTGACTGATGATATGGCGAGTGAAAGGAGAGAATGGAAGCGGAGAACATACTGCGCCGACGCCAAATAACAGAAAAAAGGGAACAGGGCAAGAAGAAGAAGAAGACTTCGCTGACATAATTTCTTTGAAGGAGTAGAAACTGAAAATGCCTTTAATCATTTTCGCTTTTGCACATCCTTTTTATGCTATAGAGTTTAAAATATATTAAAAAAAACATTACTTTTAAATTATGGTTTGTAAGATTTTCACTATCTAAGGGACCCAACATAAAAGCTTTTTATATAAATAGGATATTTTTTTAAAATAGGAAATATTTGGTCGTTACGATTTACCTCAAAAACTACTCGACCGAATTTAAAATTATTTAGAAAGTTACTTACTTATACACCAGTAGAAAGCTACATTATCAGCGAGTAATATAGGCTATTTTTTATGTGTATTACTATATCTATCTATCTACATCTACGTTGCGCCCGTGCAAAGCCTGGGTGGATCGCTTGTAAATTACATATGTGTTCTCGCATTTAAAAGGCAACATTAGAACGTTCACTATTCGTGAGAAAATACAGTGCGTGCGTATATTTTATTTTTAGGGAACCTCGTCAATAATTTACATTGTGCAACAAACCAACAATATTATTCTTACATAATGATACCTTATCTGCGACTGCCCTGCGGCTCACTGCAAATAGTACTTCATTGTGTTCAAAACTAGTACATTCAGTTTTACACTCTATTCCCATAAATATGAAGTTCAATGTCGATTCAAATTCAAGATTACAATAAAAATTCAAGAGTACGTATAATCAGAGCTACGTGACATTCGCTAGTACACGTATAGCCGTGTAACATTTCAATACTATCGCTGTTTTATGACACAGTCCGAAATCTGAAACGTGCTTTTAAGAAAAACTATATAATACTTTAATACTTGGTGTTAAAGTTGAAATTCAAATGCTGCAGTTAATGCAGTTCGAACATTATGTATCATTCAAACGTGTACGCTACCTCACGTTAGGACCTTAGCAGGGTAGTGAAAAAGCATCTATGCGTTCCCTTTGCTTTGCAATTCTAAACTTAAATATCAAAATTTAGGGTCTACAATTGGTCGAAGTTATTGTAGCTATAAGACAAGATGTTTTAGAGCTTTGGCATTAGAACCTTGGCTGAAGTGGGACGTTACTCAGTTACCACAGAGAGCCTAACTACAGCACAGAAGGTGTTTGTGGCGTAATTTCAAGCCTTTATTGCTGTTACCAAGTAAGCTCCATTGGTTGACTATTGCATAAGATTAACCATGAAAAGTTATTCATTCAGCCTTTTTAGGTATACATTCTTATAATTATCGGGAACACCTCACTAAGTTATGTACTTACTCCGCTGGCTCAGTGACCCAAAGTGAGTCTAAGCCTCCACCTAACCTATTGTAAAAAAAACTCTTCTTTTTATAACCAACTCCTCAACTGTTCTGATACTGATACTATGGAGTGCTCCTAAAAATTTATTGATTGAAACCGGCATTGTTGTATAATAAAATTGCTTGCGAGACTGATGTCACACACATAATGAAATTAAAAGGTGTAATTTTTCTTACTATTCGATGTTGTTTTGTGATGTTCGATGTTGGATTATAAATTGATGTTTATATAACAAAACTAGCGTTTTGAAGGTGCGCTGGGATTCAAACAGCCTGCGAAAGTTTGGATTGTGGTATGTGTAGTTGACACTCGTTCATTTAGAAATGAGACTGAGTCGAGAGGAGAAAGACTGTGGTGGTAATGGTTTTGCGAGATGAAATGCTTGGCAAAATCCTGCGTCGAGGGTGAAGATCCTGTGGAGGGCAACAAGCAGCCCCATGACATACGTATATACATGGTCATTCGGAACGCGTCTTCTGTGAAGAATAGCCCGGTGGCAATACTTGTGCACTCTGAAGTGTTTGCCAATACTAATTCAGTCTCTTCCGCTCCCAGCTAAAATACCATGTCAAGGTGAAGGCGCGAGGAGAGACATACATGGTCATTAGGAACTGTGACAGTGTCTTCGGGAAGAATAGCAACACCACAGTAACTACACTTGTGTACTCTGAAGTGCTTGGCGATGAATAAAATATACAGCGACATCGGCTATTCAAAGCTAGCCATATAATATTGCAATCAATGCTTGGCCATATGACACGAATAACGCGATGCAGATAGTATTTTCAGTTGTGATGAACCATTTGCATATATCTGAATTTTGATTTACGTATTGTTGTCTAAAACTAATTACAAGGTTATATGGTTTCATCTAGAATACTCATAGCTCTGATAAAAACTTTACTTTTCGAGGCATACGCAGCCACTTAAATATTTATGAAGTATTTTAGATCCGAGAGCGAAATTAAAGTGGCAAAAAATTGGCAGACAACCTTACATCGACTTATGGAAGTAAAAAATTACTAGTATTTCTGTTCTGACACGTAATACGTACGTTGTCTAGACATTCAACATTCAAAGTGCGAACATCGTTATTCATACACTCCAATTTACCAACGATATATTATATGTATGGTAAAGTCACGTCTGGAATAATAGTAGGCAATGGCGGGACTACCGTACAAGCCCAAAAGCCCGGCTTGCCTACTTTAAGGTATATATATAAAAAACGTATATATGTATGATAATCACGTAATCATAATATATGATATAAAAGTTATATTATATCAAATTATTATATTATATTTAGGTAGCACACTTATGACTACAATAAAAATGCTTCTAATTTTACATTTACTGTTATATTGATTAGGTGCATTTTTTTATGGTTGCATTAATTATAATAATAAATAATCCCGCCACTGATAGTAGGTACATATATAAAGGTGATATAGGTATTATAATAACATACTAAAACTATGGTACGGAAACTGCAGTCTCTGAAGCAATATTCTGTAAACCGAAAAATATTATCAAAAAAAAGAGAATAAATATCTTCTATAGTTCACGAAAATACACAGTAGATTTGTGGCCTAAGCCAAGTAAATCTTCTATATTTCCAAGTACAGAAAAATACAGCAAATGAGCATGCATGCAGGGCTAGCATGGTGTATTTGCAATCATTTAATAAATGAAAATCACTTAACAATTCAGCAATTAAATAATAGCAGGAAATCTGTTCAAGATTTTTTTTAAATCTATAAAAATCAAATTATTACTCCCATAAAAAGCTAGGTCAAGTGAATGTGTACATATAAATAAAATACTGTATACCGGATTAAAACGCGATTTATCTGGGGGCACGATAGTGCCCCGCCAAGTCGAGCAAAAAGTGGCACGGCCGTACTATCCTTTTCTCGAAGTAGTTCGGGCCATTTTCGACCCCCTATAACTTCGTTGTGGATAAAACTAGAATCCTGAATTTTCAGTCACTAAGCAGACATTGTATAAACTCGGTATATTTCAAATATCATTCTGTTTGAACCAGTAGTTTAAGAATTATAACTAGTCAAAGTTTGATAATTTGTCACTCACTCACTGACTGACCGATCATCAAAACTCTAAGGCACTTCTAGCAGACATAGAAACTTGAAATTTAGAATACAATTAGTGTTTAGTCTATAAATCAAGGAAAAACTACAATATTCTGAAATTTCGGTCCAGTTTTCTAGATATACAATTTTTTTTTGTATTTCTGTATGTAATGAATAACTTAAAAACTACTGGACCGATTTTAAAAATTCTTTTACCGTTAGAAAGCTACATTATCACTGAGTAACATAGGGTATTTATTACTAGAAAAAAATAGAGATCCTTAGAAATCCCTACTAAAAACAACCCAAGGTGTAAAAAAATTAGCCATAAAATGTCTTTCACCGCATGTGCTGCGGAAAGTATTGATGATAGAACAAAAAAACGTTCTACAATATTATAGAACATATCAAAATCTACAAAAAACTTCACGAGACCATATGTCCAACTATTGTAGTTATGTCACTATAACTACTTTTTTACATTAAAAAGTTGATAAAAATGCCGATCAAAATCAGACTGTTATCCATAGCTTTGTATTAATTCTTATCCAAATAAACTAAGAAAAGGACTATCTACAAAAAGAAATGAGATGCCATCAAAAACATATATTGTAAAAAAAGCCAAGTCTTGCAACTCAGTTCTTCTATCGTAAAAAGTTGTGAGATCCATATAATACCAAGTCGGTCAATTTATTCAGTCTCTACTGAAGGATCCTTCTGTCTTAAGTTATTACGTAATTAGCTAACCTAACAACATCTTATAGTGATCATATCAATATCAATATTAAAAATCTTTGATGTTTAAAATAAAAAGATTGACTTGGCAATCGCACTAAACAATCTAATTTAATATAATATGTATTACTTGTGAGATACATTATGTTTTTAATAAAATAAAAAAAGATACATTGTGATTTCATGCGATAGCCGAGCCAATCTATTTATTTTAAACATCAAAGATTTTTAATATTGATATTGATATGATCACTATAAGATGTTGTTAGGTTAGCTAATTACGTAATAACTTAAGACAGAAGGATCCTTCAGTAGAGACTGAATAAATTGACCGACTTGGTATTATATGGATCTCACAACTTTTTACGATAGAAGAACTGAGTTGCAAGACTTGGCTTTTTTTACAATATATGTTTTTGATGGCATTGTTTATATTGTTTCAATTATTATTTATCCCGACGTTTCGCATGCTTTTCAGCAACCGTGGTCACGGGCAGACAGAAAGATGACAGTTGTCTGAGTTTTGAAATGTCACAATAGGTGACCACGGTTGCTGAAAAGCATCCGAAACGTCGGGATAAATAATTTAAACAATATAAATAATAAATCGCGTTTTAATCCGGTATACAGTATTTTATTTAAATGTGTGATACTCGCGTTAATAAAAGACAATAGAATGTGTACATAATATAAAGGATTTACAGTCGCATCTTTGGAACAAAACGAGCACGAAATTAAGTGCAACGGACGGACTAAAGTTTGAATCAAAACAAAAGACGTCTTGAATTTACATGAGGCTACCTGCCGAAATTTCTTCGCCTACGCAGTCGTATCACGCTTTGGAGTCCCACTGTCAGCGTCAAAATACATAAGAAAATAATTATTTGTTTTCGTTTATTGTATGTATTTCTTGGTATGGGCATGTTATGAGGAGAGAGTCTAAAAAAGTTTTAAATATGAAAGTGGATGGGTATAGGGGAAGAGAGAGGCCAAAAAAGACATGGATTGACTGTGTGAATAATGATATGTGTTTGAAAGGTGTGACTGATGATATGGCGAGTGAAAGGAGAGAATGGAAAAAGAGAACATACAACAGAAGAAGAAGAAGTATGTATTTCAAAAAATATACGAAGATTTTCATTTCGATATATATTTTTATAAAAATAACCTATTCGAGTCACAAAGTTTGTTGTTTGTTCATTTTGACGACAGTATAATATACCTACAGAATATGTACTTATTAACAGAGGTTGTGTTTTGTTTTACTTCTTTAAACTCTTGTATATATTCTCGTTAAATTGTCAAATCTTCAACCATATTATAAAAGATGCATATATGCGCTATACTACAGAAATAAGTTATAATTTGGAACTATATATGGCTATAATTTCCACGTATTTTTCGCTAGAAGTGCAACCAATAATGACTTGAAAAGTGTGGGTTGAAGCAATTGTCCAGCTGACATTCGAGATCACACATAAAATAACAATGTCCTAAATCAACCTTGAAAATAATATACATAGAACCATGTAGTATAAGGTGCGGCAATGTCATAGGATAGTTTTTGCGGTCGCCCACGCTGTGTATCTGAAGAATTTGACTTACCCAAGAAGGTCATACATGCATTGTCTTTTTGTAAGCTATATTTATTGTCGTAGTGACCCTTTTGTGGTGTGTAATAGATTTGATTTTATTAGTAAAATAATAAATACTTTATACGATAATGAACTCTACATCTCTGTATACTTATTTATGAGAAGTAGAGTTTGTGGAACATAGAGTAAATACAAATATGTAGAGTTCATAACTAAATAATTTATAAGATAATAAACTATACATCTCTGTATACTAACTTATGAGAAGTAGAGTTTGTGGAACATAGAGTAAATACAAATATGTAGAGTTTATAACTAAATAATTTATAAGATAAACTCTACATCTATATATGATTACTTATGAGAAGTAGTTTGTGAAATATAGAGTTTATACAAAGATGTAGAGTTTATAACTATATTTAAATATAATTCCATATTACAATAAAATGCAGTTAAAATTTTAATATTTGCTAATGGTGAATGATAATGTGCTGTTTTACGGCTTTATTGACAAACATATTTTTTTTATTATTTTCGAACGAATGAACCATTCTTTTTCACGATCATTTCACCACTACTTCGCGAGTAAGACTGAAAACGACTGTGTTGTTCAAAAGGACAAGACGTAGATACTAAAAAATATGACGTCATAACTTTATGCAATCACATTCATTAGAAAGATGGCATGATTTTTAGAAGGATTGTATATTTAGGTTAAAAATCGTAAATTTTGAGTTCCCTGTTCATCCAAACGAACGATTATCATCTCAAAAGTAACACACAAAATTTCAAAAATCCATTATTAATTTTAATTGGGCATTTGCTACAAATACACTTAGGTATTGGACCAGTTAGGAATAATGATAACTTGAAATAAGTTCGTTCAGTTATACTAGGAGACTAATAATCATTTTCTACACAACATAAAATATTCGAAATCAATCTCAAAAAATCTTAAGTGTCTACGCATTTACGAGTAATTATTTATCTGATAAGTAATTAAATGCGTACTTAAATTTAACGACTTGATTTTTAGATGAGTTTTAAAAATCGCAGCCATTTGAATGATTACGTACAAAAAGACACATTTAAAAGTTAATGATTTTTTTTAAATTAACAAAGTTTTTGAGAAAGTGAAAATGTTCGTTTATTGAACTGGCATTCAATATTTAAATGATCTTTTTTCAGGTTTCAAAATAACCTCGTTACTCTCGTAAGCATAGCTTTTCTAAATAATAACCCAGTATTTGTTGCTACTACATAATGATACAAGTGAGTTCCCGAGGCCCCCTAGTGTGGCATTTGGCAGACCCATTTCTGTATTGGAGTCATTACAGAAATGGGTCTGCCAAATCTGTTTCTTGCCGGTTCTTCTCCATGAGATCCACTTTTTGGAACCGTGCAACTAGACGTTTCATAAGAGCCTGCAAAGGCCTATTTGAAATAAAAAACTTTTGATTTTGATTTTGTTTCTGTTTCACTGATAATTTTGCTTTACGGGCAAGTAGGTGATCTGCCTTTTGTTTCCTGCACGACCGCTTCTTTTTTAAATTTTTGTTTTCCCCGGATTCGTATCCAGGATCTCCAGTATTAAACACATCACGTTTACCACTGAGCCGCGAAGGCGGTCTACACACTACACAATGATAGATGATATTAAAGTATGAATAAAATAGTTAAGTATAATTCTAGTAAGGTTGTGTTATTTAGCGATGCGTCGTAACACAAAAGGCTGTAAATCTTTTGACCTTCCTCTCACAATCAGGACGGATACATTAATGTGTGGAGAAAAAATTCTAACAGAAAAACGCCAATTAAAACGTGAAAGGAAACGTTATTTTTAGCTTAGCGGAAAATTGAGGCTTTTTAATTATTGTTTGAAATTATAGGTACTTTAAGACTTGATACGATCTAAGTTTTCCACAATATATAGCCAATACATAGATTAGAATTACAGTGGTACATTGTTTAGTACTTAAATGTACAATGGGTAGGTTGGCGTATGAGTATCTATTCACAGTAGATTTCGAATTGAAAATTAATATAGGTTACCTAGCCTAGAGACTAGACGCTACAGCACAAGCGTGTATCATGCAAGTCTGTCGATGGACAAAAAAGTAATTAACTTTGACAGAATAATTTCGGTGATCTTGTTAAGCACTGTCTGCGATTACTGAGGGACTAGCACGAACGACTGTCGAAAAAGTATTCGAAAAGCCGAAAAAATAATTTGAAATTTCATACAAATGATAGCTCGATGATACGAACACTTTTTCGATAAATGTTCATGCTAGCCCGTTTGATACGGAGCGTTCAAAGTAGAAAGTCAATAATGCTTAGGATCATATATAAAATTATTTAATAATCTCTTTTTGATGTATAAATTCACTATTAACACTAGTAACATTAATGGCCGTTTTATATTTGCTATTAGTGTACAAATATATTTTTCGTCGAAGATTTTGAATAAAACGGACTACGTTGTTGGGAAACTTGCTTTTCGACATCGAACTCAAACAAATGTATTTTGCTGAATTTTCGCTGTGAAATCCTAATATCTTATTTCAAATAAATTAACGAGCTAAGTTAATTAAGGGTTAGTTCAAGTCAAAAATTTCCTTGTATGTAGACTTCACACGACGCTGGCCTTGGTTGAATGATCGTAATTGTAGAATGAACGACGGAATGCCACACTCAAGCGTGTACTGATACATGGTATGATGATGCACGTAAATAGTTCTATTTTTATGTCTCTATGACGTAATATTCGACCTATTGCTAATTGTCAGTGTTAGTGCTTTCGCGAAAGTAATATCTAGATTGGTACTAAGCCATCATAGGTGGATAGCATAAAGTGACATACAGAATTGAAAAACACTTAACCATCAACCTGGGAATCGAACCCGGGACACATGGGTTAGCAGACGAACTCTCGATGACAAGACCACATACGCAGTCAGGTGATCAAATCCTGGATAATTGGTAGTCAACGCAAGGGGAATACTATTATGCATTTCATCTGCCTAGCACTAGAAGCTTTTGACGAGCTCGTTGGCGCGTTCGGTAGAACACCTGCCGTGCGCATCGATGGGTCGTGGGTTCGAATCCCACCAGGAGCAACATGCTTATAAGCACATCTGTAAACATGTTTTCCCCACGTCTGGTAACTTCGGGCATTGATCGGGTGGGAGGAATATCTAAATTCCGACCGGGTAACGAACCACCGTTCATAGATGGAAAAACCGTGAAGTGCATAATGCGCGTTTCGGTTTCAGTCTATGGATTTCCGAATGCTCGAAGTAAAAATTAAGACCACAGCGCATAATTGACTGATGTTCAAGCGAACCTCTTGCTCGTCTGTCGATATCTAACATAAAAAAATATATATATATAAAATATAAAAACATTACATCGCATTAGATCAAGATGTACATCGCGAATCAGGTTCTGTGTTCCTACGAGTGATCGACAGTGTAATTAAGAATTGTTTAGATGTTTCTGCTTGCAAATTAAGTGAACATTAAGTTAATCTCAAATTGGTAAAGACATTCGAAGGTTGAACGTTTTCTGCGCACAAGATGTGAGGATGCGCTGAGAAAAGATGGAATTTCAGTCACTTTGAATAAATTAGTTATGTATCAAGTATATCTTGGTATGATATTGAATATTTAGGTATAAATTAATACAAATTCATAATATAACAAGGATTATATTCCACAAAGTGAAATCGAAGGGATTTTAGTGAGTTATAGGAACATATTTAGACATATATAAGCTAACAAAATTACCCGTAGCTCTACAATTGCCAGCTCCTAAATTATTATATGTATATTGTATATAGAGGACGACTACTGGACTGGGGGGAGAGGATATTTTACTATAAAATGAATGGGAAAGTCATAGACAACCTATCTGTGAGACATACATAAATAAACCGTCTTATAGAGGTTGCTTTCTTTAGACAGCTCAAAGAAAATATCGGCACCATACAATACTGCCCTTAAAATCTGCCACCCTAGCCTAATAAACCTGCTGATAAATCCGCCACTCATTTTAGTTTAAATGAAATTACTCTTAACATATTAATGCGATTTACGCATTATTAATTCCAACGTTTCGAATTCTTCATAGCAGGTAGATTGCTGCCCGGAGTTAATAATATAATGGATAAATCTCGTCTTAATTGGCTCAAAGTTATTTCCTTAAAATAGGACTTTAGACTTTCGCGTACTAGTAAATAATAAAAATACGCAAATGAATCGAATCATATCTTTTTGTAAATATCTTATTTCAAAAGTTAAATTGTTAATAAAAACTATGAATATATATTTAGACATTTTGTATACATTATTGTTATTTATCATAACTTATTACTTGTCTTAAGTCTAAACTAAAATAATATCATAAACACATTTCATAAAAAATACCTCGCGGCTATTAAATCAAAACAGCTCAGTATACCGTATACCTGCAATCATACCTCCATCAACTAATGATAGAAAAAACCCTTGACATTTCACTAAAGCATTTTGACCTCGCTTGTACCTAAACAGATATATTTACCATCTAAGAGAAGTCATCGCCGTATTTACACTAAGCAATTAACGGGCCATCGCTAGTGAATCGAGAAGGACACGCGCTCCGACAATATTGTTTGAGCCCACTCGTTTCGTGATTCAGTCGGTTAATACCTAGTTGGCGGCCTTGGTCGCAATTGACATTCCATGCCCTTTCTTCCACCTTGCTTATGTCTTCTTGGACGGTGATTGCATACATGAATCGTTATTAATATGCCACGCTTCCCTGCTATCCAAGGTCGCGTCTATGTATGATACCTTTATTTTCGCACGCAATAGACCCTAAGCCTTAGGATGTTCATAATAAAATGTATTATGGCTTGTCAGTATGAATAGTGTTGATACGTGATCAGATTTTCTAGACAGCAGTGGCATCTGTTGTCCGAAACAGTCAGAGGTTTTAGTATAGGTTCCGCATTGTGATTTCTTGAGGTTTGAATTATTGTAAACTAGCAACGCGCTCCGGCTTAACATGGGTGCAATGTAGATAGATGTACTGTACCCAAAAAAATACTTGAAAAAAAAGACTCGCACTTGGGCATTTTTTCGGTAAATATATTCAATCTAAAGCCAACACAATCTTTCACACTATTATTTTATTACACGTTCATATTATCTTAGACATATTATATGTAGTAAAATATTAGCATCTATTCTGCGACTCATATCGTATCATACGCAAGGTCCATCAAACTACGAACATAAACATATACCTATATACATATATTTCCTATGACATTGTAGAGGAAATGTTAGTGAAACCATTACCTATGCCGCGCGACGAGCTACCGAACTTATCATAGCAAGACGCAAGGCCAGCCTTTGTATTATTTAGCTTCACAATCCAAATCTAGAATATTTAAACAAATGTCTCTACATATCATTATGCACCTCACTAGCAAGTATAGTATAGTATGTAGTATCGGAATAAATACTCGCCTAATAAGTAAAAATCTGAGCTAATCTGTCGCTATTATTATATATATAAAATTTCTAAAATAATACATTTAATGTACTTTTATAACTCTACTAAAGTAATAACCTCACAGAATTACTTTTATAAATATACATTTTAAAGTAGAAACGTATCTGAATAAACATTAGTATATTGTAAATTATGTTCAATGTTACAATACATAATGTATTCACTGTAATTATAACCCTTCCTTTTCGCTCCGCCACGGACAAGCGCGATAAAATCAATAACCGTACGTCCTATTATCATCTGTATCCCTTTGAATTAAAGCTTAAATTTAAATGCAACATATTGCATATAGATCGTTAATCTTTTCAAAGGTTTACCTCCGCCCTTTCTTGCAAAAAAGTGCATACAAAACCGCATGCCAGTTGATTGGTGCATTAGAAAGCTGTTCCTGATTATATTATGTGCGATTTAGACCCGCGTTAGGTTCTGCCCGTCGTTTCACTTGGAAAATTGGTGGTTCCTGGAATAAAAAAGGAATTTATTCTCTTTATTTACAACTTTTTTGATAAAGAATACATACAGGACTTAAAAACAAAGAGAAGTTAAGGTACAAATAGTACTTTTATAGCTACAATGCAACGATCTCTTACTGACTTTCGTTGGCGTTAAAAACTGTAAAAGAAAAATTAATTGCTCTTTTATTATGTGGTTTAGTATGATTTTTGTTTACATAACTATTTAAGATATTTTTTTATAAGAAATATTTTTTACATAAAATTCTTATCAAACAAAAATCTTACCTAGGCTAATTCAGTTTGAAAAATGCTGGGGATAAAACCATTTTGTTGGTTTTAAAATATGTAGTAGCAGCTGGTATAATATTTAGACATTATGCCATTTCTAAAATCTCAATACATAAGATGAAATAATCATCATAATATAGCACCTATATAACCTTGAATATATTTGAAATAAAATGTTAAGAAAAGGTGTTTCATGAGTATTGAGTATATTTAAAGAAATTTATTTCAAAGAAATTATAAAATTATTATCACTTCTACAGAATAAAATACTTCAATAAACAGGAGAATACTAAGTAAGAAAATGAGTATTTTACGATATTTTCTTATATAATAGTTTTACTTATATATTTTTAAAAGTATAATTTGATCCTAACAATTAATTAGATATAGGTCCTAACCAGTGGTAGATTTACCAGCAGACTGGGTAGGTTTATGCCTAGGGCGGATTTTAGGAATGACAAATTTGGGGATCGATTTTTTTATAATGTAAGACGGTATTCCTACCTAGTACCTACGATACCTTGCAGAGTCTACTAGACAGCTTCCCGAAGACATTTCCTCTTCTCTTTGATATAATTTTAGAAACTGGCAGAGGCAAAATTTGCGAGCCTTGGGAAAATGTAAACCCGCCCCTTTTTTATACTGTTAAAAATATTTTAAGGAAACTTTAATATCTTAGAAACATGCAACTTTCACTTCTGAAGTTGCCAATGTCCGGTTTTAAAGTTACTTACACTTAATTAAATGCATTTTAACGCCAGTTGAGTTCCAATGCTGATATATTTGACAGCAAAACATTAAAGTGACATGTGTTCGTCAATGTCCTGTCAGAATAATAATACCTAATTGTATACATCATTATTATTCTTTTAAAAGACTATGTGAATTTGCATATTACATAATATGTACAATTTATTTTTGTAACAGTTAATAATAATTGTTAAATAACTTCCTCCGTAGCACAGTGGTGGGTGCATTGTGTTTGGCACTGCAGGTCCTGGGTTCGAAGCCTGGGGA
The DNA here is from genome assembly GCA_905404175.1 of Anthocharis cardamines. NCBI lineage: Eukaryota > Metazoa > Arthropoda > Insecta > Lepidoptera > Pieridae > Anthocharis > Anthocharis cardamines. The sequence continues at coordinate 11,273,363 of FR989952.1, read as the reverse complement.
AAAATGATAAAAAGATTGTGTCGGTGGTTGGACAGAGCATATATGGCTGATCACCTTAGGTTATTTATATGTCATAAATAATCTAAGCTGATCAGCTACTTACCTGTTAAAAAATATGTGTGAAACGGACATAGAAATGTATATGATCTATGCTAGGTGACTGGGGAATTCATTTTCATTTTAGGTTTTTTGGCAAAGTTTTGGCCACTTTTGAAACTTAAAGGTTGTATGCAGGACATCTCACCAATGTTTCATTATTATCGGATAGTTTAGGAGTGTATAAGACAAACATAACATAGGCAAACGTACCTCGATCAGATGGACAAAAAGACCAGGTCAAAAGCACTTGTAACCGACGAGCGTGTATAAAAGCATTGATAAAAGTGGAAACCGTATGTAATGATCGGAGCATATGGAATTCTGTGATCTCTGCCTACCCCAATGGGAAAGGGGCGTGATGTATATGTATATATGTATAATTAATATAAAATCCAATTGTTGTTTTTACTGTACGAAGAGTGGTGGGTGTCAATCATACTCTCCCAAGTCATCATATCTGCCGGCCTATGACATTTTCACTTAAAACTCGACTTCTAATGTCAAAAGTAGAGATATTTGTCGATCGAGATATCGCATCAATCAAAATTATCGATGTCGAGACGTAAAGTAATATCGAGATATCTCATATCTTAGTTTGTCTTCACTTGTCCGCGAGATATCTCTTGATGGTCATGCTACCACCATTCTATACTAATTAATTTCTTCAAGGACCCGTATTGTCTCTGCTCAATGCTTGGTTTAGTTCAGAGTTCCCCAAACTTTTTTGTGTCGTAGACCCCTTGCCATGTTTTTCCGTGTTGGGTAGACCCCCTACTTACCTGCTATTGATTTCCTGTAAATTTCTAACTGTAGTGAAGTTTAGTGTTAAAAACTTAAAGTAAAAACACATGTTAATTTATACATTTATTAATTGAATTAAAATTACTCAAAATAAAATTTTGTATCTGTTATGTAAAATATACGTAACATTAAATAAACATAAAATAAACTATAAATAAAATAACATAAGCAATAAGTCAATATTTTTACTTCATCTAAGGTACTTTTATAAATAATGTATATGTTTTGATATTATAAGATAGTATGATGTATATAAATAGGTTCTAGCAGTGTATGTGTTGAGATCCACTATCGTGGACCCCCATTTTCATTTCATGGACCCCCAAATATTTTTCGCTGACGTAGACCCCTTGCAGGTTGTCATAGACCCCTAGGGGTCGATATAGACCACTTTGGGAATCACTGGTTTAGTTGTTACCGAATACATATTATTATGGACTATAAAACTATGGCATAGTTCAGGCGCGGACGCGTTATGTTAATTTTGACGGGACTGGCAGTTGAGGTTTTCTTTGAAGTGTGGCGGCGGATCAAGTTTTGTATTTGTGGAAAAATTAAATAAAAAAGGCTTTTCTTTAATTCAGTTAATAAATTATAGTTTAGATACTGATTTTTATTGTTAGTAATGTTAAAACAGTTATGATAAAAATAGGTGAATAATATTTTAAGAGCATTTTGAAAAATGCGTTCTTGTTGGTTTTTATATAAAAGTGGATACAGTTTAAGAACAATATAAAGTAACTTCATATTGTAAAAAGAAACAGTGTAAATAAGTTTATCACAAACTAGCAACACGTCCCGGCTTCGCTCGGGTACAATGTAGTACTATACACAAAAATAGCCTACATTCCTCTTTATAATATATGTAAATTTAGATGTAGATTGTTTAAGTATCGGAAAGTATTAATCGCATTTGTGATCGATTATTATAAACTGATTTTTTTTTCTTTATGTCAGATATCGACAGACGAGCATGAGGTTCACTTGATGGTAGGTGATACCTCAGCCACAGAACATCAGTCAATGATGCGCTGTCAACCTTATTTTTTACTTCGAGCATTCGGAAATCGATAGACTGAATCCGAAACGCGCAATATGCACTTTACGGTTTTTCTATCTATGAACGGTGGTTCGTTACCTGGTCGGAATTTAGATATTCCTCCCACCCGATTAATGCCCGAAGTTACCAGACATGGAGAAAACATGTTTACAGAAAATTATAAATGTGTGGTCCCGTTGCGGTTCGAACCCACGACCCATCGATGCGCACGGCAGGTGTTCTACCGAAAGCGCCAACGAGCCCGTCAAAATTTGATTATTTGATAGTAGGTGAGAGTTTGATAATACTGGTAAGAGCTCGATCGATTACAAAATAAATTAAATCGAATAATCTAATCGATAAATTACAAAATACTAAGAAAATAATTATAAAAACTGACATAGAAAAGTGAGCAATTAATATTTAACCGCTTTTACAAAATACCTTCTGACTTGGACCACAGCCTTACCGTAGTGTTTTAATAGGCTTTATCAATATTTGCATATCATATTATAGTTTAATTTAATTATTGTACACTATTAATGTCAACAATAACTTTTAATTTACTTAATTAATGCAGTTATTAAAGATATTTCTTTGTATGTCCTTAGTTATTCATAGAGTTAATACATAATCAGTATAATAAAGTTCCTGTTATAAATAAATTCAAATATATAGAGTGAATTGACGGGCTCGTTGGCGTGTTCGTTAGAACACCTACCGGCCTAGCATGACCGCCACGAGATATGTCGCAGACGAGAGAAGACAAACTAAGATGTAAGATATCTCGATATATTATATCTCGACATTGACAATTTTAATAGAAAAGATATCTCGATCGACAAATATATCTATTTTTGATATTAAAAGTCGAGTTTTAAGTGTAATTGTCATGTTAGACCCGAAAGAAATAAAGCGATAATCGATTAAAACACGAGAAAACGGTCGACAAAATTTTGTCGCGGTTGTCATGCTACATGCTTATAATTTTCTGTAAGCATGTCTTCCCCATATCTGGTAACTTCGTTTATTGATAGGGTGGAAGGAATATAGCCGACCGGGCAATGGACCACCGTTCATAGACGGAAAAACCGTGAAGTGCATATTGCCCGTTTCGCCTTCGGTCTATGGATTTCCAAATGCTCGAAGTAAAAATTAGGTCGACAGCGCATCATTGACTGATGTTCTATGGCTATCACCTACTAAGTGAACCTCATGCTCGTCTGTCGATATCTGAGAAAAAAATATGAAAATTGTATCTTGATGATGATGAGTAGGAGTTTACCTTCAACGCCAACATAGAGTCGGAAGCCAAATGAAAATCTTTTGAGATTAAAAACTGTTAAAAAAGTAAATACTCTTAGTGAAATTGTTATTTGGTCGACTCATTAATAAGTGTTTTTGGAGTGTTGATCAATTAAACCTAAAGTTCTGTCTATACGTAGTAATAGTAAATAAAGAATCCCGAATAGGCCACAATATTGATTTGGGTAACATGTGTTATAATTTTAATGTATAATATAATATAATAAGTAATTTGCGTTTTAATTTGATATTTTTTGTAATATTATTCATGTATTAATAAGAAACCTAATTAGCGTATGAAAACTTTGGTTTAATTAATTTTTAGTAAAACCTAGCATAGGTATTGTTTTTTATTAACGCGATCATCAATTAATATTTAAATTAAATAATATTTATCGTATTAAAATGCAATTTATTATACCTATTTTGTGAAAATTCAAATCAGACAGTTGTCACCTTACAGTACGTGACCACGTTTGCTTGCAAGAATCGAATAAGGATTAACTTAAATAATATAATTTGTAAGAGTAATTATCATTCCATTTACAATGGTTTTACCAAATAATTTAATTATTTAACAATAATATTATATATTAACACATAATAGAAACAAATTATTGTTAATGAGTGTTAAACCTTGTACCTACTGCGTAAGATTAATTGTTTTTAAATAGATTTAGCAATAATAGCAATATGCGATAATTCACTACCAATAAATAGTCAGTACAACGTTACGTTCAATTATTGATTCTGACACACGTGTTAAGGGCTTTCGTAATGTGTATATAAGATTTATTCTTGCGATACAAGGCTGAAAGACCTTATATATAATAATAATAACTCACAATTATTGCGGGAATATAATAGTTTTCCATCTGGTGCGAAGGTACTTGAAAAGTTCTCTATGAGTGAAAAAGAAATGTTTACTAATTAAAGCACTCGTTGAAAGTTTAGATCTACGACTTATGGACCTAGCAAGGCACTTAGGGGACAATTATCAAAATGTTTGCCGCAGCGAGTGTTTCTCGTTTCACATGACTACACTTACACAGAATGAATAATATCGTATATCTTTATGTCCATATATAAAACAAAAATGTTTGTAACATATATACTTTTATATACTGTGGATTTAATTTGTAAATATAATTATGAACTATTTTCCTTCGTTTTTTTAACGTTTAATCCTCACCTTGAACCAACTCTAACAAAATGTCAAATCAATTTGTTGCTGTTTTGCTGTGAAAGAGGTATATACAAACGTGTAAAGCTATTTTTATATTATTATATAGCTACTGACCTCGTAGAATAATCTAGATTTACTATAAAAAACGACGTTCCAGTACAACATAGTAATGGATCAACATGATTGTATGCCCAGAAGTAATGTTATACCTGTGACTAGTTTTTTTTTACCAAAAAAAACCTAAATGTAAATAAAATCCGCGGAAAATCTCAGGTATACAAAGATTTTCTTATAACGTAAACACGACTTAATTGGCAGTGGAGCAAAAACATAAATAACTTAGAACACTGCGCGGCGCGAATGCAAGTGTATATTGATACAATCTCAGTAATTAGCTATTGAGTAGGTATTGAAGTGTCATCGTGTGCTGTGTTGCCAGTTAGTGAATGGCCATGCGACGCAAATACAGCGTATACTACTATTATGGCAACTATATTCGAGAGTAGTTATAATCGACTACGACTGATTTGATGTACCTGTAAATGTCATACACGTGATAGTTTGTATGTTCTTTTTTCATTGATTTATTGAACAATTTTACTTGAGCATGATTCTGTATGTATAAGAGGAGAAACTGTATTTTTTATAGAGTAGGGGGCAAACAGACTCACGAGATGGTAAGTGATCACCGCCGCCATAGACATCCGCAATATCAGAGGGCTTGCAGTTGCGTTGCCGATCTGAAAATTTGCCTAACTTTTCTAAGTAAGTACATCCTCACCCGATAGGGGTTTCTCAAAGTGGGCGGTACCCCTATGAAAAGCCTTCTCTGTCTGTAGTCGGAATGAGTTAAAAATATTGAGCTATTAGCTCTCTAGTTCGCATCCATTTTTTGGGCCTTTTACGGAACCCTGAAGGCTCACAAAGGGACGTTACTTCTCATTTTTAAAAACTACGCATTAACATAAATATTTAACACGTGATTTCAAGGATATCGGTAGGATTGTTGACGACCGTATATTACAAATAAAAACGTTTGGTTTTACTCCTGTTTTTTTTAAATCACTTAAGGGGGTATCATCTAGCAAGTAATAAGCACTATATTTTTAGTACATCTATATTGCACTCGTGCGAAGCCGGGGCGGAGTTTATAATATTGTCTGACTAAGTTGTCATTTTAAATCAATTATTAAGAGTGTTTCTTTTTACGATACAACCTATAAGGCTTGTGGATTTTTTTATAAGTGTCACATCAAAGTCAGCGCTAAGCCATCAATAGAGAGGGTGGGTGGACAATTACAGTGTTTGAAACCCACCTGAAGCCTACCAGCCAGTAATTAATGGATATCGCTACAAAAACAATGCGCGAACACTGCGTACTTGGCTTGTAGGATGACCTCACTGCAGGATAGATGAGGAATAGATTACTGTACTACCAAAAACATTACATTATATTTTTTTAAATTTGAATTGTAATTATGTGATTGTTTTGTTAATTCATTTGAAAATAAGAAACAAATGCGAAGCTGTTATTAGAAATGTTTTCAAAATTACTTTCTGTAGGTACCGTGACAAAAGTTTAATACAATAAATAATATTAATTATTCAAACACTTAATCTTATAAATATACCAATATCGATTTAGAATGATTGCTTCAATCAATATATTGTGAAAATGAATTTATGAGAATTTAGGTACCTACATATAATATGATATCTAAGTAAAATAAAACGGAGATCGAACATGCTCTATTATTTTAAAGGCCAGCAAACTCTCTGATGTTGCTGATGTATAGGGATTGCTGTGATAACTTACGGGTGAACTATCTAATGTTCCCCTTCTCTCTTAACTTTTCCGTCCGAGAAGTCACAAAAATAATGGTCACAGATATTTGTTGGATCGATAGGGTATTGTTGAGAGTAACGTGGGTTTGTGATGATTAATAGACATTGCTTGTGTTCGATAATTGGCTAGTTAATTTACATATGAGCATGAACATACATTAAAATTTATGTAAATAGTAGATCATTATTAACTACATTTTGTATGCGAGAAAACAACAAATAAACAGACATATCTACTGATAGTAATTACCACAGGGTCTAGTAAATACGAGTTATAAGTAAGATAACTATCAAGAAACAAAATAAGTTGTACGAAATGCGTATTTTTCCGTAAATGTCATGTATTCAAACTGCGTAAAAATATTACCTTGAACTCGCCGAAAATGAAACATAAATGGCACATTTGAATTAATAACTTTTACCAAATTAAATTGCGATTTATTATTTAGAAAATTACATCAAATAAATATCAACTCCGTAGAAATAGATGTTGTGAATATGGCAACTTTGTGATATTTCAAATGTCAGCTGTCAACTTTCAGTCTGCCCGTGACGTTTTGCTTTAATGAAAAACGTCGGGATAATAATATTTTATTTAAATGTGTGATGCTCGCGTTAATAAAAGACGATATTATAAATGCTACAATTCAGAGTAATTCTAATGAGGTCACTTTTCTTAAAAAATATAGTATGAAGTCATGTGTCACATTGAATTGGAGCATATGGAATTCAGTGATGTCTGTAGGCAGAGGGAAATGACTACAGAGGGGTGAGCATGAACAACTATCGAAAAAGTATTCGTATAGTCGAACTGTCATTTGTATGAAATTTCAAATGATTTCTCATACAACTGACAGTTTGCCGATTCGAATACTTTGTCGATAGTCGTTCGTGCTAGGCCCTCAGAGATCAAGGAAATTTCCCCCAGTGGGAAAGAGGTGTGATGTCTATGTACATACATATTCATCACGCCAAGTGTTCCACAATATAGCTCAATACGGCTAATCTATTTTTTTAAGCTTTTAATTCTTGCGAATTAATCAAGTGGCAAAAAAGGTATTTTCTTGTATTTAAAGCACGTGCGCACTAGGAAAATATATCCAAGGCTTAATGAAATTTGTCATTCATACGGTCTGCGATCGACGCGCGCGCAAGTTTAATAGTACTTGATTGACGCGCAAGGATTTTCTTCTCTGGCACACTAAGTGATTTCAGTTCTCGTTCAGTTCAGTTTCGTTCTCGAATCGAAATAGCAGTTCTCGTGATTTTTTGACGTTCAACGCACGAGGAATTACATAATGCGACATGGGGCTTAAAAACATTTCACTGTCTGTTTTACTGATCATTATTCTTTACAAACATGCAGATGATCAGCCTTCTATGCCTATTTTTTATCTGGTCTTCGGGATTCAAATCTGGGACCGACGATTCGGTGTAGTAAAACTTCATCACCTTATTTTTTATTTCATGGGTCATCCTTACTTATTCGAGGTTCTATAGGATCATCTCACATCACAATTTTCTCTCCATTGTTTTAAAATAATAACAGCTAATACTTGAAATTCTCTAGTCTCGGCGCCCTAGCTAGTCGAATAGGGTACAATGATACAAAGTAGATAGAAATAAAACTGTCACAATATGAAGCTGATTTATTATTTAAGAAAAATAGGAAATAAAATACAATAGGCCTTCGGCACTCCTGTTCACTTTCTATGGCGCACACTGAGAACCCCTGGTAAACCTTAACGTGTGGTTTATTTTACATGACAATTTAAATTAAGATAATCAGGAATAAAATTTGCACTAAGTGTGCCACAAGCATTACAAGGAACACACATCGTCACGTACAAGTAGCTTACCGAAAATTACTGACAGAGGGTCGTGCGTTGTGAATTTTTAGAGGTGTTGTGTTCCTTCTTCCTAGTAATACGTTCAGGGTCAGCTTATATCAATACATAATATTTACATTCCATTTCAATTTTCACCCTACCAAACTACTTATGCTATAGTAAGTTTTACTCGCGGCATTACTTTTATAGAATAACTAGCTGACCCGGCAAACGTTGATTTGCCAAGTAAATAATTTCTAAAAAGCAGGGGTTGGTGATAAAAAAGTCAAAATTTTGGATTATATGTATTTTTTAATGCCACATTATAAAAAAATAAAAACATAAATTTCGTCCAAAAATTAAAAAAAAAAAATTAAGGGTGAACAACCCTTATCACTTAGGGATATGAAAAATAGATAGTAGTCTATTCTCAGACCTACTGAATACGCACATAAGATTTGTTAAAATTCGGATGAGTACGGTAACTAACATTGTGACATGGAAATTTTATATATTAGATAATAAAATATTTCACGGAAACAAAAAAAAACCTTCCTCAGAGTTGAAACTTAATCCCAAACGTGTGGTGTTAAAGATGTCTATGAGCGGCGCGCACGAGAGAACGGGGGTCCGTTTGCCCCCTATTCTAAAAAAAATATAAAAAAATTTTTTTTTCTTTAATCCTAAACCTTCTTCCTTCATAGGTACTCGAAGGTAGCATTATCTGGGGGCATGTTAGTTTCGAAATAGTGATGTTGTATGGGGCTTATGAACAGAAAGTAATTTACTAACCAGGCGTTAATTTAGTGCCTTGAGTAATGAAATGGCCGACACAAATGACTACGTTGTAGGTTTTGCAGAAAAAAAAGCTTGGCTCTCCACAAGATCTGATAACTTTTTACAGTGCAAAAAATATGTACCTACTCGACTTGGAGTTACTTTACATTAAAACGTTTTTGTTATGAATAATATTCTGTTTATAATCTTATCTTCTTATACGTTATTGGATGGTGTATGTATTGTATTTAGTGTTTCGGATATTAGCGTGGAACTCTCTTAAATTAACAAGTTAGCGCATTTCACACTGTAATAAACATCCTTAGCATCTGTGCTCATATTACACAAACTTTTCACTTTTTTATTCATGCAAATTGGACGTTCGTGAGTCAAGGATGTAACCTGAACATGATTTGATGCGAAATCGGAGTCATTATGGGATCAGGCGCGTGTCTGCTTATTCTATTCTGCTTTTGGAAGAAGTAGAGTTCGATGACCCAAGCGTAAGTTTCTAATTTGAGAACTAATTAAAAATAAACAAATTTTAATTAGTTCTCAAATATGGGACAACATCTATGAAAAATCTTTCCTAGTGCAGGTATATAATACTGCATACAAGTGGTGATATGCCGGATGGTTAAAAATGTATAAATTCAAATTCAAAAATCATTTATTCATTTAGGTAACACAATGTACCAGGGTGAATCAAAAAGTTCTTAGAAGTGCATATATATGAAACCTTTTTGGATCAAGTTCGATATTCAAATTAAAGTGTCTATCACACTATATTTATGCAGACTGTCACTTGTTTTTGTCAGTTCGTTCGCATGTAATAATTTTTTTTGTGCAACGAGTTGCTAAAAAGTCAAAATTATGGATAAAAGTGAGTTACGTGCGGTGATAAAATATCTCAGTTTGAAAAAAATGTCTACGAAGGAAATTTTTTTCGACATTCAGCAGACATTAGGGGGTGATGCTGTACCCTATTCTACGGTTGCGTACTGGGTGGCTGAATTTAAAAGAGGTAGATCAAGCTGTAAAGATGACCCGCGTTCTGGGCGGCCTTCAACCTCCGTTACATAAGAAAATGTCAAAAAGGTTGAGAATCTGGTTTTGGAAGACAGAAGAATGACTATAAAACATATAGCTGAGATCCTAAAGATATCTTTTGGTAGCGTTCAATCCATTTTAATTGATTCACTGGGGTTCAAAAAAGTGTCTGCAAGATGGGTGCCACGAATGTTAACCGACGAAAACAAAAAGCGACGTTTGGAAATTTCCAAGCGTAATCTCGAAATGTTCCAGCGTGATTCGGATAATTTTTGCCATCGTCTTGTCACCATGGATGAAACGTGGGTCCACCATTTTGATCCTGAAACTAAAAGACAAAGCATGTCTTGGAAACGACCATCCTCTCCATCCATCAAGAAATTTCGAGTTGCTCCTACCGCTGGCAAAGTTATGGCCTCTGTGTTCTGGTATAGTGAAGGAATCCTTTTTATTGATTACATGCCAAAAGGCCAGACGATTACTGGACCCTATTATGCAAATTTAATCCCGAAAGTGCGTGAAGCGATTAAAGAAAAACGTCGTGGAAAACTGTCGTTGGGCGTGTTGTTCCTTCAAGATAACGCTCCTGCTCATCGATCGGAAGTTGCGCTCAACGCAATCCGCTGTGCTGGCTTCAATCTCCTTGACCACCCACCATATTCTCCGGACTTAGCCCCAAGTGATTTTCACTTATTTCTAAAATTAAAAGAGGAAATTCGTGGAACAAAATTTCACGATAATGACGCGGTTATAGCTGCCGTAGAGGACTTTTTCGAGAGTCAAGAAAATAATTTTTTTTCACAAGGAATAAGGAAGTTAGAAACGCGTTATTCTAAATGCATTGCATTGGAGGGAGATTATGTAGAAAAATAAAATATTATTATTTAAATCTTTACATTTTTTAATATTGATTCCAAGAATTTTTTGATTCACCCTCGTACACTTATGAACGTCAATAAAAAATACATATTAAATGCTTCTAATTTTACATTTACTGCCAGTTCTCAAATCAAGGGCGTAGAGCGGACGAGAAGAACTGGCAAGAAACTCGCCGCCACTCTTTTTAATCGCCAAGTTTTTGTTTTACAAATGTTTTGTAAGGAGCTGCCATTACACCATGGATACGATCCGTGGATACGATATATCCGTGGATACGATCCGAATACGGATAAAACTTACTTCTTCTGTTCTGTGGGATAAAAGATGTCAAGATCAAAATTATAACATTAATTTTTCTTTAACATCTAATAATTGTAATAAAACGTACTTTCGCTCACTAAGATGTGCTTTTTGACAATACTTGCTTAATAGTATCGTAATAGTTTAGTTTATATTAATTTGATTGTACACTTTTTACCTATATCCTTTCTCATCAAAAAGAAAAAAATATATTATTAAATCATGTTACTTAGAACACGCATGACGCAAATCTCTCCCATTTTTTGTATGTTTTGGGGCACTATACTCGTATGAAAGTATTTTGAAGAAATACATATATTGTTTATATGTAGGCTGTTTGTTGCCAAAATAAATGAAAACAAATATTACCACATAATCTTATTACATAAATAACCAACGTAAGTTTTCCACTTAAAGAAAATCGTAACGAAGTGATAGTCTTTTAATTGACTTCACGGAACGTTTTAATTAAAATCCTATTAAAGTAACATTAATCGCCGTTTTAAAATAGATTCGTTATTGGCGTTTCACTTTCAAAACTGTTGACAAATTAATTGGATTGATGAATTAGTGCTTACTTAGAATTTGTTTTCTTAGTTTTTTCAAACCTATTAAATACACTGTTTTTCTGATCTGAGTGGTTCGTTTCTATTAGAAGATTTTTTTATAATGAATTTTTTTGCATAGCACAAATAATTATATAAATAACTAGAGATCCGACCGGGTTTCGCACGGATGCAATGTAGATGAAAAAAAAAGAATAAAATAGTCTATGTTACTCGCTCATAATGTAGCTTTCTATTGGTGAACTTTTTAAAATCTTTGCTGTAGTTTTTGAGTTGTCTTAACAAACAAACAAATCTTTCCTCTTTATAATATTAGTATAGAAATCCCGTGTCACCTTGGGGGCATAGGGCATTTCTGTGTCCGTTTAAACTGAATTTTTTTTTAGAGGTGGAGTTGTCAGATGTATATCTTAATATATATAAATCTCCTGTCACGATGTTTGTCCGCGATGGACTCCTAAACTACTTAACTGATTTTGAATTAAATTGGCACACCGTGAGCAGTCTGGTCTAACTTAAGAGATAGGATAGCTTAGAATTTTTAACCATCTACATTGCACCCGTGCGAAGCCGGGGCGGATCGCTAGTTGTATATATAGTTGAAGACTTTCTGTCCCTGTCTGACTGAAACTATACTTAATTTCCTTGGGAATTCGAACCCCGGTCATGAGGGATTAAAGCAGCCAGTCAGAGCATTATCTATACTAATATTATAAAGAGGAAAGACAAAACCAATTGCTTGTTTTTTACGATTTAACGCAAAAACTACTTGTCCGATTTTAATAGAAAGCTACATTATCAGCGGGTTCATAGGCTATTTTTGTTTGTGTATAGTACATCTACATTGCACCCGTGCGAAGCCGGATCGCTATCGTTTTTTATAAATACATACATAATTTTTAGCACTCGGGTAAACAGTGATCACGCATTTCCACCATGCTTTGATCTTTGAATACCATTTTTGCTTCTTCCGCTTTCATACATGCTGGTCGGTAATATATCCTATTTCATCCTGTACTGAGTAATCTTCACATATCAGATGTCAAGATACCAGCTGTTAGGCTGCATGGTGGTAGCTCCACAGATCATCGATCAATAGTGTGCTATCTTTTATTTTTACTCTGAGTCGGAAAACTTTATTATCTATACTATATATTATAAAGTTTTCCGACTCAGGGACTCATATAAAGAGGAAAGATTTGTATTTTTGATTTTTTGTTTTTTTGTATGTTATGAATAAACTCAATATCTACTGAACCGATTTTAAAAAATCTTTCACCAATAAAAAGCTACATTATTAGCGACTATTATTTGTGTATAGTACATCTACGTAGCACCCGTGTGAAGCCGAGGCGCGTTGTTGGTATGTAATATATTTAAAAGAACGCGCAATTTGGAGTTCACAGCGTTTCCCTCTAAAGATCTCTAACAAATAGAAAAGTACTGAGAAGTATATCTACTTACAAACATATTAGACATTTCTTAGTACATTAAGTTAAAACATAACACAGGTTGAATACGCATCAATGAAAGTCAAAGTTCACAATAAACCTTCATACAACCAATCAACTATATAATGAACTGGCGTGCAAAATCAATTACGTATATCTTGAATTATTCATTATTTTAATAGCTACTTTGTGCATTGAAAAATCACATATGCGCATATGAACGATTAATAATGTTATTGAGCGATTAATTAGTTTTCTAAAAAAATATCGATATCATTGACAGCTATTAAGGCTTAAAGATATAAATTATACCTATAGTAAAGGGCTAATGTTCTGGTTTATTCGCAGTATAATAAAGCCATCAGTATTAATTGTTCGAGAGAATTTTAAAAGCTCAATACACAGTTATCCTTAAATGAATATTAATTATATTGAACATTTTATAAAAAGGCCAAGTTACTCCAATAAAATTAAGGAAATATATGTAACCGCAAGTGTCCATTAAAATCGCAATCGCATTTTGTTGCTTTATGTAGCTACTAATAGTTGACAAATTTTAATCATAATTGTCTTTTATTAACGCGAGTATCACACATTGAAATAAAATACTTTATAATGGATTAAAACGCGGTTTATTATTTAGGTATATTATTTATGCCGACGTTTACGATGCTTTTCAGCAACCATGGTTGCAGTCAGTCTGCCGTTATAAAGTATTTTATTAAATTTTAATCATTTGCCCGTTTCATAGTTGAAATCAATTTTACGGTTATAACAGGCCTCAAGAATGTAGAAATTATACCTTTTTAGTATCATATTAGCCATCTGCAAATGTTATAGTAATATACCCTTTTCTTTATAGTTAATACTCATCTCTTTTGCAAGTCCAAAAGCTTGCAAAATTCATCCTGTTGCTTAGCAATGTCCTACTCATTAATTAATTATTATTACTTTAGTATAGGTTTTATATTTATACCCTTTATTAATTAAATTATTTATTATTTTATACTTGATACTAGTACAAAATAAAACCGAGCTCTTTTCTCTTCTTTTAATTGGAGAGAAGAGTCAGTTTACTTGATGGAGGTGCCTTTGCCGCAAGAGTACGTAATACGTTTTATATGTATTATAACTATAGACATTTTGCTTTTTCTAAACTAGCAATACGCCCCGGCTTTGCACGGGCGCAATATAGACGTACTATACACTAAACGTAGCCTCGTATGTTACTCGCTGATAATGTAGCTCTATTTGTGAAAGAATTATTAAAATAGGTCCCCACAAATTTTGAGTTTATTCGTTACAAACATACAAAATTTCAAAAATAAAAATCTTTAGTCTTTATAATATTAGAGTAGAAAAAGCCTGATTTTAGATAATCGAAGATAAATGTCAGAGTAAACGGAAATCTAACTCGCAACGAGCAATAGAAACGCAGAGCATTTGTACCAGCCATTGCGCTATGAGCCTCTACAACTCAAGAATGATTTTTTTCGATAGTGGTTCTCACAGTTTTATAAATTTTGGTTACGTTTTTTTTGCGTCCCTTTTATGTTTATAAGTCATAGGGAGAAAGAAAAAAATAAGTCTTAAATTCGTTGCGTACCTACTTTTTATAGATTAAAAACTTAGTACCAAACTGTTTGCTTTCTTTCGTTCGTTATTTGAATACGTACTTCTTAAGGAAAACCGTAGTCAACATTTGGTTCAGACAAATGTTATTTCGGGATAAAAAAAAATAAGGAACAATTCCAGGGATTCACAGATAACATTTCTTTTTTCTCTACAAGAGCTAAAGAGTCGCTCAGGAATCCAAATTAGGTACTTCCGGCGATTTAGGACGTAAAAGGTCACTACGACCTGTGAATGAATCAGCTCTAGAGGTGACTCTAAGTGGTATCAAAGTGCCAAGGTCCTTAGTTATTTTGAAGCTCGTTTTGGGTTCCATTGATTAGTGTAATTCATATCAAACTATAAACCGCAGTCACGCGCAGCGATTTGGTAATATTTATTGTTGCATTTATATAAGACTAGCAACATGCCCCGGCTTTTCACGGGTGCAATGTAGATGTACTGGGTGGCGCAAAAGTAAAGACCCTATTTGGTTCAGCTATAACATTTTTTTCTAAATTAGAAAACTAGGTTTAGGTTTTTTTAAATGTATATTTCTTAAAATAAGGAACATATCGCAGGAAGTATTACGGCAAGTTATGCAAAATGTCATAATTAGGGCTCAAATGTGCATCAACTCTGGAGGTCACCATTTAAAAGACATCATCTTTAAATCATAATGGTACGAAATTTAATGGCACAAATATACATTTAAAAAAACCTAAATCTAATTTTCTAATTTAGAAAAAAGGTTATAGCTGAACCAAATAGGGTCTTTACTTTACCGCCACCCAGTAGTATACACAAAAATTATAGCCTATGTTACTCGCTGATTTAGCTTTCTATTGGTGAAAGATTTTTGAAAATCAGTTCAGTAGTTTTTGAGTCAAAAATACAAAAATACAAATCTTTCCTCTTTATAATATTAGTATAGATATAGATATAAACTAGCAACATGCCCCGGCATTTTCACGGATTCAATGTAGATGTACTATATTAGTGAATAATACCTATGTTAATCGCTGATAATGTAGCTTTCTATTGGTGAAAAAATTAATAAAATCGATCCAGTAGTTTTTGAGTTTATTCGTTACAAACATACAAAAATACACATCTTTCCTATCAGTGATTTTCAATATTTTTGAAAACGCGACTTGAAAACTTTACAAGATAAACATTCTCCCCAGTGGTCATAAACAAAAATTTATTTTTAAATATGCAGTTAGGGATTTGAAAGACTACGTTTATAATTTAAAATTACAATTTCCATTCACCAATGCTTACCTATGTGAACTGACATTCTCTTTTGATTATTAACATCTTAAAAATAAACAAGCCCTAGAAAAAGTGATATTGTTAAGCTAGATTAGCTGTGTGTTGGCTGCAATCAAGGTAGTCATTGTGTTCAAGTATTTCGAGCACTAAACGAGAATTTAAAGGTGAATAGTTGAGATATGGATAGATGTAAGTAGGGTTACCACTTATTCAATAAACTGTCAATGACTGACGGGCTAAAATCGTAACGTCTTGCAGTTTGGAGGACCAATTTCGTCCAGGTCCGAAGTAGTATAGGTACATGATTTACAATAGATATATATATTTTTTATTTCAGAGCGGACAACTGAGCAGGTGGGTTACCTGATGGTAAGTAATCACCACCGCCCATGGACATCCGTGACTCAAGGGTCATAGGTGCGTTGTCGGCCTTTTAAAAATTTATAAGCTCGTTTTTTAAAAGTAACGAGGTCGTAATCGGATGGAAACACTATATGCGGTAGTTCATTCCACAGTTTTTATATTTATATATATGCTTTGTTAGTTTGAGCAGTTCAGCTGTGAAAAAGTGGGGACGCATTTCTGCGTGTATTTCACTAATGATTTTTCTTTACAGATTCTTGGATTTTCGAATTCTTATTCGCAAAGTAAGCGAAGCTCCCATGGAAGTTTCAACTAGAAAAATGGCGACTCAAATGGCATTTGTGTTTGTGAGCAGATTTCAGCAACCGTTTAAACGGCAAGCGCGCTTGGGCGATTTAATTGTTATTTTGTGACTAACTTTAGCAAATTTGTTACGAATCTCTTCGTCTGTGCTCTTGTTATATGACAGCTCTTGTCATGAAATACATAATCCGGTTTTCCACATTCAATGAGTTAACTCTATAGGTAGTGAACATTTAATAATTTTACTTCTTCTTCAAAAACTGACAAGTGGCAGCCCTTTTATTTTTTTTTAAAGAGGGGAATGCATTTGCGCACTGGGTACACCCGGGATGTTATGCGGGGGGAGTGTGGGACTCGAGCTCACCCGTTGAATCTCTCTACTAGTCAGAAAGCCGGGTGAGTAATACCCACTAAACCCCTTTTGACCCTCAGGTCCGCCGATATGAGGTTTCTGGGATCGCAGAGCATGCTGCCAAAAACACAAGTGGCAGCCCTAGATAACAGCGGATAGCCTTGCGGGACGAAAGCTCGTCGTAGGCTGTAAGTGGAATGTTCACGGGTTTACTTTCTACTGCCAACCTTGAGCAACATTGGCTTGGCACCGATCACCCGAAACTTGTGCAAATGCCTATTCAGTGTGGTTAAGAAATTTATCACTAGCATCCTTAGGTTCTGCTTTTCACCCGTCTATCGTAATTTGTGAACTGTGGTTGAGGTGTTTCGTGAATGTGTGAAGTTGACGGGCTCGTTGGTGCGTTAGGTAGAATATCTTGGTCTCCGATGGGTCACAGTCCACAGGTTTGATTCCCTCGAAACATTTTAATATTTTTTTTTTATAAAATATCGATCGGGTAGATTACCAGGACCACCATTCATAGATAGAAAAACTGTGAATGTCACATTGCGCGTTTCGGTTTCAGTCTATCAAAATCAGAAAGGGAAAATATGTTGTACTAGCAAAACGCCCCGGCTTCGCACGGGTGCAATTTAGATGAAAATAAGTTACACGCTGATAATGTAGCTTTCTAATGGTGAAAGAATTTTTAAAATCGGTCAAGTATTTTTTGTATTAAATCGTAACAAAACCGCAAAAATTGAAGAAAATGACAAAGTATATACAATACTACCCCTCGCAGCATTGCTCGCTGCGCTGCGCTGCTTGAAGCCGCACCGGCCGCGGCGCGACGGCCGCGGCGTGTATTTTTGTTTGTATTGATATTTTTAATTTCGTAATATCTTTTGAATGGAATGTCCGATTTCAATAATTCAAAAAGTAGTCAATAGGTATTGAAACAGTCTTGGATAAGAATTAATATAAAGGTATGGATAACATGGTCTGATTTTGAACGGCATTTCTTTCAATTTTTTAAATGTTAAAAAGTAGTTATAGTAACATAACTACAATAGCTAGATATATGATCTCGCGAAGTTTTTTGTTGATATTGATATGTTCTATAATATTGTAGAACATTTTTTTGTTCTATCGTTAATACTTTCCGCAGCGCATGCGATGAAAGACATATTTTGGCTAATTTTTTTACATCTTGAGTTGGTTTTAGTAGGAATTTCTAAGGATCTCTATTTTTTTCTAGTAATAAATATAGCCTATGTTACTCAGCGATAATGTAGCTTTCTATTGGTGAAAGAATTTTTGAAATCGGTCCAGTAGTTTCGGAGCCTATTCAATTCATACAAACAAACAAAAAATCAAACCTTTCCTCTTTATAATATTAGTATAGATGAGATTCGCCAACACCTGGGATTAAGTAATTAAAAGCTAAAACCAATCAATCAGTCAATCATACTGAAGACAAGAGGTCACTGCTTAGTATCTTTGAGAAATTTCAGCTGTAAAGTACGCGGAACTTATGAACACGTGTGAAATGGCCTTTAATTTAAACATATCTACTTTACTTAAACAATTTGAAGTGTAAATATTCGAGATTAGAGGAAAGTTGGGTATAGGTTTTTGTTACGTATTTAAGATCTTCTAGTCGCTTTTATAAGACAAATCTGCTTATAAGACAAACAATATATTAGGAGAATAAATATTTACGCTTCATCGTGAATAGGTTCAAACTCAAACATTTTATCACATATAGAAAACTATTATACTGGGACAATAAAAAATAAACATATATACTTATATAGCCATGTAAGGGATACACATTCAGTACCAGGGTGAATCAAAAAGTTCTTAGAAGTGCATATATATGAAACCTTTTTGGATCAAGTTCGATATTCAAATTAAAGAGTGTCTATCACACTATATTTATGCAGACTGTCACTTGTTTTTGTCAGTTCGTTCGCATGTAATAAATTTTTTTGTGCAACGAGTTGCTAAAAAGTCAAAATTATGGATAAAAGTGAGTTACGTGCGGTGATAAAATATCTCAGTTTGAAAAAAATGTCTACGAAGGAAATTTTTTTGGACATTCAGCAGACATTAGGGGATGATGCTGTACCCTATTCTATGGTTGCGTACTGGGTGGCTGAATTTAAAAGAGGTAGATCAAGCTGTAAAGATGACCCGCGTTCTGGGCGGCCATCAACCTCCGTTACAGAAGAAAATGTCAAAAAGGTTGAGAATCTGGTTTTGGAAGACAGAAGAATGACTATAAAACATATAGCTGAGATCCTAAAGATATCTTTTGGTAGCGTTCAATCCATTTTAATTGATTCACTGGGGTTCAAAAAAGTGTCTGCAAGATGGGTGCCACGAATGTTAACCGACGAAAACAAAAAGCGACGTTTGGAAATTTCCAAGCGTAATCTCGAAATGTTCCAGCGTGATTCGGATAATTTTTGCCGTCGTCTTGTCACCATGGATGAAACGTGGGTCCACCATTTTGATCCTGAAACTAAAAGACAAAGCATGTCTTGGAAACGACCATCCTTTCCATCCATCAAGAAATTTCGAGTTGCTCCTACCGCTGGCAAAGTTATGGCCTCTGTGTTCTGGGATAGTGAAGGAATCCTTTTTATTGATTACATGCCAAAAGGCCAGACGATTACTGGACCCTATTATGCAAATTTAATCCCGAAAGTGCGTGAAGCGATTAAAGAAAAACGTCGTGGAAAACTGTCGTTGGGCGTGTTGTTCCTTCAAGATAACGCTCCTGCTTATCGATCGGAAGTTGCGCTCAACGCAATCCGCTGTGCTGGCTTCAATCTCCTTGACCACCCACCATATTCTCCGGACTTAGCCCCAAGTGATTTTCACTTATTTCCAAAATTAAAAGAGGAAATTCGTGGAACAAAATTTCACGATAATGACGCGGTTATAGCTGCCGTAGAGGACTTTTTCGAGAGTCAAGAAAATAATTTTTTTTCACAAGGAATAAGGAAGTTAGAAACGCGTTATTCTAAATGCATTGCATTGGAGGGAGATTATGTAGAAAAATAAAATATTATTATTTAAATCTTTGCATTTTTTAATATTTATTCCAAGAATTTTTTGATTCACCCTCGTATGTTTCTGACTGGGCGAATAATACGTTTAAGTAAGAATGAGTATTTGTCTTTTATGATTTTTTAATACAATTATTCAGTTTGAATACTGGGTTTTTAATTGTATATATTGAATTTTTTGCGGTATCTTTTTCTTCCCGACAATAACTCTTATAATATCTCTTTTTTTTTTTAAACAAAGCTACGTAGTAATAATTAGGACGTAGTCGTAATCTTCAGATCTTCTTCATAAAGCGTTTAATCGTAAGAATTAAGTACTTATTAATCATTTTTCTTCAAGGCTTATCCGCACTTAAATGGCAAGAAACAATAGATTACGTCGAGTGACGCCTCCAACGCACGCGAAACCGAAAAAATGGAACATGCCAAGCGTGAAGACGCTTCAAACAGAGACGACCATATCCACCACCTACATGAACGATAAGGACAGAAGACTGATTGTGAAAGAAAAGAGATGTAATGATGAATGATGCGTAAGTAAGAGGAGGAAGGGATATAAAGAGAAAGATAGGTGAAATTGGCGTGGTAACTTTCGCTGAGCTCGTTTCGATTGCGTCACAGCTTACGTAACTTGAAAATTATGACTATATGACACTGATTTGACGGCTGCAAGTAACTCCTATGCTATATTTCCGGTGCTTGGTCAATGCTTCGTTTCCTAATTTGATGACCGATAAGTTATTGAACATGATCGATAAATTGAATGATAAGAATTCTTTAGATGACTTTGAATTTCATAATACAGTGTATTTCTAAAGGTTCCCGTTACATAAAATTTGCTTCATATCTTAAATCTGAATCTAAAAATATATCTATGTACGTGTATCAATTTCAGATTTTGAGGTTAACTTAGGATTACAGCAAATGATGTTTTTGTTTTTATTCGTAGAACGTATGTCTTGATGATGGTCTTTTTTATGTCAGATATCGACAGACGAGCATGAGATTCACTTGATGGTAGGTCATACCTCAGCCACAGAACATCAGTCAATGATGCGCTGTCGACCTAATTTTTCTTCGAGCATTCGGAAATCCGTAGACTGAAACCGAAACCCGCAATATGCACTTCACGGATTTTCCATCTATGAACAGTGGTTAGTTACCCGGTCGGAATTTGGATATTCCTCTCACCCGATCAATGCCCGAAGTTACCAGACGTGGGGAAAACATGGTTAGAGAAAGTTATAAACATGTGTACCCGGTGGGATTCGAAGCCACGACCCATCGATCCGTCAAAATGGTCTGGTCGCTGATGGATTTCATGTAATATTATTGATGTCCAATCCTTATTGATATAGAAGTCTTCTCAGTTAATTTAATAGACATTTCTAAATGTTGCACAAAACGGTCATGGTAATGATACGCGCCCGTGTCATGCTCATTTCAAACATAGCCTAATCGTCTTTTGATGGACCGCATTATGCTGTCACTACCATTATGCAATTCGGCAATTACATGGCATTTCTTTCGCCATTATTCTTTGTCTTCTTAAATTCGTATAGACTTTTATTTGCGAAGATAATCTCATCAGATTCATGTACCGTTGCGAAAGTGGGTCAATCCCATGAAAAATGTTATCTTACTCTTGCATTCTTGGCTATACAAAGGAGATTTAAGATAGCGAAGTGAACAGACGTGTTACAGTGTTTCTAAAAAAACTGTCTAATATTGTACACCCATGACGTTGTTTTGTCGAGTGTGAAAAGAAAAATGATCAATCACCAGCTACTTAACCTAAGCAGAGATCAATATTATCTGCCATATCACACTGAATCTATTCTCTTTTGATTTTTTCTCAGTAATCGAACTCAGAAACTCGTAGATACTAAACACAACGCGTGTACCTACTACTTACTACGCAGTCAGTCACACACACACACACACATTATCAATAGGGCTGAAGTAATTATTCGCTATAACTTTTCACCTTCAAAAAAATGAAGGATACTCCAAACAGATTGGTTGGCGTTTTGATACTTTTCTAACTAAGACATTTTAACTTTTTGGTGCCCTAAAACTATTTTAAAATTTTTTAACGGGCTCTTTAGAGCGTTGGTCAGTGCCTCGCTTGCATTCCGAAGGGGTTTAAATCCCGTTGTGTCTATTTTTTTTTATAATTTTCCGTAAATATGTATTTTCTACGTCTGGTACTTTCACTATTTAACAGGTGGAAGGAATGTCGATATTCCGACCGGCTATTCACCATTCATAAATGACCTTGAAGCATACTTTACTTTTCGGTTCCAATCTATAGCTTCCGAATGCTGGAACATAGGTCGACAGCGACTGATGTTCTATGGCTATCTGTCGTCTGTGGATATCTATTATAAAAATGTATTATAATTTACCACAGATTACCGTCCTAGTTCTAAATGATATTTCATTAAGATCTAAGCCAACTCTTCTCGCTCTAATGCCGCAGCACAATACTACACTGTTACACACCCATTGAGAGCGATGTGTGCGTCTATCAATGCAGGCATTCACTAACATGTGCGTTCTAAAAAGATAGTTGCGAAGTCAGATTTTACACTACATTAGTTTGCTTTTGATAAATGGTAGCATCCGTCGTAAGACTGAATTTTTTCCCTTTGAATACCTACTTTACGAAAAGAGATATAAATGTATATGATAACTCTAATTAATTTACATAGAGCTATATCTCTTATATATTTTTTTATTTACAGTTTGTTTGTAGTAGAGTATAGCAATCCCTTGCTTTGAGTAATAAGGCCGCCTTACTGTACTTTCTGTTTTGTAGATTTATTCTATAGGTTGTGTTTAATGTAAAAGTGTTAAAAGCATAAATAAAATAAATAATATTAAAATTATATGTATTTTTTTTTACTTATTTAAAGTACAGTTTGGCATAGTTTTTAAGTATAGCTATGTATAAATATGTATCAAATAATAATGTATTATTCTTGTATTTTGCCAATTAAATCAGCAACTACCAATCAATCAATATAGTCTTTTCAAAGCAAGCATATTCGTGTAAAAATGTTTTTATTCAAGCATTACATTCGCCAAGCGTGTGTGTATAAATACAATATATTCACGTTAATGTATGCATGTAACTGTATCTGTGTGAGTGCAGCATTCACAATGAAAGTACTAGTTGGTTGCAGGGATTTAGGTCACAGCGCCAACTTTGATTATGAAGATTACGAGAGCCGTGTGAATCACCGCACATCTTCTTCTTGCCATTTGTTCAAATATTTTGATATTTAATATCGACGGACCTATATCTTTTATTAATAATATATATTTTACCATATCCTTTAGACTTTACTAGTACTATTCGAATATATATGGATCTTTTTTTATGTTAGGTAGATATTGAAAGGAGAGCATGAGGTTCACTTGATGGTAGGTGATACCTCAGCCACAGAACATCAGTCAATGATGCGCTGTCGACCTACTTTTTTTTTTACTTCGAGCTTCGTTAACCCATAGACTAATCGAAGCGCGCAATGCACTTCACGGTTTTTACATCTATTAACGGTACCCAGTCGGAATTTCGATATTCCAACCACCTGTTCAATGCCCGAAGTTACCAGACGTGGGGAAGACATGATTTAGAAAATTATAAACATGTCGTCCCGGTGGGATTTGAACCGTCAAAATCGATCGATCCATCTGATTCGACAGATTATCTGGATAACAAAACTTAGAACCACTCTATTTAGCTAATCGGTATTATTATTATCGGCAAGGGGTGGATGAAAAAGTGAATTCTGGTTAGCATTCGAAAGGTCGGGATAAATAATATAATTAATAAATTGCATTTTAACCCGGATTTTAATATCTTATGTGCAGTAAATTGCACTTACCAGGCAAAGTAATAGTAAATTTTGGTACAACATATGTATGTACGTCATGCATGCATACATAAGGTTAAATAAGTTAGTTCAAATGTTTCTCTTCATTCATATGGTAATTTAGACCTGTGAAGGTCAATATCTAAAAATTGAAGAACTTGTTTATTTTATTTCATCAAATGAATAAACAGAAGAATGTGTGAAGGTTATATCATGGTCGTTGATAACAGGGGGTATTATGTAAGATATGATGGTTTGATTTTTTATTTGAAAAATTGTTAGGTTAGTTAACGCTGTTGCTGCAATTTAGTAAATTGAAGGCTAAGTCAGAACGCACTGTCACTACAGAAATTCGAATTTCAAATTTCAAACCTCACATTGGGATTAGATTTTAGAACCGAATGAATCAAATCTTTTTTTAAATGAAGTCCATAGATTAAAGGAGATGCGCGCATTTTTCAGAGACTTCTCATTTAAGGTTCATTACTCGGAAGGTTTCTCAATATTGCTCTTAGTTTTAATACTCAAAGTGGTCAGTAAATAAATATGCACCAGTAGTTTATATGTAGATGCACAAATAGCTCGTCAAAATTACGTCAGAGTTGCTAATTTCTTAGACAAAATAATCTTTCAAACCACGCCACAAGAAAGATATTTGGTAGCGCCAAATATATAAATTAATTTAATTAAAATAAAATAATTCCTATTTCCAACTCAATAATTTTTATACCTTGCAACAATGCAACCCCCGCTGTGGGAACACTAAGACTACGGCGCCATCTTGTTCGTTCCTGTTCAAATCACCGTACGAGCAATACTGCGTGTTCTCTAAAATCTAATTAAAGCGTTTATAATCTCAAACAAAGGGCGCGCGCCCCCGCGAGTGTGGAAAACAAGCGAAAGTGACAGTGCAA
Source organism: Anthocharis cardamines (assembly GCA_905404175.1). Lineage (NCBI taxonomy): Eukaryota > Metazoa > Arthropoda > Insecta > Lepidoptera > Pieridae > Anthocharis > Anthocharis cardamines. The sequence goes on along the minus strand of FR989952.1, from coordinate 11,248,478 downwards.
GGCCTGAGTGCTGCAGGAGAAGAGAGTTGCAGGTATTGTTTCCCTTCTTCTTTTCACTCCGGTCCGATCCTGTCCTTTTTCCTTTATCCGCCCTTGTCTCCCTGCATACAGTCCACTTATTTTATTTGAAGATTTTTATAGCATACTTGGCGCGTCCAATATTTAAACATTACATTTTTGATTTTCTTTCTTTTTTTTAAATAATTCTTTAAATAAATACAACCTACATACTTTATTTTAATGTAGTATTATTTCTATAATTCTTCTTAAAATAGTTAATAAAGTAAGAGTATATAAGGACAAATCATATTGTCTAGCTATTTTTTTTGTAGTAATATTTCAAAACATTAGTAAAGTCTAGGCAACTACTGTTTTATTTATTGCGAACTATTACATCAACATCCACGCCTATTTATTTTTACAAGATAACGCTGGAGTTATGAAAATAAGCTAGAAATGAAAGTGAGTCGTGTTGAAAGTATTGCGATACACGTTAAAGGGGAGTGGGTTCAATCTACGTATATATTTGCTCTTTGTTGGTTTTCATTTTGTTTGGTTGATTGTAATTCGAAATTCTCTATTATTTCTTATTTGAGTCCTTGTAAGTATAAAAACATGCATCGGTCAAGACATAGACTAAGTTTTTAATAAGTAATTTATTTAATTTATATGAGTTTTTTGTCATTCTGAGATACTTCACGAGATTAAAATTTAAATCTCAAATCTACATATATGTATTATCTAAAACAGTCGTTTTAGTTACACCTTTTATAGCTCAAGTAGTAGTGCACCGATTAAAATGATATTTTAATTGTTGGATTTGTCTATGTCCCGAATAACAGAATAATTATTAAAATAACGGAAAAAACGAAAAAAATATTATGTAGAAAATTATTTTAAACTAGGAATGTTATTTTACTCATTATTGAAATTATAAAAATTACCGAAAAGTCAGTATTTGAGACCCTTTGTCTGTATGTGAACCTGTAAGTCTACTCGGGATGTAGGAGAGAAAATAATTTTCAAATAACCTCATCTACATACTTTAAGGAATTTCTGTGCTTTCCAACCGGTACTTACTTTTAACAGTACAAATACGTCTGTAAATTTCTCCTTACTTATAGGACTTACACTCCGTCCTTGTAGTGCTAATAATGAATATAAAAAACAAATTAAACAAAGTATAAATGTAGGGGTCGTTACGCAATAGCTCAGGTAGCACACGTGTTCCGATGGCTTATCTTTGTATAGAACTTTCTAAAGGGAATTCTATATGGATGATTTTTTTGTGAGCTAGCGGCTCGGAAATTCTCGTAGTTTTTTCGCGTTTTATCTGTGTAAGACTTGCGAATGGAATATATTGATTGTAATATGATTTCTTTATTGTGTAGGCTTCGTTTGTATAATGTATTTTATGGTATCCTGAAACAGTTAAACCTATATAGATATATGTTATATTGTACGTCAACGTATACATAATAATGATTAAACACCCAATACAATATTGATACAATAGATGGACTATTGCCACTGTCGTTTCCATGCCAAATAGGGCTGGTGACATTTTAGTCATCAAATCGTAAGAAAAATAACCTAATGAACAGATAGTCTCCAACCACATTTATTATTTGGTTGGTTTCAATTTAATGTATGTACATTGTACCAGTGGCGGGACTACCATACAAGCCCAAATGCCCGTCTTGCCGATTTTAACATAATATGTGTTCCTATATTTATATAACTTATATTATTACGTAATCGTATAAGTTATATATGACTAATGACATTATTATATTTCTTTTTAAGGCATTAATAAGACAAAACAGGCGATTGGGCTTGTATGGTGGGCACGCCACTGCATTGTACATATTACTCGAATGTACATATATTTCACGCCTCTTTCCCATGGGTGTAGGTGGAGGTCACGGAATTCAATATGCACACCACTTTCGCTTCTTCCAATTTTATCAATGCTATCATACACGCTTGTCGGTTTCGAGTACTTTTGACCTGGCCCTTTTGAAGAACGTCTCTGATCTGTACGAGGTACGTTCATCTATGTCAACCGTTCTCGACTTCCACGGACACTAGCTTTAATGAATAGTAATAATATTTTATGAAACTAACGAATAAACATTAGCGACCTATATGTGCCGTAGTTAGGAGTTTCTCAAATCTACCTACTGAAAAAAAAGACGGTTGATTTATTTGAAAAAAGAAAGCTTCGAATTCCACACGAATTCACGTAGGTTTGAATACAATCATGACCTCATATGTATAAAAATGTCACTATCAAAGGATCGCGGTGTTGGGTTCATTTTTTGTCGTCGTCCTACCTGGCTCTATTATGGGGAAAGTGAAAGAGAGTGCTTTGATTTCTCCCTCGAATATCGTTGAATAAGTGTACGCACTGTGAGATGAGATGTCTAATACAAACGTATATTTGTATATCTTGATTTTTTTATCCATAGACCATGTGATAGACCATGGGATCTTCTTAGGCCGCAGTAGTACCTGCCATCAGTTAGAAGTGGGGGTAAGGCTAGACTATTAAAAAAAATAAGATGTTTGTAACCATAAATATTTTCTTAATAGTCGTCTGTTTACTGTAGGTATATGATTCTGATTATGAATCAGAAATGTACAGATATTTAGACAGAGTTTTAGATGAAAAAGCTCTTCTGAAGAGGAAAAAGCCTCGCAAAAAATCACATAAATCTGATTACATACTGATTAAGTAAAAATATGCATTAAACAGGCACAAAAAGGTGTCTGCCCTTTGTCTCGCTAGAGGACATTCGTTTTTTGATGTTTTTATAATTAAAACCTTGGTTTGTTTACATCTATCTTCTTGAAATTATGTAATTTCTCATAAAATATATAATAAAGAAAATACATATTATGTGTAATTTACGCCACTGTGTCGATTTGTACAGTGTGTAAACATCCAAAATAGATCAGCACACCGTTGTGTGGGCACACGTCCTTTGAATACAATGGATGAAAAAAAATTAAAGAAAAAAATTATAAATTGCAGGTTACGCGTAGATATATGGTATTGTATGCGTCGTTGCGTTGAATTGATTCTATAGAAATGTTGGGAATTTAATTTTCGGATTAAAGCTGGATTCGCACGGACGGATTCTTTCCACACTTCAAAATATTAGGTAGGTATTCAATTCAATATTCTTTATTGTACCAAAAAATAATTACAAACAAATAACTAACCAATAAAGTACTTACGTAGGTTGCCTTAGCGATAGGCAGTGATATCTACCAGGCGTTTTATACATTGTAGAAAAAAACGCACGTTAAGGTTCTAAATCCTACCCGATTGAGATTTTAGGCATAAACAAATATGTATATAATAAACATAACATTAACATATATAAACTAAACACTAAATTTTAAAATGTCAACAATACAATAAGATGATGAAAAAAATAATAAAAACTAAGATTAACAGATATAAGTGCAATTTTGCATTGAGGAAGAAATAAAAACTTTGAGCATCATGATGCATGAAGAGAATTTCACAGTCGCACATTTTTAGCAGCAAATGATGAATTATAGAAATAGGAATGGGTTGACATAATATTATGTTCCATGTTTGAAATTAAAGAAAAAAATCATTGACATAGTATTAAAAAAAAATCCTTTACGTAGGTATAAAGTATATCAATCGGAAGATATTGTTTTTTATTTTAGATATCGACAGACGAGCATAAGGTCGAGGATTTGATAGGTTCAGCCACAGAACATCAGTTAATGATCATCCTACTTTTACTCCGAGCATTCGGAAATTCATAGATTGAGACCGAAACGCGCAATATGCACTTCACGGTTTTTCCATCTATGAACGGTGGTTCGTTGTTCGGTCGGAATTTAGATATTCTCTCACCCGTTTAATGCCCGCAGTGATCAAACGTGAGGAAGACATGTTTACAGACAATTACAAACATGTCATCCCGGCGGAATTTGAACCCGCGACCTATCGAAGTGCAAGGTAGGTATTCTACCAAGCGTGTTTGGTAGAATACCTACCTTGCACTTCGATAGCGCATTAATTTTTTTGTTTAAGTTTAATTTGCGACTTCAATTCAATGGTTGCATCACAGAACAGTTACTTCTTCTGTTCTGTGGGTTGTATAATATAATAAATACATTTAAAAAATACAATTTCTCTTATATTCCTTCCTATAATACACGTGGGTCATTGTTATTAACTCTTTTAGATTCTCTGACCACTTCCGCGACTGCACGCTAAACTGGCCCGCAACACCAGAGGTCTTGACGATGCGTTGCCGGCCTTTAAGGTAAGAGTAGGCTATCTTCTTCGTTACTTTTTTAAGCATCAAAGTTTTAAATAGTATATGGGTGAATATACGGTATTTGATTTATTTGTGTCCCTGAAGGAAATGTAATCTGTTTCATTCAAAATTCATAATTTCTCTTTTTGACACTATTTTTGCATTTGTAATGATGCGGCCCAGAAGATTTTTAATTTTTTTTTTAATTTTATAAGCTCCAGAGGAAAATTTGTTACCAGGGAAGTGACACTATTGGCAGAGTAGTGACAAATTAAAGCAGGGAAGTGACATGCCATTGATTATTAGCTAAGAAATTGGACATATATTAAATAAAACATACATAAATTATAGTATTTGGATATTTATTAATATACAGGATACATTCAGTCTTTATTGTATTACGTATTACATATATGTAATACGTAATATAAATTAATACAAAAATATCTGAAGCAAAAGTTTGCTTAGGTGAGATTTGGAGAAAATTTTCTACTAAGAGAAAAACTCGCTCATCATTCATCTACGTAAACATCTCTTTCACCGTTTAATCAAAGTCAACGAATCGTACACGTGAAGAAACAAAGAAAGTTGCCAAGCAAAAAACGAAGAGCATTTGTTTTGTATTGCTCTCCTTTTCAGATGTAATGGAAGTGACGTATGTTCTGTCTCTGTCTAAAGAAAGTACGCGTAGCTATTACGTCATGGATAGTATAGGGTTGTAGCAGACAAATCTATCTTTACATACTATTTATGCCTAATTATTTGTTTAAGTAAATAGATGATATATCTTTTACAGGCGTAATAAACGTAAGATGTACATTGAAATATATAAAATTTTACATCAATTAATTCATCATAATTGAAAATGTTTTAACATTATTAAAAGGTAAAAACTTCCTCAATTTAAGATTACGGAAAGAATATTACTCAATTAATTCATTAAGAGCTATAATTATAGCTTAAATTATAATTTATTACTTCTGGAATAATATACGATAAGAATATTGTAAACATATTTTTGATAAAATGTGGAGATACTTGATGCTGCATCTGTAATATTTGCTTATACTATTATCGATAGTGAGAGTGAACGATGACGTCAAAAGTGGATCGAACTGAGCGAGATGGATATATTGTAAACATGCAAAAGAACGAGATAAAACATGATAGTGTGGGAATGCACACAAGAATTGAGCAGGTAATGGTGTTGTGATACTTTCATTTGGGATTGAACCATCTTTATGGTTCAGTTTTATTTAAAATAATTAAATAAAATTATGTAAGATTTTTAACGGTTTTAAATAACTCAGTAATGAGAAATTTATATTATTTTTTAGTATTTAACGTCTTAAAATATTTTTTTATTTATTTATTTATTTACAACACATATCAACTGCCATTACAGGTATCCCTAATGCGGCAGTGACGTACAGAAAAATACTAATAAAATATAAATTAAAAGCAACATTCTAAATTGCCAAAAATTAAACATTATACTAAAACATAAATTTAACTAAAACTACTACACAGGTATAAGTACATAAACAAAAATCTATTTACAGAAACAAATAACAAATAACAGTGCCCTTGCGAGTTCACTCCACGTACCTTGGAAAATGTCCACTTTGTTGTGGAGTTCGTTAATATGATAAAACATTGTTTTTTTATTACTTAGATATTACAATAATTAGGTACAATATTTGGGAATATATATTATATTGAAATTATATATTTTCTTTTTGTTTCCATAATCTTTGAATTTCATTAAATATTTTTTTATTAACTAAACTATTTTTTTCAACTACTTAGGTACTAACGAACTAATTAAACTCTTTAATCTTTTTCATTACAATTTTCACCCCTCTTCTTTTTGAAAAATGCTATGCTATATATCTTTAAGTACTTTAAAAAGTTTGGCATAACTAAAAATATGTATTGTTCAATTTCATCTTATAATTCTATATTTTATAGCTATATAATAAATATCAACTTCAAGTTTCATGTATTTTACAGTAAGACTCCAAGAATGTCCAAGCCCAAGTATATGTATATGTAATGAAAACATTATCCTTTTTAATAGTCGGGTAAATTCTTAAATATTTTGAACCGCAACGCTGCACCGCTCCAGACAACTATTGCAAAAAAAGTATCGAAGAAAGTAAAAGCATTCTTGCATTTATTGAGTTTTTGTGAAGATATGGCCTTTTGTGGTAGTACAATAATGTTGAACAATTATTGCACAACACGTGTTCGCTAGGTGGCTTGAATATGCCTGCGGGAATCATTTATAGGAGATTTAAATAAAAATAAAATTTCATTTCACGTATTGTTCTTTGACAGAGGAGTAAGTCTTACTTTGACAGAGGAGTAAGTCTTACTATGACAGAGGTGTAAGTCTTACTTTGACAGAAGAGTAAGTCTTTCTTTGACAGACATTTATTCATGAATAAAAATAGAAGTGAGTTCTTTGTAGTCAATTAGGTGAACATCTTTTTGTCACTAACCCGAACATAAAAAAATGTTCCATCTTGTTTCAACGGGATTTGAACCTGGACCTCTGTTGCTTTACACTAGTGAGACAGATTACTTCCTACAAACAAAATTTAACTCTTTATAATATTAGTATAGATAAAAAAGTGTAGGCTATAATAATTATTCCAGCCGCTAGTGATGCGATGTTGCAAGCGGAGAACGTCAAAGGACATCGGGGTCAACGTATTGTCTCTAAAGTGCATAGAGATGACTCTACCGACCTTGTGTTGAGGCGGTATCATACTGTTTACTTTCGCCATTTTAATGAATACTCGCTTTTGATGATGAAATTGAGCCTGTCTTGATTGGATTGCTGTTTAAAGACGAAACCATCACACAAATTGTATAAAAAAAAGACTTGCATCTCAGTTCATTTATCGTAAAAATTTATTTTCTATCGTATAATTTATTCAGTCTCCTTCTCTCATCCATTCCTGGCATTCCATTCATCCTTCTCTCACTCATCCTTCTGACTTAAGTTATTACGTAATAAGCTAACCTAACAACATCTTATAGTGACCATATCAATATCAATATTTAAAATCTTTTATGTTTTAAATAAATAGATTGACGCATCGCATGAAAACACAATGTATCTTTTTTATTAAAAACAGAATGTATCTCACATGTAATACATATTATATTAAATTAGATTATTTAGTGCGATTGCCAAGTTCAGGCTTCTAGTTTTATCCACAACGAAGTTATAGAGGGTCGAAAATGGCCTGAACTGCACTGCCGTGCCCCCAGATATTAAGTGAGTGAGTTAAATATTATAATAAAGTTCAATACAATAAATACACATTTATTAAAATATAATTGTCATTATTTTTTTTGTTATGTAAGCGGTTTGCAAGGATCGGAGCAATCACACATTTAAATAAAATGACTTTTACCGGACTAGGACGTGATTTATTATTGAACAATACCGATTTTTCGAATGCTTTCCAGTAAACGTGAGTGGTCACGGCTAGACTGAAAGATGACAGCTGTCTGATTCTAATTTTCACAAAATTGCCATACTAACTTTATCTATAATATTACTTAAATTTTTCTCTAAATATGTACCTAAGTACATAGTAGAGTACTACACGATTACCGAATATGTTGACCTCCTATCGTTCTAATGCGTAAAGGCGTCTGTTGACGAGGCGAGGGGAAGTTGACCCATTTTCAACAAAGACTCTCTGTCTGCCACGTGTTCATACTATGGAACATGCTACTAGGTCATTCGGGAGCTATCTGAGACATCTTTTGAACTATTAAATGTACTGTGTACAATATATAGAATTTTAAATAACGTTGTATAACCTATGACGTTGTCAAAGGTGAATGATTGAGGTGACATGGTTCTTTTATGTCTGATGATATTTTTATAAAATTTAAACGTGTCTTTGGCTAAATAAAAAGTCTAAGATAAGTTAGAAAATACAGAAGATCTTTTATGACACTTTGTATTAATATTATTATAATATTTTTTTGATATTTTGATTAATATCTAGGATTTTTAAATCGTAATATAATAAAAATACATTTTGGCATGTCTTCTGCTTATTTACGAGTATGTTCATCGACATAAAAGGCTTTTTTTATATTTCTCGACCTCAGCCGCAGAACATCAGTCAATGATCTGTATTTTTTAACTTCAAGCATTCGGAAATCTATAGACTGAAACCGAAACGCGCAACATGCACTTCACGGTTTTTCCATCAATGAACTGTGGTTCGTTACCTGGTCGGTATTTTGATATTCCTCCAACCCAATTAATGCCTGAAGTGATCAATCAAGTCATCCCGGGATGAACGCAAAATATGTATGTAGTTGTTCTAACCAACGTACTGATGAGTTCATAAAAAAATGTGTGGAATAATTATCAGAAATGCATAAATAATACAATTTAAATATTATAAAATAACTTACACCGGAGTAAAGGCGAGTTATTATATTATTTATCCCGACATTTCGACTGTTGACCCGCAAACGTGGTCACAGGCAGTTTCAATGTTGAAAGATAACAGCTGTCTGATTTGAATTTTCACAAAGTCACAATACTAACGCCATCTATTTCTACGGAGTTGATACTTGAAAGTTGGTAAAAGTTATTTTATTTAAATGTGTGATACTCGCGTTCATAAAATATTATATTAAATAATACCAACTATATTTGATGTTATATCATTAAAAGAGATACAATAGTAAATTAAATAAAAATATTTTTCTTATTAGAATGAAATGTTAGATATTGCTCAGTTTATAAGTATTGCGTAGATACGTTTAAAAAGTTTTTTTATTATACTAGCAACCCGCCCCGGCTTCACACGGATACAATGTAGATATTGATGTGGTGTCAGTATTATTTGGATATTGTTCATATTTAAAATATACTAAAATGGGGGAAGGAGGGGGTGAAAAGGGGTTATATGATTTTTTTGAAAAAATAATTCCGAAAAAGACCACTCTCCTAGCGGTATGAAATTATACTTTATGACCAATCTTTATTTTCATATTTACCAAATATACATAAAATATTTCATAAAAATGGGTCGAGCCGTTCAGGAGGAGTGCGACCACAACCGTGATACGAGAATATTAGATATTTGGTTTCGTATTAGATTTATTTAAGCAGTAGTGTCAAATATTAATTTAGTCACTATCTGTACAATTCAATTCACTCCCATCCGGTCACCTAAGTGTGACAGACATGGCTTCTTGATATTCAAATATATTCTCAACTAGATTTATATTCATTCTAGTTTATATTCCACTTCCCCATGAGAACAACTTTAAAAAATATATGGACTATTTTTTTAGGTTAATTATTTATTAGATCTGCCACATAATATGAATCTTTCAATGATGACTGCCTATTTTAAGCAAGGGTTTATCAATCACTCTTTTCGCATGGATAAAAGAGGAATTAGCCTCTTGTTTTTCCTACTCCTTCCTTTTCTTCCAAGTCGATCGATTGCTCCGTTTTTGCGTAAAGGAAGACAAAGCTACAAACATTTTATCATACATAATATTAGAAGAAAAAAAGCCATTCTTTAAACAAGGAAAAATATATAATTGTAATAAGTTTAAATAAAATACTGTATACCGGATTAAAACGCGATTTATTATTTAAATTATTTATCCCGACGTTTCGGATGCTTTTCAGCAACCGTGGTCGCGGGAGACTGAAAGATGACAGTTGTCTTATATTTGAAATGTCACAAAGTTGCCATATTTAATTCAATTAAATTAAAAAAAAAAAAACTTTTAATTTAGGTAACACAATGTACACCTATGAACGTGAATAAAAATAATACATATTAAATTACTAATATTACTAATATTAAATGCTTCTAATTTTACATTTACTACCAGTTCACAAATCAAGGGCGTTTAAATGTGTGATACTCGCGTTAATAAAAGACAATATTAATTGTAATAAGATATAGAGATATACGAGTATATGAAACAATTACCTGATATTTGGTGTGAAGCGTCCTTCTAGTGACCCCTCTAATTAGCTTTGGCCACTTTGGGTCTTTGTCCGCGAACGTACTGACTTTCAAACGTCTCTTGAAATTCGAGAAATATTTCTCGATTTACTTTTTATATTATAACCACCTACTCTCGCCTCACAATGTCACTTTTTTCTAACAACAAGGATAGGTCAGGTTTTTATTATTCGGAGATTATTGGCGTTATTAATCGAATGTTTGTTATTTTTAAATCAAAATATATTTTAGTGAAAAACTGCATTTGTATAATAAGCATAACTTTAAATTTGAAGCCTTTGAATTCCTTAGATATTTTTAAAAAAATCGTAAATTGCGTACCCATATTTTATTTCTCTCCCCTTTGAGATACAAACTTAGTACAATCGAAAAGAGTTGATATAAAACTAATTATTGTTTTAATTTTTTATTGTCTTATTAGAAAATTTCGAGCCCCTGTATTTGCCTCCCCTTTGAGTACCTACCTAGTACAATCGAATACCTATGTGAAGTTAGCAACGTTACACAGATCAATCAAATAGATTTGATAAAAACTAAATATTATTCTAGATTTTTTATTGTCTTATTAGAAAATTTCGATGTACAAATGTATTAAATACAGAACTATTCGGTACAAAACACAACCTATGTGAAGTTAGCAAAAAACAGTTGCTAACTTCACATAGGTTACACTTCTCTATTCTTTCCGTTTCTACATCCAGCCGGTACAGAGAGTGACGGAAGATGTCTCCATTCTTCGATCTCCCTTTTTCCGAAAGTTATTCCTTTTTCAGCCGTCTGGCTGCCGGCCTAGCATGACCGCCACGAGATATGTCGCGGACGAGAGAAGACAAACTAAGATGTAAGATATCTCGATATATTATATCTCGACATCGACAATTTTGATAGAAAAGATATCTCGATCTACAAATATATCTATTTTTGATATTAAAAGTCGAGTTTAAAGTGTATTTGTCATGTTAGACTCCGAAGAAATAAAGAGATAATCGATTGAAACACGAGAAAACGGTAGACAAAATTTTGTCGCGGTTGTCGTGCTAGGCCGGCAGAAAACTATTGATAGTTAAATGTTTATTTTACCTATTATATATACTAATTAGATGAACAATTGTATGTAAATAATAATTTTGTAAACCAGTTTCTATCTATGTGACGACTTTTTAAATACAATACCATATCGAACTCAATGACATTTTAACAAAATGTAAAAAGTAACCGAACTAGCAATTAACGATACTACACACATTTTGTAATTAAGAAAATAAACTGTATACGCAATATTTTTTTAAAATACTTTTGTTTTATGAGAACGCATTTCAAATTCCAATAAGTTCAATAATTATTGAATATTTTAGCATTAAGGTGCTACACACGAACTTGTGTTTACTACGCATCAACGTGATTGCATCAAGAAATTTAGAAATATATAACACTACTAATTAGAGATGAAACGGATATCCGGCAATTATCCGGTATCCGGACTATCCGGCTTAAATAAAACATCCGGCCGGATACAGGATAGCAAGCGCCTATCCGGCCGGATACCGGATATTTAAAAACGATTAAAATAAGTACTTTATGTCACTTTTAATAAACAAAATCAATAATCACAAAATTTTCATTCTACAACTTAGAAAATGATTTAGTACTCGTATTGCACTATGGACAAATTATGGTGAGTAACTACCAATTTCATAAAGAGGTATAAAGGGGTTTCGCTTGTCTTTATAAACAAGTCGAGCTTTATAAAAAGGTCTTTCGCTGTAGCAGTGTAGCTGGAGGGTGCTGAAAGATAGATTTTGGCAATTTCTAGTTCGGCCGGATATCCGGCTTCAAGGCTGACCAGATATCCGGTATCCGGTATCCGGTCAAACAGCTATCCGTTTCATCTCTTCTATAGAAAAAAATAGAATATATAGAATTATTTATAAATATATAATTATAAAATTAGAAAAAAATTATTTGTATTGTTATGATTGTAATGTTGAAGTCTGTTTATTATATAAATAAATCGTATTGCAGTGTAGTATTTTAATAAATATATTGTGACGTTTCTATAAAACATTACTATTGGGAGTCTTTTCACTATATAACAGCGATAGAGTTAAGCCCTGTCACTGTGATGTTGTATACGACCTAATCTACCTAATTGAAATACTTTTTTATTTTCTAAATTTAAAAAATAATCATTAAACTTACAATTTGCAATAAAATTATTATTTCCTTGGACGTTAGACTCATTCTTTATTAATTACTGTCTTTTATATTAACACAAGTATTTTCCCTTAAAAAACGCAATATTTTATGTCTTCCTATATTTCAAGAGTTGTATTTTTATTATTATTGATTTTAAATTAATAAATAATTAATCATTCATTAAGTGTTCATTTAAATGAAACGCGTCATTGAAACGCTTGGCGTATAATTACCCTTAATAATATATAATAATAATAATAGAAGGCATAATGAAGCTGTATATTATAAAAACGCTGATCTGCAATATTGTTCCATTGAAAGGTTATATATAATTTATTTTAACTGTTTAATATATTTTTTAATTTTGTCTTCGTTCTTTCGTTAATAACATAACATTACATTTAAATAAAATAATGTATACCGGATTAAAACGCGATTTATTATTTATATTGTTTAAATTATTTATCCCGACATTTCGGATGCTTTTCAGCAACCGTGGTCGCGGGGAGACAGAAAAGCATCCGAAACGTCGGGATAAATAATTTAAACAATATAAATAATAAATCGCGTTTTAATCCGGTATACAGTATTTTATTTAAATGTGTGATACTCGCGTTATAAAAGACAATATTAACATAACATTACAGTTATGTTTTTTCTTCAATAATAATATAAAATACTAGCGACCCACCTCGGCTTCGCACGGATACAATGTAGATTATTGATATGGTGTCATTATTATTTGGATATTGTTCATATAAAAATACTATTATCGCTATTTAAAATAGGGGTTGGTGGTAGAAGGGTGAAAATTAAGGGTTGTGTGTATATTTTAATTCCGAATAATAAAAAAAATTGTTCAAAAAATAATTTTTGGAGGATTATTAAGTAAGTACTTACCTTTATCACTTAGGAGTTTGAAAAATAGCTTACGTCCTATTCTCAAACCTACTGAATAAACACACAAAAATTTCAAAAGAATCGGTCAAGCTGTTTCGGAGGAGTTTTGTTACAAACACTGTGACACAAGAATTTCATATGTATATTAGAAGATATACAATATATTTTTAAATCCCAAAGGGAACTGTTAAATAATCCCACTTTGAGAAACACTTCTTTAATTACTTTCTTATTGTAATATCTTAAACTAGTTCCGAAACTTATTCATTATCTATAGTTACTAAAAATATAATTTTATAAAAAGTAAAGATTTGTATTTTTGTATGTAACGAATAAACTTCGATTCGAAATAATTTTGTCGATTTCAAAAATTATTTTGCCGTTAGAAAGCTACACTATCACCGAGTAACACAGGCAGTGGCGGCGTAAGACCTAAATTAAAAAATTCATTATCATTATTATCTTCCAGCCCAAAAAATGGTTTATTTGGTCAAAAAAATTTTTTGGCGCGATCGCGGTTTTAAGTAATGCATACATTTTCGGGGCGCGAGGCCCCCTGGGTCGCGAGGCCGTAGGCGGTGGCCCACGTCTTTTTAGTACATCTACATTGCACCCGTTCGAAGCCGGGGCGGATCGCTACTTTGTTATAAAATGTTCCAATTTGGTACCTTTTCTTCTGTGCTTAGATTAACTGTTTTTTATCCAATGCAATAAATACATGTATGTATTTGTATAGCTACTGTATATACCGATTCAAAATCTAAAAGGAATATTATAATATTCGAATCAAATTTAATTGTACATTGTACGAATTTATATAAATATGTAATATCTAAATTTAAGTAAAAACTTGAAAAGGAGGTTTCTTATTCACGCATATGTTTTTACTATATGTGTTTACTATATAGTGAAGAGTAGGTATCGTAAGTTATTTCTGACTTTGTTGTACTTACGTGTTGTTTTGACGTCGGTTTTTTGTATAATTTAAATACGAATTGATATTCCTAGTTTTTTATAAGAACACCACTTGACGGGTACTTAGTTTGTGATAGTCTAGAGATCGTTAGAATATAAAAAGTTAATTCATAGTTGAGCGACGTAGCAGCAATAAACATACTTTACTCACCTCCGTTAGTGGTGAAAGGTGACTCTAGTTCTTCGGACTATTATATACCGTATTCTATACATATATTGGTTATATAACCCTAATTATTTTTGTTATAAATATTAATGTTTTCTATATATTTTGGGTCAGTCTCTAATCTAATTCGCGACGCGGTATTTCTGGCCGAAAGTAATCCGATTTTTTTAAGAAACTGCTAATATACCGACTGACAGGACGTTGCCGTATCGGAATTTTTTAACAAGAATTGTACAAAAGAAGAATGACTAGACCGTTGTCGTAGACTAGAGATGGTGGATACCTTTCGCTTTACTTTGGTTCTTCTTCACACTGGATTGGGTGTCTTTTTGGGGCTTACCTTTAGAAAATTTTTACTATTCACCACTTCTCTTTTGTCTATACCACTACATATATCTATACTAATATTATAAAGAGGAAAGATTTGTATTTTTATATGTTATGAATAAACTCAAAAACTACTGGACAAAAATTCTTTCACCAATAGAGAGCTACATTATTAGCGAGTAACATAGGCTACTTTTTGTGTATGGTACATCTACATTGCACCCGTGTGAAGCCGGGGCGCGTTGCTAGTTAGTTATATTTCTGTTATTTTTTATTTATTTTGGAATAAAAAAAAGTAAAAAAAAAAAAACGTAAACAAACTCCCCACTGTTGGTTCTATAGACTATGCAGTTACTACACAGCTGTACACATTTGTTTTATATTAATTAAAGAAAATAGAAAAATTGCATTAAACGCACTACCATTACGGGAAAACTTGTCTAATGTATGAAAACAGGTGAAGTCCTAACACAAGTTAGAACTAAAATAGTCGACAGATGTCTCTAAAGGTCATCATATATCTTCTCTAATTTATTCATAAGATAATAAGTATTAATAGTATGTTGAGCATCAGTTGTATATGATCCAGTGTTGCCAGAAGGTTACTTTTGTAACCTTTTAGGTGATTTTAACTCCTTCAGGTTATTTCTAGGTTTCACGACTCGAAAGGTTACTTTTAGGTGATTTTGCGGAATTTGTAGAATTAATTTTATTTTTTGAAACAAAAAGCAATGTTGCCTAGCTAAATATTTCATTCGTAGGCAGTGAGTGCCACTATCAGACGAATAACCTCTGAGGTTCAACTTCTAAAAACAAAACTTTCTCTCTCGCACTGATATTGTAGCCATCAATCGGCAATTCGGTAGGCTAGATACATTTCTATAATTTTTATTTTACTTGCAAATTACAGTAAATGTAAAAAAAAAGTTGCTAAATTATATATATTTCTGTAAGTAAATACTAATAACAAAAAAATAAATAAAAGGTTATTATTCATACTAAAAGGTTACTTTTTATCCATTTTAGGTAACTTTTGACAAGACACAGCTGGCAACACTGATATGATCCGTCCGTGGGTGCATTACTACCTTTATTAGGTATTTTAGCATTTATACGTTAATGAGTACTAATTAAAATTTACCTAAGTTCCCAACTTACATTTTATTTATTGAAAGATAAGATTATTTATAAGCGATAGATACAATTAATATGTGTTTTTTAATGAATAATTTATTAATTATTCGTTCTGTTTGTTCATTAATAGAGGTTCTTTCAATTAATAGTAATATTTTATATAAGTTAAGCCAAAATACATATTATTTAATACAGCTTTTATACAAAATCAGACGGGCTCGTTGGCGCGTTCGGTAGAACACCTTCCGTTCGCATCGATGGGTCGTGGGTTCGAATCCCACCGCTATTTATAATTTTCTTTAAGCATGTTTTCCCCACGTCTGGTAACTTCGAGTATTGATCGGGTGGGAAAAACATCGAAATTCCGACCGGGTAACGTTAGGTAAACGTTCATATATGGAAAAACCGTGAAATGCACTTTGCGCGTTTCGGTTTCAGTATATGGATTTCCGAATGCTCGAAGTAAAAAGTAGATCGACAGCGCATCATTGACTGATGTTCTGTGGCTGAGGTATCACCTACCATCAAGTGAACCTCATGCTCGTCTGTCGATATCTAAAATAAAAAAGAAACACAAAATATAATTTTAATGAAAAGTTAAAGGTTTTTTAGCTTTAGTTCTAAAGCTTAAAATGTACTTGTAAATCTAGGTTTTAAAGACGCTCCGGACAGCACAGGGTAAGTGCAATGGACTCTCAAGGCCGCATTTCTCGCACGGTCGTCACACCCATCTTTCACTTGCGGGAAAAAGCAATGCCTTTTTTACTGAGAATACAGATTAAAATAGACTACGTGTACTGCGTTTAGCTTTGTAACTTTAAATAATAAGCTGCGATTTTAATAAATTTAAATTCTTTTGTGTTTTCTAGTAAGTAAATCTGCTACAACATAGAGACGTAACCACACAGATTTCACTAAACGAAAAAATGTTCGTACATAATTGATGCAATTAAATTTTAAATTCCTTTTATTTTATTACGATAAAGTTAAAAAAACGGGACCCTGTTACTAACACTCCACTGTCCGTCCGTATGTCTGTCCGTCTGTTACGAGGCTGTATCTCATGAACCGTGATAGTTAGACAGTTGAAATTTTCACAGATGATGTATTTCTGTTGCCGCTGTAACAAGAAATAAATGTTTAAGGGGGCTCCCAACAACAAACATGATTTTTTTGCTCGTTTTTATAGATAATGGTACGGAACCCTTTGTGCGCGAGTCCAAAATGCACTTGGTCGGTTTTTTATTATTTTATTTTTATCAATTTGTTCCAAATAAAATTTCAAAACTGCATTGATTATAAATAAGATGCACATAAGGTAGGCGTACAATTATTCATTAAGACCCAATAATATCCTGTCTTCATTGACCTTGGCTTTATAAAGTCATTTCCCAATAAGATCTTCATTAGCATTTAGATTGATATATTTGTATAATATATATTTATGACAGGATTATTCATATAAGAAATTTTAGTCATAAAATAAATTTTACTAATCAGTTCGTGCTGTCCGAAAATATTATAAAAGTCAGAGAGAGTTTATGAGGGATATCTATACCTATCACTCGTCGTACGACATAAAACTAGGAAACCATTTGAATATATCGACTATTTCCGTTGCATTTTATTACACGTTACTCAAAAGACATATTTTTCTTTTTGTGAAAAATTACATGTTTGTACTAATTCAAGTAGGTAATCCAAAAAAGCAATATCCGTTCAATATTAACTCAACGAATATTTTATATTCGATAAGTGAGAAAACGAAGTTTACATTTTTCAACTATCTCAACGTCGCATCTACGTTTTTTTTGCTTATGAGGGCAGTAAATTACTTTAGTTATTCATTAGAGATATTATTTTCTTAATGTACACACTTCTTCAATCTGTAATATTAAAATTTCTTCATTCATCAATTAAATCAAAATGTCTGTAATCTATATATATTATATATATATATACATATATATACTATATACATATAATAAAAGAGTAGGATCGAAATTACGCTTCACTAAATATTTTTACCAGAAATTAAGAGGGGTGATAAAAGAAGGGTAGCAGAATGCATAAATGCAATTTTTAAGATTCTTGTCTGTCTGTCTGTCTGTCCGTCTGTCTGTCTGTCTGTCTGTTTGTTCACGCTAATCTCCGAAGATACTGAACCGATTATCGTGCAATTTACACAAATATATTAAGGAAAGCCCGGGGCAACATATAGGCTTTGTTTTATCGAAATCGGTTATCGGAAAGAAAAGTTATCATCATTTAAATATTATTTTAAAGGCACCATATCACCAAATTTCAATGCAAACTGACTCGCGTTGTACTTTTTCGAATTGTCAGATGTCAATCACAGTCTGATATGTAAATGAAATTTGTTTGATTATTTCGCCATTTCCAATATATGTATTCGTAGAATAGTGGATATGCAGTCCCATAGCGTAGCTTCTGATGCGAGTTCGAATCTGAAGTTGAAATGAAAGATTTTTTTTTTTGTATTTCTTTATTTATTTTTTGAAAGAACTATATTATAACAAAAATAGAAAATGTATTATTGAAATATTATATGAAAAAGTATTTCTTATGAGATCATTTATTTCACATTTTCATCAATCCTTTCTCTTAAACAGAATTACGATTATTCGACATTGCTTTTTTGCTTCAGTATCTTAGAGGTTTCCGCATTTAGCACCGGAAACCCGGGCAGGAATCCCGGGAATTTAAAAAAAAATTCCGAAAATGAAAATGACCAATTAAATGAACGCACGCATCTATTTAAGACAGAAAATGCATTGAATCCAATCTTCGATTGAACTCTGATAAGTATAAAAAAGACACATATCTGGATTTTGGTCACGTAAAATTTAATTAATATGAATCTCCCTAAAGTTTCTTTAAAGTCAGGTTAATTATTTCAACTATTGAATTTCAAATCATCCTTCGAACCTCAATCTCAACCACCATTAAACACGTCTATAACATGATGCAACAGCAACCGTCAATGACTAATTTGATAGCTCTTTCCCAAAAGAAATCACCAAGTACAGAGGGTGGAGGAGGATATGTCATTTGAAGAAAGCTTGCTCAAAAGCTCAGCTTAAAGTGAACCCCACGCGAACGAAGTCGCGGGCATCAGCTAGTATTATTAATAAATCTGTAAATCTTTTAACTGGCGTTTTATTTTTAAGGTTTTTAACATTTAGTAAGCAGAGGGCCTAGCACGAACGACTATCGAGAAAGTATTGGAATCGTCGATCTGTCAGTTGTATGAGAAATCATTTGAATTTTCATACAAATGACAGCTTGACGATACGAATACTTTTTCGCAAGTTATTCGTGCTAAGCCCTCTGGGAGGTTTTTTTTAATAGGTAAATAAATTAGAGATAGCCGTAAGTTTAATATTTTATAGTTAAAACTATGAGTGACTAACTCGCTGTCGTTGTCGATATATCAACAACTTACTCAAGCGTCGCGCGTCGTCAACCAACGACACCGGATGTTTTCCTCAGTTATACCTAACATCTGCAGTTCCGGTTGTATAGAAATATTGCACGTCGTATTAATGATTAGCAGACTTCTTGGTACACCTTTACAATAAACAATATATGGATAACGCACATATTATACGTATATCATGAAGATAATTAGTTAAACGGGTGATATTTTTTATACATACATAAGTTAAAGTTATTATAAATATTTTTGTTTATTGCTCTCAATGCGAAGGGTCTCGGTCTTTTTATATAACCAAAAACAACCGGAATGATGATAGCTGAAAGATAGTTTAGTAGTCAGACGGGCTTGTTGGCGCGTTCGGTAGAACACCTGCCGTGCGCGTCGATATCGGTCGTGGGTTCGAATCCCATCTGGACAACATGTTTATAGTTTTCTGTAAGCATGTTTTCCCTACATCTGGTAACTTCGGGTATTGATCGGGTGGAGGGAATATTCAAAATTCCGACCGGGCAACGTTCATACATTGAAAAACCGTGAAGTGCACATTGCGCGTTTCAGTCTATGGATTTCCGAATGCTCAAAGTAAAAAGTAGGTCGACAGCGCATCATTGACTGATGTTCTGTGGCTGACGTATCAGCTACCATCCAATGAACCTCATGATATCTAACAATAAAAAAATGGGAAATAAGTATATGTAGCTTGAATGGTGATGACTAGTTCGACTTCTTGCAATTTGGAATTTTTACGAGTGTATGAATGAAACTAAAGAAGATAATTGAATTTGTATTTGTATTTTAAAGACTTTATATATATTTAGCACGGTTATATAGTTTGATATTTATACATTCAATTCGTCACGATTTAGATGAACTTTAAGAAAAACGTTTTCTTTTCTCATTGAAGTACAAATAACTCCCTAATTAATTTTCCGACGATTTTACTTGTAATACATATGGAGCTAATGGAAATACTGGAAAATAATAACAAAAAGCCTTCAGAGTGGAAAACGCGTTGTATCGCAGAGGTCTTTGTAACATTATTATAGCTCTGCGTTTGTGACGTATAATTATTTTACACATAAAAATCATCTACAAATTATTTTTTAAACCTTTATTTACCAATTTTAAGCAATGGTAGCGTGCGTTCCCGAGATTACGCACACTCAAAAAATGTATATGCACACATTCATAACCAAATGGACATCCTGAGATAAAATATTTATACAATGTAGAAGTTTTTTCAGAAAATTGCGCAGAAAATTGGATGATTTCAGAAATCATAATGACTATTTTAACTTCGCGTGCGAAGCCGGGGGTGGGTCCAATCTAATATATAGTACGTATATTAATGAAACTATTTTTATTAATTTTACTATTTTTATTTCCCCGGGATTCAAACCAGTAACATCAGGTGCTGTGCATACCTTATGCTCGTCTGACGTTATTTATGATTTTTTCTCTGTTGTATAGTATTTGTCTTTTTTAAATATCGCTTCTAATCGCACGGCATATCAGCTGATGTAGTTGCGTACCTCTGCAGTGCCGCCCAATCCAATTAAAGCTAGGTGGTATATAATAGGCAGGTGTTTTAGCACTTATTATATTAATATGCAGGTTTAAATCAAAAAAGTGCAAAAGGTGGAAGGTGATTAAGCGGACATAGTTCATTTTTTATTCTAAATGGTTTTGGTATTTTTTTTTATATGATATCGACAGACGAGCATGAGGTTTTCTTCTACGTACAGACGTCATATCGGCTGCAAGCGGTGGATTTTCCAAACCGCTACCTAAAAGGTCGACAACACACTCACAACTCCTGCGGTTGCGGGTGTTTATGGGTGCTCATTTAGAACCAGGTGACTTGCAGGCTCTATAGGACAAAAAAATGATATTTCAAAATAAATGAACTTAAATAGTAATAAGAAGGATGCTCTGCATACCTTGTTTTTTTACAGAGCAGAAAACTAACCAGGTTGATTATCTGATAGTAAATAATCACCACCATGGACAAGTCTCAGATGCGTTGTCGGCCTTTAACGTAGGAAAGTGACAATTTCGAGAGTTAATCACGTAACCGGGTCATTTTCTTAAAAATTGTACATAGCATTATTGCTATGTCCCAAGACTTCAAACACATTTTTTTATTTATTTATATATACTTATAATAATCTATTGGTGATAAATAGGTTATATGGTGTATTATTTGTAAAATTTTGTTTTAGAAAACATTTAAAGAAAAGTATTAAAAGAAATATGCGCATTTTTAAATGAGAAGTACCAATTTTTTCCATGTCCCAGTGCATTATCGTCATTTAAAAATCGCATAACACCATACAATGAAGTTGCACCTTATATGTTCAATAACTACAATCGAAATTTAACCTTTTAGCTTGCTTGTGTAAGTATTATTTTACTAATAATTAAACAAAATCACAAAGAATAAATTAAAATTGTTGGGGTGTGAAAATTAGATCAGGTGGAAAATTTCATTCCGAAACCATAATTCTGCCTATATCCGATCAAAATTCTTCCATTATATGCATTTTTTCGAGCAAGTGCAACTATTTTAGATGCCAGGTGACTAGTCAGTCATAATTAATTAGTCAATTTTGTCTGCTATGAGCTAGTGAACGACACATGCCTGCTGTGTTCATTTTTGGATTCCTGCCTTCCGAAACCAAAAACCAAGGTAAGAAGTTCACAATTATTTCATTAGTATCTCTCAATATGTGCATTATCCTTTTGTAAAACTAATTTAAGCTTTAAATTCTCTTAAATTATTAAATTGTAAAAAATATTAGATAATTACGCGTCCGAGACCTGTATCCGTTACCTCCATTCCGAAAACAAATTTACGGTAACGTATATGATGAATGGAAAAGTTTTCGGAATGGATTCATAAAACTAAATGCACATTGTACATATAATTTCAACAATTAATTTTTTTACTGTGTCGGGTACGTCTAACGAATTATGATGGCCTAAGTGACGCGTGTAATACTACAAAAATGCAAATTATTTTATTTCAGGGTGGATATCTATAACAATAATGGTGGTTTTTCTTGATTTTGATGATTTATTAACCAAATACCACTTTTTCTTAATGTTACATTACAAGTTACTATGGCCATGGCCAATAACTCATTTTTGTCTGACTCAAAACTGCTATGGATGTGGATATTCAATTATTTCCGATTTTGAGAAACCTCCGCATTTTGTAATAAGTAACTGTGAAGATGTAAAATATTTGTTAAACTACGACTTTTTTTGGTGTTCCTGTTGCCAAACATATTCTATATATAATCATTTTGATGAAGACGAATGTGAATTTTGTTTATAAGGTATAAGGTACATAATATTACATTATTAAAATTAGTTTAGTTAGTCTATTGGTTACTTAGTTATTTTGCGTAGTCTCGTAAGTTATATTGTATGTTATTATAATATCAACACCGTTGAGACCTCATTACTCCCATGGAAATAGTATACGTAAGCTTAATTTATGTTAGAATTTTTCATTCTGTTTATTCTTCATATGTTACAGATGCCGCTAACTTGAGAAATTAAAAAATGATCCTGCCAGATACGCAGCATTAAAAATTTACAATTTTAGCAATGAAAAATCAATATTAACAAGAAATAAATAAAAGCAAGACGAAAAAAACAATATTGTGAAGTAGAAAAATTATGAATAGTAAAGTTATAATTGTGTATTAAGCCTAAGAATTTTTCCATGACTGTCCCACGAGAAGTTTTTCCAAAACTGACATTTTTAGAAAAATAAGTAAGCTTATGTTGTTTTTGTTGATAAAACAGTATTATTTATGTTTTTCCTATTAATAATATATAGAAAAGATTTCATTTAAGTGCCTTAATTACGAAAAAGTGCAAATTTATAGTGTACATTTTGGCAAAAAGTAACGGAATGGATATATAAATAGAAATAAAATCTATATTACAATAATTTATAAAAGTGTTCCTATATTAGTATGTTAAAATGTTATTTTTGATTCCATTAAAACCTTCAGTGTATTTATGTTTCGGTTTTTTTCTTTTAAATCTCGACAAAATATTTGGACACGGAATGGAAAATTTTTTGGACCCTTCTCGACGAAAATGTCAAATTATTTCTTAAATTGCTAATAATTTGTTTTAATATTAACATAATTTAAAAAACACATATTCAAGCTACATACTGAAGTCATAAAATCATAATTTCATTAACCTTTTATATTTTCACCACTTTTTTAGAACCAGACAATTTTTAAGAAAATGACCCAACCAACAATATCGCTAATTTCACTGAATTGTATGTCTATTTACATATTTATTTTTTTAACACTTTTACATTATGCAAATAAAACTTATAGAATAAATCTAAAAAAACGGAAATTACAGTAAGGCTAAGAGCCTGTCCAGACGGAGCGTTTCACGCGCGAGGGAACTCGTGCGTAGACACTCGGGCGTTCCTGAGTTACTAGAGCGACATACACACTGCGAACACAGAAAACAAGATGCTCTCGGGCGTATTCCTAATCGCGTGCATACTCTGGCGCCATTGCCCATGCGTTCAGAGGACCTAGCACGAACAATTTGCCAAAAAAGTTATCGTATCATCGAATTGTCATTTGTATGAAATTTCAAATGATTTTTCATACAACCGACAGATGGACGATTCGAATACTTTTTCGATAGTCGTTCGTGCTAGGCCCTCAGTAGTACGCGCGTGTTCATGGCGAGTGGACGTATTTAACGGAGGCGATAACGTCGACACCGAACTTTTAAATGAAGAAGTTGAAAAGAGAGTAGCTATATGGGATATGGAATCTACTGATTATTCAAATACTGGCTGAATCCGTCCGCCGCACAACGCGCGTAGTAACGCGCTTTAAACGTCGCATTTGAACGCAACAAAAATTGAAACGCGCGTGTGCCCTCGCGCGCAAATCGCTCCTTTTGGACAGGCTCTAAGTATATATCGCATACAAAACGAAACTAAAAGCTATAACATAAATATTAAAAATAAAAATTTAAACCATCATACAGCATCAGCTGTTGATTGGTTAAGCTATCTAGATGTAGCTTATCGTAATTATATTTCTGCCACCTGGCTCTGTTCGTGGGAAAAAACGCCTCCACCTGTGCCTGAGACAATGTTGATAGTACAGTTTAGTACCTTGTACCAAGTATTTTAACGGTACTCTGCTATCGTTTTGTTTTAGCTATCCGTATTTAGCATTGAATGCAAGAGTATAAAAGATATATTTATGTTGCGAATATTATTTATTATAATGGGCTCGTTGGCACGTTGGGCACCTTGCGGTCTGATAGGTCGTGAGTTTGAGTCCCGTTGATAATAATAATTATATGTTTGTATTATCCCTACCTCTGCTCACTTTGGGCTTAAACGATTAAGATTAAATCAAAATATAGACCAGCCGGCCTAGCATTACAACCGTGACAAAATTTTGTCGACCCTTTTCTCGTGTTTTAATCGATTTTCTCTTAAAACTCGACTTTTAATATCAAAAATAGATATATTTGTCGATCAGGATATCTTTTCTATCGAAATTGTTGATGTCGAGATATAATATATCGAGATATCTTACATCTTAGTTTGTCTTCTCTCGTCCGCGACATATCTCATGGCGGTCATGCTAGGCCGGCTGATTATTTTGACCGAATATGAGCCATCTTTACTACAAAATGTCAGCACAACACTAAACGTCATACAGAGGAGTCAATTGCAAATTAGTGTTGTGTGTTTAGACTCAAATGTTTTCAAAGACCAGTGCCACGGAACTCATTTAGTTTTAAGATTTCTTTTGTTATATGTAGAATTAACTTATATAATATTTGATTTGATTTTTTAGCTTCTTTCGAAATAAATATAATTTTTATTTCAATTCATTTTCATTTCATTTCAAACGATAGGCATAATAATTAACACCACTATTCCGCCTAGGAATTGCCAACAGTGTGTCCTTTGGAACTTTCTGCCTCGTACAAACACACTGTGGAACCAGTTATCACGAGGTGCCTACGAGCGCGAGAGCCTATTCATTCCTTAAAAACCAGCAACACACTTAGATATTGTACTATGTTATAATTGTCCCCGGTTATATATGATCTATTGAGGGGTAAAATGGGCAGGTGACTAACCGTTTACCCCATGCAAAAGTGGCAATAGGCTTCTGTAAATAAACTGATATGAACATTTTTAGCAACAATAGATTTATTTTTATACACACATAAAGCATCACGCCTCTTTACCATAAGGGTGGGCAGAGATCACGGAATTCTATACGCTCCGATCCTTACATACCACTTTCGCTTATTATCATTATATTATCATCACACTATAACATTGCTTTCATACAAGCTCGTGGGTTTCGTGTACATTTGACCTGGCCCTTTTGAAGAACGTCTCCGATCTGATCGAGGTACGTTCGCCTAGGTCGACCACTCTCGACTCTTCCACTCACACTAGCTTTACAAATCTTTTTCGTTTCCCTACTTTTATCCATCCTTTCTACGTGCCCAAACCAACTCAACATGCCTTTCACAATTCTCGTCACTACATCGTATTTTACTCCACAACGTATTTATTTTTATGTAAGGGTTAATCTCTTTAAGACAATACGTATTTCTCTCTCTATTTTACTATCATATTTTTAAAAAGTTAAATACCGACAGTACTCATAAATTACTGACGTTGTTTTAAAATATTAAGTTGCTTAATTACCTTGCATTATATAAACTTCTCAGCCGATTATTACTATTGTAACCGAGTCTTTGTAAACTAAACCATTGTTGAAAAGAGTGTCCATGGAGTTTCTTGCCGGTTCTTCTCCATGAGACCCACTTTTTGGAACCGTGCAACTAGACGTTTCATAAGAGCCTGCAAAGGCCTATTTGAAATAAAAAACTTTTGATTTTTGATTTTTTGATAAGATAAATAAACCACGTACATTAATCCCACTTGCCATTATTTATTTCTTAATAAAAATAAAAGAACATTAAGGAATTTATGTTCAGATATATACATATATATTTATGACTAAATGAAATCAACTTTCAAGTCGAAATATTTACAGTTTTGCTATAACGGGATACATACCTAGACAGGTTTACGATACATTCATGCATAATAAAAGTAAAGGCTTCAAGATTCCTCGCATTATCGTTTAACTTAGCATTCTATAGACATATTATACTACGAATTCTCTTTTGAAACGTATTTGGAATACCTACTCTTCTAGTTGGGAATGAAACAAAAGAGGTCGAAAAATATGTATTTGTGCTATAAGACTGTGCCTAAGCCTTTTAAATGTTAAATGAAATTATATTACGAAGGTTAAATGAAAGACAGAAACATTTTTAGAAGCCCTCAAGTTTTGATTATCGCTTCAGTATTCCGCAGTAAGAATTTCTCGATGTGAAACAAGTTTTTTTTTTATTGAAAATAATGTTATTGTATTTTAAAATATAAATTATTACACTTAAAACGTTGCCAATTACAATATTCCCTATGTAGTTTAATTTCGAAGTTATCAGGAAAAAAGAACGAAAAATATTTTCAGGAACCAATTTCACCTCATTTCCCTCGCTCTTTTTTTTGTGAGAGTCCATACTACTAGTATTTTTTTTGGACCCAAATAGTAGGGTTTACGATAAGGTAACCTTTCTTGTTAGCCTGACTCCATGGCTGAGTGGATGCGTTACGTTAGCGCCGGAGGTCCAGGTTTCGAAACTTGGTCATACAAGATACCTAACTATCTTGACGGGCTCGTTGGCGCGTTACCTTATTTTTCTTGTTCCGTGGGTAGAACACTTGCCGTGCGCATCAATGGGTCGTGGGTTCGAATTCCACCGGGACGACATGTTTATAATTTTCTGTAACCATGTTTTCGCCACGAAGTCTGAAAACTTTGGGAATTGATCTGGTGGGAGTAATATCGAAATTCCGACCGGATAACGAACCACCGTAGATGGAAAAACCATGAAGTGTTCACTGTTCAGTCTATGGATTTCCGAATGGTCGAAGTAAAAAATAGGTCGACAGCGCATCATTGACTGATTTTCTGTGGCCTACCATCAAGGGAATCTCAAGCTCGTCTGCATAAAAAAAAACCAAGAAGAAAAAATATTTGTGAAATAGACACAAGACTGTCTGCCCCATGCCCCACTCGGCTCGGAAGTCACTTTTAAACTAACTGGGTATAGGAGATAGCCTACTCTACGTGGTAGTTTTGACGCTATTCTTAATTTAACTTTTGAATTTGGATTTTAAAATGGTAAACAAAAAAAACATGATATACTGGATTCATTTTCGCTTAAGTACTGTTACTGAATTGTCTATGACGTAGATTTTCATTTTGAAACAAACATAACAACTTTTAGGCAAGTGTGATTTACCACCTTAGTTTGCATCTTAAGATGGCAAACAAACGCCTTCCTATTTAAACAATAAAAAAAATAAAAACTGCGTTTCATTCCGATACTTTAATATTCCATACCGTAATTTCCGTATTTTAATTGGTCCATTTAACATTTTCGTTGACTTATAATTTTGTTTTTATTATCACTCAAAATACCAGTATCCAAATATTTAAGTATTATTAAATAGTGTTGATTACTAGAGATCTACGTGTTACTATAAGAAGTACGGATCAGATTAACACCGATTACTCGTGCAATTTATTGACTAATTAACTAAATGCAAAAGAGAGGCAAGTTAATGAAAGGAAGTGGATAATTTCATTTGTACCTACCATTCATTACGAATGTGTTCACGCGATATCTAAGAGAAAAATATACAGCGTTATGTAGGTTTATTTCTTATTTTAATCCACGTATCGCTATTTACAAGAAGAACTTATTAATAACAGATACTGAACCTCAAATTGACATATAAAATGTATACTTTAGCCTCAAGAAATTTACTTTGAGCACTCGCGTGAGCAATTTTCCCAGACTGGAGCCAAATGTGCATTTTCCATTTCACGGCTTTTCAATTATTTTTCTTGTCAAAAAAAAAATTATCAAGTGCGCGTCGGGTAAGAGTTCCGTATAATTCGTAAACTTTAATTAAGTAAATATTTTCCCAATAAAAAATATATAAATTTACGGTTTTCGATTTTTTCATTTGTGCTACATGACATTGCTTCATGGCAAATTTCATGATTCTAGATCAGCGGAAAGTACCCTATAGGTATGTATTCTCTTGCGAGTGTCAAAATATGCGACATAAACGGAGCATAAATGTCCGTATTTTTTGATTGCGTCGGGCTTAGAAGTTTTATTTTTCACAGCTGCATGGGATTGTAGACCTGAGTATTTGATATTAATTTCTACTTGATGCCTGCATGCATCCTTGATAAAAAGAGGCTTTACAGACAGACAAACGGACAACGAAGTCCTATAAGGGTTTCGTTTTTGGTACTGAGTACCGAATTCCAAAAATAATAAGCTTTTAGCATTTAACTTACTTTGTATCATGTTCACCGTTTCAAATTCTAATCTAGTATAATCTATTTTATAAACTTTCTTTATTTGTAACTTCGATCAACAATACTACGAGTATGTCAATGATTTGTAACGTCATTCAAACGAACCACTGAAAGAAATTACAATTTGACAGCTAAATTAATTAATACGTATAATATGTTCAGTTTTCCAACTTTGTGTCTTCGGCTCTTAAGGGAAAACCTGTAAGTCAATTTATTTATTGTATAAGTAGTAAAACAGGTACATTTACTCAGTTATTTGTTAAGCAATTTAAACGAAAGCCTCTCCCATAAAAGAGCGTACAAAATTGATTAAAAAGTATTAGCTCGTAGTGCAAGATCAAGGTTGCTCCCACGCTTGGGACACCTGTGTCCTGTCGCAAACTAGCCGAGTTGAGTTACTCATTCGACAGATTTACGTGACACTTTTTATATTTGTTCTAATAATCAAAATAAATAGAAATCAATTAAATACCTACTTTCGTTTCCGATCTTTCAAACGATTACAGATTCCTAATTATCCTTTTTTGAAATAAATTATTTTTGGTTTAATTTTCAGTAACTATATAATTACTTTAACCAAATTTAAGATGACAATGTTACGTCCAATTTAAAGCCATCATAGCAACTTCAAAACAAAAGAAAAAAGGCTTAGAGGTCTTGTAGTTCAGAAGAAGAAATTGTACTTTTTACATTATTTTATTGTAAACACAAGCATTTATGTACGCTTAACATTAACTATAAGAACAAATTAATAAGTGTGTATTGCGCTTCATAGTTTAGTTATGGACCAGAATACGTAATTAGTTCTTCATTCTAGCCGTAGGTATACTCTTAACATTTATTTTTATTCAAAATAATACTTAGTAAGTTTTACCTTTGAGCCAACGAAATGCATTCAGATAAACCTGACAATTTAACGCATTTGACTTCGTTTCATAATATTTAAATTTCGAAGGTAAAACTAAATGTTAACGATATAAAATATATTTAATTAAGGTACGTGTAAAATTTTCTTTTAGTGAACGACTTTTTAAAAAACTTTATCTATAGTCTGTTTGTCTTTATTATATTGATGTAACCTATAAGTAAAAACGTAGTTTAGTACCTATTATATAGTTTAGTATCCATATTTATTTATGGCAAATTCATTGTAATATGCTCTGTTAATGCATTGTTAATACTTCCAACGAACAGGTTCGTAGATATAATCTAATCGCGTTAAATTAATATAATTAATACACAGAATATAAACCTTATAAATTTAATTCGGGTGGAAATATTTTCTCATTTAAACAGCTGAGAATTATTACCTGCGATTATGAATTATTTTAGATTAAATATCTGTGTATTTTGATGATGAATAGTCTTAATAAGACAGTTTAATTATAAGTAGCTGTATTATCCTAATCCTAATTATTTATAAAACATTGTTAATTTCCTCTGTGCATAACGTTGTTTGACTCCTTGATGATTGATTGTGATAATGACCTATGTATGTAGGTAATATTATTTTATGTTAGTTTCATTTATGAGTGATTATTATAACATAATATTTTATTAGATTTAGAAGAATCAATAAAATACCTTGGCATTAGTAATAATTCATAGCAGACCTTCACACACTTACGTAATATTCCGAAGAATTTCTATGAGGCTTCATAAAATCCGTGTCGTAAAAGATCATTTAGCTACTATTAATTATGTAGATACATTAAAATTTAAAACATAATAAAACACAGAAGTAATTCCTTTACAGTTTTATTTATAGACCAAACGATATCTTTTGCCTTTTATCTTGAAGTGTACGTAATATAATAATTGTCTTCTAAGCAAATTGTATAACTTCATTACCTTCTGACACAATCAAATCAAGCGTCGACCAGTAAAGTCGTTTCATTTATTCACTAGAATCCCCCAACATTATATGGCCACCCTCCCAAGGGCTCTGCCAAGGGTAGGTATATATTTTTTTATTTACTAGTATATATTTTTTAATTATTTAAATTAAAACAAAATGTGTATTTCAAAAAAATATTTAACTCAAAAACTACTCTACCGATTTTAAAAATTCACCAATAGAAAGCTATCACATTATCAGCGACTAACATAGGCTATTTTTTGTGTATAGTACATCTACATTGCTCCCATGCGAAGCCGGGGCGTGTTGGTACCTTATAAAAGGCAAAGATATATCGTTAAGAAAAGCTTTTCGTATAATGAATATCGCTTACTTTTCCCTAAGAAGTAAAGCCGAGGTAAGCCGGTAAAAATATTATATACATGTTTTTCAGTTCTATATTTGACGTTAAGTACAGATAATTATTTTTATGTTTGGAGCTGGAGTGTTCTGCTCACTGCTTTTTATCCCATAAGGTTTCCATAAAGTCCTCGATTTTAATACTGATTATTTTGAAGAAAGAGTGGTGTTTGGTTTGCTTCCATTTAGGCAAGTATAACAGGCTCTTGCCTGTTCCATTAAAATGTTTCCAGATAGTGACAACTGTAGGCCTATTACAAAAAACGAACGCAACGAACGGATCGAAACGAAAGAACAAACAACTTCGTATTTTAACTTATTAAGAAAACATTTTTAATTCTATTTACGATTATTCTTACTATCATAGTAATGTCAAACGAAAGACTAATGTCTTATTACGAAAGAGGTGTCGATCATCGGATTCATAATAGTAAAATGTACGATCCGTCAGCCGAAACTTCGTATTTTGTTTTGGTAATAGGCCTCCTGGTTCCAAAGAGTACGTGTAAGCAAGGCAGAAAATTAATAAGATTGCCAAGCATCTAGATGGATAAATTTTTCTTTTGAGTTTAGTCCATGATGATAGAAATAGACAAAGACATGATGTATGGACGCTATCATTCACTCGCAACTTTTTTTTTTTTCAAAAAGCCGTTCGTTCGTTCTTTTTTTCACCCCCGCCTTGTACAGGCGAGAGTGGCACCCTGGTGTCCGCATCAGCGGATTGCAGGGGGTAATCGGGGTCGCGCCCTATGACTATAGGGCGGTCATGGGGTGCGGGCTCAATGCCCTTCCGGCGATCGGTGGCGGCGCTGTGCGAATAGGCGCACAGCGCGGCTCACCGGTGAAGTAGGACTGACTGCGTAAACGGCTGAACCGTTCTACGCAGGGGGTTTGTGGTTGGGGTCTCGCGGATTCAACCACACCAGGTGAGACCCCCGGTAGACCCGAGGGAAGCCCAGCGAGGGACCTGCGGCTGGGACCATCTACGCGCGCCGGGAGGGGAGGGGCAGGGGGATGTAAAATCCGGTGGGCTGTCGGCCTATGTAGTGAAGGCTTCGCCTTTTTAAAAAAGCCTTTTCATTTCGAATATATTAGTCGCACCACAATCTGTCAGAGCAAGTATATCGAATATCTTCAGTGGCTAGTGCAGAATTAACTGCAATTATATTAACAGTACAGGACTGGCTCATCTACTCCGTATAACGGTATCTCTTCGATCAGACACAGTATTAGGACGTGGTGTAATTTAAAAGCTCTCGGCGATTGTGTTGAAAGCACTAGATTATATCTTAATGTTATACCTTTTTTTTATAAATTACCTAATCCTATGTCAACTGTCATTTAGCGCTAACAATAAATTATTTTATTATATTACTTATATTTTTGTTGGTGTTGTAATGTGTGTTTGTGTTGCATTGAATTGAAAAAAGGCCGGCCAAATTAATCATAATAATTAATCAAGGGATGCGTAATTGAGATTTTTTATGTTAGAAGAGGTTCACTTGGTGCTAAGTGATGCGCTGTCGATCTACTTTTTACTTCTAGCATTCGGAAATCCATACACTGACTCCAAAACATGCAATGTGCATCTTTTGGTTTTTCCATCTATGAACGGTGCTTCGTTACCCGGTCGTGATTTCGATATTACTGCCACCCGATTAATGCCCGATGTGATCAGAAGCGGGGTCTTTAAAGAAAATTATAAGCATGTCGTTCTGGCGGGATTCGATCCCGGTGTTCAGTGTTTCCATCTGACTATTATTTCGTTGGTTTTAAAAAGCGAGCCTATACATTTTTAAAAGGCCGACAACCCATCTCAGACTTTTTAAGTCGCGGATGTTTATGGGCGCTTGTGATTACTTACCATCTAAAAGGCCGACCACCCATCTCAGACTTTTTAAGTCGCGGATGTTTATGGGCGCTTGTGATTACTTACCATCAGTTACCCACCTGCTTGAATGTCCGCTCTGTTATAAATATAATATAAAGAACTTTGTGAACCGATTTTTTTTGTGATAATGTAACTTTCTATCAGTGATAATTCAATAGTTCAAAATATTATATTCTACATTTCCACATAAACTCTAGTTCTTATTAAATATGTATAGATGTTATTAATATAAAGATTATTATTAATAGCCTTGCTCAAATACATTACCTTTGGCAATATGAGACAAAAACATGATTTTTGTCAAGCAAGTATTAATTAATTATCGGAGCGGATGCAGACGCGACTTTTTGATAGCTCTTTCTCATTTTTTTCCGATATTGAAAGATGTATATTCAATATCGTTCAGTCATTCATGCAATTACAAAAATATGTCGTACCAGTTATTGTGTTTTTTGCTAGAAGCGTGTGTTGTATTAATTTTAATTTAATTAATTATGTACACTTTGAAATGGAAGAGCTTCTGTAATATTTTTATAAATGTCTTCGGAGAAATAGTAATAATTTTAAAGTTTTTTTATAAAACATTTTCCTTAATATATTCGCAGTGACATTTATATTATTAATAGGAATTCTAAAATAATTTGCATTAAAAACATTATAATTAATGCAACGTTTATAATTTAAAATATGGTACAATTTAAGTTTACTAGAGATCCCCGTGACGTCTAAGTTAAGCAACGCCTGCCGTAGTCACTATATTGATGGATAAAACTTTCGGCAGTCTTGAAATTTCACCTGTCATTTATTGATTTGTAACTATGAGGTTCACTTGATGATAGCTACTGATGGTGGGTAGAATCACGTCACATAGAAGACGATCAATAATGTGCTGTCGAACTATTTTATTTCTACTTTGAGTACTCGGAAATTCAAATTTTAAAACAGATTAGACAGCAGGTTACAGATAATATATTGACATACATTGAATTGTACTTATCTATTTAGGTATATAAATAAAAATCAATGTAAATAACTTTGTCCTCTATGTACTCCTAAACTACTCATCCGATTATGATGAAATTTTATTTTGCTGTTCTGCATACGCCCGCGAAGGTTCTAGGTTTTCATATCCGTTTTTACTTTACCCGCCGGCCTACCATGACAACCACGACAAAATTTTGTCGACAGTTTTCTCGTGTTTTAATCGATTATCTCTTTATTTCTTCCGGGTCTAACATGACAATTACACTTAAAACTCGACTTTTATTATCAAAAATAGATATATTTGTTGATCAAGATACCTTTTCTATCAAAATTGTCGATGTCGAGATATAATATATCGAGATATCTTACATCTTAGTTTGTCTTCTCTCGTCCGCGAGATATCTCGTGGCGGTCATGCTAGGCCGGCTGGTATTGCAACGCAACTGGGCACAGCTAGGCTATATCTATACTAATATTATAAAGAGGAAATATGTGTTTGTTTGTTACGATTTTACTCAAAAACTACAAGACCGATTTCAAAAATGCTTTCACAATTAGAAAGCAACATTATCAGCGAGTGATATAGACGTATTTTTTATGCATAGTACATTGCACCCGTGTGAAGCCGGGGCGGATCTTTAGTATATTATAATGATATTACTTTGAGTATTCGGAAATCCACGTCAAAGTTAAAAAGTGCAAAACTTAATTGTATCAATCAATGAACGTTTCCAAAACTTGATATAGGATATTGATAAGGTTTATATCAATTCGAATTAATTTATTCTTTTCTTTTTTACTCTCATTTATCTTCAGCAATCACAAATAGTAGATATATTGATTGATTGTCAACGTTTTGTTCATTGCTTGCTCATAGACAGATGGATACTGTTAAGCAAAACAGTGTCACATGGTAGCCATTTTGAGAAAATTGAATTTGAAGTTTTTTTTGTTAAATTTCTTTTAAAAAATAATAGATTTGTAATTGTTATTATTAGACTAAATATATATCGTTTTTCTTGGTAGTAATCAAAGTAACAGAATTTAATGCATTATTGTTAAATATTTTAAACATGTTAGGGTTTCATGCCCACTAGTTTTTTCAATATTTTTGCTATTAAAACGATTCAAATGATATATATCTCTTTTGAAATAAGTACTCCAGCTCATAACGAAGCGATTGGTATCATAATTTACATTTTTATTATTGTGTGGTTTGACACTGTATTGATTAACAGCGTCCAGATATGATTGATATCTTGTATTTCCTAGCAATATTTGAAGTGGTTTTATTGTTTATAATGTATGTATTAATTGCTATAGTGTCTTAATTTGTGTCGGTAAGTATGATTTATACCAATAATTATTATTAAGTGTTTACTCACCATCCTTGATATTATATGAATCAAGAAAATTAAAGACTTGATTTATTTTGTACAAGAATCATAAAAATTGCTTTTATGCATTCTACTACCCTTCTTTTATCACCCTTTTAAATTTCTGGTAAAAATATTTAGTGAAGCGTAATTTCGATCCTACTGTTTTATTATATGTATAGATTTTAGAAATCGACAAACGAGCATAAGGTTCACTTAATAGAAGGTGATACCTCAGCCACATCAGTCAATGATGCGCTGTCGTACTTTTTATTTAGAGCATTCGGAAATCCATAGACTGGAATTTGAAATGACATGTCGACGAACCGACGACCCATGGATGGGCACGGCAGTTGTTCTTCTGAACGCGCCAACGAGTCCGTCAAAATTAATATTCGAATAGGATATAATAATACCAAATATGAAGGCATATAAATATTTTCATTATCCACCATATTTATTTCTTCTTCTCTCTGCCTTGTTCCCATTTTATTTATTTGGGGTCAGCGCAGTATGTTTTTTTTATCCACCATAGTTATCTAAGTTTTTATATTTATTATTCAAGAAATAAAATTCTGTACGACCGCGGCGCACCAGAGCGCTAAGGCGTAGACTTTGGGAACCCCTGCCTTAGGTATTTCTTCGGCCTTTGATATTCGCATAAACTGTGCAAATGCGAATGCGATTACGAATATTCGTTTCACCATTAATCTGCACTGGACAGTCATTCGCAAAGTGAAAAAAACATATTTACAAAAAAATACAAACATGTCAGACCTGCCGAGATTCGAATCTGCGAACCATCGAAAAGCAACTAGTACCACCAAAGAGCTTTTTAAACCTAATTCTACTGATTGCTCTTGGAATGTAGATAAATAACATAGCTAGAATCTAAACTGACCTTACGTATTATTCCAACTACAGCTATAAAATTTTAATAACATTGTTTGTATAAGTATAAATGTCCACGAATAGATAGTATAATTAATATTATGAATGCCTAAAAGCAATGCAAATTCAAATATCTTTTTTTAAAAAAATGTGGTTGTGATAGTTGTAAATTCTTAAAGTACCTAACATTCTGTTCCTACAGGCACTTACACGCCAAAAACTTTGCACTATAGTAGTAAACATTTGCAAACCTTATATATAGATAGGCCGACAACGCATCCTAGACCCTTGATTCACGGATGTCCATGGGCGGTGGTGATTACATACCATCAAGTAACCCATCTGAAAATAATTGAAATCAATCCAGTCAATTTTTTGAATATCTAAAACAAAGTCGGTTTAGTTACACCATTTATAACTCAAGAACGGCTGCACTGATTTTAATGACTCCGCCCTAAATAGCAAATAGCTATTAAAATATATAAAGTACTAGCAACGCGCCCCGGCTTCACACGGGTGCAATGTAGAGTTACTATAGCCTATGTTACTCGCTAGCTGTAGCTTTCTATTGGTGAAAGAATTTTCAAAATCGGTTCAGTAGTTTTTGAGTTTATTCATAACATACAAAGATACAAAAATACAATTGTTTCCTCTTTATAATATTAGTATAGAATATAGATATAGGAAATACTTGAATCGAAATCTAAACAGAAATATAGAGAAAAAATGACAACAACTTCCAAAACTACTTTACGACAACGTCTCTTGGTATTCCGTCCGTTAGTAATTTCATACATGTCAAAAACGATTAATAAGTACATGTCATAAATTCGTCGATGTTAAATATTACTTCAGTCATATGAATGTTATATTCAAACAATCCTGTTCATATGGAATACATAATTATAAAAATAGCAGCTTTATTATAATTCCTTGTTTTGATTACCTATGCGCTTTTTTCTAGTTTGTCGTACGGAATCTATATAATTATTCTTTAATAACATAGTTATTTTACTATATACGTTAACTGATTTAAACCAGATAAAACCAGCTGTCATTATAATGTTGAAAGAAATCGACAACTGATGAATGTATTTTACTTTATAGTAGCATGTTTTATTTGGATGCTGTTAAGCAATACAATGTCAAACCACAAAATGACAAAAATTTAAATTTTGATACCAATCGCTTCCTTATGATCTGGACTATATATTTCAAAAGAGATACATATCGTCTTAATAGCAAAAATATTGAAAAAACTAACGGGCACGCAAACCTAAAATGTTTAAAATATTTAACAATAATGCACTAAATTCAATTACTTTGATTGCTACCAAGAAAACGATATGCCATCAAAAACATAAATTGTAAAAAAAGCCAAGTCTTGCAACTCAGTTCTCTCGTAAAAAGTTGTGAGATCCATATAATACCAAGTCGGTCAATTTATTTAGTCTCTACTGAAGGATCCTTCTGTCTTAAGTTATTACGTAATTAGGTAACCTAACAACATCTTATAGTGATCATATTATCAATACCAATATTAAAAAGCTTTAATGTTTAAAATAAATAGATTGACTCGGCTATCGCATGAAAACACAATGTATCTTTTTAATTTTATTAAAAACACAATGTGTATCACAAGTAACACATATTATATTAAATTAGATAGTTTAGTGCGATTGCCAAGTCAACCTTTTTATTTTAAACATCAAAGCTTTTTAATATTGGTATTGATAATATGATCACTATAAGATGTTGTTAGGTTACCTAATTACGTAATAACTTAAGACAGAAGGCTCCTTCAGTAGAGACTGAATAAATTGACCGACTTGGTATTATATGGATCTCACAACTTTTTACGAGAGAACTGAGTTGCAAGACTTGGCTTTTTTTACAATTTATGTTTTTGATGGCATCTCATTTCTTTTTGTAGATATTCCTTTTCTTAGTTTATTTGGATAAGAATTAATACCTATAAAGCTATGGATAACAGTCTGATTTTGATCGGCATTTTTATTAACTTTTTAATGTAAAAAAGTAGTTATAGTGACATAACTACAATAGTTGGACATATGGTCTCTTGATTTTTTTTGTAGATTTTGATATGTTCTATAATATTGTGGAACGATTTTTTGTTCTAGCATCAATACTTTCCGCAGCACATGCGATGAAAGACATTTTATGGCTAATTTTTTTACACCTTGGGTTGTTTTTAGTAGGGATTTCTAAGGATCTCTATTTTTTCTAGTAATAAATACCCTTAGTTACTCAGTGATAATGTAGCTTTCTAACGGTAAAAGAATTTTTAAAATCGGTCCAGTAGTTTTTAAGTTATTCATTACATACAGAAATACAAAAAAAAATTGTATATCTATAAAACTGGACCGAAATTTCAAAATATTGTAGTTTTTCCTTGATTTATAGACTAAACACTAATTGTATTCTAAATTTCAAGTTACTATGTCTGCTAGAAGTGCCTTAGAGTTTTGATGATCGGTCAGTCAGTGAGTGAGTGACAAATTATCAAACTTTGACTAGTTATAATTCTTAAACTACTAGTTCAAACAGAATGATATTTGAAATATACCGAGTTTATACACTGCCTGCTTAGTGACTGAAAATTCAGGATTCTAGTTTTATCCACAACGAAGTTATAGGGGGTCGAAAATGGCCCGAACTACTTCGAGAAAAGGATAGTACGGCCGTGCCGCTTTTTGCTCGACTTGGCGGGGGCACTGCCGTGCCCCCAGATACATTTAATTTAATAATAATAATTACAAAAAAGAACATTATTTCTGTTATTTTTTAAAGGAAATTTTATAAAACCTGATTAAAACTTCAAACTCAATATTCTCAAAATGGCAACCGTGTGGGTTGACACTGTATTGCTTAACAGCGTCCATTTATTGTAGTTGCAGATTATGTCAACTTTTTTGTTTGCACATAAATTATGTAGATTTGTTTGTTTGTTACGATTTAACTCAAAAACTACTCTATCTAAAAAATCTTTCACCAATAGAAAGCTACATTATGAGCAAATAAATGTAGTAATAGATAATATTAAAAAGGCCTGGCAAACCAACCCTATGCTTAAGTGTTTGTGTTGCGTAAAGATTAAAAAAAATATCGGGCTGATAAAAAAAAATCGGTGGAATAGATATTAGACTGAGTCTACTCAGGCACACATATGGAAATTCACATACAGTGCGAATTTCATGTGCTGATGCAAATGATTCAAATGATGCGTTTCACATATTTGAATCTTTGGACTGATTCATATACAAAAGATTCAATCTCAACAAAGATAAGCTTTGTCACCTCTAGCTTCTATTATATACTACACAAAACTTGCAGCAATTCATTGCAATTATCAACATTCCAATCGTCAACAACTACGTGTGGAATTATTAAAAATACATAATAATATGTACTTCCTCAATACTAATGCACCAACCAACTTTAATTTCACATAGGAGGCCATACAGATCGTTTATCATTCACCAATCGACTGACCAATATAACTTGAACTGTTAGAATTTTTCAAAAATCTCTTCTCGTGTTTCATTTGTTAGAGACGAGAGGGGAAGAGTGTTTCAAAATACAATGGCCGATGAGCTTCCTTGTTTTCAGACAGTGTTAAAATTTAATTAATTGTTAATTTATTCCTACCGCGATACTATCGAAGGAAGTAGTAAGGTCTCGCTTTGAGTAGTCTTAATTGTTGGAAATTTTTAATCGTTGGTAAAAGACGGCGTTAATTATTAAAAAATACATATTAATAATATTATAAAAAATAAATATAACATAAAATGTACTTTTTCATTACGAGTAATTTTTGTCGACTATCCTGAATATAGAAGCAACTCGGTGTTGCTCTGTTCCTGAATGATAGAAAATGCCCATGCTGGTGTTTACGTTTGACTATGAAATTGCATATCTGGAATAATGAATCTATATATATATCTACTTATAATATAGAGAAGATATAAAGAGGAAAGATTTGTTTTTGTTTTTTGTATAGCACGTCTACCTGTGCGAAGCCGGGCGTGTTGCTAGTTATATCATACATATTAAAAAACAGAACCCTCGATCCTGAATACTCGCCCTACTCCAGTTTTGTTATTTATTACATTAATTGTTCAATCATATCTTGCGCATACAAGATACCTAATGCGTTCTGACAGAGAGACAATTTAATAGAACAGTAAAAAACATATGTAATTAATATAAAATTGTAGTTATCCTAATCGTCAATCTGAGCACAGATTACATGTAATACGAGTACAATTAATGTTATTGCACGGACGACCTTCAAGCTCGATTTCTATCAGTGTAACTTAGCACAGAATTGCATTTCTTAGACGAACACTTTGTTAGAGCCCCAGCGATGGGGCCCCGTTAGTAAAATTATAACATCAAATACTTTTGAAAGTATTTCTTTGTTAGTATTTTTTATTTTTATTGTTTTATTATTCTTAAGTCACTGTTAAGCCAACGAACCGCGGACACCGGACCAGTCAGAATACCAGCGCTGTTCGAATGCCTGGCTCGCCATCATTCGACAGCATAAAGCTGAGACTGGTGCCGTTGCCAAGAGCCTTTTTACTTGCTTATTATTTAAGTTCGATTTAAGTTAAGTTTAGTTTAATTTTTTTTAATTTTAAAAGTAATTTATTATTAATTTAGACGTACATATATTCAAAGAGCGTTGAGGTCCCAGTCAAAAAGACAGTAATGTTTTTTTTATGTCATACATATATCGAAACACGAGCATGAGGTTTACTTGATGGTACCTCAGCCACAGAACATCAGTCAATGATGCGCTACGACGACCTAATTTTTACTTCAACCATTCGGAAATCCATAGACTGAAACCGAAACGCGCAATATGCATTTCACGGTTTTTCAATCTATGAGTATTAATTTATTCATTTATAAGTATTCATTTATTTTCTCAAAAATATATATATTTTTTTAATTTCGAATTGTAAAATTTTTGGAGATATTTCTCCGTTTTTAATAAAAATTATATATTTTTCTACATACAGCCAGACAATTATTATAATAAATTTCTTAAATTACTTCAAAGTTTCATCAAAAACCTTTAGGTGTTCATTAACATAAAAGTAAGTTCATCAAAGTGGCTGATAGTGCGAAAAAAGGCTCAGAGAAAGTTTCGAGTGAAACTAAAATTAAGAATAAAATTGCAGAAATGGACAACAAAGTACGGCTCTGTCAAATAAGGCAACGCTTTAATGATATGCAAATGTGTATACAATGAGATTACCATGCTTCCTTACAACTGAAAGTAAAGGCGAGAAAAGTCCGCTATTAAGCAATTAAGGTAGAACAATAGTGCTACTATAATTGCGGAAATCTTGTTTCTAACATTAGGTATCTGACACGCTATAGCCTTAGTAACAAACTATTCTGTGTGTACTATTTCCGTTTGACCATTTTTTATAGAGGAAGTAGGCTCTCCATAAGAAGGTTCATCTTTGCTTATACCTCGAGGAAAAGATAAACTTCGCTTTCCGAAGGTGGTGCAGAGGGGAGAGTGGGAGATTTAATCAACGGGTGACTCACTGTTAACTAGAGAGCCTGGTGACTCATACCGACTAGATATCGACAGACAAGCATGAGGTTCAATTGATGGGAAGTGATACCTTAGCAAAAGATCATCATTCAATGATGCGCTGTCGACCTACTATCGCTACTTTTTACTTCGAACATTCGGAAATACATAGACTGAAATCGAATCGCGCAATGTGCACTTCACGGTTTTCCATCTATAAACGGTGGTTCGTTCGGAATTTCGATATCTTATCCTTCATTCATTCTTCCAATATCCTTCCCACCCGTTTAATGCCTGAAGTTACCAGACGTGGGGAAGACATGCTTACAGAAAATTATAAACATGTCGTCCATGTGGAATTCAGTGCAGGTGTTCTAACGAACTTTCAATCCTCGGATTCTGTAGTAATGAATTGTAGTCTTCAAGCAGTTCCTTTAAGTCATAATAAAAAAAAAATATCTGTAAAAGGCAAATTGAGCTAAAATTACTAAACAAATGTTTAATTGTATGACTGCATTTTAGAAATTTTACATTAAACCGTAAATATATATATTATTCAAATACATATTTTAGCTGCCACATTCATTGACATAGCCACATTAGACAAAAATTGCTCAATCCTATAATTTCTTTATATTAATTTTTTTTAATAAGTATAAAGAAAAATAAAGACACTTATCTATGCATATTAATCATCGTATCGATATAATAATTGAGTCAGGATGATCTAATTGCATCGCCAGTTATGCAAATTTCCTAGTAGACAAGCGAATTTAACCAGAATCACACTCTGTGATGCATCATGACTTCTGGTGTTTTTCTTGACGCATAGAGAAAAATTTCCGACTATTAGAGTTGCCCTTAATGCCCTTAATAATCCGGAACCTGTACCGGAAACCTTAGATTTTTATTTTTTGTAGAACAGGGGCAAACGGTCAGGTGAGGCAGTGATCACAAACAGTACGAAGACGTCAATATTCCTGTGTATCAAAGTTTTACAGGTTAAAAATAAAGTATTTTATGTTTGAAATAATCGAAAGCAAAACAAGTAATTTATATTAATATTACTGTGTATAATTTATGACGTTCTTAAAAAAACACAACGCATATTATACATATACCGCAGAAATGAAATTTGTTTAATTACTAAGAGAATTAGAATTAATGTGCACATAAAATTTTAACCCAATTGGCCCATAATAAATAGATTTCATGTAACCTTTCCAGTAATATTAAAATATTACAATAACATTAACATTAAATTTTTTATATGCAATAGAATATAGACGACAGATCATAATATGACGTATGTTGTGCAATGTGCATGTTTCTATTATGGTTGCACCAAAATATAAGTTAGTATAACAACCAAAATAATCCCTATTTCCTACCCATTATTATTTTTATACCTTGCAACACTGCAACCGCCGCTGTGGTAACACTGGAATACGGTGCCATCTTGTTCGTTGCAAATTG
Source organism: Anthocharis cardamines (assembly GCA_905404175.1). Taxonomy (NCBI): domain Eukaryota; kingdom Metazoa; phylum Arthropoda; class Insecta; order Lepidoptera; family Pieridae; genus Anthocharis; species Anthocharis cardamines. The sequence goes on along the minus strand of FR989952.1, from coordinate 11,205,010 downwards.
TTCCCGTTTGAGTCACCTCATGATCAACACTACGTGTTCTCATTAATTTAATAAAATCCCGACAAATTAGTCAAACAAAGTGTGGAAGACGATAAAAATGACAGTGCAAGGACTGAGTGCTGTATGAGAAGAGTTGTAGGTATTATGGTCCCTTCTTCTTATCCAATCCCATCCGAAACTGTCCTTCATCCTTTATCCGCCCTTATTGACACCCCGCATACAGTCCACGTATTAAAATTAGAAGATATAATAACATACTTGGCGTCCATATTACATTGAATTTTAGAAAATAGATAACTTTGAATATAGTCATATTACATTGTGCTATGGTACATCTATGTTCCGAGTAGGGATGTAACGGAAGTGGTTTTATCGGAACCGAATTCGGAATCGGAGTTTTTAAATTTGGTTTGTCGGAACCGAAATCGGAACCGGAACCGGAATCGGAACCGGAACCAGAATCGGAGGCAGAAGCAAAAAAGAGATGTGTAATAAAATAAATCAGTTTCATTCATATCAGTTCAAAAAATAAAACACCTTCCTAGTTGTTGAAAGTTAAAATAAACGAATTGACTTAAATTTTAAACTGTAGTAAATTAAATCAAATGATCGTTGTCGCCGCCGCTGCTGTGCTTCGACCTCCGATTATAACCTCCGCTTGAAATTTATCGGAACCGAAATCGGAATCGGAGGTGCAAAATCAATCGGAAGTTCCGACTTTTCGGAACCGGAATCGAAGCTCCGTAACATCCCTAGTTACGAGTATAACAACAAAACCTCTCCATGAACTAAATTGCAAGATCACACGTGGCCTCGGATTATAATGTGAATAATCGTCTTAACTTGATGAATATCAAGTTATATTGTGTTATATTTTGAATGGTTAAAGAGAATCGTGAAGATATTTGGATAAGTATCTATTTGTCTTAGCGGTGTCTTTTTAAAAAATAAATATACCGCATATATTTTTATCAATGTATTGCTACCACAGATATTTTTACAAATAAAACTTATTGTGGAATTATAGATATCGCCGGTGATTTTAGAGATCATCAAGCAGAGAGCCCATTCCTATATAAAAGGCTGACAACGCATCTGCAGATCTGGTTTTGCAGATGTTCATGTGACGGCTCATTTACCTTCACGGTCCTGTGAAGAACAACTCTCTAAAGTTTTATTATAATCGGATGAATAATTTAGGAGTGCATAGAAGACAAATATGAATAAATCCTATCCTACAAATATTATAAATGTGAAAGTTTGTGAGGATGGGTGTTTGTTTCTCTTTCACGCAAAAAATACCGAACGAATTTTGATGAAACTTGACAGTAATATAGCTTATACATTAGAATAATACATAGGCTACAATTGATTAAGACTGTTTAATTTGGTCATATTATTACGATAACAGTTTGGTTGAAAAATACTACCCTTAGTAGGTACTAATTTTACGCAGACAAAGTCGGGAGCAGAAGCCAGTCATATATAAAGCCTTTATATATGAAAAACTCGCCTTCCTGATAACATTTGATGAAAAAATTGTTATATGACTTAGAGACAAATGATAAATATCCTTTATTATCTATAATTACTTATTCTCTTTAGACATTTACCGTCAATACCAATTGTGTTTATAATAAATATTTAAACAGCCTGAGGTTAACATTATTATGATTTGTGTGGGTGGTAGCCCTAATAGAGACGCATTAACGTATAGCTTGAGGGCTGCCTGTAGGGCTGCCTCTAATAATGATTGGTTTACAATATTTGATTACAATTAACTAACAATTGTTTGTTTGTGTTTGTTAGTTTATTTTATTTTAAAATAAACTGCAGATCGTCACGATTTTTACATTTGTATGTAAAGAAAACAGACATATTTCTTTTTGTTTCAAATGTTTTTTTTTTCTTCACAGACAAGGTGATCAGCCGGCCTAGTATGACAACCACGAAAAAATTTTGTCGACCGTTTTCTCGTGTTTTAATCGATTATCTCTTTATTTCTTCCGGGTCTAACATGACAATTACACTTAAAACTCGACTTTTAATGTCAAAAATAGATATATTTGACGATCGAGATCTTTTCTATCAAAATTGTCGATGTTGAGATATAATATATATCGAGATATCTGACATCTTAGTTTGTCTTCTCTCGTCCGCGACATATCTCGTGGCGGTCATGCTAGGGCGGCAGACTTCTATATCCTGGCCCATACATACCCATAAATACAGAAGTAAAGGTATAAATACCTACCACAACTTCAATACCTAATACTATTATCAAGCAATATTTTGGTTATCATGTACACGTTAATAACTCACGAATACAAAACTTAAGACATAACTCAAGATATGTTTTGACGGCGATGAGGTCAAACACTCAATTACAATTATCTTCACAATCTCATTCTCAAGTGTGTTCTCAAGCAGGTGTGTAATTAGCGTATGCAAAATGTTTTGTTAATGCGCTTTGATAGTTTAAACTGTCGACTCCTCACGACTTTGCTATGAATAAATTAATTTTACCGACTCTATTGCCGTCGCTGTCCTTGCTTTGTCATAGAGCTTAGATGCAACTCGGAAGCACGATTTGTATGTGATAAATTACTATCGCAATTATTAATGATACTTTTTGGTACGAGAGGCTATATACATCCCACTCATAAATGTGACACTATGTAACAGACATGTTCGGTGGCGCGTTCCGATGTGTTGTTGCTTATATTTTAAATGAATACATTTTTTCCCTATATTTTTGTCACTTGGGGTATTGTTCAATGCCCATCAGGAATATCAATACAGTAGAATCTCACTAATCCGGCACTTCAATAGAACGACACGCCCAATAATCCGACTGCCTCTGCCCGCGCCACCCCCATATAAATTGCACATAAATCAGACCTCATTTAAGGATTGTTTTAAAACTATGTAATTAGTTGACTGCCTCCGTGGCTCAGTGGAAAGCGCGATGTGTTTAGCACCAGAGGTCTTGGGTTCGAATCCCGGTGAAACAAGATTAAAATAATTCTTTCGGTCGGGCAGGGCATAGAAGACTAGAAAAGAAAGACCTTCTAGCCTGTAAAGAAAAATGATAAATGAAACAGAAACAGAAATGTGTCTGCCCCATGCCCCACTAGGGGATACGGGAATTCACGATGTAATTAGTTAATTGTAAGATGTTACAATAATTATATAAAAAGATCCCTTCATAAAATGCTTGAGTTTATTTATTACGAAATTTGTATAGAATCCAGTAATCCGAACTTCCAATAAACCGGCACCCTCTGGTTTTAATAGTGCTGGATTAGTAAGAGTCTACTACTGTATTCGTTAATCAGAAAAATTGGCGTACGCAGATGAAAAAAAGAGCCCCTCTACCACCTCAAGAAAAACCATTAAAATCCCCCACCCACACGTCTGAGGGTCTCCTTGTAAGAGATAGTAATGTTGTTAGGGGCCAACTTACAAAAGTTAGAAATATAAAAAATGAAACTTAGACAAAAACATACATATACATCACGCCTCTTTCCCATTGGTGTAGGCAGAGATTGCGGAATTCCATATTCTCTGATCCTTACATACCACTTTCGCTTCTTCTACTTTCATCAATGCTTTCATACACACTCGTCAGTCACGAGTACCTTTGACCTGGCCCTTTTGAAGAACTTAGACAAATGTCAAATACAATATAGCTTTTATGATGTAAAATACATTTTTAGGCGATACTAGAGTAAGAATGTTTGTAAAATTGTTAAGTAAAAAGTCCAAAAATTTGCATGCCTATAACTGGCAAAACACGTAATGGCCACATTGTTTCTTATTATCTTAATTTTACCAACCTTGTACCATGTTTTTTGCAAATAAATATTTATTATTCTCATTCAAACAAATACCAGCTTTCACACAGTAAACTTCCACGAAATATACTAAATTAATTAAGCTTCCATCGAACTTGCGTAATCGGGATGTTTGGATCATTATCTCGATAAAATTATGGCGTCTAAAAGCTATAAGTCGAATATAATTCGAATCTGGAATGCATTACCTAAGGTTCAGGTCTGGTTCTAAGAAACATTCGCAAAAAGTTAGGTAAACTCACCGGACGCGGTTTTTTCTCACTAAAAAGCCGTTCATCAAATCGAAGGTCGTCTACTAGACGTAACAAAGAATGCCTGTCTACCCGAATCTCGGGAGTTTTTTATTGCAATGACATACGTGTTAGTTCGGTACTTAAAGTCACGCTAAGGTCACGGAGTATTTGAGTTAGATAATTTCTTATTTAGTATAAAAAAAATGAATCAAACGTTGTTGCAAGGTCTTTCCCACAGTAGTTTTTTGTGAGCTCTAATGTATGTGGCTGAATTTATTTTAAATTGCTCTTGCAATGTAAGTTATTATTCGTGATGTTATGATTTTATTCCAATCTAATAGCGAAAATGAGTAATCAGAATACCTACGTATCAAAAACACGAAAGTTATTATAACATCGATTTTTAAGGTTAGGAATATTTTAATGAACAAAAACACACATATATAGCTACATATATTTAAAAGAATTAAAAAAAACTATAATTTGTATATGAAACTGTAATTGAATAATTATTATTTTAAATTCCGAGAAACAAAAATATATTTTTAATAAGAGACATATTTTAATTATAATATATTTTATTAATTATTGGGTTCTGTTATCTGTATTATTTATCTTATAATACAATTATTTTATACAAATAATAACTTAAACTTAATTAAGGCATGATAAGTGGCGTTATTGATTATGAGCAATATCTTTAAAAGTAAATATGAAAATATGGTTGTAATACATTATGAATACTAGTGTGATAGAATTTACATACTGATACATGTATATATGTGTTTCTCTATATTTTTATGAGTCAAAGAGATTGAGACCGAATTGTTTTGCCCCTCCGGGAATCGAACCCTGGCTCTCTGACGCTACTACAGCAACACATCTCCAACATTAGAATGTTTACGCTATTAATTGCTAATTTCTACTCGACCTTATTTTTTGGAAAAATGAACTGCACGAACCATATTTTTTTCTTATTTATTCAAAAAGTCTTACCAACTAAATACAATTGATTGATGTACTAAAAATTTAACAAATATAATAAGATAGTTTAAATGATATAAGTAGGCACATATATTTTTAATCTTATATTCGAATGCAATATTCGTGAACATGATGTATCTCTACTTAACTAATATTATAAAGAGGAAAGATTTCTTTGTTTCTTACGAATTAACTCAAAAACTACTCGACTGATTTTAAAATTTCTTTCACTCATAGAAACCTACATTATCAGCGAGAAACACACACACACACACATATATATAATATATATTTAACTGAGAAGCCGGGGCGGATTGTTGGTATTGCTATTGGTATAGCTATAATGTACTTGTTAATTTCCGTTTCCGTTTTCATTGGTGCATGGTTAAATACAAACTGAAAACATCTTTCTTTAGTTGTCAGTGATTACATATCAGTAATACATAATAATAAATAATAATATTTATTTATTTATGTTTAACTCCCTAGAATATAACGCAAGAGGTTTTTTAATGATAAATAAATAAAGGAAATCGCATTGCGTCAGTTATTGCCAAGGTTAAGTTAACCTGCTTTCAATTATAATATTTAAAAAGCCTTTATTAAATATTTTAAGGTACTTTTAAAAAATCTTAAAGTCAAAACGTGAGAAAGAACACACATTATCGCCACAAGGCTCGTATGAGGTCACAAGATTATATCTCCGCTCGTTCAATGACAACTTGCAAAAGCGATAAAAATTTACAACCTATTTCTATCTAAGCGGTTTTATTACTATCGGGTTTAGCTTTTGTTTATAAATATATGTCGGCTCGTTGACATGTTTATAATTTTCTGTAAGCAAGTCTTCCTCACGGCTGGTAACTTCGGGCATTGAACGAGTGGGATGAATATCGAAATTCAGACCGGGTAACGAACGGTTTCGGTTTCAGTCTATGAATTTCCGAATGCTCGAAGTAAAAAGTAGGTTGACGACGCATCATTGACTGATGTTCTGTGGCTGAGGTATCACCTACCATCAAGTAAACCTCATGCTCGTCTGTCGATATCTGACATACAGAAAAAAAAATCAGTTTATAGTAATCGATGATAGAGAACAGGAAGTGAAACACAAATGCGATTAATACTTTCCGATACTTAAACAATCTACATCTAAATTTATATTATAAAGAGGAATGTAGGCTATTTTTGTGTAAAGTATCGTCGATCTATCGGGGAATCCCGCGTATCTTCATTATTTCTTAGAAAATATAATGGATTTTTAGTTTGATTAAGAGGAATTAGTAGTAACCATTTTGCGAGATGGCAGGCCTCTTGGCGCGTTGGACAGTAAATATATGATTACGGGTTCCAATCCCACCACGGCGACATATTTACAATTTTCTGTAAACGTCTGGGGCTATAAAGCATTAAACGTTTGGGAGGAATATAGAAATTTCTAACTTTCATAGATGGAAAAACCTTGAAATACATATTGTGCTTTTTTTCAGTTTCAGTCAATGGATTTCTTCGAATAAAATATAGGCCGACAGCGTATCATTGACTAATGTTATATAGCTGAGGCTGATATTTAACAAAAAAGGGGTAATTTATGAGTATAATTCTGTCTTTTATTAACGCGAGTATCACACATTTAAATAAAAATACTTTATACTTACCCGATTAAAACGCGATTTATTATTTATATTGTTTAAATTATTTATCCCGACATCCCGACGTATATGTAATCGCGTTTTAATCCGGTATACAGTATTTTATTTAAATGTGTGATACTCGCGTTAATAAAAGACAATATTATATAGATAAATAATAAATCGCGTTTGAGTCCGGTATAAAGTATTTTTTTTAGATTAAATAATGTGAAAAACTGTTGACAAAGCTCATGAAGTTTGTAATTAATTACCGTTTGAAACAATGCGAGTTGACATAGCACTTTATTAACCGGATTGACCGTTGACAGACAGATATATTGATATTATCTGAGCGGATATATAAACATATGTTATATGTTACCGTCAATCAAATTCAAATGTGCGCTTGGTTGATATGCAAAACAGTTTATAATAGTTGATACTATATATGTATGAATAATTTAAAAATATTTTTTCATAACTATATTATGATAGAAGTCATATTTTCCAAAATAATATAGCTATTACATACATACATATATGTCACATTCCCATTGGGGTAGGTAGAGATCACGGAATTCCATATGCTCGGATTCTAACATACCACTTTCGCTTCTTCCACTTTCATTAATGCTTTCATACACACTCGTCGGTTACGAGTACTTTTGACCTTCTGGTCCTTTTGAGGAACGTCCCCGATCTGATCAAGGTAAGTTCGCCTAGGACCACTCCCGACTCTATCACTCACACCAGTAACAGTATAACTTTTAATAGTAGAATATCATATAGGTATAAGATAATTATAAAAATCAAATATCCGATCCAAAACATATTAACACACATGTATACAATTTTAATTAGGTAACTTTTTGTAACATTTGATTTTATTTTTTAGTTAATTGATTGGTATCTATAATATTGTCTTTTATTAACGCGAGTATCACACATTTAAATAAAATAGTTTGTACCGGATTAATAAATAATAAAGTATTTTATTTGTTTTTTTTTATAGTATAGGGGGCTCGTTTGCCTGAGGCTCACCTGATGGAAACACCAGAGGACTTGCAGATGCGTTGCCGGCCTTTAAAATTTTTGATTGGTATCTATTCTGATAAAATAATTTATTTATATATTTACGAAACTCAAAAATATTAACTAAACATTTATCTCTTTATTAGTGATGGGAGAATGACATAAAAAAATAAATATGTCATTGTTTTCTTTATTTTTATAACAGTCATTAATTATAATGTCACCGCAGTCATTTAATATATACAAACAATGTATTATTCATACAAAAGATTCCCAGGATGTCTTAAAAGAGAATGTATCATTTCAATCTAAGCATTCGGTGGTTAGCCTTGTGTTGAACAAAAAACTGAATCAGGAAATAGCAACACAGTAATGCATAGTAACCTCTTTATTACATAGATGTTTTTCTGTTATGATTTTGGAATGTTCTTAATCAGGGGCGGATTTTCCTATAGGACGAATAGGCCAGGGCCTAGGGCGGCAAACTCTCGGGGGCGGCATAACTCTGTGAAATTATGCTCGAAGTAAAAGTTGGTCGACAGCGCATCATTGACTGATATTCTTTGGCTCATCACCTACCATCAAGTTAACTAAAATAATACAATAAATAAAAACATAAAAAAAGTTTAGAAACTTCATTGTTACTCACAGATTGATAATATTATATTTACAGGCTGCTTATATTTTACTTTAATTCTTATGTTTTTTTAAATGTTAGATATCGACAGGCGAGCATGAGGTTCACTTGATGGTGGGTGATGCCCCAGCCACAGAACATAAGTCAATGATGCGCTGTCGACCTACTTTTTAGCATTCGGAAATCCATAGACTGGAACCGAAACGCGCAATATACTCTGCACGGTTTTTCAATCTTTGAAATGTGGTTGTTACCCGGTCGAAATTTTGATATTCCTCCACCCGTTTAATGTCCGAAGTTACCAGACGTGGGGAAGACATGTTTACCGAAAATTAGAAACGTCGTCCCGGTGGAATTCGAACCCACGGCCCATGGATGCGTACGAAAGGTGTTCTACCGTACGCGCCAACGAGCATTCAATTATTCGTGCCTTAGTTGAGGCGGGCGGCAATGTTCCATAGGCATAGAGAGAACAGCGTTTCAAATCCGCCTCTGTTCTTAATGAGGAAAACTAATGCTTCGAATATCTTCGCAACCGACATCCTTATACTTAAATATGAAATAAATTAATATTTAATCTCTCTCCGTGGTTACTTGTTGCTTTAGAATTTTGATCTATAAATGTATTGCAATAAGATGTAAATACAATACTCGAATCTTTGACATATTATACGTTTAGTTATTTTTTATATTAGAGAAGGCACGGACAAAGACATCCGCAACACTAGAGGTCTTGCGGATGCGTTGTCGGCCTTTACGGTGAGAATAGGCTCGTTTCTTGATTCGATCGATTCCGAAGTCGTATGGGTTCGAAATCTTTTTATTTTTAAATAAACGCTACACAGCCAAATATAACGAGTAACGTTGTAATAAAATTAAAACTCATAATGAAAAAAAAAATCAACAATATACTAGATATCGGGTCGACGTAAAAAATCCGTGCCGGTAAATATCGGCTCACTTGAAATGTGAGAGTCTATTTTGTTTAGTTCTCTTCAAGCACGGCCAATGTTAAGACGTTTCACAATGACGCAGTTTGTCTTCAAAAATTGCAAAAATAATTCCCGAAAAAACAATTTTACGGACGGAGTCTTATTTTTGGTTAGTACATATAAAATAAGATATATTTTAAGCTTTTAAACTAACAAATAATTCAAAATTTGAACAAAATTATCTGTTTTAAATCAACGCTACAAATGTTTGGCCAAGGTTGGCCAACACATGCGCAAACTATTGTGTAACAGAATAGTGGATGCATGGAGTAGATTTGTACTGAAATAATCCTTACTATCTTAGGATAAGCATCCTTAGTAATATTATAAATGCGAAAGTGATATTTTTGTTTGTTACGCTTTCACGCTAACACGGAAAAGAAAACATTCCAATCTGTATGTTCATTTTGCGGATATTATTATTTAACATACTGTTACGGAGACAGGCTGAAAAAAGTTCGAGAAACATTTCTGGTATATTTCAGTCACTTAGAGACGTTTTCAGCAAGCTGACATACGATTTCAGGCCGTTTTAAGGCAGTATCTATCAAATAGCAAAAATTCGGAAAGCGATATACCAAGCGATCAACTTCTGCGATTTACGAGAGATCCGAGTGCGATAGTTCGAGAGCCAGAAGAGTAGGTATAAGAGTCAGTGTTTTGTGCGCAGTGTAATTGTAGTGTTTTGTTTTAGTTTCGTTTTTCTCTAATTGTAGTAGTGTAATTTTTAATTAATTCATTATTTTATTTATTTTCTTTTGTGTTATTTTTATAAATAAATCCTCAGTGTATAAGAGCGGCGTTTATTAATCCCGAACCATTATAGTTCGTAACAATACGAATTACAATTTATATAAAACATTATATTATTGTTTATCAAATATATTATAGTTTACGTTTCATGTTGATATATTATTTTGTACCCTACTAGATACATGATAATTTACACATTGGTGTTTCATAAACTACACTAATAATACCAAAGTCTTCGAAGTTAGTCAAGTGTGTATGTATAATACATAGATATGTATATATATTTTGGTAACAAATAAAATCATATTTCGACTTCACTCTTTTCTTTGTTCCCATTGAGCAGTGTCATTTTTTCAAAATTTGACAAGGGGCGTGGTTTAAATAACAGGTTACTTTTTTCGTGAATTTTGTATGCGACCTGAAGTCTATTTAATACTATGTCAATGCTCTTATAGCTTAATGAAAACAGTGATGTGACTGATCACTGATTGTCACAGACACCCAAAATATCATTTGATGTGTCAAAGTAATAAATACCTTCTTACAAGAAAATATAATAGCCGTTAGGTTTTTTGACCATGACTTGGAGATTTATGTAAAATTCCTCGGTACCAGAGATTATTATTAATTAGGATTATCATTAGGAAATCCGTATCAGAATACACTGTTCAAAAAAATATATATATACGTACCAAGATAACCATATTTTGGTTCCATATCTATTTGATACTAGTGCTGACATCTAGAATTTTGAGACAAAACACTTACAATAAATAACACAGGTGATAACTAATTCACTACTTATTTCATAGATGTCGCTATTCCAAAATAGAGAGCCATCTATTGAACAGGTTTCTAAGTAGACTGTCGTTGGAATAATGACTTAAGAACGAGAAATAGAATTATATTGTAGTTTCTGCAATATCCAAAAGATGGCGTTGAATTAAACATCTGATTTTGAATGTAAGGAATATCGAAAATGAAACAGTAACCACAGTACGCAGAATACGTAATATTTTGACTGCATGGTTTGGATTTTTGAATCCTCGATATTAACTTAAAAATTTACTTAGCTTAGCGCATTACTGATAGAGACATCACCTACTATTAATTATTATAATAGGGATGTTGACTATTTTTTGGAATTGCTTTTATTTTATAGATACATCCTTTATAAACACGAAAAAAAAATCTTATCAAAAAATATTACATATTTCAATAAAAAATACGTAAATAAAAATACTTTTCAAAAATTCCCGCTACAACGCTCCAAACTGTCACGTGACGTCACAGACCGAATTTTTATTGAATTTATTCGTGAGAAGTGAAAAGATTTGTTAAGATCTAACTTTGATCGAACGCGAGCGAGATTGTTTATCGGTCTGTGACGTCACGTGACGTTTTGAGCGTTTTAGCGGGAATCTTTGAAAAGTATTTTTATTTACGTATTTTTAATTAAAATATGTAATATTTTTTTATAAGATTTTTTTTTCGTGTTTATAAAGGATGTATCTATAAAATAAAAGCAATTCCATAAAATAGTCAACATCCCTATTATTTAATCACCAACGATAGTCGCCAGTGACGAAAGGTGAAAGTTTTTAAAAGGTTGCCGTTCCGAAAATTCCCACTATCCTGCGAAATTTCCAATTTTCATATAGTGCAAGGAGGACCTATAGGATTAGGTATTGGGTAACATCGACCTATCCTCTCTATTTCTGTTAATTCCCAACATCCAGGTCCTTACACAAGCTGGCATCTGTCCAAGCCGCAAGCTATGTCTAACAACCACAAGAGGCACTTCTAAAGGTCTTAGGAGGTCTTAGCGAAATGGGTGTAGCTCACGATATCTAGCCGAAATATTTATTACCCACATTCTCAGACTGAAATACGAGTAGATAAATGGTATTTCAAAATTGGAATTGTAATCTTCATATACGCATTTGGGTTAAAGCCCTTAGGTCAGTTTTCCGGGGATAGAACTACTTAGATCTGAATCATACTGAAACAAAGTGATTACTTAAATTTAAAATTCAACAGTACCTTAACTTTTACTTTTGAGGTTTTTTGTTCTGAGATTACAATGCGAATGAAAAATGGAAGTAGGTACTATTCTTAGTGTATATGATTTAATATAATATAGATGCTCGAAGTAAAATTATAGGATGATAGCACATTGACTAACGTTCTGTGACCATCAAGTAAACCTCATCTGTCGTTCTGTTTAAAATTCAACAGTACCTTAACTTTTACTTTTGAGGTTTTTTGTTCTGAGATTACAATGCGAATGAAAAATGGAAGTACTATTCTTAATGTATATGATTTAATATAATATAGATGCTCGAAGTAAAATTATAGGATGATAGCACATTGACTAACGTTCTGTGACTATCAAGTAAACCTCATGCTCGTCTGTCGATAACTTTAAAAAAATATCGCTGTTAAATTTCATTTTGCTTAATATCATAATTTAAATAAAATACTGTATACCGGATTAAAACGCGATTTATTATTTATATTGTTTAAATTATTTATCCCGACGTTTCGGATGCTTTACAGCAACCGTGGTCGCGGGAAGACAGAAGAAGTGGTGTTAATAAAAGACAATATTAATATCATAAATTGCTTAAACGACAGGCCGCCTAATTGTTTAATTTGTGACATGATAAAATAAATATATAAACAGATGTAGCAGAAATAGTAAGCTAAAATGTTACCCGAAACTTAATATCGGAACTTGCCTGTAACAAACAGGCAAGTTCCGATTTTACTGCGAACGTTTTGTCAATATTAATTTAATATTCTCAAACGATTCCTTAGCCAAGTGAATATAAAATTAGCTTTTGTCTACACTATAAAGGAGCATTATCAGTAGTTTAACTTCCGTAAACTGGAATCCTTTGAAATTCCCTCGCACAAAGTAATTTAATGTATTAATTTTTTTTATGAGAACCGCGGTGAGCAATATCATACCACTTTGCTACGTTAGCAGCACTCTGCACAGATTATTTTAGCCAAAGTTATGAGTGTACAGATTACAAAATATGTATGTATTTTCTTAAAAGGTAAAAAATTGACTGGTATTATAATTTTGTAGGGTTTATTATTGAAAAATTAAATTAAATTTCTTGTAATATTAAATCAGATTGTATTTCTTTATATTGATTTCCCATCTCGATCTCGGTGAACAAAATGATTGATTGATGGTCACTTTGATGAACAACTAAATTCTTCATAGAAATAATTTCATGATAATATAGGTTTGTGGTTAATGTACTGAGGCAGTTCTGTTTCTGTTTCACTGATCATTTATCTTTACAGCCAAGTAGGTGATCAGCCTTCTGTGCACTGCCTGACCGAAACAATTCGGTTTTAATCTTGTTACCCCGGGATTCGAACCCAGGACCTCTGGCGCTAAACGCATCGCGCTTACCACTGAGCAACGGAGGCGGCTCCTTATATGTGATATAACAATTTTCATGACTGAGTGTAAAGAATATATTGTTTCAATAGTTCGAAGGTATTTTAGGTCATTCTATGAAGAATATTAATCTTGCCAAAATTTTGAGTTAAGTAAAGATGCGAACTGAAGATATAGTTAAGAGGATTTTTGCGCGATTCGGTCTCAGTCTATGGATTTCCGAATGCTATAAGTAAAAATTTGGTCGACAGCGCATCATTGACTGATGTTCTGTGGCTGAGGTATCACCTACCTTCAAGAGAACCTAATCGTCTGTCGATACCTAACATAAAAAAGGTAATGTAATTTTACAGTTAAGAAGAAAAATTTTTGTTGATGGAGAAATTAATAGTCATACTAGATAGACAACTATGATTATTGGAGCGGAGTAAGCGAAGCTCTCATGGAGCTATTCAAATGACACTTTTGTTTGTGAGCAGAAGTACTTACTCAGCAACTGCTTGAATTTTTCTGTGTCTAAATAAATTTAAATAATAATTTACCGATGTTTTGTCGCAGACCGAATTTTCATTTTTGGATCACAGATTTTTAAAAAAATGCCGAAATTTGGTAAGGTTAGCTCAGCTTCAATACGCCACTGCGAACCGTTATGGCTACAATTCCAGCCACCTAGTATAAAACAAATATAAACATAGAATTGTTTGTGGTAATGTTTAACATCAATAGCGACTACATTATTTGTGGTGAAAAATTACATTTCTATTCAAAGTCATGTTACCTTTGCCTGACAGCCCACAACCGCAACGCTTTTAACACGCGGTTACCGAAAATTGCGAAAACAATTCAATTTTCGTTGCGTAAAATTTAAAAGACCCAATAAAATAGACCTTATTTTCATATAAATAAGGGTTAGAGAAAACGACCTAAGTGTCCTATTATAGCTAAGTAAAATGAATACCAATGTATATTGTAAAACAGCTGTAGGTGATCGTTCTTTGATCTTGTGATTTTCTTTTTTATAATATTTTTCGAAGATTGAGAGAAGAAAAGGGTCTATTATTTCACGTAAATGTTTCTCGTTTATTACGTTCGCGACCAGCTCTATGGTTGAGTGGTAATCGCGTTGCGTTTAGCACTGGAGGTAACGGGTTCGAATATTGGAAAAATTAAAAAAGTTATGGTCGGGCAGGGCGTAGAAGACTGATAACTTGCCTATAAAGAAACATGATCAATGAAACGGATGTGGAATTTTGTCTGCCCCATGTCCCACTATTGTACCTACTCGGAGATCTACTATTTATACCTACCTTACTTACTACTAGCAAGTAAGCAACATATTCCGGCTTCGCTCGAGTGTAATGAGATGTACTATGCACAAAAATATAAGCCTATGTTACTCGCTGATAAAGTAACTATTGATGAATGAATAATTATTAAAATCTGTCCAGTAGTTTTTGAGTTTATTCTTAACAAACATACAATAATACAAATCTCTCCTCTCTATAATATTAGTGTAGATTATTATATTAGGAATGGTAGTTATTAAGGGATGAAGATAATGATAAAACAAGTTCCTAATTAGTATAAACGAGTTGTCAACCGATTTCGCCAACTTAATCACAATATAAATATCTACTAATTATAAAGACACCATAAAACCTCACGCCGCGGCCGTTGAGCTAATGCTACTAACGTAATTATTGTAGTGAAATGATACACGCTGCGTATTTCAAAAATCCCTTTACAAATGCACGATTCGCAGCAAACCCACTTGTGATGTATAAAATTTATTACCAGCAAACGCTTAATTAGCGAATACTTGACGTGTCAGTACTCAAACTATTTCCTATTTATTACTCATTGAGTATCTACAATGCGTTATGTTTTACACCTATCTATTCAATTTTAGTCTGTCTTATCTGATAATTTAATTATTAGAAAATCGATCTTAAAAGTTATATATTAAGGTTGAAAATGCGTTACAGATGAATGGAGACAAGTCGTTTTGGTAGATATCAGTACTTTTAACCCTTTCGTCTGAAGTGCGGCAATTAAAAACGCAACATGGCTACGTCACTTTGATCTTGTTCAACAAGTGTACCAACAACATACGTAGATTACAAACAGAGTAAAAGGAGACTAGTGCAGCTTAAAGCATGAATCAAGGCTTTCATGGTATCAGTCTTAGTAGATTCAGGGGAGACCTGGTATTGAAATGGTGGGTTTGGACAGTACCTTGCCTTCCGACTGAACAGGGGTTCGAATCCCGCCGGGTTGTGTTTATAATTTTCTTTAGAATATGTTTTTCTGCGTGTCATATCACTTAAGGTGTAAGAATATCGTAATTTCGTTCAGGAGATGAACTACCGTTGATGGATGAAATAACTGTGTAGTGCGTATATTCGTAGAGCGTCTTTGTTTTAGACTCAAAGTAAAAAAATAAGTTAAGGCCATCATTGACAGATTGCCAGTGTCTCAGATATCTTCTACTCTACTCTATTGACTACTCTGTAGATATTTGACTGACACAAGCACCAAATTCAGTCTGATATTCCTTTTTTTCTTTTTTTTATGTCAGATATCGACAGACGAGCATGAGGTTCACTGGATGGTAGGTGATACCTCAGCCACAGAACATCAGTCAATGATGCGCTCGACCTACTTTTTACTTCGAGCATTCGGATTCCTTCTCCCTAGCTGCGTGTATCCTGATAAATTTTATATGAAAACTTTGTATTGTTTCAAAAGCGATTTATTTATTATAATGAAATTCCTTTGAAATGCTTTACAGTAAAACGACCACTTTTGAAACATTTGACACGGCGCTAATAAGATAGTATTATTTTGTATTTCAGTATATTTAGGCAAACATTAGGTTGGTTTTATTTTAATAAAACCGCCTAACGGATACAATCAAAGGTAATACAGCAAGAATTCTGATCAATATTTATTTAAAAATAAAATCTGGGGGCACGGTAGTGCCCCCGCCAAGTCGAGCAAAAAGCGGCACGGCCGTACTATCCTTTTCTCGAAGTAGTTCGGGCCATTTTCGACCCCCTATAACTTCGTTGTGGATAAAAGTAGAATCCTGAATTTTCAATCACTAAGCAGGCATTGTATAAACTCGGTATATTTCAAATATCATCCTGTTTGAACCAGTAGTTTAAGAATTATAACTAGTAAAGTTTGATAATTTGTCACTCACTCACTCACTCACTGACAGACCGATCATCAAAACTCTAAGGCACTTCTAGCAGACATAGAAACTTGAAATTTAGAATACAATCAGTGTTTAGTCTATAAATCAAGGAAAAACTACAATATTTTGAAATTTCGGTCCAGTTTTCTAGATATACAATTTTTTTTTGTATTTCTGTATGTAATGAATAACTTAAAAACTACTGGACCGATTTTAAAAATTCTTTTACCGTTAGAAAGCTACATTATCACTGAGTAACATAGAGTATTTATTACTAGAAAAAAATAGAGATCCTTAGAAATCCCTACTAAAAACAACCCAAGGTGTTTAAAAAGTAGCCATAAAATGTCTTTCATCGCATGTGCTGCGGAAAGTATTGATGATAGAACAAAAAAACGTTGTACAATATTATAGAACATATCAAAAACTACAAAAAACTTCACGAGACCATATATCCAACTATTGTAGTTATGTCACTTTAACTACTTTTTTACATTAAAAAGTTGATAAAAATGCCGATCAAAATCAGACTGTTATCCATACCTTTGTATTAATTCTTATCCAAATAAACTAAGAAAAGGACTATCTACAAAAAGAAATGAGATGCCATCAAAAACATAAATTGTAAAAAAAGCCAAGTCTTGCAACTCAGTTCTTCTATCGAAAAAGTTGTGAGATCTATATAATACCAAGTCGGTCAATTTATTCAGTCTCTACTGAAGGATCCTTCTGTCTTAAGTAATTACATAATAAGCTAACCTAACAATATCTTATAGTGATCATATCAATGCCAATATTAAAAATCTTTGATGTTTAAAATAAATAGATTGACTTGGCAATCGCACTAAACAATCTAATTTAATATAATATGTATTACTTGTGAGATACATTATGTTTTTAATAAAATAAAAAAAAGATACATTGTGATTTCATGCGATAGCCGAGGCAATCTATTTATTTTAAACATCAAAGATTTTTAATATTGGCATTGATATGATCACTATAAGATATTGTTAGGTTAGCTTATTATGTAATTACTTAAGACAGAAGGATCCTTCAGTAGAGACTGAATAAATTGACCGACTTGGTATTATATAGATCTCACAACTTTTTCGATAGAAGAACTGAGTTGCAAGACTTGGCTTTTTTTACAATTTATGTTTTTGATGGCATGTCTTTTACCGGGTAAAAATGCGATTACTAAACATAATTATGAACAAACATTAAAATAAAAAATTACCCCAACTTCAATAGAGAAGATGGTTTGAGAGTATACAACATCCGGTAATTAATAATCTAAAACCTCAAATCAAACATACTAAAAATAAGAGAACATTATTATTGTCTTTTATTAACCCGAGTATCACATATTTAAATAAAATGCTGTATACCGGATTGAAACGTCGGGATAAATAATTTAAACAATATAAATAATAAATCGCGTTTTAATCCGGTATACAGTATTTTATTTAAATAAGAGAACATTGTTAGTCCATCAATATGGAAATTCTGTTCAGTTTCTATAATATGGCAATCTATAATATAGAAAATAACAGAAAATATCAACTCTGTAGGAATAGATGGCGTTA
This sequence comes from Anthocharis cardamines, assembly GCA_905404175.1. Lineage (NCBI taxonomy): Eukaryota > Metazoa > Arthropoda > Insecta > Lepidoptera > Pieridae > Anthocharis > Anthocharis cardamines. Next base: position 11,186,682 of record FR989952.1, on the reverse strand, counting down.
GTATGGTAACTTTTTGGTATTTCAAATCAGATAGCTGTCGTGTTCAGTCTGCCTGTGACCACGTTTGCTGAAAAGCATTCGAAACTTCGGGATAATCCACTAAAAGTTATGTGTGATACTCGCGTAAATAAAAGCCAATATTTCTTTACTACTTTGTTATACTAATGCTATGGCTAGATACATAATCTAGCCATAGCATTAGGCATACGAAGATACTCGTACGCTGCACTCAGTATTAAATATTAATAGAGGTTTGATTGATTCTCGCCGACCACGCGAACACGGGGTAATTAAGACCCAGCTTGAGTAATTAGCCTCGTGTTTATCAATTCATACTTGTTTTGTTGGAAATAAATCATCATTATCGTTTTTAGATTACGTATAGTAGAATAGTTTTTATAATTATATACATTCCTATATAAATATTAATACGAATACTATAAATATATTAACATTTTAAATGAGAAAGTCATTTCGTCAGTCTGTGACGTTTTCACAACTGAACGACTCATTTAATTAAGATTTTAATTGTATGAAGAAAGATAGAATTCTAACGAAGGGCATAACATTTTTTCCATACGAATGTAAATAAAATTTAAAGGACTCAAAATATGTACAGGCTTTGTATTATAATTATCTGTTTCGTACAATATGATCTAAAAATAAACCAAAATCCATAAAAAATATTTTAACTTCAAAAATAACTTTAATTAGGACAAAAAGCGCTTTTATCTTCGATATATTCGTAATCATAAGCTCAATAAGATTATGGCAGTTATATATCAAAATAAACTTAATTTAAGTTCAAATGCAAGATAAATAGTATAGAAGAAGTGGAAGTGTTAGAAGTAGTAGAGAAGAAGTGTATTGTAAATTATTGAACAAGTAAATTGACGATAGGCCAGCAATGTAAGTCTATCGTAGACTTACTGGTACATTGCTGGCCTTAAGGCTTTCTATTTTCAAATTAATAGAATGTTCTGTGATTACATTTTGACTTTGAATGTACCTTATTCTGTCTTCCAGCCCCCTAGTGCGTAGTTGAATACGTGCCAATAACGCACCATAAGGTACTTTTTCAATCGAATAGCCGAGAATTATAAAGAAGAACTAATGCTCTGCTAAACATCAATGGGGCTCGGATAGAATTTATAGTCTACCAACCCCTCTTTACGAAGAAAATATTGGTCTTACGAAGTACCCAGACGTGGTTTGTGGATGCCGTCTTTTGTGAAAACTTAGGGGTTTTATGTTTGGCGTAAAGAAGAGGAGTAAGCGGGTTTTGTTTCTTTCAGTGGAAAAATAGAACTGGATGAAATAGAACTAGACCTTAAAATTCGGAACATATACAGGAATATGAGTGAGGTATATAAATACAATTTGTTTTTAATAATACGTACTTACGTGAAAAGTAACTAAGGATAATTGCTATAATAATTTTATGACTAAACTTGACTTGCAAGGAAATTTGGGACGACGGAAGCTTCAAACCTAGGCCTTCAATAAGGTTTTTTATCCCAGAAAAATAACTCATCATGTAATTGAAGCCTCGAAAAATCTCTAGTTGGATTTAATTAATTGGACGTTTTCATTTAATATAAACTGGATATTAAAGCCATAAAAGTGAATAAGCCACGGCTGAAAAACAACGTGGTGAGTTAGCCAAAACCTCACAGCATGCTGTACTCAGCACTCAGTGGCCTTTTCATTAGAGGTGGTTATATATTTATTCTTATGTAATGTTTAGTTGTTACATTCACTTCTGATGAATAAACGTATTCTATTATATTTTAAAATGAATACAAATATTAGAAACAATAGAAAATAAAATAAAATAGAAAATTATGAAATTAATTACTGCTTTCAGTATTTCCAATTGATTACGACCTCAATTGTTTCAATAAATGAGCCTTCGTTCAAGAAACGAGTTCAGCAGACTAGATTTTGACTTGATTAACGTCTTGTAATACGGGCCTTAAGGCACGATGCAAGTATCTTGCCTGTTGCATACAATTAAATTGAAGCAATAAATGTCTTACATGGTCTAAATAACACGTAACATTCTTGATCTGTTATTAAAGTTATGTTTCAATACTTTTCTTGGTGTAAAGAGCACATAATATTTGCGTGAAAAGAGTTGCTTACAATTCTTGGATTTCAATTATTGAAATACAAGAAAATAGCATTGTGTAAATTGACTTTTAGTATATGAATAGTAATAGTAGCACTGTGTGTGCTAGTTTAATGTTAAAAGTTCAAAACCAAGAAGATTTCGGATTGGATAGTCTTTTTAAAGATCCACATAGGCTTTGTAGATTCTTTTTTTTTATGTCAGATATCGACAGACGAGCATGAGGTTCACTTGACGGTAGGTGATACCTCAGCCACAGAACATCAGTCAGTGATGCGCTGTCGACCTAATTTTTACTTCGAGCATTCGGAAATCCATAGACTGAAATCGAAACGCGCAATATGCACTTCACGGTTTTTCCATCTATGAACGGTGGTTCGTTACCCGGTCGGAATTTAGATATTCCTCCCACCCGATCAATGCCTGAAGTTACCAGACGTGGGGAAAACATGCTTACAGAAAACTATAAGCATGTGCTCCCGGTGGGATTCGAACCCACGATCCATCGATGCGCACGGCAGGTGTTCTAACGAACCCGCCAACGAGCCCGTCGAATTCTCATGCGCTATATAGATTTGAATGTTTTTTATATAATTATTACGATAGTGATAAAATACTATTACCTGGTTTATATGGACGTAATTTGTCTATCGTTTTCTTTTATGATTTGGCCCAAAACAGTCAAGTTTGTATAGTAATGTAAGCGGGAGATAGTTTTTAGAGTATCTAAACAGGGACGAAAAACAAGTCATCGCTTTGTCAATTGCCGTGTTCTTGCCAGTCACAGGTTTTGATGTTATACTTAAATGCATTATTTTTATTAAGAACTAACTTTTGATATTTAAAAAACTTTGACAAATTATGCATTAGTGTTAAGTATTAGCTCGATGCTAGCTAAAATTTTAAAAGATTTTTTATATAGACTACATAATGAAAAAGAATATTATAATGATTCACCAAGTTTTTCATGACTAAACGATAATACCATAGCACGACAAAATTAAAAGTGTTAAAAGAACACATCCACACATTATTTTCAAGTATGTCAAAAATCAATATTTTTGTTAAGCTAATTCGTGATATATATTTTTGTTAATATCACATATGTGTAAGTTCTCCGCAGACGAACTCACTATAGAAATACTAATATTTAACTATATTCCACGGTGAATATTTTCAAAAGGTAGGTTATTAAAAAAAACCCACCCCCTTTTCTGCAAAATTTCGAACTTTCATACAGTGCGAGGGCCAAAGTTAAGCGAAAGGTATCCATCACCATCACAGTTTTTAGTTTGTTCGGAGATTATGTATTGGGTTAAATATATAAAGGAAAGCCGATAGAAATCAGCTTCTTAGGATACCTCACCACCAATGGCGGGACTACCATACAGCAACTGTGGTCACGGGCCAGACTGAAAGATGACAGTTGTCTGATTTGAAATCAGCGTTTTAATCCGGTATAAAGTATTTTATTTAAATGTGTGATACTCGCGTTAATAAAATACAATATTAAGGATATTTATATAAAACAAGCAGATTTTGTAACGAAAATGTCTACCAAAGGTCCCTATTCTCAACCGCAATTAGCTCCCAATTATCTCAGTGAATTCATACACTTACCGATTGCGGATACACCGTGCACGTTCGATATCCGTTCTCCTGCGAATAACATCTCTCAATGATCCCTTGTTGATCGTGTCCAAATAATTGGATTCCTCACGTGCCAATGCAGTGCGGAACGCAATGCTAATAACTCTATCTGCTAGTTCAATTTCAACCTTACTCCATTGAGATAGAGCATACATCATTAATACATTTTGAAACGAATAGGTGCAGATATAGGTGGATTAATAGCGAGCCGGTTATACATAATCACATCAATGCGAAATGAAGTTTTCGACGTTTCATTTCATAAATACAATCCGAATTGTATTAATTTTTTGAGAGCAATTTTCTGTTGTTTTTTCCTTTGTTATTATTTGTATTAAGACTTTAATTGTGAATTATTTTTGGATCGTCCCGCGACCTTTATTGTATGATTTCGTGAGGTTGTATTTATTCGTGTATTGTTTGAGCCAAACCATTTTTTTTATGATTTTACTTTTATCGTCGAGGAGTTATTGCCAATGTAATAAAATAACTGTGGTTCTCAAAAATTAGTTAAATATTAAGAAGTTGCATCTGAATAAAGGAATTGCTTTAAAAACGGATAAAGCACTAAATAGTGCTTGTGAATAAATATTCATCGACGTCTGAAGTGCTTTACTATAAAAGTTTATTTTTTAATACAAATGTTATGTTTCACAAAAACAATGTTAAGACTGCTTTGTGAAAATAATAGCTGAATAATATCCAGTATATTATTTTCATATATAAAAAGTTTATTTTTTTACAACTCAAATATAAATCCAAAAAATAACAGGTACCTACTTAAAAGTAAGTGCTTACCTTCTGTTCAGATATAACTGTTATTTGATTCATTATAAATCGTATTTGCCTCACAAGACTTCCACAAACACCTTTAAAAGCTACAACAAAATGGGTTGCGTAAACATAGTGCTATTTGATGTACAAACTAAACCTATAAAAGTGGACAACATACTTAAACTTACATTTCATTCAACTTGCATAATGGTTCACGACAAAATAATCCTTATTTTTACGGGGGTAAGTAAAGAATTAGTTTCGTTCGTTCTACATAGTCGTAGCACTCGTAGCACAGCGCGTAGAACACACAGTAGCGATATTAGTGATTATGGGTGACAAAATAGTTCGTAGCAAACTTTTTGTAGCCCACCTGTGCTCGAGTTTGATTTACGGGAAACAATAAGAAAAAAAAATTAACTGGTAAGGTCAACCATATGCTTCACTATGAAAATGGGAATTACTTAACCACTTTTTAAGATACTAAATGAAGTTCCAGGTATATCGTGAATCTTATACTCTCATTTCCACTTTTCTCCTTCAAACTATTAATCTAATTACGATGGTTCCTACGTATAGGTCAATATGTCAGTTACAAGCTTTAAAATCTTTGAATCGCTCTCCTGTAAAGTGATTGGTACTTGTACCAGTATATGTAGGACACGTCCATAAGATATTTAATAGGCATTTTATGGGCAGCAATTAGCTGTAAGAATTACTTCTTCCTATGTCACAGTTCAAATGTCTCAATGGTTCTCTTATTAAAATCTCTCTTATTTCCCAGAATGTACGAGCTATGAGTTACTGTCTCAGCTATGTGTAAAGTACACGTTTCTGAGCAAACAGATTTCTCGAAAAACTTGTTTAGCTGGTATGAGAGCGAATGGAGGAACAGTGTTTTCGGTAAACTTATTACGTGGAGATTATTTCAGTGACGACCTCGTATTTGACTTGGAATAATACATATAGTTTTATTATAGAAAACAGGAGTAATAAACCCTTTCAATATACTTTTTCAAATTCAAATTCAAAATCATTTATTCATTTAGGTAACATAATGTACACTTATGAACGTCAATAAAAAATACATATTAAATGCTTCTAATTTTACATTTATCGCCAGTTCTCAAATCAAGGGAACGGAAGAGAAGAACTGGCAAGAAACTTTTTTAATATAAGTATTTTCAAATTTCGAAAATTATTAATTAATTATATTATCTTTTACAATTTTATTTTCAGGTTCAGGTTTTAGACAGAAGTTAAATAGTTAAAAGTAAGAATACTTTCATTCAAGTGAGAATCATGGATAGAAATTGTGTCAGTTGCGTCAAATGTGATGTCAATAATGAGAATATCCAACGTTTCCCACAAGCTCCCAAGCGATACTTAGCAAGAAGCACTCAAAGGTAAATATTAGTGATATTTTATTTAAAATTTTGTTAATTAATCAAACAATACATTACGATGGCTAACAGCCAAAAAAGAATATGCGATATTTTTGGCAATATAGACTTATTTCATTTTTTTTAACTTTTTTTTGTCGCTATATTTTCATTACATATTTTTTTTCGTTTATTTCGAACATTAACTTTTCAGTAAAGTTGTGGAATGGCAGTTATTCCTTTTTGGCTGTTTGCAATCGATTATCATGTTATTTATTGATTAGAATAGAGATTTTTTATTAAATAGTATGTAGGTTAGTAGGTAGGATATCAGAGGTTCACTTAATGGTAGGTGTTACCGTGGAGGTAGGTCACATAGTGAAATCCCGAGTCCCTAAATATATCTATGTCTGATTCACTGATAATTTTTCTTTATAGGCAAGTAGGTGATCAGCCTTCTGTGCCCTGCCTGACCGAAACGATTGGTTTAAATCTTGTTTCCCCGGGATTCAAACCCGCGACCTCCGGTGCTTAACATATCGCGCTCATCACTGAGCTACGGAGACTGTCAAGGAAGGTAGGCCACACAGGATGAAAAACACAATGATGACTTGTTTTTTTTTTGCTGAATGATTAAAAAACTACAATGATACAAATTTCAAGTTTCCAAATTACCAAAATCAATAATATATATTTTTTTCATAATATGAGATAATATCAAGTTGTTTATTAAATAATTATTTTGACAACTTTCCTCGATATGACGGATGGATACGTCAACAACTTTGTTCATGTTATCTTATGATGGACAAGTTGTTTTAAAATAAATATAATATTATGATGTTTGATATTCATCTATTAGATATCGACAGACATGCATGAGGTTCACTTGACTGTAGGTGATACCTAAGCCACTTTACTTCGATCATTCGAAAATCCATACACTGAAACCGAAACGCGCAATATACACTTCACGGATTTTCCTTCTATGAACGGAAGCGGTATTTCGATATTCCTCCCACCAGTTCAATGCCCGAAGTTACCAGTTGTGGGAGAGATTTTCTGTAAGCATACAGAAAATTATAAACATGATCTACTCTTTAACTACACACGTTTCTTCGTACTATTCAATAATTTAAATAGGAAATTACTCATTCTATTCAAATATAGATTAATTATATTGCATAATATGTATTTGAATATACAATATGTACGATATATATTAGTTAATATTTGCTATAGTTTCTTTGTCTCCACGGAGTTATTACCGAGTTATAATAGATCCTATAATTTGAATTCCAATTATAAACTTAGTTGAAAATTGAAATGTTCCCTGGATACAACATGTTGGAAACTTGTATGATGTTAATTATGTATCAATTAAATAATGATTATTAATTCTGACAAGACTGGGTCTGACATATTTGTTTCGATAATCATATTGATTACTTCGCTTGGCCACTTCAAGCAAGAACTTTAAACAAACATCGTCATTTTGAATGTCAACAAAGACATCCCACAGGTTGTGATCTGAATTAAAAACAAAAAAAAAATGTATAGGCGCTTGACGGGCTCGTTGGCGCGTTCGGTAGAACACCTGCCGTGCGCATCGATGGGTCGTGGGTTCGAATCCCATCGGGACCACATGTTTATAATATTCTGTAAGCATGTTTTCCCCACGTCTGGTAACTTCGGGCATTGATTGGGTGGGAGGAATATCTAAATTCCGACTGGGTAACGAACCACCGTTCATAGATGGAAAATCCGTGAAGTGCATATTGCGCGTTTCGGTTTCAGTCTATGGATTTCCGAATGCTCGAAGTAAAAATTAGGTCGACAGCGCTGATTGACTGATGTTCTGTGGCTGAGGTATCACCTACCATCAAGTGAACATCATGCTCGTCTGTCGATATCTAACATAAAAAAAGGCTCTTCATAATGTGTTCTTATATAGAATACGTTGTCACTTAAGATGAAAAGAAGATTCTCGCAAATTGTGCCATTGGGCAAATATCTGGAGGCACCAAAATAAAATACGATGTTTCGGCTGACGTGACGGATCGTACCTACATTTTCCTATTACGAATCTGACGATCGATCCGTTGTTCACAATTAGACATTATGTCTTTCGTTTGACATTACTATGAAAGTACTTAAATATAATCGTAATTAGAATTGAAAATGTTTTCTTAATAAGTTAAAATACGAAGTTGATTGTTCTTTCGTTTCGAAATTTAAAAAAATATGGAATGATGGTGTTTAACATACTTTTGAATATTTTTTTTATTTTTCATATAAAACAAACAGCTTATAAATAAAAATACAGCACAATAGATAATATAAGCATATTTAAGCTACATATTTATAGTTTTCATTTTTGAATATAACTAACATCTGTCAGATTTAAAACGTTTCGACTCAAGTAATAGAAACTTTGCATTTTGAGTTGATAATTTAAATTCCATGAGTCTTTTAGAGAGACACAGTTAACGACTTCAACCGTCGACTTTTGTCTCTCACAAAAAAACTTTAAAAGGTTTTTAGGAAACATTTATTAAAAATGCAGTCCAAAGTAAAACAGAGTGAAAACTTGCTCATCCTAAGCTTACATCCGGCTCGTTGTTTGCCCTCGCCTCCGTCGGGTGGATGTTTTCAATTATATTATGTTTGCGCTGCTATATTGAAGTGTTTTGTCTTTATCAGACTCTTAAGTGTAATTTTTCAGTTACTTAAACACAAGAGGACACTGTTAACCATGATATAGAAAATAATAGCTAGTGTTAACTCCGTAGAAATACATGGTTTTAGTATGGCAACTTTGTGAAAATTTAGACAGCTGTCACCTTTCAGTCTGTCCGTGACCACGGTTGCTGAAACGTATTCTAAACGTCACGTAGGGATAAATAATATAATTAATAAGTCGCATTTAATTTCGGCACCAGTTATTTTATTTAAATATTACAGAGATATATTTTTATGTTTTGATAACAGATAATATGAACTTGCTTTAATATTACTCAGTATCTTGGAATTATCAAAAGCACGCTATTCCTGTCTTGCGTTTCGATGGGTCGCGGGTTCAAATCACGCTGTTATAAAACAATATTTTTATCTCCATTCCGAGAACCGAACCGAACGAATCACTGTATCATATGGAGAAGCTGTGAAGTACATTTTTATTCACGATTCCAAATAAGAACAGCACAGGACAATTTATTCCAAATAATAATTTTCAAATATAGAACGCAAATTTCGTAATTTGAAATCCAGAAGTAGGTAATTCCAGGAATTTGAATTCTTCCCTCACCTAGTTTTACGTACATAAATCCCTACAATATGATCCCCTATCCGCCACCATACATTAGCTGAGCACCCTCCGGTAGGGTCTATAATAATACCTAATTGTTTCCTAAACAGACAGGACGGGGGATAACTTCATTATTATCGCGTCTGACTGTTTGATGCTATTTAAACGTAATTTGGGTAGGTTTATAGGTTATAGGATTTCTATATATATTTTGGAGGCAATATATTTTATTCCTCTCTATTGTATACTATTAATAAAATACAATCAGAAAAAGTAAACAATAAATAAATTTAATTATATAAGGATTTATGTCTCACAGTCATCATGGCTTAGTGATGCGTACGATGCGTTAGTTACGGGTTCAAATCCCTGGGGAAACAAGATAAAAAATGATTCGGAGCACAGATCACTTGAATGAATGAATTATAAGCGTTTTTATTCCATTATACTGTGCTTTATAATTTGTAGGAAAATTAGTCATTTTAGTATAATATAACTTAGCTAAAAGAACTATTGTGAGTGATTTATATAAAATAAAAATAAAAAATTAGGTACTCTGCAGTAGTTGCTCTTCTTTTTTTTATGTCAGATATCGACAGACGAGTATGAGGTTCACTTGATGGTAGGTGATACCTCAGCCACAGATCATCAGTCAATGATGCGCTGTCAACCTAATGCTCTGTAGTAAATGCTTATTATATGTTTACTGTTGAATTTAATATAAACAGTTTTTGCTTAGACTGTGATTTGAACCAAGATTCTTTCAGCTTAGTTTTGTCTTTGCATTTGCAAACATCAAAGTATAGAAACATCACTGCCACGAATCGAATTCGCATTGTACCAAAGCTAGTATAATTTCCGGTATCACAAAGTTTGTATTAGTTTTAAAATTATCTCTCAGCGATAACATACAAGTTGAAACTTCAAAACCACGCAGGCAAATGCTACCCAGACAGCACCTATATTAAATGGATAAACGTACGAACCGTGCGGTCATACATAGTATACCGAGAATACCAGTATAACTCGATCTGCGAGAGTGTAGTTGTTGAAACAATTTGTTCCTTATTACTTGGTGTTAAGGGCTAAGATGCAATGTAGAGTTGTATTTCACGTGTCGCACAGGAGGCGTCCTAGCATGCATCTGTGTTCAAAGGGTGTTGCTAATATGCATGAAGTGGCCATGCGTTTGATATTGTTCGAGTTAGCGTAAGTTGGCTTTCCTTATGCAAAACATTGCAGACAATAATCATTATTATTTTACCCACAGAATTGGGTGACCGAAGTAAGTTCTTGATTCTTTTGTTTTTTTAAACGGTAGTATTCTATTTTTGAATTTTTTGTATCTGTTATGACGAGGTATTATTACGACCTGTATGGAAAAATCACGCTTAAGATTTACAAGAATGGTTTCTTCATTTATTCATACATTTTCTTCCTCGTAGGTACAGTTAACGTACACTTAAAGAATGTTTCAATTGAAGAAAGGAATTTCCACCGCCTGTTTCGGAATTTTCACAAGATATTCCTCAAATAATTATTGTAATATATATATTGTGCCTACATTGGCAGTCAGCTCCAGTGGTCCTGGGTTCGAACTTCGGGGAAACAAGATTTAAAAAAAATATTTCAATCGGGCTGGGCATAGAAGCCTGATGACCTATATGCTGGTAAAGAAAAATTATCAGTTAAATAAACACAGAAATGGGTCTACCCCATTCCCCACTAGGGGACTCGAGCATTCACTTTACTAAATTGTAAATAAGGTCTGTATATAAATGCCAAATTTTAACATTTCTAAGCTCATTTCATTTAGATTTTTTATACTTTACATAAAAATAACAATATTTTAAGAGATACTTACATTTGTAAATTGAACAGTCCGAGGAAAAATCTACCCACTAATCACTTACCAATAAAAAATATCTTTAACCGGCTCTAAGGGTGTTAGGCCAAATGGTTAAGCTCGTAGCATATGCCTGGACCCTTGTCAGGGGGCAGTCGTCATTTCACGGCTATCTTGCTCCTATAGCCAATTACATTTTGATTGACTACCAACCACTATAATGTGACCTTCCTCACCGCCTTTTAAATTGATACCTTGCGGTGAACGAAGAGACAGTGAGTGACACGCAAAGCTCATGTTATACTGGTTACTCGTATTTGCCAAGAGTTTGGTCGAATGCGCCGTTTGATTGGTCTTCGTCACCGTTTCAGTAATGAAGTTCTATGGTGGATTAAAGCATAGATAATTATCGAACCTCTTTTTATATACGTACGATCTTATTTCAAAAATGACGGGCTCGTTGGCGCGTTCGGTAGAACACCTGCCGTGCGCATCGATGGGTCGTGAGTTCGAATCCTAGCGGAATGACATGTTTATAATTTTCTGTAAACGTGTCTTCCCCACGTCTGGTAAGTTTGGGCATTGAACAGGAGAAATATCGAAATTCCAATCGAGCTACGAACCACCGTTCATAGATGGAAAAACCGTGAAGTGCATTTCGGTCTGTGTATTTCCGAATGCTCGAAGTAAAAATTAGGTCGACAGCGCATCATTGATTGATGTTCTGTGGCTGGGATTTCATCTACCATCAAGTCAACCGCATGCTCATCTGTCGATATCAAACATAAAAAAAAACTTGGAATTTATTGAAATGTATGATAAAATATTTCCCTCTTATGTTAATATATTTTTTTGTAAAAGTTGTTTATTTGATTAATATTTAAATATCATAAATACCAAAACATTACAAAATAATACAGAGAGAGATTTTGTTTTTTTTGGGTAATAATATTTTTAAATCAATGTTCCCGATAAAATATTTTTTCTCTTCCAATAGTAAAAATTGAATTTAACAGAAGCAACACAGGAAATACAATAAAGGCAACTCCGAAACCTTATAGATTCTTTCAAAGGATCACATTCACTCGACTCACGAATCCACGTCTTTGTTGTTCAATAAAATACAATTTCAATTTATGATTCGTTTTATTATTAAAAATTAAATTATTCGACTCACTGTCATATTTTAAAGCTTGGGTTTTAGTAATGTGCATTAATGAAAAAAAACCTGGTAGTGGTTTAAAAATATATCTTCGAGTTTTGCGCCAACTAGCTGGTGCCCTCGACTTCGTTCGCGTGGGCTTCATAAATGATGATAACTTTTCTTTTCGACAACCCATTTCGATGACATGCCTATATTTTGGGAACTCTTTAATTTTCCGGAATGAAAAGTATCTAAGATATTGACCGGGGATACTCGGGACCGGGAGTTTCGGAGATTAGCCCGTACAAACAGACAAAGAAAGAAAATGAATGAAAAGAAAATCGGGATTCGTTTTATTTCTCTTATGACATCCCCCTGTTCGGTTTTAAGCATTTTTTTCTTTGTACAGACATTCGACCTCTACAGTTTTATTATATGTATAGATATTAAAAGGTAGTGTGAAAACAATTACGAGACACCCGTCAGCGCAGACGTAACAAGGTATCACGCCGGAGCGCTTTGTTTGGATAGAGTAACGAGTTTACATAGTGCGCCTTCGTTAGCATCAAATTGTTTAGCGCGAGTGCTTTATGATTAAAACTTATTATATGGTTCGTCAGGAGAGACTGCTTTTTTATATAGAAAGACAAACTATGTAAAAAGTTGTTCGAGAATTTCCGCTTACAACTGCTGTTATAATTAGTATTGCGACGACGCGCGACGTTCTGTTTTCAAATTCCAAGAGTTCCAATTTTGACAGATTTGAGTGATTTTTTTCCATAAATTCATTTGGTTTTTATTTCCATATTAGTAAATAACGGTATCTATGATCGTTGACATATATCTAACAAAACCGGAAGTCATTTCGTGCTTGGTACTTGTTGTTTCTTGGTACTTGGTAATTGTGCTTACACTAATGTTATCTTATTTTGAGAATGCTTATCGTAGGAGGTTTTCACATTTAATGGGTTGACATTTACTATCCTTTATAAACAATAATTAACTGCCACCGTGGCTCAGTGGTTAACGCCATGCGTTCAGCGTATCCTGGATTATTGTGCCAGGGAAACTAATAATAGTGTTTCAGTCGCAGAAACGGGTTTGCTCCATGCCACTAGAGGACTCGGGTATTCATACACTTAAAATGTAAACACATTTTATCAATTTTGAATAGTTTTAAAACTGGGATATAATTTGTTTTGCATTTCCACCTTACTATAAATTTTGCATCCGCAAAGTTTGCATCCAAATATAATAATTATAAAGGTATAAAGTAAAGACAGTAACTAACATACGAACAGTATCTAGGGATGACATTAATTTATAAACTAAATATAATGTAGCTGGCTACACTATAACACTTAATGTAGCGACATCATTATCGTGTTCGTGACACCCCTATTTATTTAAATCATCAATGAAAAGTGCACTTTATTAAAAAGGCTTTAAGTACAAAATAAAATATCAGTTGGAAAAGTTATTGTTTGTACTCACATTTGTAGTGTTTTAGTCTAGGAATAATAACATGTATTCAAACTGGTTTTATTATATCCATAACTGAGTTGTTCGCATTTTGAAGCTAATAAGTTCAAAGATTATTATTATCGTTCTAAAATGCTACCTGAAGCTGAACAGGCTTTATTAATCAGTTTCTAGGTAAGCTTTGGATAATTTTAATATATAAAATATATATTTTGACGGGCTTTCTAATTGCTAATTTTCTATAAACATATCTTCCTGAGGTCTGATCACTTCGGGCATTAAATGGGTGGGAGTTGTATTGACATTCCGGCCGAGAAACGAACCGCCGTTCATAGATGGAAACACCGTAAAGCGCACAGTGCGCGTTTAGATAGATAGATAGATAGATGAACCATTTATTCACAAAACACAGTACAAATGCGTGACATCAGCTTATACTAACTATAACTAAATATATTCTACTACAGTCAAGTCGCAGTGTGCACTGCGGTTGCGAATAGGAGCTGGCTCAGCATATGCTGTGACACTTTCATGTCACAACGCTGTTAATTCTGCCAGCCCCTTTGGATCGTAAGGCAGCTGCGCCAATACGTATATATTTAATTTAAAATTATAATTAAATATAAAAAATATGAAAAAGGTAAGCTAATAAATTATAAATTTATAGGAGCCATTACGGTGTAAAATAAAAGTGATACCCAGAATACATACGGAGTAAAATAAAAGTGATAAACAAAATACACGATATTATTATAATTAAATTTTTGATATTAACGATAATAGATATTAATAAATTATAAAAAATAAAAAAATAAAATAAAAATAGAGAGTAAATAAAGTAAGTAAGCCATGTACGATGTAGCATGATATTATGTAAATTAAGGCCGGAACAGTTATATTAAGGAAGAGGTTTTTGTAAGGACAGCAACAAAGACCTATATTCTAATTTAAAACCTTGTCTCGACGTCTTTTTATGGAGAGGAGGGGGCAGATCGTTCCAGCATTTAGTGGCCTGAAATTTAAAACTACCCCTAAATGCTGCAGTCTTATGTGAGGGTGTTACTAATAATTTATTTATACATCTAACATTTTTCTGACAAACTTCACTTCTCCACAGAAGTTTTTTAAAAAGGTAATCTGGTTGTTTAGTGTGTACTATGTCAAATAGCAAACAGGCCAAGAATAACTTTTGTCGGTTTTTCATGTGGAGAATATTTAGTTTGTTCAGAAATGGTGAAACATGACTACGAGGTGGTATATTAACACAGAAACGTGCACACGCATTCTGTACACGTTGTACTAAGCGTTGCGATTTATCCAACAGACAGGGACCATAAACAGATATGCAGTAATTAAGTTTGGATAGGATTAAAGTTTCGCATAGTTTGACACGTAGGTCAACGCAAATGTATGGACGAATACGATATAAAAGTTTTAGACGATAAAAACAGTTTCCAACTACTTCTGCGACATGGTTTTCAAAACGCAATAAACTGTCAAATACCAAACCCAAGTTACGCGCTTCTGTTACCCTTTCTATGGGATTAGAGTTAACTGCCAAGGTTGGATGGTATTTTTCGATTTTAAGTACCTGTTTCCTAGTTCCGGTTATTATATATTTAGATTTAGCCGCATTCAGAACAAGACAATTATTAGTAGACCAAGAGGCAATGCGTTGAAGGTCTTCATTAATTCTAGCCACAGAATCGTCGAGTCTGTTAGGGTTAATGGGTGCATAAATTTGAACATCATCTGCATAGAGGTGGTATTGACAGAATTTTATGGAGTTTACAATATCAGCTGAGTAGATAATAAACAAAAGTGGACCCAAAATAGAGCCTTGAGGAACGCCACGGCTGAGAGTTGAGAGAGCTGATTTAAAACTAGTTCCATCACATTTGGAGAGTACCACTTGTTGCCTACGTCCGGACAGATAACTACTGAACCAAGCTGTAGAGTTTACGTCAAATCCATAATATTTTAATTTAGCTATAAGTAATGACACATTTAAACAGTCAAAAGCCCTCGAAAAATCAAGGAGAGTAAGGATAGAGGGCAAACCATTATCCCGTGCACTTAACAAATTGTCTACAACATCAAGTAGAGCAGTACAGGTGCTACGTCGTCTCCGAAAGCCTGACTGAGTAGAGGGGAATATATTAACATTTTCACAGTATTTCATGACCTGATTATAGACAACCTTTTCAAGAATTTTTGATAAATAGGGTAAAATACTAATGGGTCTAAGGTCTTTTATGTTGGTAGGGTTATTATTTTTAGGAATTGGTTTAACTAAGGCAACTTTCCAGATAGATGGAAATGTACTAGTAAGTAATGATGAGTTGATTATGTGTGTTAAAATTGCAAGCGTGTGAGGAAGTGTGAGTATGACTAAATCTCTGTAAATATTATCAAAACCTTTTGCATTCGATTTAATCCCCAGGATAATGTTGGCGATGTAGTGTTCTGAAACAGGTTCAAATGAAAAGGAATTAGAGGAGAATGAATTATTTTCAAAGAAAGAGAAAGTATTAGGATCTACATTTCCGTCTCCAGGTACATCAAGAAAATGATTATTTATTTGATCGACATTACATAAATGATCTGGAATTTCTGCTGCGTTTTTAAATTTAGGGAGAATGTTATTTTTAAGATTTTTCCAGAGTTGCTTAGAATTATTTAATTGGGAATTTAAGTAACTGTCAAAATAAGCCCTTTTTTCAAAGAATAAGTTACTATTAACTAGGTTTTTCAGGTCCTTGTACTCGCGTCGTTGTACAACATCTTTAGTTTTCTTAAATCTAACATGTGCCCTATCCCGTAAACGCATTAAATAACGAATATTGCTTGTAATCCAGGGTGAACAGACATCTCTAATCACTTCAGTTTTTTCAGGTGCAAATTTATCAAACAAGGTGATTAGGTAAGTATTGAAAGTTTCCACCATACTATCTACATCAGGAAGAGAAGCAATATCATTCCAAGGCAAACTGGAAACAACCAAGTCGAAATACTTAATGTCAATATCTTTTAAGGGTCTAAATGTTATACGCTTAAGAGGTGGCTTTTGCCGCTTCCGCACCGAGTTCTGGAAGGTGATCGATATTAACGTGAGTTACCGGAGCATCAGTACAAAAGTAGTCGATTAATGTTTCGCTATGAGATGTAAAATGTGTTGGTTCTATAACGTAGTTAGTAAGATTTATTGATTGCATAAAGGTGTTTAGTCGAAGTACGTTGCTATCGTTATGATTTAGCAAATTGACGTTCCAGTCACCTAAAAGAATCACAAAATCGTTGCTACTAAAAAACATGACTGACTCGGTGAGGGCATCGAGAAAGACATCCAGGTTGAGCCATGGAGGTCGATAAGCCGTCCCTATTATGACGCTTTTTGAGTTAATATTAATTTTTATCCATAACTGTTCAACACTATTATTTACAATGGGGTGAGGACAGGTACGAGCAGATATTCCACGTTTTATATAAAAACCAACACCGCCCCCTCTGGACCTTAAATCAGGTGGACGTGGTTTGTGTCTAAAAGAATAACCCGGGAGAATAGGAGCTCGAGCCTCCTGCCCCTGACGGATCCACGTTTCATTTATGGCCAATATGTCTGGTGAATGTCGTCCTACGGCCACTTGAAAATTTTCATCTTTACTGCCCAAAGACCCAGCGTTAAAAAGCCCGACAATGAAATTACGTGACTGCACCATTTATGTAATTAATATTAAAATTAATCACAAAAATAAAAGTTCGTAGCGTCACAGACGCTATTTTTATGTAAACATAAAAATTTGGGTCAGGCAGTTGCTGCGTGGGTCTTAGGGGCAAAGAAAAAAGTGTATAATAATAATAAGTGTATATAAAACGATAGTAATATTGTAATTTATAAGGCCATTTAATACTATTACATAATATGAAGAAAAAATATAGTGAATTAAATATAATATAATGAATTTCATTGTGAGAAAAGCTACTTAAGAATATTTTATGCTTATAAAACATAAACATAATAAGTAGGTAAAAACATAATAATATAGATGAAGAATTACAAACCACAATGCACACCACAACAGTATAATATATAATATTATGCGTTACAATTAACATTATGTTATATATAAAATAAAGCAGCATACAATTTAATACAATATTAATAAATAGACAATTTAAAAGTGAAATCTTACTAAGTCTATGGCTCCAGAGATAGAAAACATAATTAATACTAAAATTGTTTACCTTAAAAACAAAAAGAAGTAAAACAAACGAAAAAAAAGCAAAACCTAATCTATGTAATATAACTAGGCTACATACATTATTATGCAGCATGACTGAATATGCGTGAAATATCACATTCTGAACGAAATGAACAGATTGGACTGGTTTCGTGCTGCCTTGCATAAATACGTCCACCTTTGACCCAAACGAATCTCCATTTATAAACATGGCTAAGGTCGCGAACCTTTGAATAAAGCGTGCGGTTTGATTTAGTGAGTCTTTCGTTTATAAATACGCGCAAAGGGTTGTGTTGGGAAGATTCTATATCACTTGAGATAAGATTGCGTTTAATACGAGCCATTTTTATCATTTCATTACGAATCGAGTGGCGCGTGAGTTTAACAGCGATAAGACGAGGTCTGGAGGGGCGCCCGGCAATCGATGGGGTGACGCCGTCGGCTCCCTCAGTCGGCCGTCGAGGTCCTAGACGCTGCGCGTGCGAGATATCGCACTCGTCAAGACTAACGCCGATTTTTGATGCAATAGTTAGAACAGTGTGTACTAAGGACTCCGAGTCGCGCTCAGGGATGCCAGATATTTCAAGTTCATTCGCGAGGTCCGCTTGTTTCCAGTCATTGATATCGCACTGCAAAGAACCAATAGTGTGACGCAAATCGGAATTTTCATTGTTAGATTGACAGCTGGAGTGCTCACATTGTAATGATTGAATTATTTGTTGTTGTCCTGATAGCTCATTTCTTAAATCAATTATTTGAGATTGTAGGCAGTCTGTTGTCTCGGTAAATTCTTTCTTAATTCTGTCCAAGGCCATGTTCAAATCAGTTCTAAAATCGTGAGTGAGTTTAGCTTGCATAGCACTTAACTTAGTGTCAAGTTTAAGATCGAGCTTGGAGTCTAGCATAGCACCAATCTGGTCAATTAACGAGTTAGTTGCAAGTGCTGAGATGTCTGCATCGCCATAGTCGCATGACATATTGTTTATTTCGTGTGACCGTTCTATGGACGAATGCTCATGTTGTTTGTGCACAGGGGTGTCATCACCTTTACGTCGAGAACTTACTTTATTGCACGAAGGGCAGGTCCAAGAAGTACTTAAATCCTTCAGGTGCATATTATAGTACGCGGCCGTCATGTTTAGGCACATATAGTGATAAGTACCCATACAATCTACACAGACCAGTTGTTCCTCTCTTCTTAGTGATAAGTTGCATGCATAACACTCCATTTTGGTGAGCTTCTTCGCAATAATTACTTGTAACAGTTTGACAGAAAGACACACAGAAAAGTTGCCACGATTCCAAGGCAAAAGTAGTCGTTACTTGCACAAAAGTTTCGTAAATATCCAGACAAGTATATAACAAACACACACAAATATCTTTTAGATTAACCACTGCCGATAAACACTATTTTAACAATTTAAATTCAATAATTATCAGCGAGCAAAAACAATACGATGTTTACGTTACGGGCGCAGCTACCCTCGTTTCGGTTGCAGTCTATGAATTTCCGAATATTCGAAGTGAATTGCTTGTATGTCGATATTATCTAATATAAAAAAAATGCTGTATTAGCATAAAACTGAGAAATAAAGGCATTTAATTGTGATTTCAGGTTTTTATGAATTACTTAATTTTAATAATTTTAAAGTAATTCCGTCCGGGTGACAAACCATTGTTCGTGGACGAAATAGTCAAATTCCACCCAAAAATACTAGACAAGTTTATGTTTTACTATAATAAACGTATAAACAAATATTTTTTCAAATTATATGTTAATAATAGTTTGGAAAACTTAACATTCTCTTTTATTCATTCTAGATTGATATAAATACACTTTTAATGTGACCTATTATTTTTAATATGGAATCTATTCGTATTATCTTATTCTTATAATTAGTCATCATAGCATAGAATTGTAGCTTACAATTTAATACATAAAATTAGATATAAGTAAATATTATATTGTAGGAAAACTAAATAAGTATATGCTTATTTTTTTAAGTTATACGAGCTAGGATAAGTATATAGGTTAATATGTAAATAATAAGTGTTACTATGTAAACAATAATAGCTTGTATGTAAGGAATAATAAAGCTTATTTTATTTTTATTGTTTTTAATAATTCACCTTCCTTTCAGTACTGAGTTTAGAAACCTTACTGAATAACAAATCAATAACAATTTAACTCTGTTTGATGGAGTAATTAAATGATTTCTCCGTCTATTAAGTCAACCTACAATGTTGCCTTAATTAAAATTAATTATTGTTGGGATGTCTTGCCACATCAAAGTGACTCGTAAATTGATATCGTTCAAACGTTGCTGCGTGCTCTAGATTCGATTGAGGGTAATACTTTCTTATACTTTAAAAAAAATAACTTTTACCGGATATACATTCTGCCGTCGTAATAAAGAACGCAGTATTTGACAAAATATAATTTTCCTTTTCTTTAAATTTAAAAATAAGTGCGAATTGTACATACACATTATTTTAACTAAATCTAAATACAATTTCTTAAAAAAATAAAATAAATAAAAATACAGTTGAAGTTAATAGTCCTTTTAAGTCCTTTTATCGTGCTTTACCAGAAACCGCCATTTTGCAAGTACTGCGTTTACCCGTACGACGCGACGGCAGCATTATACAAGTGATTATTATAAGGTGAAGGGTTAAAACGCGATTTATCTATACTAATATAAGAAAGAGGAAAGGTTTGTTGACGATTTAATTCAAAAACTACTCGACCGAATTAAAAACAGAAAGCTACATTAACAGCAAGTAAAATTTTTTTGTGTATGATACATGTACATTCCTAGTGTTTTGATCATAGATAAAATACGTTATTAATGTTTAATTATCAATAAGTTGATTGTTTATCCTGTAAATTTGCTAGCAGTAGCTATAAATATGCTAAAGTAAACTGTACATAACTTACTTCCTTCGTTTCATTAACCTTTATCCCGAAGTGAAAACAAAACTTCGGTTATGATTAATGAGCGTCGTGTTTTTAAACTTTAACAAACTGCTGATGTCTTAGAGTGGCGATGTTTTTCAATGATTAATGATTTTTTTTACTTCGAATCACCATTATGAAAAAATTGAATTGTTTTTTTTCTAATTAATTTTGTTATGTTCCGTGGTGGAACCAATATTTTTTGTTGTTGTTAGATATCGACTCAGTATGAGGTTAACTTGATAGTAGATAGTCAAATCGCGACGGAGGAGAAATATGTTTTTAAAAACTATGTTAATTTAATAATGAACAAAACTCAAAAACGGTCGATGTTAGACTGACTTTAATTCCCATTACATTCTTAATACTAAACACCTTATTCAATAAAATAATACAGACTAAGCATTTTGCGTAGCAGTTGCATTAATGCTTACTGTGCAATCTTGATACATGCGTGACATTGTAACTAGATGATTCACCAGCCCCAGAACATCAGTCAATGATACGCTGTCGTTTTACTTCGAGCATTCGGAAACCTAGACTAAGACAGTAATGCGCAATTTGTACTTCACCGTTTTTCGATGTTTTATAGTACAAGGTAATAATTTATTTGAAATCGTTCCATTTCTTCTTCTTCCTGCCCTGTTCCCTTTTTTATTTGGGGTCGGCGGAGAATGCTCTCTTTTTCCATTCTCGTCTTTCAGTCGCCATCAGTCGCATCTCTCAATAACTATAATTTCTTACACAGTTAATCCATGTTTTTTCGGCCTTCCTAGTCTGTTGTAGCTTGCATTCCTTCTTTCCTGCAAATCTACCTTTTTTTATGTCCACGCCCTCTATGCGGCGGAAGTAAAAACAACACTTCGTACAACGTGTGCGCAACCGACGCATCAGTCGTCTTGTAAACTAATTAAAACTTAATAAAACAATCAAGGCAGTGTGTGTTGTGTGCTTGGCTTTTATAAGTGAGTTCTCCAGTACAATTGAAGAAGATATGTGTTCTGACAGCGTGTCGAGGGCATCCGCAGCACCTCATCATCCATCGTAAGTCCATTACCATATTACTTTCCTTTCCCTTTTCCTGCAAGCCCAACAGGGGTTCTACTGTTAGCCGGGATCAAAGGGGGGTCAAGGTAAAAAAGGGTACGGTAAGGGATCAACGTCCAGGTAGTTCACTTCCTAGGCTAAACCCTATAAAAATCAACTATTAAAATAATAGTGATCCTTCGTAGCCAAATACAGTTTTCTAGGTAGTTATTACTATAACTACATAATATACAGTCCATTAATATCATATTTTAATTATTAGTTTAACTATTTTAAATAATATCATATTTTGCGTAATAAATCAGAATAAAAATAAAAAAGAAGGTAGGTAGGTATTTCAAATAAATTTGTTCGATAAGTGAAGCACGGCGTTATAATATTGTTGTTCTCGGTTAGCTAAAATTAGTTAATATGACCGACAAAAATAGTTTAGAAAGACAATTAAAATTAGTTCGTTCTAAACGTGAATATGCTTTTAGGGATATGAAAATTTTATTTGATTTATCTAAGGACATACCTAAAAATAATATTTTTTCGCAAGATATAAAAAAATTGAAAGTCTTAGAAATACTCCTTTATTTAGAATATAACGATAAATTTGCGTATTCGATGAGTTAAATTTTGAAGTTGAATACTCAGTACAAATGTACTGTAAAAAATGTGTGTAAAGTTTAATATTAATTTATCCATTTTATTTTTATTTTACTTTACATGACGCGTAGTTTTTAAGTTTTCCAACTTTTTGTTTTTAAATCATAAGTCATCAAAGAATCATTTCAAGTGGGGGGAAATATTGCAGGTTGCATTCCTTCTTTCCTCCAAATCTACCTTTCCTATGTCCACGCCCTCTATGCGGCGGAAGTAAAACAACACTTCGTACAACGTGTGCGTATCTGACGCATCAGCCGTTTTGTAAACTAATTAAAACTTAATAAAACAATCAAGGCAGTGTGTGTTGTGTGCTTAGATTTAATAAGTGAGTTCTCCAGTGCAATTGAAGAAGATATAAGTGTTCCGGCAGCGCTGTCGAGGGCATCCGCAGCACCTCATCATCCATCGTAAGTCCATTACCATATCTTGCAATCATTCCACTGAATAGACTAAATTTTCTACAGGAATGTCACGTTCCAGGAATATAAATAAGATTTTTTAATTAAAAACTGATCTATAAGAATAGAATTATGCCTGTTTTTCTAATTAAAAATGAAGCTAGCGAAAGGGGAAACAAATCCTTCATAAATGAAGTTCAGATCTTACAAGTTTATTACTTCGTGCTTTAATATGAAAGGCTGTGTTTACGGTTTATTTGTAGAGAGAAAACAATATTAAAAGACAAGTAATAAAATAATATATAATATTTATGGAATATCTTCATCTCATAGAAATAAATAAATAAGACTAAATTGTCAAGAATATTTTAATATTTTTTTAAAAATACTAACAAACATGCGCTGCCCGAATGTTGGCCGAAATAATATTCCAATTGTGAATCTAAAGAATACGGACACACGCACAAAAATTTTCACCAGAATTGATTTGTACATACATACATACATACATATACATCACGCCTCTATTCCATTGGGGTAGGCAGAGATTTGTGAATTTGTGATTTGTGATCAGAATTGATTTGTGATGTGACATATTCTTTGTATATCTCAGGTATTCATATATACCTATATGTATATAAACACGCTTGTTGAAAAGCACTTGAAACGTCGAGGTCGAGATTAATCTATATCTAAATCCTATCCTACTCCTACTATATAATATTATAAATGCGCAAGTTTGTGAGGATGGATGGATGGATGTTTGTTACTGTTTCACGCAAAAACTACTGAACGGATTTTGATGAAACTTTACAGTAATATAACCTATACATCAGAATAACACATAGGCTACAATTTATAAAGATTTTATGTAATTTGGCCATAATATTGCGATAAGTATTAAGTAAATCGGAAAAATTCCTGCGCCCTGGGAGCTATATTGGCGTGCGCTGCCTAAACCGTTGAAGTTACAAGAAGATAATGCATTGTGAGATTGTTTGTCTTAAAAAGTTGTAAATAAAAGTCCGCGACAGCATATATTTACATTTTATGTGGAAGCCAATATACCCTAAACTATGAGCCATAAAAACATTTAAATTTGATACTTTTTTTAAAATGCACAATTTAGATTATTTTGTTAATTCTTATCAAAATTGATACATTTTTCACTTTTAGTATTTAATATAGATGATCTTTTCTTTTTTACACTAAGTAATTTGGTCGAACAGTTTACAAAATATCACGATAAGATTGACTTGAGTGGAGCGCCATTAAGCGGAGATTGGTGAAAAAACAAGTCGGTTAAAAAATAAGCTAGTACTAATTCAACGCAGACGAAGTCGCGGGCAGAAGCTAGTACATATATAAAAGAAAGTCGTGCTAGTTATACCATTTATAATTCAAGAACCGAATGTTCCGAAGAACGCATTAACTATTAAAATATCGGGAAAAATCAGGAAAAAGATATGCAGATTTTTTTTAAAATAAATTAGGTAAGTAACTCCACCATTTGCTACAAATGACAGCTCACGTCACACATGCATATAACTTTTTTGTAATAGGTAATTGACGTCCACTAAAAATCTATATAATAGAAGTGGGAAAATAGCATGATATTCATATATATAAATATATTTTTATTTTTGAAGCCAACATTCTGGCAGGACAATGTCTGTCGAGTCCGCTAGTAATATAACAAACTAGTAACACGTCCCGGCAACGCATGGGTGCCATGTAGATTTTAAAAGATTTTTTTAAATCGGTCCAGTAGTTTTTGAGTTAAATCGTAACAAACAAACAAATAAACAAACAAATCTTTCCTCTTTATAATATTGGTATAGGTAAATCACGTTTTATTCTGTTAAAAAATATTTCATTTAAATATGAATCTGATATTCATTCGTCAGTAGGTATGAATACCCAAGTCACCTAGTGGGGCATGGGGCAGACCCATTTCTGTGTCTATTGCTTTTACTGTAGAGGAAAAATAATAATTTTTACTATTAGTAGCTACATCTGTAATTTAAATAAAATACTTTATAACGAATTATAACGCGATTTATTATTTACTAGCTGATGCCCGCGACTTCGTTCGCGTGGGGTTCACTTTATGCTGAACTTTTGAGCAAGCTTTCTTCATATTATATATCCTCCATCCTCTGTACTTGGTGATTTCTTTTCGGAAAGAGCTATCAGAGTAGTCATTGACGGTTGCTTTTGCATCATATTATCGACATGTTTAATGGTGGTTGAGGTTGGGGTTCAAATGATGATTTGAAATTCAAAAGAAATACCATAGTAATTGAAAAAATGAACCTGACTTTAAAGAAACTTTAGGGAGATGCATATCAATCAAATTTTACGTCTCCAAAATGCATTCAATGCATTTTCCGTCTTAAATATATGCACGAAAATTGTACGGGGGTTTGAAAATACTTGCGACACATGGAAAAAACGCCAAGAAAATGTCTAAATACGAATAAAATGAAGGTATGGAGAAATGCAAGGTAAAATGAATGAAGAAATAGTATGGCCATGTTGGCCACTTACTTATTTTTTTATAAATTTAATTAGTGTGGAAGATACTATATCCACCTCGATATTTATTTCATTTAATTGATCACTTTTAATTTCAGATATTTTTGTTTAATTCCCTTGGAAAGGAAATGATTGATGAAAATGCGAAAATAAACGATCTCATAAGAAATACATTTTTATATAATAGAATAGTTCAACAATACATTTTCTATTTTCAAAATTAGTTCTTTTAAAAATATAAAAAAAAAATACAAAAAAATATTTCCCTTAGTGATGTGATTCGAACTCGCATCTGAAGTCACGTAGTACGACCGTATATCCACTATGCCATGAACACATATCGAAAACGGCGAAATTATCAAACTATTTCATTTACATATCAAACTGTGATTGACATCTGACAATTCGAAAAAATTCAACGCGAGTCAGTTTTCATTGCAATTTGTTGAAATGGTGCCTTTAAAATAATATTTAAATGATGATAACTTTTTTTTCCGACAACCGATTTCGATGAAACAAAGCCTATATGTTGCCCTGGACTTTGCTTAATATATTTGTATAAATTACTCGAAAATCGGTTTAGTATCTTCGGAGATTAGCGTGAACAAACAGACAGACAGACAGACAGACAAGAATCTTAAAAATTGCATTTATGCATTCTGCTACCCTTCTTTTATCACCCCTCTTAATTTCTGGTAAAAATATTTAGTGAAGCGTAATTTCGATCCTACTCTTTTATTATATGTATATATATAGATATTGTTAATCCCGACGATTCGGATACTTTTCAGCAACCGTGGTCACGGGCAGAAGTTTATATAAACTATAGTAATATTATAAAGTCGAAAGGTAAGGTACGAAACGCAACAGCATTGCTGTTACTTCACGCCGGTCTCCAGTGAGAGAGTGGTATTTCCCCGGACGTGCCGGCCCATTCGGCTGTAACCAAAGGTTACAGCGTGGCACTACCACTCACCAGTTTTTGGTCCACGCCAGCTAAAGCCGGTACCCCCCATATCTGGAGGGCATTCCCCAATCCGCCACCCGGGGACGCGCCCGATGGGAGCTCTGGCAACTCACACACGGGAAATATTTTCGAAATAGGTTTTTAACTAGTATGTATTCAAAGAGTTCAATTTTTATGTAACTTAGTAAGCAAGTTTGATGTTTAAGGAGGACTTTTTTACACTTAGATATTTGTTCAAGGATTCAACAATTTTTTAGGGTAAAAAACTGTTTATCTCGTTTTCCGGCAAAACTACAAATCCTATGGAAAAAAGTCAAATGGCAAAGTTGTAGGTAATAAAAAGATCTACAACTTTTGTATTTATACTTTTTTCACATAACCTCAAAATTTATGTGAAAAATTGAATAAACCAAGTCTTTGGTTTTTTATTTTTATCTTTTACAAAAAAAGAAATTTTTAACGAAATTTGTTGGAAACTTACCTTTCGACTTATTATATATACTATAGTAATATTATAAAGAGGAAAGATTTGTTTGTTACGATTTAACTCAAAAACTACTCGACCGATTTTAAAAATTCTTTCACAGTCAGCTTTTGTACAGTACATCTACATTGTACCCGTGCGAATTGGAGCGTGTTAGTAGTCTATCTTAATAACGCATATTCTGTGGCTTTAACTGGATACTTATCACATGAACTTTTTAAAGTTTGAATTGATTGGCAAATAAATAGCATAGTAAATCCGTTCTTGATACAATACTCTAAAAATATTTTCTTGAGAAGTAACGCATGTTAGTCTCGGTGATCAAGACACTCGCTAGCGAAATATTCTCCCATAAAAAATAAACAAAATACTCACTAAATCGACGTATAACTTCACCTACGAAAGAGGACCCGAGGCCACAAACAACTTATTACAAAGCGCTGAAAAGCAAATCTCGTGTTCGCATTACCATTTTTATAGCGACTCGTCTGGGAATTATGCAGATTACTAAGGGATGTAGTACTCGTATGTAACAGAAACAAACTTAAGCCTTCTCAGCCTGAAAGCTAATGCCATTGTATTTTGTGACGCTATCTTATTGCAGATTTTTGTTTTCATCGTATTGTATTCTGAATTTTAATAACATAGCTATAGATATAATTTAATTCTATGTTAAAGAAAATAACTTAAGATTTACCAAATGACGTAAAAAAATGAACAATTTGGGGTTTTTTATTCAAAGCAAGTATTGGGTTGTTTTCAAAGTTAAACCCCTTACCTCAAAAAGATGACTGATTTTTAAATTTTTTTATAGCTTTTGCTTACAGAATTTTAAATATTACGTTTCGTCGGGATTCGAACCCGCGGCTCATCGGAGCGCACGACACGTGTTCTACCAAATGCGCCAGGGAGTCCGTCAGAATTAAGATAAATAAGATAAAGAATTGCACCTATCTGAAACATTTTACTATCCTTAGTTTGAAGGCTTTTAAAAATTATCTTGTATATACAATAATATCTACTACCATGCAATGCGATACAAACTTCACATATATTACCGTCATAAAAGTCCACTCAAAAGCTCCTTGCCTTATTTGTGTTTGAAGCGCGTGGATTCTATTTGCCCCTTTGAAAGTATAATAAACAATAAAACCAGCGTTCAGTTTCCACTAGTGTCACACAGAGCTTTGAGGAAGCAATAATCGTAAAGTGCACTGCATATTTCCGACTTTTGTAGTTGTGGTGGACGGATTTAAATAAAGAAATTCCAAATATAGGGCCCTGATTAATTAAGGGCCCCGAAATATTGGGTTTTTGCGAAGGTGAGTGGCAAGAATTACCAAGCGAAATAGTCGAGCCTTTATGCCAACTTACAATTAGATACAGAATAGGGGCAAATGGGCAGGTAGCTATTTTAAGGTTATAGGTAGGTTTACACTAATAATGTTAATGTATTTTTCTTTAAACAATAAATAAATGTAAAAAAAAGCTCACGAGATGGTAAGTGATTACTGCCGCTAATATTAGCAGAAACATCGCCAATCTTTATAACTATATAGTATTGAATGATTTTCGTTCCTTAAATGACTTAATTATGTCATGTAAGTCAAATCATAAATTATTCATTTTTCAAGTAACATATGTCCAATAGTGAACTCTCAAAGGCTGGCAAAGTCAAAGCTGCTACAAACTCGACAATAGTTCGGAATTTTCGTATTTATGTGTATTGTTTAGTTGGTGCCCCTTAAATTACGGGGCCTCAAACGTGACAAATGCCTCCTATGGTCACAGTACTAGTTGCTATCACATAACAGTTTTATGCAATGCTTTGTGGCTTCGTGGAATTGAAGCAAGTGCCGCCTTATATAAGAATACTGGTACAATAAGTTGATATTTCTAATTTTTTATTAAACGGGCAATTTGCTTAAATTCTACATTAATTTTTTAATTGTTAACGCGAATATGAAAGAAAAAAAGGAAAGAAAAGTATTTGTTTGAAAATCAAACAGACGCAATTATGTTAAAATTATTATATGTATTATGTATCTACTAACAATAACAAAAAACAAATATTTGCAACAATTATTTTATATTTTAATGAGTAATCATGGAAACGGACAAATTTCTTGTTTCAAAGGATATTCCGAGTTATACCGTGGCTACTGTATATTGAAACTTTCTTTACTAGAAGACAATATTAGTTGATACGAGCGAGCGAGTGGGTTATGATAAGGCCGGCTCATGCTGTTGTTTGAAACAACAACATGAATATTCACCAGAAACTTGCTTCCGCTTCGGAATAAAGCTATCAGGATATTGCAAGTGATTATCATAATAAACTATATTTTATATATGTGAAACAAAAGAAAGATTTTGTGTAATGAAAAACAACTCTTTGCAAATTTAAAAAATAATTATATGCCTACTAATAGATACCTATAATAATATAAATGTGAATGTAAGTTTGTTTGTTACACTAAAACTAGTCAACCGATTATCATGAAACTCTGTACACATATTCTTAGAGGTATTAGAAAGGACATAGGAAACTATTTAACATAGGAAAAAATATATATTTTTCACGGAGGGTAAAAACAATATTTTAGCAAAAATGCAACCGTATGCTGGAGCTTATTACAAGTAATTTTATAAAATTGGTATAACTTTTATAATGCAACCCATTATTTTATCGCAGTATTGTTCAAAGTGTTTACGGGAAGCCTCAATAATAATTGAACTAAGTCGTGAGAAAATAACATTTGTTATTTCCAACTGCATATACGACAAAGAAAAGGAAACTTAATTCCTTCATTAATATAACAAGTGCTTAGGGTTTGTGAAATTATCATAGTTTGCAAGTAACGATAATTGTACAAACATTAGAATAACGAATAAGGCTAAGAAAACATAGAAATTTAAACAAATGGAAATTTCGAGTTCCTAATATTTACAAAAATAATAATGTTATCTTAATTATAGTCTATGACATCCCAGTTAGATGACTTGTGTTGGATTTTCATTTACTGGACAAAACGCGGAAGGCTTGGACCCTCTAAGCTTTTCTTAGTTTCAGCCTCAAATATAGTGAATTCCCTAGTCCCCTGATCCCCTATTAGGACATGGGGCATTTCTGTGTGTTTCACTGATATTTTATTTTATTTTATTTTACTAGAGGCTGATGACCTACAGTCATCAGCCTCTAGTAGGCAGTACCCTGCCGACCGAAACAATTTTTTTAAAATCTTGTTTCCCCGGGTTTCGAACCCAGGACCTCCGGTGCTAAAGGCATCGCGCTCACCACTGAGCTTTAAAATCGGTCCAGTAGTTTTTGAGTTTATTCATAACATACAAATCTTTCCTCTTTATAATAATAAATAATATTATATTAATTATTAGGTTGGAATCGGCTTTTTAGGTAATACGTA
The DNA here is from genome assembly GCA_905404175.1 of Anthocharis cardamines. Taxonomy (NCBI): domain Eukaryota; kingdom Metazoa; phylum Arthropoda; class Insecta; order Lepidoptera; family Pieridae; genus Anthocharis; species Anthocharis cardamines. The sequence continues at coordinate 11,156,259 of FR989952.1, read as the reverse complement.
TGAAAAACTAAACACCCAGGTTACAGGACACTTGCAAACTGGTATTTCTAGCAAAATCTATGCACTAAATCGTGAAGCGCATTAGGCCGCCATGTTATATCGCTAATTCCTAGCTAATGGTTCATAAACATTCTAATTTACAGCCCGATCGTCTAGCCCGCTGTCTAACAGTTAATTTATCATGTTTGCCTCTGATTTCATACTTCAAATATTAATTAATATATGATATTAAATTGTATAGCGCTTTTAGGTAAATAAAAGAAATATGCTTTACAATATTTGTTCATTAATTGTTCAACAAAAATATATTAAAAGAAACTTCAAGAAATGAGCCTTATAAAATATGTTTATTTTTATATGTAATAGAGCCATACTTATAGTTTGTAATAAAATGTACAAATATATTTGATTATGTAAGGACTTTGTAATTTTTAATAATATGTGATTGCCATCTCTCAAATAGATTAATTTTAATTAATTTTTCAGTCAGTTTCTCTACTAGCGATTGACTTAGTTTTGAGTTCTTGAATGGAAATTGTAATTTTAGCTTGTAATACTTCGCTATTTTGAGGGAATATATGTAGACATCGTAGATGTTCGTAGATGCTCTACGAAGCTACGAATTACATAGCTCTACATATTAATTGTAATTCTAAATAATATGTTAAATACTACTTCGAATTTAAAAACTATTAAACATTTGTGTATGTTTTAAAATTAGAGCAATTTCAATTTATTTGTTTGATTTAAAACGTAGTTTTCTTGTATACTAAAAGATAGTAATTTTATAATTAATATGATGATTTTAGTAAGATAATTAGTTTATTAAATATAAATACGTCACTCTAACTCATAGGAAACTATTTAATATTTCAAGTATACTAGAAGTTACGCTAATGAAACTTGCGAAGTTCCTGCAGGCTGTCGGAGTAAATTATCTTGAGGCAACAATTACTATACGCTATGTCAGGAATTCACGACCTCTCAGTTTATTAATATGACATTCAAATTATCTTTATTTACAAATTATCAAGGTAAATAGGAGACACAATAAATATAATAATTGACCCAAATATATAAACATAATATAAACCCTATATACATACATACTTACATTTACAATAGACTTTACATATGTACAAAATTGTTGTTAATTTCTAATGTACCTACATAATTAATTGATTTTGGCAACAAAATAACAATTTTATATAATAGGGGGCCATCTCACAAAGAATTGGAACTTTCTACTACATATTAGTATATGTTAAAAGCAAGTTTCTTGTACGAGTATAAGAATATTTTCATAATATGCTTAGAGGAGTAAGATAAAAGTATTTTATACTTAGATTTATTTATTATATATATATTTAGACAATTGCGTAATAAGGGAGTTCTTAGATTTGGAAGGCATATTTTATTTCAATAAATAAAAAAAAATAACATTCAAGCTATTCCGAATAATGCAAGCGTGATTTAAATATATCATCTCCTCTAAAAACGGTAAGCCGTACCGCTGTCAATCCACAGTGTAATTTGTACCTCTACAAAGCAGCTCATTGTATGGAGGTGTGAGGAGATTTGCCGCCAAATTGGAAGGCCTGGCGTTAACAGTAATCGGCTTATGACAGACTGCGCAAAATTGTGCTCTGCCTTTGAGCTTGTATGGCTTGAGACTGTACCTGATGCAAGGTAGATGAAGTTTGCGTGTGAGTTTTCAAGAGTATACATTTTTGGTAATTGCTTTTAAAAGTAGTTGGGCAGGTCACAGGTTCACCGTATTTGCCATTTAGGTTCAAATATATATTAGAGGTTCAAATAGATATTACAAAACATAAAAAAGGCTTTTACTATGTATAGTAATAATATGAGCGTATTGTGTACAATACGCTCATATTATTACGCATCGCATGTAGACAAAATTAACAGAAAAACAATACACAAAAGGTATATTAATTATAATTCGAACTATATACAACATACTTAGAACAAGTCTTTACATTTTTTTTTGGAAATCTATTTAACCTTTGGAGGAGTTAATTTCATCCTTTAAATTTTTATGAAATTTTCTAGTATACTTTGATATTGACTATAAAAGGTATTCTATTTACCTCAGGATTACAGTGTACTGTGAGGTAACTTATCTTATTTTGTTTTTTATATAAGAGGACACAAACGGACAAACGACAAGTAAGTAAGCGTCTACCGGTGCTCATGAAAATTCGCAACATTCAAGGTCTTGAGGATGCGTTGCCGGCTTTTAACACTTTTGCTGCGACAGTAACTTTTCAATACTTTCCATTCCTTCGGTACAAGGCCTATACACCTAGTAATAAAACTTCCATTGTGGCGGCACAAGGGTTATAGACCATGTAAAATTTAAGAATTTTAAATCCTTTTTTGGAATTCATGTAAAATTTTAATACGTATATTTTACAATCTCTTTATAACTATCGATAAAAAGATCGCGCTTCCAGGAATAATTCAGACAAAATCTTACGTCTACAAACAGTAAAGCTGGACCATTCACTTTAGCTCCGGTTAATCCGCTTACCGTCATAGCCGAGACGGGATTAATTATGTAAATTCATGTTGTTTTTGCTAAAGTGACGGTCAAGTGACAGTTTATATTGGGATCGTTTATAGACAGTCTATCTGAATAGTCATTATTCTGTCTTTGTGAATAATATTGTCTTTTATTAATGTGAGGATCGCACATTTAAATAAATACTGTTTCAATTAGGTAAAAGTTATTTCAACTTTTACCAAAGTAAAACGTAATTTATTTATTGTATAATTTGACTAGTGATCCACCCCGGCTTCGCACGAGTGCAATGTAGATGTAGTATAGATACACAAAAACAATAGCCTATGTTACTCGCTGATAATGTAGCTTTCTATTGGTGACAGAATTTTTAAAATAGGTCGAGTAGTTTTTGAGTTAAATCGTAACAAACAAATCTTTCCTCTTTATATGTACTACTAGCTGACCCGGCAAACGTTGATTTGCCATGTAAATAATTTCTAAAAAGCAGGGGTTGGTGATAAAAAAGTAAAAATTTTGGGTTGTATGTATTTTTAATGCCACATTATAAAAAAATAAAAACAAAAAATTTCGACCAAAAATTTAAAAAAAAAAAAAATTAAGGGTGAACAACCCTTATCACTTAGGGTTCTGAAAATTAGATAGTAGCCGATTCTCAGACTTACTGGTAAAAATCTGCAAAGCCGTTTCGGAGGAGTACGGTAACTAACATTCTGACATGGAAATTTTATATATTAGATTAGTATAGATCAGTCTTCGTGATCACGTTTGCTGTAACACACTTGAAATATCGGAATAAAATTTACTTAATTTTTTTTATATTCGATGTCGATAGATTTTCGATAGGTTCACTCGTTGGTAGGTCTATACATCAGACAATGATGCGCTGTCGACCTATGTTTTACTTCGAGCATTCGGAAATCCATAGACTCATGTATCCATAAACGTGAAACATGCACTTCACAGTTTTTCCATATACATATGAAGAGTGCATTTACATTGGTTCCGTACGAAACCGGGAGGCATAGCTAGTTTTTATAAGTTAAAAATGCCTATAAAAGGATATTTTACTAATTTATTTAATTATATGAATTATAAAGGTTGCATTTAGTACAAACAATAAGGTATGATGATTGGTATCAAATAAGTATTGAGAAAAATAAGAAATCTCCATAGAGTGGATTGGATTGCCGTGAATACAGCAGTACAAAACCTTTCTTCTATAGTACATTTTTACAGATTATAAATAACTAGCAATTGCCCCCGCAACCCCCCTTATGGGTTGAATTTCGTAAAATCCGTTCTTAGCTGACCTCTACTCGGCGAAAGGCCACCATACCATATTTCAAGTCGCTACGCCTTATGGTTCCAGAGATCGTGATGAGTCAATATATAGGTGGGAATCTCTTTTATATATATAGATAGATGTATATGATTATAAAATGCACTTGTGATGAAATACCTAAAGATCTTATTTGATGAGAAAACTTTTTATAAACCAAAATCAACTTTATCCAAGAAAATTAACAAGCATTTTAGAAACGTATTTTTTACTAGATGAATATTGGATTACTTCCCGTGAACTGTTTCTCTTAAATATAGGTATAGGAAAAATGGAAATCCCATGTTCTGTCTGTTCGTTCGACTCAGAGATTTAATTATTTTCATATCTGCTTCTTTTTATGTAGGTATTTTATTTTACAATCACATCAGTTAGTTTCAGACAATCTTGTTATTTTTTAAGTTCTAAAAATAGAAGTCAAACTTTCTTGGTTGTATTATTATTGGACTTGACCTTCCATTATGTTCCAATTATATTTTCAAATAAAATTTTAAGTTTTCTGAATTTCTAACATAAGTAAGCCAAATTTTGTATATAACGAAGATTGGTAAAGTTTTCTCAATATAAATTATACAATATAATTTATTACATTTAAAAATAAATTAAGCGTTGCTGATGAATAAGTTGTATTTCCAACCGTTTGTAAATACCACCAATAAATGCCACCTACTATTATCTGCATTATTACTTTAGGTTAGCTTATAAAAGTTTACATGGTATCGTCTTTTATTAACGCGAGTATCACACATTTAAAAAAATCCCCGCGACCACGGTTGCTGAAAAGCATACGAAACGTCGGGATAAATAATTTAAACAATATAAATAATAAATCGCGTTTTAATCCGGTATACAGTATTTTATTTAAAAGTTTACATGGATGAAATTGCATTTAAGCGACATTCTGCCGTGCCGTTTTAAATTAGTTCGTGTGTAATAAATATTATATGTGTCATTACTTTTTTTTTCAAAAAGGTTGTCAACACCGGTTCTTCCTATTGTATTGAGTGCAGGTTTCCTCCACCATTTATGTGTTTTGATTTTGCAGAGGTGTTCACGTTGCATTTGATATTGTGTTGCAACTGCAATATACTTATCTCTGACACTGCCATTGTTAGAGATACGCTAAAATAAAACACTATTTTTATTTTATATTTTTTATAACAGATAAACGGTTGACCACATCTGTTATTAAATATTGATGCAGTATAACATTTTAATACACCAACTAGAAAGTGCCAAGGTATTAAAAATTGAACTTTTGAGTCCTATAATATTGTCTTTTATTAACGCGAGTATCACACATTTAAATAAAATACTGTATACCGGATTAAAACGCGATTTATTATTTAAATTATTTATCCCGACGTTTCGGATGCTTTTCAGCAACCGTGGTCGCGGGAGACTGAAAGATGACAGTTGTCTTATATTTGAAATGTCACAAAGTTGCCATATTTAATTCAATTAAATTAAAAAGAAAATAATCTATTAATTTAGGTAACACAATGTACACCTATGAACGTGAATAAAAAATAATACATATTAAATTACTAATATTACTAATATTAAATGCTTCTAATTTTACATTTACTACCAGTTCACAAATCAAGGGCGTAGAGCGGACGAGAAGAACTGGCAAGAAACTCGCCGCCACTCTTTTTAATCGCCAAGTTTTTGTTTTACAATCTTTACATATTAACGCCATCTATTCCTACGGAGTTGATATTTACTGTAATTTTCTATATTATGACAATATTGACTAACGGTGTCCTCTTGTTTTTTAGTATGTTTGATTTGGGGCTTTAGATTTTTAATAACTGGATCCCAGGTGTTAGAAAGTCTCAAACCATCTTCTCTATTGAAGTTAGGATGTTTTTTAATTTCAATAGCCTCACGTACTAGTCTGGGAAAGAATCTACTTTCATTTGCAAGGATTTTCGGTTGGTCGAAACGTATGTAGTGGTTTGGTTTATCCAGAGTGTGTTCACATACTGCTGATTTAGAGTGACGTCTGTGTTTGATATCCGCAATGTGTTCCTTAAGTCGGTTTGAAATGCTACGTTTAGTTTGCCCAATGTAGGATAAACCACAGTCACAATCCAGTTTATATACACCTGGATCTTGCAAAGGAATATTACTTTTTATTGGTCTCAAGAATTGTTGAATCTTCTTGTGCGGCTTGAAAACTGTATTAATAGAAGCTCGTTTTAAGATTCTTCCGATCCTGTCTGTAACACCCTTCACATAAGGCAGGTAGGCTGGTAGACGTTGTACTGTTTGTGGTTTATTCCTGTTTCTGTGATGCTGTGGAGGCACCCGCAGCTTGTTGTCACGGAGTACCCGCTTAACATGCTGCAGTTCCCCGTTGAGGTGGGCAGCATCACAGAGGCGGTGGGCTCTCTGAAACAAACATACACCGACAGAAGAGAGTTGGCAAGGGTGGTGGTGGGAATCACCATTGAGGTACCTATCAGTATGGGTTATTTTTTTAAACACAGTATGGCCAAGTGTACCATCCCCTCCCCGAACAACTAAAATGTCTAGAAAGGCCAGTGAGTTATTATTCTCCTTCTCCATAGTGAATTTAATGTTACTGTGTATGGAGTTAAGGTGGTCTAGAAATACAGATATGTGTTCCGTGGGCAGAATAGTAAAGGTATCGTCTACATATCGCTTGTAAAGCCTCGGTTTAACCGGGCTTGTGGCTAGGGCTCTTTCTTCGAAGTCCTCCATAAAAATGTCAGCGACAACAGGTGAGACTGGAGAGCCCATAGCCACCCCATCAACCTGTATATAGAATTCACTATTCCAAGTTAGGTAGCCAGATGTTAAACAATGTTCTAAAATATCTGCATATTCTGGTGACATGTTGTGTTCTGATAACCTTTTCTTAACAATATTTAGACAGTCCGATACAGAAATATTTGTAAAAAGAGACTCAATGTCAAAGCTTACCATGGTCTCATTGTTGGAAAGTTTGAGATCTTTAATAGTTTCAACAAAATGGTATGAGTCTTTAACATAAGCACTACTGTTCCCTCTGAGGGGAGAAAGTACTTTAGCTATGTGTTGAGCCAGTTTATGTGTAGGTGTGTCAATCTGGCTCACTATAGGTCTTAAGGGTGTGTTTATTTTGTGAAGTTTGATTGTGACTGTGGTTTATCCTACATTGGGCAAACTAAACGTAGCATTTCAAACCGACTTAAGGAACACATTGCGGATATCAAACACAGACGTCACTCTAAATCAGCAGTATGTGAACACACTCTGGATAAACCAAACCACTACATACGTTTCGACCAACCGAAAATCCTTGCAAATGAAAGTAGATTCTTTCCCAGACTAGTACGTGAGGCTATTGAAATTAAAAAACATCCTAACTTCAATAGAGAAGATGGTTTGAGACTTTCTAACACCTGGGATCCAGTTATTAAAAATCTAAAGCCCCAAATCAAACATACTAAAAAACAAGAGGACACCGTTAGTCAATATTGTCATAATATAGAAAATTACAGTAAATATCAACTCCGTAGGAATAGATGGCGTTAATATGTAAAGATTGTAAAACAAAAACTTGGCGATTAAAAAGAGTGGCGGCGAGTTTCTTGCCAGTTCTTCTCGTCCGCTCTACGCCCTTGATTTGTGAACTGGTAGTAAATGTAAAATTAGAAGCATTTAATATTAGTAATATTAGTAATTTAATATGTATTATTTTTTATTCACGTTCATAGGTGTACATTGTGTTACCTAAATTAATAGATTATTTTCTTTTTAATTTAATTGAATTAAATATGGCAACTTTGTGACATTTCAAATATAAGACAACTGTCATCTTTCAGTCTCCCGCGACCACGGTTGCTGAAAAGCATCCGAAACGTCGGGATAAATAATTTAAATAATAAATCGCGTTTTAATCCGGTATACAGTATTTTATTTAAATGTATTATTTATATTATTTATAGTTATGTTTCAGATGCTTTACAGCAACTGTGGTGTCTGAAAAGCATTTGAAAATAAATAATAAATCGCTTTATAAAGCACATACTTTACTCGCGTTAATAAAATACAATTTTATGTGGACTAGTATTTTTTCTTACCACATCTTATCGTTTTGTCTATGGAAAGAAAACCCACAGATGATATTCTATCATACTATTGAAATCACATGCTAACACACACATCAATTCCGTTCTACTTGCATACTGATAAGCGTTTCAAAACTGCCAGCAAACTATTCCTTCGCCTTTCAAACCGCTAAGCAAACAAAATTTCAAATGCACCCATTTAATTATACGGTTAAAGTCAGAGATGGATTTAGACTTTAACTTTAGTAATTATTGAACTATATGAAAGTTATAATAATTACAGTTTTTGTCTCTTTCATTTTATATTAAAGGACATGCGAACGACAAAAACAAAACATTAGTAGAAACTGGACACCCCGAAAGCAACAGAACTCTTTAAGATACGTAGTGTCCTTTAACCCTTTCAACCCTGGTGGGTCATATACGTCCCAGCAACAAAAAATTATAAAAGATATAGCGTTTACCAGACACCATGGTGACAGTTGTTCCAAATGATAGGTTAAAATACAATCAAGATGATTTTTTGTTATAAATTATTATAACCATGAGCATGACAGAACACAGCACTCGATGGGCGGGCTTAGTAATAAGTTGGAAGGGTCCAAAGGGAGAGAGAGTAAGAGGAAGGCCAGTAGATCGTTGGGTCGATGACCTTAAGAAAATGACGAGTGGAGGCTGGATAGAGGTGACACAGGTGGTACAAGACCGAGAGAAATGGCGGAAATTTGAAGACGTCTATACCCGAGAGGGGGCATGATCATTAAGAACATATTATTATTCTTTAGAGTGTAGAGTTCTGTTTTTGTGTGTCTTATAGAGAATTATTACGTTCCCTGTGTAGCTAGGATTATGGGTACGTATAAACGTAAATTTAGATTATATGTCACGATAGGTAAATAAATGATACGACATTACATTGTTTTGTTTATTGTCCCCACCCTCTCTTTTTGACTTCATGCCCCATTTATGGGTCATACACGTACAATAAGAAACTCAAACGCATCACCGCTGGGTCATGTACTGTGAACGTGTTAATAATAATAGTAAAACCATGTGTAGTCGAAAATAATGATTCATAATCCATATAGACCAGGGTAGAAGCCTTTAAAAATAATGAAAAGTGAAAAAAAATTATAATAGAATGAAACCCATTAGAAAAGGAGGGAAATATGATAAAAATGAAAGGAAAAATAAATTACGGTCGATCCGAGTTCGGGAAGTGGAAGTGGGGGGGGGTTTAAGGGTAAAAAACGGTTTATCACGTTTTCCGGCAAAACTACAAGTCCTATGGAAAAAAGTCAAATGGCAAAGTTGTAGGTAATAAAAAGATCTACAACTTTTGTATTTTCACTTTTTTCACATAACCTCAAAATTTATGTGAAAAATTCAAAAAACCAAGTTTTTGGTTTTTTATTTTTATCTTTTACAAAAAATTTTTTTTTTTAACGAAATTTTGTGAAAACTTACCTTTTTATGTCCCAAATACGCTGTAATTTATTTAATTAAAAATATTTATTTTTTCACCTTATTTTGAATTAATATCGAAAAAACACCCTAATTTTCAATCGAAAATTCACCCGTCAAAATATCAGCTTTTTTCAAAAAGTTGGTGTGGTTTCTGTTCGTTGGAATCTCTACTTTCTGACGGTGTAAAAAAATATATACTTTTTTAACAGCTGCTACGAAATAACAGGTATGTAGTAAGGCCCATACCCTATTAGAACCTTCCCCACTTCTCTATGAAACACATTTTGATGGGCTAAAATTTTCCGTAGGTCACTCAGGTATACAAGTTATCTTAAAAAAGCAATAAATAGACATCTACGCTTATAATTGAAAGAAGATTTTGCAACTTTCTCAAAATATTGTAGATGTCTTATTAAATATTAACTTATTTGGTTTTTGGTTTTTGCGTTTTCTGAGAAGATTTACCATAGTAACATATATATTTTTTTTCACCATCGGAAAGTAGAGATTTCAACGAACAGAAACCACACCAACTTTTTGAAAAAAGCTGATATTTTGACGGGTGAATTTTCGATTGAAAATTAGGGTGTTTTTTCGATATTAATTCAAAATAAGGTGAAAAAATAAATATTTTTAATTAAATAAATTACAGCGTATTTGGGACATAAAAAGGTAAGTTTTCACAAAATTTCGTTAAAAAAAAAAATTTTGTAAAAGATAAAAATAAAAAACCAAAAACTTGGTTTTTTGAATTTTTCAGATAAATTTTGAGGTTATGTGAAAAAAGTGTAAATACAAAAGTTTTAGATCTTTTTATTATCTACAACTTTTCCATTTGACTTTTTTCGATAGGACTTTTAGTTTTGCCGGAAATTGAGAAAAACCGTTTTTTACCCTTAAAAACTCACCCCCATCCCCTTCCCAACCTCAGATCGCCCGTAAATTATTTTTCCTTTCATTTTTATCATATTTCCCTCCTTTTCTAATGGGTTTCATCCTATTATGATTTTTTTTGGTTTTAAAAATTATCGACCCTGGACTAATATAGGTGTATTGCACTGAAGCTTGAAGCCTCAGCCGGTTTGAAAGGGTTAAAGCCCAAATGGCCTTCCAAAACCCAAGTCCAGCCCTGGCGGCAGTATGTCGGCGACCGCTTTCGCGCGGCTGAACGACTTAACGCCAATCACGGCTTTGCGACACCCAATACAGGCTGGCTGGTGGATTAATTGAATAAATTTGCATTTCATCTCGGTAACATTTCCATTTGTTTCGAATTATACACGCCTCTCCTCGTACATGCGAGTGATATGTAATTTTCTGTTAATTAAAAGACAGTTTAAATGATAGATTCGACAAATAAGCCTAATTTTCATAGAAGGGATGTTAGTTTTGAATAGAACATAATATAACTATCTATGTATGTATACGTATGTGGTCAACTTCTTTCCTTTTGTATTTGCACTACACATTTCTACTTCAATTTTCTCGCTTGTACCATATCGTTGCCTGAAAGAAAGGCCGCCAATTGTGCTTTTCCCTTACAATGTATTCTGTATTATTTCTATTATAAAGTGCAAAACAGTGTTAAATAAATAAATAATTATATAACAGTTATTTGATTTATGTACGTAGTTGCCCATATTTTTTTATTCCTTCTCTGATACCTTTTTATTTGGGTTCGACGCAGTATGTTCTTGTAGTCTATTTACCTTTTTCATGTGTTATATCATCAACACACTTCTCAAACACATCATTCTTCATAAAATAATCCATTTTTTGAGCTTTCTTTTTATTTATGTATTTGATAATTAAAACGGCTGAGCCAATTACATTAATTACTATTTACTTATACAAAAAAAAACAATACAAAAATACAATACAAATGAACATAACACAATCAAAATCCGAACAATACAATCCATTATATTTCGATTATGTCAATGGACCACTGCTACTATTCCATCCATAATATTCATAACTATTTTAGACACATTTTTCAATAAAAGAAATAGGTACTCTATTGATGAAGTAATTTGTTCCTTCATTTGGCACTTTACAAAATAAAATTGTTTACTGATCTTAGACTTAGTTCCAACTTAAAAATAGTAGTGGTGGTTTTATTTTGATCTATAAATGGGGTTGATGGAGTAATTTTTAATTGTCTTATCTTGCGTTTCACGGAGCAGGTTCAAGTTCCATCTGGTTTGATATATTTTTATACGTTTTCATCGGCTTTATAAATTTCTATTATTGAAAAATTGTAGATTCCTAAAATTACATTAAAATAAATATAACATTTGTAGATTTCATTTTCGTCCTATGTGGCTTACAATTTGAAGTGAATATTTAAAATTGCATCTAACTTCACGTGAAATATTAAACTCGCTTCAAGCGAAATTCCTAACTCAATTTACTGTACATTTATTATTTACTTTTTTGAGTACAATATAATATAATATCAGGCAAGGAAGGAAATTAAATATTAAAAAATAAATACCTGGTATTTTTTTATTGTTTAAATTACTTTTGTTATTATTTTCGAACGCATGAAACGTCTATATCAGAATATTATTCCTTTTTTCCAAAGATTATTTTGTACAGACCCGTCTATAGTTCTGAGTGCATAGTAAATTCACAAGTCCTCTAGTAGGACAAAGTCAGACACATTTCTGTGTCTGTCTGATAATTTTTCTGTACAGGTAAATAGATTACTCTCCTGTGGCTTTCTCATGCTGAACATTAATTATCTTGTTTACCCGAGAATCGAACTCGGGAGTTCCAGTGCTAAACGCAAAGCGAGTACCTTTTCTAGTAGTAGTCGTTTCGGAGAAAATAAGTTTTTTGAACAGGCAGACAAATATGTAAAAAATAGTTGTATGTAAGTAACCCTTCTTTTTCCTCTGCCCTATCAATATCTAGTCAATATATCCAAAGCACAGACTCATCGATTCTACTGAATTATAACATAGATCCATTATAATTATATCCATTACGATGGAATTATAGATCAAAAATATTGTTTCCGATATCTCTTTATAAAAAAAAAGTATATAATAGCGGTTGTATCAAAAGTTTTACGATTTCATTTCGGTTGTGATATTTGCATGTAAATTTCCCATGCATTGTGCGTCGCGTCAATAGACGGAGGGAGTTTCGGAAACAATTGCACTGATTCAGAAGTTAAATCGGTTTTTGTGTTTATGCATTTGTTTTAATACTCGAATTGCGAGTAGAAGTTGTTTAACATTCTGAGTTAACACGTGCTAGCACGTATTTTGTAAACCACTTTTTGTTTTAGATCCTGGATGACTGGATTTCATTTAAACTTTAGCGGTACCATATATTTCAATAGTATAATTTTTTTTAAAATATACAATATTTACACTGCATCTGGCCAAATCAAGCATTAAACTGGTGAGAGGAATATGAGTGAAACAGCCGTAAAATGCCGTAAAATAAACAAACAAATTAGTGGTCGGTCGGGCATAGAACTTATTTGTCTGCCAAGGAAAATGATAAGTATGATGATATATATGACATAGATGGAAAAGCCGTGAAGTGCATATTGCGCGTTTCGGTTTCAGTCTATGGATTTCCGAATGCTCGAAGTAAAAGTTGGGTGGACAGCGCATCATTGACTGATGTTCTGTGGCTGGGGTGTCACCTACCATCAAGTGAACCTCATGCTCGTCTGTCGAAAAAAAAAAAAAAAAAGTAAAAAAGATGCAATGTTCTGCCCTCTCGGGAATTCACTATTAGTTAGGAAAACTCGAGTTGAAGAGTCAAAACTCAATAAAATCTTGGTCGGCACAAGGAAATCCAATAAACGCTACCTGAGTGGTCTCGCTATTCCGGATTGCGAGGAATCCCGTTCATTACTGCTATGCGCTCTCAACTTGTTACCTATCCAATTTAAACGGGTTTTAACACTTGGACATTCCGTACAATATCTTGTTAACTTTTGCTATGTGATTTTTTTGCCTCCATAATGAGGCTTTTTGCAATTCACCTTCAAAATAATGGATATTGTTTGAAATATGAATCTAATACGATGTATAGTGATAAAAAAATATATTATGTATCGATAGATGAGATGACAGATATTTTTTACTTCGACATTCGAAAATACTCAGATTCAAAACGCGTTATATGGGATTTCCATCAATGAAGTGGTTATCCAGATTGAATTTCAATAGCACTCCCATGGTTTCGTGCTTGAAATGACACAGAAAATAACGTCTACAAAAAGTTAAAAAATAAAAACTAAACTATTACTCATTTGAACACAATAAAAAAGCTAAAATCACCTTAAAAAATCATTTTGTTACACATCGCTTTTTTAATTAATTAATAAATTTAATTTTGGCAACATTAAAAATAAGTAGGTATTTAACAAAGTGGATACAATAACCCATTTACTAAATAGACCCGTATATTGAAGTAAAGGTGTCAGTTCAAACATTACATCAAAAGTAGAGGAAGCGATACGTGTAGAATATATAGAGGTGGAGTGATTACACTGTACAGGTAAATAATATATTTTTATGTTATTATTGTAACTAGCAGACACAACAGACGTTGGCCTGCTAGAATGTTGGTTTTAAAAATAAAAATAAAATATTTCTAGATTTGAATAATATGCGATTAGCTATTAGCGTGCGTAACGTGAGCTGTCAATTGCGAAATATGGCGGAGTTTCGCATGTATTTTTTCCCTATTTTTTCCGATATTTTAATAGTTATTCTGTTATTCGGGACATGGACGTGCAGTGGTTCTTGAGTAATAAATGGTGTAACTAACACGACTTTATTTTACATATATAAATATATTTATTAAGTACAATAATTATTCTAGCGAGCAGCTTATTTGACATACAAATAGCTTAAAAAATTAACTAGCCACTCAACGTCACCTCGATCAGACAGATTTTCAAACTTTATTTAACACGGAATTGACTTCGTATATCCAATTAAAATTTATCCTCTTTGCAAGAGAGGGCTGACATTTTTACCACTGCCATAGCGCACTGAACTTTTCTAATTATAAATGTCATTAACCCCTTTAAGCGTCCTGCCTTTAACCCGCTAAGCGCACTTTCAGCTAATTTTCTCTTCATTCAAAGTAACGCATAAAACGAAACTTTCAAAGTGAAAATAGCACCGTGTGGGTGCAAGCCAAACCAAGAAAAAAAATGCAACGAATGTAAAATAAGAAGTAAAAACATTCCACTTCTCACTAACTCCCTGCTGTTTAAAGTTTCACAGATTATATACGAAATTTGTTGAACAATTACTGCACGATGTTGAATAATTTGGTAATTCAAACATAATAATAATATGTTGAAGCAATAATTGTAATATTGGAATTTGATTTTAGAAAAGAATATTCACTTTTATTTTGATAAAATTGACAAAAACGTAACGTCCGATTCTAGAATCATAGGGCTAAGGGCTTATGAAGAAAAACTTGCGAGAAAGTATTCGTATCGTCGATCTGTAATTTAATTTAAAATAATATCTTATCAAAAAGTTTTTGATATAATCTATAATTTTTTACAGTGAGTATGAGAAGTGTCGAATTTTCTATTTTATTTATTTTCATGTTGTTATATCATATTTAGGTGGTGCCAGTGACTTTGTTCGAATAGGCTTCATTAAAAGCTGAGCTTTTAGGTAAGATATTCAAATAAATATAACTTTCTTCATGACTAAGTTCAATATATGTGTCAAAGCTATATAAGCCAGTTCGTCATCTTCGGAGATAAGCGTGAACGAACAGACAAAAAACTTTCAAAATATTTTTATGTATAACGTTTCCTTTCTCGTCCCCTAGCCTTCCTGAGAAAATTGTACAGAAATTTTGATTATGCTGTTTTATTATACAATACGTATAATAAAAAAGTAAACTTGAAACAAAATTTTCGAGTTAATAAAACCATAACTTCAATCATCACATAAGCAGGAAAAATGAAGTTGTCAAAGAGTAGGAAATGATTGCGTAAGGGCACAAGTAATTCGCGACAAACAACGCCGCAATAAAGATGTATTGCGGTGATTTTTTTGCAGAATATTGATATTCTATAAGTTACGGAAGACGAGCGATATTTTTATTTAATATTGTATGTTATATTAATAATATAATATGTTCAGTAGATGAAAAAAAATATATATTTTTTGCTCTTAGTAAAGAGTAGGTTGACGCTGCATCATTGACTGATGTTCTATGACTATCACCTAGACACCTACCATCAAGTGAATCTCATGCTCGTCCGTCGATCTAACAAAAAAAAAACTTTATTACTTATACCATATAATACATTTCTCAAATAGGAATTATGACTGACATAGTTCCTATTTGAGCCATAGCCAGTAAAGTAAACCATCTCCTCTTCTTTTCATTTCCATCAAATTATTAAAATTCGAAAGCTGAATATACATATAATAGTAAAGATCGAATTAAATAATTGTCCTCGCATAATGCAAAACACAAATCCATTTGAAACGGATTGTATTTTGCGTATGAATACATCATTACGCGGACTTAACTAATGATGCTAAGTTCTGTATTACGTCAAATCATTATTAGCAGTATGTGCAATGTGCATCAATATTCAATAGTTTACTCGTATATTCAGATTCAATTTTCAAAGTTATTGGGAACTTGGAATTTCAAAGCATACTTTGCAGTTCTAATTGTTAGTCATTTATGGAAGGTTTGTTGGACTCGTTGTGCGCGTTTGATAAAACACCTACTGTACGCTCCGATGGGTCGCACGTTCGAATCCCGCTGGGCGATATATTTATAATTTTCTTTAGGTATATTTTCCTAACGTCGGGTCACTTCGGGCACTAAACGGGTGGGAGGAATATCTAAATTCTGATCAGGTAACTATACTTGTAGTTCATAGATGAAAAAACTTGATGTGCATATTGCGCGTTTCGGTTTCATTGTATAGATTTCGAAATGCTCGAATTAAAAAAATAGGTCGACAGCGCATCAATAACTGTTGTTCTGTGGCTGGGGTATCACCATCAAGTGAACCTCTTTCTCGTCTGTCGATGTCTAACATAAAAAAAGCAGACGTAGACAAAACACGGTGGGAATCGAATCCACGACCCATCGCAATGCAAGGCAGTACCAACGCGCTAACAAACAATTGTTTTAATAAGTCAGTAAAATCTAGCCACTTCGCGCGTATGAACTCATTAGGGCCCGTGTACACGATTTGGCGCGTGCACTTGGCACCGGGTCGCGTTATTTTGGCACTTAACGCAAAGTCATCGGCGATTTGGCACTCTTCTAGACCATTAGTGGAACGCTGATACCGACACCATTGTGAATTTTTATGTTAGATTGTAAGCAAAGTGGCTGTTTTGTTATTCTTTTATGTTTTCAGGGTGATATTTGCATTGTTTAATGCTCAAATGTTTATTTTTATTACACAATACTGTATATTGCCAGCAGCCAAGTTACCTGAAATAATTACCACTGCCCATAGACATCCGAGCCTCAAATGTCTTAAATGAGTTATCAGCCTAAATAATTAAAGATTTACTTGAATATTTATTTGATTTGATTTGAATATTAAAAAAATATAACTACTAAAAAAAAGTAAAATATTTAAATAAAATACTGTAAACCGGATTAAAACGCGATTTATTATTTATATTGTTTAAACAGTATATTGTTTAGACAGGACAGACTGTCTCCCCGCGACCACCGTTGCTGAAAAGCATCCGAAACGTAGGGATAAATAATTTAAACAATATAAATAATAAATCGCGTTTTAATCCGGTATACAGTATTTTATTTAAATGTGTGATACTCGCGTTAATAAAAGACAATATTAAAATGAAAATATATAAATACTTAGACTTTTTCATAATGTATAATATGTTTGTAGTCAAAAAGCATTTCTACTTGTACTGTGGTAGTAGAAATGCAAAGACGTGTCTTTATCGTCGTGAATTCTATATTATATAGCGTAGAGTGTGTATATTTTACTATATTATATTCTGTAGAGTAAAGATAGGTGCTTTGCTTACTTACTTACATTCAAAGATAAGTATATAATTGTTTTTTGTAATAAAAAGAAACACTACGTGTACCAAATACCTATTACGTAAAAATATAAAATAAAGTCGGGTTAGTTACACCATGTACTTTTAGTTAGGTAGGTTAGAACCTACTTTGCATGCACCGATTTTAATGATATCTTATTTGTTGGATTTCTTCTATCTCCCGAATAACAGAATAACTATTAAAATATCGGAAAAATTCAGCATAAAATATGCAGAAAATTAATTAGGTTCGGAACTCCGCCATCTTCCGCAATTGACAGCTCACGTCACGCACACTTATAGCATATTTCTAACAATTGATGACAACTACAATCTACATAATATAATATAGCATATTCATACAAAATATATTTTTTACTTTTGAAGCCAATATTGTGACAGGATAATGTCCGCTAGTATATAAAATAAAGTCGGGTTAGTTACACCATGAATAATTCAAGTACGACTGCACATTTTTTTTTTATTAGAATCCATCCTGAATAGCAGAATAACTAGGTATTAAAATATTATTATTAAGTATTGATGAAAGTGGTATAAGCGAAAGTGGTAAGTAAGGATCGAAACATATGGAATTCCGTGATCTCTGCCTAAATAGAAAGAGGCATGATGTATATGTATGTATGTAAAATATTGGTATAATTCACGGATAAAAATATTTTTTAAATAAATTAGGTTTGGAATTCCGCCATCTTTCGTAATTGACTGCTCGCGTAAAATAGTTAATGTATAAAGGCTTTTATGTTCGAAAAAATATTTCTTATAATATCAGACATATAAATTCATAAAATACAGCTTACTTAACATGAAAGGCAAGTAACAAATGTGAAAATAAATCATTTTTTCATAAAGAAAATGTCACATTATTCATGTATCGGTAACATATGTACATATATTAAAATGTTAGCAAATCAAGCCTAAAATATATTCACCCTACCGAATTGGTGCTAATAACTGCGTGTAATACTGGCGAAGCGTGCTACGCGGTAGCAATAAATATTACCATTGAATAATCACCCTTATCGCTATCAAAATACAGAGCAAAATTGCGGTATTTATTCAGTTGGGGTATTTAGATTATCTTCTTTTTATACGTTGTATGTGGCATGTAGTGAAAAGACGGTTGTTACTCTTTTCAGAAGCCTCACCGCAAGGCTGTGATAAATGATGTAGTCTTTTCATAATTTACATAAAACAAGATTAATTTTTCCTGTAAATATATCCTTATTTTAAAAGGATGATAAATAATTTCAACATCAATCTGAAATGATTTTTTTTTTTGAAATGAAATGAAAGTGGAGCAAGATCCGGAGCTAATTTTACATTATCCACACTAAAAAAAGTGTTTTTTAGTGTGGGTAGGATGATTCAAAATAATAATTTACATGCAAGAATCTAGCAAAAAATTACAACCTGAAATCGTAGAACATACCTACTTTGAGATTCCAGAGCACACTTTACGTACTCCATAGATTCAGATAAGTTATTATTTTATAAGGAAGTTACTAAGAATTATACGTATATAAATAGCAGCTTTTTCTATCGTCGGGAAAAAGTACCAAGAATAATTGTCCTAAAAATAAAACCTCTACAAATTGCTCGAAAAACGGTATAAATCTATTTGTCCAAAGTCACCCTGTGGCGATAATAATTCCACAATAGCAATAAAAACTCAGGGACAAATCTGAAAATCCTTCCGACGGTCAACTAAGCACGCCTTGAAAAAGATTAAGCCTTCCCGGACGTAGACTTACCGTTCAAAAACCATCCTTATTTTTTTGTGATAAGACTGAATTTGTCTTATTACATCGAGAAAATTTAACTCCTTCTGAGTTTGAAACTATGATGTCATGGAATTTTACGTTGCACGGTTAAAGCCTATGACATACTGAACAGAAACAATGAACAAAGAGAAACTTACATTATTAGTTATATTATTTAGTTCATTTCATTGGCCACCTGCCTTAAATGGTCTATCTATATCTATAATATATCAAATTCGTGTTAGTTACACAATTTATAACTCAAGAACGACTGCACCGATTTTAATGATATTTGTTGGATTCGTCTCCACCCGCAATAGCAGAATAAAACTTTTTAAGAATTGTAAAATTAATTTTAAAATAAATTAGGTTCAGAACTCCGTCATCTTTCGCAATTGTCAGCTCACGTCACACACGTTTATAGTTTTTTTTGTGATAATTGATGTCCACTGCAAACATTATAGAACAAAAATAGGAAAATAGCGTATTCAAATTTTTAAATATTTTTTTTTGAAGCCACTGTTTTGGCAGGACAACGTAATAAAAACAAAAGGGAATCTAAAATAATTTGTTTAATAAATATGCTAATGTTAAGCCTTGTATTCGAAATTAAAATGTCAATCAAACTTCAAGCGAACTAAAGCAGCTTGATTTTTACTTGTTTTGCTTCTAGCATATACAATATACATATATGGCCATAGCCAAAATTCGTAGTGCGTGTATTTCACGGGTTTTCTATATTATGTTGTATGATAAGTGCTTGAGCACTATGGCTCGTCTTTATAGAAAGAAATAGCACGCCCCGGCTTCGCACGGGTACCATGTAGATCCATTCGCAACAAACAAACAAACAAATATTTAGATAGATAGAATATGCTTTATTGTCACACAAAATATACAACACAAAATTAATCAAACAAAATAGGAAAAAGATAGAGAGGAAAATAATACGAATTAAGATTAGAGTGTAACAAGAAGTAAGAAGTTTCCTCTTTATAATATTAGTATAGATATAAATATGTATTTAAATGAAATAACTTTTACCACATGGGAACGCGATTTATTCTTTATATTGTTTAAACGCCTACGTTTCTAATGCTTTTGAGCAAACGTGATCATGGGCTGATTGAAAGGTGACAGATGTCTGATTTGAATTTTTACAAAGTTGCCATACTAACGCCATCTATTTCTACGGAGTTGATACTTATTATAATTTTACAGCAAAAAAGCTCGGGTGATGATAATTAAAAGCTCGGTAAGTATTATGATTGTGTATAATTGTAGTATTATACTAATGAGCCCATCATGTAAGCAGTAATAAAATTAGACTAGACAGCAGTGAATTCATTATTAAAAATGTCTCTTAAAATCTTCAAATTCTGGTGGAGGTAACCTTACGTATATTTCGTCTCCTACATTTCCTCCCTACAGTCCATTCATTCCTATATAATCCAATAGCAGACTGGTCGGAGATTTGTAAGGTATTTTGGGAGCTTTTCCAGTCATATCTTGCTCCTTAGACCGGCTTAAAAGAAATTGGAATGAGACTTAAATTTATTTCAGCGAGTGGACCATTGTAGCATTGAATTGCAGTATTATTATCTCTTCCTGATTATGACAAATCTTAACACTTATTATCTAATTATACCAGGGTGAATCAAAAAGTTCTTAGAAGTGCATATATATGAAACCTTTTTGGATCAAGTTTGATATTCAAATTAAAGAGTGTCTATCACACTATATTTATGCAGACTGTCACTTGTTTTCGTCAGTTCGTTCGCATGTAATAAATTTTTTTGTGCAACGAGTTGCTAAAAAGTCAAAATTATGGATAAAAGTGAGTTACGTGCGGTGATAAAATATCTCAGTTTGAAAAAAATGTCTACGAAGGAAATTTTTTTGGACATTCAGCAGACATTAGGGGGTGATGCTGTACCCTATTCTACGGTTGCGTACTGGGTGGCTGAATTTAAAAGAGGTAGATCAAGCTGTAAAGATGACCCGCGTTCTGGGCGGCCTTCAACCTCCGTTACAGAAGAAAATGTCAAAAAGGTTGAGAATCTGGTTTTAGAAGACAGAAGAATGACTATAAAACATATAGCTGAGATCCTAAAGATATCTTTTGGTAGCGTTCAATCCATTTTAATTGATTCACTGGGGTTCAAAAAAGTGTCTGCAAGATGGGTGCCACGAATGTTAACCGACGAAAACAAAAAGCGACGTTTGGAAATTTCCAAGCGTAATCTCGAAATGTTCCAGCGTGATTCGGATAATTTTTGCCGTCGTCTTGTCACCATGGATGAAACGTGGGTCCACCATTTTGATCCTGAAACTAAAAGACAAAGCATGTCTTGGAAACGACCATCCTCTCCATCCATCAAGAAATTTCGAGTTGCTCCTACCGCTGGCAAAGTTATGGCCTCTGTGTTCTGGGATAGTGAAGGAATCCTTTTTATTGATTACATGCCAAAAGGCCAGACGATTACTGGACCCTATTATGCAAATTTAATCCCGAAAGTGCGTGAAGCGATTAAAGAAAAACGTCGTGGAAAACTGTCGTTGGGCGTGTTGTTCCTTCAAGATAACGCTCCTGCTCATCGATCGGAAGTTGCGCTCAACGCAATCCGCTGTGCTGGCTTCAATCTCCTTGACCACCCACCATATTCTCCGGACTTAGCCCCAAGTGATTTTCACTTATTTCCAAAATTAAAAGAGGAAATTCGTGGAACAAAATTTCACGATAATGACGCGGTTATAGCTGCCGTAGAGGACTTTTTCGAGAGTCAAGAAAATAATTTTTTTTCACAAGGAATAAGGAAGTTAGAAACGCGTTACTCTAAATGCATTGCATTGGAGGGAGATTATGTAGAAAAATAAAATATTATTATTTAAATCTTTGCATTTTTTAATATTGATTCCAAGAATTTTTTGATTCACCCTCGTACACTTGTAAAAATATTAAAAACAAAATATCATTCAACCTGTCAAAATCCGTTCATAGGTGGAAATACCATGAAATGCACATTGCGCGTTTCGGTTTCAGTCTATGGATTTCCGAATGCTCGAAGTAAAAAGTAGGTCGACAGCGCATCATTGACTGATGTCCTGTGGCTGAGGTACCATCAAGTGAAGCTCGTCTGTCGATATCTAACGTATTTTTTTTTAAATTGTTATCGTTATGCAATGAATGCAAGAGTATAATGAAATAAAAGATGGTGAGGTTTGATTTCTAAATAACATATCTTACCTTAATTTGATAAATGTCAAAATATGTTATCAGTATACGAGTATGATAAGAAAAACATAATGATAATTTAAATAATAAGTAAGAAAATTATTAAAGAATTAGGTTTTATAAATAGGCAAAATATTACGTTATTATATAAATATATAACGACCAAAAAAAAAATTAAGTTGGGGTTTATTTCATAGTTAATATTGTCATTTATTAATGCGAGTATAGCACATTTTAATAAAATATTTTATAACGGATTAAAACGCGATTTATTATTTACCGACGTTTCGGATGCTTTTCAGCAACCGTGGTTACGCCAGACTGAAAGACGACAGTTGTTTGATTTGAAATATCACAAAGTATCTGTTGCCATATTAACGCAATCTATTTACCACGGTTGCTAAAAAGCATCCGAAACATCTGCATAAATAATAAATAGCCTTTTAACCCGTTATTAAGTATTTTATTTCAATATTTCATAGAATTCAAGAACAAAAACCTGCTATTTAATTTCAGTTCCAGGTGTTAAGTTCTTAGTTTGCTCAACTGTCTAAAAATAGTTGAACAATATTGGCATCTACATCGACTTAATTAATTCGCCTTGAGCACGTACATTGGATCTAATTTGCATAGTAAACAATCGCCTTATTTACTTCCTAATTCCTCTATCGAATCCTCTATATAATCCCTACGTTGGTTGTCGTACCATGCCGGGATTACCAACAACTAAACGTCAAAAAGTGGCGCAAGTAGTAAGCTGCAAGCGAAGTTTTTCTTTATTATCCGTTTTCGTCTCTGATCCCAAATTAACAAACAAACAAACAAACAAACAAACTTCTTTATTCAAGCTCCACATAAGTATCTTATAACCTAACTTAATAACTAATTGTGTGGCAGCTTGAACAGGCGGCGACTCAGCATATGCTGTGCTGCCAACGAAACAACACAGCGCTGATATTCTGTCGCTGCCTAGCGACACTTGTGGCAGACAGTTACACACATTTATACATACA
Organism: Anthocharis cardamines; assembly: GCA_905404175.1. Classification (NCBI taxonomy): domain Eukaryota; kingdom Metazoa; phylum Arthropoda; class Insecta; order Lepidoptera; family Pieridae; genus Anthocharis; species Anthocharis cardamines. The sequence goes on along the minus strand of FR989952.1, from coordinate 11,132,737 downwards.
CTTACCGCGGAATACTGAAACGATAATCAAAATTTGAGGCCTTCTTAAAATGTTTCTGTCTTTCATTTTACTTGCGTAAAGGGTGAGAGATACTTTTAAGTACATCTTAATGTTGATTAATGTTCGAGAATTCGGCCATTACCACAATGTAAATACGCCCACCTAGCATGACCATCAGGAGATATCTTGCGGACAAGTGAAGACAAACTAAAATATAAGATATTTCGATATATTATACCTTGACATCTACAACTTTGACAGACAAGATAAATCGATCGACAAATATCTCTAATTTTGACATGATTAGTCGAGTTTTAAGTGTAAGTGTAGACGCGGTAGACATAAAAACATAATCGAGGGAACACGAGAAAACGGTCGACAAAATTTTGTCACGCATGGCTGGCTGGCTTTTTTGGTGAGGATTCAGACCATATGTTTAATTCCCTGGGGCAGTGTAGTGGAAAAATGTTCCAAGTATATATTACCTGAATAAAGTACAAAATATTGCGACCACCTTCGACCACATTTTCACTATCACATAATCGCAAATTCTATCAAAATACACCAGATTATAGGTACGTCCAGCGCGCTTGATTGATTTATTACTGTGTTTGTCCATCAATTGTGTAAACTATGGATATTGAGTTTTACTGCATACAATATTTACCTGATTACTAATTTTGATAAGTTTGCTTTTAGAAATTATTTAAAAACAGAATTCAAATTTAAATAAAAATTTTTTAAGTAAAGTTTTACAAGCACTTTCTAAGCTACGACCGGCTTGGAATGTTGCTTCTACGGAGAACTGGTGCGAAGTTGGCGCGTTTGGTATAACACAAAACACACCCACGTTGCGGGTTTTTAATTTAATTTAAGAGAATATGTTGAGAAAAATGCGGTTTTTCTATTACGTGTAACTTGTTCAGGCTGTGGATTATTGATATGAAATATTGGAATTTGTTTTTTGACTATATTTCGCAGTGTCGCTTAAAAGGAAAACATGTTTGAATGAAATTTTCTCGATAGAAAATAAATGTGAAGTTATGTCTATTCTTACACTTTTTTGGATCCCAAGGCATAACGGCAAAGAGTTATAATATTTAATTTAATTTATTTTAAAGGGTGTAGAATAAATGTCTTTAAGATTCCTCAAAACCGTTTTTTAATCAAATAAAGTATTATAAAGTTATGAAATGAATTATTTTTGGCACATACGTTGTTTTATTCCGAGCGCGTTCAAGCTACAGCTATCTCTTTTTTTACATGTCTCAAGTAAATATTTCAATCTCGCTCGCTCACATTCAATAGAGCGATTTGTCGGCCTGCGAGCCTCATCGACATAGGCCCTAAGGATGTCTCCCTCACGTCTGGTCAATTCAGGCACTAATCGCGTGGGAGGGATTTCGAATTTCCGACTAGTTTTTAAAAAAAATACAAATTTTACAATTTTGTAACACAAACATTTCAAAACTGAACAATTATAACTATAGTATAGATTAAGTATCATATGGAGTAGTATGTGCTTGTAAAAACAGTTCTCAAAACTATATATATTTTTTTGAATTCGGAAATCTATACTTCTATATACTAATATTATAAAGTGGAAAGATTTGTATTTTTGTATTTTTATATGTTATGAATAAACTCAAAAACTACTAGACCTATTTTAAAAATTCTTTCCTCAATAGAAAGCTACATTATCAGAGTGTAACATAGGCATAGGCATTTTTTGTGTACATTGCACCCGTGTGAAGCCAGGGCGCGTTGCTAGTTTAAAATAATTATTAAACATAAAAAATATGGAGGATACTAATGAGCAGTTACTATGACATGAGTGCTTATGAATTTGCATACATAAAAATAAAAAAGAAAGGCATTAAAATAATTTACAGCGTTCTTTTTATATAGTATACCTCTCAATTGCGGTAATGGTTTCCCAGCACATAATTGCAAAGTTTGGCTAAGAGTTAATTTGGAAAGCTCCCAAATTTCGCTTTACCCGCAAATAAAAGTAGGAACGCTGGCTTGTGTTGGTATCATCTACCAGAGTTAGTTTGTTAGCTATGACGTCACTCTGCAGATATTCTGACCTTGTATCACCTTTAATACTTACCTAGGTTGTAGATTGTTTTGTCTTAGATTTATATTTACTTACTAACAATACTAGCTAGAAACATTTAAATAGTATTTATGATCTGGCACAATTGCCTCTCCTCCAGTGAGACAGCTGTCAACTGTCAAATTGTTGTCAACTTGCTTTGAGTAAATGAGTAAATGGTCGCTTCGCCATTCGATCACTGACAGTTGACCTGAGTGGTTAAGTAATAGGGCAGATGCTATTATTATTGTGAAGTGATAATATTGGACTTAATAAACGCGTGATCGAAGTATTTTCTTCTATAATAAATACTAGCAATTGCCCCCGCAACGCCCCTTGTGGGTTGAATTTCGTAAAATCCGTTCTTAGCTGACCTCTACTCGGCGAAAGGAATATTCCTACCATATTTCAAGTCGCTACGCCTTATGGTTCCAGAGATATCGTGATGAGTCAATATATAGGTGGGAATCTCTTTTATATATATAGATAGACTAGCAATTGCCCCCGCAACCCCCCTTGTGGGTTGAATTTCGTAAATTCCGTTCTTAGCTGACCTCTACTCGGCGAAAGGAATATTCCTACCATATTTCAAGTCGCTACGCCTTATGGTTCCAGAGATATCGTGATGAGTGACTATATAGGTGGAAATCTCTTTTATATATATAGATAATAAAACTGTAGAGGTCAAATGTCTGTACATAGAAAAAAAATGCTAAAACAAATTATATTTTTTACGGAGGGTAAAAAAAAATATATTGAAGCATAAAATTTAGAAGCGTGCGAAGCCGGGGCGGGTCGCTAGAAAAATATAAAGAGGAAAGATTTGTTACGATTTAACTCAAAAACTACTTGACGTATTTTAAAATTTCTCTCACGAATAGATAGCTACATTATCAGCGAGTAACATAGCCATTTTTATATATCTACAATCTACATATACATTGCATTCATGCGAAACCGGGGCGTATTACTAGTAAATTATAATAAAATAAATATTCATGTACATTTTAATTTAACTTAAAACGTATCAACATCTAAAATACTTGATGATAATTCTAAAGTAATTACCATATTAAAACAACAGTAATTTCAGGATCATATTATACATGCAAGACCCATACTCCAAGCTTTTGATAAGGAAGGTGTTTTATGAACCTCCTTATAATTACTTTAACATAAAATATGAGTTATTCTGAATATAGAATCTTAATTTTAAGCGGTTTAAGGGAAAAATTAAAAGAAATAATGGCTTTTTCTTGGTAAATTTGGTCCTTGAATTTTTTTGATAAATAACAGTTCTTTAATGAAAATCTTTTTCATATAAGAAGTGTCAAAGTATTCATTCAACTTAGGTTAATTCTCTCTGCAAGAACTCGCCGCACTAACTTTGAGTATGAGATCGTGTTCCGACCGACCTCTTTTTTTTCTATTATAACGCAACCTGAATATTTTTCATAGTTGTTTTTATAGAATGATAAGAAAATACCTTAAAGTTCTATTTTATTAACAGCCTATTATCTACATAATATATTTTCAGATTTGGATACTTCTATTAGAAAATGAACTTACATGCATAGTTTGATGAGGTTTTCAGATCACCGTAGATATCCGTAGAGACCGTAGTAATCGCATATCCCTATTAAAATTGTCAGATCTGCATTTTGAGACATTTTCTTTTTATTCACTAATTATTTTTAAGCATTTTTAAAAAATAATGCAACAACAGTCATGTGTTTTTCGTAAGTATGTAAGAAATCTCATTTTTAACTGTACCAAATTAATGATAATAATCGATTTTCACATCTCATAATATTAATAGGGATAGACGATAAGGTATTTTAGAATTATTTTTTATTATTATTCTAAGGGTCTAGTTCAAAAGATGACTATGAATGTGACACTTTTATGAATATACCCAGTATATAAAAGTTAATCGTGCTCAGTAAATAAACTGTTACAGCAAGTCCGCTTTCATTAAAACTCTATCGAGATTCAAAAGTTTAATTGAGTTGTGGATTTTAGTAACCTCACGGGAACTAGTAAACTGAATTAAGAAACTCGTGTTTACAATCAGTTGAAAGGCTATTTATATTGAAAATCGGTTTGAGACGAAAATTAATCTAGTTCATACGTATTTTGTTTACTGATGCCCGGTTTCTCTATTTAAGTAACCGTAGTGAGGTAATTTATTATACCGTTTTTTGTACAAAAAAAAATCAATCATCAAAGTAAAACGGGCTCGTTGGCGTGTTCGGTAGAACACCTGCCGTGCGCATCGATGGGTCGTGGGTTCGAATCCCACCGGGAGCACATGCTTGTAATTTTCTGTAAGAATGTTTTCCCCACGTCTGGTAACTTCGGGCATTGATCGGGTGGGAGGAATATCGAAATTCCGACCGGGTAACGAACCATCGTTCATAGATGGAAAAACCGTGAAGTGCATATTGCGCGTTTCGGTTTCAGTCTATGGATTTCCGAATGCTCGAAGTAAAAATTAGGTCGACAGCGCATCGTTGACTGATGTTCTGTGGCTGAGGTATCTACCATCAAGTGAACCTCATGCTCGTCTGTCGATATCTGCCATAAAAAAAAAAAACAAAAAAACCCTTACGAATTAGGAGTTAAAAGTAACACAAACATAATTATTGCTATTATAGTTGATGTTAGGGGAGATTTCTCAGATACATGACTTCAACTAGTGATACGCTGTTTTTACTTGCGGCGGGGTTCAGACCCGTCATCACCACCGCCCATGAACACCTGAGACTTGTACGTCGTAGATGAGATGTCGACCTTTTAAAAATTTATAGGCTCGCTTTTTAAAAGTATTTACTATTGCCACAGATCACCCCCAATAGATTGATAATCTCACTAAAATTGCGTTGATTCTAAATCGCCAAGGTCGGAAGGGGGACGAAGGGCGGGAAGGAAAGCAGCTACGCCGCTATTGGCTACTTCAAGGTTACAGTGATAACTGAGGGATGTCCATAGACGATATCGATGTTTTCTGAATATCGATGTATTGACTTTCTCGTACGAATCTGTTAGGGCTGATCGATTCGTCTCGAAGAGACGGTTCTTTCGAGCCCAAACTCGGGGGGTGTGAGTGGAGGGGGAGGGAGTTGGGAATTGCGGGGGTGAGGTCGAAAAAAGTTCGACTAAGGGGGAAAAAATTGGGTTTCGTGGGGAGTGGGTTGGTATAGGAATTGAAATTGAATTGAATTGAGTTTGGAGGGGTGGGGGAAGGTGGGAGGGGGGATCTGCCGGGGCCAATCGACTCGTTTCGATGAGACGCTTCTTTCAAGCCCAAAATTGGGGGGGTTGGGTGAAGGGAGTGGGAAATGGGTATTATGGGGGTGAGGTATAGGGGAAGGATATGGGTCGACACAGACTTTACTATAAAATATTTAAAAAAATATATTTAAACTGAATTTAATTGCCGACACGCTCTTGACCGAAAATTCACTCCTGATTGAATGAATTATTTGAAATTTACGAATTTATAAAGATAGTTTAAAAAGAACACTCTTGGCCAAAAATAAGTGAATTATATCACCCTTAGCCGTTTTAAATTTAGTATGGAAATTAATTAGAAATTTTTAAAACGAAATTAAATAAGGTTTAATGCTTCGATTTTTTTTATTTTTATGGCTATTAATAGGGAATTAAATGAAGATTTTAATGAATAAACAATATTTTGAGATTTAAATAAAATACTGTATACCGGATTAAAACGCGATTTATTATTTAAATTATTTATCCCGACGTTTCGGATGCTTTTCAGCAACCGTGGTCGCGGGAGACTGAAAGATGACAGTTGTCTTATATTTGAAATGTCACAAAGTTGCCATATTTAATTCAATTAAATTAAAAATAATCTATTAATTTAGGTAACACAATGTACATCTATGAACGTCAATAAAAAATAATACATATTAAATTACTAATATTACTAATATTAAATGCTTCTAATTTTACATTTACTACCAGTTCACAAATCAAGGGCGTAGAGCGGACGAGAAGAACTGGCAAGAAACTCGCCGCCACTCTTTTTAATCGCCAAGTTTTTGTTTTACAATAATTACATATTAACGCCATCTATTCCTACGGAGTTGATATTTACTGTAATTTTCTATATTATGACAATATTGACTAACGGTGTCCTCTTGTTTTTTAGTATGTTGGATTTGGGGCTTTAGATTTTTAATTACTGGATCCCAGGTGTTGGAAAGTCTCAAACCATCTTCTCTATTGAAGTTAGGATGTATTTTAATTTCAATAGCCTCACGTACTAGTCTGGGAAAGAATCTACTTTCTTTTGCAAGGATTTTTGGTTGGTCGAAACGTATGTAGTGGTTTGGTTTATCCAGAGTGTGTTCACATACTGCTGATTTAGAGTGACGTCTGTTTTTGATATCCGCAATGTGTTCCTTAAGTCGGTTTGAAATGCTACGTTTAGTTTGCCCAATGTAGGATAAACCACAGTCACAATCCAGTTTATATACACCTGAATCTTGCAAAGGAATATTACTTTTTATTGGTCTCAAGAACTGTTGAATCTTCTTGTGTGGCTTGAAAACTGTATTAATAGAAGCTCGTTTTAAGATTCTTCCAATCCTGTCTGTAACACCCTTCACATAAGGCAGGTAGGCTGGTTGACGTTGTACTGTTTGTGGTTTATTCCTGTTTCTGTGATGCTGTGGAGGCACCCGCAGTTTGTTGTCACGGAGTACTCGCTTAACATGCTGCAGTTCCCCGTTGAGGTGGGCAGCATCACAGAGGCGGTGGGCTCTCTGAAACAAACATACACCGACAGAAGAGAGTTGGCAAGGGTGGTGGTGGGAATCACCATTGAGGTACTTATCAGTATGGGTTATTTTTCTAAACACAGTATGGCCAAGTGTACCATCCCTTCCCCGAACTACTAAAATGTCTAGAAAGGCCAGTGAGTTATTATTCTCCTTCTCCATAGTGAATTTAATGTTACTATGTATGGAGTTAAGGTGGTCTAGAAATACAGATATGTGTTCCGTGGGCAGAATAGTAAAGGTATCGTCTACATATCGCTTGTAAAGCCTCGGTTTAACCGGGCTTGTGGCTAGGGCTCTTTCTTCGAAGTCCTCCATGAAAATGTCAGCGACAACAGGGGAGACTGGAGAGCCCATAGCCACCCCATCAACCTGTATATAGAATTCACTATTCCACATTAGGTAGCCAGATGTTAAACAATGTTCTAAAATATCTGCATATTCTGGTGACATGTTGTGTTCTGATAACCTTTTCTTAACAATATTTAGACAGTCCGATACAGGAATATTAGTAAAAAGAGACTCAATGTCAAAGCTTACCATGGTTTCATTGTTGGAGAGTTTGAGATCTTTAATAGTTTCAACAAAATGGTATGAGTCTTTAACATGAGCACTACTGTTCCCTCTGAGGGGAGAAAGTACTTTAGCCATGTGTTGAGCCAGTTTATGTGTGGGTGTGTCGATCTGGCTCACTATAGGTCTTAAAGGTGTGTTTATTTTGTGAATTTTAGGTAACCCATACATTTTTGGAGGCTTTGCACATGCAGGTGTGAGGAATTTACTGTCAAGATTAAGTGTCTTTTTGTGTTTATTGATCAATTCAGATGTCTTTTTTATTACCTTGTTTGTTGGGTCTTTTTCAACTTTCTTGTAGGTGGAAACATCTGCAAGGATCTGGGACATTTTGTGTTCATAATCTGACGTATCCATCACGACCGTCGCGTTTCCCTTGTCCGCTCGGAGTACTATGATATCTTTATTGGCCCGTAGTTGTTTTAGAGCCATTGATTCCGCACGAGAGATGTTAGGTTTTGGCGGCTTGCTAGTTCGTAATATGCACGAAATATCTTGCCGGATTGCCTCCGCATCGTCTTTAGGAATCGTGTTCTTGTGGATACATTCCTCAACGTAGCTGACTATTTCTTCACAGGGTATTTTTCGCGGCGCAGGAGCAAAATTAAGGCCTTTATTTAGTACCTCAATGGTTGATTTATCTAATGTTTGTTTTGACAGATTGACAACTGTTTTTGGACATTGACTGTCAACGTCAAACCACGGTTGCTGAAAAGCATCCGAAACGTCGGGATAAATAATTTAAATAATAAATCGCGTTTTAATCCGGTATACAGTATTTTATTTAAATGTGTGATACTCGCGTTAATAAAAGACAATATTAATATTTTGAGATTATCGTATATTTTTGTTGTGAGAGACTACCCACTTAAATGTTGTTTTTTACTATATTCTCAATCGGTTAACTGGTTTTATTTAAGAAAATATGAAAAAATCTGAAAATATAAGCTGACAGAATTATTCACTTTATTAGGGTGTATTGACCTATGATGCAACGACGTTATGTTTTGAAGTATAAAACGTTGGACATTTCTATTTAATTATCGATACAGGCCTTGTCACATCACTAATCTTTACACGTGACCTTGGCAAAGAAAGAGAAAAGTAATAATACGGTAATGCGAGAAAGAGACGTATATACGCGCGAGTGACTACGTGACTAATACCGTCCAGTATAAGTTGATCTCCGAGAAAATAAAATGAATTCAGTGAAATGAGTAAAATTAAAATGAATTTAACATACAGGTGGAATGTAATCCCATCTTTTTTGAAATTTAATGTCTTGCTATTTTTGCCACACCATTTGACAGAACAGTAAGACATTTTTAAAGATTTTTATACAGGAAGTACGCCCCGTGTTCGCGGTTCCAATAACTGGGCAGAACTAAACAAGGAAATTTTAAATTTTGTGTTATTAAATACAATTGTTTTGGCAGTCGGCGGCCCTGTAAACGGTATCTGGTAAGTAATCTGTGACTATTGCACAGAGCCCGTTAATTTATCGAAGAGCAGCTTAATGTTTGAAATTATATGATTCTTGTTCTTCTAGTTCCTCTCCTGTAGGAGGTTGGACAACATCATGGCGATTTTTACCTTTGATACTTAGCGCGTAATATGGACGTTGTGTTTAAAAAACCTAAGATCGAGATTGCTTCCATCTCGATCTTAGGTTTTTTAGCCAGGAATGTCTCCTTTTTCCGACACTTCACACAATTATTTGATAGTTTTGACAATATTATTGACTCGGTGAACATCTAAATTAACTCAAATTATTAAATACTAGCAACGCGCCTCCGCTTCATACGGGTGCAATAAAAAAATAGCCTATGTTACTCACTGATAATGTAGCTTTCTATTGGTGAAATAATTTCTAAAATCGGTTAAGTAGTTTTTGAGTTTATCATACACAATACAAAAACACATACAAAAATACAAATCTTTTCTCTTTATAATATTAGTATAAAGTATAGAAATAGATTAACATGTTTGTACATAGTTTTAATATACTAAAGTATTTTCTCACTTCGTATGTAGGCTTTAAACTCTCTAATAAGACATGATTATACGCTACACAACACGTGGTCTCGAAGTATATTATTTATACTTCAAAGCGACCTCAAAATCTCTCTTATCGTCTTATGAATACACTGGCATACGTAATTCTATGAAAACGAAATGCGATACTCTCATATATACCTACATATAATAAAAGTGTAGGTCGAATGTCTGTACATAAAAAAAAAATGCTTAAAACCGAGTCAGGGGGATGTAAGAAGAGAAACAGAAAATAGACGACCGATTTTCATGAAATTTTGCAAGATGGTACCTTATATCCCCGGCCAACATCTTAGATACTTTTCACTCCCGAAAATTAAAGAGTTCCCAACATATAAGCTTTATTTCATCGAAATCGGATGTCGAAAAGAAAAGTTATCATCATTTATGAAGCCCACGCGAACGAAGTCACGGGCATCAGCTAGTAGAGAATATCTAAGAAAACGTGAAAAGCGATTATTTAAAAAACAATTACTACGAGTATAGTATGATTATCCACATTTTAACTGTCCATGACATCGACTTTATAGTGAGAATTGAATTGTAAATGTAATGGTATGTAGTATGTAAATGTATTCAGGTAATTGGGTGTTACCGGCCGCTACACGCTATTACTTAACTGTGTAATTAAGATATCGGGAACGATTTAATTAACATCTTATTGATTTTGACTAATAGCTTACTCTAATTGGAGATCCGTAAATATTTAGTATGCAACTTGACACTTTAAGCATGACAGTTAGTGTATTATAATATAGTAAATACTTCAGAGGGTCTAGCACTTCGATCAACAATTATTGTTGATAGTTGTTCGTGCTAGACCATTGACATATTATATGTCAATGGTCTAGCACGAACAACTATCGAAAAAGTATTCGTATCGTTGAGCTGTCTTTTGTATGAAATTTCAAATGATTTCTCATACAACTGATAGATGGACGATTCGAATACTTATTCGATAGTCCTTCGTGCTAGACCCTCTGTACTGTACTATCAACTTACTATTTAATTAAAATATTTATTGATTATATAATATTGTAGACCACTGAAATTTTATTTTAATGTTTACAATATCTAATTTGATTTCGAAAAAATCAGGGAAAACTGTAAAATTACCGATTTTTCGAGATTTACTTAGGTAACTTCCCATGAGAGTATTTTTTACTGATCTTTTTCTTTCTTTTGTTTTTTTAATATCTCATGTGCTAAATTTAGACGAGCATGGAGTTCACTTGATGGTAGGTGATACCGCAGAACGGCAGAACATCAAAATCCATAGATTGAAACCAAAACGCGCAATAACTATGCAATTCACGGGTTTTCCATTCACGATAAATCTATGACTTATCAAGTCTTTTAATTTTAAACACGTAATATTTAGTCAAAGAAAAAACAGTTATGTTCTTTTAAACTCTTAATTGCATCAAAAAGCGAATTCTGGATGTTATTCTTGACTTTTTTTAGAGAGGTGTAGGCAGTGAAGTAAAAAATATTAAAAATATAGGTGTATGTACATAAAAAACAGAACAAATAAGTTTGTGAAAATAAATTAGCAGAAAAATGAGATTAAACATTATTTAAGATACGAGTAGTTCGCTTCCGTGCTCTTCCTGAAGTAAAACGTAAAAGTAAACATCTAATGTACAAGTAATAGTTGTGTATTACGATACATTTGCGATTATTAAATGCTAAAGAAAAAATTTCGTAGACGCCTTAAAACTCTTGTCAGTGTTACTGGAAAGTAGCAATTGTAACTTTAAGGTAAAACTTTCCACTTTTCGCTATCATCACGAACATAACGTAAAAATGGTGTCAAGAAATACCTAGGGCGGGAATATCTTTTAAAACTCGATTCATTTTTTATCACAGCTCCGGTCAAGGAAACTCATAAAAGTTAGACGTGACGAGCGAAGGTGTTATCCCTACGCGGTTACGTCACCTTGCGTTTTAAATATTGAGGAGATTCAAACATTTAAAAATAGGCTATATTTTAAAATTTCAAGGCGCGGGTCTAAGGGAGTTAAAAATTATCACATGGGAAATCACGACTGCGTTTCAGTGGTATATGCATTGCTTTTCACACCAAAGGTCCTGGCGTCGATCTAAATCTAGATTTAAAAGTAATATTTAATTTAAAGTCTAATGTTCTCACCCACCCCTTTGCCCAATTCCGAAAGAGCAAATAGTATATTTATTATTGAGGGTTACTACCCTCAATAATAAATATACTATTTGGAATGAGATTTTCCATAATATTCGTAACTATATATTTGTCTCCACATTTGAACCTACGATGGACTCTTAAGCTTTATGATAACAGTCACAGCATTCAAAACTACATACTGTACGCTTCCTACATTATATACATAATATCCATATTTGTATATATCTATCTATATAAAACAAAGTTGTGTAATACATCATTTATAACTCAAGATCGGCTGTACAGATTTGAATTATATCTTATTTGTAGGATTCTATGTCCCGAATAACAGAATAACTAAGTATTAAAATAACGAAAAAAATATATATGCAGAAGTTTAATTTTAAAATAAATTATGTTCGGAACTCTGCCATCGTCCTTAATTGCCAGCTCAAGTCACGTACGCTTATAGCTTATTTGTAATATAGATATCCACCGTATTCCACATTATAGAATAGAGGTGGGAAAATAGCATTATCAAATCTATACATTGAAATAAAATACTTTGTACGATTATATTAAGATTTTATTTAAATTTGTGTTACTCGCGTTAATAAAAGGCAATATTAAATCTAAACATATTTTTTTTATTTTTAAGCCCACATTTGGCAGGAAAATGTCTGTCGGGTCCGCTAGTTTTTTCATAAAGGACAGATGAACTTGAATCTTCGCAGTAGGTGATATAATAGAGGATGTCAATCAACGAAGCGCTATTGACTTATTTTTCGCTTACGTAAATTCATAGACTGAAACTGAAACGTCGACATATCAAACGCAAGGCAGGTTTACCTGTGGGCTCTCAAAGTATATTTATTCGTAGTATTTCTAACATAATGACGGCTAACAACAAAATTACAAGGCATCAAGCGACCCTTGTTAACATAATTATTATACATTCACGCATTATGAACCCTTAGCTAGTAATTAATTATTTTGTGGGTCGCTATAAGCTCTGACACTGGCGTCTTTACATCTTCAATCTAGACACATAGTACATAGTCTGGTAGTGAAAATACTTTTATAAAGCGGCTCGAATAGTTGACGACCAGGCACTCTCCAATCAGCTTGGCCCTTTGCCGTTACGTAGAGGTCGGATCACTTGTTTTTCCCAAATCTCTGCTATAATGACATCCATGATTACTAATAATAATAATAAACATTTATTTCAGATATTAAAAAGTCATATTATATATTCATTATTCATATAACAAAAAAGCTAAAGCGTGCGTGACGTGAGCTCTCAATTCAGGAAGATGGTGGAGTTCCGAACCTAAATTATTTTAGTCCGAACCTAGTTAATTTTCTACAAATATTTTTTTCCTGAACTTTTCCGATATTTTAATAGACATTTTGTTATTCGGGACATAGTCAAATCCAACAAATAAGATATCATTAAAAAGGTATAAACTTGTAGGTCAAAAGGGAAGTGCTACTACATTACTTGATGATAGATTTAAAGCTGCCGATGTTAAAGTGCCTCTGTTTATATCGAATGTGAGCTCAGAGACGAGTGAGTGTGATATTGTAAGCTATATAATGAATAAAACGGGTGAAAGTGTAACTTTAAAAAAGATAAACATGAAATTTAAGAGACCTTATAATGCCTATAAGCTATTTGTATCTAAAAATAATCTAAATTTATTTTTAAATGATTCTTTTTGGCCCAAGGGCATAACATTTAGGCGTTTTGTGCAGTTTATGTATAGAACTAAAGGCTCTAATCCTGTTAAAGTCAATTAATTCTTTATATAATATGGATAATATAAATAATTGTAATATTTGTAAGTTTACTAGCTTTAATTGTAGATCGATTAAAAGATCTATCGACAGTGTGCGATCTATTTGTATGGAGTCTGACTTGGTAGCCTTGCAGGAGACATGGCTGCTTCCCCATGACATACCTTTACTTGGAACTATCTCTAACAACTTTGAATACACGGGTAAGTCGGCGGTTGATACTTCAGAAGGATTACTTATGGGTAGACCGTATGGGGGAGTGGCCATTCTCTGGAGAGTAGGTATATTTGATCAGGTTTCTGTTATAGACTGTATTAGCACACGATTAGTTGCGATAAGAGCAACCACTAAGGATTGCAATATAATTGTCTTCTTTGTTTATATGCCTATAGACTCCATTCATAATTTAAATGAATTTACAGAAATCCTTAGTGAGATGAGTGCGATTATAGTGAGTAACGATGTCGAGAGTGTATTTATTCTCGGAGATTTTAACGCTCATCCCAAGGAACTTTTTTATAGAGAGATGATAAGTTTTTGCACGGATCAGTCATGGATCTGTGCGGACGTAGTGAAATTGGGTATTTCTGAGAATAATTACACATTCGTAAGAGAGGTTCATGGAAGTGGACGGTGGTTGGATCACTGCGTTGTTTCCTTATCTGCATGGCTCACTATTGTTGACGTAGGAATTGAAGAAGACATATATATGTCAGATCATTTGCCTATATTTATTAAATGTGATTTAGGTATTGTGAAGTCAAAGTGTTTGATGCCTAGTGTACCGCGTAGTGCAGTTTATTGGGGTGAAAGAAATGAGTCGCAAATACGTAGTTACGAGGCTTTGTGTAATAGTAGACTAAAAGCTATTGATTTCCCACAAGAACTCATTAGTTGTGGTCATGGATCGTGTACTTTGGCTGAACATAACTTAATTATTGATAAACTATATGCCAGTATTGTTCATAGCTTATCAGAGGCTGCGGCACTGTCTCATGAAAAGAAACAAACCAGATGCAACAGACGTAAAAATCTGTGCGGATGGAATAAACATGTTAAGGAGGCTCACCGTAAAGCTCGGTTAAGTTATAATTTGTGGTTACTTCATGAATGTCCGATCTCAGGTATTGTTTTCTCAGGTAAGTCGCTTGAAATGGTGTCAAGACAACCAAGACCAAATCAGAATGGATATAATAGCTAACCAGCATGCCTCTAAAAATTTTGTACAGTTTTGGAAGTCCACACGTAAAATGGATGTTAAGCCGAGCCTTCCGGTGAGTGTGGGAGGTTTGAGTGACCCGTTGGAAATCGCAAATATGTTCAAGGAACATTTCAAGGTGCGATCGCCACTTGGGTCAACTGCGGTTCTTGGTGCTGACCCTAGTGAGCTGGCAGACGGACCTCTGCTACAGGTATCGTCTAAGCTAATTAAGTCAATTATTAAGGATATGAGCAGAGGTAAGTCTCCAGGTCACGACGGGCTAAGTATTGAACATTTAAAGTATGCGGGATATCATTTGCCTAGAGTTCTTTCAATGTTTTATTCATTATGTATAAGTCACTCATACCTTCCAGCACCTCTAATGAAAACAGTAGTGGTGCCTATCATTAAGAATAAGACTGGGGACATTTCGGACAAGGAAAACTATCGCCCAATATCCTTAGCTACAATTCTGGCCAAAGTGCTTGACAGTGTGCTTGATACAAGTTTAAATAACTACTTAGACTTTCACGATGCTCAGTTCGGTTTTAGGCCCGGGCTTTCTACAGAAAGCGCCATTTTAAGTCTCAAGCACACAGTAGTATTACACCAAGCGCAAAACGCCGGTGTACGCCTGTTTTCTAGATTTGTCCAGGGCTTTTGACCCTGTGTCTTATGATGTCCTTTGGAGGAAACTGTCAGACAGGGGTGTACCGGCTGCAGTAATAAATATCTTCAGATATTGGTATGCTCATCAAGGGAATGTTGTGAGATGGTCCAACGCTTTGTCCGAGTCTTATGTAATGCAGTGTGGGGTAAGACAGGGAGGGCTGTCATCCCCCAAGCTCTTTAACCTTTACAATAATGACCTCATTGTCGGACTCAGCAGTTTACGTGTTGGTTGTCGAGTTGGGGGTATAAGTATCAACAAAATTAGCTACGCTGATGCTATGGTGTTGCTGGCTCCGACAGCGGGGGCTATAATGAAGATGCTGGGAGTTTGTGAGTCGTATGTAACGGCTCATGGACTTCATTATAATGTAAAAAAATGTAAGTATATTGTCTTTGGGGACACCGGTGGGCATCCCAAGTGTACATCGTCTATTACTCTGAATGGAATCGATGTGGAAAGGGTTAATACATTTAAGTACCTAGGGCATATGCTTGCTGATGATCTCAAGGACAATATAGATATAGAGAGGGAGCGTAGAGCGTTGGCGATCAGAAGTAATATGCTGGCTCGTAGGTTTGCTCGATGTAGTAAACAAGCTAAGATCACGCTTTTTAAAGCTTATTGCCAAAATTTCTACACGAGCGGTCTATGGGTTAGCTATACAGACAAATCGCTAAATGCTTTGCGCATCCTTTATAATAATGCTTTTAGGAAGATGTTAAAACTGCCACGTTTCTGTAGTGCCTCAGGTATGTTTGCTGAAGCCCATACTGATGACTTTTGGGCAGTACAGCGCAAAAAAACAGCATCTCTTTTAGGTAGGGTAAGAAGCAGTGGTAACAGCATCCTACGAACGGTGGCCGAAAACTATGCGGCTCCTATTATGAGGCACTTTGTGGGGATACTTGTCGGTGCAAATCGGTGTGTGTACGCATAGACTGCCTCTTGATATTTACATAGATTTTAGAATAGATTTAGGTACTAACATTAGAATTAAGCTCTTACTTAACTTATAGATCTTTGTAATCTGATATTTAATTAAATAATAATAATAATAAAAAATGTTCGGTGTCGAGCAAAAAATGTTCGGAATCGAGCAAAATATGTTTGGAGTCGAGCAAAAAATGTTTGGAGTCGAGCAAAAAATGCTCGGCAAAATGTTCGGTGTCGGGCAAAAAATGTTCGGAATCGAGCAAAATATG
The DNA here is from genome assembly GCA_905404175.1 of Anthocharis cardamines. Taxonomy (NCBI): domain Eukaryota; kingdom Metazoa; phylum Arthropoda; class Insecta; order Lepidoptera; family Pieridae; genus Anthocharis; species Anthocharis cardamines. Next base: position 11,116,187 of record FR989952.1, on the reverse strand, counting down.
TTTGGAGTCGAGCAAAAAATGCTCGGCAAACTGTTCGGAGTCGAGCAAAATATGTTCGGAGTCGAGCAAAAAATGCTCGGGAAAATGTTCGGTATCGAGCAAAAAATGCTCGGCAAAATGTTCGGAGTCGAGCAAAAAATGCTCGGCAAAATGCTCGGAGTCGAGCAAAAAATGCTCGGGAAAATGTTCGGTGTCGAGCAAAAAATGCTCGGCAAAATGTTCAGATTCGAGCAAAAAATGTTCAGAGTCGAGCAAAAAATGCTCTGCAATATGTTCGGAGTCGAGCAAAAAATATTCGGGAAAATGTTCGGTGTCTAGCAAAAAATGCTCGGCAAAATGTTCGGTGTCGAGCAAAAAATGTTCAGAGTCGATCAAAAAATGCTCTGCAATATGTTCGGTGTCGAGCAAAAAATGCTCGGGAAAATGTTCGGTGTCGAGCAAAAAATGCTCGGCAAAATGTTCGGTGTCGAGCAAAAAATGCTCGGCAAAATGTTCGGAGTCGAGCAAAATATGTTCGGAGTCGAGCAAAAAATGCTCGGCAAAATGTTCGGAGTCGAGCAAAATATGTTCGGAGTCGAGCAAAAAATGCTCGGGAAAATGTTCGGAGTCGAGCAAAAAATGCTCGGGAAAATGTTCGGTGTCGAGCAAAAAATGCTCGGCAAAATGTTCGGTGTCGAGCAAAAAATGTTCGGAGTCGAGCAAAAAATGCTCGGGAAAATGTTCGGTGTCGAGCAAAAAATGCTCGGCAAAATGTTCGGTTTCGAGCAAAATATGTTCGGAGTCGAGCAAAAAATGCTCGGGAAAATGTTCGGAGTCGAGCAAAAAATGTTCGGTGTCGAGCAAAAAATGCTCGGGAAAATGTTCGGAGTCGAGCAAAAAATGCTTGGTAAAATGTTCGGGGTCGAGCAAAATATGTTCGGAGTCGAGCAAAAAATGCTCGGCAAAATGTTCGGTGTCGAGCAAAAAGTGTTCGGAGTCGAGCAAAAAATGCTCGGCAAAATGTTCGGAGTCGAGCAAAATATGTTCGGAGTCGAGCAAAAAATGCTCGGGAAAATGTTCGGTGTCGAGCAAAAAATGCTCGGCAAAATGTTCGGTGTCGAGCAAAAAATGTTCGGAGTCGAGCAAAAAATGCTCGGCAAAATGTTCGGGGTCGAGCAAAATATGTTCGGAGTCGAGCAAAAAATGCTCGGCAAAATGTTCGGTGTCGAGCAAAAAATGTTCGGAGTCGAGCAAAAAATGCTCGGCAAAATGTTCGGAGTCGAGCAAAATATGTTCGGAGTCGAGCAAAAAATGCTCGGGAAAATGTTCGGTGTCGAGCAAAAAATGCTCGGGAAAATGTTCGGTGTCGAGCAAAAAATGTTCGGTTTCGAGCAAAAAATGTTCGGAGTCGAGCAAAAAATGCTCGGGAAAATGTTCGGAGTCGAGCAAAAAATGTTCGGTGTCGAGCAAAAAATGCTCGGCAAAATGTTCGGTGTCGAGCAAAAAATGTTCGGAGTCGAGCAAAAAATGCTTGGTAAAATGTTCGGGGTCGAGCAAAATATGTTCGGAGTCGAGCAAAAAATGCTCGGCAAAATGTTCGGTGTCGAGCAAAAAATGTTCGGAGTCGAGCAAAAAATGCTCGGCAAAATGTTCGGAGTCGAGCAAAATATGTTCGGAGTCGAGCAAAAAATGCTCGGGAAAATGTTCGGTGTCGAGCAAAAAATGCTCGGCAAAATGTTCGGTGTCGAGCAAAAAATGTTCGGAGTCGAGCAAAAAATGCTCGGCAAAATGTTCGGGGTCGAGCAAAATATGTTCGGAGTCGAGCAAAAAATGCTCGGCAAAATGTTCGGTGTCGAGCAAAAAATGTTCGGAGTCGAGCAAAAAATGCTCGGCAAAATTTTCGGTGTCGAGCAAAAAATGCTCGGCAAAATGTTCGGAGTCGAGCAAAAATGCTCGGGAAAATGTTCGGTGTCGAGCAAAAAATGCTCGGCAAAATGTTCGGAGTCGAGCAAAATATGTTCGGAGTCGAGCATAAAATGCTCGGGAAAATGTTCGGTGTCGAGCAAAAAATGCTCGGCAAAATGTACGGTGTCGAGCAAAAAATGCTCGGCAAAATGTACGGTGTCGAGCAAAAAATGTTCGGGAAAATGTTCGGTGTCGAGCAAAAAATGCTCGGCAAAATGTTCAGAGTAGAGCAAAATATGTTCGGAGTCGAGCAAAATATTTTCGGAGTCGAGCAAAAAATGCTCGGGAAAATGTTAGGTGTCGAGCAAAAAATACTCGGCAAAATGTTCGGTGTCGAGCAAAAAATGTTCGGAGTCGAGCAAAAAATGCTCGGCAAAATGTTCGGAGTCGAGCAAAATATGTTCGTAGTCGAGCAAAAAATGCTCGGCAAAATGTTCGGTGTCGAGCAAAAAATGTTCGGAGTCGAGCAAAAAATGCTCGGCAAAATGTTCGGAGTCGAGCAAAATATGTTCGGAGTCGAGCATAATATGCTCGGGAAAATGTTCGGTGTCGAGCAAAAAATGCTCGGCAAAATGTACGGTGTCGAGCAAAAAATGTTCGGGAAAATGTTCGGAGTCGAGCGAAAAATGTTCGGGAAAATGTTCGGTGTCGAGCAAAAAATGCTCGGCAAAATGTTCAGAGTAGAGCAAAATATGTTCGGAGTCGAGCAAAAAATGCTCGGGAAAATGTTCGGAGTCGAGCAAAAAATGCTCGGGAAAATGTTCGGTGTCGAGCAAAAAATGTTCGGGAAAATGTTCGGAGTCGAGCGAAAAATGTTCGGGAAAATGTTCGGTGTCGAGCAAAAAATGCTCGGCAAAATGTTCAGAGTAGAGCAAAATATGTTCGGAGTCGAGCAAAAAATGCTCGGGAAAATGTTCGGAGTCGAGCAAAAAATGCTCGGGAAAATGTTCGGTGTCGAGCAAAAAATGCTCGGCAAAATGTTCGGTGTCGAGCAAAAAATGTTCGGAGTCAAGCAAAAAATGCTCGGCAAAATGTTCGGAGTCGAGCAAAATATGTTCGGAGTCGAGCAAAAAATGCTCGGGAAAATGTTCGGTGTCGAGCAAAAAATGCTCGGCAAAATGTACGGTGTCGAGCAAAAAATGTTCGGGAAAATGTTCGGAGTCGAGCGAAAAATGTTCGGGAAAATGTTCGGTGTCGAGCAAAAAATGCTCGGCAAAATGTTCAGAGTAGAGCAAAATATGTTCGGAGTCGAGCAAAAAATGCTCGGGAAAATGTTCGGAGTCGAGCAAAAAATGCTCGGGAAAATGTTCGGTGTCGAGCAAAAAATGCTCGGCAAAATGTTCGGTGTCGAGCAAAAAATGTTCGGAGTCAAGCAAAAAATGCTCGGCAAAATGTTCGGAGTCGAGCAAAATATGTTCGGAGTCGAGCAAAAAATGCTCGGGAAAATGTTCGGTGTCCATCAAAAAATGCTCGGCAAAATGTTCGGTGTCGAGCAAAAAATGTTCGGAGTCGAGCAAAAAATGCTCGGGAAAATGTTCGGAGTCGAGCAAAAAATGCTCGGGAAAATGTTCGGTGTCGAGCAAAAAATGCTCGGCAAAATGTTCGGTGTCGAGCAAAAAATGTTCGGAGTCGAGCAAAAAATGCTCGGGAAAATGTTCGGTGTCGAGCAAAAAATGCTCGGCAAAATGTTCGGTTTCGAGCAAAAAATGTTCGGAGTCGAGCAAAAAATGCTCGGGAAAATGTTAGGAGTCGAGCAAAAAATGTTCGGTGTCGAGCAAAAAATGCTCGGCAAAATGTTCGGTGTCGAGCAAAAAATGCTCGGCAAAATGTACGGTGTCGAGCAAAAAATGTTCGGGAAAATGTTCGGAGTCGAGCGAAAAATGTTCGGGAAAATGTTCGGTGTCGAGCAAAAAATGCTCGGCAAAATGTTCAGAGTAGAGCAAAATATGTTCGGAGTCGAGCAAAAAATGCTCGGGAAAATGTTCGGAGTCGAGCAAAAAATGCTCGGGAAAATATTCGGTGTCGAGCAAAAAATGCTCGGCAAAATGTTCGGTGTCGAGCAAAAAATGTTCGGAGTCAAGCAAAAAATGCTCGGCAAAATGTTCGGAGTCGAGCAAAATATGTTCGGAGTCGAGCAAAAAATGCTCGGGAAAATGTTCGGTGTCGAGCAAAAAATGCTCGGCAAAATGTACGGTGTCGAGCAAAAAATGTTCGGGAAAATGTTCGGAGTCGAGCGAAAAATGTTCGGGAAAATGTTCGGTGTCGAGCAAAAAATGCTCGGCAAAATGTTCAGAGTCGAGCAAAATATGTTCGGAGTCGAGCAAAAAATGCTCGGGAAAATGTTCGGAGTCGAGCAAAAAATGCTCGGGAAAATGTTCGGTGTCGAGCAAAAAATGCTCGGCAAAATGTTCGGTGTCGAGCAAAAAATGTTCGGAGTCAAGCAAAAAATGCTCGGCAAAATGTTCGGAGTCGAGCAAAATATGTTCGGAGTCGAGCAAAAAATGCTCGGGAAAATGTTCGGTGTCGAGCAAAAAATGCTCGGCAAAATGTACGGTGTCGAGCAAAAAATGTTCGGGAAAATGTTCGGAGTCGAGCGAAAAATGTTCGGGAAAATGTTCGGTGTCGAGCAAAAAATGCTCGGGAAAATGTTCAGAGTAGAGCAAAATATGTTCGGAGTCGAGCAAAAAATGCTCGGGAAAATGTTCGGAGTCGAGCAAAAAATGCTCGGGAAAATGTTCGGTGTCGAGCAAAAAATGCTCGGCAAAATGTTCGGTGTCGAGCAAAAAATGTTCGGAGTCAAGCAAAAAATGCTCGGCAAAATGTTCGGAGTCGAGCAAAATATGTTCGGAGTCGAGCAAAAAATGCTCGGGAAAATGTTCGGTGTCCATCAAAAAATGCTCGGCAAAATGTTCGGTGTCGAGCAAAAAATGTTCGGAGTCGAGCAAAAAATGCTCGGGAAAATGTTCGGAGTCGAGCAAAAAATGCTCGGGAAAATGTTCGGTGTCGAGCAAAAAATGCTCGGCAAAATGTTCGGTGTCGAGCAAAAAATGTTCGGAGTCGAGCAAAAAATGCTCGGGAAAATGTTCGGAGTCGAGCAAAATATGTTCGGAGTCGAGCATAATATGCTCGGGAAAATGTTCGGTGTCGAGCAAAAAATGCTCGGCAAAATGTACGGTGTCGAGCAAAAAATGTTCGGGAAAATGTTCGGAGTCGAGCGAAAAATGTTCGGGAAAATGTTCGGTGTCGAGCAAAAAATGCTCGGCAAAATGTTCAGAGTAGAGCAAAATATGTTCGGAGTCGAGCAAAAAATGCTCGGGAAAATGTTCGGAGTCGAGCAAAAAATGCTCGGGAAAATGTTCGGTGTCGAGCAAAAAATGTTCGGGAAAATGTTCGGAGTCGAGCGAAAAATGTTCGGGAAAATGTTCGGTGTCGAGCAAAAAATGCTCGGCAAAATGTTCAGAGTAGAGCAAAATATGTTCGGAGTCGAGCAAAAAATGCTCGGGAAAAGGTTCGGAGTCGAGCAAAAAATGCTCGGGAAAATGTTCGGTGTCGAGCAAAAAATGCTCGGCAAAATGTTCGGTGTCGAGCAAAAAATGTTCGGAGTCAAGCAAAAAATGCTCGGCAAAATGTTCGGAGTCGAGCAAAATATGTTCGGAGTCGAGCAAAAAATGCTCGGGAAAATGTTCGGTGTCCATCAAAAAATGCTCGGCAAAATGTTCGGTGTCGAGCAAAAAATGTTCGGAGTCGAGCAAAAAATGCTCGGGAAAATGTTCGGAGTCGAGCAAAAAATGCTCGGGAAAATGTTCGGTGTCGAGCAAAAAATGCTCGGCAAAATGTTCGGTGTCGAGCAAAAAATGTTCGGAGTCGAGCAAAAAATGCTCGGGAAAATGTTCGGAGTCGAGCAAAATATGTTCGGAGTCGAGCATAATATGCTCGGGAAAATGTTCGGTGTCGAGCAAAAAATGCTCGGCAAAATGTACGGTGTCGAGCAAAAAATGTTCGGGAAAATGTTCGGAGTCGAGCGAAAAATGTTCGGGAAAATGTTCGGTGTCGAGCAAAAAATGCTCGGCAAAATGTTCAGAGTAGAGCAAAATATGTTCGGAGTCGAGCAAAAAATGCTCGGGAAAATGTTCGGAGTCGAGCAAAAAATGCTCGGGAAAATGTTCGGTGTCGAGCAAAAAATGTTCGGGAAAATGTTCGGAGTCGAGCGAAAAATGTTCGGGAAAATGTTCGGTGTCGAGCAAAAAATGCTCGGCAAAATGTTCAGAGTCGAGCAAAATATGTTCGGAGTCGAGCAAAAAATGCTCGGGAAAATGTTCGGAGTCGAGCAAAAAATGCTCGGGAAAATGTTCGGTGTCGAGCAAAAAATGCTCGGCAAAATGTTCGGTGTCGAGCAAAAAATGTTCGGAGTCAAGCAAAAAATGCTCGGCAAAATGTTCGGAGTCGAGCAAAATATGTTCGGAGTCGAGCAAAAAATGCTCGGGAAAATGTTCGGTGTCGAGCAAAAAATGCTCGGCAAAATGTACGGTGTCGAGCAAAAAATGTTCGGGAAAATGTTCGGAGTCGAGCGAAAAATGTTCGGGAAAATGTTCGGTGTCGAGCAAAAAATGCTCGGCAAAATGTTCAGAGTAGAGCAAAATATGTTCGGAGTCGAGCAAAAAATGCTCGGGAAAATGTTCGGAGTCGAGCAAAAAATGCTCGGGAAAATGTTCGGTGTCGAGCAAAAAATGCTCGGCAAAATGTTCGGTGTCGAGCAAAAAATGTTCGGAGTCAAGCAAAAAATGCTCGGCAAAATGTTCGGAGTCGAGCAAAATATGTTCGGAGTCGAGCAAAAAATGCTCGGGAAAATGTTCGGTGTCCATCAAAAAATGCTCGGCAAAATGTTCGGTGTCGAGCAAAAAATGTTCGGAGTCGAGCAAAAAATGCTCGGGAAAATGTTCGGAGTCGAGCAAAAAATGCTCGGGAAAATGTTCGGTGTCGAGCAAAAAATGCTCGGCAAAATGTTCGGTGTCGAGCAAAAAATGTTCGGAGTCGAGCAAAAAATGCTCGGGAAAATGTTCGGTGTCGAGCAAAAAATGCTCGGCAAAATGTTCGGTTTCGAGCAAAAAATGTTCGGAGTCGAGCAAAAAATGCTCGGGAAAATGTTAGGAGTCGAGCAAAAAATGTTCGGTGTCGAGCAAAAAATGCTCGGCAAAATGTTCGGTGTCGAGCAAAAAATGCTCGGCAAAATGTACGGTGTCGAGCAAAAAATGTTCGGGAAAATGTTCGGAGTCGAGCGAAAAATGTTCGGGAAAATGTTCGGTGTCGAGCAAAAAATGCTCGGCAAAATGTTCAGAGTAGAGCAAAATATGTTCGGAGTCGAGCAAAAAATGCTCGGGAAAATGTTCGGAGTCGAGCAAAAAATGCTCGGGAAAATGTTCGGTGTCGAGCAAAAAATGCTCGGCAAAATGTTCGGTGTCGAGCAAAAAATGTTCGGAGTCAAGCAAAAAATGCTCGGCAAAATGTTCGGAGTCGAGCAAAATATGTTCGGAGTCGAGCAAAAAATGCTCGGGAAAATGTTCGGTGTCGAGCAAAAAATGCTCGGCAAAATGTACGGTGTCGAGCAAAAAATGTTCGGGAAAATGTTCGGAGTCGAGCGAAAAATGTTCGGGAAAATGTTCGGTGTCGAGCAAAAAATGCTCGGCAAAATGTTCAGAGTAGAGCAAAATATGTTCGGAGTCGAGCAAAAAATGCTCGGGAAAATGTTCGGAGTCGAGCAAAAAATGCTCGGGAAAATGTTCGGTGTCGAGCAAAAAATGCTCGGCAAAATGTTCGGTGTCGAGCAAAAAATGTTCGGAGTCAAGCAAAAAATGCTCGGCAAAATGTTCGGAGTCGAGCAAAATATGTTCGGAGTCGAGCAAAAAATGCTCGGGAAAATGTTCGGTGTCCATCAAAAAATGCTCGGCAAAATGTTCGGTGTCGAGCAAAAAATGTTCGGAGTCGAGCAAAAAATGCTCGGGAAAATGTTCGGAGTCGAGCAAAAAATGCTCGGGAAAATGTTCGGTGTCGAGCAAAAAATGCTCGGCAAAATGTTCGGTGTCGAGCAAAAAATGTTCGGAGTCGAGCAAAAAATGCTCGGGAAAATGTTCGGTGTCGAGCAAAAAATGCTCGGCAAAATGTTCGGTTTCGAGCAAAAAATGTTCGGAGTCGAGCAAAAAATGCTCGGGAAAATGTTAGGAGTCGAGCAAAAAATGTTCGGTGTCGAGCAAAAAATGCTCGGCAAAATGTTCGGTTTCGAGCAAAAAATGTTCGGAGTCGAGCAAAAAATGCTCGGGAAAATGTTAGGAGTCGAGCAAAAAATGTTCGGTGTCGAGCAAAAAATGCTCGGCAAAATGTTCGGAGTCGAGCAAAAAATGCTCGGCAAAATGTTCGGAGTCGAGCAAAATATGTTCGGAGTCGAGCATAAAATGCTCGGGAAAATGTTCGGAGTCGAGCAAAAAATGCTCGGCAAAATGTTCGGAGTCGAGCAAAATATGTTCGGAGTCGAGCAAAAAATGCTCGGGAAAATGTTCGGTGTCCATCAAAAAATGCTCGGCAAAATGTTCGGTGTCGAGCAAAAAATGTTCGGAGTCGAGCAAAAAATGCTCGGGAAAATGTTCGGAGTCGAGCAAAAAATGCTCGGGAAAATGTTCGGTGTCGAGCAAAAAATGCTCGGCAAAATGTTCGGTGTCGAGCAAAAAATGTTCGGAGTCGAGCAAAAAATGCTCGGGAAAATGTTCGGTGTCGAGCAAAAAATGCTCGGCAAAATGTTCGGTTTCGAGCAAAAAATGTTCGGAGTCGAGCAAAAAATGCTCGGGAAAATGTTAGGAGTCGAGCAAAAAATGTTCGGTGTCGAGCAAAAAATGCTCGGCAAAATGTTCGGTTTCGAACAAAAAATGTTCGGAGTCGAGCAAAAATGCTCGGGAAAATGTTCGGTGTCGAGCAAAAAATGCTCGGCAAAATGTTCGGAGTCGAGCAAAATATGTTCGGAGTCGAGCATAAAATGCTCGGGAAAATGTTCGGAGTCGAGCAAAAAATGCTCGGCAAAATGTTCGGAGTCGAGCAAAATATGTTCGGAGTCGAGCAAAAAATGCTCGGGAAAATATTCGGTGTCGAGCAAAAAATGCTCGGCAAAATGTTCGGTGTCGAGCAAAAAATGCTCGGGAAAATGTTCGGAGTCGAGCAAAATATGTTCGGAGCCGAGCAAAAAATGCTCGGGAAAATGTTCGGTGTCGAGCAAAATATGTTCGGAGTCGAGCAAAAAATGCTCGGGAAAATGTTCGGTTTCGAACAAAAAATGTTCGGAGTCGAGCAAAAATGCTCGGGAAAATGTTCGGTGTCGAGCAAAAAATGCTCGGCAAAATGTTCGGAGTCGAGCAAAATATGTTCGGAGTCGAGCATAAAATGCTCGGGAAAATGTTCGGAGTCGAGCAAAAAATGCTCGGCAAAATGTTCGGAGTCGAGCAAAATATGTTCGGAGTCGAGCAAAAAATGCTCGGAAAAATATTCGGTGTCGAGCAAAAAATGCTCGGCAAAATGTTCGGTGTCGAGCAAAAAATGCTCGGCAAAGTGTTCGGAGTCGAGCAAAAAATGCTTGGGAAAATGTTCGGTGTCGAGCAAAAAATGTTCGGAGTCGAGCAAAAAATGCTCGGCAAAATGTTCGGAGTCGAGCAAAAAATGCTCGGCAAAGTGTTCGGAGTCGAGCAAAAAATGCTTGGGAAAATGTTCGGTGTCGAGCAAAAAATGTTCGGAGTCGAGCAAAAAATGCTCGGCAAAATGTTCGGAGTCGAGCAAAATATGTTCGGAGTCGAGCAAAAAATGCTCGGCAATATGTTCGGTGTCGAGCAAAAAATGTTCGGAGTCGAGCAAAAAATGCTCGGCAAAATGTTCGGTGTCGAGCAAAAAATGTTCGGAGTCGAGCAAAAAATGCTCGGCAAAATGTTCGGAGTCGAGCAAAATATGTTCGGAGTCGAGCAAAAAATGCTCGGCAAAATGTTCGGTGTCGAGCAAAAAATGTTCGGAGTCGAGCAAAAAATGCTCGGCAAAATGTTCGGAGTCGAGCAAAATATGTTCGGAGTCGAGCAAAAAATGCTCGGGAAAATGTTCGGTGTCGAGCAAAAAATGTTCGGAGTCGAGCAAAAAATGCTCGGCAAAATGTTCGGGGTCGAGCAAAATATGTTCGGAGTCGAGCAAAAAATGCTCGGCAAAATGTTCGGTGTCGAGCAAAAAATGTTCGGAGTCGAGCAAAAAATGCTCGGCAAAATGTTCGGAGTCGAGCAAAAAATGCTCGGGAAAATGTTCGGTGTCGAGCAAAAAATGCTCGGCAAAATGTTCGGTGTCGAGCAAAAAATGTTCGGAGTCGAGCAAAAAATGCTCGGCAAAATGTTCGGAGTCGAGCAAAATATGTTCGGAGCCGAGCAAAAAATGCTCGGGAAAATGTTCGGTGTCGAGCAAAATATGTTCGGAGTCGAGCAAAAAATGCTCGGGAAAATGTTCGGAGTCGAGCAAAAAATGCTCGGGAAAATGTTCGGTGTCGAGCAAAAAATGCTCGGCAAAGTGTTCGGAGTCGAGCAAAAAATGCTCGGGAAAATGTTCGGTGTCGAGCAAAAAATGTTCGGGAAAATGTTCGGTGTCGAGCAAAAAATGCTCGGCAAAATGTTCGGTGTCGAGCAAAAAATGTTCGGAGTCGAGCAAAAAATGCTCGGCAAAATGTTCGGAGTCGAGCAAAATATGTTCGGAGTCGAGCAAAAAATGCTCGGCAAAATGTTCGGTTTCGAACAAAAAATGTTCGGAGTCGAGCAAAAATGCTCGGGAAAATGTTCGGTGTCGAGCAAAAAATGCTCGGCAAAATGTTCGGAGTCGAGCAAAATATGTTCGGAGTCGAGCATAAAATGCTCGGGAAAATGTTCGGAGTCGAGCAAAAAATGCTCGGCAAAATGTTCGGAGTCGAGCAAAATATGTTCGGAGTCGAGCAAAAAATGCTCGGGAAAATATTCGGTGTCGAGCAAAAAATGCTCGGCAAAATGTTCGGTGTCGAGCAAAAAATGCTCGGGAAAATGTTCGGTGTCGAGCAAAAAATGCTCGGCAAAATGTTCGGTGTCGAGCAAAAAATGTTCGGAGTCGAGCAAAAAATGCTCGGCAAAATGTTCGGAGTCGAGCAAAATATGTTCGGAGCCGAGCAAAAAATGCTCGGGAAAATGTTCGGTGTCGAGCAAAATATGTTCGGAGTCGAGCAAAAAATGCTCGGGAAAATGTTCGGTTTCGAACAAAAAATGTTCGGAGTCGAGCAAAAATGCTCGGGAAAATGTTCGGTGTCGAGCAAAAAATGCTCGGCAAAATGTTCGGAGTCGAGCAAAATATGTTCGGAGTCGAGCATAAAATGCTCGGGAAAATGTTCGGAGTCGAGCAAAAAATGCTCGGCAAAATGTTCGGAGTCGAGCAAAATATGTTCGGAGTCGAGCAAAAAATGCTCGGAAAAATATTCGGTGTCGAGCAAAAAATGCTCGGCAAAATGTTCGGTGTCGAGCAAAAAATGCTCGGCAAAGTGTTCGGAGTCGAGCAAAAAATGCTTGGGAAAATGTTCGGTGTCGAGCAAAAAATGTTCGGAGTCGAGCAAAAAATGCTCGGCAAAATGTTCGGAGTCGAGCAAAATATGTTCGGAGTCGAGCAAAAAATGCTCGGCAATATGTTCGGTGTCGAGCAAAAAATGTTCGGAGTCGAGCAAAAAATGCTCGGCAAAATGTTCGGAGTCGAGCAAAAAATGCTCGGCAAAATGTTCGGTGTCGAGCAAAAAATGTTCGGAGTCGAGCAAAAAATGCTCGGCAAAATGTTCGGAGTCGAGCAAAATATATTCGGAGTCGAGCAAAAAATGCTCGGCAAAATGTTCGGTGTCGAGCAAATAATGTTCGGAGTCGAGCAAAAAATGCTCGGCAAAATGTTCGGGGTCGAGCAAAATATGTTCGGAATGGAGCAAAAAATGCTCGGCAAAATGTTCGGTGTCGAGCAAAAAATGTTCGGAGTCGAGCAAAAAATGCTCGGCAAAATGTTCGGAGTCGAGCAAAATATGTTCGGAGTCGAGCAAAAAATGCTCGGGAAAATGTTCGGTGTCGAGCAAAAAATGCTCGGCAAAATGTTCGGAGTCGAGCAAAAAATGCTCGGCAAAATGTTCGGAGTCGAGCAAAATATGTTCGGAGTCGAGCAAAATATGTTCGGAGTCGAGCAAAAAATGCTCGGGAAAATGTTCGGTGTCGAGCAAAAAATGCTCGGCAAAATGTACGGTGTCGAGCAAAAAATGTTCGGGAAAATGTTCGGAGTCGAGCAAAAAATGTTCGGGAAAATGTTCGGTGTCGAGCAAAAAATGCTCGGCAAAATGTTCAGAGTAGAGCAAAATATGTTCGGAGTCGAGCAAAAAATGCTCGGCAAAATGTTCGGAGTCGAGCAAAATATGTTCGGAGTCGAGCAAAAAATGCTCGGGAAAATTTTCGGTGTCGAGCAAAAAATGCTTGGCAAAATGTTCGGTGTCGAGCAAAAAATGTTCGGAGTCGAGCAAAAAATGCTCGGCAAAATGTTCGGAGTCGAGCAAAATATGTTCGGAGTCGAGCAAAAAATGCTCGGGAAAATGTTCGGTGTCGAACAAAATATGTTCGGAGTCGAGCAAAAAATGCTCGGGAAAATGTTCGGTTTCGAGCAAAAAATGCTCGGGAAAATGTTCGGTGTCGAGCAAAAAATGCTCGGCAAAGTGTTCGGAGTCGAGCAAAAAATGCTCGGCAAAATGTTCGGAGTCGAGCAAAAAATGCTCGGCAAAATGTTCGGAGTCGAGCAAAATATGTTCGGAGTCGAGCAAAAAATGCTCGGGAAAATGTTCGGTGTCGAGCAAAAAATGCTCGGCAAAATGTTCGGTGTCGAGCAAAAAATGTTCGGAGTCGAGCAAAATATGTTCGGAGTCGAGCAAAAAATGCTCGGGAAAATGTTCGGTGTCGAGCAAAAAATGCTCGGCAAAATGTTCGGAGTCGAGCAAAATATATTCGGAGTCGAGCAAAAAATGCTCGGGAAAATGTTCGGTGTCGAGCAAATAATGTTCGGAGTCGAGCAAAAAATGCTCGGCAAAATGTTCGGGGTCGAGCAAAATATGTTCGGAATCGAGCAAAAAATGCTCGGCAAAATGTTCGGTGTCGAGCAAAAAATGTTCGGAGTCGAGCAAAAATGCTCGGGAAAATGTTCGGAGTCGAGCAAAAAATGCTCGGCAAAATGTTCGGAGTCGAGCAAAATATGTTCGGAGTCGAGCAAAAAATGCTCGGCAAAATGTTCGGAGTCGAGCAAAATATATTCGGAGTCGAGCAAAAAATGCTCGGGAAAATGTTCGGTGTCGAGCAAATAATGTTCGGAGTCGAGCAAAAAATGCTCGGCAAAATGTTCGGGGTCGAGCAAAATATGTTCGGAATCGAGCAAAAAATGCTCGGCAAAATGTTCGGTGTCGAGCAAAAAATGTTCGGAGTCGAGCAAAAATGCTCGGGAAAATGTTCGGTGTCGAGCAAAAAATGCTCGGCAAAATGTTCGGAGTCGAGCAAAATATGTTCGGAGTCGAGCATAAAATGCTCGGGAAAATGTTCGGAGTCGAGCAAAAAATGCTCGGCAAAATGTTCGGAGTCGAGCAAAATATGTTCGGAGTCGAGCAAAAAATGCTCGGCAAAATGTTCGGAGTCGAGCAAAATATATTCGGAGTCGAGCAAAAAATGCTCGGCAAAATGTTCGGTGTCGAGCAAATAATGTTCGGAGTCGAGCAAAAAATGCTCGGCAAAATGTTCGGAGTCGAGCAAAATATGTTCGGAGTCGAGCAAAAAATGCTCGGGAAAATGTTCGGTGTCGAGCAAAAAATGCTCGGCAAAATGTTCGGAGTCGAGCAAAAAATGTTCGGTGTCGAGCAAAAAATGCTCGGGAAAATGTTCGGTGTCGAGCAAAAAATGCTCGGCAAAATGTTCGGTATCGAGCAAAAAATGTTCGGAGTCGAGCAAAAAGTGCTCGGCAAAATGTTCGGAGTCGAGCAAAATATGTTCGGAGTCGAGCAAAAAATGCTCGGAGTCGAGCAAAAAATGCTCGGGAAAATGTTCGGTGTCGAGCAAAATATGTTCGGAGTCGAGCAAATAATGCTCGGGAAAATGTTCGGAGTCGAGCAACTAATGTTCGGGAAAATGTTCGGTGTCGAGCAAAAAATGCTCGGCAAAGTGTTCGGAGTCGAGCAAAAAATGCTCGGGAAAATGTTCGGAGTCGAGCAAAAAATGTTCGGTGTCGAGCAAAAAATGCTCGGGAAAATGTTCGGTGTCGAGCAAAAAATGCTCGGCAAAATGTTCGGTGTCGAGCAAAAAATGTTCGGAGTAGAGCAAAAAATGCTCGGCAAAATGTTCGGAGTCGAGCAAAATATGTTCGGAGTCGAGCAAAAAATGCTCGGCAAAATGTTCGGTGTCGAGCAACTAATGTTCGGGAAAATGTTCGGTGTCGAGCAAAAAATGCTCGGCAAAATGTTCGGAGTCGAGCAAAATATGTTCGGTGTCGAGCAAAATATGTTCGGAGTCGAGCAAATAATGCTCGGGAAAATGTTCGGAGTCGAGCAACTAATGTTCGGGAAAATATTCGGTGTCGAGCAAAAAATGCTCGGCAAAGTGTTCGGAGTCGAGCAAAAAATGCTCGGGAAAATGTTCGGAGTCGAGCAAAAAATGTTCGGTGTCGAGCAAAAAATGCTCGGGAAAATGTTCGGTGTCGAGCAAAAAATGCTCGGCAAAATGTTCGGTGTCGAGCAAAAAATGTTCGGAGTCGAGCAAAAAATGCTCGGCAAAATGTTCGGGGTCGAGCAAAATATGTTCGGAGTCGAGCAAAAAATGCTCGGCAAAATGTTCGGTGTCGAGCAACTAATGTTCGGGAAAATGTTCGGTGTCGAGCAAAAAATGCTCGGCAAAATGTTCGGAGTCGAGCAAAATATGTTCGGTGTCGAGCAAAAAATGTTCGGAGTCGAGCAAAAAATGCTCGGCAAAATGTTCGGAGTCGAGCAAAATATGTTCGGAGTCGAGCAAAATATGTTATATGTTCGGAGTCGAGCAAAAAATGCTCGGTAAAATGTTCGGAGTCGAGCAAAATATGTTCGGAGTCGAGCAAAAAATGCTCGGCAAAATGTTCGGAGTCGAGCAAAATATGTTCGGAGTCGAGCAAAAAATGCTCGGGAAAATGTTCGGTGTCAAGCAAAAAATGCTCGGCAAAATGTTCGGTGTCGAGCAAAAAATGCTCGGCAAAATGTTCGGTGTCGAGCAAAAAATGTTCAAAGTCGAGCAAAAAATGCTCTGCAATATATTCGGAGTCGAGCAAAAAATGCTCGGGAAAATGTTCTGTGTCGAGCAAAAAATGCTCGGCAAAATGTTCGGAGTCGAGCAAAAAATGCTCGGGAAAATGTTCGGAGTCGAGCATAATATGTTATATGTCAGATCATTTGCCTATATTTATTAAATGTTATTTAGGTATTGTGAAGTCAAAGTGATGATATGATGATATGATGGTATGATGCCTAGGGTACCGCGTAGTGCAGTTTATTGGGGTGAAAGAAATGAGTCGCAAATACGTAGTTACGAGGCTTTGTGTAATAGTAGACTAAAAGCTATTGATTTCCCACAAGAACTCATTAGTTGTGGTCATGGATCGTGTACTTTGGCTGAACATAACTTAATTATTGATAAACTATATGCCAGTATTGTTCATAGCTTATCAGAGGCTGCGGCACTGTCTCATGAAAAGAAACAAACCAGATGCAACAGACGTAAAAATCTGTGCGGATGGAATAAACATGTTAAGGAGGCTCACCGTAAAGCTCGGTTAAGTTATAATTTGTGGTTACTTCATGAATGTCCGATCTCAGGTATTGTTTTCTCAGGTAAGTCGCTTGAAATGGTGTCAAGACAACCAAGACCAAATCAGAATGGATATAATAGCTAACCAGCATGCGTCTAAAAATTTTGTACAGTTTTGGAAGTCCACACGTAAAATGGATGTTAAGCCGAGCCTTCCGGTGAGTGTGGGAGGTTTGAGTGACCCGTTGGAAATCGCAAATATGTTCAAGGATCATTTTAAGGTGCGATCGCCACTTGGGTCAACTGCGGTTCTTGGTGCTGACCCTAGTGAGCTGGCAGACGGACCTCTGCTACAGGTATCGTCTAAGCTAATTAAGTCAATTATTAAGGATATGAGCAGAGGTAAGTCTCCAGGTCACGACGGGCTAAGTATTGAACATTTAAAGTATGCGGGATATCATTTGCCTAGATTTCTTTCAATGTTTTATTCATTATGTATAAGTCACTCATACCTTCCAGCACCTCTAATGAAAACAGTAGTGGTGCCTATCATTAAGAATAAGACTGGGGACATTTCGGACAAGGAAAACTATCGCCCAATATCCTTAGCTACAATTCTGGCCAAAGTGCTTGACAGTGTGCTTGATACAAGTTTAAATAACTACTTAGACTTTCACGATGCTCAGTTCGGTTTTAGGCCCGGGCTTTCTACAGAAAGCGCCATTTTAAGTCTCAAGCACACAGTAGTATTACACCAAGCGCAAAACGCCGGTGTACGCCTGTTTTCTAGATTTGTCCAGGGCTTTTGACCTTGTGTCTTATGATGTCCTTTGGAGGAAACTGTCAGACAGGGGTGTACCGGCTGCAGTAATAAATATCTTCAGATATTGGTATGCTCATCAAGGGAATGTTGTGAGATGGTCCAACGCTTTGTCCGAGTCTTATGTAATGCAGTGTGGGGTAAGACAGGGAGGGCTGTCATCCCCCAAGCTCTTTAACCTTTACATTAATGACCTCATTGTCGGACTCAGCAGTTTACGTGTTGGTTGTCGAGTTGGGGGTATAAGTATCAACAACATTAGCTACGCTGATGATATGGTGTTGCTGGCTCCGACAGCGGGGGCTATAATGAAGATGCTGGGAGTTTGTGAGTCGTATGTAACGGCTCATGGACTTCATTATAATGTAAAAAAATGTAAGTATATTGTCTTTGGGGACACCGGTGGGCATCCCAAGTGTACATCGTCTATTACTCTGAATGGAATCGATGTGGAAAGGGTTAATACATTTAAGCACCTAGGGCATATGCTTGCTGATGATCTCAAGGACAATATAGATATAGAGAGGGAGCGCAGAGCGTTGGCGATCAGAAGTAATATGCTGGCTCGTAGGTTTGCTCGTTGTAGTAAACAAGCTAAGATCACGCTTTTTAAAGCTTATTGCCAAAATTTCTACACGAGCGGTCTATAGGTTAGCTATACAGGCAGATCGCTCAATGCTTTGCGCATCCTTTATAATAATGCTTTTAGGATGATGTTAAAACTGCCACGTTTCTGTAGTGCCTCAGGTATGTTCGCTGAAGCTCATACTGATGACTTTTGGGCAGTTCAGCGCAAAAAAACAGCATCTCTTTTAGGTAGGGTAAGAGGCAGTCGTAACAGCATCCTACAGACGGTGGCCGAAAATTATGCGGCTCCTATCATGAGGCACTTTGTGGGTATACTTGTCGGTGCAAATCGGCGTGTGTACGCATAGACTGCCTCTTGATATTTACATAGATTTTAGAATAGATTTAGGTACTAACATTAGAATTAAGCTCTTACTAACAACTTATGGATCTTTGTAATCTGATATTTAATTAAATAATAATAATAATAATTAAAATTGGTGCAGCCGTTCTTGAGTTAGAAATGATGTTAATAACACGATTCGATTTCGATTTATATATAAATATTTATATTTATGTTGACAAAGGACACAATAATTTAACAAAATTATAGGTTCGTCTTATTTAGAAAAACATTGACTTTTCAATATATAATTTAAACATAATACTAGGAAAGTTTGATTCACAGTTTAATAAATCCATCATGGCTACTTCAAAAATATCGTCTGAACAATCCTTTTAACGAAAAACTGAAAGCTGAGAGAATTTTAATAACGATTCATGGAAATGAAATTTATATTGAAACCCGACGTTAGTTCAAACAGCGAACCGGTTCAAAGTTTACTTACATTAAGAAAACAAAAGTTGCGATTTTAGCGCGCTGTGTGCAACTCTATCGTAAAAATTAATCGGATTTTGAGTAGGTATAAATTCGTGATTATTAAAAATCATAATTTAACCCTTAGAAGCCTGATTTTCTAAATTAAATTGTAAATAATATCTATGTGTTCACTGCAGGCGCTAGATAATGGAAAAAATAATAAAAAAAATCACAATGCATATTCTATAATTTTTAAAAAAAAAAAGATACAGGTATCAATTTTGATACTTCAGGCATTAAAGCCATAAATATGTCGGATTACCTAATAATGTTCTTAGGCATGAAATAATGTGAAAAATTGATTATTTTTATTATCACATAAATAAACTTTACACTTTTTACAAATCCAAGATGTATACAATTGTTGTATTTACATTTATTTCTAGAATTCATAAATAATTTCTCATGTCCAACACGATCGTAACGTACGTCAGTAGAGGGTAGGACTTGTACACCCGCCCGTGGTCTTTTAGACGGTTCAGGGATCTCTTCTCGTCGACTGTTGGTACTTGGTCGTCCCCTTTTATTTTCCGAGCGACTTTGATACCGACATAAGGTGTCAGCAAGCTCGGTTCTGAAGTCAGCTAACCTCATAATATGCTTTTGGGATTCACTGTATTCACCTTTCTGTACAGCAATCAAGCATTTATCACACTCATGTCCAAGAGGTGATAGAAAAGCCTTGTTGTCCATTTTCTTGACTTTATGCGAATGCGATATCGACCAATGAAGCTGTCCATTAGACAACGCCTCCCATATGAGCATTATATTCCTTTATGACCCGAGGACACGATATTTGAACATTCGTCTTTAGTTTTTATTCGTAACGTGTTATAGTATCTGCTGGTTCAGCTCCAACATAGGTGGAAAGCAAAAAAACTTGCTTATTGTCTTTCGAGCTTGTTGTCGAAAATTCTTTGCCTTCAAAAGATGCAACGTTTTCATGGTATGTGTCTCTGGGTACGGTAGACTTCAGGAATTCCATTTTCTCTGGGAACTTGCAAGATTTACCAAGCCTGTTTCTCTGTACAGTGCCAAGACAATATTTGGTCAAGTAATATAGCAGAAGAAAATTGGTATAAAAATTGTCAAAGTAAATTATGTGATTATTGTGCCTTGACTGGCCGTAACAATCGAATAACTCTATTCGATACTGCTTAGAGGTCTGGTTCGCCAGGTAAGTGTTCATTGTTCTTCGCTCCAGAGTAAACCTCAAAACTGTACGCATACCCAGAAAGAGAGCATAAAACATATAATTTGAATCCCTACTTGTGAAAGAAATTGATAACAAAAGTAATATCAACACCAAATCAAGCAGAATAATAACAAAAATGTATCTTTACATCCAAAAATATGTTTAGCGTAATAATAAGTAGTAGAAAATAATCAGATTCATTCAGCCCGGAATGCCTGAAGTATCAAAATTGATACACACAAAAACAGCACGATTTTCTTCAAACAAAGAAGGTAATCTAAAAAATAATATTTATTCTGTAAAAATAAGATATTCAATGACCTAAATCTAAAACGTATTTTTATTATTTGCAAGAAGAAAATTTATCAAAGGTAAACTGCGCAAAACTTTTTCGTATACCTAGTATGTTCACTTCATCAATACGGCGGGAAAACAAAATGTCATAAATAATAATCAAATAATGTTGATAGCTGACTTTTTTATTTTTCTCGAAAGGGCACTATGCAATAATGTTATACATACAGAATAAAATAAAATAAAAAAACTAATTGCAAGTGTACATTCGATTTAAAAGTTTGGTATCAAATTTGATACTTAGGGTATTTAAGGGTTAAAAATGGAATTCTCAACTGCGAGTTCGGATCCGTATAATATTTTTTTTAATGTGACTTGTGAACTTCACGAGCTTTTTAATTTTTAATGGAATAACTTAATATTAATCCTCATATTAGTACACAACTGAGCATGCTATATTACTTTTTACTGAAAGAAACTAGTTTCCTGTCAAAACCAATACACTACTTTTTTATATGGTATTTATTTTCCTTTAGTTGAATATGATACGAAAATGAGGCTCGGCTGGAAAGTCTAGGGACATATAATATACTTATATAAACATTCTATAATTTGTGAAAAAAATTTGTATACTCAAACTGCACTACGACATATGTTTTCCTTGAAAATTGTCCATAATGCCGTTGTCTTTGTAAACTTTTAAGAAGGTAATGAGACTATAAAGATAATATGTACTTAAGATAAAAGTTGATAAAAACCTTCTGTTAAAAAAAGTGAGTTATATACTTGTCTCTTATATTTAAAAAAATTGTTAACTAACGAGGTTGTGAAAATAATTCATAAAAAGGAAATAATCTTTATGCCACGAACTGCACCGCAAATGATAATCCCCGGTTTTATGTTTCATTTTGATTTACCTTTTATACAGATTTGGAATCCAGTAGGATTAACTTAAATAAACGCTAAAGATGCTATTAATTGCTATGGCCTGGTGAATAGCGTAGTCCTAGACTGAACGCGATGGCGGAGCACTGAGAACTCCCTTTTTGGGACCTTATGGCAAGTCATACTAAAATTAAAAATTTCTTTGTAAAGTAATTTTTTATATAATATATTTTTATGGAACGATTTTTTTTATTTATTAAGGTCATTAACGTTAAAGATGAATTGATTTTTAGGTCGACCTAGGCGAACGTACCACGACCAGTTCGGGGACGTTCTTCAAAAGGGCTAGGTCAAAAGTACTCGAAACCGACGAGTGAGTATGAAAGCATTGATGAAAGTGGAAGAAGAGAAAGTGGTGAAAGTGGATCGGAGCATATGGAATTCCGTGCTAGAGATCACACCTCTTTACCCCAATGGGATAGAGGCGTGATGTATATGTTTGTATGATTTTTAGTTAGTTTTCTACATTGACATAGTATTAATAAGGTTTTTAAGAACAATGACTATTGACACAATGAATGAAAAAAATGCTTAATTGTAAAAATAACTATATATTTTTTTATTATTATACTATATTAACTACGAATCTATGTAGTTTGAAGTTATTTTTGGTAATTGTGATTATTATCATAGCTTTTTTACTATCGTAGGTTAACAAACAAACAAAATTTTATTTTTAAAATCTCATTATATTATAAGCGTCTTTCTCAAGTGTGGCGACTGCTTTGTAACAATCTTTATGAGTTGAGAGTTCCTGCTGTATTATTTTACACTGAAGTGAACTAACGAGTTTCTTAGCGACAGATTTCGGTATTAAGGTTACATTTTCATGGAAATTTCATAAAATATTTCCGTTTTACATTTGAATTGGCTTGGGCGCTTAAATGTGGTTTTCATTATTTTTTTATCTGAGATGTCGACTATTATAATAATTAGAGTTATAAAAATAACTGCTACTATAATAATTACTAATAAACACTTTTACACTTATTCATTTATTCGAGACAACACGAATGTAAATATTAGTACAACAATAATAACATCAACATAAAAAAATTCATCATGTCAACTTCATTTGGGACAATTTAAACACATACTTAAACATACGACAATCATTATTCAAATGTTGAATCTGATTATTAGCGTTACATACTCGTAGATTGTGATTCTGTAATTTTCACGAATTAAATCTAAATATATACGCTAATGGCCGTTTTCTTCTGTTCAATAAACAAGTCAGTTACTTTTCCAAATAATTACTGGGTATATTGAGACATATTTTTTCATACGTAATCATAAAAAAAAGAAAAAAATAGATTAAGGAAAGTTCATTGACATACCCAGCAATTGCTAGAGGGAAATTTAATTCCAATCCTCCGTAAATTCATGCGGTGTTTGTCCAGACTCGATTGAAATCGCTCGAACATAAATATTCCACACTTTATTTACCGCTTTTCATTGCTTTACGGTTAATCAAATGCAAGTATAAATTATGTTTGCAGATGTGCCTTAGATAAAAATGTTTGCCTCCTTTGAGGAAAAAAATAAAAAACAAATATAATATTTATTTGCAAAAACATAGTAGAAGTAAGGTAGGCAGAATGGCAACCCCATATTTCGCCTGTAAATTTGCCAAAATTCTTACTGAAAAGTCGTAAAACAATTTAGTTTTGATTCGATTGCGATAATTCGTAGGCAAAAAATAGGGAATAGTAAAAATATAACAGGGCAATATAGTCGGAAGCATATTATTCAGGTAATAATATTATGTTAATAGGAAACCCACTTTAGTAATATATCCTTTGCTTATCATTGCTTGAATTATGGATGACGACGCTAGTCAGAGATTTCGCTATCACCTCGGTGGTATATATTACGTTTTTCAGGAAAGGAATGTTAAGAATTTAGGAAGAAATCGTAAGAGCGTCAGTTATATTTTCTACTAGCGATTCGCCCTGGCTTCCCATGGGTGCAATGTAGATGTACCTACTATACGTATAAACAAAAATAAAACGAATCGAGTTGTTTTTGAGTTAAATCGTAACAAACAAACAAATCTTACCTCTTTAAAATATTAATAAAAAAAATAAGCCTTTATTTACTGCTTCTTACAAAGTTTTACCATTTCTTATGTAAATTATTATTTACTATCTATTATCTATATACTATTATTATCTATGATTATCTATTAACTAATTTATCTAGTAGCAAAATAGGTATTTTAATATATATCGGCAAACGGTGAAACGCTTGTCTTTCAAAGGCCTCCTCTAATGTTTTTCCACTTTGTCCTGTCCCTTGCGATTTATAATATTAGTATAGATTATTTTGTTAAGACTTTGGACAGCGATGCTTTAGGAATGCCTGCAGTATCCAACCTGCCAAATAAGCTTTGGGTGGTCCCTGAGCTTATTTGGCAGGGTTCTTCTAAAAAGTACGAACGATATTCTTTAAAGAGAAAGTGTGGTATCACTGGAACGTTTGTTATCATTCTAACTCAAAATGTTTTATCAAAGAAATTTCTTTAAAATTTTGCATTAACCTTAAAAAAATATAATAGTTAAAATATGTGCTGAATATGCTAGCCTTAGCCAACACACAAACACTTATTCCGTTTCCACTATCATTCATTGTGCCTATACTGTAGGGATTTAAATGTCTCTCTTCAATTGGCGGCTGTACAGTGTACAATGTACATACGTAAGACTTGTGTTATATCTATGTCCTGCGATAAATCAAGTGAAAAAATGTGCAGAATATAAAATTTTAATTTTATAAAAACGAAACCATCCAGGTTTTTAGCTGTTGTGTTGCTGTCTTTGCTGTTAACAAAAATAATCAAAAAAGCTACGTTTAAAATACTTAAATAACTTTTCACGGCAACAGAAACGAGCATTATATTTAAACTTTAAACCTCATTAAGCTTTCCTATTTACGGTGTAATGTCGAACAGAAAACCTATTATCTTTCTAAAAGCATTTTAATTTATACCACTAATGAAGACGTTCCGAGCATGTCTAGGCATTGAGGGAAGACAACGCGACGCGACGTAATTTCCGCTTTTTAGTTTCAAAGAGATCACCGGTCTCTGTTCTCCTACTATGAGATTTAGATTAAAATTATTGAGATTATTATTATTAACAAAATATTTTTTAATTAATTCGCAACTTAATACATTTCCAAAATATGGTTAGGAATGTAATACAAAACAAGTAAATATTACTTTAAGTAAGGCCAAAGTTGACAACTCACTATAAACTTTGTAATGATCGGTGTAGCGAAGATCTTTAAAGCAAGGAGTCGTGGGTTATATTACAGTTATCCAGGAATGACTCTAAATGGTACACTTTATCCTTAGTTCTGGCCACACCGAGAATTAAGTTAATGTGAAGAAAGTCGAATTCTATACAGGTAAGTAACTCATTGTTCATATATCTAAAACATGAAGTGAATATTTTATTCAATATATATTCGGAATAATACGTACTACGTTAGAATGATCTTGTACACAGAATAGATAATCTATTCCGTGGTCTTGTCGCTGAGGTAACTTATAATGTGCCAAAAATTTTACAAAAGCTACTTAAAAATAATTATGCGACTATGACCTTTTCGAATAAAGCTTAAAGAAAATTGCTTAAAGATGAAAAAAAAATACAAATTATGGTTATTCGAGAACAGATAGTAATGATCAAAGGAACCACTTTGACAAACACGGATGAGCTCAGAATTGGTTCCGCTGTTTAGTCGCCTGATTGTTTCCCATTCGCTTTATTTGTAAGAACACGACAGGACGTAGTTAATTTGCGTCTTAAATTCGAGTGTGGTAGGGGCTTTATTGAATCAAATCGACTTTTGTTGTAGAAAGTAATATAGTGATTGAGTGAAATTTTTCGAGAGATCTTCTTTTACTTTAATCCATTATTATATGCCAAAAACCTATGATAGATAAGATTATAATTGAATTCCCGAGTCCCCTAGTGGGGCATGGGGCAGACCCATTTCTGTGTCTGTTTCATTGATCATTTTTCTTTATGATGATCAGCCTACTATGCCCTGCCCAACCGAAACATTACTTTTAAATCTTTACTCGGAATTCGAACCCAGGACCTCTGGTGCTA
The DNA here is from genome assembly GCA_905404175.1 of Anthocharis cardamines. Lineage (NCBI taxonomy): Eukaryota > Metazoa > Arthropoda > Insecta > Lepidoptera > Pieridae > Anthocharis > Anthocharis cardamines. The sequence continues at coordinate 11,091,574 of FR989952.1, read as the reverse complement.
AATGCATCGCCCTGATCACTGTGCCACAAATACGGTCGTTGAATCCATCTATTATACAATACAGGTAATTTATGTATTTATGTTAGTTTTTCTTCTTAATTAATTATCCGCCACAGAAAACTAGTCAATGATGCGCTGTTGACTTACTTTTTACTTCGAGCATTCCGAAATCCATAGACAGGCTGAAAAGCGCAGTGCACTTCAGGGTTTTTCCATCTATGAACGGTGGTTCGTTACCCGGTCGGAATTTCGATATTCCTCTCATCCATTTAATTTCTGAATTGACCGGATATGGGGAAGACATGTTTATAGAAAATCCCTTTACGTATCCAAGTACCAGTACGCTCAGAGAAACCTATAGCTAGAAAGTCAATATCTCAAAACCTCATGTTTATTTTTACGAAAATATCGTAAACGATCCGTATAATCCTAATATCTCGTTTAATAATAATCTTCAATACACTCGAGATCACCTCGTAACAGGAGTAATGGTGAAATTGGCAATATCTTTGTTTTCAATTTCAATCTTGAAGCAGAAATCGATAGCCCGGGGGCTCGTCAAGATTACTGGGGTCTGGGGATCTGGGGTGCTAGGACATAGAACCCTCGTTTTTAATATACGAAGGCTCCAGGCACCGCTTTTATCAGGAAATGGAGAAATGTGCATTTTTGATGAGATTTCGATTGTATGAAATTATATCCGTAATTTGCGTTATTCTTGAATCTTACATTGATTTTTATGTATATACTATAACAAAAAACTGCAACTACTAATATTAAAATAAGAAAGTGAGTTTGTGATTTATAATGTTTTGAATAAAAATAAGGAGATTAAGGTTTCTTTGTTTTTTTACGATTTAACTCAAAAACTATTGGACCGATTTTAATAATTCATTCACCAATAAAAAGCTACATAATCAGCGAGTAACATAGGTTGTGTGTGTTTGTTTGTGTATAGTACATCTACATTGCACCCGTGTGAAGCCGGGGCGTGTTGCTAGTACATTAGTTTCATATAAATAAATAAAAAAAAAATTTGTTGTGCTATGTTTATGCCGGAAAAAATACAATGATTAACCACGCTAGAAAATTGTGGTTAACTATTACAATTTAAAAAATATTAGTTACCTATATATATGTATATTTATAGATTATGGAAAGGCAACCGAATATTAAAAAGTTAAAAGAGTGTAAAGCCGGTAAAAATATTGGCGGTTTAATAATAAAAAAATTCAAATTACGCTTAATAATGGTGGAAAAGCAACCGAATAAATTACAATCTATTAACAATTTTTAATATTCCCGCAGTCCCAATCGCTCATTGTATAAATGAACTGTATCGAAAATTTCATTAAACGTTAAATGGAATGAACGAGAATTTTACACTCGAAAAAATTTCAAAGAACTCCACGTGTACTCAATATTGCTTTATAAAGACCGCATTATTTTGTGTTTATTGGGGCCTTGTTTGTATATCATTCTAATTTTTTGGACCAATTTATATGTAATTGGTTGAATGGCTGAACCATGTATCGTCTTTTTGTTTAGGTATAAATAAATCTAATTTACTAAGGTTAGATCCAAGGAGCAATTGAACAATTTCTGATTCAACTGTTGTATAAGGTAATTGTTATTGGTTTTTGTAAATAGATTTCTGTATGTATATGTTTTTGGTTTCAATTCTACTATATTTTATTTTTTGTATTATGTTCAACTTGTAATTTTAAAATTAATTTATATTTTCTTGTATGTAATATTTTTGTTTATTAGTCATACTTTATTTATATATTTTTGTACATCACTATTGCATTAGGCATACCTGTAATAGTCGATATGATATAAAAATCTATAAATAGTGTTTCCTGAAATATGGTTACAAAAACTATAAAAAAAAACAAAAACAATTAAAACCTAGTTCCAATCCTTGCGTCTCCGGTGCGTTTTGGAAAGCGCGTTGCATTTAGTAGGTACCTACTGGAGGTCCCTTTCGAATCCTGTGGAAATAAGATTTAAATAAAATTCGTTTTAGTTAGGGTCACCTACTTACCTGTAAAGAAAACAGATCAGTGGAACAGACAAAGAAATGTGTCTGTCCCATGCCCCACTAGGGGTCTCGGAAATTCACTTCCAATCCTTGATTTCTATACTCAGATCATAAATGAGACAGTCCAATGGCCTTTTTTCAAAAAAATCTATCTAACTATATAAATTCGCTATTTTAAAATATAACTCAAAATACATATAATATAGGAATCTCTAGAGTATTTAAATAAAATACTGTATACCGGATTAAAACGCGATTTATTATTTAAATTATTTATCCCGACGTTTCGGATGCTTTTCAGCAACCGTGGTCGCGGGAGACTGAAAGATGACAGTTGTCTTATATTTGAAATGTCACAAAGTTGCCATATTTAATTCAATTAAATTAAAAAAAAAAAAAATATAATCTATTAATTTAGGTAACACAATGTACACCTATGAACGTGAATAAAAAATAATACATATTAAATTACTAATATTACTAATATTAAATGCTTCTAATTTTACATTTACTACCAGTTCACAAATCAAGGGCGTAGAGCGTACGAGAAGAACTGGCAAGAAACTCGCCGCCACTCTTTTTAATCGCCAAGTTTTTGTTTTACAATCATTACATATTAACGCCATCTATTCCTACGGAGTTGATATTTACTGTAATTTTCTATATTATGACAATATTGACTAACGGTGTCCTCTTGTTTTTTAGTATGTTTGATTTGGGGCTTTAGATTTTTAATTACTGGATCCCAGGTGTTAGAAAGTCTCAAACCATCTTCTCTATTGAAGTTAGGATGTTTTTTAATTTCAATAGCCTCACGTACTAGTCTGGGAAAGAATCTACTTTCTCTTGCAAGGATTTTCGGTTGGTCGAAACGTATGTAGTGGTTTGGTTTATCCAGAGTGTGTTCACATACTGCTGATTTAGAGTGACGTCTGTGTTTGATATCCGCAATGTGTTCCTTAAGTCGGTTTGAAATGCTACGTTTAGTTTGCCCAATGTAGGATAAAACACAGTCACAAGCCAGTTTATATACACCTGGATCTTGCAAAGGAATATTACTTTTTATTGGTCTCAAGAATTGTTGAATCTTCTTGTGCGGCTTGAAAACTGTATTAATAGAAGCTCGTTTTAAGATTCTTCCAATCCTGTCTGTAACACCCTTCACATAAGGCAGGTAGGCTGGTAGACGTTGTACTGTTTGTGGTTTATTCCTGTTTCTGTGATGCTGTGGAGGCACCCGCAGCTTGTTGTCACGGAGTACCCGCTTAACATGCTGCAGTTCCCCGTTGAGGTGGGCAGCATCACAGAGGCGGTGGGCTCTCTGAAACAAACATACACCGACAGAAGAGAGTTGGCAAGGGTGGTGGTGGGAATCACCATTGAGGTACCTATCAGTATGGGTTATTTTTCTAAACACAGTATGGCCAAGTGTACCATCCCCTCCCCGAACCACTAAAATGTCTAGAAAGGCCAGTGAGTTATTATTCTCCTTCTCCATAGTGAATTTAATGTTACTGTGTATGGAGTTAAGGTGGTCTAGAAATACAGATATGTGTTCCGTGGGCAGAATAGTAAAGGTATCGTCTACATATCGCTTGTAAAGCCTCGGTTTAACCGGGCTTGTGGCTAGGGCTCTTTCTTCGAAGTCCTCCATAAAAATGTCAGCGACAACAGGTGAGACACACAACACATTGCGGATATCAAACACAGACGTCACTCTAAATCAGCAGTATGTGAACACACTCTGGATAAACCAAACCACTACATACGTTTCGACCAACCGAAAATCCTTGCAAGAGAAAGTAGATTCTTTCCCAGACTAGTACGTGAGGCTATTGAAATTAAAAAACATCCTAACTTCAATAGAGAAGATGGTTTGAGACTTTCTAACACCTGGGATCCAGTAATTAAAAATCTAAAGCCCCAAATCAAACATACTAAAAAACAAGAGGACACCGTTAGTCAATATTGTCATAATATAGAAAATTACAGTAAATATCAACTCCGTAGGAATAGATGGCGTTAATATGTAATGATTGTAAAACAAAAACTTGGCGATTAAAAAGAGTGGCGGCGAGTTTCTTGCCAGTTCTTCTCGTACGCTCTACGCCCTTGATTTGTGAACTGGTAGTAAATGTAAAATTAGAAGCATTTAATATTAGTAATATTAGTAATTTAATATGTATTATTTTTTATTCACGTTCATAGGTGTACATTGTGTTACCTAAATTAATAGATTATATATTTTTTTTTTAATTTAATTGAATTAAATATGGCAACTTTGTGACATTTCAAATATAAGACAACTGTCATCTTTCAGTCTCCCGCGACCACGGTTGCTGAAAAGCATCCGAAACGTCGGGATAAATAATTTAAATAATAAATCGCGTTTTAATCCGGTATACAGTATTTTATTTAAATGTGTGATACTCGCGTTAATAAAAGACAATATTATGTGCACCAGTACGGACTGGAAAATGCTAATAAAATTCGACGGTTAGAATACAAGAAGACAAAGGCGGCACGTCTCCTGACATCGTTGAACTTCCTCAAGAAATGTCGAGACAATAACATCATCCCAGTTTGTGTACAAATCGCGCCGAAAAAGGACATAGCTGGGAGCGCCGGTATTCTCAAAAATGCAAGTCACAAGTTGCTATTAAAACTAATTGCCAACCACAGATCAGATATACAACGGCAAAATTTTGATATCCAAAATGAAACAAATAATTTACGGGAAATCTTATCGGAAACAGATTGGCAACAGTGCATAAATATATTAAATAGTCGTGCTCGTAACAAATTTAACATCTATAAAGAAAAACAAATAAAAAAGTTTGAAAAATTAACCGACAAATTTAACAAAACATCATACAGGTTTCCGAACACCAATGACGTTGACAGTCAATGTCCAAAAACAGTTGTCAATCTGTCAAAACAAACATTAGATAAATCAACCATTGAGGTACTAAATAAAGGCCTTAATTTTGCTCCTGCGCCGCGTAAAATACCCTGTGAAGAAATAGTCAGCTACGTTGAGGAATGTATCTACAAGAACACGATTCCTAAAGACGATGCGGAGGCAATCCGGCAAGATATTTCGTGCATATTACGAACTAGCAAGCCGCCAAAACCTAACATCTCTCGTGCGGAATCAATGGCTCTAAAACAACTACGAGCCAATGAAGATATCATAGTACTCCGAGCGGACAAGGGAAACGCGACGGTCGTGATGGATACGTCAGATTATGAACACAAAATGTCCCAGATCCTTGCAGATGTTTCCACCTACAAGAAAGTTGAAAAAGACCCAACAAACAAGGTAATAAAAAAGACATCTGAATTGATCAATAAACACAAAAAGACACTTAATCTTGACAGTAAATTCCTCACACCTGCATGTGCAAAGCCTCCAAAAATGTATGGGTTACCAAAAATTCACAAAATAAACACACCCTTAAGACCTATAGTGAGCCAGATTGACACACCTACACATAAACTGGCTCAACACATAGCTAAAGTACTTTCTCCCCTCAGAGGGAACAGTAGTGCTCATGTTAAAGACTCACACCATTTTGTTGAAACTATTAAAGATCTCAAACTTTCCAACAATGAGACCATGGTAAGCTTTGACATTGAGTCTCTTTTTACAAATATTCCTGTATCGGACTGTCTAAATATTGTTAAGAAAAGGTTATCAGAACACAACATGTCACCAGAATATGCAGATATTTTAGAACATTGTTTAACATCTGGCTACCTAACGTGGAATAGTGAATTCTATATACAGGTTGATGGGGTGGCTATGGGCTCTCCAGTCTCACCTGTTGTCGCTGACATTTTTATGGAGGACTTCGAAGAAAGAGCCCTAGCCACAAGCCCGGTTAAACCGAGGCTTTACAAGCGATATGTAGACGATACCTTTACTATTCTGCCCACGGAACACATATCTGTATTTCTAGACCACCTTAACTCCATACACAGTAACATTAAATTCACTATGGAGAAGGAGAATAATAACTCACTGGCCTTTCTAGACATTTTAGTGGTTCGGGGAGGGGATGGTACACTTGGCCATACTGTGTTTAGAAAAATAACCCATACTGATAGGTACCTCAATGGTGATTCCCACCACCACCCTTGCCAACTCTCTTCTGTCGGTGTATGTTTGTTTCAGAGAGCCCACCGCCTCTGTGATGCTGCCCACCTCAACGGGGAACTGCAGCATGTTAAGCGGGTACTCCGTGACAACAAGCTGCGGGTGCCTCCACAGCATCACAGAAACAGGAATAAACCACAAACAGTACAACGTCTACCAGCCTACCTGCCTTATGTGAAGGGTGTTACAGACAGGATTGGAAGAATCTTAAAACGAGCTTCTATTAATACAGTTTTCAAGCCGCACAAGAAGATTCAACAATTCTTGAGACCAATAAAAAGTAATATTCCTTTGCAAGATCCAGGTGTATATAAACTGGATTGTGACTGTGGTTTATCCTACATTGGGCAAACTAAACGTAGCATTTCAAACCGACTTAAGGAACACATTGCGGATATCAAACACAGACGTCACTCTAAATCAGCAGTATGTGAACACACTCTGGATAAACCAAACCACTACATACGTTTCGACCAACCGAAAATCCTTGCAAGAGAAAGTAGATTCTTTCCCAGACTAGTACGTGAGGCTATTGAAATTAAAAAACATCCTAACTTCAATAGAGAAGATGGTTTGAGACTTTCTAACACCTGGGATCCAGTAATTAAAAATCTAAAGCCCCAAATCAAACATACTAAAAAACAAGAGGACACCGTTAGACAATATTGTCATAATATAGAAAATTACAGTAAATATCAACTCCGTAGGAATAGATGGCGTTAATATGTAATGATTGTAAAACAAAAACTTGGCGATTAAAAAGAGTGGCGGCGAGTTTCTTGCCAGTTCTTCTCGTACGCTCTACGCCCTTGATTTGTGAACTGGTAGTAAATGTAAAATTAGAAGCATTTAATATTAGTAATATTAGTAATTTAATATGTATTATTTTTTATTCACGTTCATAGGTGTACATTGTGTTACCTAAATTAATAGATTATATTTTTTTTTTTTTAATTTAATTGAATTAAATATGGCAACTTTGTGACATTTCAAATATAAGACAACTGTCATCTTTCAGTCTCCAGCGACCACGGTTGCTGAAAAGCATCCGAAACGTCGGGATAAATAATTTAAATAATAAATCGCGTTTTAATCCGGTATACAGTATTTTATTTAAATGTGTGATACTCGCGTTAATAAAAGACAATATTATCTCTAGAGTAACTTATTTGAACTTCGCGGGATATTATGATAGGGTTTGAAGTTATCAAAAACAAGTTGGGGCGGAAACTTCCGGAAAGGTTTATCCCGACATTAGTATTCGCGAAGTTGTAAAAGAAAACATTTAAGAAGAGCGCCATATGTAAGCTTCGCATGCACGTGTGGTAACATCGCAGTAAGTTTTTTTACATAATATGTAGTTTTTTTAAGATTAAGGTGCGTTCCAACTGATCAAAGCTGAGGTGACTGGAATGAATTTCAAATCAAAATATTTTAATGAAGCAAGAGTCTATTTCTAATTTTGGTGTTATGACTTTTATTAAATATTTATTGTCATCATTTTCACAACATAGTATGTTATAGGTATTTTATGTGTAATTATTAAGGCAAGAATATTATCTTTGAGAGAAAACTATATTTTGTAGAATAGTATTTTACAATGCTATAATATTTGTTTATATGTATATAAAAAAGTCGAGCTATTTCCATCAAAAGTCTAAAACATTGGGTGGCGCGCTGTAAACGACTTCCGGTGATATGAAATGAGATTGTAAATTACATAATATCGTATGTACGAATATAAAACCTTTAAAAGCTATTAAAAAAGGGTTTACTTCTTTAAAACTACAAACAACATAAACATTAAAACAAGTTATCTCTGAAACACAATTATTAGTAAGGTATTTTAAGGTCTATTACTAAGTTCTTAAGTTTCACTTTTATAATTCATGTTTGTTTCAGTTCAGAGTAAATATCATTATGTCCAGCTCACAACAGCACTCAGACTGTGGTTTTAGTCATTTATTCACTCTTAGGGGCCGTCTCCAAGAGCGAGAGAATCGCGGCGATGTGAACGTCGTGCCACGTATTTCTATTGTATTATACACTCTCTTAGCATGTCTCTAGACACGGCGATTTTATCGCGGCGATATACGTGGCAAAACGATAACATCGCCGCGATTCTCTCACTCGTGGCCTCTTACGTTAAATGCGTTATAAAACGTTCGATTTTTGAAAACTAGCACGAGTAACTTGCGAGAAAGTATTCATAACGTCAATCTGTCAGTTGTATGAGAAATTATTTCAAATTGCATACTTTCTCGCAAATTGTTCGTGCTACGCCCTCTGGATTATAGAGTCGTTTAGTATCGTATTGTACATGGCAACACTGTAAACAGTCAGTATGATGGCCTCTTTGTGCACTGGGTAGTACTTACCTTGCGTTCAGATGGTTCCCAAGTTCGAGTCCCGCCAGAATTTTTTTTTTAATAATACTAAAATAAAAATATGTCAACAGTGTATGATTTAATGCAGATGAGGTATTTTGTTTACCTCCAAATGAGCAATATTCGTCTATGACATATTTTTTTAAGTCACTTTGATTTTGATTTAAAAAAGTATGGGAATGGATGAGTTGAGCGGGTATGGCACATCCGTCTCTCTGGCCGAACTCACCCCTCATTGTACTACCCCGGGGGTAAACAAGTGCATAAGAAGAATTCCTCTATCTAAAAAAGGCGAATATACCTCATATAAGAAAATAAAATACGTATGATACTTATACGTAAATTAATGTTGCCGAATATATATGTATATCATCATATTATTTTGCTGTAATCAATTCGCAATCATACGCTACATTGATCGTAATCGGATTTATAAGACCTGAACAAATTATTTCAATATTAATAAAACCTATACCAATAATGTATTTTATGTATTGGTGAGCTTGTTTATTGGTTTTGATAAGGTAAATAATGCATCAGTGTTGCAGTGGTGGTGACATCAGATGGGCACAACTCACACTAAGGGCGCCCATAAAAAATAAAAAAAAATAAAAAAATCAGCTTTGTAATGTTCATCTGTCTGATAAAAGAACGGTAACAGAACACATAAATATTTTTTTAAAGATTTTTGTTTGTTCACTCTAATCTCCGAAACTGATGAAAAGCTTTTATGAAAGTAAGCGTAGTCTCAAACAATATACAGGATTTCGTCATCAAAATAGGATGTCGAAAAAAATGTTATCGTCATTTAATGATGACTGCGTGCGAACTAAATCACGGGCACCAGCTAGCAAGTAAAGAAGGAGATTGAAAAATATCTCTTCTACTAAAAATTAAAAAAACTGACGGGCTCGTTTGTTCATTCGGTGCGCATCGATGGGTCGTGGGTTCGAATTCCACCGAGACGACATATTTAGAACTGAACGGGTGGAATATCAAAATTCCGACCGGGTAGCGAACCACCGTTCATAGATGAAGTAAAGGGCATATTGCGCGTTTCAGTTTCAATCTATGAATTTCCAAATACTCGAAGTAAAAATTAGGTCGACAGCGACCTACCATAAAGTGACCTTCATGCTCGTCTGTCGATATCTAACATTAAAAAAAACCCGTGTGTTATATTTTTCCTTTAGTATCACCATTTATAATCAAGATGCATTACTGTATCAGATGTCTGCAAACATACCACGCTGCGGTTAAGGGGTCTACGGTGATTCATCAATTGCCTCCCTTAATGACGTCATTATTGACTTGACGGCCCAACCTCCTATAAGTACCACAAGTACGATTTCGCTATTTGTCATTCAGTCTATGTTTATAGGACCTTCTGAATAAAGTAAGCTATGGCACCACGGGGAGGGCGCTACTGAGACGCGGTAACAACATTGTCCGTATAAAACAGTTATTTAAAAATATTAATAAAGTGAATCCAGTATTAAAAAATACGTACAAGTGACAATTAACCAGTGTTTTTAACTATACAGTGAAGACAAGGTTGTAAGTTAACGATTAATGTGTAAAAACTTTAAAAAACCGATGTGTAAACAAATAGCAAGATACAAGATTTCAAGACTATTCTCGCGTAACCAAAACCTAAAATTCAACCAGTGCCAATCTATTGTGGTGCCTGAGTACAAAACGGGAGTGGAATTTCAACTCTTTTTGAAAAACATAACCTTACATCCGAATGAGTCTGCAATAAATTTCATATTCGTCATTATAACATAAAGTGTTAAACAGCGCCATCTATTGGAAGGGAAGAGCACTACGTTCGAAACCTCACAAGTAAACGAGTCCGTAGTAAATCGTTCGACTTAAGATCTACGTAACTACAATCATACAAGTTTCTTTGATATTTCTACTAGAGGGCGCAACAAGTACCAAAACAAAACAGAATAATGGAGGAAATCATGAAAGTCCTACAAAATATTCAAAAAGATCTGAACGAACAAAAAATAGAAATTCAGAAAAGTGGCGAGAAAGTTACAGAGCAAGTAACACTTAATATAACTAACAAACTAGAAGAGAAATTCACCTTTCTGGAAGAAAGCCATCAAACCTTGAAAGATAAAGTCGAACAACAAGAAAAAAGAATCCAATTTATGGAAAAACAAGCAAGACAGAGAAACATAATTTTCTTCGGTATTGAAGAGGGTGAGACATCCTACCACAACTTAGAAAGCAATATATTGCAATTCATAAGTGAAAAACTGTCCTTAAAAATGGATCGTAGAGATCTTCAGGAAATAACAAGAGTGGGCAAAAAAGGTGATAAGCCGCGACCAATAATTGTAACTTTTTCTACCATCGGTTCAAAAATCAGCATTATCAAGCAAAAAAGATTATTAAAAGACACAAAATATTATCTGAACGAAGATTACCCTAAGTATATATTAGAAAAAAGGAAAGAACTACAAGAAGAAGCAAACAAAGAGCGTGAAAGAGGAAATAAAGTCACGATTAAGTATGATAAGCTGGTTATATTAAAATCAAATAACAAAAGGACACTGGTGACTTCACCAGAGTCAAACCCCAACTCTCAAGCACTAGTTGGTAATAACTACAGTACATCAAGACCCATCAAGAAAAACAGAATAAAACAAACAAACCCAGTTATACAAGGGTCAAATAGTAACTCAGAAAGAGTGCTAAAGCCAAGTATTTTAAGCTACTTAGTAAGCAATAACGGCAATACTCCACATAACCAAATAAACCAAAACAACGACAACACAACCAATAACTCACATTCATAGCAACTAACACCCTCCTCCTCCCTCAACGACGCAACATTCAACCAATACAAACTAAGCAACCAAAACAATCTTCCAACCCGGCTGGTCTCCGTGGAAGATCAAGACCAAAACCCTCTAAAGAAGTTATCGCAAACTTTCCCAATAACAAGAAAGGAGACACAAACACAAAAACTAATCAACTCAACTAAAAAGAAGAAAGATCAACTCTACCTAATAACTTACAACGTCAGAACTTTATCTACTTACGAACGTTTAATCGAACTTAATGAAGCACTCATTAACGTGAAATATGACATAATCGGACTGTGTGAAATAAGGAGGATAGGCACGAAGATAGAAAAATATGATAATTTCATACTGTGCCACACGGGCCATACACCTGGAAAACATGGAGTCGGTTTCATAATAAATAAACCCGCAAGAACTGGATTGAAAGCTTCACTGGCATAAGTGATAGAGTAGTATTATTGAACTTATCATTGATGATTGATGATGGCAGATGATCTGTCAAAAATAGCTGGTACCGGCTGGCCTCAAACGGCTTAGGACAGAGATACGTGGAAATCTTTAGAGGAGACCTTCACCCTCACTTGAGGAGGGGTTCATGCAATCAACCGCTATTATTACTCACATCGATATATGTTCCCAAATTGAGTGGAATACGTGCAGCTACTTAACTTATTTTAGTGATTTTAGTGATATTCTATTGTAAACAATGCATGTACTATTTTTGCATGAAATAAAAGGTTTTTATTTATTTATTATTTATTATGGCACCGCGAGCAAAATTCAAATTCAAAAGAAAAAATTTAAAAGAAAAACATGACAACATTATAATTTAATTATTTAGGAATTCAAAATTTTTCAAAGTCAATTTTATACATGTCAAAACCTATTCATTATTGTTACTATACAGAAATTCATTAATATTATAAAATTGTTTTGTCATTAACCATTTCGTCAACCTTCTTAAAAATAGATGTGTTGGTATTTTTTTAATGTTATCTGAAACTTTATTATAAATTTTGATTGCCATAAATATAGTGCTTTTGCTTGCCACATTTATTCTGCATGTCGGATAATATAAATTATTTTTGCATCTCGTATCAATGAGCGTATTTATATCTCCTTGTTTCTTAAAATATTCAATTGCAATTTCTTTTTTAATGTCAGATATCGACAAACGAGCAAGAGGTTCACTTGATGGTAGGTGATACCTCAGCCACAGAACATCAGGCAGTGATGCGCTGTCGATCTAATTTTTACTTCGAGTATTCGGAAATCTATATGCACTTCACTGTTTTTCCATCTATGAACGGTGGTTTTATTTTAATGCTATAAATATAAATATTTTATATATAATCTGTTTGTCCACTATGGAATCCTAAACTATTAATTCGATTTAATTATTTCACAAACATAGTTAATATACTGTTTAACAGTGCATAATTAAATGGAAAATATTATGTTTGCTTTGTCTGTGCGACGCGATAATTACGTCGACTGATACTAATGTGTTTGATTACTAGCACACCACAAAATAAATGTGATTTAAAACATGGTACAGTAATATCAGGTTTGACACAATGCGATTTCCTAATTTGCAAATGTAACACATTAATTGCCATAGGGGTCACTGGTGACCAGCATCTGATAATTTTAGTAGGGTCATGGGGGCAACAGTTCGTAGTTAGGAGCATGCACAGACCATTTGCTGTGTATGTTTCACTGATCATTATTCTTTACAGGCAAGTAGGTGGCCTTCTGTGCCTTGTCCAACCGAAACATTCTTTTAAATCTTGTTTCCCTGGGTATTGTACCCAGGACCTCCGGTGATAATAGCATCGCGCTAACCATGGTGGCAGTGATAGCAAAGTGTAGAACGGCCGGTCGGCCTTGTCACTCTCAGCAATGTCCTTCAGCTAACCCTGAACAACAAAAGGAAATGTAGTCAATTTATTTATGGATTGATTGAGATTTCTTCTATTGTTTGATATTATAATATTATTATTATTAATATATTATAATATTCTGCCATAAAAAATATGTGTATGACTTATATCGTGACATGGCATAGGCATACCATAGAATATTTTACCATGATTTTCATAAGCATTTATTTATTTTGTATAAAGTACATATTGCCTCCATTTTATATGTTGTGAATAAAATGTATGATATTATTTGTTCACGTGCCCAAATATTTCGGTTTATTTAGTATACGGTAATAAAAGTACTTCGCGGTTTTCCACCTTTGAACGGTGGTTCGTTAACTGGTCGGAATTTCTATATTCCTTCCAAACGTTTTGTGGTCGAAGTAACCAGACGTGGGGAACACATCGCTACTTGAATACAAAACTGCCACAAGTCAAACTCCAGTTTTTTACAAAAGGGCTTATCGTTTACGTTTGTTGTTCTTTCAAAAGTCCTTTGTGAAAAAGTGTACTTTGACTTGTGGCAGTTTTTTTTTACATGATTACAGAAAATTAAAACATGTCGTCCTGGCTGAATTCGAACCCGCTTCCCATCGGAGCGCAACGTACGAAACGTGTCAAGGAACCCTTCCGATTTCTCTCTATATGACCAAAGTAGTCTTTGAAAGAAAAAAAATAGTTTAAATAAACACTTTAATATAATATAGGCTGAACTCATTTGCTTTAAATTCGTTAAAATCACTTCATTATAACTCGTGCTTTTATACAGGAAATTTCCGGGCATTAATGCAAACTTAGGAATATTTCCACGCCATAAGCGCATTCGTCTCAAAGGCTTTTTATTCGGATTTCCACACGAATCAGCCGGCACAAGTGTATTTGACCTGATATACTTACGTTCTATTCAGCGTTATACATTACCAACTGAAAAATAGTGTAGTGAAATATAATTCACTATTTAAAAACGATTGAGGTTAAAAGCGGATTTTGAATTATGAGGCATATACGTTATGGAATATTATATTATAATGTATACACAGCGCTTTAACTTATAAAAAAATCTGTTTATACGATATAAATGGCTTTTATGTTATTTATTTGTATGTAAGATAATGATTTTTATATCATATACTAGCGACCCGCCCCGGCTTCGCACGGGTCAAGATTTTTTGACAAAAAAAGCAGGGGTTGTATGTATTTTTTAATGCCACATTATAAAAAAATAAAAACAAAAAATTTCGTCAAAAAATAAAAAAAAATTTAGGGGTGGATTACCCTTAACATTTAGGGGGATGAAAAATAGATGTCCGATTCTCATACCTACCCAATATGCACACAAAATTTCATGAGAATCGGTCGAGCCGTTTCGGAGGAGTATGGCAACGAAAACTGTGACACGAGAATTTTATATATTAGACTAGTAAGTTACTAGTAGTAACACGTTTCGGCTACGCACGGGTGCAATGTAGATGTTATACACGAAAAAAAAGCCTATGTTACTCGCTTAAGAAGAATTTTAAAAATCGGTCGAGTAGTTTTTGTGTTAAATCGTAATAAACAAATCTTTCTTCTTTATAATATTAGTATGGATTGACAGACGTAGGCGGCCCACTTTACGGTTCATCAACCACCATCAATCAATGGTACATACATGTACATCACGCCTCTTTCCCATAGGGGTAGGCTGAGATCACGGAATTCCATATGCCCCGGTACTTGCATACTACATTCGCTTCTTCCACTTTCATAAATGATTTCAAACACGCTCGTCAGATTCGAGTACTTTTACCTAGCCCTTTTATCAATCAATGATATACTAGCGAATTAAAACGCGATTTTTTATTTATATTGTTGGTCTGTAACTGTCTCCCCGCGAACACGGTTGCTGTAAAGCATCCAAAACGTCGGGATAAATAATTTAAACAATATAAATAATAAATCGCGTTTTAATCTGGTATACAGTATTTTATTTAAATGTGTGATACTCGCGTTAATAAAAGACAATATTATGATATACTAGCGATTTTCTTTTGGAACTTGGAAATCACAGATTCCCATCACTTTTATATATATTGTAGGACAGAGTCCCCTCAATAAATATATAAAGCGGCAAGACGCTATTCATTTTTATTATTGAGAAATTTCAACTCAAAGTTCTTTATGTAACTTAAGTAGAAGAAACCCTTTTACCGGTTGCAGTTCCGTGACATAGTGGTAACGCTCTTTCTTACTGAGCTACTGGACGGTTGTTCAAGTCCCGGTTGAGATACTTTTTTTTTATAAATTATTATTTTATAGTACACTCCCCTTGTTAGAGGTTTCCCTTCAGACTATTATAGTGAAATCTTAGTGTTACTAATGCCTTGTAGAGAATGTTGAAAATAAATAAATTTCAATAGGTCGACTGGTTTATAGTAACTATGTAAAAATCTATTTAAAAAAAATATATCAAAATCATCGGCAATTTGTAACCGCGACCTTCATAGATAGAAATACCGTAAAGTGCACATTGCGAGTTTCGGTTTTAGTCTATGAATTTCCGAATGCACGAAGTAAAAAGTAGGTTTACAGCGCTTCATTGACTGGTGTTCTGTGGTTGAGGTATCACCTACCATCAAGTGAACCTCATGTTGGTCTGTCGATATCTAAAATAATAAATAAAGTCAAATTATAAAATTACTACTATTACTATTAACGAGATTTATATATAATTTGTATAAAAAAGATCTAATTTGAATTTCGATGGCGTACACCTAACCTTTCTCTAGAGCTTTCCTCGTTTTATTACCAGGCGGGCCATAACTTTAAGAAGTATAATACAAAAATGGGATACCATAAGCTCGTACTACATTTGAGAAAAATATACAACCGAGAAATTGTTTTAATTCAAATACACCTTATTCATTTCCCTCTAAAGTCGACCCGTTGCAGGTCATTGAACCGGAAGTCCCCGTTGAATTTCTCCCAAACGATTCCCTTGTAATTAGTGATAATCAAAAAGAAATTTTGCAGCTTTTTTCACAATTTTAACGAGTCAAAGTTTTTCTCGAAAATTCTGTAGGTGCTGTCACGATTATGATTTTCTTTTGATTCATTAAAAGTGTTAATTTAAAACAGTATTTTTCTAACCCAGTCTTTTATGGCCACCGTTTTGAATTTTTACATTGTAAAAATATTTTATTATTTGATTTTTTTTTATTTAAGTCTTCTATTTTATATTAAATAGTTTAAATAAAATCTCGGATTTTATAGAATAAGGGGCAAATAGGGTTGGCTCGTGTCTTGAAGGTTCCCAAGTCCACAGAACACTGGTTCTACTGTGAGACAGGAAGTGTCATAGGATTCGCACAGTTGTGGACTTCCAGACATCGAGATGGTACGCGTGAAATTTTTGACGCGTTGTCCGATAGCGAAATTCAGTGGCCGTAATTAGTCCTTACAATTTTTTTGACAGGCTCGTTGACGCGTTCGGTAGAACACCTGCCGTGCCCATTGATGGGTTGTGGGTTCAAGTCCCACCGGAACCACATGTTTATAATTTTCTGTAAGCATGTTTTCCCCACGTCTGGCAACTTCAGGCATTGATCGGGTATCAATATCTAAATTCTGACCGGGTAACGAACCACCGTTCATAGATGGAAAAACCGTGAAGAGCTCTAATGAAGAAGATCGTGAAGAAATCTAAAATCTAAATGCTTAAAGTAAAAATTAGGTCGACTGATGTTCTGTGGCTGAGGTATTACCTACCATAAAGTGAACCTCATGCTCGTCTGTCTATAAGTAATTAGATAAGTTAGTTTCTAAAGGCATCAAGAGCTGATAACCAATGCAAATACTTCCCAAAACATGAAATAAAGGCGTCTGTAAGTCAACCACCTGTACACAAAACGTGAAGTAGCTCAGTTAAGCTCAGTAAAGCAGGGTACGTGGCATTAAATTGTCATTAAGTAAAAGCTTACTGGGAACGGAAGGAATTATTTAATTAAGTCCCAACGGTTGACTTGAATTGAGATATATCGTGTTTACCAAAACATACCTTTAATTCACACTTAATGTAAGTTATAAGAACCTTACCATACAAATGATGGTATCTGGGGTCATTGCTATGTGCGTTGCTTTTACCAGCTGTGGTCTCGGTTTTGATAGCTGTTTGGTCGGACAGGTGAAAGAAGACAGATTAGTATATCGCCCTTAAATAAATATGATCAAAGGAACAGACACAAAAATGTGTCCCGTGTGGAGTACGTTTGTCCTGTCTGTAACATCCATTATATAAGGTAGGTACGCTAGTTTGCCGTTGTGCTGGAATCTTTGAAAGAGAAAGAGAATTTTGCCAGACTGGTACCCGAGGCTATTAAATAAAAAGACTTCCTAACTTCAAAAGAGGAGATGGTTTGAGAATTTTATATAATTAAAAATATAAAACCCCAAGTCAAACATACTAAAAAACAAGAGGACATTGTTAGTCAATATGGCCATAACATAAAAAAATTCAGCGAATATCTATGTACTTCAAAAGCGTTAGTATGGTATAACTTTTAGAAAATTTGCTGGAAACTAGACCACGTTTATTGCAAAGTATTCGAAACGTCAGGAAAAAAATATAAATAATAAATCGCGTTTTAATTCGGTAAAAGTGAAGCTTTCAAAAATAAAAAATATATATACTTCTGGAATCCTATTGCAGCGCCACCTTCTGGATATTATTATAAATCTAAACAGGTTCATCTCAAACATACCTAAAAATCATCAAAAATGGTCCAGCGGCTTAGGAGTTCAGTGAGATACACACGTACAGAAGAAATTTATAAATTTAGGTTGATATTTGTATAGAATGTTTACCGAATAAATGAAATATTAGTCAAACTCAATAATTTGCTTTGAAGTTCATTCACACCACTTCATCGTAAATATAATCAGATTGCTATATTCGCTTTAGCAAATACAAATACTGAGTGGGAGTTTGTCAAATCGATGTTTAATTAACTCGCTGCCTAATTTCCGTCGAGATCAAAGGCTGTTTCGAGGTCAGAACGCTTTCTGTATAACGTAAGGATTGATAACGGTGACAGATAAACGCTTTCGATGTTTGAAGGACAGTCAATTTATTTTCCATAATTTTTTTTTATATCACTCAGTGTATAACTCAAATTCTTCCTCGTTCATATTATGTCCAATATTTTTTTACCGTAGGTATATAGTTTTGAACACTGAAAAAAATAACCTTCTGATCGTCTTGAACATTTGGCGCTTCGTAGAGTTAGCTCGCTCATCTTCTATCATATTTATCACGGGGAATGCTCGGATGTATTGTTTGGATTAATTCCGACCGCTAAATTTTACTATCGGACATCGCGTCAAAAATTCCACACATACCATCTCGATGTCTGGAAGTCCACAACTGCGCGATTCTTGAGACACTTCTTTGCACAACCACTCTGTGAGACCAGCTGTCGCCAGTGGTATTTACACTTAAATAATTATAGTATTTTAGGTATTTTCTTTCGTACTAAAGTTTAATGTATTATGGTATAATTTTGTCCTTATGTCTTTTTTGGCCAAATTGAGATGTTCAGATAAAACAATATATCGAAATCGTATGCCAATGATATACATCATGTGACGTAAGGGCTTATCATTTTAAGCAGGGCAAAAGTTGTATTCAATTAAAATAGCTTGCTTAGAAGCTTAGCGAGAACTTAGTCGCGGCGACTAGGTAGTTCTAAATACATACCATAAATAAAATGAATTCGTTGCTCAGAATTTGAATTGAACTGGAAACATCGTATTCGCACATAATGTTCAATTAATCCCGAACAAAACATTAATGGGTCATTAGATTTAATGTGTTCGTATTAATTACTCTTCCATCCCCAATCTAAGTGATTGTCTATGGTGTTCTGTTGTTTTGCTTTGCTATTGGAGGCGCTAGAGATAAATAGTTTCATTACGAAAGGCTTTTTGGTTTCCCTCGAGTTCAGTTTTAAGTATATGCTAAATAAAGAGATAATAACTTTAGATAGCATACAGTTCATAACGACACGGTTTTAATTATTTTTTTCGTAGTGTATGTATAAAATACTAAATAATATAATGTCGTAAACATTTGAACATACGCTAGATCTGTAATTTTATATTTACATTTGATATGTACGCAGTGATTCATTGTAGTTAAGTCTGTCTTGTACCGATAATAATTAATAGATGTTTGTGTTTTGTTTAGAAACAAATCCGGCAACCGAGAGTCGGGTACTGCTGCATCACTACTCATATTATAAATGCGAAAGTAACTATGTATGTCTGTCTGTTACTTAGCATAGATTTGGAGAGATTAACGTGGAGAGTACTTTGTAAAAACTAACTAAACACCTCCGCATAATCACCATACGACAAAACGTGAAATTACTGTTACTGTTTTGTTACTTTAATGTTTATAATGCTTTGTATGGATAAACTAATATGTGTAGACAATATAATGCTAAAAATTAATGTAATTATTATAACAAATGGTGTTTTATAAGCATTTTCTTGGCATTAGTTGAGATTTTTGTAATTTTTTTAAAAAACGAATTATCTGAAAACTATAACATTTTCCACAAAAGTAAATATAGTCTAAAATACTCACAGTTACCCTATCTTCCTCCTTCTAAATTTTCTGCATCGCTCTACCAAACAACCTGTATATTCTATCTCACAAAGTTCGTTTGGACATTAATGTTGTCAGGCGTGCAACATATACATTTTTTTGAGTGTGCGTAATCTCAGGAGCGCATGCTAAACATTACGCACACAGTAAAAAAATATGTACACGCTTGACAACATTCACAGCCAAACGGCCTTCGTGAGACAGAATATCTAGAAGTTTGTCTGGTGTGAGTGGGAGAGTCGGGAGTGGTCGACCTAGGCGAACGTACCTCGATCAGATCGGGGACGTTCTGCAAAAGGGCCAGGTCAAAAGTATTCGTAACCGTCGAGTGTGTATGAAAGCATTGATGAAAGTAGAAGAAGCGAAAGTGGTATGTAAGGATCGGAGCATATGGAATTCCGTGATCTCTGCCTAACCCAATGGGAAAGAGGCGTGATGTATATGTATGTATGTATGTAAGTTTTTCTATAATCTGATCCTAAACTAACTTTATTATCATCAGTATGTAGGTCGGATAAAATGTCCGAAGACTGTCGACGCCTGCCGAGGACACAAACAACGTGATAAAAATACAGTGGCGTCGTTTTATTAACTTCCATTTGTCTTGATTAAAGAAATAAAAAACTTCTATATCATTAACCATGATAGATGTAAGTAACATTTTTAATTTATTATATCGCACTTGTGTTCTTTACTATAAATTCGTTATTATTCAATCATTTTCAAATATAATTCCTGTATGAAATGGTGAGATATTTTCTTAAGTCTTAATTTTTATTGTAGGTGTCGCTACATATTACTAACACTAACAATCTAAGCATATTATTTTGGTCTGAGTAAAACGATACACTATCGATAAAAACTCATACATTTATTTTTAAATTACCTACATTTCTAAAGTAAATAAAATTAAGTTTACTATTATCAAAAAAAAGCTTAAACGGCTTAATGTTTGGGTGTTTGTTGCTCATGGTTCAACCACATCTGTGCTGTCAGGATGATTTTTTTTCTGCATCTTACTCTTGACCCTTATTATTATAAAAAATAATAATCTAAGTTTACCATGCTATTTTTATGCATATACTATAACACAATAAAGGCTAAGCATAGCAGACAGAGTCATTATTTCGCCAACAGATGGCAGCACAATCGATTGCAGAGCGGTAGCGAGCGGCGCAATTTGCGATGCGATCACTCGTAAAATTTACTCAAATGAATAAAACTAGAGAATTGAACACTTGAGTGGTTTGGATTCTTGTCCCGGCGTCAAACTGATTTATGCGGTAGAATAATTTCACTGAGTATTTCAACCAATCTTGTCTATTTTTGTTTGAAAACTTACTGAGAGGAAAGTGATAGATACTCGTAAATTATTAAAGAGCTGAATAAAATCAGAAACTAGACTTTTAGAAACTGTGAAGAAACATTATTTAATGGACGAGTAAGGAACGTTTCTGCAATTAAAAGTTATTTATGTAAATATAAATTAAATAAATATAAAAAATGCAGATAAAGGATATAATACAATATGTGTAGGATATGATGTAAACAATAAGTGTAAGGAATTGGAACTATTTGTTCTTAGTTTGGGGCAACAACAAAACTTAGTTTCATCGAAATCGGCAGTTGAATAGAAAAATTATATATTTCAAAAAAAAATCATCAATGATGCGCTATCAACCTATATATATATATATGCCATTCACGGTTTTTCCATCTATGGATGGTGGTTCGTTACCCGATCGGAGTTTCGATATTCTTCCCACCCGTTCAATGCCAGCTGTTACTTGACTTGGGGAAGACATGCTTCATTTAAATAGCTTGCTTAGAAGCTCAGCTTAAAATGAAGCCCATGCGTACGAAGTCGTTTGCATCAGCTAGTCGTCTACATTATGTTAATACCTACTAATTATATTAAGTATATTTGAAAATAAATGCATTTATATCCGAGTACTTTTTTCATTTAAATATGTAACGCACGTGTTAACAAATAAAAATACATTAAATCACAATGTGGAAACGTTCTGATTCTTAAATAATAATAATGAAACATTGTGTTCTGTACAACAGTATAAGATAATAAATAATTAAAAACCAATCACGGACACATTTCAAAAAGCCTTCCACTAATACAGGCATTATTCCCTTGATCAGGTTTCATTAGAGGCGTGGTTACTCTATTAGCGATTACAGTAGGTCTATTACCAAAATCGAACGGAACGAAACGAAAGAACAAACAACTTAGTATTGTAACAAATATTGTCTTTTATTAACGCGAGTATCACACATTTAAATAAAATACTGTATACCGGATTAAAACGCGATTTATTATTTATATTGTTTAAATTATTTATCCCGACGTTTCGGATGCTTTACAGCGTCAAACGTCGGGATAAATAATTTTAACAATATAAATAATAAATCGCGTTTTAATCCGGTATACAGTATTTTATTTAGTATTGTAACTTATTTAGAAAACATTTTCAATTCTATTTACGATTATACTTACGATCATAGTAATGTCAAACGAAAGACATAATGTCTAATTACGAAAGATGGATCGATCATCCGATCCATAATAGGAAAATGTACGATCCGTCTGCCGAAACTTCGTATTTTGTTTTGGCAATGGGCCTCCTGAAATTATATTAGATAATACAAATACCATTTCATTTCAATCTTCTTCTTCTTGTGGTGCCTCTCCATTATCGGAGATTAGCCGTCAGTCTCGCGAAGCGTCTCTTATCGTGTGCCAGATGCAGTAACTCCTCTGCAGTCTTCATACCTGTCCACTCCCTAACGTTACGCAGCCATGATTTTTTTTCCTTCTACCAACACGCCTTTTCCCTGGATCTTACCCATTATGATTAGCTGAAGGCGGTGGTAGTGGTCATAGCGCAACACCGTTTCAACCTTTTATATATAATCATCAGTACTTCATTTCCATAATATAATAGACATGTTAATCCATATACAATATTTAACCTTATTTATACGTCGATGAGCTTTAAAATCACTTGAAGGCAGATTGCATAACAGCCAGAGTACATTAATAAACCATGCTCTATCGACTTTTCAGAGTATTCAGGACACCATAGACTAAAGTCTAACTGCATTTCACAGCATTTTAGTTTATTTATAACAAGTGATCTTTTATCATTAAAGTTGATTATGCGATTACAAAAAGAAGCAGTCAATGAGTTTTGCTTTTATGAGCTTATTATTATCTTAAAAGGTAGCAACGCATTCTAAAGACCTTTGGTATAGTGGAAAAGGACTAAAAATCTCATATATTATCTTAGCCAAAGATCGCATTTGTGTGTATGCTTACATATGATGTAGTGTATATTAAGTGTATACGATTGTAACCTCTTTCTACCAGCTTTCATTTTATTGCTAACATTAAGACCATACCTTTAATCCTAATTGGATATAAAGGACTCTAGAGGCGTGGCGGGCACAAGTAATTGAAACACCGGTCCGTTTGGTGTTTTTGTGCAAAAAATACCAACATTATAATTATTTAGGGCCTTTTTCATTTAAAGTCTAAAGAGACACCCCACGGGCGTGGCGGCACAATTCTGTAATTGTTTTATTCCTAAATTTGTTTAGTTTTTATGATTATATAATTTCTTTTATTTCGTTCATAAATTAAAAAAAAGCTCCAAATCTACATATACAATATGTTGAGGGGCTCGTTGCCTAGTAGGTACAATTACTTAGTTCTGAGTTTGAATCCCTTTAAACGTTTTTCCTGCGTTCCAACATTTCCCTGGACCTGATGGTCATCACCAGTGAACCACCGTTCATAAATTAAAATGTCTATCTCGTTTTAGTCCATGGAATACCAAATGATCTAATTAAAAATAATGTTCTGTGGATGTGATATTACTCGCCATCAAGTGAGCCTTAAGCGCAATACTCACCAAAGTCGCCGGCTCGGTGACATAGCTTGCTGACACGACCCGGCGGCATATAAGAATCATGTCGACAAATTGCGCCCGCGCGTGTTACCCACCGACATGCCGCTAACATGCATTTAATACGCCTGTTACCCGGCGACACTCAGGCTGTAGTGACGTGCTCGATATCTTTACGAAATGGGGTTCCTCATGTCGAGCCGCCAACATATCGCCGACAGTTTCTGATTTGCAATGAGTGAAGCCACCAACTAATCTGCCGTTAAAAAGTTGCCAACATAGGTTGCCGGGTCGGCTGCTATGGTGTGTATTGCGCTTTACGTTCGGCTGTTGATATTTAACATGAAAAAAAAACTTATTATATTCAGGCCCGGCACACACTTGACGGATTTCATTTGTCACATCCCAAATACAAGCAACGTGATAATTTAACAGCCTACGTTTATCAAACGAAATTCCCTTTGGATTTAATTTGTCGCATATTTACATAATAAATGAACGGCGCCGCTCCGGTGCGGTGTTATCCGATCTAAACCGGCTTAATCCGGTTTTATCCGTCATTGAGAGACTTGATTCTCGATCGGGTACAATTTGCATGTTATAAGGCGTTAATAGTTCAAGATTGCGACGTGATGTTTAATTTAGTACACATTTACATGTTACAACTTTGGTGAGTGAATCTAAAGGAGTCTGCTTTGTTTTCAATACGTGTTTGAGCAAAAGACGTGTCAGTTGTATGAAAATATATTTGAAATTGTTTATGCTATTGCTTTATCAAATATTTTCATGAACTTTGTTAAATAAAATGTTATCAATTTCACACGTTGCACTGTTAGTGACTACGCATTAAACGAAAAATATTGATTAGTAATAATGTGTATATATACACATTATACATAAATAAGATACAAATAAGAAGAGCTTTTACTTTTACTTAAAAATGCCCAGCAGATCCATTAATTATAAAGTCAAATTGACAAATTAAAGTAACTGTCAGAGTCAAATGACATCTAAAGGCAGAGACTAAACAATTCTACCTTTTCAACATATCCTATAACTTTTTTTTCTACATCTATACAAATAAAAATTCTTACATTTCAGTCATATAAGACGTGACTAGCTCTTTTAAGCATACAAGCCATACAAGTCATCTAAAGAATTCTTCTGTAACTGGGAAAGTTTTATTAAATAGACCTTTACAGACTTTACTCTCTGACTTCCGCGCGAATTTAATCTCGGTATTTACTTAGTTTAAAACTGTATATGGTATCTTATTGCATTTTTTTATTTATGTAAATGCAATTCAAATGACAGATTAAAATATGTAAGTGTGTTTGTTAGATCTGCATCTTATATATATTTTTGTGCATCAGTTGACTTCTAATTTTATTAAATTAGACAGAGCCGTCTGTCTCTATGTACGTTTAGATCTTTTAATCTACGCAACGGATTTTAATGCGGTTTTCATAAATAGAGATAGTGATTCAAGAGGAAGTTTTATATAATATGGAATAGTTTATTTGTTTTGTTAAAATGTTGAAATTTGACAAAAATGACGAGCTGACTGTGAGCTTTTAACGAAAATATTATTTTTTTCGTGTGATGTCAGGGCAGGTCTCTATCAGGTAGCTATTATATGTAAGCTTACAGCTACGTAGCACGACGCTACACGCGTACCTACGTCGCTACGTACTACGTTGATGTGCCTACGCGCCACTCAGTGGTAAGTGCGATGCATTTAGCACCGGAGGTCCTGGGTTCGAATCCCGGGAAAACAAGATGGAAAAAAAAAATGTTTCGGTCGGGCAGGGCTCAGTAGGCTGACCACCTACTTGCCTGTAAATAATAACGATAAATGAAACAGACAAAGCAATTAGTCTGCCCCATGCCCCACTAGGACTCGCGATTTCACTTACCGGATTCTCAGATTAAATAAAAAAAGGCCTGAATTTAAAAAATATATTTTTTAAAATAAAAAGTCCACTACTCAAATTGAGGTGGGGTGAACGTACGAGTACTAAAAATTTCGCTGAGAAATGTTCAGTTATAGCCGTCGTTTTTTTTAATAATGCTTTGTAGGTTATATTGGAGTGTGTTTACCGGATGAGTAAATCACAGTCAAGACAATAACATAATTACAAGTTAACTTCTCCCCGGAGACAAGTGGGAAAGTGATAATCGTATTGCGACCCCATTGTCATGGTCTTCGTCGTAAAGATCTACGTCCACTTTGTTAATTTGTCAAACTAGGATTTTTTTCTGTTTCATATAAAAATATGTAAATAAGATCGTCAATTTTTTTTTAATTAGTACAGCAAATAAAAGAAGGTAATCTAAAGTAAAAGAGCAAATAAGTCTAGTATTTGATTGACGAACGAAAAAAAGTGATTCGCGAGCGTTCATACTAACAAAGTAATTTAGAGTAAACAACAATTTGGTATAGAAAATTTAATTTATACTTAGCGTTCGCTATAAGATTTTTTTTTTACTTTCCACTAACAAAAAATACGCACATAACGAACAGCCAGTGTTTGACCAGTGTCGATTTGTGACATATTTTTTTGGTATATACGCTTTATTAAGCCAACACCCTAAACCTTAAGTTCGAACTCGCTTCCCGACCCATCAACTACCCCGTTTCAATTAAACTTTAACCAAGTACTTGTAAACAAAACTATTGTCTCCAAGACAAATTAATTTATGACTTGTTGTAAGGTGATAGAGTTGAATTTACGAATACTTTCTCTAGAAATTATTGAGTGATCTTGTATTGTCTATATCTATAACAGTTATGTTTCAAAGATAATAATATTCTTGTTTATGATTGCGTTTTCAAACAAGAATACAAACAACGAAGATAGACTGAGACAAATAATATTTGTAAGTTGCTATTGCCAAGAGGCATACTGAGTTAAGTTTATAAGTGTGTATTTAGTTAGGTTTAGTTTGTAAAATATTAGTAGTTAAGTCAACATTTAAAAGTTACTTTTCTTTGTAACAACCCAGAATAAAAGGCTATTTTTTTATTACTTGCAGAAAACATAATATTTTGAAAATATGGAACAATGTCAGTTATACTTTTTTTATGTTAGAAATCGACAGACAAGCGTGAGGCTTGTTGGTAGGTAATATCACAGTCAAATAACATCGATCAATACGCTGTCAATTTATGATTTTAATTCAAGCATTCGGAAATCCTTAGACTGAAACCGAAACGCGCAACGTGCACTTAACGGTTTTTACATCTAAGAGAGGTGGTTTGTTACCCAGTCGGAATTTCAATATTTCTCCTCCCATCCGTTTAATGCTTGCAATGGCCAGACGTGGTGAAAACTTGTTAACAGTCGGGATTCGAACCCACCAAACAAAACGCAAGATAGGTGTTCTACCCAACACGCCAACTAGTTCAGTATTTTCGAAATTAGCATGAACAAACAGAAAAACGTCCAATATGATTTTATGTATACTGTTCCCTTTTGTAATGATCTCCTCTCCATTTCTGGTAAAATTTAAACGTTCAGAATATCTTTATTTTTATTTTTTATGTATACAGCATTTCCTCCATCTCGGGTTGTCTGGAAGAAATAGCTGTCTTAGCTATAAGACCGCCTTCTGTACACTCTCTAACGCTGATTTTTATATTTGTAACTTTTTATTTTGTGTGCAATAAAGTATTTACTTACTTACTTACTTTATTTTACTATATGTATGTCCATCTAATATATAAAATTCTCGTGTCACAGCTTTCGTTGCCATACTCCTCCGAAACGGCTCGACCGATTCTCATGAAATTTTGTGTGCATATTGGGTAGGTATGAGAATCGGACAACATCTATTTTTCATCCCCCTAAATGTTAAGGGTAATCTACCCCTAATTTGTTTTTTTTAATTTTTGGACGAAATTTTTTGTTTTTATTTTTTTATAATGTGGCATTAAAAAATACGTATACAACCCCTGCTTTTTTGTCAAAAAATCTAGACCCATGCGAAGGCGGGGCGGGTCGCTAGTAGATATATAAGATATATCAATATACTCGTACAAGTTCAGAAAATCCTCCTTTCTAAAAACAAAAACAGAAAATGAAACGAATCGTCATCCAATAAATTAATATTGTCGAGGATATTACGAAATAAGAGATGTTTGAGAGGCTGTACTCAAATGTTTGGTGACTTAGCAACGTTTGAACTTACAGCGATACCTCTTTCGGGCTATAAAATGAGAAAACAGATTAAATTACCTTTGTGTTGATGATACACTTTCTGTTATAAGCATTATGAAAGCGTTTTTATTTCCATAGTAATTTTTGTCTAGACTAGTCTGTGTAGCCTCTGTGTAACTTGAATTCATATTATTGTCTTTTATTTACGCGAGTATCACTATATACCGGATTAAAACGCGTTGTATTATTTATATTGTTTAAAATATTTATGTTGGATCGGACAGAACGTGAATTTGTTTATCGACGTTGTTATGTTGTAGCATTTTATATCTACGTATTATAAAACTACTCACTCTCAAAATATTATTGTGTTTTAAATTGTGAAATAGCTGTGTGATCTGTTCAATCATGTATTTCTGATATATGTATAAAATTTCCATGTCACAATGTTAGTTACCGTACTCCTCCGAAATGGTTTTAACGATTTTTACCAAATTTTATATGCGTATTCAGTAGGTCTGAGAATCGGCTACTATCTATTTTTCATAATCCTAAGTGATTCATTATGGGGGTTGTTGTATATTTTCACTCTTCTATTACCAACCCCTGATTTTTTTGGTAAAAAAAATCTAGACCTATTTTTCATCCCCCTAAATGTTAAGGGTAATCCACCCCTAATTTGTTTTTTTTAATTTTTGGACGAAATTTTTTGTTTTTATTTTTTTATAATGTGGCATTAAAAAATACGTATACAACCCCTGCTTTTTTGTCAAAAAATCTAGACCCATGCGAAGGCGGGGCGGGTCGCTAGTAGATATATAAGTTTTAACTCAAATAAGTGAACTTTATTCTTTTTGAGTAATAAATGAATTTTAAAGCCATTTATTCCGACTTTTCGGATGCTTTTCAGCAATCAATGCCACGGGCCAGACTGGCGTTCTAATCTGGTATACAGTATTTTAAGCAATTTGAATTCAAATAAAAACGAAAATTAAAATCATTATTGTGAATTATATACCTAATTTGATTGAAATGAAATAACGCTGCCTATCTTACAATTTACTTAATTCTTAGTTGAGAAATTAAGCGTCCAGCTTACTTTTTTAAATATATAGCTAATGCACGCGACTTCGTTCACGTGGGCGTCATCGACATCTGACAATTCTAAAAAGTTCGACGCATTGCAAATTTGTTGATATGGTATATATGGTGATATCGGAGATAAGCCCGTATAAGCAGACAGAGCAACAAAACAATTTAAACAAATCTGGATTTGTTCTATTTCTCTTCTTACATCCGCATAACTCGGTTTTTAGCATTTTCTATGCACCTACATTCGACCCCTACAGTTTTATTTTATAGATATATGGCGATGTATTGTAGGCGTCGATTAATACTACGTATAGATATGCTGTCAACCATTTTATCGATCTTATATATTTTATTACACGCTGTTTTCAAAGCCCCGAGGAAGCCTCTTGCAGCCCCTCTTGGCGAACAGCATCTAATGTCTCGGTGACACATCGATAATTTCCTTTACCTTACAATTTTACTCGTATTGTTAGAAATTGTAAAATGTATATATAATGTGTTATATTCATATTAGGGCTTATGAAATTATGTGACTTAATTGTGTTGCTCTGTAAAAATAATATTATTTATCATACAAGGAATATTACAAACATAATCGATCTAACTTATAAACGTAGTATAAGCTTGATATAGTAAATATATGTTTTGTCCCGCTCTATTGAATACAAAAAGACAACAGAACAAAAGAATAAAAACATATTTTAACTATATCAAGCTTTTACTACGTTTATAAGTAAGACCGAATGTGTTTTACATTATTCCTTACATTAACCTTATTTTATTTCGCTGTGGTTAAACTGGTCATAAAATGGTGACCTGTACTGCGAAGCTGCACTGCGTTCTGTGCTCGGCTACAGGAAGATAGGCTGATCATCGTGGGTCGCGTCAACTTTTCAGCCCCCAGAATGCTCGGCAAAATGTTCGGTGTCGAAGAAAATGCTCGGTGAAATGTTCGGAGTCGAGCAAAATGCTCGGCAAAATGTTCAGTGTCGAGCAAAAAATGTTTGGCAAAATGTTCGGAGTCGAGCCAAAAAATGCTCGGCAAAATGTTTGCGAGCAAAAAATGCTCGGCAAAATGTTCGGAGTCGAGCAAAAAATGCTCAGCAAAATGTTCGGAGTTGAGCCAAAAAATGCTCAGCAAAATGTTCGGTGTCGAGCAAAAAATGCTCGGCAATATGTACGGATTCGAGCCAAAAATTGCTCGGAGTCGAGCAAAATGGTTGGCAAAATGTTCGGAGTCAACGCTATATAATAGGTTAAGACCTGTGTGATTGTGTGTATCAATCACCTATCAAGTGAATTTTCCTTTTCAGATAATCATGTAAAGTTCTATATTCCGACGGAGCAACTGCTCATAATATAAAGGGTGTTCCACACACGTTGTTTACGTGAACTAACGCCAGTTTTTTCGCACGGTTCAATACTATCATAAATTCGAGTTCGGTACTGTGGGCTAGTATCGTAAAATGCACGTTGCATGCCCCATTTGATCGTAAATTTGAAACTACGCGTTGGATCTGTGTGGATAGCAAATTAAACTTCACAACCCGGATATGCACATGAAATTATCTTTATACAAACTCAATATTCCCTTACTAATACCGTACGCGGTGACAAATGTAGAATGGCGCTATTAGATGCTAAGAGGGATTGATGGCGTTACCGAGGACACTCATAAATTTTACTATTTGCGACCCCTGTGACCCCTGACGTGAAGACATGTAACTACGAGACTCTTAAGATACTGGGAATAATTTATAATGATTAAATCAGATTTTTTTTTTTTTTCATTTTAAATCAACCATTATTTTTCATTGACCTAAGTTTATAATATAATCTACATATTTATTACTTATACTAACAAATTATTAATTGAATGCTATTTGAAGTAAAGGTGTTGTTTTTATTACAATTTCAATGTATGAATTTTGGAATGTTTGTAATAATTATTATATTACGAATCATCTTTACTACTCGACCGATTTTAAAAAATCTTTCACCTAAAGAACATTATTAACATCGGCTACATTTACCTTATAACTTTTTGTGTATGGTACATCTCGTCATATGTCCGCGAGATATCTCTTGACTGTCATGTTAGTCGAGCAGGTGGTACTAAATACATTATACATAATCACATGCTGATGAAGGAAGGTGTCCTCCAAATAGAGGATCCTCGACAGGTTAACACTAACTGGCCGGCCCTAACGTCCCAGTGGTTGATGTCGAGGTGTAATATACATGAGAAGAGACACAATATGACACCTGAGACTCTTGTTTCGTTCGGAGACACTTCGATAGCGCGATTCAGGATCATTGGTCTCTTCGTACTTATTATTTCCGCAGGTTGTAAACACCACATATATACATTGCAATAAGCAACATAACCCAGTAAATACCGTTAAGATGGAGGATAAAAATTCGAAAAATTACCAGAAAAATTCAAAGGATGATAATGTCCATAATATAATAAGTAAAATTAAAAATAGAATGCAATTATAATTTATATTTAGCTGTAATATTTCAATTTACTAAAAAGGTTGAACGGTTAACCGGAAGTTCTATGTTGTGCACCTAACCGTACTATAGAAATACAGTAACTCATATCTTCACATTTCCGTAATCGCTGAATTTTGAACACGGATTATGTACTTGTTGCTAGGTAAGACTTGTTCGTTGAATTTGTAATAACTTTGACCAAGAAATAGTGTGTCTCTAAGATAAAAATAAAAACGTTTTTTATTGAAAATGCTACGTAGGTTTAGTACCCTTTAAAAATTAGATACGTCGAAATGGCATTGGTGGCTTAAATAACAACATTTTATTGTTATAAAAAATCCATATTAGAACAACCAGTAATTAGAGTTTTTTACGGTTGAGGCTAAAAAATTGAGTTACTGTTCAAATGTCTATAAACTATGGTGCTTCTCTCTTTCATATCCGGTTGCTCTCAAGTTGAAATAGTGCTTTTGAATATTTTATTAAGTCATACTCTTTGTATAATAGCTACTCCTCTTTGTATAATACATAGGTACAGCTACAAAAAAAAACAATCTTCAAAATATTTTCATGAAGACGATTATGAGATGCGTATTATTATCTATATCATACTATACGACTTCCATTATTTCCGATCAATTAACAAAATATGAAGCAAATATATTTGAGTGTTTATTTGACTTTACAAGCATTGATCAGTTTTATATTATATCCTGTCAGATCAAAATATCTTTTTATGTTTCTCCGGAAATTGATCCCAAAACTGAACTTAGGGAATACATTTGTATCTGTAGTTACTAGAAATTATAATCGATGATTAAATAATGATTTTTTTATATAAATTATTACTCAGTCCTTAATAGTACTGATTAAAACGAATATGAAATAACGATAATATATTACCAAAACAAAACTGCAAGAACAGTAGGTCAGTCAGCAAATACTCTCAAGAATATCACACAGTCTTTCCGCAACTAAATGAAATAAATATTTCACATCATAAAATCAACCTTACCTAACAGTGATAGAGTTTAAATTACAAATAACTTACTTGGCATTGACGACGTTTTGTGCAGTTACATTAAGTGCAGATGTTACAGAGGTGAGACGAGCTTATATGAGCTGTATGATTGGTCAACTGAAATGAACATCTGTTACTGAAAGTGACTTAAATTGATAAATGAGTTTTTATATTCCCATTTTTTTATTTAACACGTAAATTGAATAGTAAACGTTTTTCGTAGCATGCGCTACGTCGTAGATGGCTGTAGCAAGGCAAAAATAATACATAGATAGTTTGTTAATTTTTTTAATAATTTTATATTTATTACGACAAACAGAGATTAATTTTACAAATATTCGAGTTCTTCGTAAATTCAGCACGAACGTATCCAAAATATATTATATTTATTGTTATCCATAACCGCGTTCCATTGATCAAAATATGAGCCAGCGAAATGCATGCCCCGGCTCCGCATGGGTGCAATGTAGATTTACTATACACAAAAAATATTGCCTATGCTACTTGCTTACTGTAGCTTTCTATTAGTGAAAGAATTTTTAAAATCGGTTGAGTAGTTTTTGAGTTAAATCGTAACAAACAAACAAATCTCTCCTATTTATAATATTATTATAGATATAGATAGAGAGCCTACTTATTCCTTAAAAGCAGGACCTTAACTGCATTTAGTGTCCAGTGATACTTACCATTACGTGAGATACTAAAGGTGGTATCTTATCCTATAGAGAAGGTCAAAATATTTACTATTAATATATTCAGCTTTTTTTATGTCAGATATCGACAGACGAGCATGAGGTGGTAGGTGATACCTCAGCCACAGAACATCAGTCAATGATGCGCTGTCGACCTAATTTTTACTTCGAGCATTCGAAATCCATAGACAGAAACCGAAACGCGCAATGTCCACTTCACAGTTTTTCCATCTATGAGCTTATGTTAAGTTACTGATAATATTATTTTGATATTCCCACATCCTCTGATGCTGAATAGGATACTATTGTAAAACAATGTATGTATGTAATACTGCATCGCGTACACTTTCAGAAGTCCACACTTGATCATAAAGGCAGCTGTAGTCATGTCATAAACACTATTTTATGAGGCCGGAGCGATTTCGTCGCGGAGTACTCGGTTTGTCCGGTTTATAGTTTCAGTAATACAGCGGTATGTTTTATGGTTTATTGGATTAAGAAAGTCGTTTAATGCTATCCGTCTTCGTGTTTCTATCGCTTATTATATGTAGTTTTTGTTATACTTTGTATATTGTTTCGGTTGTTCATACAAAAGGGTTAGAAAAAGTCAGATAAGGGTATTATATCAGGAACTGAATACCGGTTGATTTACTATGGGAGTTATACCGGTATAATAAAGGTTTTTGTTTGCATGATAATCAGCAATCTTCAACAGTGCAGTTATTGAACAAGCTAATATCATGGTATCTCAGTCAGATACATGACTTAACATAACTGGTTTCAAGCCCTGGCATTCTGAAAGGTGGACTATTAGATATGTTAATATTTTAGGAATGCTTGTTGGCATGAATCAGCGCAAAACATAGGGCGTTGCCAGCGGTGCAGACCCTGGAAGAACGTAAATATGGCCAAACAAGAAACATTGTAATTACAGCAATTTTCAAGGGCTCAGTTATTGAAGCTGCATTCTGATACAAACTAATTGGAAGGGGGTTAATATTTTAGAAATAATGCTCATTGGCACGAATCAGTGCTCAAAATAGGGCGTTGCCAGGATGCAGGATATATACCCTGGAAGGATGTAGAAATGGCTAGACCAAGAACATTGGGTTGTCATGGTGATCAGCAATCTTCACGGAAGCTTGCACATGCTGCATGCTGAACAAACTAAAGTGGTACACCTGCTTTCAAAGATCGCGGTTTCATTCTTATTGGGTTTGACACACTATTTGTTTTTACTCTACTCTGAAAAATGTTTCCAACAAAAGTTATATCCAAAGAATAATCAAATTTGCGGGTATTTTGAATATGATAGTCGTGATCAGCGCATCAAAATACATAAGTATACCAAATTGAAGATCGATTGGAGGTATGTTCTAAACGGAAATTTATCCGAATAAAGTAATAATAATAATAATTACTTAAAGATGTCATGTTGAACATGGTGTAATGGTTGCAGCTCCTTACAAAACATTTGTAAAACAAAAACTTGGCGATTAAAAAGAGAGGCGGCGAGTTTCTTGCCAGTTCTTCTCATCCGCTCTACGCCTTTGATTTGAGAACTGGCAGTAAATGTAAAATTAGAAGCATTTAATATGTATTTTTTATTGAAGTTCATAAGTGTACATTGTGTTACCTAAATGAATAAATGATTTTTGAATTTGAATCCATTCAGTGGCGGACTTAAACATTTTCAAAGTGTGGGCTGCTAAAGCCCTTGCCTCTACAATTTTCAGTTTCTAAAATTTCTAAAATATAATGAAATTGAAGAGTAAAATGTCTTAAGCAAGATATCAGAAAGCCGTCTCATAGAAATCCTTTCAATTTATATAAAACAGCCAATAAAAAAAAAACAAATTTGCCCTTTAAATCTGCCACCTTGGGCCACCAAGCCTACTCTTCTTGCTGGTAATTCACCACTGACTTTATTTTTAAAAAACATTATTTAAATTTCGAAGAGATAGAAGGTTCACAAAACAATCCTGTCCGAAAACGTAAAACCAATTAAATAAATACCGACTGTAAAGAGATTCACAAAAATTAAGCGGCGACCAATAAAAATAATCAGATTACGTGCGCTTTTGCAGAACGAATAAGCCTTTGTCTATATCAATTTAATTAAATTACGAATCGGACGACCAAAGGGTGACGGATGAATTTTACTCCAAATATCGTCAAACGTTCGACCAGTTGTGCGACTAAATCCTTTTTTCGGTTGAGAGGCTTTTAATTAGTTGTGCTGTGTACTGAAACTTTGAGCTGGCATTTTGAAGAGGTGTTAGTGAATTGTCGATGTTTTCCTTTTGTTTTTCATTTTCATGTTCTATTTTGATTGTATGTAATTTGTATTTTGATAATTTTTAATTAATGTTATTGGACTTATGTCCGTTTTAATTGAATAAATAAATAAATAAATTTGTATAATATTCAGACAGATACAGATTTAAATATAGGGTACTAAATTACATTCTTAAAAACTAAGGATTTGTTACGTCAACAGTATATAAAACAGTCAAACATGTTAATTATACATATAATATACACTTGTATAACTAACATGTTTTACTGTTTTGGCAATTGTCAACCAAATTTTTCGAATAACCTGTATTTTCATTTCTTTATTATAACATAAAGATCGGCGACCCAATCAAGAAGTTGTAGCAAAAATAAACAAATTCTAATTAAAGCGATTACTTTGGAACGGAAAGAGAAATATTAAGTCCATCGAGTGACGAAAGAAATGAAAGTTTATGAAATAAACAGCATGAATTTAAGAACGTAAATATGATATGACCAGCGGGGAAGATATTAATTTATCTTTTAACTAAAGATGTATATGATATAGAAGATACAGATACATAGATAACATTTTTATTATCGACCTTATATACACGTAAATCTTATACCTAGTTTAACAGTATACATAGATCAATACCTTTAACTTTAGGTCTTGAAATAGTGCCAAAAGTGAAATTCGTTAACCGTCCAATTCACTAAGGCGTATACCAGTTACTTTGGAAAACTTTAAAATTTCCAATAGATATTCCCTTAGTCTAGAAAAATTGCAATCTCTCTGTATACAAACAGCCGGCGGGTGGCGGCGCGACAAAGTGGCAATATTCTATCTCAACGGGGCTTCCAAACAAGGGGACACGAATAGGATGGAAATATGAAAACTGCTGTCGAGTAAAAAAGAGAGCTTCAAGTTATTAATTGGAGTGAATTGACGGAACTTCGCACGAAGTCGTGTTTTTGACAAATTTCGCTTTGATACGGCGATTACTTCCACCTCAACGCGAGGGTCTTAAGTGGGACGAGATAACATCTTGTAAAACTAGACGATGATATACAAATTGAGTGGTCGTTTAAAATTTGTTTTCTTCGATAAACATTTATAATATACTTTGATTCGAAATAAATTACATTCTTTGAAGGCTTTTATATTCTGTAAGATTTTTTTTAAAGAAACACAATAATTGCAAAAATATTTATAGATATAAAAAATAATAAAATAAAAATATTGTGATCGATTTAGAATAAATTTATTTAACTATAATTTTAATATTGTTCATCCTTAATTCCCACCGTGTGAAGACAAATAGTTATCCATTGTCCAATATCCTGATGTTTGAGTATTCGACATACAAGTCTAAATCAACGAAGTTAAGTCTAAAATTGCACAGCAAGCTTGCTGCTTTTAAAAGTACTAAGTACTGATTTACTGTCCGTGACCCATAGCCCAAAACTTTTAGTTGTATGAAACTAGTGTGGTTTTATGTGTAACACAGAATTAACTGTGTGTGAATATAATAGTGTTTTGGACAATGGTAATAAAACAGCTTTAACTACGCTACAGCAAATTTACATTAACTCCCAAAATATATTATCTGAACTCGGCGCACCCTCGTAACATGATATCTTTATTGCGACTCATTTAATATAATAGAACGCCTATACTTACTAGGATTAAAAAAAATAGAAATATTTATACTTTGACTTAAATGTATGCTAAGCAACCCAGCTAGGCTAGAGCTATGTAGTGGAAGTCAGTTCTTTCACAGTCGTTGTGACAGTATAGTACACAAAATGTTTAAATTAAAATATAACTTTGTTCATATTATAAACTTTTAAAAGTATTTTCGCATTGTCAATTTTTATAGTTACCACCGAACTGTGATGTAAAATCTACTTATATTTTGGATTTAAATAACGATAGGATTGTAGACAATTTTTGTAATTCAATCTACCTTGTTACCAATTTAAAATTATGCTAAATAAAATGGCTTTATCAAACGTATAATTAATAAGTTCAGTAGTTTTAAAGAAAATCCTCTACCTACAAACGTTTTTACACGTGTTTGTGTAGATTAGGTATATGCCTGTAACGGGCCTAATATGATAAGGATATGTCCAACGTTGAGTCTGAAACCTTTCTACTAAACTTCAAAGACGCGACTTTCTCGAATTGTAGATTCTTGTCAGTTTTATTCCATTGTAGTTATTATACAACCAGATATTATAGTAACTAGTCATCCAAAGCTGAGTCTGCATCAATGCCAAACCTACCGATTTTGATTGAGTACTATTTGAGTGATACTCAAACCCTAGTCAAAATTGAGATTTGTAACTTTCATTAATGTACATTATATGAAAGATATACATTTTATCTCTTAATAATGATAACCATTTCATTATTTCGACGTTATTGCGGTTTCCAAAGGGTGTGTCAAAATATGTAGTAACTGCTTTTGATATCGTAGTAGGAAAAAACATCTGAATGATAAAGTCTGTTACTGGATACCTGCCTCTCACGTTAATAATAATCAATAAAACACCATATTATTGTAAAATAACATCTTTTAATCCTCAAAGCCATTTCGGATAAGTACATAGGTAAAGTTAAACACTTGTCTAATACATTTAACATAATATTAATACAATCACATTCATCTGGCACTCAATATACCATACATAAATACGTTTTCACTTATATATATAAATTACAGTCTGGCTGGGTAACTTTATACCTGGGTTATTTAAACTAAATTTTAAAATACCCAAGCACGTGCTCAGATTACCCTTCCTGGTACACTATTTTGATTTTGGTATAATAATTGTATCGGTATTTAAGCTTAGTAACTTATGGAGTGTTCATAGAACGATTTTACGAACGGTATACCAAAATTTAAAATATATATTACCTACATGAGATTTGATCTGTGTAATCTGTGCCGGTAACAATATCCTTCACTGGAAAATACAAAAATATTACCCAAGAATATAAAGTTACCAAGCCGTTGTTGATATTATCTACTTGTGTGAAAAAAATATATAATTTTAGTTACCGTTGATGGCAATATTACTTATAGACTATTGATATTAATCAAGTAATATAATACTAAATGCGAAAGGTGTATTGTAGAGAGTAGAATGTAGATGATTGTAGTAGAACTTAGTATTATTAGTAAAGA
Source organism: Anthocharis cardamines (assembly GCA_905404175.1). Lineage (NCBI taxonomy): Eukaryota > Metazoa > Arthropoda > Insecta > Lepidoptera > Pieridae > Anthocharis > Anthocharis cardamines. Next base: position 11,052,736 of record FR989952.1, on the reverse strand, counting down.
TTAACGCCATTTTTAAATGGCGATTTACTATCAACAAAAACGATTGTAAAAATCCAGAGAAAGTTTTGTTGAAAATTAAGGTACGTACATAATATGTTGGTTATAACACCACAGCCAACCTAGCATGACAAGCGCGACAAAATTTTGTCTACCGTTTTCTCGTTTTTCAATCGACTATCGCTTTATTTCTTTCGGGTCTAACATGACACTTACACTTAAAACTCGACTTTTAATATCAAAAATAGATACATTTGTCGATCGAGATATCTTTTCTATCAAAATTGTCGATGTCGAGATATAATATAAGATGTAAGATCTTAGTTTGTCTTCTCTCGTCCGCGACATACCTCGTGGCGGTCATGCTAGCCCGGCTGGTCCCTGACGAACAGTTCCAGTAAAAAATAATTAATGATTGTCGAATACGTAAAATGTATTATTTAAAATATCACTAACTTAAAATCTCCCGATTTCATAAAAAAGAGCGTTAAGATTTTTAATATTAATAGACAACGATTATGGCATATAACAGTTATCGGAATACATTGCAAAAGTTAATTAGGTGAAAATCTATTGAAAGTCTCATACAGTGCTCAAGCACGCTTGTAATTTTATCTTTGAGTAGTACTCAAAGAGATGTATGAGAGGCTCGATCAATGGGCGCCTCTTCAGATACGAAATAGATCTTAGAAGGCTTTGTATTGTAGGAGAGTTGAGAATTGATTGAATCGGTGTCACAGTTACCTAGTATGTTACGTTCTAATTGATACGTATTGAATTAATGATGATAGTCATTCTCAAGTTAATACATAATTAATAATTCGTATTTTGGTTTTAAATAATCATTGTTAATATTGAATTATAAGATATAACTGAAATTACAGAGCCTGCTCTTAGTATCGTCAAAATCAAGTGTTTTGTAGAGACAAAACACTTGATTTTGACGATATTAAACAGAGGTTTTACTGATTTTGATGATAATAAACAGAGGTTTATTACTTAATGGAAAAGATATAAATATTACAATGATTGTTAAGATAAATAAACAACTGTACTACAAAAGGTATGAGGTAAGCAAAACTAATACGAAAATATTTACTTTTTAACAGCTTTAGGTAAATTACTGCGATATATTAATAATAACAAAATATATAATAGTTTTAATATTGATTATTAATATCAAAGAATATGTTGTTTTAATTAAATTACTGAAATAAAATAATAAAGAATCAGCAGAAATCTTGAGTAGCTTTTCTATAAGTAGTAATTCTCTTCACACCAATAAATACGACGAATAATTGTTATTGTACAAAACTGTTATCATTATAATAGACACCCATTTAGACACCGAATCACGACAATGTATACATCTAATTATTATCTAACATGCAAATAATATGGTTCCCTCTATTTTGGCATACCATTAGTTCCCATAATATATTTTTTAAATCTGTTCGTGACGAAAAAAATAAAAAAACTTTGGAAATTCCAAACCAAATAATCTTCAGAAGCTTGTAGCATCCAGGTCTATTCCATGAAAAATTAAGATTTCATTTTTGTAATAATCGATTTTTACATTGGCTCACATTTATTGATTGATAATAATTGATCAGAAGTAGCACTAGTAACTTCATAAATGAACGTAACCTTATATGTGTAGAAAAATATCAAAGTTAGCCAATATATTTTGTAAAAATTAATGGTATACAACAAAATTGGAGAACTAATTTCAAATATAGAGCCAAATAATATCTCTCATCAGAGATCTAAGCGCATATGATGCCTAAGAGTTGAAACACCCTGTATAATCCATAACGCGTTATACATACAATAATTACAAGTAACATACAAATAGAGATAGGAAGCTAAGATCAATTAACTAAATTTCTTTAAGCCAAGGCCGTAGAGAAAGAGAAGGACATACATAATAACATTAACACATATCTATAGAGGTAGACGAGTGTAAGGGGTATCACAGAAGATAGATTTTCCGTGACTTTTAGTCTGTGAGAATAGAATCTTAAGAATTATATCCTACCAGGCGTTAATAGAATGATAAGTCGACTTGCATAAAAATCATAATAGCCATAAAGATTACTTAATTTATAGGCTGTATATACATTGCACGACTAGTATTACGCTAATACGCCTGGTATGCAGGAATGCACACGACGTTCATACCTAAAGACTAACGCATAAAAAAATCTTTGTTATTCCTACAAATCACGCCGCACTGTACCGAACAAAAATGCGCGAAGAAATAAAGTAAAATTGAGACAGTAGTCGTATGCGGTAGAAGTAGAGGTTGACGGTTTTTGTGTAAACGAAATGAAACTGCTAATTACAGGTTATCCTGTTAAAAAAGCAGCTAATTTTATTAGCTGGTTTGCAGTTAGCGACTACGCATTGAATGTTCGTTGAGCTAATCCGCGCGTTGCGTTCGAAAATTGTTGAATGAAACAGTTTTTATATTTAACGGCTTTTGCGGTAAACGAAAAGCTAATTCGTTAACATTAGAAAAGTTGCCCACGTTAGAAGCGTGCATATCTCTATAGTTCCGCCGATAAACTGTCCGAAGCAATTCAGATTTTTTGTTCGCTGCGGGCTCGATCGTACATAAAGTCGTTGGTCTGTGATACCCATAAAGCTAATTTTACTGAGGTACTAAAACTCGGAGAAAAATAACCAAAAGATTATCTCCTTTCATCTAGGAGTTTATTGATTATGCAATGCACAATAACAGTGAAATAACTATAGTGAAATTAACAAAAATAAATAATAATTGCAGAATTTGTCGGGACGGCCTTGGACGTAACTACAGGGTACTTCAATAAGAAAATATGTTTGTGGCTTGCGAAATAACGAAACCTTTAAAACAATATATTATGTAGTAACAAGGCAAGATTTCAATTATATAAAACTTGTAGTAATGTTCGTGCACAAAAATAAATCCTACTGTTTAATATTAACAAGCATTTAAAGTGTGGAACAAAACAAGTGAACTATTTACAATATTGCACTAAATCGATATATATAATTAATAAAAGTGTATATCATAATATTTTCCTATGTTAAATACTTTGGTAATAGACAAATATTCACGAAATTTAAACCTTTGAGGGATTATTTGTACGAGTTGTAAGGCGTCCGTCGTATTAATTTTCATTTAAAATTGAAACGTGACACTGCTAGGTTTCTTTTAAAAGCACTAGTTAATATTGTAAAGGGTAAGAAAATAATGAAACACTATTTTGAAATAAAAAGTAGAACAATATTGTCGTAGATGAAGATTTTATATCTGTATAAAGTATTATTAAATTAAATAACATTTCACAAATATATACTAAATCTTTCTTGAAATTAAAACTGATAGCTAATTCAATATGTATCATATAATCCTACTTTACTTTTATATCAGCAATATGTCTATGCCATTCAAATTCAAATCATTAATTATTCATTTAGGTAACACAATGTACTTTTATGAACGTCAATAAAAAAATGATATTGTACGTAGAGTGTGAATGATCGATGTTTTTTTCTTGATTTACCCACATTCATGAACTCCATTTCAATTTATTCTAATAAATAATAGGACTAGTAAAAATAATCCGTCGAAGGTACTTACGAGTTATTCCGTGACTCACTACTGTTTTGGTGTTAATCCTTACTGCGCCTGGACGGACCTGATGTCCTCAGGAACTCTTAACCTATCTTAAGTATTAAAATAGATTTCATTTCATTATATATAAAATGGACACACATTCATTTTTACAAGATCTTTAGAGTTATTGAAGTAATGTACATAGCTGTTTATGTATATGCTTATTTAGATGTTCAATTTGTATTTATGAAATTTGAACGGCCTTATTCTTATAGTTAAAATATGTTTTGTTTCTTTCGTTCTGTAGTATTTTTATATTCGATAGAGCGAGACAGCATATTTTAACTATATCAAGCTTATAATACGTTTATGAATAAGGCCGTATGACTTTTACAACATTATATTAATGAGTCGTATAGAATCAAAGGCGGCTATCTGACTTATGGCTGATTGTTAGCAATTTAAAAAAGAAAACGATTTTCTCCTTTATTTTTTTATTAGGTATCATTCATTGCATGTTTAAGGTATCTATTAATATTAACAATTAAAGATAAAACCAAATATATAAAAAAACATAACAGTCTAAACGACAAGAACTTATTTTATTTTGGCAGATTGCCGGACCAAAAATCTCAGATAGCCGCCTTTGTTTCTATACGACTTATTTGATAGAGGAAATGTTCTTGAAAAGATTTCAGCGTCAATTCATGCACTTGTTTCTTAATGATCGGCTTATAAGAAACAAGTTTCCCAAAACTGAAGTAAAATAAAATTTCTCCTCCCTACCATTTCCCATACAATTTCGATATTGCATTACTCTTCAACTTGGTCTTCTCGATATAGAGGTACACTGCACACGTATTTGTATTAATTGTAAACATTAAATTATTCTGTCATTCTGTATAAAAGGCATGTGTGTCCATAAAATGAAACAAAATCTTACATCGATTGTATAACTATCATTATGGTCATCAAAAATTAAATTCCTTCTGCATTGACTTTATTATTATGTACAAAACCTTAAAAATAATAGTAGTTCTATGTATAATATCCTTACTTATTTTAATTGTAAAATAGACTCAATTTTTGGATCATTTTTAATATGGTAACTTACTTCCGTCTTCAAACTTATTGTTGTTTAGCTTCTTCACACTTATCTATATCTTTATAATTATTTATTTCTTTGGTAATAAATGCCTTAGTTTATAGACATCGAGTTTAATTTAAAAATTCCACGATGTCTTATTCTTAGTTTATACATGAACCTTAATAAATACCAGTTTTATTATTTACATTGTCATCACTCTTTTGAAGTGAATTCAATAAAAAATCTATCTCATCGTGTATATGGCCTAGTTTGCTATGCTGTTAATTGTCTTCTTGATATAATAGAACATGAAAGACAATTTGACAATTATTATTTACACTGTTAATATACAGATAGTTATGTAGTCCGTTCAACAAAAATCGTACTACGTTGAGGGCAACTACGAGTAACTCTCTCAGATTCATTTGTTAAAACCGATAATAGCGCAAATTCTATCACTCTGAGCCGATTTTAATAAAAATAAACTATTTATTTAGATTTATTGTATTTCATAGTGATTTATTTGCAAGATATCTGCGTATGTTTGAAAATAAAATCAGGCCACAAAACTTTACCAAAACCGATCCTTATCAATGTTTAGGTATTTAAAATTAATGAATTTAATTTCTTGCTAGATAGGAAATATTTAAACTTTCGTATAGATAGCACGAATTTCTATAGTTTCCAATAAAAAAGTCTAAACAGTGACTTTTTTATTGGAAAGATGGAGGATCAGATTTATAGAACATAATAAAAAGAAATATGAATACGAGTCAAAGAAAGCACCTCAGTAATCCGATTTTTGTTAACCGGGTGTAAATTGGTAATCTAATATTATAGGTAGTTTATAATAAGGCTTATTTAATATATTCAATGGTAATGCTGTACTTAACTAAAAGGGACATATCATCACCGACTTTGTTTTGTTAAAATTTCCCTTTGTCATTTTTTCGTATAAAACATTATAATGTAAAATAAAATTACCTGTGACTTTTAATCGTCTTTCTCCTTTGGTCCCCCACAGCACACAAATGCGAATAAAATAAAATCGGTACAAAATGGAACTGAACACACAGGCACTTTGGTACTTAAAATATTGTATGAAATACAGAAAGAAGATTAACATGAACAGTGGGACGAATTAAAATGTGTTGAAAGTGTTAACAGATCATTTCGGTACCTCCTAATTATACTGAGGCCCGTATTCCAAGACGTTACTCAAGTCGTAATCTATTCTTATATGTCAAAATTCTATAGAGAAAAAATGGTTTGACAAGTCTCAAAACTAGATTCAAAACTGAAACACGTCTTGGAATATGGCCCTGAGTCATCTAAAAAAAAATTTGTATTTTAGTTTTTTATATATACGTACATAATAAACCATGCTCTTTATATCAGTGTTAAAACAATTAAAAAACAATAATTGCCGTTAGGTATAAATGCATATTAAAAATCTCAATCTCAGTTAAAAATAAGAATCAGCATAAAATTTTTATACCAAAGCAAGAGATTTCAATCTTTATTAAAAAATATTTAATTTATTTTGAATTATTTTGATATTAACATCCAACCTGATATGAATAATAATTATGAATTATCAAATTTCATTAATTATCTTTCAAATCCAATTCTGTAAATTTTATCTTTCAAATCGCTCTCCTGAACTGTTAGTTGATTCACTATACATAGGAGGTATCGAATCTAGTAGTGTTAGAAAATAAAGCAACGAAATTTATCCAAATTGTTTAAGCTTGTTAAAACATAATATTTGAGCAGTAAGCAAGATGACTGATTAAAGTATTGGGACTTATCTAACACTAACGATACAAGAAAATACTTCTGACCGAATTTGTGTAAAAAATGTCCTATACATTTTCCAAATCCAGCTCTCATATAAACACATCAAAACAACGACCTTAACTAGAAACATTGAGACAGTAAAGGGTAACCATAATGTTGAGTATCGGTAGAGGACCTTACAGCAAGTACTTAGTGTAAGATATTAGATATAAGTGCTAAGAGCTTGTCTAAAGTCATGAAGGGCGGCGAGGAGTTGCGGCGCGGTAGGGCGCACAGAGGCTGAGGTGGTCCAGCACCAACACATTAAACCGTACCTGGTTAAACATTTCAAATGATTTATATAGAGCAGTGGTTCTTATGCGCTGGTAGTTCTTGAACCACTGATTGTCTTTGCGAAGAATAATTTTGGATATGTTTAAATTAACTTATGTGTATAACCCATGATAATTTATTTAAAAATACAAAAATTCAAAAATATTAATCTTTTCTCTTTATAATATTATTAAGCGTAATTTATTAATTTATCATAGCGTATTATAAGTAGATTCCCTGATACCAGTTCAAACATATAACTTACAATTCATCAGGACAGTTGTGCGGCTGGGCCGGCCGATACCCGCCGCTGAGGAAGGCGCCTACATCCGCCGCGTCCAACTCCCCTAGAGGGGACGCGCCCAATGTCGCCAGCTCCCATAGAGTTACACCTAGAGACCACTGTTGGGAAATATGAAAAAATGAAAGGAAGCAAACATAAGACTGTCCTGGAAATTTTGCAACCGGGAAAAGCTTGCAAGAGTATTGGTGGATTTAATAATTATAAGGATTTTTTATTAAAGGTCACTAAGTCACATTGATTCCGAGAGGTAACGCGCCCAATGTGCCAGCTCCCATAGAGTAACTAGAGATCACTATTGGAAAATAAGACAATATGAAAGGTAGCAAATATAAGAATGTCCTGTTATATGTACATACATATATGGTCCGTGCTGGAAGTTTTACAATAGGGGAAAGCTTGCAGGAGTATTACTAGTATTAATTCAGAATAACATATCCACGAGAGGGCACGCGCCCAATGTCGCCAGCTCCCATAGAGAATCTAAAAACCAATGTTGGAGAAGAAGAAAGTATAAAAAGGAAGCAAACATAAGACTTTCCTGGAATAAATGGTCAGTGCTGGTGCAACAGGGAAAAACCTGGTGGCGTTAAGAATTATAAAGATTTTTTATTATAGATTATTAAGTCGCATCGATTCGTAATAATATCTCCACGAGTAGGGACGTGCTTTATATCGCCATTTCTCATAAAGTTATACCCAAACATTAGACTGTCCATTAAAAAGTCGCCGGGTTTATATTATTATAAAACTAACATAAACTACCTATATATTTCTTACAATTCTTTTATAATTCTTTTATTTGTTGAGCGCCGCGACGTCAAGTGTCAAATGGGAGCTGCTGAAAATCAGTGCTGTGACTAATTGTCACAGGTAAACTGAGCAGCATCCCTTTTGACACATACTGCCACACAGCTGATATATAATTTATAAAACTACTTAATTTTGTAAAACATTATATTCTAGGTTAGTTTTTTTAGCTATAATTATCTGTTTTTTTTGTATGCTGTGTTTTGTGTATGTTAAATTATATAAAATTATTAATACTAATGTGCTTATGGATACTATGGTCAGATATTAAGAATCAGCAAGGTATTAAGCCGAAATTTGTTTTTTACCACATCTCCTTTAAGCCCAAGTTACAAGTGAGTGTCTTACCACATCAGCGGCCGTTGTATACTGATTGTGTAGCAGCACTTCAGGTGCCATCCACTTGACGGGTCTGTTCTCGTTGTCCCCCAGACAGTGGTAGTCATCCGGGAAGAGATCCCGTGACAGACCAGTATCTGTTAACTTCAGTCTTAACTTCTCATCCACTCTGTATGTAGAAATTATTTATTTTATTTCTTTTGGGCATTTTTTATCACCGGCTATTTGCTATCGATACGGTTTGTTCTAAATTCCCGAGTCCCTAGTGGGGCATGGGGCAAACACTTTTTTTTATACATGATATCGACAGACGAGCATGAGGTTCAGTTGATGGTAGGTACCTCATCCACAGAACATCAGTCAATAATGCGCTGTCGATCTTCCTACCGGGCACCGAACCACCGAAGTGCACATTGCGCGTTTCGGTATCAGTCTATGGATTTCCAAATGATCGAAGTAAAAAGTAGGTCTACAACGCATCTGATGTTCTATGGCTAAGATATCACCTATCATCAAGTGAATCTCATGCTCGTCTGCCGATATCTAAATAAAAAAAAACATTAATTGAGATGGTTCCTCTTCAAAATGGAGCAACGTTACTTCACGGTTTTTCCATCTATGAACGGTGGTTCGTTACCTGGTCGGAATTTCGCTATGCCTCTCACTAGATTAATGCCTGTGACTAGACGTGAGAAGACATGCTTATAGAAAATAAAATAGGTATATCATGTCGTTCTGGCAGGATTCTAAACCGCGACCCATCAAAGCGCAAGGTGTTCTACCAAATGCTCCAACGAGCCCGTCTAAATACCTTTGCAAGATACCTTTTATCTAGTTACTAGACACCTTATTATGAACCCATATTTTAAAGTGCATACTAATACTTAGCAGTCTCGCTCCGTTCGGAAAGTAATATAAAGTTTCTAAGTGAAACAAAATAATGACTGTATCGCTCGAGGCTTATCATAATATGTTTTAGATCTAACTTATAAGTTCTTTGTTCTGCAAAACTTCGCTTTTATGGATGATATAAAAACATTCTTTTTTGATAATATAAACAGCTTTCTACGTGTAATAATATTACAGACGTAATAGCTGAGTCAATCTTTTATTCCAAAAATAGGAATACCAATATAAACATTTCGAATATTAGACATGTCTGCCTTATGAAATTAACTTTAATCTTTTTTATGTATACTCAAATGTTGTGTATAATTAAATTCAAATTAAGTTTTTTCTTAAAAATATTTAGTTTTTTTGATAAAGTCCCAATTGGGGATCATGATAGCTAATGGGTTAATTAAAATAAACTAATTATTATCCGTTCTACCATCCATTCTACGTCCTTGATTTGAGAACTGGCCGTAAATGTAAAATCAGAAGCATTTAATATTTTATTTTATTTATTTATAAAAAAAAATAAGTATACATTGTGTTACCTAAATGAATAAATGATTTGAATTTGAATAGTCTTCACCTTTTCCGACTATTGGATAGACACTGATAATTCAATACATCTTTTTTATCTATGAATAACTCACATGCAGTTCCTGGAGGCGACGTCAGCGTGCACTACTCTCTGCACGTGTAAGTAGGAGAGGCCACAAGCGAGCTGGGCCCCCAAGTCTACCAGTTCCCGCGTGGCCGGCGCGGCCTGCTGGCCGAGGCGACATGATGTTAGAAATCTGTTAAAATTTAAAAAAAAATACATACATACATACATATACATCACGTCTCTTTCCCATTGGGGTAGGCAGCGATCACGGAATTCCATATGCTCCGATCCTTACATACCAGTTTCGCTTCTTCTACTTTCGTCAATGCTTTCATACAAACTCGTCGGTTACGAGTACTTTTGACCTGGCCCTTTAAATTTTACTTATTTTATTGAAAAATGTATGCTAGATGTCCTACTAGCAGTACCTCAATTGATGGTCACCCTAGTCACAGAACAATAGTCAATGATGCGCTGTCAAACTATAATTTTACCATTACTTTTCCATATACAATACACTTCGTGGTTTTTCTATCTATGAACGGTACGTAACCGAATCTGAAAAATTATTGTCAAATTTCGTTTCAGTGGGATTCGAAGCCGTGATGAATCGAAAAGCAGGGTGTAATACCCAACGTGCCAACGAGCCCGTCAATAATTTTTTATTCAAAGATCAAATAGAACTAAGAAAACAAAGAATTATATCCGATCGAAAATATAACTATTAATAATCAAACTTAAAAATGGACATAAAATTGGCATGAATAATGTATTTAATATTCTGTAGCGTAACTACTATCAGCCGTATCAAAGATACGGGGCGCCGTGTATGCGAACATTTACCTTCCATTAGGGCTTCGGCGCAGTTAGGAAGAAGAGCCGCCCACCAAAGTTGATATAGGACCCATCAAGGGTAAGCTACGTCCCTGATAATAGTATCTAATTTAAAAGTGAAAGAATAATTTACCTCTTAAGATTAGAAGAATGCGATACACAACAGTATACTAATAGAGGTTTCCTAGCTTCTTCTGCGCAGGCTGCCATTGGTGTGAGGACATTCGCGTGGACTAAACCAAAAAATCTAAGTCCTTCAGCTACCAATAGCGCGGCTTGCATGGCTGACGCTGCATCTACAAGTATAACTTATATAAATATTGCAGGTTTGATGGTTAATATAACTCCAAAGCGAACGGTTGGAATAGAATATAATATAATATATAATACTTTATTGTACACAAAAACCAATCATACAAACAATAAAAACTAAACATTGTACAAGAGGATGGCAATGTACTCAAAATGTATTTATCATTTTTTTATTACAATAATATACTTATTATTGTAATAATAAGTATAATATCATTATAATTACATTGTTAATTATTTTAACATACAGTTTAAAATAATTAACATTTGAAGTATCATCACTATGATTTCGCCTACATTTTGCATACAAAATTGAGGGCTTGCAGTAACTAACCTGACACGGTCTTCACTAACACCTCTTCATAGGTATCGCCTCGCTTGAATACTCCTTTGTAAATTCGACCAAAGGTGCCTTCGTGCACGAGTATCTCAAGGCGAATGTTCGATCGAGGTGTCGTTAGAAGTCGAAGTTGCTCAGCTGGATCCGTTACACGATCCTTTGTTACTGTTTGCTATAAAAAAAAAACTCTGTACAGCATTAGGGCTTCTACTTTGGACTTGGGGCGACCCACGTAAATGCTGAATAGTTAGTTTTACGAGTATATCAGATACCGACAGATGAGCTTGATACCTCAGCCATAAGATACCAATCAGTGATGCACTGTCACATATCTCATACATTAAGCATTCGTTATTCTATTTATAAATAAAAAACGCAATATGTACTTCTTGGTTTTCCATCTATGAACCCAGTTGGAATTCAGATATTCCTCCAACCCGTTTAATGATCAAAATGATTAAAATATAAAATATTTTTCCAAAGAGACTTAGAATCCAATCTAGTCAAAAACTATACATATCACAATATCAATTTGCTCCCAGTAAATAAATTATTATTTGTAACATTATTCTATTCTCAGACTCATGAAATCGGATTATATTAACGAAGTAATATACCTGTACGATAGAATCCTTATTTATTTTCGATACAAATTTAATACCTACGCTATCGTTAAATAGGTTTATTAAAATTATCAACAATAACACACTTATATTTTGTTTTATTAATAGAACTTTAAAAACATAAATCACCGCGTACGATAAACTAGTACTTTTGCAGTTTAGATCTCAATTTTCAAAAGATTAGATTTCTGTAGACGTTTCACCAAATCGCTGTGGTCTCCCAGGCTGACATTTCAATTACAGGGCGATATTAATGATTGTCTTCAGACACTGCTACACTGGACTGGCAGTTTTTTGATTAACCCAAAGGCAAAATTGGAACTGTGTGAATATATAAGTTGTCCACGACTAAGAAAGTAATTTGAGGTGTTATATACATATAAGGAGCACCTCAGTGGCTCATCGTTAGTGGTATTATCTCCAGATATTTTTTGGTTTAAATCCCAGGGAAACAGTAAAAAATATTTCGGTCTAGCAGGGAATATATGAATGACCTTGCCTGTAAAGAAAAATGATATGTGAAACAGTACCTGCCATGACCAATAGAAGACTTGGAAAATAAAATTTCTTATATTGGTTAAGTGCACCAACCTTCTGTAGCTCGTAAATGGCTTAAGGGATTTTCTTAGATAATAGAATAGATAAAAAAATTATTCACTTGTTACGGTAAGGTTTACATTATGAAGACACTAACTAGGTATAGCCTGTCTCTTGGTGACCACAAGAGAGATGCCGCAGATATGTACTGATAATCGAAGTTAGATAGAATAGTGATGTTAGGAAATATAACAATATTGAATTTACCATATTATATATTAATTTTCTTATAAAAGATTTAGTTTTCAATATTTAAAAATATAAAATATAAATATTAAACTAGTTAGGTAGGTTTATTTAGTATTTCAAGTCAAAGATAACATGCAATCGCCTTGAAGATGTAGCCGTCTCATAAAGCCTTAGATCGCCCAATTCAATTTCTGTTTACTGACACTGATCGATCGATTTACACTTCAACCATCTTCAGTATGGGATATGGTAATTCAATATGCAAACGTTTGAATTCTAAAAATTTATGTATACTTTAGGATCTACTTAAAATAGCTGGAGATAAGCTGAAAACAAAATATGCTCGGCTCAATACTTATACTTAGAATACAATAGTTCTTCTTAATAATGTTAAAAAGCAGAATGATCATTTATAAATTTTGAACAAATATCTTTTAAGCGAACTAACATAACGCATATTTAGAATTAAAGTGACCTAAATCAATAATTTGGCAAGATTTCTTAATAAACCTTTCACGTTGTTATATGCATGATTTCTGTATAAAATAACATTATTTTATTAACTCCGCGCAAAGAACTCCCGGAAAGTAAATAGTTGCACAAATATTTAGTATCGAAACTCTAAACTGACTTCGTTAATAATCATGACTTTTTGTATGGAAAACGAACCACCTTAAACACTTCCTAATCATTAAAACAATAGCTGCCTTATGCCAATTCAGTCATGAGCATTGTGAAAACAACTACTTAAATAGTTTAAAATTATTGAAATAAAATACTTTCAGTAGAACATATCTTAAGGGTAATATAAATATTATATCTTACGAAGTCCTTTTGGCTATGAATGTTGTCAGGCGTGCACATATACATTGTTTCAGTGTGCGAAACTGAATTACTGAGCGCTTTTGAGATTACGCACACTATAACAATGTATATGTACGCCTGACAACGTACATAGCCAAAAGGACTTCGTGAAATAGAATATTTATACCAAAACAACATGAATTTTGGATTTCCATTTACATTTAATTTTGGAGTCCACTTTAATTCTTATGCTGTATATGAAAGCATTTTAAGTAACCCAAATGTCTCATATCATATCACCCTTATCTAACTCTTTGTTTTTAAAAATATGTAAGCTTTTTACTTACTACAATCTTCGTTAACGCCTCTCCGCTGAACACTAATTCATATTTCCTTCCAAGAATTTTAACGTTGCGTAAAATTTACGGACAAAGGGGGCTGCAAATTAAAAACACTGTTTCGTGCCAAGCCTTATAATCAGACATAGAGTACTGGATGCGACGTTTAAAACAATGTATATCTTTGGTCCTTAATTACCATAAAAAACGTAATTTGATATTTTGTGACAGGAAATTAATATTTTCGGTTTATCCAAATTATGTTTTCCTCTGAAATTCATTTAAAATATCTCTCACATTTAACGTTTTTATTTTTTTATTGTTACCAAGAACCCTCACAATGTGACCACGTAACTTATTAATGGGAAATAGCGTCCCTTGTTCAGTGTTCGATAGAAGGTCCAGGCCCATTTTGGTCGAAGAAGCGATATAGAGAACTAGTCTTTTTTTAATTTTTTTGTGGGAAAATCGTCAGCAATACCCGTCATCGACTAAAACCTATGGTGGACATCTCGGTGCAAGAAATATTAGGACCCCGGGATCTTCAAAGAGGAATTCTTACGGTGATATAGAGCTGGTGGCTCAACACTGTATGAGAAAATATACTTTAAAGTATGGAGAAGAGGCTGGGTTTACTTACAGTATGTATAATAGTAACGTTTACTAGTAACCTTACCTGTCCTTCAGGTATTTCAGGTCATGCTGTTATTTGATTTTCAGAAAAAAATATGATAATACAACAGACATTTATTTTCCAAACATATACAAATGTTGGATTTAGTTTCTTATATTCACTTATTTTTTTAGTTCTAATGTGTTGCGTCGTCCATATTTTAACGAAGGCCTCACTCATTCTGTTATATTCATCAATTTCCATCCATTCGAAGAAATAATAATTATGTACAATAAAACACTAAAATAGTACTAAAACTGATTCGACAATAGAAACTAAAAATAACGATTTAATATTTTTAACTGGTCCTCAGATTTCACTTCTAGTGAATCTTAATCTGTGTGATATCTTGAGTGAAGAAGATTTCTAATTATATTACGTTTGTATCACCTGAAGGGGTATTGCAACTCAAATTGGATCTCTAATGAGGTAAAGGACTCATTTCACGCGTAATTCAACATCCACCTTGAATGAGTTAAAAAGTGCCTTGATAACTATACATCTTACCTTTCATGTATGTATCGTTTGTTTGAAAATGGAATGCGAAATTTTATAGCCAGTTTATTGAACTTAATATGTAACCTAAGATACATTATATTTATGTTTCTATCTTCAATCAACAATACACCTATGTCAATGGTTTCTATAGCAAATATATGTTGAAAATAGAACAATAAATAGAATTAATCCAAAACCTACGTAAAATTATCAATTTATTGTAAAACATTATTTAGATCGTATTTTTGTTAATATTAATATTTATTTGTTAAAATTTTAACAAAAACATTTCTAAGTATCTATGAACTAATTTGCTAACAATTAATTATAAAATATTATATTAAGAGAACTTCAACTTTTGGGATTACTTACAAAGTTTTAGGCTCTACGGATGAGTCTTAAAGTCAACATAATTTTAACGAAGAAAATTATTTACTCTCGAAACTTGTTCGATTTATTCATTATTCATATTATATTAAATATTGACATTTTAATCACTATCAATGGGCAATTCAGAATCCTTAATTGTAGCATTAAGTTATTTTGTAGTACGTACAATTAAATGTAACAACCTTTTAACAAATTAAAACCCGATTAATTATCCCGATCATTATACTATATATACGTATATTTGGAATATTTTTTTTTGTATTCTACTATGAAACGATATTATTTTAGACTTTATGTAAATACCTTTTTGGATAATAAAATTTATTGTATATAAAAAGGAATGATATTAGAATATGAGCTAATATTCACCAGCTGTCAAAAACCCTATTAAATCTAAGCCTTACTCCCCAATTATCAAATAATCTCGAAACAAAAAAAATCCAATATATTTAATAGTCATAAACGATATTAATTATTAAGTTATTCTCACGCTCACGTATTAATATCTTACAAAACATAAACAAAAGTTTTCTTGTTGACAAAGAATTCTTCATCAGAATATGTCAACGACTATATAATGTTGCGGGCAAACGCCTTCATTCATTACCTATTTAAAAAATTAGATTATTTTACATAATTAGAATGCATTTTTAGCATAGAATGCTATTATATTCGTTATAAGGATGCATTTTGTATAATAGCTTACCTGTGAGACATGTGTTAAGTTAGATGCCGCGTAGTACGACACCCGGGAGTCAGGCTTCGCGTACACGTGCTCGCCAATATGGGTAGTTGCGTATGGAGACGGTGATCTTCGACTGCCTGGTACAAAATCTATACATTATTTAAATCATATAAAACCACTGGACTATACAGAAGACTTAGAAGGACGAAAGCTTTAGAGTTAATGTAACCAGGCATAAAAATATTATGCAAACTTAGAACAAAGTGTAAAGTGCAAGTGAACATACTGCCAATTTGTGCTAGTGTAATAAGACAACATTTTAAGGACACTTTGTGAACTTAAATTAAGGAAAATACCATAGAAGTTTAGTAAATATAAAACTGTTTATTAGCCTCTGTTGGCTAGATTACAATAGTTTTAGAAAAAAATTTATATATTGGATATATAATAAATGGTATTAAATTTATATAATCAATCGTTATTTTCCGATACAAAGCGACCTACAAAAATTAGCCTACTCTTTTTTAAAGGCCGGCAACACATCTTCAAGTCATCTGGTGTTGCATATGTCTAGGCAGCAATATCGACGAATGCTCCCAGGCGCCTGGACTTTTTCCGATACTTCCAATAATTATCGTTACATTTCAACCAATTTACACAAAACCTTGACTAATATACTTAAACTTTCCTCATGAATCACTCTATATATTAGAGAAACCCCCATAAAAATCCGTTCAGTAGTTTTTAATATGCAGTGATACTAAACAATAGTATCAAAACATCATCACTTATAATAATAATAATGTTGAATCTGAATTTAACTAAAAACACATAAATATTTTATACTACTTATGATACCAGATACTTCTATTATCATATATTCTAATTACATTACCGCAGTGGCGGCGGAACACCGCAATACATGCATTTTGCCTCAAAAACTTTCGGATTTATACGCAAAATTATTAACAACTTCGTTTAAATACGAGATGCAATTAAAACGTTATTTATTGCTACATAAATGGAAATTTAGTCAAAGGACATGAAATATTTCGCTATATTTTCATTAATTTTATCGGATGAGTGGAATGAAGTTATACGATTATAATAATTACATGTTATAGTTTTACATTTGTTCACCTGAATAAATTACTTTAGATTACTTTTTTTAAATGCTAGCGGCCACGGCTTCGCACGAAAAGAAAAAGACAGCATTTTCGATGAAAGCTCTCAGACGGCTTGATTTCTTCCGACATGTTGAACAATTATCGTTATATTTCAACAAATTAACACAAAACAAACGTATAAACTTTCCTTCTTGAATAAGTCTATTTATTGATGCATTAAAATTCGTGGCGTAGGTACTTTAAAATATCTTAGCTTACAGAGGAACAGACTGTGAGAAATGACATTGTTTTATATTATGTAAAAATGAAGCTCCATGATAGCTCCAGCTGGTATAAATGCATATAGATTTTAAGTAAGAACCAGGTTTTCAAATAATAACTAGTATCTTTTTTAAATCTTGCTAATGCCACTACTACTGTTTTTAAATTAATGCGTTCGAAGCGATCACTCTACGATATGTTTGAAATACTGGGTCAGCAGGCATCGCAGTAATTCGTTTTAAATGTCCTCTATAGCGTAAATAAATAATAAGACCCAAGTTGGGCTTGCGCTTAGCGTGTTTCGTACCATTCAATGTATGTAAAATATTTGTCAAAAAATATTCAACTTAATCCACTGTAGAAGTTGTATAGATAACTTAGACATTGCAATAAAAGATACGGTATATGATAGAGATTTGTAAAGCTTACATGTTGAGACCTTATCATATTGCTTAATACCTAACGAATGTTTCAAATTTAAGAACTGGAATGATAATAATTCAACTTATATACGTTACGTTTAAATGGCTTTAAAAATCACTTAGTATTCAAAACCAAATCTGAAACAGATACTCTTACTCTCACCCTGACACTTCATTACTAAACTACCCCTCTCTTTTTGGAAGAGCTAACTGAAAAACAGCGTCACAATTCGGTTTGTGACATATTTTATTACGTAGAGTCTGCGACCTATTTTTTAGGAATTTTTCTGTTTTTTTTTGTATGTGAAATCAATACCAATTAACAAATAAATGTTTATCTTAATTCATTGAGCTTTTATTTATGATAAATGCTAATTCTGTTAGATTATTAGTGCACTGACAACTTATGGAAGTCTTTAAAGTTAGTTTGTTTCCTAGTCCTCTTGATTAAGTGTAGTTTATATAAACTATTCATCGCATGGCTTAGTTGGAAATAGTTGATATTGTTATGCCAATCGGAATAGTTGAAGATATTAGTTTATGACTATGTGACTATGGAGCGTTTAATTTTATATCATCTTTTAGTAAGTACTATGGTTGGTATGATTATTTATTAATTATAAATCTTTAAAATATATTTTATTTATTGTTTGGAAAACAACATAACTTTTTTTTATTTTAAACGGACAGGCGGGTGAAATCTGAGGGTTAGCGGCTTCCGCCGCCCGCAACAATAGATGTCTTGAGGATGCGTTGCCGGCCTTTAAAATATAGAGTAGGGTCGTTTCTTGAAGGTTCCCAAGTCGTATCGGTTCAGAAAAAGCAGCTGCTTCCAAATTAATGTTAAAGACTCTTTTAATCAGGCTTACATTTTAAAATGAAAAATTTAACTTACAAAATTCTTTACAAACTTTTTATTATGAAATTTCTTAGGATTTAAATAAAATACTGTATACCGGATTAAAACGCGATTTATTATTTAAATTATTTATCCCGACGTTTCAACCGTAAGTCAATATTGTCATAATATAGAAAATTACAGTAAATATCAACTCCGTAGGAATAGATGACGTTAATATGTAAAGATTGTAAAACAAAAACTTGGCGATTAAAAAGAGTGGCGGCGAGTTTCTTGCCAGTTCTTCTCGTCCGCTCTACGCCCTTGATTTGTGAACTGGTAGTAAATGTAAAATTAGAAGCATTTAATATTAGTAATATTAGTAATTTAATATGTATTATTTTTTTAATGACGTTCATAGATGTACATTGTGTTACCTAAATTAATAGATTATTTTTTAATTTAATTGAATTAAATATGGCAACTTTGTGACATTTCAAATATAAGACAACTGTCATCTTTCAGTCTCCCGTGACCACGGTTGCTGAAAAGCATCCGAAACGTCGGGATAAATAATTTAAATAATAAATCGCGTTTTAATCCGGTATACAGTATTTTATTTAAATGTGTGATACTCGCGTTAATAAAAGACAATATTATATTTCTTAGGATGTATGTATTAACTTTATAATTCATTTAATTATTTTTGTTACAGTCGTTGTTCCTCCAAATAGCCTTTTAATAGTTAAGCAACTCTTGTTTTAGTTGCACTCCCCCATACCTCGTACGTGTTACTAGATATGTTAAGTAATTTTAGTGGAATGCATCTAACTATGTAGCGAAGTGAACTACAGAGTGATGCAAGTTTATGTATGTATATGCACTTTCTACGTCGTAATTGTCTATATACCTAGACATAAAGCGCAATTAGACATTAGATGATTTAAAGTATTAACGATAATTTAGCGCAAACTGTTGTAGTCTCTGGCAGAATGACCAGCGCTGTGGAACACTTCTGCTCCACAGCATAATGCAAACCTAGGGCCAATTTCAACCACAACACACATTTACACACCTATGGAATAATGCACTTTCTTCATTTTGTCGTCAAATTTTTTAGTTTTTTTGATATTTTTCTCTTTTTGGTAATGCTTAGTATTATTTGTGTGTTTCTGTGAGTGTTTCGTTAGTAATAAATGCTATGTCTATGTCTAAAATATTATCATACAACAGAGTCCTTACCAAAAGGGAACTTATGTAGGCTTGCGATCGTAGCGTAGGAGCCTGTGGAACTGGGCGGGCGGCCGAGAGTATCCAATCGTAGTAACACATTTTGATGACTTCCGTACGCTGCGGTCGTGTACGATGTGCTGCAAGAAAGCATAATATTAACATATGATTTTTATAACCTTATATGAGAACCATTTTAGTATTTGATCTTTATTTACAGTAGAAAAGGAAAATGGATACCCTTATATAAAGGGGATGGGTTTTGTGCCAAAAAACCGTATTACAAGACGTGGTTAGGTACGAATTAGTAGTTTGAATATTTTTCGAACCAAATTTTCTATATTGAAATTTCATTTAATTTTGCATTAATTAATCTTAGATTTATCACTTGGTAACTATAACCGGTGCAAGTGTCGGACAATTCTGCTAAAGAAATAAGTACCTCAGTTCTCATGCCATGATTAAAAAATACATAAATTCAATTATGCACTTCAGTTAAGAGGGTTATAATTATAGGGAAGAATATTCCTGAATAACTACTCTTAATCTGTGTTTTTTAAATTGTGACGATTTTTATCGGCTATATAGTAATCATAAATTAAACAAATCTAAAATATTTTACAACTATTTCTACACATAAAAAAGAGAAAAAAAGGACAAATTTAAATTAAATTATTATTTAAAAAAATACTGAACCTACGCTTGAATTAATTTACAGAATTATGGTGAATATAATATAGTCATACTTTTTCAGAAATGGTTCATACTAGATCTCTGTATTATTTCGTATTCTTCGATCATAATGACGAAGCCATTACAAACAAAAAGGCGTTTGTCTATAACCGAATGCGGTAGAGCAATTTTTCATTGTAGGACATAAAGCGAGGCGCAATTAAACGTCGCTGGGTTATTTATTATGTATCGATAAAGCCTCCGCTATCATCCATCAACCGTAGAGACAAGGGTAGCTTCCATCGCACTATACAAATAATAACAAGTTTCGAGTAGAAGCGATTTTATGTATTACTTGTTAATGTAACTGTTTCACTTTTAATATTGTTTTTTGTTAACGAGTCACACATTTTTAATAAAGTTACTTTAGCACTTTGTGACCTAAACCCGCATTTTACACACGCTTTTCCGTGACCTAAATAGGTCATTTTCATACCGGGAAAGCCTGTATAAAATGCAAGTTTATGTCACTGTATGCACGCCGTGCAATAATAGACAACTAAAGTCACACGTATCGTAATATGCTATTAAAGGATTAAATGCGATTTATTATTTATCCCGAAGTTTCGGATGCTTTCCAGCAACCATGGTCACGGGCAGCTGTCTGATTTAAGATGTCATAAAGTTGCCATATTAATGCCATCTATTCCTACGGAGTAAATAATTGCTGTACCTAAACTTCAAATTTTAGGGTTATCGGTAAAGTGAAAGACATAGAAGTGACATCGCTAGCCCATCACTGAAAATCAGCCCTGGGGCGCTAATGCATAAGTTTTGTTTTATTATTATTCGTAAAGTTTGTCTTGTAAATAAATATTCTTTAAGTATTAATATATATGAAATGTTAATCAATCTACTAATTCAAAGAAACGCAAGCAGCCACGGATCGTGAATGTATGTCGTAAGTACCTACACAAAAAATGGAATTAAATCAGTTAATAGGTACTCTTTTTCTATTTCTTTATTCAGGATAATAGCTTTAACTCTCATAACTTAAGCCCGCTCTTCCGGGTCAATATAAACCTGATATTGTGTACAAAATAAAATAGGTTACTGTCCCGATCGCTTATAACATTAACGCTCTATACAATAACTATAAAACAGTATATAAAATAATTATATTCCTATAGTTGTTCCCAACAAAACCGTGAGTTCAGGGAAATTATTTGAAGTATATAATCAAACTAAAAACCAATGAAAGTTACATGGTATTAAATAATTGCCACATACTCATTTGTCGTTGCGTTTTCTCTGCTAAAGAGTTTTTGTCCCTTTACAATATTAATGGTAATTAATAAAAAAACTTTGATGTAAAGACTGAAATAAAATCTGCGCTGTGCAGGTTTTGCTGCTCATTGCTGCCCTTTTGCCGCTGTTAAGCTTGTTATTTTCGATTTTGTGCTTGTTATGTTAGATATCGACAGACGAGCGTTAAGTTCACTTGGTGGTAGGTGCCTCAGCCACAGAACATCAGTCAATGATGCGCTGTCGCTGACGTAGGGAAGACTGGCTTACAGAAAATTATAAACCTGACGTCCCGGTGGGATTCACACCCACGACCCATCGATGCGCACGGCAGGTGTTCTACCGAACGCGCCAACGAGCCCGTTGTTTAGTCTGCTCCATGTTACACAATGGTAATGAGAATTCAGTTAAGTCCAACATTACATTTCAATCAATAAATAAAAAGATTTCATACTCACTGTATAGAATCATGATGCCTCGCTTTATTCCCTCGTTTATACAAAGTTCCGGCCGCCGCTGCTCCTGCCAGCAACGCCAATGCTGCTGCTGCACAGCCGCCAGCAGCAAAGAGAACCCCACCGGAGTTGCGCGAGGCATCGCCGGCTAATCGAGCCGTTTCGTTTCGAGTGACGATTGTTGATACGCCTAAGGAATAAAGCCATTTTGATCATAATATAGATTACCTTGTTAATACATAGTTATTCTGTATTATAAGAAGCCTTCAAAATAGGGAAGGTAATATTTAGATTAACTTTCTGAATGAAGTATACATATCTAGCAGTAGTATGGAAAAAAGATATTGGCGTGATCCTGTAATGAGTATGGAAAGTCTTATATTTAAATTTAGATTAATGCTTACAAGAAAAAATCGAATAGTAATTATTGATTATAATTACCACCTAAATATCATAAAATATAACTGATGTTTTTTTTAATCCAATGAAATATTTGTACTAGGTTACCTTAACAAATACTTGCTAAATTTTAACATAAAGTATGGAGTAAGTAGTCCAAGTGCACAATTTAAATATTTCGTTTTAGAATAGTGAGTGATGAACGTGCTTCTAGTTAAAAATTTCGAACTTCAGAAAGTTCGAAAGTTCTTCATATTCTTCAGAATATAAAAATTAAGAAAACAGAAATTGAAATAACGATAAGACTGGTAAATTTAAGTCTTAGAATTTATACTTATTTTATATTATTTAGACTTATTATATTCGTTTTCCGCCTTTGTAACATAAAATTTCAAGATTACTGGAAAGGATTAGGTATGGGCTTTATTTCAGGCTTAAGTTTTTTCTGGTTCGGAATACTATATTTAAACTTATTTATATATTAATTAGTTATGTGAAGCCATTGACATAATGTGTGAAGGGTAACCCCGAACTGGACATTGCAGGGAGAAGTTTTCCTCGTTTTCGTAAATAACGCGACAAATAATACGTTAATTCCATCAATCAATTATAGTTTTAGTTCTATGAATAAGTTAGTAAGGAAAACACTTTATTATCAATACGTCTCTGTGTTCGTTAACAATTAATTATCTATACATATAATAAAACTATAGAGGTCAAATGTCTGTACATAGAAAAATAATGCTAAAAAACGAATCAGGGGTTTTTTTAATTTTTTTGCATCTCTGTCTATTTGCCTGTTTGTACGGGCTAATCTCCGAAGATACTGAACCAATTTTCATGCAATTTACAAATATATTAAGCAAAGTCCGGGGCAACATACGTACGAGTATATAGGCTTTGGCAGTAGATATAAATATATCATATGAAGAAACCTTGCTCAAAAGCAGCTTAAGATGAAGCTCACGCGAATGAAGTCGCTGGCATCACCTAGTTTTTAATAATATGTCAATGGTTAATGTATTGTTGTGTGTTTATGTTGCTGAATAAAATATAATGTTTAAAATAAACAAGGACGTATCACGTCACAAAAAAAAATTAAATCATTTCCACCTTCAAAGCTTTTTCAACGAGACGCCATAATGATATTACCGTGAAGCCGTCTAAATGAAATATTAGGGATAATAGAAAAACTTTCAACGAATGGGGAGAGAACGGAGACTTTATAATAAAACCAGGTACGCACTTGGAATTGAACGATTATTAAATACCACCCTCGTTTTTGCGATGTCTTCAGGTGGAAAAATTACCGATATTGGTATATTTAAATAAAATACTGTATACCGGATTAAAACGCGATTTATTATTTAAATATTGTTTAAATTATTTATCCCGACGTTTCGGATGCTTTTCAGCAACCGCAGCAAGAAACTCGCCGCCACTCTTTTTAATTAAATGATTAAAAAGAGTGGCGGCGAGTTTCTTGCCAGTTCTTCTCGTCCGCTCTACGCCCTTGAGTTTTAATCCGGTATACAGTATTTTATTTAAATGTGTGATACTCGCGTTAATAAAAGACGATATTGGTATATTTATGTCACTATTAAAGGTTAAATTAAATTTTAATATTTCAATGAAACTTAATACCGAGTATTTTATTAAGAACTAGCCTAAATAAATGATTACTAACCAGTGTTGTAATAAGTTATTACTTATAATAAAGCCTTTATCAAAACAGTTTAGAGGCTCAATTACAAACAACTAGCGAAATAGCGTAAACTGGAAATAGCAATGTCAACCAGTGGCGGGACCACCATACAAGCCAATAAGCCCAAAAGCCGCTTAAACGATATTATACTTATATATTAAGCTATATAATATATAATCTATACTAATGTTATAAAGAGGAAATAACAGTAACATAACGTATACTTATGGAAGTCACTAAAAATAAAATTTAAATGCTTATAATTTTACATTTACTACCAGATCTCAAATCAAGAGCGTAAAACGGACGAGAAGAACCGGCAATAAACTTTCGCCACTCTTTTTAATTACCAAGTTTTTTATTTTACATAATGTTGATAAGGAGCTGCAACCATTGCACTATGTTCCCCATGACATCTTGAAGTAACTATAAAGCTCTAATAAAAAATAAAATAGTTAAACAAGTCCCTGTACATATAATTTTATAAAATAAGTACAGTTATACAATCAAAAAGACGTAAAACAATCCCATACTCGTTAAACAGAAATAAAACGGTAATTACGGACTTAAATACTGAACGAATTACAAACTTATTATGAGTAGTAGTTAGTGCTCATGAAGTTTTAAACAAATTTCACTCAGTCCAGTGTGTATGAGTTAACTATATTAATTAGGTAACTAGATATAATAAAGTTATGAGAAATTACTTTATGTCCGGTGTTTTGTGGTTTTGTATTAACATTTTAATATTATTAATCTGTTTAAATGATCGCTTCTGTCGCTTAGTGAAATGCATGTAGTTTCACACCGGATGGCCTGGGTTCTGAGTTGGATTAAATCCTAGAAAATCGAGGTAGAAATAATGTTTCAGTGAGGCGAGTGAGGTGAATTGTTCATAAAATGTAATAATCAGCGAGATAAAGAAATGTTCTATACCCCACAAAGAGACTTGGAAATCCATTAATATCTATTAAAATATTAAAAATTATGTAATGGCAAATATAATAGATGAGTATCAATCAAGTGAACTAACTAAGCATATTTTCTGTGTATAATTTATTTTTTAAAAACTACACCAAAATGAAAATCCATTTTTTTTAATATAAACTTTTCATTAAGATTTTTCTGTAAGCTATAGAAATCAAAAACCTATGCAATAACTAAAGAAACTATTTTCGTTCAATATATTCTGAAATAATTGCATAAAAACGGACGCAAGTGATCCTATACGATTTTCCGTTTTTCATTATATTTCATTGTTACAACTAATTTATGTAAAAAACATTCCTTGCAAAGAACGCAAGAACAAACATCCCGTCTTTTCACTCCATCAAATGTATACTTAACAATCGAAATAAAAATTTGATAAAACGTACAATAAACTCAACGCTCATGGAGGGTACAAAATTTCCAAGTCAAATAACCGTACAATAGAACAATCGATACTTCCTTGTAAACACATTAAAATGGGGATACGAAGAGGCTTCAGGACCCTTCATAATACGTCTTCATCCCTCGCAAAATATCCTGTTGCGTCTAAAGAATCGTCTACATGCTAATAAAGGACGAGGGAGTGATTTGTGGAAAGTAAACTTGTATCAGTTGAGCGAAAAATATTAGCAGGGGTTCGTTCCGTTTGATATTAGCAAATTATTTTGTCGTAAGTGATGGTACGCGATCCCAATACTGAATAATATTATGCGGGCCGCTAATATTGCTTAAAGTACTTGAAAAGTTTGAATCGAGTTAAATAATATTTCATTTATAATGTGATATTCATATGTTCAATATAAATATATTTTTTAGTCTCTGTCGTTGAATACAAAGATAATTTTAGCCTCACAATTGTGTTCCTGTCTCTCGCGTAATCTATATATTTTTTATGTTAGATATCGAAAGACGAGCATGAAGTTCACTTGATAGTAGGTGATACCTCAGCCACAAAACATCAGTCAATAATGCTGTCGACTCTACTTTTTACTTCGGAAATTCATAGACTAGGACCGAAACGAGCATTCTGCACTTCACAGTTTTTCCATACATGAACGGTGGTTCGTCACCCGGTCGGAATTTTGCTATTCCTCCCACCCATTTAGAACCAGAAGTGACCAGACGTGGGAAAGACATGCTTACAGAAAATTATAAACGTCCCGGTGGGATTGGAACCCGTGAACTATCGGAGCACAAGATAAGTGTTCTACCAGCGAACAGCCAGCGAGCCCGTCAAATATTAAAGAAGGTGACAGCAATACTTTTATATAAATCTCAATGTTGAATACCATTTGAGTAAAAGCTTACTCAAAAACAGGATCCAATGAGTGTAAAATAAAAATAATACTAGATAGAAATAAAAATAGGATGCATTTTACATAAAATTATAATAATCGCGATAAAATAGCGCCTTTGTTGCTTCGGAGTTGCAAAATATCACGACAGTATCAAGATCTGAACGAGCAAAATGCTGAGCAACAACCAAAGTATTTAAGATTCATCGACATAATAGAAAGTGCTATCTGATAATTATATTCGAAACATGATTGTGGTCGTAAGCTATTTTGAATCGAGCACGATAAAAACACCCTTATTCAACAAACAGTTGCTCAAATTTATTGTTATTATTATTTCTGTAGACAAAGTGTTCGGGGAAAACTTCGTTTTTATTACTTTATGTGTTTTTAGTGTACCCATTGGTTGTTAAAGTGATTTGTTGGAGGGGAATAAGTTGAGGTATTTGAATAAGTCTGTGAATTGGGAGCATTGATTTTCTGGGGCTTATTTATGTGATTAGTTTGAGAAATCTTCAGATATTCAAATTTATGTCGACATTTCTGAGGATTTATCAGAGGGATAACTTCTTTGTTAAAACTTTATAAACATAATTCCATATTAACGTATTACGATTACGAGCTCTTTTAAATTTCTTTTGACGGGTTTGGTAGAACCTTTCGCGTTATCTATGGGTCGCGGGTTCGAATTCCGCCGGGACAAAAATTTTATAAATCTCTATAATAATGTCTTATCCACATCTGGTCACTTCGGTCATTAAACAGGTAGAAGAATATCGAAATTCTGACCTGATTACATACCACCTAACCTATGGAATTCTCTTCCCACTGAAATCAGAAAGGCCCAAACTCTTCAATCTTTCAAAACTATGCTCTTTAAGTATTATTTATCACTGTGACTTTATTACTTTTTTCTTGTACCTATTCACTAATTATCTACTATATGCTTATGTTAAAACTATATGTATACCACCTACTGTTAGCTTATCATATCTCAGTTTAGCCAGTACAGGTTGCCTGGAAGAAATCGCTTTTAAGCGATAAGGCCGCCTATTGCTTTTTATATTATTTATATTCATATTAAATCTGATTTTTTTGTGGTGTGCAATAAAGTTATATTTCATTTCATTTCATTCACCGTTCATAGATGGTCGACATCATTCACTGATATTCTGTGGCTGTGGTACCTATCATCAAGTGAACCTAATGACGATAATTAGCACAAAAAATATATATATACGAAATGGTTGTCAGAGCCATCTAGATGTTTTATCGAACTCTGTTCAAATAAAAGGCATCGTTAATATAAAAAAACAAACAATTTCTCTTTCTATATTGTGATATATGATAGACGAAGTTTATTTCAATACATTGTTTTTATAAAATGAAGTATAACATCTGAAGTCGTCTGAAGTCTTGGGTTCGAATCGCAAAGAAAAAAAAAAATAAAAAAATGTTCCAGTCGGGCATGGTACAGAAGGCTAAACTGTTACTTTGTCTCTCATTCAAAGCAAGCAAATGGGGCCCTGGGGTTTTAGTGAGTAGGGGGTAGCATTGCACTTCCGGCCCAACCCCCACACTCCCCGCGTCACCTTACCATCTTTGCCCCAGCGCGGGGGCCTGTAAAAAGGGTTTCCCCAGGTAAAAAAAAGGGTACAGAAGGCTGACTACCTAGCATGTAAAGCAACATGATTAATGAAACAGACGTAGGAATGGGTCTGTCCCATGCCCCATTAAGAGACTCTGGAATTCACTTAAGTAACTAGAACATAAAACAAGAGCATTTATTCTAAGTAAACTTACCAGCCAAACAAATTTTATTCCTCTTGAACAGCAGTCGCACGTCCTTATTCGCTCGGTCGGCGGAGGAAATATTCAATTGTATTGTCACAAGTATCTCTTCGCTCACAGCTCCCGTGCAAGGCAGACGTACTCTATGAGACATTTTTAAAGAATTTTAGTAAAAACAAATGAGTTTTTTTATTATGGATGGATACTGATGGTAAATAATTACCACCGCTCATGGACATATGCAACTTTACGCGATTTTTTATTCAATCTATACCTATACTAATATTAAAAAGAGGAAAGATTTATTTGTTACGATTTAACTCAAAACCTACCGGACAGATTTTAAAAATTCTTTCACCAATAGAAAGCTACATTATCAGCGAGTAACATAGGCTTTTCGTGTATAGTACATCTGTATGGCACCCGAGCCGGGGCTGATCGCTAGTATTAAATAAACTATGAAAGAATTAATTATTTTAAATGTTGCTATCCTTCACAACAATACATAAAGCAAAATATATTTGGTTGCTTGCTTGAATATCTTCTTAGTACAATAAATGCGTTACTGCCTACGTGGCTCTGTACGTATATTATTGCGATTAGCACCGAGGATCTAGGGTTCGTCTCCTGAGTCAAAAAACTTTTTTTTATTGTTGTACTTGTCTGCATTTCAAACTACGAGATCCAGAAATCAACTGTTATCTATTATTATGTATAGTAACTATATATATTAAATCAACGTATATTTATCTGCTATGCACTCCTAAACTATTCATTCGATTATGATGAAAATTTAGTGAGTTGTTCTGCATTTACCCACGAAAGTTCCAGCATGAATGCCACATCTAATATATAAAATTCTCGTGTCACAATGTTCGTTCCCATACTCCTCCGCTCTCGAAGCGGCTCGACCGATGCTTATGAAATTTTTTATGCATATTCAGCAAGTCTGAGAATCGGCTATCTTTCAAACTCCTAAGTGATAAGGGTGTCCAACCCATTTTTTTTTTGATATACTATTATGTGGCATTAAAAAATACATACAACCCTATATTTTCACTCTTCTATTACCAACCCCTGCTTTTTAGAAATTATTTACATGACAAAACAACATTTGCCGGGTCAGCTAGTAAATAAATAAAAAACACTTTTTTGCAACGCAGCCGGGTACGGCTACATAAAGGTTCCTAGCGTAAGCTAATATTAGAGATTATTTAAAGAACTCCTTTGTCCCCTAAGAAATATTAAGTAAATAACAAAATATATTATACCGAAAGGTTTGTAACGTTGTCGGCACGAAGCCTCTCTCGGAGATATTAACTTGCGGCGGCAACATGGCGCTCCTCGCCGCCCTGACGTCATAGTCTATACCCATCACGTACGGCAGCTGTTAATACAACACACATTAGCATATTTTCCATAAACTTTCCTCTTCAAAGGGATGACGAGTTGATATTCCCTTGAAATCACTTCTATTTGTATAAATAGGTCTAGGTCGTTGTCCGTTCATCAAAGTTTGTGTTGATAACCAGTATAAAAAATATAAGTATGATATTCGCGTTAATTATTAAGTAGATATTATTATATAAGTATTTTTAATAGTAGTTATAAAAAGTTTCGGTATACTTAAAAAAACACAAAAAAATGTGGTTTGGTCATAAATGCTTTTGTTTGATTCTGAAAAAATGTCTACTTCCATGTTGGGTCCATATTTTAAGATGTGACAGAAATTAGAACATACTGAACTGGCAAAAAGACAAAACATTGAGGACAAAATCTATATCACTTTTAAATACAAAGTTTGAATTATAATACTCACAAAAAAAAAAAATTTGAATTTCCTGTAAATTACCAGCATGACTTTACTTCCGTAAGTAATCAGAATTTTAGCTTAAACACTAAACAATTTATGGTTAATCATTCTTTTTCTATATATTACTCTAAATAAAAAGGCACTTTTTTACTATGGGAAAAGTATCACGGAAGTGAGTTTTCCTAATATATGTACGCTTTAGAAAGGTATCGTATGCTATTTTAGTTTTATACTTTAGTCAATTAATTTACTCTACATAAATAATACTGCTATCGCAAAAATCTGAGTCCATAAATAAGTGTCCTCTAAGAATTTCTTTGAAAAACGACAGCTAAACGCGCGCTTTTGTTTCCGAAAATTAAATCTCTTGAAAGCTAAATTGGAAAGCGCGGGAACAACGTGGACAATTAAAACTGTGTTTTGAAACTGTTTTTCCACGAGACTGTACGATTTATACGAAGAAGGTATTCAAAGGAACTTGAGTAATTACATTTGTTATTTTATGAATAAGTTTGTAGTGTTATAAATAAAAATGTTTTAAAAAATATTAATGCAATGCTAGAATAAAATTAACTTTTGATAAAAAAAAACACCGTATGTTTTACGAAAATTTGCATACAAAGAGAGAGAGAATTGAATCGGAAAGCTCAACCAAGAGCTTTCAGATTCCGTTTGAAAACCTTGATTTTGTCATAAATATGTTTAAATTAAACTCAAAAGTAATGTTTATTACCGGTTTTCTTCCCAAAGCCTGCCACATGAACTCCAGGTCTGCTATATGAGCTGGTACTGGCACTACGAAACCCGTAGCATAGTTGTTCACAACACCCTCTCTAACGTAGTATAACTCCGCATCCAGACCTGGGAACAATAATATTGTTAATTACTCT
The DNA here is from genome assembly GCA_905404175.1 of Anthocharis cardamines. Taxonomy (NCBI): domain Eukaryota; kingdom Metazoa; phylum Arthropoda; class Insecta; order Lepidoptera; family Pieridae; genus Anthocharis; species Anthocharis cardamines. The sequence goes on along the minus strand of FR989952.1, from coordinate 11,021,515 downwards.
TCAAACAATTAGTCAGGATAAATAATTTAAACAATATAAATAATAAATCGCGTTTTAATCCGTTATACAGTAGTTTATTTAAATGTGTGATACTCGCGTGAATAAAATACAATATTAATTATGAGGCTCTTAGTGAGTCATGGGGCAGATACATTTCTGTGTCTGTTTCACTGATCATTTTTCAAGTAGTAGTAGTAATTAGCTTTATGTGATCTACTGTTTTAAAAAAAATTAAAGATATATTTTCCACTTTTACCTTTAAATTTTATAGTCTTCGAGAATAAGTCATTATAGTACGCCAATCTGCCTTAAAAAGAATAAAATAGTGAACCTTTTAATATTTTTTGCCTTTTTTTAATCTACATAAATGACCTGTGTAACTTAAATTTAACAAATGGAAAAATAATTTCCTATGCTGATGATACAGCACTTATATTTTCAGCCAACTCCTGGAAGGATACCTTCAACTATGCACAAACTGGCTTAAACAAGGTAACAAAATGGCTGAGATCCAATGTGCTAACCCTTAATACCAGTAAAACTAAATTTATTAACTTTTCAATTCGCAACACACAACTTACTGTACCTAATATAAATAGAAACCAACTTATAGCACATTCCTGTGTTAATAGTTTAAACACATCTTGTAATTGTCCCTATCTGGCAAATACTAGTTCCATAAAATACCTTGGAGTAATTATAGATTCAAATATAAATTTCTATGAACACCTAGATCTGTTGACAACTCGAATTCGGAGATTAATATTTATATTTAAAAAATTAAGGCACATAATGGAGTTAAAGTTAATGAAATCATTTTATTTTACTCTCTGTCAGTCCATCATTACCTACTGTATCTCTGTTTGGGGTGGAGCGCCAAAAACTCAGCTCATAACTGTTGAAAGAGCTCAAAGAGCTGTTTTAAAAGTTATGAGCTTCAAATCTATAGACTTCCCTACATCTGAACTGTATGAACATTGTCAGGTCCTAAGTGTACGGAAATTGTTTATACTCCATCTTGTAATAAGGCAACACAGTAATATTGAATTTGATATCAAATTAGCATCAAACAAAAGGCGATCAAACAGGGTGTGTTTTGTGTTTAAGCCTAACCATAGCTTCACAATGAAATTCTATTATTACCTAGGGGCAATGCTGTATAATAAAATTAACAAAATTCTTGGTATATATGCTCTAAATAAGACTTTGTGCAAGAGTACTCTTAGTGGCTGGCTTCGCAATCTGAGTTATGAGGATACTGAAGCCCTACTAAAAGTTACTTCATAACCTACTCAAAAACTTAAAATACAGGTTTCATTTACCAAATTATTTTTTCTTAAATATGTCCATATTTATATTATATATTTTAAGTATTATACAGTATAAATAAATAAATCGTGAAATAGTATAATATTATATTATTTATGTATTTTTATTATTAATATATTAGAATTGGCATACAAACGTAATTAAGATTGCTTTTCTATTTTTTGTATTAAATTGTAAAAATAAAAAAATAAATAAAAACTAATGCATGATGGGGAGGGGGAATGGCACCTGTACATACAGGCGGGTTCTAGCTCAGCCTAGCATAGGGGTCACTGTATCCTTCGGCCGTGCATACCCTTGCGGAGTGCACGGCGTGGACTAGGGAGTGTCACGACCTGGTGTCGGTAGTCGGCGTGAACCTCTCGCTGTTGAGTGTCGTCACCAAGATGCTTGATAGCGAAGAGGCGTGGAAGGCAGTGGTCTCCTTCTGCGAGCGTGTTATGCTGCAGAAGGAGAATGCTGAAAGAGAGCGAGAGAGGATCGCTGTTGATCCTCTGAGGGCGGAAAGACGTGGTGGGAGGAGAAAGAGGCGTTATGCGCACCTTCTCGATCCCACTCACGATCTCCGCTCTCGACAGTAAATTCCGTCGGGGTTTTTGGCAGCATGCTCTGCGATCCCAGAAACCTCATAACGGCGGACCTGAGGGTCAAGAGGGGTTTAGTGGGTATTACTCACCCGGCTCTCTGACTAGCAGAGAGATTCACCGGGTGAGCTCGAGTCCTACACTCCCCCCGCATAACATCCCGCGGGGGGGTACCCAGTGCGCAAATGCATTCCCCTCTTTAAAAAAAAAAAAAAAAAAAAAAAAAAAAAAAAAGGGGTCACTGTATCCACTTTGTTGTGTACTTAGTTTTTAAGCTCTGAAATAAAATAAATTATTATTATTATTATTATTATTCAAACTCACTCTGTTTCTTCTAAATGCATTAACTTCATCAATATTTCAAATGCATTCGTACAAAAAAATTCATTATTCTAAGTTTAAAAGTATTTTAATCTTTCTTTTGTAAAATCTACTTTATTGGACTGTCACAAAGCTCAAATCCGAATGGCAAATTTTTGATGTTAGGTACACATCGAAATGCATTGAGCAAATGGTGTGCAATCCCCAGTAGTTCGATTCCCGCGGGGGTGAGTGCGTCAAATTATCCAACTAACTCTATTTGCTTTTCCAAAGAGAAAAGAGGTGCAATTCGCCCGAACTATTTTGGTACTAGCATTTGCTGAAATGGCCAGCCATGTCGAAGATGAAATTTTCCAATTCCATTATCAGTACGTGTTGGAAATTTTAGAATATTGTACAATTATTGTGATTGAAGAAAGATATTGAAATATATATACTAGAGCAATTGAAGTAATCCCCATTATATATATATCTTATGTTTTAGTTGTGTACAAATACGTGACTATAAATGATTTAACTCTAAATTAACAAACTATGTAGATTTTTTGAGATTTCTGTCTTTTTATATTGTTATTTAATTTTTTTTAAATTCACATTATCTAAACAGCGTTTAGCTTTAAGGTGGCAGAGCGAATGCGACAGTCCAACAGAGTATGAAGCACCACTTTACAATTGATGAATCACTACCCCTTAGCATAGAGCCCCTCGGACATGTCAGACGCCCTTATACTGAACCGTTGTCACTTGGAGTGCTCTGTGTTTACATTACACTATGCTCTTACGTAACTACTGTATTAACAAAAACCTACTGTGCTTTGATGAGTTGTGAGTCTGACACGTTTTTAATTTTTATAAAAAACAATATAAATAAATATTTTTCGAATGGAATACATTTATTGAAGAGTTTTCTCTACATCTTACTTCAAACATTTGACGGGTCGGAAGAATATCAAAATTTGTCCTAGAAATAAAAACCATCGCTCAGAAAATATGTAATACAACAAAAAAAAATGTGGCTGAGTATCTGACATCCAATCAGCAATGGATAATGTAAATACTTCACAATTTGCGTCTTTTTTTGTCTATATGTTGATTAGCTAACTGGTAATCAGTTACAACAGAACGAACCTTAACGTACAGGCATATAAAAACCTTCGCCATGAAAAACTGCATATACGTGTCATACATAACTACATATATTTAAATAAAATACTGTATACCGGATTAAAACGCGATTTATTATTTAAATTATTTATCCCGACGTTTCGGATGCTTTTCAGCAACCGTGGTCGCGGGAGACTGAAAGATGACGATTTTAATCCGGTATACAGTATTTTATTTAAATGTGTGATACTCGCGTTAATAAAAGACAATATTATAACTACATATAGATAACTGTATGTATGGAATATCCTCCATATTCCTCAGAAAATTTATTATACGATTTTTTTAGAATAAACCTTAATATACGCGGTTATTTTAAAAGTTAACCAAACAACCAGGCTCTTATGTATCGATATTGTTATAAATCGAACTCAGCAAAAAATATTTACGATCATAATCAGCGGTTGCACGGTATCTATATAACTCAACCTCGTGGAATTCCGTAACAACGCTTGTCTAGTTAACACACCCCACTTAAGGTACCGTAGGCTTCAAATACAATTTGTCTCTTTTGAAACAATGCTTCTCATTATTAAAACTTACTAATGACAGAGGAGGGTACGTGGCGCCCGCAGCGATCCTTTGTACTCTGAGGCGCTAATATGATGTTGTTTTGTTATATATGTAGCCTTAACGAGACAGTTTTCCTTTAATGTATACTATTAACTAGCTGTTAATGAGCTCTCTGACGCAATTTTGTTGATGACGTCTTATTTATGCTTCAGTTATGTACTACAAAGAGTAGTTATATTAATAAGTAGTTATATGCTACAGATAGACGAGATCAGTATTTAAAGCCAGCCTTTAAGGTGAGAGTAGGCTCGTTTCTTGAAGGTTCCCAAGTTGTATTGGTTCGGAAAAACCGCCAGCGAGAGCTGATTCCACAGAGTTGTTGTGCGTGGCAAAAGTGTCTTAGGAGTCGCGCAGTTGTGGATCGCCAGATATCGAGGTGGTAAGGACCTAACAACCTCGATGGCTCAGAGGTATACGCCTTATATTCAACAATCAAAGGTCCCGAGTTCGAATCCCTGGGAGACAATAAAAAGAATTTACAAGAAAGGTGCAGAAACTGATCAAATTCTGGCCTGAATGGAAAAATAATGAGTGAAATATGTCTGCCCCATAACCAACTAAAATACTCGAGGATTCACTTTTAAGTTGACTCTCTGACGTGTTCTTAGTGTCATTTTAATAAATTAAATGGAAAAATATGTTATTTTAGCTTATATAAGTCATTAAAATCGAGTAACATACAATACAAATTACATTTTGATTACACGGTGTTCTAACAATATGTGGGCGAGGTCTAACTTTTAGTCAAAATAAACACATGCTAATGAATTATCCATTTACGTCAGATTCACCTGAGGGGAAAGCGCAGAATTATATTACAAGAACATTGAAAATATTAATTATATTGTCATAATATAATAATACGATTATTACACGTTCAATTAAAATTTAACTTAGTGCTTCAAGAATGAGCTTTTAAAGAACAGTTTTATCAGTAATTTACTTTATATCGCTCTTTATAATATTATGACATTATTTTAATTAAATAAAAGGATAGTTTAGTGCTTCAAGAATAAACCAAATTAATTTGCTTTCACGTAATACTGACTATCAAAAGTAATTTCCCACTAGCGGTCTAGAATGAAGTAAATGACAGGCGTAATGCAGCAGTATCATTTTGTAATTACAGAGAAATGGGCCATTATGGAAACTGGAGCGTGCAACGTTACCTGTTACAACTCACTATTATGGATATGTCCAACTAAGGGTACAATTCACTGTAGGATCAAATAAAATTATAACAAAACATGAACATATAGCAGGTACATTTTTAAGCGAGCAGTACATTTTTAATTGCTAAGATTTTTAAGCGAAAAAAGTTATTTATCCCGACGCAGACGTTTGAAATGCTTCTCTGCAGGCCTAGCATGACAACCACGACAAAATTGTGTCGACCGTTTTCTCATGTTTTAATCGATTATCTATTGTTATATTATATGTCTTCCGGGTCTAACATGACACTTACACTTAAAACTCTACATCTAATATCAAAGTAGGGAAGTCTATCAAAGTTGTCTATGTCGAGATATAATACATCGATTTTATATCTTAGTTTGTCGTCACTCGTCGGCGGGCAGCAAGCATGGTCACGGGCAGACTAAAAGGTGGCTTTTTAATTTGAATTTTCACAAAGTTGCCATATTAACGACATCTATGGAGTTGACATTTGCTGTAATGTACAATATTATCACACTATTGGCCATCAGTGTGCTTTTGTTTTTTAGAACGTTTACGGTTAAATTAATTATAAGCGTTTTAATCCATTTTTTTTTGTTTTAAATGTTCGCGTCAATAAAAAACAATATTTAAAAACAACTAACCGAATGTATTTGCACTATTCGACTTAACTATGATGAGAACTTTTTTTTATTCAATTCATAAAACTAGTTGTATGAAAACTTCCAGGTGCGATATAAATTACTTGGTCGATTTTCCATCAAATATAATCCTGAAGCCCAAGCAGGAACAACTTGCGAAAAAGTATTCATGTTGTTAATCCATCATTTGTATGTTTTTTTTTTTAAGTGATTAAGCCGCCCATAGACATCTGCAACACCAGAGACCTTGCAGGTGCGTTGCCGACCTTTAAAATATGTTTATATTGATGGGCTCGTTGGCGCGTTGGGTGGAACACCTCCCATGCGCATCGATGGTTCGTGGGTTCAAATCCCATCGAGACGACATATTTACAATTTTCATTAAGTAAGTATGTCGTCCCCACGTCTGGTAACCTCGAGTATTGAACAGGTGGGAGGAATAAACGAATAACGAATGCTTGAAGTAAAAATTAGGTCGACAGCGCATCATTGACCGATGATGTGACTGGGGTATCACCTACCATCAAGTGAAACTCATGCTCGCCTGTCGATATATAACATAAAAATATGTTCCAAATGATTTCTTATACAATTGATAGATGGATATTAATATTTTCTCAGCTATGGTGTAAGCTCTGGCCTCTGGTCTTAGTTAAACAGAACAAGAAAAAATAAACTAGTTACATCCATATAAATATTGAGGTTAACAGATAGATATAAATAGAGAAGAAAATAAATTCCTTGAATTCATTGATACAATTAGCCGGTCTAGACGAAGCCTCACAAAAAAAACCTCTGAGATTTATATTTCATAAGATACACTTAAAATTGCAGCCAAAATTTCACTGAAATACATAGATATTAACGCTTGGCAAGTTCACTGCAGCAAAGTTCAGACCATCTATTAAAATTGCGATAAAGGTGTATTTATTGTCTCTTTGTTTGGTTAGCACGCGAATGCCTACTGGTTTTGAATGTCTATTGCGGCTTATCTTGTTAGGGGACGTTGTATATGAGTCTGCAAGAGATATTGCTAACGTAAAATGTACGATTTTATTCCATTTAGGTATTTTAATAACAATAATAGAAATTTATTTTAGTTATTAACTTGAATTTGTAGGCTTTTTAATTCTATTATTTTCAGCTACTAAGTTTTTAGAATACGAGTTTTATTTAAAGAGAGTGAAGTGAAGATTTTTCAAGTAAATAGAGCCAACAGCAAAACAGGCACCATTTTGTATCTAACGAAGTTATAGGACAAGTTTTTTAACAAGAAAAAAACAACTTTTATTATGCAAAACAATATTTTAAGTACAATTCACAAAATAATATAATATCTAAAATATTTTACGAGTTATAATTAATATTAAGAGAAAACTCGTTGAAACGTGAAAATTTATACACCATCCCTCCCAAGTTATCATTTAACAATAAATTTTAATTTTGCCTTGACCTCATTTTTCGAATATTTATTATCCTTTCCTATTAATCCTTTTACTTTAAATATAATTAAAAATGACTACTTATCTTTTACTCAACTTCTCTATTAAAATCAGAATTCTTTTTTTAACTTATTGTGTAATTTCTCCTGAAACGAATATTTTTATATGATGTTATGCCGACAAATTTTAAAAAATTCAAAATTGCCTTTGATAATCGAACAAATTGGTAAAAAAAATAAAATCAAATAAATGGGTAAAGATAGAATGTTTACATAAATCGTTTTGGGTTTTGAATCATCCTAAAAGTAAAGAGTGTTTTTATCAATAAAGATAGGAAATGTACGTTTTTTTTAGAGTTTTGTTATGTTTTTGAAAACTATGTAAAGGTACAAACAAAGAGAAATTAAGAATCAAGCAAGCCTGTTAAAAGTGTCGGCACCGAAGCGTGTAGTCGACAGTCCTTTGAATGTTATTTCATGGTAAAAACGGTTATGCTGATAATGCTTTCATTTTACAAAGTGACTCATCACTTTCTTGACGTATTTTAATTTGGTTAAGTAATTGTTTTATGAAAAAATCGACTATAAATTGTTGTTATAAGAATGTATTAACGTTACCATTAGTTTGAAGAAGAAACAAATACTTTATTTAGTTAGGTAGAGCTAAAACAAATATTATACCTCCATTGTAAAGTTTAGATTTTAGATTTTTATTGTAATAGTCTTTTTTTGTCTTAAACTTCCCTCAACCTTTGTCATCAATTATTGGATTACTTACTAATGTTATTCCTTGACATTTGCGTACCTACATTAGGTATTTTTTTTTTAAATATGTAGTATTTTTTTTAAATGGTATTTTCTCAAAGTGGGAAACTGGAGTCTCCAGGGTTCGGTAAAAGTATATATAGAACTAGCGACCCGACCCAGGTCAGCACGGAAAAATATATGACAGAAATTTCGATGAAAGCTCTTGAACAATAATCGTCATAATATTGTCTTTTATTAACGCGAGTATCACACATTTAAATAAAATACTGTATACCGGATTAAAACGCGATTTATTGTTTAAATTATTTATCCCGACGTTTCGGATGCTTTTCAGCAACCAGCAACTTTTCGGCAGTCTCCCGCGACCACGGTTGCTGAAAAGCATCCGAAACGTCGGGATAAATAATTTAAACAATAAATCGCGTTTTAATCCGGTATACAGTATTTTATTTAAATAATCGTCATATTTGAACAAATTAACTTGAAACAATATGAAACTATACGTGTACCTTTGCCTTCAATCACTCTTGATGAAAGCCGCATAAAAATCCGTTGCGTAGTTTGAAATATCTAAGTGTACAGAGGGACAGACGGCGGGAAGCGACTTTGTTTTATACTATGAAGAGATTTGACTTTTTAATCGGTTTAAAGCTTAATAAAAAAAACTTGATGAAATTAATGAAATAACAAGCACTTTTGAATCATCAGTGTCTAGAGCTAATATTACTACCGAGAAAAACTATATATAAATTTAACAAGTCATCAATTTTGAGAAACTACATATTATAATCTAAATAAACAGTTTAATAGAAAAAGTAACACAATATGTATTCAATTCCTATTCAACAATAAATAAATAAATATTCATAGTGAACTTCCCTTAGTAAATACCAATTAAACTAGCTGTTCACTTAAACTAACACGGAAACATGAAATCGATTTGAAATTTTAAGTAGTCTATAATTTAAGCGTGTACGACGAGACGAAGAAGCGAAACGACGAAACCACATGAAATTGGTGTTGGGAAGAGCCCGTGGGAACCGCAGAGTGTTTGCGACATGAACGCTATTAGTCAAATCTTGTGACTGAGCAAAAAACATTATTACTGTCTTTGCATTTCTGTTCGTAAGAAGGTTGTATGTATGGTTTTAAGTTGGAAGAAGAAGAATTTATTCGATTTTTCAGCATAGCTTTTTATATAATTATTTTATTTTATACTTTTTATTTATAATTTGATTAATTAAGTGAGTGAGTTTATATCAACAGGCATCTCAAATACCAAAGGATCGAACAATATAGGTATTTGATTTTTTTATTTTATTTTGAAATGTTTTTAAATAAAGGCTTTTTTTAGCTTATATACTATAAAATGAAATAGAAAATTTGATATTTAGCCTATTTTTTTTTTGTAAATATTATAAATATAAATACCTATATATTAAAAATTTTAAAACAGCTTTTAATAGGAAACCGTTTTACATGCATCTTCCTAATCCCTTAGGTTCTTATTTTATGTTAATCTTATATTACCTCTCTATTTAATGTCCGATTTTTTTAGAACAAGCAAACGGGGCTGGTGGGTCACATGATGGTATCATTTTTTTAATTTTATTGCTTATATCTTGAAACTCCTTCATCTTTATTGAATATTCCCTAATTTAATAAATAACATTCGACCTCGTATTGAGTCGAGAACTGCGTAATCTTAGTAATATGGTATATTTCCGATTAATTTCTTCACAAAGGCTCTGCTATTGGCTTTAGGGATATCAATGACATCAGTTCAGGGTGAAAAAAGTATTTCTAATAGATATCTGAGGCCATATGTTACCGTATTATTCTAGTATAACCAAGTAGGTACAACTTATATAAAACTACTTACATTGCATAAGCTAATTATTGAATTAATATAAATAATTTGAATCAATCAAATAAATAATTTGTTTACATACTAGCTAGATTGCTCAAGAAGATGATATGGTTTTCATCATAATAGGGGAATTATTCCGGAAGTTTGATGCATAAACTTTCCATATGGAATAACTTTGGCGGACATCTTCGCGATATCGATACAGGCCGTATTTTAAAATGAATCTTCCATTTAAACCTACACATACATACATATAGTGTGTGCGTTGTTTATAATTCAAAAATGCAACGAAAAAAGTGCCTGTTTATAATAATAAAAACGTGATACCATGTATAATTAAATTTTGGACGATTACGGTACCTCAACAAATGAACATAAGAGATTTTCTTTGTATATATGTGACTATTTAAATAAAAAAGATATTTATCCAATTTGAAATCTACATCGTTCATCAAAGCTTTACGTAAGCATAAGCTTACTACAAATATTTACCAAACTGACAGTAACAGCTCATCCAATATTCACTAAAATACTTTACTAATAACCTGTCGTAAATTCTTTTCATAAAATAATGATCAGATTTCGTTCATTTTAAGTAGAACGTAAACAAAGTACTAAGCCATTCCTTCTTAATAGCAATACGGCCATAAAATAACACTTATCGAGGTATTAGAAAATATTATGACAAGGTGGCGAATACCATAACGGAACGTAAACGTCCGTCGTAAAAATAGCATCACGTCTATACCGTGAGCCCTTAGCTATGAGAGTATACATATACAATATACATATATGTCTTATACGTTTTATGCATTCTGTTGTTTTACTCTATTACGCAAAAACTTCTGAACGGATTTTGATAACATTTTACAATATCATTGTTTATACATCAGATAGATAGCTAGTCTTTCGGTATTTTATCGTCTACATTTCGGCGAATGTGCATCTGAGCTTCACCACCTCATTCCACCGTCTCCTTTTTTTCTTCGGACATCGAGACGTACGGAGGGGTATCATCCTTACTTGGTCGATGTACCGAAAGCTCGTACAGGACGCTTTGTGTCCTCTTTTATAGTGCGAACAGCCAAGGACTGGAATTCCCTACCGTCGTCTGTTTTTCCAGAGACTTATAATATTGGGCTCTTTAAGTCAAGGGTAAATAGGCTTTTCATAGGCAAGCGTGATTTACTACCTTAGTTTGCATCAACACTTAAGATCAGGTGTGATCGCAAACAAACGCTTTCCTATTTATAAAAAAAAAAAAAGTCAGTGATGTGCTTCTGTAATTTCGACCAGTCAGGTTCATTAGAAGATGACTTAATATTTTAAGCACCTTTACATACCGTATCTATAGTCAATCTAAACTGACCACTGAGAGATTTATAATATGTAGTAGATACAAATTATCTAGTAAGGAGATTGATGAAAAATACTAATATACTAATTCTACGCATACGAAGTCGCGTGAAGAAGGTAGTAATTTATAATTAATTTGCCTAATCTTTGGGATGTAAAATAATTCTTAGTCTCATTTACTAAGGAAATTATGTGTAAACTCAACTGCTACCAACTGCTGAAGCTTAACAATATATTGTATGAGTCTGTGTTGTAGTTATATTAACAAAGAAGGTTACTATACTGTACGAAAATACTATTTTTATAGGTATAGTATAAATCGGTCATATTATTTAAAAGTGATACATAAAGTAAAAGAAGCCACTAGTTTCAAAATTATAATGACATTATATTGTTTCGTGGAAACATTGTTTTTCTTTTTCTTTTTTTTTTTTTATTTAAATTTGTGATATTCGCGTGAAAAAAGACAAAAATTTCTTATACATATTTAGAAACATAATTTTTGAAGGAACCTTAATATTTATGTGATGCATTTTATTAAGATTCCTACAGCATAATGGAAGGTGTTAAAACAATAAGTGTATTTCCGTCACTTCTATACACTTAGATAACACAAACAATGGACATATTTCATCTTAAATATAAGACTCATTTAAGATTTCTGTTTACGCGAAGGACAGAATTTTTTCTTTTGTTTTTATCATAAAAACGAATACGGAAAAATATCTAATATGCCGCAGCTATAACGATTCGCAGCGGCAAATTGTTCCGGAGTTAACTTTTTTTTTTTAAATTGGGACATAAATGAAAATTCGGTCTTCGACAAAACCTCAGTAATTTGTTAAAGTTTATTTATACACAAAAAAATTGCAATGCTGTTGCTGAAATGAGCTTACAAACATAAATGCCATTTGAGTCGCTCCACGAGAGCTTCGCTCACACTGCTTCAATTATTATTAACTAATAGTGTATTTTAATGTATCACACATTTTAATGAAAACACACTTAATATAATGCACTCGAAACGTTGGGATAAATAATACCATTATAATGCGTTTTCATCTGGTAAAAATTATTACATACATTTTATAATTATTTACTGAAAACATTTTTTTCTCAGTCTGCTTAGAAATATAAAAAAAATATGAAACTCACATAAGCACTCGAGACTTCAGAGATCCGCGGACTATTCTATAAGAACGGAAAGTTTTTATTTCTTAAGGTACATAACACATTTTAAATTATGAAGGACAAATTATTTACTGTTTCTCTTTCATAATAATCTTTATATCACATTAAATCTGGGGGCACGGCAGTGCCCCCGCCAAGTCGAGCAAAAAGCGGCACGGCCGTACTATCCTTTTCTCGAAGTAGTTCGGGCCATTTTCGACCCCCTATAACTTCGTTGTGGATAAAACTAGAATCCTGAATTTTCAGTCACTAAGCAGGCATTGTATAAACTCGGTATATTTCAAATATCATTCTGTTTGAACCAGTAGTTTAAGAATTATAACTAGTCAAAGTTTGATAATTTGTCACTCACTCACTCACTCACTGACTGACCGATCATCAAAACTCTAAGGCACTTCTAGCAGACATAGAAACTTGAAATTTAGAATACAATTAGTGTTTAGTCTATAAATCAAGGAAAAACATACAATACAATATTTTGAAATTTCGGTCCAGTTTTCTAGATATACAATTTTTTTGTATTTCTGTATGTAATGAATAACTTAAAAACTACTGGACCGATTTTAAAAATTCTTTTACCGTTAGAAAGCTACATTATCACTGAGTATTGACTGAGACTGAGTTTATTACTAGAAAAAAATAGAGGTCCTTAGAAATCCCTACTAAAAACAACCCAAGGTGTAAAAAAATTAGCCATAAAATGTCTTTCATCGCATGTGCTGCGGAAAGTATTTATGCTAGAACAAAAAAACGTTGCACAATATTATAGAAAATATCAAAATCTACAAAAAATTTCACGAGACCATATGTCCAACTATTGTAGTTATGTCACTATAACTACTTTTTTACATTAAAAAGTTGATAAAAATGCCGATCAAAATCAGACTGTTATCCATAGCTTTGTATTAATTCTTATCCATATAAACTAAGAAAAGGACTATCTACAAAAAGAAATGAGATGCCATCAAAAACATAAATTGTAAAAAAAGCCAAGTCTTGCAACTCAGTTCTCTCGTAAAAAGTTGTGAGATCCATATAATACCAAGTCGGTCAATTTATTCAGTCTCTACTGAAGGATCCTTCTGTCTTAAGTTATTACGTAATTAGGTAACCTAACAACGTCTTATAGTGATCATATCAATAACAATATTAAAAAGCTTTGATGTTTAAAATAAAAAGGTTGACTTGGCAATCGCACTAAGCTATCTAATTTAATATAATATGTGTTACTTGTGATAGACATTGTGTTTTTAATAAAATAAAAAAGATACATTGTGTTTTCATGCGATAGCCGAGTCAATCTATTTATTTAAAACATCAAAGATTTTTAATATTGGTATTGATATGATCACTATAAGACGTTGTTAGGTTACCTAATTACGTAATAACTTAAGACAGAAGGATCCTTCAGTAGAGACTGAATAAATTGACCGACTTGGTATTATATGGATCTCACAACTTTTTACGAGAGAACTGAGTTGCAAGACTTGGCTTTTTTTACAATTTATGTTTTTGATGGCATAATAATTACATTACGATTTTAAAAATATGTAAAAGGCAATTATAGCCTTTTACGTAAGTACGTAAATTTTGAACACAAAATATGGCTCCGATAACTCGTAATGTAGAATCAAACGACTCCCTATGGTCACAAGCAAAGGTAAATTGGGCCAAAAATGATAAACCCAAACCCCATGGATGTATTTCATGAAGTCATTTCGCTAACGAACCGCCGTTGGGAGATATTATCGGCTATTCGACTGATTAATGTACGTGTAAATTGTGTGCTATGAATTATTATGATTAAATTATGAGTTACTGCTAGATGGACCATTGGACGATGGTACCAATATATCTAACGTAAATGATTAATAGCATCTCAGCAAACATAGGCTGTGTAATAGGATGCTTAAATTCATAATTCCGTGCTATTTTTTAGGCCCTTACTAATTATGGAATATACAATATAATGCTATTACTTAGATGATTACAATCAATAATTATAATTCTTTGATTTAGGAAAATACTCTATGTAAGTCATTCCGTGATTGATAGCTTTATGTTAGGGGAAAGCACCCAAAAGCTTCCTAAGGTAAAGTGAGAGCTTATTTTTCAATAAGTTAGTTTATATAACTTCTAAACTAAAATAAAAAAAATACCAAGTGTCTATAACATTCATTACTTTACTAGAAACTTTGAGCTGAAAAATTCAGATCTGTCAAACATTCTGTCAAAATAAGAAACCCATTTAATCATTTGGGATAATTAACAAAACTACCGTTAGACCAATTTGTATCAACTACGCACCTTCTTCATCATAACGTGACATTTACTAGGTATGTTTCAAAAATTTGGACACCCATGTCCAATTAAAAAGCAACGTAATACGTAATATGTCATACAGTATTTTTATAACACTCACATATTTTTAAATCATAAGAGATCGGATCGTAATGAATAAATAAATACCTAGACCACCCAGTTCTGTTCCTAAGATAGAATTAATGAATTCTTTGAATAAATTAATTATTTTCGTTCTCTATCAAACTACACTTGCAATACCTGAAATACGCAATTACAGAAATAATCAAATACCTACAGAGGTTTTTTTTATGATTTTGACAGAGATGAGGTTCACTTGATGGTAGGTGATACCTCAGGAACAGAAAATCAGTCAATTATGCGCTGTCAATCTACTTTTTACTTCGAGGATTCGGAAATCCATAGACTGAAACCGAAACACGCAATATGCACTTCACGGTTTTTCCATCTATGAACGGTGGTTCGTTACCCGGCCGGAATTTCAATATTCCTTCCACCCGATTAATGCCTGAAGTTACCAGACATAGGGAAGACATGTTTACAGAAAATTATAAACATGTCGCCCCGGTGGGATTCGAACCCACGACCCATCGATGCACATGCCAGATGTTCTACGCGCCAACAAGCCCGCATTTGCAATGAATAAACTATAAGTTAAACTTTATGACCCTTTTTTCTCATTTAATTTTAGATTTTAATTTAAATATCATATTTTATTAGTAACAATATTTTTAATTTTATGTATTCTTCTTTCTACATATAAATGACACTGTAAAGTTTTATATTTTATTATTAGATCTTTTATATTCAAATATTATAAATCTCTATTGACCAGGCACGGCCACAAAGTTTTATTGATATTGCCCTCAATAAGGCTTTCACCGCAGGAAGCGGTAATGTGTTAAGTTCACGCGGTGGCAACAAGTGGGTCATTCCGCATACATCTTGCTGAATGTTGGACTATTGTTAATTTACCGCAGTTGTAATATTGACGACTTCTAAGATCTGCTTCTGATCAAAATCTTTAGGAAGAATAGCCGAAAAAAATGTGTATCTCAGACATCAAAGAATTAACATTGAATTTCTTCTTTCCAATAATTAGTAAATTATATTTTCAATCTAAATCGCCTTGATCTCATAGTCTCAACAAGCTATTACTCACGCTAGAATAGCCAAGATCCATTCAATATGCTCGCACAGTGCACACACAAAAAGCACAATTATCTTACCATATGCAATGCCTACCGTAGGGATGGTACCCCACACTGTTGCGAGCCGATAAGAAACTCCTTCTAAATTGATGTTTGAACTTTCATTAATCCCCCCAGCGTCAGATGTCGCTTTAGTCCATTATTTTTGACACATACGACTGTCATTTGTCGTTTGTTTGATTTATTTACTTTGTTACAATGACGTTTCAATGTTAGACGTGTTTTTCTTTTGAATATTTTATGGCTTGGACGTGTCTCTAAATTTTAAATATTTTAACATGTCGTAGTCAGTAAATAGGTTATTATCTATTTTTTCTAACAATAAGTTTGCAACGCAATTGCGTAATTACCTACTATATATTTTTTTAATTTAATTGCAAACGTTAATATAATATAAAGTTGTTAAGCATTTCGTAGTATGTATTTTTACATATAAATTTAGTATAATATATAAAATATCATTATTTACTTTTGTGTATTTAAGCGTTTAAAAACGTAACTTAACTTAAACTTACTTAAACTTAAAAGTAAGTAATCCTTCTTGTTAGATACATCATTCCCAACTGGTGGATGATTAAAAAAATTGACGATTCTAGTGATTTTTAACTATAAGCTTATTCGAATAAATTAATTTTTTAATTTGAGTTTGAAAAGCGAAGAAACAGTAATATTTGTTTCTATAAATTTTCATTCATTAGTTTAATGTTTACATAAAATATACTGGTAAAATAATTTATATTCATAAAAGCAAGCAAACATTCATATATTAAACGATTCAATTCCATTTCGTTTTATTAGAGAATGCAAAATACACATTCCGAGTTCAATTTCTTACCCCGGAGGTGGACGTTAAAATATAATAACGACGTCATACCATCATGTATGAGCCATTATTTTTATTTCCATGCATTTGTCTCTCGGCTTTGTTTATGAGTCCCTGGTTGTTCTGTATGCATAGCGCAGTAGCAAGTTTCTTTTATCTCTAATAAGATCCCAATACGAATGTGCTCCCTTAAGTAATAAACCTAGTGCGCGGTAGTTCTGTTTTCGTTGTATTCAACGGCACGTCAATAATCTCGTAGTATTGATACAAAATACGAATTCCGTAACATATTTATATAATATTAATTTTGATTTCATCTATGAGGTGTATTATATACAACCGATTTTAATGGATTAGAATACAATATGTAGTAGGACTTTTCTTATTGTCGACCTTTTTAACTTGTTCCTTTATTTTATTTTAGCGTATTATTATATTATATATTTTGAAATGTTATTTATCATTTTAATTTCCTGTTTTTAAAGAAACGCCATCTATCTCCAAAATCGATCTCTTAGCAATCATTTTGGGAAAATAAATTGTAATTAACCTTCGCAAAATTAATTTTCAACATGAAAATAGTTAAAAATATAATGTCTTACTGAGGTATTTTAAAAGTAACACTAAAAGATTATTTGAAAAGATATTACATTCTTGCATTGATTTTCTGATTAAATAATGATTAGGTCAATTATAAAAAGACAACATCCAGAAATGCAAATCAACGCGCTGTAACCGATTATTACATTCCCATTTACCTACGATACATAACATATGTATTTAGCATTTTTATACCTTTCTGAAACATTTCCAGTAATGTATTACATATCGTAAAAGCTGACATATTCCTCGAAAACGGTATTTACATTGTAACAACGGAAACACATCAAATTGCGTACGAAATACGTCGAATTTGTAGAACAAATATAAATGGTTGAGGGTAGATCAGGGGTAGATAATTACATTTTTTGATCTTCGGAAACGGGGGATGACGTCGATGCTAAGGCGACAGGTCTTTGTGTAGATGTTTTGATAGTGTCCAAGATAACGGACGTTGGTAAATAAAGGTATTTATTTCTTCTTTAGGAACAAGTAGTTATGATATATTTGAAACATAATTTGATTTATATCTATAATAGCAACACTTTGCACGTGCGCGATTTATATATCGACGGTTAAATTGTGATAAGCATGAGCGACATTTTGGTCGAAAACTACTTATGAATGCCGTCCTACTTTAAATTTTCTGCTCTTTCGAATGGTTCATTCCCGTGGCTCTACGATGACTTTTTTTTAAGTTATGCCCAAAGAAAAAACTACATTTTCGAAGTGTCCTTTAAACTTAGTGAACTTTAAAATGCTCTCCTGAACTATTTGGTTTTTTGTCGGTTATACCCTATTACCTTTTAACCGTCGCGGTCGATATGGTGATATATATTTATGTATAAAACAAGCAAGTAACAAACTATGAGAAAAATAGCCTAGCAAGTAACCTAATATTTTTGGAGAAATATATTATATATTGATAATATGATTGGAGCATATGGAATTCCGTGATTTCTTCCTACCCCAATGAGAAAGAAGCGTGATGTATATATTGTATGTATGTAATAAATAAAAAGTATGTATTAAAACTTCAAAATTACTGGGAGTCATCAACACATGCATCCGGAACTGTTTGTTAGGCTTAGATAACTACAATAATTATTCGTACATTAAAAATGTGCCCGTGAAAATACATAATACTGAATTTTCATCTTCTATAATAAAATGACATAATAACAAAAACTTTCACAGAATTAAGACGTCAATCATCAGTAATTCCTGAGAACATTTTTATGTTAAAAAAATATGAAATGTCGTGTTAATGGCTACTATGGTAGTAAATTATGCTAGCCTCATGAGACCTACTTTTTTTAAAACAAAGTGGACAACCGAGCTTGTGGGTAAGTAATCACCACCGCACATATTCATACGCGACTTACCTATATGTCTCAGATGCGTTGCCAGCCTTCCTTCCAATAGCTTCGAATTTGAAAAAAAATAATCAATTCGTAGCCTCAATCATTGCCGTAGTTACTTAAAATGAGGATTTATGTAGTAGAACAGCAGTCGATCAACATTCTCGATTCCAATGAGCAAACCGAATGGGGTAAAATTAATTGTCAAACAATCTATAAAACAGATTTACTTTCTTTAGCTAAATTAGAAAATTTTGAATTGAAACTCAAAGTCGAACTAATTTCGGAGATGAACAAGCATCCAACTTATTCTCTACCTGAATTATTGATTTTATTTGTTTAATGAAAATTTGAAATTAAATATATATTTCTATATTTGTATTATTAAAATGAAACATATTAACTTTGATTTAAAACGTTATAGTATATATATATTATATATTTTTTTTAAATTAACATAATGAGATTAAACGCCTTGTTGATTTTTAATTTTAACAAAATAAAGAATCTTAGCATAGCGTCAAATGAAATTCATAAAGCGATTTCAATACAGTAGAAAATCAGTATGTAAATTAATATCAAGTAACACAGGGAAATGACTAACATTTTTAATACAAATGAACTGGTTTACTGGCCTTGCCTGACGTAGGATTAAGATACCGTAGAAGATTTATATGTATTACGGAGGAAAGGTTTTGTATTCATTACGAACGTAAGAACTATCTATATAAAAGAGTGGGCAACACGGCAGGTAATTAGAATAGGTAAGTAATCACTATCTGAAAATACTTATTTCTGCAAAAGGCTTATTTCTGAAGAAAACGTTTTTTGCCCTGTGTCTGGAAATACCAGTGAATACAATTGAATTTTTATTATGTTGGATATCGATATACGAGCACATTATGTTAGTACGCTGTAAAGGTATTTTAATCCCGGTCATTTAAAAATCCGTAATGTAAAAGAAATATAGGTACAATATGCACTTCACAGCTTATAAATGTGGTTCGTTACCTGGTCGGATATTCGATATTCCTCCCACCCGTTTAATGCCAGAAGAGTCTAGACAAATTTCATAAAAAATAGTTTTAAAAAAATTATAAATATGTCAGACCAGGTGGGATATGAACCCGTGAGCCATCGAAATATAATGTAAGGATAATATCCAAAGAGCTAAGTAGCATGAACATAATCTGGCTGAATATCAAAACTTCTTTCTAGCTAAATCGGAAGTCGAGAAAAAAGTTATCTTCATTTAAATAACTTGCTTAGAAGATCAGATTAAGACGAAACCCACGCGTAGTCGCTAGTTATAAAAAATAATCCTTATTTTTGATTGATACTAACTTGTAAAATAAGGGACATAAGAATAAGATACTTATGTAACTTTAAAGTGGACAAACTGAAATAAGAAATTAAAAAGAAAATGAAAACTTTTATCATAACTCACCTAAAAGTTTCATTACTTCAGCTTGACTGATTAGCACGTTGAGATGGCCCGTTGCCAGGGGCAACGCCAGCCAGACCGCCCAAACGAAAATCAGTCTTTTATATGCCATCATTTAAACTCACTGTTCTATCATTTTCAGTTTCACTTTACAGTTCATTTTTACACAATTTACCGTTTAAAGTTCTACGTGGTATCCATTTTTGCAGCTAAACAAAAAACACGCGAATTTTCCTCCTAAAAAGAGGTTCATCCTTTTTAAAATAATATAACAAATCCCTAAAAAAGTTAAATATTATTTATATAAAACATCGAAGTAATAAATTAAGTAACAGAAGTATTAAAAACTATTTTAAAATTAAAATAAATATAAAATAAATAAAAAGTAATAAGAGATGAAATCAATCACGTGAGTATTTTAAAACTTAATCCCGCGCGATACCTTTTTTTTTTCGAACGCGGAATAATTTCAAAAATGGAAGCGCGGGAATTGGAACGGCACGCGCCAGGCGACCGCGACTCCACACCGCACTGCCGTCGCGTTCGGATACTCGTAGAGCCAACAAGTTACGGGCTGTCATGCGCACTTACCAATCCTTGTTTTGTGTGAACTTGCTTTATACCGCAAGGTTCGCACCTTGAACGATTTTATCTGCCAAAACTACTGCAAGTTCAATATAAAAAAATCTTAAACTTTTGGAAATAAAAATAAACGTGATATAAGAAGGTTAGGGTACAAAACCTTCTTTGACGGCGCGCCGCCTGAGCCTCTCATAGAAGTAATTCAATTCCAAAATCAGGCATACATTGAGGTGCCCTTCCGTTGGGAGTGTAAATGTGTTAAAAATTGAAAGGCTTTCATCGACGAAGACTTATAAAGTGAATTAATTGAGTTTATCTCAGGGGAGCGGCGTTTCCGCTGCGCATTAGGCCTGTTCGCGTAGTACTAATGAAATTACTTCGCCATTTATAAACTTTGAAAGGTTGAATTTTATAATTATACATTCGTTAAATTTAAAATATTAGAATTGCGTAATAAATAAATTAATTAGAAGTAGAATTATGATCCTTTGAAAATAATATTACTTGATTAAAATTTACTGCCTATTTATTTTTTTGACAAGCTCGCTGGCGCATAAAGTACATTCACAGGCAGAATAATTTTTAATTGTTAAATTGCAAAACATTTAATGTTATTATTATGTAAAAGCATTAATGACAATAAATAGCCGCTTTTTTAATATGCTCCCTGTTTTCTGTGGTTTGTGAAAAGTGTTAAAATAAAAATAAAACAAATAAATGAAAAAGGTTTAAGAAATACAAGTAAGGATTAGTAAGAATGTATAAATAATGACATAGCACTGCGCGTATCACGGCACTGATTGATTAACCTGCTTAATAAGCAGAAAGTTTGCAGCAATCTCCGCAAGCAGCCACAATTAATGAAACACAATATATGTAGTTAATATAAAAAGGCTATCATTTATTTCTTTGTTTATTTTTTAAATTCCGACTATCAAACATTTTGTAAAACAAAATACTTTGCGATTAAAGAGTGGCGGAGAGTTTATTGCCAGTTCTTCTTATCCGTTCTACGCCTTTGATATCAGAAATGGCAGTGAATGTAAAATTAGAATTATTTAAAAAAAATATTGACGTTCATAAATGTACATTGTGTTACCTAAATGAATAAATGATTTATTAGATTTTCAAAATCCTTAGCTACAGGCAACATTTTTTTTTTGAGTTGCCCGCTATATTTTTAAATAGAATTTGAATAGAATTGAATAATGAAGTATTAACTATTTAAATGTTTTTTATCTCCTCGTAAATTATCTACTTAATAAAGTATTTTCTTAGAACCCTTCATCAACTAAGTATAACGTCTATTATCGTGTGAAAAGCGAAGGTTATACTTTTGGAAAAACTATTTTATATATATTTTATTGCCCTTTACTAAGCATTAAATTTTTTTATAGCTGTGACAGTCATTCTAAAACTAGAAGTATTACCTATTTTATAAATATTAAATATAATATATATATAAGAAAATAGGTTTTATTTTCTTTATATATATATAAATTAAAACTGTTATATAGAAGTTTTATACCAACACGCTGCGCGTTCGATATACACTCCATCGGAAAATTCTAGAAACTCATGCAGGCGTGGAATATTATGTTCGTTCATCGCAAACTTTTTGCGCTTTTAATTTTGAATTTAAATATTCGTTTGAATAAAAAATCACATATAATAGAATATTAATAGGATGTTTTCAAGTTATAATATTTAATATCGATATTAAAGGTTAAACATAAAATTAGCAATTACGATCCTAAACTTCATTTTTCTTTTCAATTGTCTTTTATACTTATTGTATAGGTACTATACTGGACACATTTTCTTTTCAAATACTTAAAAGTCAACAAAACAAGTTCGTCCGTACACCAACCCCTATTTTATTACCTTAAAAGTACAATTTACAAAATAAAACTGTATTATAAAATAATAATTATAACTTCAGTGGTAAGTGGTATGCAAGGATCGTAATTCATAACATATGCAATTCCAGAATCTCTGCCTATCCCGATGGGAAAGAGGTGTGATGTCTATATGTATGTATGTAATTCAGTATTACTAGTAGTGTATACATAAGTAAATCTACGTACCTCTAGTTTCATTTGATCTGATCTTCCTTAAGCTTAGAAAACTTCAATAATACATGAGTGACAGCAAACGCTCTTAAAAAGGCTCCAATAAATATCTTTCACAAATAAAGAGATAACCGTTTTCCTGAAAACATGAAACATTAACTCATCTATAAATACAAGGGTTACACAAGTGGCGTCATTTTGCGATGGATCTGTTTGCTTTGCTTAAGGAATACGTTTGTTCCGTCTACAAACATGGCCGCGGTACCGAATGGGTTGTTTTATGATAATCTCCAATAAATGTGGATTTTGGAGCGGATATACGAATTAATGTGTAAGTAAAAGTAAACAGTAGACGCTTGAATTCATGTTACTGTATATATAGATTTTAGATTAAAAATATAATGTATGTGATAGAGATGTGATTAAAAAAAATTAAGCCTCATTTCCCATAAGTACGTATATCATTTACGCGCTTTAGCAGATGTCTTTCGCAGATGATACTAATATTAATTTCAACTTGATAACTCTATGCGTTCTTGCGAAAATTATTAACAAACAGACGTAACACGTCATGATTGTACACACGTTTCTTTTTACTTTAGAAATATGGAGCTATAAAAATAGTGCATATTTCATAAGATCTGAAGTTAAAAATTGACTTCTGCTATGATAGCGCTGCCATACAACAGATAGGTCTTTCGTAACTGGTTCACCAACACATTTAACATACGGAACATAGAATATTATATTATTACTTAACTAGTGTAAAAATGCATGAGTAGTTTTAATCAGTAAAATAAAGTAGGAGCGGATATGTAGATGTATGCAATCCTCTTTTAACATCGATTCATTTACTACTGAAATAATATAATTAGCATGACAACCGCGACAAAATATTTGTCGACCGTTTTTTCGTGATTTAATCGAATATCTCTTTATTTCTTCCGAGTCTAACATGACAACTACACTTAAAACTCGACTTTTAATATCAAAAATAGATATATTTGTCGATCGAGATATCTTTCCTATAAAAATTGTCGATGTCGAGATATAATATATCTAGTATCTTAGTTTGTCTTTTCTCATCCGCGACATATCTCGTGGCGGTCATGCTAGGCCGGCAGAACTATAATAATTAGTACATGACACAGGAAATACTAGCTTACGCTACACCGAAATAAAAAAAAATATGTGACGTATTTTTTTGACTGAATAAATATATTTTTTACACGATACGATTTAAGATACAAACATAATATCTCTAAAGTACTTACCAAATAAAATGATCTTATGGAAACCATATAACACTCTACATAATAGCACGAGGTAAATAATACCCGATTTATCGCTAACCAAATACATTATCTCATATTTCGGGCCAAGCAAATATTGCCCGCTGAAGCCCCAAATCTCATGTAACCCGGATACTTTGCTCCGACTCGAGTTACCCGGGTACACAAGGATATCCGTTGATACGCCAAATTTTAATAGAGAATATGAATTGGTTATATTTTACCTTAAGATTATGCTACAAATATAGGAATAAAGAGAGAATAGAGAACATTCGTGTTTTCTAGGTTCTTCTTTTTTACACTAAGAAAAAGTGAATTCAGGAGTCCAGTGTGGCGTGGAGTATGAGGCATAGGAGATAAATTTCACCGTCCAGTCTTCTGTGCCCAAACCTACAGAAACAATTTTATTGTAAGCTTGTTTTCTCAATATTTGAAGCCGAACGCTTTTACACACACGCATTCCCTTGACTCACAGAAGTGGTAAGGGTTCTTAACTAAGAGCTTTTATCAAGACTCTATCTTAAAAGTTTTATTCTATTAGATACATGGAAAAACTATATATTAATAATAATAATAGCCTTTATTAACAAAATTTACATATATCACATTATTAATAACCATGCATTTGATACCAGTATTTAAAGATCGTTTTGGTTTTCAATATAGGCCTCTCAAGTGCTTTCCTTGTCCAAAATCGTTCTACTATTTTTTATGTCATCTTTCCACCTGCGATGTATTTTGTCTTAGGCACCATTCTAAAACATCTTTGGCCAATTTATCTTTCTTATTGATAATTAATATAAAATTAATAATTATTATTAATCATTGAAGAAGAAGAAAAAGAAAAAAACTATTTTTTATTTGAAGATAAGTCGTTCTGGTTTATCGAATTGAGATTGCTAGTAGCGTAAACAAATAACACTAAACATTAATTATTTTCCTTAAATAAATTATTTCATGCTTTCCAATGAATGAAAAATTATATTTATTTCTATCTTAAAAAACATTTATATGTGAAAAATTAAAAACAATACAATAACCTGTTTTAATACTTTCAAGACATAAAAATTACTTAGCTCATCACAAACTAAAGTTGTCCAACTCGACCACAAAGTTAACTAGATGCAAATTATAAAACTCATCCGATATTCCGTTTAAGCAGTGCTTTACCGCAAAATGCAATCTGATTTAGGAAACCGCTTGCAAGTGACGGCGCCTCACCGCGGCGGCGTCAATTCTGTTATATTGTGTTCCGTTCGGCTGGCAATTGGTTTGGTTATTCAACTTCCGATTTAAATTGCAAACTAATAGATTATGGATGTCTGGGTGCTATTTTATAATGCTGATAGATTTAAATAAAATACTTTATAATGGATTAAAACGCGGCTTATTATTTATACATACATATTATTTAATCCGACGTTTCGGATGCTTGTCAGCAACCGTGGTCGCGGCAGACTGTTGTATTTTATTTAAATGTGTCATACTCGCGTTAATAAAAGACAATATTGTGCTGATAGATATTATAAAAATTGGACCACACACACGAGAATCTACGTCTACACATAAGATATGGTTTCTTCACTATTTTTAATGTCATATTGAGATTTTATATTAAAACTAGCTACGCGAACTGGCTTCGCACGGCTAAACTAATGAAGGAAATGAGACTAAATCAATTTTTTATCAAATGGAAAAAAAATATTGATAGGGATATGAAATATACTTAACGACCTATTCTCATACCTGCCAAATATACATAAAAAAATCATAAAATTCGGTCGAGCCGTTTCGGAGGATTGCGACATAGATTTCATCTGGAAAAGTAGGAACAAGAGCGTCTTCAACTCACGGCCAGGGGTTAATTTGATATCTGGAAAATAGGAAAAGTATGAATTGTAGGAACAGTTGAGAAACATTACATGAAACTTTACACTAGTCTTAATTATCTCTACTGCGATAGAACTGCGAACAAAAGCATACTTTATAGTGATTGGTTTTCTATACTGGGTGTTATATGGATCTATAAGCGTATGCCAACAATGTTACTCTTAAGTACATCTGGACAAAAGTTTTTAAAGCAATTTGATAAAGTATATTATTAAAAAAACTATAATCTGACCTCATTGAAAAACTTGCCAGAATTACCAAAATAACTAAATCAAGAAGATGGACAATTTAGGGTATCGTGGCACTATATCTAAACTCAACGCTAACATGCAAAGAAGCACTGTAGCGATATCAAAATATACCTTAGTGAAATGAAAGGGTATGAATTTAATCTGTGAAATATATTCGCTGCTGCAATGGATTAATATTATTATTTTTGGCAACAACAGCAAAATACATAGCTTTTTATTCCGTACATTAACTTAATCCCTTTGCACGAACTACATATTCTACTAACAATATACGTGAATAATTATTTTATTTCCATACTCTTTGAAACCAAGGATCGAACAAATCCCAATTGTCTTTCTGTGAACTTTGTTCTTATTACTCCTGAGTTTGTAGAAAGTGCCCGTCTAAAGAAACCTCAACACATGAACTTTAAGAACAGTGAATTGCGCGCTTTACGCAATCTCTATGGAAACCAACTTCGATTTCCGTATTGCTTTTTAACCAAGATTGCAAATGCTCCTGAAACTCTGACTTGTGCTAGATACAATTTGTTGTGAGTTGGCTCCTTAGTTATGTCAAAACCATGAACAATAATTACAACATGCTACGTGTAGTTTGAGCAGGTACTACATACTAAGCTTCTTAACGGCATAAGGGCATGTTCACTTATAAACTGTATCTAAAATCTAAACTAATACATATTTTAAGCATGTTTTATGCCATTATATTTATCCATTGATGGATTTTCAATGTACATATTATGTGTTATTTAACATTGTTTATTTCGCTTCTCGGACGGGTGGCTATGGTATCTATGAACGGCCATCTACGAGTGAAATATAAGAACCAATTAAATTCATATAATATACAACGTGTTTCGTAGGTAATCACATTCTTTAAAATTGATAGTATGGGTAGAAATACTCAAGACGCCATTTTTTCATACAAAATAATTAAAGCAAAAATTGTCGTAAAGTTTTATACCCTTGCGAAATCATTCGAACTAATATGCGATAAACGGCAACGTCGCGAAGTAAGCCAACACAGGACACCATGGAATACCCATAGCATCCGAGGTGCAATATAGCGCTTTGTTTATATTTCTTCTATAATAATACAACGTATCGATGCTTTTTTCCCTTTTCACACATTATTGTAATCTTATTTTTCCCTGTTCTGTGATTGTAATACAAAATGACAACGTCGCGCGTAAAAATTACTATCAATGAAATCAACTTACAACAAACATCGTGTTATTATTCTTAAAAGCGAAATATAATTCCTGTGGCTAAAAGGCTCCTTGTACTTAAATGAAATTTTGCAAATTGTCTAAGGTCAATGTACTCTAAACGTAAAAAAATAATTTGGTTAAATTTACAATATATACTCGTTATTTCTACATATATTTAAAAAGTAAGTGTGAATTTAACCTTATAGTCGTGTAGAGTACAGTTTAATGTAACACATATTGTTTCATTTTATATGAAGAGGAACTAAAATATGTACAAGCATTATCTTGTCTACATTTGAATCCCTTGCCATACAGATTATAATTACCTATGTATATTCTTCAGCTTTATCTTGCAAGGAGGCATCTAAGAAACTTAAGCGATAATTTTCTTATAAATTTGTCTTGAGGCAATAGTATTGTGTGGTTGTTTTGTTTTATAATTGGAGAATATTTACTGGAAGTAAAAATAAAAGAGGTTGATATCGCATTAGTAACTTTCGATGAGCTTCAAACTTAAAGACTGCGTGAAATATTGGAGAAGATATGAATGTAATGCTGTTCGGAAAATTGCGATGCATTGGCCATGATGATGATGACATGATGACACCATAGTAGAGCCTAGATATTCCTGATGGTAAATACCACCCATGAACATCTGTGATTCAAATATATAGATGCGTTGTCTGCCTTTTAAAAGGCTCGTCTCTTGGAACCCTCGTAAGTTCATCAGCTGAAAACACTGAAGGCAGTTTGATTCCACAGTTCTGTTGTTTGTGAAATGAATGAATAAACCAGTACCAGTAGGCTGAGTATGCTCTCAAATTTAAAATAATTACATACTTTTTACATTATTTTTTATCTTTTAATTTACCTAATTACTAGTGACCTTAACACGGTTACCTATAAATTGAAACTAATAAATAATAATGTAACACAATCCCTCATACATAATTCACCGTTAAGCGCGTCATTACCAAGTCGTAAACCTAGAAACTTGCCTTAATATGCTGATTAGGTTTGCCCCGAATTATAAGTTGCAAACGTTTTATTTAACTAGAACTACATATCTGTAATATAACATTTATTACAGATGAAACACACAGAAGCATACAAAATAATTATAATAAATAAAAAAAAGAAAATAATGAAAAAAAATACAGTTACGAACAAGTGTGTGTATTGTGGTTGTAAATGCAAAAACAACTGGACGCTGTTAGCAATACAGTGTGAACCCACAAAATTACAAAAATGTAAATTTTGATACCAATCGCTTCCTTATGAGCTGGCGTACATATTTCAAAAGAGATATGTATCATTTAAATCGTTTTTATAGCAAAAATATTGAAAAAACTAGCGAGCACGAAAACCTAAAATGTTTAAAATATTTAATAATAATGCATTAAATTCAATTACTTTGATTTCTACCAAGAAAAACGTCGTATATTTAGTCTTATAATAATAATTACAAAAAAATCTATTATTTCTGTTATTTTTTAAATTTTATCAAAATGGCAACCATGTGGCTTGACACTGTATTGTTTAGGTGCAGTGTCCAACTACAGTAAACTTTTCATATAATAGGTTCGTTAAAGCGTTGGTTAGTACCTACCTGACGTTACGATCGTGGGTTTGATTCTTACCAAATCATATATTTATTATCTACGTATTGTCACTTCGGGGATTAAATAGAACGCAGAAATATTGGAATGAAGCCCGGCTTAGAACCAAAGTTCATAGATGAAAAAAACCGCATACATATTGTGCGCTTCCCGAATGCTTATAGTAAAATATCGCAACATTAATTTATTGATCTCCTGTGGTGCGGTGAGTGACCATCAACTAAGCCTCGTCTGTCTATGTCTTTCATACAAAAAACCAAAAAAATAATAAATTCGTTTTAAAGCGACTGAGAGAAATATAAATTTTTCCATACATTCGTTATCAAATAATGTAAATGTATTTTTTTGTTTGGACCATAAGCATTATCAAACTGCGTACAGACATGCAAATAAGCGTAGTATTAGCATGATATTCACACATAAACCTTTTAGTTTATTCCTACAGTGCTCGTTACCGTCACTTAATAAATACATTTCTCACAATATCAATTCTCAGAAGAAAATGTCATGAAAAAATAGAGTAATAACTGTGCGTTTACCAAATTATGGAAAAACCCGTAGCGGTCTATGCCCTGCCCGATGGAAACATTTTTTTATATCTTGTTTCCCTGGAATTTGAACCCAAGACCTCCGCTGCTAAACGGATCACACTTACCACTGAGCCACGGAGGCGCTGTAGAGTTGTTTTATAACGTACCTAAATATACTCGTATTTTATGAACATGCACCTATTAACAGAGTATTTTTTACAAATTAATGTCAAATATATTACAATATCATTATAGAGTTGCTCTGGTAAGTAATGATCTTATTATTTATGTAATTCTATGTGTTCTCTTCAAACAATACTTATATTTAATGACAATGTTATTTCTTTTATAGGTCTTGTAATTCTTTCTTCTTCCTGTCCTGTTCTCTTTTTTTATTTGGGGTCGGCACAGTATGTTCTCTTTTTCCATTCTCTTCTTTCACTCGCCATATCATCAGTCACACCTCTCAAACACTATCATTCTACACACAGTCAGACCAAGTTTTTTTTGGCCTCCCTCTTCCCCTATACACATCCACTTTCATATTCAAATCTTGTTTTGATACATATATTTCATCTCTTCTCATAATATGCCCATACCAAGTCTTCAAAACTCTTAAACTTCCTTTTATATAGTCATTTCTTTTCTTATCTAATGTTGTCACTCCACACATCCACCTCAACATTCATTTATTTTATACAACTTGTAGTTACAGTTATATACAGAAAAAATAAATAAGTTTGATTTTCTTTATTACAACCTCACAAAATAAATAAAAGAAGAGAGTATACTCGTAGTTTACAAAACATAAAGCATTACGTATCACTTATAACAACTTACGGCAGAGGCATCGGTTTGAATCGTATGATTTTCCAACGTGCATTTAAGTTTAAGTAAAGTAAGTAAAAAATTCAAATAAGTTTAAAACTAAAAGACAGTACAAAGTTTTATAGGTGTTATGTTAAGAGGAAGTACAATCAACACTTGCCGTCATATTCGAACGATATTCAAACTTCAGTCTAACTACTTTTTGAACAAGTCAAAACTGAAATAATTGCTCAAGTCGAAATGCAGTTCTACTTGTATTATGAGTTGGGTACGCGTTACACCATACATTTTAGACTTATAATTAAATATAATTAATAATTTAATTTGCCTATACTATTATTATAAATAGGAAAGATTTGTTTGTTTGTTTGTTACGATTTAACTCAAAAACTAACGACCGATTTAAAAAAAAAAAATACCAATAGAAAGCTACATTATCAGCGAGCATCTACATTTTTAGTATATCCACATTGCACCCTGTGAAGCCGGGACTTGTTGCTAATTTGTGATAAAATTTTAATTTAATGATAAAAGCCTAAATACTCATCTTAAAGGCCGGCAACCCATCCTCAAGACCCCTGGTGTTGCGGATGGATGTCCATGGGCGGCGATAGTCACATAC
Organism: Anthocharis cardamines; assembly: GCA_905404175.1. Taxonomy (NCBI): domain Eukaryota; kingdom Metazoa; phylum Arthropoda; class Insecta; order Lepidoptera; family Pieridae; genus Anthocharis; species Anthocharis cardamines. The sequence continues at coordinate 10,990,443 of FR989952.1, read as the reverse complement.
CATCAGGTGAGCCGCCTGCCCGTTTGCCTCCTGTAATATAAAAAAAATACAAACTAAGCTTATTGAAGAAATTAGTGTTGGTTTCCATTTCAGACTCCAAGGAAAACACCTTCCTCGATATTAAGATAAACACGGTACTGCATTCAAATGATTGTATACGTGTAAATATAGTTTTTGCTGTTGTAATATTAAACCGTAACATAATTTAAAAGTTTAGTATTAGCCGTGGAAGTTGGTAAGCGTAATTTACGCGACCATTTAGTGCCGCGGCAATATGGTGCATTGCTGCGGTGTACGGCCACATAGTTGCTCTTTATTGAAACATTACTGAACACAAAAGCACTTTATACGCAATTTATACATTAATTAAAGGGACTTGATAGATATTTTTAATATGGGCGTAATTTTTTGTGATACATATCGTTAGACGAGCATGAGGTTAACTCGATGGTAGGTTATACCCCAGCCACAGAACATCAGACTATGATGCACTTTCGACCTACATTTTACTTCGAGCAGTCGGAAATCCATAGACTGAAACCGATTTCACGGATCATTATTTTACTGGCAAGTAGTATCAGCCTTCTGTGGCCTGCCCAAGCGATTTTTTTTAAATCTTGTTTCCAGGGATTCAAACCCAGAACTTCCGGTGCTGTCATTGAGCCACTGAGCTAAAGAGAGCGTTCGTTGTTTATACTGCTTAGTTATATATTATTATATACTCTTTAGTTAAACTTCTAATTTAAGTTAAAGGAATTTAACTAAAGAATATATGTTTTTTAAAAAAAAAATCATATTTTTTCACTCTTCTCATGTCATGTTACATTTCGGTGTGATAGTGTGACGTAATGGAATTTTAAAAGGCAGAAGGAACAAAGTGAGCGAACTATGTAAGTGGCTGCAATGAAGCTTCGCCCTCTGTAATGTGGCAAGCGAAACCCTTTTGTCCTTTAATTTGAACGAATTGGCTTCTAAGGGAAGTGTCCAGCTTTGAAGTCGTATTTATTGCATTTCATTGTAAATAGCAACCAATTTTATTAAGAACTTCATAAAGTGTCTTTGGTAGTTATTGCTTCTTGACACTGAATAATGCGCGGATTTTTATTAGATACTAGCAATGCGCCCGGCCCGGCCCGGCACACGGCTATATTACTCGCTAATAATATAGCTATTGGTGAAAGAATTTTTAAAATCAGTCCAGTAGTTTTTGAATTTATTTATAACATACAAAAATACAAATCTTTCCTCTTTATAATATGTATTAGTATAAGATTCCACAGTTCTCTGTATCTGAAGAACATACTACGGTAGGCAAGGCAGTTGAAGAAGAGCAAAAATAAGAAGGGGGAGCTTTAGAAGTAGTACTTCTACTTCCAGAGAAATAGGGTGGGTAGACACTGACTGTACTTCGACATATAAAATAATATTAACTAATAGTCTTCAGCATACATGAATTGTTGACTTCTTTTACAAATAACTCAATACTGGCAGCTTCTGATACCTCAAACAATATTTGAATTTTAACTACATCACTCTAAAAGAAATAAATAATATCTATGATATATTTCGCACAGACATCATTTTTCAAGCGCGTGTTGTAAAAATGTTCAACTTTTCGAGTGATTTTTAAAGTTTCCTGTATGTATTCATGGCGTTCGGTTCAACGGTGTAGAAAAGTGAAAACAGTCTACGGCTATATCCTGTTATGGGTTTTGTGGTGAGCTTACAGCGTTTTATTGTATAAATATTATAGATTCCCAGATAGTAGGTCTAAATAAAATACTGTATACCGGATTAAAACGCGATTTATTATTTAAATTATTTATCCCGACGTTTCGGATGCTTTTCAGCAACCGTGGTCGCGGGAGACTGAAAGATGACAGTTGTCTTATATTTGAAATGTCACAAAGTTGCCATATTTAATCAATTAAATTAAAAAAAATATAATCTATTAATTTAGGTAACACAATGTACACCTATGAACGTGAATAAAAAATAATACCTATTAAATTACTAATATTAAATGCTTCTAATTTTACATTTACTACCAGTTCACAAATCAAGGGCGTAGAGCGTACGAGAAGAACTGGCAAGAAACTCGCCGCCACTCTTTTTAATCGTCGTGATTTAAACGTCGGGATAAATAATAAATCGCGTTTTAATCCGGTATACAGTATTTTATTTAAATGTGTGATACTCGCGTTAATAAAAGACAAGATAGTAGGTCGTCAAAGTCGATTTCGAAGTCGTATTTTGCTTTAAACGGGTGGAAGGAATATCGAAATACCGACCGGATAACAAACCATCGCTAATGAAAACATGTGAAAAATTTCGTTTCGGTTTATATGTAATACTAATATTATAAAGAGGAAATATTTGTTTGTTTGTATGTTTGTTACGATTTAACACAAAAACTACTGGACCTATTTTAAAAATTATTTCATCACCAGCAAGCTGCATTATCAGCTATTTTTTTTAGTATATACTTCACTAGTATAGTTTAATGGTTTTATTTATAAACGTATTATAAGCTTGATATAGTTAAAATATGTTTGTCTCGCTCTATCGAATATAAAAAGACTACAGAAAGAAAGTAACAAAACATATTTTTTTTTATTATTATTTTTTTTTTTATGAAGAATAAGTAAGCATTTGACCGCAATCCTGCCTGATGGTAAGCGCGGATACGATCTAAATGGGGGCATGCTTACTTAGAAGAAGCCTATTCACTCTGGCTTTGAAGACGTCAAGATTATAAGAATCGGGAAAGACAGACCCAGGTAGAGAGTTCCATTCCTTGGCGGTTCGGAGGATAAAGGAGGAGGCGTACCGTTTCGTACGAATATAAGGTACATCCACCATATAATGGTGAAATCCCACTCTGTGTCTGGCCGTCCGATGGTGAAAGGGAGCTGCAGGGATAAGTTCGTGCAATTCAGCCGCGCACTCACCGAAGTGCAACCCGTAGAACACCGACAGACTAGCGACCATTCGACGATGTTCAAGAGGCAGTAGCCTTTTTTGAGCTAGTCTAGGGTCACCAATAAGTCGACTGGCGCGTTTTTCCGTCGAGTCAAGAGCTTCCAAATGACACTTGGCTGAACCTACCCACAGGTGGCAGCAGTACTCTATACATGAGCGTACTTGTGCTTGGTATAAATTGAGAAGCTGTTCCGCTGTGAAGTACCGCCTAACCTTGGACATAATGCCAAGTTTCTTCGAAGCTAATTGAGCTTTGGACTCGATGTATTGTCCAATGTTTAAGTTGGACGATAAAGAAACGCCTAATAGGTTTAGACAACCGGAAAGTTTTACAGGTACCCCTCGGAAAGTCGGAGTCAGTTGAAGGGGGCTCCTTTTGGTGGTAAAGAGACCCTCCTGTGTTTTAGAGGGATTGAATTCGACAAGGTTTGCATCACCCCATTCGGAAACCTTCTGTAAGGTAGAATTCAATCGGTCCACCATGGCCTCTCTTGCTTGTCGAATCTCGTCAGGCTTAGCACGGGCACCAGATAAATACCTTTCTACGACAGTGCTATCATCAGCATACCCAAAAATATTAGGCTGAAGCATGTCATTTATGTGTAGCAAGAATAATGTCGCAGAAAGGACCGAACCCTGAGGAACACCAGCATTGATAGTCATTGGAACTGAAGAGCAGCCATCAACAACTACTCGGATAGATCGCTCACTCAGGAAGCTAGTTATCCACGTGCATAAGGATGGAGGGAGTCCGTAGGACGGAAGCTTACTAAGAAGGCCAGCATGCCAGACCCTATCGAAGGCCTTCGAGATATCAAGCGAAACCGCTAATGATTCCCCATGATTCTCGATGGCCTCTCCCCACAAATGAGTAGCGTGTACTAGAAGATCTCCAGTAGACCGTTTTTTCCGAAAACCGTACTGCCGGTCACTGAGTAAGTCATTATCTTCTAGAAACGAGAGGAGCCGATTATTCAATATACGCTCCATAATCTTACCGAGTATGGAGGTTATAGAGATCGGTCGATAGTTGGTGGGGTCTGCACATTTGCCTTTTTTGGGCACTGGTTGCACGTTAGCCAGCTTCCATGATTTGGGAACTATACCTGACTGCAGAGAAAGACGGTACAGACGTGTCAAGATCGGAGACAGTTCAGGAGCACATTGCTTGAGAACAATTGATGGAATTCCATCAGGTCCATTAGCCTTATTCAAATCCAGCTGCTGCAACGTTTTAAGAACATCCTTTTGGGTTATCCTAATGTCAGGCATGAAGTAGCCACAATGCGGTAAACCCGGAGGAGTTTGACTTGCGGAGTCTAGACGCGAATTATTGGCGAAAAGGGAAGCTAATAAGTCCGCTTTATCCTTTGCACCATGAGCCAATGAACCATCGGGTTTCAGCAATGGAGGTAGTGATGGACGGGAAAAGTTTGATTCGACAGCTTTAGCAAGCGACCAGAAGGCTTTACTTCCAGGGGGATAAGAAACAGCCTAAGCCTTTCTAAGAACTTTTTTAAAGGACTTGGCGGCCTTGTTAAAGGCTCTCTTCTTTTCGCGAATATCCGGAGCTTTACAATTCCAAGCATCAGCCCAGGCGAGATAGGTTGTTTGTTTGATGCGTTCAGCAGATACACAATCGCCGTTGAACCAGGGCTGGGTTTTTGAATCGGGTGACACATCAAAAAACGGAATAAAATACTCCATTGCCTGATGAATCACTTCGGCAATATTGTCTGCACAGCTCGACGGATCTGAAGAAGAGAAGCAAACATGCCGCCATGGATAAGATGCGAAAAAGTGACGCATTTCATCCCAATCTGCTGACTTGTATCACCATATTCTCCTCTTACCCTTGATTGTTGAATCGGGAGGCGAGTATGTCGACACAGATTTCACCAAACAGTGATCTGAAGAGCCCAGGGGAGCAGAAACTGTTACCACATATTTGTCTGGATCGGTTGTCAGCAGAAGGTCCAAGCAGTTCGGTGTGTGGTGGTCGATATCAGGTACGCGGGTGGCAACATTAACAAGCTGAGAGAGGTTAAAAGAAGTAGCGAAGTTAAGGTTGCACAAGTCGCGGGCTCGAACTCACTGGTGGGCGAGGCCAAAAAGCATGCTGTTCTCCCGCACCGCACCGAGGCAGTCATTATTAAGTGAGATGCACGATAATTCATAGTAAAAGGGGCGTCTAAAAAAATACGAAAAAGTCTTTGGAAAATCGAGTTTTATGAAAAAGCCACTGCATAAATCAATTACAAATAAAAGTTATTGTATTCTTTGGTAATCGTGCTTTGTCGGTACCGACTTTGTTTTGAAAATTTGATACTTCTTTTATTACTAATTTAAGCCCAAAGTTGTGTTAAAAAATGGCAATAAAAACGAATCTTTGGTAGCTCGTAACTTTTTAATGGTGTTTTATTTTACCATTCTGTTTCCGTACAGACAAAATTAATAATGAGACAAAACGATATCATGTTTAACTTTGCATGTACGGTGCTAAATAGTGGAGTAATACCCCCCCGAAATTTCTATGGAAAAAATGTCGACTAGTGTCACCTTAAAGACCTCTCTCCCAGCTTTGTCAGTCGTCTGGTATGGGAACAACCAGTGTTTTAACTATATCAAGCTTATAATATGTTTTTGAATAAGGCCGTAAATGTTTAAAAACAGGTTATTATATTTACTTAAATTGCTGTCTCTGTACACTATAGAATGAGATAGGAATAGATTTATTATATCCATTAAAACCCAAAAAAAATGAGTAGTAGATACTTATTTTATTCTTGGGCTTTTTACACAAAACTTAGTAAACATATTTTTCATCAGTCCTACGTTGCGAACGAGTATGCAATCTATGATCAACATCATCAGCAACATACTGTCAAATAAATCTATAAAAAACTAATTTACATTAAAAACTATCCCTTTATGCATCTTATTAAACTTATGTCATTTAGACCACAATAAAATAAGAATGTCGAGCGAGGCGAGCAAATATTACCTTGGGTATGTTGTTTGATCGGCGGGACAGGCTGTCGACAAATATCTAACAAAAAACTTCTTTGCGCACTCGGCACACCCCTGTAAGAATTTCTTGTAATAAAATCCAATATCTGCGACAGTGACGCGAACTACGAGACTGTTTCACCTTCTTATATTATACTAGTAACACACCCCGGCTTCACACGGGTGCAATGTACTATACACAAATATAGCCTATTTTACTCGCTGAAAATGTAGCTTTCTATTGGTGAAAGAATAAAATCGGTCCAGTAGTTTTTGAGTTTATTCATAACATACAAAAATTCAAAAATCTTTCCTCTTTATAATATTAGTATAGATTTATAATATTAGTATAGATATAGAAGAATAGACTAGTAACACGCTCCGGCTTCGCACGGGTGAAATGTAGATGCAGTATACACAACCTATGTTACTCGCTGATAATGTAGTTTCCTATTCGTGAAAGAATTTTTAAAATCGGTCCAGTAGTTTTGAGTTAAATCGTAACAAACTAACATACGAACAAACAAATATTTTCTCTTTATAATATTCGTATAGATATATGTATGTGATCAATGATAATTTGGTAAGAAAACATATAAATGAACACATTATTTTTGTGAAAAAGAAAGAAATAAGGCAGAAATTTGCTGGCTGTGCTAAATGCTACTGTGCTACCAGCGCTGATCTTCGGTTTAGACCCCTAGGTTACCTTTCCTATAAATTTTAAAATAATCCATGCCGCGTTTTCATATCCCTTCCTAAAAATCTGCATCGTTTCTCCGTACTGGCAATATTTTGAAGTGAATTTGAATTTGGAATAAAATCAAATTACCTCAGAGCGTTGAATCGTTGCCAAGGTCCGCAGTCAGGAATCTAGGACAAGAGGTTGCGGTGGTACCTTACTTCAACACAATAATTAAGAAATGCCAATATAGTAAATAAACATCCGTAGCCGTTCTAAGTATATGTTATAACAGAAATATCTGGATAAAAACCACTTAAAGATTTCTTTGTTCTACACTCTTTTGCATAGCCATACAAGCATCATGATATCATTGAATGATTACAGGAACATGGTTTACAAGGACAGGGTAGGAATGTTTTTTAATTGAAAGAGGGGATGCCGAATCTGATATGTTAATAGAGTCAAACTCAAAATATAAAACCTTGATTTAACTTATACAGTTCTGAAAGTTGCTTCTGCCCAGGAGGGCCAGCATTTCTATAATTTAGTCCGAACTATTGTTCATAGATGGAGGATTGGAAGTGCCATACAATCATGATATTCTTTAACGTAATTATAGGTAGTTCTACTCGATGATGAGTTAGACCAAATTGCCATTGAGTTTCACTTTCATATGAGAATATTGTTAAGACATTAGAGTATAACGTCATTACAGCGCTTATTGCATGTTTCAGGTAGTCTATGAATTTTGAAATGCTCTTATAAGATATTTCTTATTTGATTAGATTGACAATCACCATTGGTCATAAATGCCTTCAAGCTAAGTATCACCTGCAATTAAGGGTCACGTTCATCTTTTAATTTCCGATATCAAAAACTGAATTGAGCCATAGCCTATAATTAGCAGAGTCGATAGAATAGAGCCTATCATTAAGTATACATACAAATTTACATATATGATATTAGATGGAAAAACCGTGAAGTGCATATTGCGCGTTTCGGTTTCAGTCTATGGATTTCGAAGTAAAAATTAGGTCGACAGCGCATCATTGACTGATGTTCTGTGACTGAGGTATCACCTACCATCAAGTGAACCTCATGCTCGTCTGTCGATATCTGACATAAAAAAAAAATTAGATGATATTTATTAATATTATATTATAACTTTTATTATTATTCAACTTTTATTAGAATTTAGTTTAATAAATCATATTAGATGTGAAATACTAAGGCGCTACTACTCTAACGTGCACAAGCTAAGTATCCTTACATTAAAGTACTTAGTTTAATATATTATATAAGTAATTATATGAATTAGATAAGTTTGAGTTTGGGATAATTCAGAATCGTGTATAAAATTTAATGTGACATAAAATTTAAAACCTAATTTGAGCTTGATAGCTGTCCAAATAGTTGACCATTTCATTTCAATTCAAGTGTTCTTATAATACCAAGTAGGTACCTGTTCTAAATCGATATGATAGTAATGATTACGGGCCGAGTCACCCCATGTCAACATGACCGTCCCGCGGGCCGGGTGCAATTTAAAACCCATCAATAATACTCTAATGGACAAACTTTCCGCCTTGCATCGCAATTACATTAATGCGATTATTTCTTTGTACACACTATATATAGCTGGCGAGTTTGGTGAACGTGGAGATAGGAAGGTCGGTTCTTCTACAACCTAAAAGGAGGATCGTCGATCAGTCGACCCATTAACTGGCCGGCCGTAGGTTCCTAGTGGTTGATGTCGAGGTATATGTATGTATAAACATAGATATGTACTTGAGTACACTGCTAAGCGCTGACGCTTGGAGAAACATTGATAGCGCGATTCAGGATACAAGTCTTCGTACTGATTTAAGGCGTAGATTTTTCGATGTCGCTACAAACGTATAAACTACTATACTAATTCTGTTGAATTCTTTCAAGAAACTTAGTTACCTGTCACGTAAGAGAATACTTAGAGAGTCTGTTGTGACAAGTATGCTAAGGTTATATCTGTAAATTATCATATCATACTCCATAATACCTTGATTTCGTGAACAGTGATTTACAACAATATTACGTACATACATACAAACAAACTATTAATTATAGAAAATAAAGCCATAAAAACCTTGCTATTTATAGGTTGTCGCATAACTCACTGATAAAGAATTACTGCATACACAATCTCATGAAAACTTCACATATCCAGTTCATACTATATAATGCCTTACCCGTTTATATTGGAAACGTGCAAACTTTTAACATCTTTCTAGAACCGAGTTAAGTCACATTGCTGACTAGTTCTGAGTTATTATTTTTCTATAAACTTTTATCTTTATTCCTTTAATTATGTCTTGTTTGTTCAGTAGTAGTTAAATAATAGTGATATTAATACTATGTTACTCTCTGTTAATTGTTCTTCCCATCTGTACAACATAGATAAAATATACTGTTTAAAATTGATGGTGTATACAATATTTATCATAATATTATCTATTTATATTTTTATGAAGTTGAGAGATTTCCGCTGAAGTAATAAGATGGCGTTTTAACGTATATATACAGTATTTGTGTAATTTAAAAAGTTTGGAATATAAAATATGAACAAGGAAAATAAATATTTTAATTTAATCCCCGAATAGTACAAAATAAAATAAGAGTTATTGTGCCTTGTTTATATAAACATATGTGCATATGCTTGCTAGAAAAGAAAGATTGCATATGGTCATCTAAGAGCAGGGACTGAATACCGGCTAATTTAATATGGGAGTTATACCGGTATAATAAAGGTTTTTGTTAATATTCTTTCGTTTTTATTCATATTTACTGAAAAAAATTACTGTGGTAATCTTAGTGTGTGTTACTCTTGAAAACTATATAATATGGTATCTCAGTCAGACACGTATTTTGGAAAATAAAACATAACCGGTTTTAGTCCCTATATACTATGTATAAGAGACACATGATACATAGTATGTATTAGACTATCTAACTGTAGTAGCTCTAATTAAATATTTCAAAACATTTATATATTTTCTTATTGACCATTATATGAGATTTATGCACATATATACGTTGTTATTATTTATTTATTTTAGGTAGAGCGCACTGTATCTCCAGAGTCAAACGGGCACCGCTGAAAATCAGTGCTGTGACATAGCCGCGGCTGTGTCACAGATAATCCTGAGTCGGTGACCCATTTCCGGCACTGCATAGGAACTCTCTGATGTTAAATTAATCGTTATTTAAATACGTTCTTGTTTAAATTTTATTTTGTTTTGTACCTTTATTTTTTTTATTCTATTTTTTAAGTGTATCCTGTGAGTGTTTTGGGAAATAAATGTTTTTCATCTTTCTTTTTAAATAATTAAATGCGTTAATTAAGTTTACAGAACTTGAAGCATGTATGTCATGCTATTGTGTTATAGGGCTCTTGCGGTTGTGGTGTTCGTAATCCTTCACTTGTGTTAAGAGCAAAGTTTATAGTAGACGTAATTAAGTATGGGGCATAATCAAACTAAAATTTTAGGCTAAGAGAATGTAATAAAGTCGGTCGAGGTTTTATAATTAAGCCTTGAAAATTCAATTAAGCCGAGATAATTTTGATCAAACATTATCATACAAAATGTATCATTGTTGTTAGACTGTTAGATGAAATATGGGTATATTTTTTTGGTATTTGCTTGCATGTAATATATAATTGGTGTTTATGATTCCTATTTAATACATTAAGTGCTCTTTACTCGGATCCGAGTGGGGCGGGGTCATACTAGCGGTGCCGCCCACTCGGATCCGTGCGAGCGTCCCGTTAATATTTTAATAAAAATAATTATTATTATAATATACATTCATACCTATTTTCAAACATTCATATTTACTTAATCATCAAAATTCGCCATAAAAAGTTTTGGTTTCCGGCTATTACTTTGTATCCATTGTTTAGGCATTCAATGTGTTAAAGAGCATGCACACTCATTTACAAATAAAATCTTCCTTATTGTATGATGGTGAATTTCCGTGTTTCCTAGTGGGGCCTATGCGCAGACATATTTCTATGTCTGTATCACTGATATTTTTTATACAAGCAAGTAGGTGACTACTCTTCTGTGCCCTGCCTGAAGCTAACAATTTTTTTAAACTAATTTCCCCGGGATTGAAAGCAGAAACCGCCGGTGCTGAATTCAACGAGCATAGACCATTGAATCATGGAGTATGTATTTATGAATTGCGATGTATTTCCGAATCATAATGAAAATTATGTCACTGTAGGTACTCCCCTTTGTTTAATAGTAGGATCTAATATTTAGTAGGGATGAAAAGTACATTAGATTTTTATTAATATTTAAATAATTTTCTATTTGTATTAATTGATTTATTGAAGAAAACATATAGCAATCTTGATACATGAGTAGAATAAATAATGCCTACACGCATGGCTAAAAACACTTTCTCCCAATTTAGTCAAATATATAAAATAAAAAAATACTTACTTCATTAAATGGTAACAACTTTACTAAATTACAAAACAAACATTTATTTTGGATCTATATTTAAAGATCATACTCAATTCGGATGCGAACATAAACAAAACAATTGAGGCGTTTATAATAATTAACAATGGAAATTTTTGGATTTACACACTGTACAATACGATATCGCTATGATAAATTAAAAATATATATACATATAAAAATACAAACTAATAAATTAAAAAAATAAATAAAAATACTTATCTGAATGAGAACTCGAAATAAAAAAAAGTATTGTCAGAAGTGGGATTTGAACCCACGCCCTCAGAGAGGACCAGAACAACTCAACCTGTTGAACAGGCAAGATTAACTCTTGAGTCTGGCGCCTTAGACCGCTCGGCCATCCTGACGTATGTACGTAGTGCCGAAAATAGTTATCATTATTTTATTTAAAGTAATAATATGCTTCAAATGTTAAAAATTATATAATAGATAAGATATGGTAAAATGAAATAGATTATGTACTAATATATAATAATATTGTGATGATAATGTAACTATTGTTAAAATTGCCCTAAATCTTGCTTGAAGATAAATAATGAAATTTGGATAAAAAAATTTTTTTTACTTGCAACTGTTTTTTTTTACCGTGAATCACAGTAAAACGTTGTTAATTGGCAAGTTACTACAAGTAAAGTTACAACTGTAAAAAATAATTGTTATATTTTTTTTCCCAGTCTTTAATCTCTTATAAATTAAAAATTTAGAAAAATTTTTAAGTGTTACTTACTTAAAATAAATTTTGACACAATTTTCAAGCGCATAGTGCGTAAAGGGTCTCGCTGAATCAACAGTTCTGCGATTAACAATAAGATATTAAATTGCGATCTACCCTCAGTGCAAACAGAAATCAATCATCGTTCCATCACGCCAGGAAGGGGGTTAACTCTATTCAAATATCTCGAGGAATATTTCGCTTCAGTGAATATCTATCAGACTCAAGAAATGTTACGGTATTGGGACAAATTGAACCGGAACTTAAATTAGCAGGAAATTTGAGAAAGGAATGTAAGTGTATTTAAAATCTACTATATAAAAATAAGTCGGGTTTTCCTTCCTGACGCTATAACTCCAGAACGCACGAACCGATTTCATTTAGAAAATTCAGGAAAAATTTCAACAGAAAAGCGGGAAAATCTTTTTTCACATACAGCGGTGGGCAAATGGGCATATTCCAATCTAAGAATAATTGTAAAATGCCAATATTTTGGCAGAACAACGTCTGCGGGGTCCACTAGTTATTTATATACATCTGCCTTAGATTAAATATATGTAAGGAAAACATAATATATTTTCCTATACAAACTCTTGTCTATATTGTATTTTATATAAACTCTTTTGTATTGTTGTCTTTGCCGTCTGATCGACGATGTTTAATTTATGTCACTTGACATATGTGTAAAATATTTTATTTTTTTCATTATATTATTTTAATTTATAAAACCTAGAATATAGGCTTTAAATGTTGTTTCTTTTGTATTCACAGAGAAACGCAGTTGCGCCTTATTTATTCCCAGTATAAGCGATCGATATTATTATAGGTATATATGTCAATAATCTAAGACATCTGCATGTGTAAAGGCGCTTATTTTTTTAAATTAAATATTATTTAGTGTATTTTATGCTGCAATTTCCATGTGCTTACTATCTTATAAGTATTATAGTATAAATTAAGTAACTTTTTGGTGTGACAATAATAAAATTGGCAATGTGCGGTTGACCTATTTTATTTTTACTTCAAATGTGATTTATTTATAATATGTATTAGTGTTTTTATTCCACGATTTATTCGAAGGGTAAAGATAATATTATACGGATAAATAATAGTAGTTGTATTTCTTATGTTATTGTTTAACATTTTGAAGTTTTATTTAGTTCTATATAAAACATTGACATAGTATTAAATGTTGATCAAAGATATAATATGTAAAGCTGTTTAAAGGATTACTGATAAATAAATAAATAATAATCTAGTAACATATTTTTATTTAAATCTATTTACTTAAGCCGATACGAACAATCTATTTATCGATAAATACCAACGATTAGGTTTAATATGAATGAAAAATATAAACAATCGTATTTTGTTTAATACAATTAATTACTATTAATTAATATTTTAAATGTGAATATTTTTCCCGACGAAATAATTATTTTACAAACACATCTAATACAAAATGATATTATAAAAGAAAAAAATCTACGTGGAAAAAGTTTTAATCACTATCGCGGAACTTCAAGCTAATGTTAGTGAAGGCATGTATAGCTTTTAACAAGCCACTTGAAAGTATCCTCACAGCTTAACGCTGAGTTCTTCCCGTCCACGTGATAGTAGGTACTTCAACTAGGGCGACCATCATTTAATGATAATCTATACAAAAATATATAAAACAACAACAACAGGTAGTGTTGCTGCTGCTGCACCGATTTTAATGATCTCTAATTTGCTCGATACGTCTATGTCTCGAATAACAGAATAACAATTAATATATTGGAAAATTTCAGGAAAAAACTTATACATTTAATTTTAAAATAAATTAGGTTCAAACTCCGCCATCTTCCGCAATTTCCAGCTCATGTCACGTACGCTTATAGCTTTTTTGTAATAATTGATGTTCACTGCAAATTATATAATAGAAGTGGGAAAACAGCATATTCAAATATAGAATTTTTATTTTTAAAACAATATTCTGGCAGAACAACGTCTACGTCCGCTAGGTAATAATAATAGTGCTTAATTTAGAAGTACGAGTATGTACATATATAACTATAAAACAAATTAAAATTAAATATTATAAAGTATCCCATGTTTACACTAAAATTTACCTATTTTATCCCGATATATTACGTAAAGCTTGGTCACCCCAAAAAACTTACACACTCACATATTAACTAATTACTATAAGTTAAGGAACTTCTGACTCACACATTAAGAGCGCTTAGTGAATTTGTCTACTAAACTTTACGCAAATGTAGCGAACACTTGCAGCTCTAGAGAAAGTAGAGTCAATAATTAAATATTTTATATTAGAGTCTATTTTATGAAGGGCCTACTATAATGAGTGCAATACTAGTCTTTTAATTATCTATGCTACCGTATCTGCCCATGACCACGCTTACTACATATAATTTAATACAAATATTAGAGAGAGAAAACATTTATTCACTGTCTCACATAACAATTCATAATTATTAATACACGGCTTTTAAATTTGTGAGCAACTGACAGCGAAAAGGCAGCGGACTCAACATATTGAGAATTACGGTAATGCCTCCATACGTATGTGCTGATACGACTTTTCACTGGAACCGCATGGAAGAGGCATTTGCTGATTTAGCATTTAAGTTTTCATTATTCATTTCCATTTTTATAAGATTGTATTCCATAACATACGCTCTACATCGAGTAGACGTATCTCTGTAAATATGTAGTTTAAATTATAATTAATTAAATATATTATAAGTCGAAAATTCTGGGTCCTTCGGAAGGCTTTCGTAATTTGTGATAAACATTTTTAACAATATTCACATTAATTTCACATTCACAGTAACATTACATCTATACTAATATTATAAAGAGGAAAGATTTGTATTTTTGTATGTTATGAATAAACTCAAAAACTACTCGACCGTTTTTTAAAATTCTTTCACCAATAGAAAGCTACATTATCAGCGAGTAACATAAGCTATGTTTTGTGTATAGTACATCTACATTGCACCCGTGTGAAGCCGGGGCGCGTTGCTAGTAATATCATAAATTGGAACTCATTTATGACATTGTGCCAACGTGATTTTCAACTATCAAGTGTCCAACGAAATTAGGCAATAAATTGTAACGTGAATTACAATACGCTTAGAATCGCGGATTTTCACGCGAATTATATTATTTATGCGTGACGCGTGACAACCAACGAGGGTGCAACAATGTTACCAGTTACCACAGTATACAAAATATATTGTATAGTTGCTCAGAGACAGATGGCATACGCTAACAGAATATTATATGATAAATTGATATTTCAGGAAACGAAATAAAGCTGTTTTGACGGGCTCGTTGGCGCGTTCGGGTAGTAGGTTTGAATCCCACCGGGATGACATATTTATAATTTTCTGTAAGCGTGTCTTCCCCACGTCTGGCCAATGCCAGACGCCATCAATATGGGGTGGGTATCAAAATTCTGACCGGGTAACGAACCACCGTCCATAGATGAAAAAACCGTGAAGTGCACATTGCGTTTCAATGTATGGATTTCCGAATGCTCGAAGTAAAAAGTAGGTCAACAGCGCATTATTAACTGATGCTCTGTGGCTGAGGTCAATGTATCAAGGTATCTATCATCAAGTGAACCTTATGATAATTAATCTGTCGATATCAAACATAAAAAAAACTAAGCCATTAATTTTTTTAAGTAAAGTTTTGTATTAGACTGGCTTTGTCTATGAATGCACATTGAATGCATTTGAAATTGAAGTCGGTCTGACTAGCATGACAGTCAAGAGATAACTCGCGGACCAGTGAAGACAAACTAAGATATAAGATTTCTCTATATATTTTATTTGGACATCGACAACAACATCTATCTCGATAGACAAATATCTCTACTTTTGACATTAGAAGTCTAGTTTTAAGTGTAAGCATCATGATAAACCCGAAAGACACATCGATTAAAACACATAGATGGAAAAGCCGTGAAGTGCATATTGCGCGTTTCGGTTTCAGTCTATGGATTTCCGAATGCTCGAACTAAAAATTGGGTCGACAGCGCATCATTGACTGATGTTCTATGGCTAGGGTGTCACCTACCATCAAGTGAACCTCATGCTCGTCTGTCGATATCTGACATAAAAAAAAAAAAACACGAGAAAACGGTCGACAAAATTGTGTCGTGGTTGTCATGATATGAATTTAGTGGTTTAAGTTGATACTACATTACTGAATATGAATAGGTCATACAAAGTTTTTCCTTTAGTGTGACGTTTCAAAAATCTAAAAAAAAAGGAATTCTGGCTTGTCAGTCAATGATGTGCTAATGACCTACTTTTTTTACTTCGAGCATTCTGAAGTTCATAGACTGAAACCGAAACAATATGCGATATGCACTTCACAGTATTTCCATCTATGAACGGTGGTTCGTTACCCGGTCGGAATTTCAATATTCATAACTGTGACGTAAGTAGACTGTGTCAGAGGTTGTCAAAGAGACCACTGGTTGACGCCGGTCCATAGACCCAACATAAACAGCCGGCAATGATAAATTAAACGTTGCAAAAATGATAAATATAAAACATTATGATTTTGCATTTTGGAGGTTTTACTCACAGAACAGAATATTTTTCCCTTTTCTGCGGTTTTACTATACATGAGATGGTACTTAGTAACTCAGTGGTATGAACTGTTTGTAGGAAAATAATAATTTATTTCAATGAAAAAGCTTTGAGCAAAATATTTGATCTTGCTTTTTTCACTTTTTTTATAACAACACTAGCTTCTGCCCGCGACTTCGTCTGCGTAGTATTAAAAATACGGGCAGCTTATTTATCCGAGCTGTCTTTTCATCAATCTCCTCACTATTTAATTATTCTGATCGCGGCTAGATAATATAATATAATATCATCTACATAATATCCATCTCTCAGTGGTAGTATAGTTAGTTAATTTAAAAGATCGACTGATTGACGTTTAAATAAAATTACTTATTACCGGATTAAAATTCGATTTATTATTTATCCCGACCGCGACGTTTTGAGAGCAGATCGGTAACTAACCAGATATTCCGGTAAAAAGATATTTTATCTAATTAAAAACTCGCGTTAATAAAATACAACAATATTATGATTGACGTTTGCTGAGAACGCACCTACCACGAAGATATCTAACATAAAATACGGCCAAAACATTGAATGGAATTTAATTCTGTATCAAAAAGTCCGTAGCAAACAAACGAATGTCAGTGAATGTGTTGAGGCATTGCTTAGCGTTTAAACGTTTTAAGCCAAAGGATTTCACGGCTCACAGATTACTGAACCACGCCTGCGGACAACGCGGCTATATCACTTGTATGACAATTGATCAGGCCCGGATTTAGAGGCCCGGATGCCCTGGGGCAACAAATGAGTGGAGGCCCCGGGCCCCAAACTCTCCAAATAGATTTTTTTTTATTTAAGAACAATATTAACATGTTTGTTCTAAGCACAGTAAGTAAAGGTAAAACAAATATCATAGGAATAGTTGTTTACTCGTCGGAATTTAAAATATTTTTTTCCGAATTCTCTATTGTGCCTCTTTTGTGAAGGCCCCGGGATTGTAGCCCTGGATGCATGGGGATTTACCTTAAATTCGGGCCTGCAATTGATGCTTTTGATAGAAAATGTTGAGAAGCTTTAGTCATTATGTTATAGTCAAATTATGATTTTAAAGCAGCATCGAGTATTTTCTTTATTGTGTTTAAATGGAAGATGACAAAAATTATCTAGTATCGACTGTTTTAAACAAAAACGTGTTAAAAAAGGATAAAAATGGCACTACCTTTGAACAAACAAGGCATCATTAAATGAAAACAAAATTTTTAAGAATACTTATAACTTGGTAGAAAGATGTCAAAGTTAGCACCTTTCTAGGATAGATGAACTATTCATGAAAAAGCCAAAATAAAAGTGTTACTTCCTGATAATGTAGCTTTTTATTGATGAAAGATTTTTTAAAATCGGTCCAGTAGTTTTTGAGTTAAATCGTAACAAACAAACAAATCATTCCTATTTATAATATTAGTATAGATTATAAGTATTACGCAAAATATGTTACGCCTGACATGACCTGAATCATTTTTTATAAAAAAAAAATTATTGGGCTCGTCCGGGATTTGAACCCGGGACCTCTCGCACCCAAAGCGAGAATCATACCCCTAGACCAACGAGCCACTTGATGATGGCTGCAATAGCGTCTTATGTCTTCTAATACAATACGTAATAATATAGTCATTGTTATTACATATTATTGTGGTCCTAATGATGCAGAGCGGTTTAGGTAATTTATTAATTAACTGTACCCATTACTTTCCCTTACCTTATTATACTAGCTAATTAAGATGTTATGTTATGCTTTAATATTTATAACAAATATTTGTTTGTTTGTAGTACAACGGACAGACTTTCGCGTAAGACCGGAGCATAACATGACTTTTTAATCGTAATAGCTTAGGAAGAGTAGAGTTACATACCAATATTCCTTAGAACTGATTATATTGTCCAACTAAGTTTGATCTAAATGACAAAAAAAATTTAACACATCTCAAAACTGAATTAAAACCTGAGTCTAATATTGGATTCATCCATGGATCAGTGTACGGATGGTACGGAGGTTCCAGGTTTGAATACCGGGGTAATAAAATATTGTTTCGGTGTGGACAGAAGCAGCACAGAAGACTGTTCAACTACTTGTCTAAAAAGAAAAATTATCAGTGAATCAGACATATAACCTCTCTGTCCCAAACCGCTCGTTTTATATGTCTCTGAAATCTGAATATCTGTCTCTGCCTGAAACAGATGAGACGCTAGTATGAGGATACTATAGGCTTCTTCTCCCATCCGTGCCTACCATCAGGCAGGATTGCGGTCAAATGCTTACTTATTCTTAAAAAAAAAACTAAAGGTCTACGTTTTCATTCAGCTGCTTTGGTCTATGTTTGTTAGCTTTTGATCTATTGGCAATGGTGACTATATACGTACTCGTAATTGTATACAATGAAATTGCAAAACCACGTGCGGCCAGTAGCAAGCATATACTATTTCATATAACCTATGTATGTACGTTATGGAAGTGGTTGGGATATTGATAATTAATTATCAAGTCTTGACAGCGTTATATAACAATATGTACATGTATTTTTTACCGCACATACTCTTGAGAGTATTCTGAACAATTGCTTGGACTTCCTGCTGCTTCCACGCACGAGTTTTCAGAATTCAAAATTCCACCCATATCATATCGATGTATAAAATTCTATCAGAAGATTTTTTTGCGTTATTATCAAAAGAGAAACACACAAACATTAATCGGAACGTACAAATATATTGTTTAGTGATACGGAAATCCACGCAGGAGCCCCATTCGTGCTTGACTAGTTTAATATGTGTTGAAATAGACCGCGTGTTCAAATTCCGATAGGTCCGGATTGTTTATACGTATATTTCCATAAACATATTTTCTCTTGAAAAGGCCTCTTAGAGAAATACATACATACATATACATCACGCCTCTTTCCCATTGGGGTAGGCAGAGATCACGGAATTCCATACGCTCCTGTGCTTACATACCACTTTCGCTTCTTCCACTTTCATCAATGCATACATACTCGTCGGTTTCGAGTTCTTTCAACCGAAAATCAAATATAGAAAATAAAAAATCAGTTCAATTTTTTCTTAGAGAAATATCGGAATTAATATAGGTAATAATCTATATACAAAATAATGTATATCTCTGAATTATTATGTATCTATATACATAATAATTCAAAGATATACATTATTTTTATCTTCATTTTTTACACTGTTAAAAAGATATCACTTGGTTCACATAACCACCCCAGTCCACGGTTGATGGAAGGTATACTGTAACGCGAGCTAAGTGAATCAAACTGTCATTCTGGGCGCATTATTGCTTCGAGAATTTGGAATAATATGGACGTGTTTCAGAAATTTATTTTTCAGATGAGCGCAAAGCTGACTGGAATGAATATTCCGCTCACTTTGTAATGCTTGACGTGTACAGACGTAGGGTAAACTATTTATAAAAAAAATGATCAAGTCAGATTTTGTTAATGTTAGATTTTTAGATGGCAGGAAAACTCATTAAGCAGACATAGTATTTATTTTATAATTGCAAGAAAAAAATCGTATTTAGATTTACAGGTCAATTCGTATTTAGTCTCAAATATTGTAGGTTACAAACAGATTTTAAAACAGTTAATTACTAATATAAAATATGCGTTTGTTGGTTTAATAATCTTACACGCGATACAAACCGACAAACTGACGTGAACTTATATTTTTTATAGGTGTAAAGTTTTCCACTCGAGCAAAAATGGGCTATTGCTCTTCTAATACGTGTATATCATAGTGAATATAACTTTGATTTTTCGAAACCGTATTTGTATTTTAGTTTTATAGTATAATAATAAAAATAATAAAATGATTTACCTATTGCCAATAAAAAAACTTACAAAATAAAAATACAAGAATTAAAACTTATATCAAGTCTTAATAATAATAGTTATACATATAACAAAATTGGTATTAAAATATTATCTTATCCACATTATCCTTACAAAACAGTTGATCACCCTCAAACAAGAAACAAGGGGTGCATCTGCGCGCCCTCACCTCTTTGCACAAAGAAAATCACTTCCCGCTGTAAATACACCTTTCCTTTTAGGTACTATTAAAATTTTAAATTATTATTTATATTTAATTTAATTTTTTTTTTTTAATTAAAATTATAATTTATTCTTTTTGTATTATATTTAATCATACAATAGACTTACTACTAGCTATAAAATGGTAAACAGAACCGTTTACCTGTTTTAAAGCGGATGTATTATAATTAAAGAAACAATTGAAATATATTCTACATATTAAATTTTATCAAATTTGATTAAGTGGTTTGGTATAGGAAACAAACAGTGAAATTAAAAACGTAACAATTTGTCTAAGATACATAAACAAAATACTAGTATCGAAGAATATGATTATTTATTACGTTATAAGAAACTAAATAGGAGATCAATTGATAATGGCCGTAAACCAATGACAGATAAAAATTTAAAATGATACATATTTGAGGAACATAATGTAACGTATTATCATTTCGTATTTCATTGGCTGTTATGATATTATTGACGATAAAATTATTAATAGATTTCCTCAAAGTCCATCCTTCAAATTCCATTCATAAAACACAATTTATATATGGTACGAACGAAATTCGCAGCATTGAGAGTTACAGAAATAGAAAAGATGATATACAAGACACCCACATAAGAGCTTTAAAAAAAAAAGAAAATATGTTTCATACCTAATTGCGGATATAATTTAGTTCAATATTCTTTATTGTACAAACAAATAGCTTAGAGTACAGTTTGGAGGCCTTATTGCTAGACAGTAGTACTAGTATTATATGAAAGATTTTTCTAAGATGTTATTCTAAAAATACAGTATACGTAAAGAAGGAACACATATACAAATACACCATCGAGAAAGAGAATCTCTTCAATTTACAATAGTGAAATCTCATCTTCTGCTTTGATGTTGCTTAGTTTTCCAATTTATGTGTGCAAAGCCGCGCGTGTTGCTAGTACAATATTAATGTTTAAAACATATCGATAGAATATTTATCGTTAAGACTACTTACTACTAAGTACCTAATTTTATACAATTTCTTAGGCGATTGTCTCAAGATGCGACTCCGTTTTGAATCTAAGAGTAGTTTTAAGACTTGTCAAACATTATATGAATGTAATAAATATTATTATGAAGCTTATTTAGTGTTCCAAACACACTAAAAAGGAATCCCTTTTGTAAGAGTATACCATTATCTGCCTTACCAGACCAGAAGTTCTACATTGCGTTATGTATGTGCCGATGTGAAGACGGTCCGTGATTGATGGAGTGTCCCCACAAGACTGATGCAGTGCCGGCCTGACCTTCGACTCGCTCCTCCATCAAACCGTGCATTAATTTAATTGGTATTGGTAATCTGATATACCGGAATTCTTTGTACAATGTTTTATTGTACACCACACTATTACTAATTTACGTAAGCTATTGCCTAATCGCTGGTATATATTTTTTGAGATATACATATGTATATGAGTCTTAATTGGGGGGTAATGGGGGAGAACGGATTTAACATCTTTCCGGCCCCAACTGTCAACCTCACCTGCACGCGCGGACAACACATCATCCGCGGCGGTATTCCTATACCGTGGTCCCCCTGCTAGATAACAGACGAGGCAATGGCGACCGAGCAGTGGCGGTATAACCACATTCCTGACCAGAGGTCAGAGGAGGTTACAGCGGCCTTGGGGTTCAAATAACCCCTAAAAGAACTGGCGCAGAAGGCAACGGGAAACCACTGCAGCTAATCTCCCGAGAAAATCGTTATGAAAGTAGACACAAGAGAATCACGACTGCCATGCGAACCGCCTAGCCAGCGGCGCCGCGCCGCGTCCGGGGCGAGCGGTGGGAAATGGACTACCGGCCATGTTGGAGTAAGAGACCAGGCTCCACGTGGAAATAATGCTACTGGAAACTCCGTCAAGTTGCGAAAAATCCAGAAGATAGGCACGTGGAATGTTCGCGGGTTGCTAAAGCCCGGTAAACTTAATATCGTGGAGAGGGAAGTCACCAGATGTGGTTTATCCATTTGCGGTCTTACAGAAACGCACTGGAGAAACAACGGGCACTTCTTTACCGACGCCCATGCTGTTTACTTTTCCAGTAGCGATGACAGTAGCCAAAACGGAGTAGCGATTCTAATTCCTAAGCATCAGAATAACAGTGTGATAGGGTATGAGGCAGTCAGCGACCGCATTATGTCTATGAAGCTCAAAGCGTCACCTGTAAACTTGAACCTAATACAGGCATATGCTCCCACTAGTGAAGCTCTACCCCTCGTACTGGAGAGTTTTTACCAAGATTTACAAGCAACAATTGCCAAAATCCCCAATAGAGAGTTACTTATAATAATGGGTGATTTCAACGCAAAAATTGGCGCAAACTCTGCCCAGTACAGCAAATCTGTGGGAAACTTCGGACTTGGGATACGTAACGAAAGAGGTGAAAGATTCATGCAGTTCGCAGACGAGAACAACATGGTAGTGGTGAACAGTCTATTCCAACACCATCCCCGTAGACTGTTCACCTGGACGTCACCTGGAGGTAGAACCAAAAATCAGATCGACTACATACTGATAAGATCACGTTGGCGCACCTCTATTCTTAATGCCCACACGCTTCCTGGGGCTGACTGTGGTTCCGATCACGAACTCGTTATCGCAAAGATGAGGTTGAAGCTCAAAGCCGCTCGATCCTCTAAGAAGACAAGACGGATTGAAGTAGCAGATAACAAGAAATTCACTACAGCCATTGAGCGGAGTTGGACAGATTGGACACTTGTAAACCACACCGAAGCTACACCAGACATGCTATGGAATAAGGCTAAACAACTCATCCAAAATGCAGTCACGGAGTCTAGTCCGGGATCAGAAACGCGCAAACGTCAACACTGGATGAAGGACAGTACCCTTGCCCTTATAGAAGAGAGGCGCTTTAAGAAAGCCGCAGGAGCAGACATAAGAGAACTGAATCGGCTGTCTGCTAACATCCAAGCCTGCTGCAGGCGAGACCATAATTCCCACCTTCATAGCATTTGTGACGAACTTGAAAAACATGCTATGAAGCACGAGTCTAGAGATCTTTGCCACAAAATTCGTCTAATTACTAAATCTCTACCTGCTAAAACCTGGGCTATCGAGAACGACAAAAATGAAGTGGTAACAGAACTCGAACAAATCTCTGAAACGTGGAGGAGCTATTGCCAGTCATTGTTCCTGGATCCGCAGTCGCGACTGTCTATAAGCACAGAACCAGAGCCAGAGAATTTGGAACCAGACATCCTTCTGTCCGAAGTAAGAACTGCCATAAAACACCTGAAAAGCAAAAAAGCAACTGGAAGAGATGCAATTCCTATAGAGACAATTAAAGCCTTAGGAGAACGTGGCGACCAGATGTTTCATCTCATCTGCAATAAGGTGTGGCAGACAGGAGTTTGGCCTTCGGAATGGACACACACCATATTCACACCCCTGCACAAGAAGGGCTCAACAAAGAAATGTAACAATTACCGCCTCATTGCTCTGATACCACACGCTAGCAAAATATTGTTGCATATTCTCAACGAGCGCCTGAAAGCTTACCTCTCTAAGGAGATCGCTCCGGAACAGGCCGGTTTTGTCAAGGGAAAAGGCACTCGGGAACAAATTCTTATTTTACGCCAGATCATAGAGAAGTCAAGAGAATTTAATAAGCCCGTGTTCATTTGCTTTGTTGATTTCTCAAAAGCATTCGACTCTGTGAGATGGCCGGTGTTGTGGAAGACCCTGCTAGATATGGGCACACCAAAACATCTTGTGCACCTTTTAAGACGGCTTTATGAAGAAGGCACAGCTTCAGTACGCACAGATGATGTCCTATCAGGTGATTTCCATCCTAGTGCTGGAGTACGCCAGGGTTGCATAATATCACCGCTCTTATTCAACGTGTACACAGAGCTAATAATGCGCATCACTTTGGAAGACTGGACAGACGGTGTAACAATTGGTGGATACAGAATTGCGAACTTGCGTTACGCGGATGATACCACTTTGTTTGCATCCAGCTCGCAACACTTGGAAGAGCTTCTGTCAAGGATGGAACGAGTGAGCCATGAGTTTGGACTAAAGATAAATCGCAGCAAAACCAAGGTGATGATTGTTGACCGTGCCAGAAATAATTCGCCTCAAGTGACTCAAATCGCGAAATGCAACGTGGTCCAATCTTATGTTTATCTTGGGGCTCAGATTTCAAGCAATGGCGGATGCATCGATGAGATCAAACGACGTATGGGCATCACAAGAACGGCGATGGACAAGATGCAAAAAATATGGAGAAACAGGAATATAACAAAAGCCACGAAGACCAGGCTCATGAAGACACTTATATTCCCCATATTTCTGTACGCAGCTGAAACGTGGACCTTGCGAGATGTGGAAAAGCAGAAAATAGACGCTCTGGAAATGTGGTGCTGGAGGAGAATGCTTGGGGTTTCGTGGACCGAGTTTCGTACAAACGTCTCGATACTTCAAGAACTCGGTATTAAGCAGCGTCTGTTTTCAACAGTACAATCTCGCATCCTTACATTCTTCGGACACGTATCTCGGCGTGGTGATCAGTCCATAGAACGCTTTGTCGTCCAGGGGAAGGTGGAAGGCACTAGGCCGCGCGGAAGGTCACCTACGCGTTGGACTGACCAAATCAAGTCTGCCGTAGGAGACTCACTCAACCAGTGCAGCAGGATGACCTCTAATAGGCAACGATGGCGAAACGTCGTGAAGCGCATCACATCTGCCCCTACCACTACTTCATAGCGATCACGACCGCTCTGTCAAGAGTGCACCGGATAGGAAGGATGAGTCTTAATACTTTTAAATCAAGTCTAATGAAGAAGCGGTTTTGGCTTCTTCACGTGTATTTTGTATGAACGTTTGAATCTATGTAAAATGTAAATATCATTTAATATATAAAATTCTTGTCACAATGTTCGTTCCCATACTCCTCCGAAACGGCTCGACCGATTCTTATGAAATTTTTTGTGCATATTCAGTAAGCCTGAGAATCGGCTACTATCTTTAAAACCCCTAAGTGAAAAGGGGTGTCCACCCCAAAAAAAAAAATTACGTGGCATTTTTTTTTAATTACATGTTAAAAAATACATACAACCCTATATTTTCACTCTTCTACATTAATATGTAAAACCAAAATTCTCAAAAAATCTAGATCGCATAGAAAGAAATTGTTTCGGTCGGCCAGGGCACAGAAGGCTGATCACCTACTTGCCTGTAAATAATAATGATCAGTGAATTAGACACATAAATGGGTCTGCTCCATGCTCCACTGGGGACTCGGGATTTCACTTTGTAGACTAAAAACTACTACAACCGTATAGCAATGTCTAAACAAATCCATGTTATATTGTGTAATTTAAAATGCATAAATCTCCGTAGCTGTTTCGGTTCGCTCACTGTTTTCCCCCGAGTTTTAACTTTAATATTTTATGAATAGGTAATCGTTTGCGACGATACTATACAATGATATAGAGAGCAAAATAAACCATTATTTTGTGTAAGTATACACCAATTTCGACCAAAATGTGTTTGACACCCTTGCATTTGATTGTTAGATAAGCTATTCCTACCGATAAAAAAATGTTATACGAAAAGTCAAAACACGTTGAAAAGTCGAAAAAAAAAATGATTAAACTTAGAAAATATATTAAAGTTAACATTTTAAAACCTTTGGTAGAAATAACGTGAAAGTGAATTGTGTTGATTGACAGATTTTTCATTGAAATGATCGTGGTAATTATTGATAATTTATACAAAATTAATGTTTAGCAGTTTATTTTGTTTTTTTAATCAAAACAGAGTAATTTACAGTGATCTGTCATTTAAAGAAGATAGTGATAATTTGCTTTATTTTAAAAAAAGACAGAAACAACAATTATCATAGGTAAAAGAAAGCCATAACTACAATATAGAAGAGAAGTAGAAATGTCAACCTTCATCGTAACAGTTTTAGATAAGATTACCTAACTTAATAATTGTACTTTGCTGATAGATAAAAACCATTTAATACATTATACCTACGCTATAAATTACTAATTTACATATATGTTTGTTGGTCTGTACCTTTCAAATCTCCGTTTTTGAATATTAGTAGTTTGAAAGTAGAACAGGCAAATAGAAGTCAATTTATATGGTACTATTCGTTATATCACTTATACAAAAATGGCTTTATTAAAACTAACGGATTATATTTGTTGTTTTAAAATGTCACTTCCAGTAAACAATATTATATGTACATGTATCTTTGATAATCGTCTTGAATTTGATTATATCGTAAATAGCTTAAAATTGAACTGCATTTGTTATTCAAAATTTGACCTAAATATAAAGCTTGTTTATTTATCTATCTCTGTTATATACCACAGATACATAATATTTTATTTCATAATTAGTGATAAAACGAACTTACCTGAAGTGATATTCGTCAACAAACATTAAAAGCAGATTTTTCACAGACAATCCTATATCCTATAAACGATATAATAACGTATATTTTGACGGGCTCGTTGGCGCGTTCAGTAGAACACCTGCCGTGCGCATCGATGGGTCGTGGGTTCGAATATCACCGGGACCACATGTTTATAATTTTCTGTAAGCATGTTTTCCCCACGTCTGGTAACCTCGGGCATTGATCGGGTGGGAGGAATATCTAAATTCCGACCGGGTTACGAACCACCGTTCATAGATGAAAAAACCGTGAAGTGCATATTGCGCGTTTCGGTTTTTAGTCTATGGATTTCCGAATGCTCGAAGTAAAAATTAGGTCGACAGCGCATCATTGACTGATGTTCAGTGGCTGAGGTACCACCTACCATCAAATGAACCTCATGCTCGTCTGTCGATATCTAACATAAAAAAAAACTGTTTTTTTTATATTTTCGTTGAAAATTCACAACTTTCATACCAAATTCACAATTGAAAAGCGTCCGAAAAATCTGTAAAATGCAATCATGGATAGTGTCTATCACATCCCCATTCGTCACGCACTGTCAACAATCGTGTGAACAGCCCCTATTTTGCATTTAATTGCATTTCTTTGTCGATCTCCCTGTTAATCTGAATGCACCCTTGTCGCCTGTCATCAACCGATTAACTCTGATCTCTCTTCATGATATTCTCATCAGAATTCAATATGACGATAAATGTATCGAGGTGTCTACTTAAATTGGTCGCGTCTAGACTTATTTGATGTAAGGAAAGTGTGTGTTGAGTAAATATTTGCGAAGGCACTTAGCTCGATAGACTATGTACTCAGGTTTCTTCCAATTGGATCTCAGTTCAATCAGTTCTAGAGATCAGATCTCGTTAATGTTAAGATGGAGACGTTTTCAAGTGTTGATTACGTTTTTATTTACCTACTTTTCTGAATATCCGAGTTGTGAACTTGATTTTCTGATAAAGGATTTAGCCGGATAAAGTGAATACCCGAATCCCCCATGGGGCAGACCCATTTCTGTGTCTGTTTCACTGATCATTTATCTTGACTGGCAAGTAGATCAGCTTTCTGTGACCTGCCTGACCGAAACATTTTTTTAAAATCTTGTTTCCCCGGGATTCGAACCCAGGACCTCTGGCGCTAAACGCATCGCGGTTACCATTGAGCCACGGAGGCGGCCGGATAAGGCGGTCACTAATTATAATACTAGGTTTGGTCGTCGATTTTATGTACTAATAGGATTTCTATATATTATGTTCTTATAAAATCCGGTGCTCTCATTGTGGTCTTGTGCAAGTGGTGAGTGAGGATCTAATGCTTTCAAGCATCAAATAAAAGTATGTGCTACCTTCCTCAAGCCGGAATTGCATCATATCATCATCAAACCTACGAAGTTCCGGTCCTCCGACTATTTGCAAAGTTCATTTGTTTTAGTCCCACCCGTTGTCAATTGTTAAATTCGGCAAAAATTGCAACTTTAAGCTTCCATAAATATGCCACATATTATTTAATAGTGTGGAAGATATTATTATCAGGTACAGAAAACTAAATTGACGCTAAAACTGTGTATATCTTTCAATGAAATTGCTCTCGTATGACTAGGCAATAAAGACTAAAAAGGAAAAAATCACAAGCACTGGCCACTTGTGTAAATATTATCAGAAGGCGTTTCCGCAATCAAATATAGGAGATTAAACCTACATATAAGAAAACTGTAACCTCTTTGTATTTTTTAACATTTATATTTAAAAAAAAAATTAATAATTAATTAATTATGTGCCTTAAACTAATATATTTTTTTGACCTCCTATGTCACATGAAACTGTCATAAGATATAGCTCCCGCCAAGGACTTTATATACATAACAAAGTCCTTGGCTCACGCCAATATTTTGACTATCTTCTTCGAATCATATCAATTACATATACAATTATAACAACCCAATAATAGTTAAATTTAATTCTAGAGGTACAGCAGTAAAAGGCTTTAACAATCAAACACATTGCTCACTCGTCCAATTAGTCTCGTCTTTCAATACACAGTATTTAATTAAAAATAATTGAGAATGTGTTGACCCCCGGGGTATTTGCTGAAACTCAGTGTTAACTGATTTTCATGACAAATCCGATTCAGCTTGTACTCATTATCGTGTGGTCGAATGTTTAATTATTTATTGATGATGCAATTAATTTCGATACAATTTTCTGTTAACTATAGTATGTACTAGCAATACGCCCCGGCATCATGTAGAATGTAGATGTACTATGTTACTCGCTGATAGTGTAGCTTTCTATTGGTGAAATAATTTTTAAAATCGGTAAAATAGTTTTTGAGTTTATTCATAACATACAAAAATAAAGCCGGCAACGCATCTGCAAGTCCTCTGGTGTTGCAGATGTTCATGGGCGGCGGTGTTCACTTTCCATCAGGTGAGCCGCAGGCTCGTTTGCCCCCTATATTATTATAAAAAAAAATTGAATTCTTTCCTCTTTATAATATAGATGTGGTTCAATGGTGTGTTGTGTTAGGCACTGGTGGTCCGGGATTCGAACCCGAGAAAGCAAGATTTTAAATTTTTTTTAAAAAAAAAAATAATCAGTTAAATGGATTCAAAAATATCTACTCCATACCCTACTAAGACTCGCAAATACAGTATATTACAAGAAATATATTTGAGCAGATTTTTAATTAATGGGTTGAAACTTCTATTAATAATGTCTTTTATTAAGGAGAGTATAACAGATATAAATAAAATAACTTTCACCGGATAAAAACGCGATAATTTATCCCGACATTTCGGATTCCAGTATACTGGTCACGGGCAGAAAGGTAAAAGTTATTTTTTAAACCTCTATTAATTTAAGCGAAATCATAAATAATTATATATTTTTTTTATCTTTACTATCGAAAGTTTAAAGCAGTTTTATAACAACTGAGGTACTTACAATTAACGAAATATTTTACTTTGATTCGATCGATACTTTATGTCAAAGCCTCAATATAAATATATTATTCGATTTAAAAAAACATATTAGAAGACAGGAACCGAAACATCACCGATATAATAATACTAACCATGATATTTCAGACCAATTTTCTGTGAAGGAAATTATCACTATTAAAACTCCCCATATATAATTTGTAGGCTGTCAATTGAAAAGCCGAAATATTGATCACATCGCCTCCCGCGGGTCAATGACCGCTGATTACCTTCATTCACCACGGTGACGGGTGAATTGGTTATTATAAGGTGTCCTGAATACATCCTGAAATATATAGTATATTTTGTGAAGGGCTTAACGGTTAATGACCTTACGTTGAGGCAAGGAACAAAAAGATGCACTTTGATTATTTGATTCCTATTTCGATTACTTATAAGTGAATTCCCGAGACCCCTAGTGAGGAATGGTACAGACACATTTCTATGTCTGTTTCACTGAAAAATTTTTGTTTACAGGCAAGTGGGTGATGAGCCTTCTATACCCTGCTCGACCGAGTTGTTTTATTTTTTTCCCCGGGAATCGAACTCAGGATCTCCGGTGCTAAACGCATCGCGCTTTCTAAGGCACGGTCTGCAAATTATTATTACATATACTTTAGTTTAGGTATGTACTTTTTCTTTATCTTATCTCTTCAGATAAACGTATATAAACGTAAAATATATTTTATAATGACCCTAACATCTTGGTTATTTCTCAGTGAGTCCTTAATAATCACCTACAACTTCTGGAAAACAAGTTTGTTTATTAAATAATAAATATTATCAAGCTTAAAGTTTTCTTACCTGCTTGGCCCTTCATATTCGTTTAAGCAAAAAAAAAAACTAAATGTACATTTCGGGACCAACTCTGGACCCCTTGTTGAGCAAATTGCATTGTACACCAAAGTGCTCTTGTAAAAGGTCCCTGTTACACCAAAATTGCTGAAACTTGGAACTTGAGCAATATTATATAATAGCATATGAAATTTCATACCTTCAATTCATATCATAAGACACGCATAGTACATCAATCGATGAGTAGGTATACGAAAATGCATAGACAGAAATCTAAAGGCATTTGAACATTTTAAATAAGTAAATTTTTGTTATCTTTTTTTTCGTTATGTCAGGTAAGTTCAGGCTTAAATGGATGGGAGATATCAAACATCCAACCGAGAAGCAGATCAGCATTCCTAAATGGAAAATTCGTACAGTGTATAATGCATATTTCCTCTTTCCGTTTCAGTATATGGATGTATCGACAAGACAAATGCAAAACTGTCCGTTTTGTTTTTACAAGAGAAACATTTCAAAATATTGTTTACATTGAACGTCGTATTACTCTGCCTACACCTGAAACTGATTTTTTTTTTATTGATTACAAGGGGTACATTTATGCCCTTGTTTTGCTGAAAGTGCGATATGTATATATTACATAAATATAAATATTCCATGGGTTGCCTGGAAGAAATTGCTACTAAGCGAAGCAAGCACGATTGCTGATGTCGTTACTTCTATAGATAAAAAAAAATAATTCGATTTCGACATGTATTAAGTATAACCGCCTTCTGAAGGATGTTGTGGCTTTTAAAAATTATTATTATAAATATGCTTTAGCAAATATTTATTTTAAGACACACTAATGATTAGTTCGCATCTTCATTTACAGGGTAAACCTGTAAAAAATGCAGCCACTAATAAAAAAAAAATTAGGAGTATATTTTCTTACGTCCATACTTATCGAGGTTTTGTTTCAAGTGACTTGGGTCAAAATAAACGTTTACTACATAAATAAGCAAATCATTGATTGTGTGCTCTACCATACTTAATATACAGGAGAGTATTTTATATACAAATATTGAGTATACAAATGCCTAAATATAAGAATTAATGTACATTTTTGATGTTGTTTTAATATTTTACATATTTTTTTCTTAGTTCTCTTTATCTGCATTGTATTTCTTGACATAGGTTGTATTATTATCAGTTGTTAATTGATGGTAAAACTATGAATATATTGTAAGTTTCGGTTGCAGTCTGTAGATTTCCGAATGTCCTAAGTAAAACATAGGTCAACAGCGGGTAATTGACTAATAAAAATCTGTGATTGAGATATAACTTCCCATCAAGTGGACCTATTTTTTTATGTCAATATATTTTATATAAGAATGTGTTCCGATGGGATTCGCACCCACGATCCATCAGAATGCAAGATGTACCCAACTCGCTAACGAGCCCGTTACTTTATTGACAAAAGTCAATTTTTGTAAATAACATACGTTTCAATAGGATTTCTTTAGAAAGGCAAAATAAAACGACTTTAAGAACACATTCAATCACAACCCATCATAAAACCAAAGTCGACGTTATTGACTTCCACGCGAAATAAAATTTCGAAATGTCAAGTTAAACCCCAGATACAGCGGTTGATCGCTTCGCAGTTCGATGTGTAGAAAATTGTATTTCTAAATCCGAAGCGAGCTACTCTATTCCTTTTGCAAGTCTGAATTATGTTTATTTTATTGAATATTGAATTTTCATATTTTATTTCTGATCTTTAGATATTTATGAAGTGCTTTCTATTTGATTCATAGGTATAGGTATATGTTCGAGTGAGTCAGAAGTAATTTTTTTTTTTCAAAATTTGTTATTTTTCTGGTTACTCCGAGCATGAAACGGGTGGGAGGAATATCGAAATACCGACCGGGTAAAGTTAAACGTAACGTTGGTAACGTTCATAGATCGAAAAATCTCTATTTATAGATTTTCGAATGCCAGAAGTAAAAAGTGGGTCGGCAGCGTATCATTGACTGATGTTCTGTGGCTGAGGTATCACGTACCATCAAGTGAACCTCATGCTCGTCTGTCGATGTCTAACATGAAAAATTTTATATAAGGACACAGAAAACTGATCATCTACTTACATGTAAGGAATGATTAATGAAACAGACATAGAAATGTGTCTGCCCCATACTCCTCGAGAGGACTTTGGAGTTCACTTAATAATTAATGATATATATATTTTTATGTTAGATATCGACAGACGAGCATAAGGTTCACTTGATGGTAGGTACCCTAGCTACCAATATAAATCAATGATGCGCTGTCGACCTACTTTTTACTTCGAACATTCGGAAATATTAGTATTGTAGAAACAAATTCTCCATAAAATTTAACATACAATCATAATATGAAATCCTCAAATTATCCAATACTTCAATAATGTCAAAGTTAATTTATGTTATGACATTGGGGAGCAGCGATTCATGTTTATGAAATAACCGGGAAGCGAATATGTTACCCGCTCGTGCTAGTGTCAGTGTAATAAAATGTACTATAACAGTCAATATGGACATACAATATTTGAAATTATGTGTTATAAGCGCAAGCGATGAAAAAATATTGTTTATTTTCATAGAGGTTGATCTATTGCAACTGCAATTCTTTTACACATTAAACAAACCAAAAATACATAACAAGTAATTTATAAAACTAACTTAATTAGCAATAAACAACACTTCTTTCAAAACGGAGTCTGCTCAGCATACGATGCGCTGCGGCCGTGCAAATCGGACGTAATCCTGATTTTCAGCGATTTTCTACGATAATTTAACATTCAGAGCAAAATATTTGTTTTAAAATTAAAATTAGATTATTTTTATTATTAATACTGTCTATTTTTTATTATTGTACTTATCATAATTATATTGGCTGGACAATTATGATTAATACAGTGGTCGGAGTTCCACTTCATCGTAGCTTCATCAATGCCTGTGAACAGTGATAGTGCGTCGGCCCAAGGCGCCAAATTTGGAGGGGCGCCGAGGTTCGAAGTCTCCCGCTCCCGATCTCAATACCTATGCCTTACGCCTTCGTCTCTACGCCTCTACGCATATCGTAACCTGGCTACTCAGTGGATTGAAAATGAAACCGCTGGAAAATTAGATATTTCTAATTTATTCCATGTATAAAAAAAATAAGCAGAAAAAAACGTTCGATATTGATTTCCTAAAGTGGGCGCCACAATATTTTTGCCCGGGGCGTCAGTGGCCCTAACACCGGCACTGCCTTTGAATTAGACCACAGACAAAATACAGTGGACCGATGCTATTTGCATGCTGTATAATTCACATATATATGTTAAGCCTCTTAAATAACAACATCCCATACGTGCGTATTGTGTATTAATTTGCATTTGATTTTTAAAAAAAAAATGAAATATTTGACACTTTATAGCGTTCTAAACTGAATCGGAAGTATACAATGAGTCAAAATGGCTAGACATGTTTATAGAATTTACGGGCTCGTTGGTGCGTTTGGTAAAACACCTACCTTGCGCACCAATGTGTCGCGGGATCGAATTTGCCGGGAAAACATGTTTATAATTTTCTATAAGCGTGTCTGCTCCACGTCTGGTCACTTCGGGAATTGAACGCGTAACGAACCACCGTTCATAGATGGAAAAACCGTTAAATGCACATTGTGCGATTCGGTCTCAGACTATGGATTTCCGAATGCTTGAAGTAAAAGTAAGTCGACAGCGCATCATTGACTGATGTTCTGTGGCTGGGGCATCACCTACCATCAAGTGAACCTATTGCTCGTATGAGATCGTATCGTGTGAAAGATACAGAGCTAAACGAATACGTTAAAATTCATTCGGTTTGCTTGACAAGTCCGTTGAGTATTCAGTTGAATGTATAAAAACATACTGGACAATGCTGAACTGAACCACCGCTATGACTAACAAATAAAAACATCAACAACCAAAAATAATATTCCACGCATCAAGGCAACGCTTAATGCTTATCTAAGGGAAATAGTTGAACAAATATTCATAACTTTCCATGTAGTGTGATATATTACATTCAATGTATTCATAAAATTCAATATCCCCGCAAAGTTGGGCCATATTAGCGCTAAAACTTTGCAACTTCAGGTGACGTTGTTCTCACAGCAAACTACATCATACCGATATAGAAATCATTGTGTATCGCAAATGGATGTGGTAATTTTACGTACGTATATCTTAGCATCTAATATTATAAACTAGCAATTGCCCCCGCAACCCCCCTTGTGGGTTGAATTTCGTAAAATCCGTTCTTAGCTGACCTCTACTCGGCGAAAGGAATATTCCTACCATATTTCAAGTCGCTACGCCTTATGGTTCCAGAGATATCGTGATGAGTCAATATATAGGTGGGAATCTCTTTTATATATATAGATGAGAAAGAATGTGAGGATATATGGATGAATGTTGGTTACTTTTTCACGCCAAAACTACTGAACGGATTATGATGTTTTTTTTTTGGTTTCTTTCTCTTTTTTAATTCATTTTCTCAGTGTTTTCTGGCACTCCAACGGTTACTCAAACATATGCTGAAAATCAGCGCTGCAGCCAATACTGGCCTGCAAAACTAGCTAAACATATGCCTTTTTTAACCACAGCATATTCTTCGATCAATATTTTTTTTCTTATTTCTGTTTTAGAGTTTTATAGATACTACTAGCAACACGCCCCGGCTTCGCACGTGTACAATTTAGATATACTATATTCAAAAGCTTATATTACTCGCTGATATTGTAGCTTACAATTGGTAAAAGTTTTTTTTAAATCGGTTCAATAGTTTTTAAGTTAAATATTTCTCTCCAACAATCATATGACACATTAGTTCATGAATATAAAAGAACTTCAGCCAAATATTACTCTCACTTGTCTAAGGCCTCTAAGTTGCGTTTTTAAAGCAACATTAATTTATAATCAGTATTCACTTACCTACCGTTTAAGAACCGGTGTCAAATACATGATTTTAATAATGTGATATAATTATATAAAGATTGTTAATAAAGGCTATTATTATTCTCTTACCATATCCATACTTTACGTAATGGTGCTACAATGTAGAAGTTTCTAACACGTTATTTAATGAAGTTTGTTTATTAGGTTGCCGTCGGTAGAGTGGACAATTTTGAAATGCTTCACTACATAAGACTGCATAGAAACTCTACCTATGTACTGTATACAGCAAACTATATGATGACTATATATTGTTAATTAGAAACATATTGTAGAATACATTTTATAAGGATACGTCCAGAAATGTATACACAGTTCCTGTGAATCACGTCTGAAGTTTTTGAGTTAAATCGTAACAAACAAATCTTACCTCTTAATACTATAGTATTAGTATAGAGAGATTATTTTACATGACAAGTGACAGGTTTTTTGCAGCTCACCGAATAGAAAGTGAATACAATAAAGTAAAATCTGCAACACCAGAGGACTTGCAGATAGCAACGCATCCTTAAAATAAGCTTAATAGATTATGTTTCACATCACTTTTGTTACAAGATCGGTTAAGTTTGTACATACTTATTCCATAATTTATCAACTAAAACCTTATGAAGCACTCTATACGTACCCCAGCCAATTTGATCAGATGACTGTACTCAAAAAATACCTCACGATCGTCGATGTGAAGTTATCTGTTAAGTATTTTTACCCTCTTATATCATACATGATGCTTTGGGTAACATTGATTTTAAAAATACATTTTTACTATTGTTTTTTGATTTAATTAAAAAATCTAACTTATTAACCTATCTTTGACTAAGAAACAAGTGGAAGTTAATTTCAAAAATAATAACTGTTAAAATATTTGCTAACTGAAATATATAAAAATATATTATTAAAGGAAAGTATCGGGATACAAAAGTATCAACTTATCTTCAGGCAAAGGGGATAGGAGTTTCCGTTCACATTCTTATCGCTACGCCGTAGCAATTCCGTAGCTCGTCAGCTAAATAATCCTTTAGCGAAGCCATAACAATAGTAAAAATCGTTTCTATTTACACTGAACTCAGCCAAGGGGTATCTTAGCCGATCTTCACACCCTGTAGCGATGGGCGTAGAACCGTTCAAGTGCACTCGAGTGCTGTTTCGGCCCTCTACAGATGTGTTGAGCAGATTTGAGGGATTTATTTGTTGAACAATTTATGCATTTGGCAAGTTTTGTTTTGCTTAAACTCCGTTACGGATACGTATTTTGTTTTATACGAAGTAGCATAGGAAGAAATGCAGTATTGTGATGTTTTTATAATGGATAAGTACTTTACGCCAAACTTTAATTAAAATTTATATTCATATAATTAGTATTTTTTTATTTTTTATTTAATTTATATAATGAATTTATTTTGTATGTTATTTATTAAAAGAGTTCACTTTTTATATAAATTACTTATGCCTGAAAGTTGAATCGAAATAAATATAAATAAACCGAGATTGTATTATATCCTTGTTCGCAAATTTTAAGTATTTAAAAATGGGGTTTTATTCTCACAAAACCATCATAACTAATTAACAAAATCGCAAGCAATTTAAAACTAATTTAAAAAATAATATATGTAAATACATATTATGTATTATATTACCTTAACTTATATCAAGACATGAATAAATGGATGAAATGCTTTATTGCAGAAATATAAATACATAATTTTAAAAAAACTTATTTACATTTTAGATTCGAGTGTATAAAAGAGTGTATTTAAATCTGGCATCTAGTATTAAAATGATATCTTTGAAAATAATAGTATGAAAGTACTATTTAAGTCTATATAAAATCGAGAAAACTGAATAACCTTAACGTGAGAATCACACATTTAAATAAAATATAATACTTTATAACGGATGAAAACGCGATTTATTATTTATATCAAGGACTGAATTCCGGTTAATTTACTATGGGAGTTATACCGGTATACTAAAGGTTTTTGTTGATTTTCCCTCGTTTTTATTCATATTTACTGAAAAAAATTACTGTGGTATGTTAACTGTGTATTACTATTTAAAACTAATATCATGGTATCTCAGTCAGACACGTATTTTGGAAAATAAAAATTAACCGGTTTCAGTCCCTGATTTATATTATTTCCATCCTTTCCAGTTCACTGAATAAAACTTACATATAAATTGATTACCACTAACCTTATCTTTACGATTCTATTTTATGAAATATTCCGCTAGTTAAAAATTACAACTAGTCATAATTTTTATAGCTGTTATTAATGGAGGCATTTATAAAATTCCTCAGTTATTACACAATGTTAACTTTAACACCGAGTTAGTACATTGTAAAAATTATGGGTCATAAATGTTTATACTTATTTATCAGCAAAACCTCAGAAAATAGTCGTAGGGGTATAAATTTAGTGTTGAGCACGATAGAAGTATAAACAAGAAACAAATTCTATACGTTGATAGAGGTCCCACGGTACAGGGACAAAACACTTTTGGGGTTACACTTTTGAATGTAAAGATTTTTGTTAATACTTTATTACGTACTAGTGATCCGCCCCGGCTTTGCACTGTGCAATGTAGATGTCCTATACACAAAAAAATATGCCTATGTTACTAGCTGATAATGTAACTTTCTATTGGTGAACAAAACTATTGATTAAAATCGGTCGAGAGGTTTTTGAATTAAATCGTAACAAACAAACAAAAATTTTTCGCCAATAGAAAGCTACTTTTGTTCATCTTCATAGCACCGATGCGTATCACTATTCCAATATAAAATCACTTCGGATCTGACTGCCTACATGGCTGTTGCTCGTTGCGTTGAGGACCAGTCCTTGATTCTAATACTGGAGAAATAAAAATATGTTTTGGTCCAGCGGGGTACAATCGACTGATCACCTACATGCCAGTAAAGAAAAATTATCAGTGAAATATGTCTGCCCCATGATCTACTAGATAACTCGGCAATTAAAGCGCTGCGGAAATCACTTCCATTTATTTTCATACAAACAAACCAAAGGTAACAGCAAGTACAAGGTAAAATAAGCATAAATAAAAAGTGACTTGTTTGCAAACAAGTTCCCAATTTTCCGTTCGTTACAGAACAAGTTTGGAAAAGTGTAAAACAAAATCGCAGCGAGTTTAATTGCGTTTCGCGAACGCTTGTAATTGTATCGCGAGTTGAGTGCGACAAAGCGTAGTGTGAAACTGGACGAGCGCTTTGAACTAGCGTTTTGAGTTCTAAAAATAAACTAAACAATTAACTATGACTGAATCTCTAGCTCTTTCAGTTAATAGTAACGCGAAAAATTTACTTGAGTACAAATGCCAAAAGATACATCCCACTACTGTAAGAATCGTAAGTGAAACGTGCATGGAAATCTTTGATCCATGACCCCTTTTGAGAAACGGACAATTAAAAGCTAGATAATAATAATAGAATTAGATACTTCACCATAAAAGCAGCTGGCGCAGACGCTCCAAAGGGGACTGGCAGAATTAACAGCGTTGTGGCATGAAAGTGTCACAGCATATGCTGAGCCATTCGCAACCGCAGTGCACATTGCGACTTGACTGTACTAGCATAGATTTAGTTATAGTTAGTTTAAGCTGTTGTCAGGTTGTACTGTGTTTGTGAATAAACGTTTTATCTATCTATAAAAGGAACTAAAGTTTCGAGAGTCATCCATAGACAGAAACCGAAATTCGCAATATTCACTAATATCATATAAAAACTAATGTATTTGATTACTAATCAACCACCCAGTCATAACTCTAGAGCGCTCTTAAAATCTAATCTTACCAACGTTTAAAGCGACCAAACCCTTATTAAAAAACCTATTTTGCTTTTCGTATTCGAGAACTAACATTGCTTTTTTGAAAAATATCACACATATTTTTTTATATTAATTTATAGCAAGTGCTTCTCATAAAGAAATACTTAAAGTTATGTCTGTAATGTCTTTGTAACCCCTTGGGGTCGATATAGATACCAGCGGTTTGAACAAATAGTGCCTCTATGAATCAGTATGTGGTATACATACTAACTATGGAGGTGTATAATGCTGAACTAATCCTATGATACGTAATGTTCACATGACTAGGTTTTAGTAAATAGTCCTATACCCTCTCTTACAAATACAATCCTCCGAATAGCAGATTAAATACCGCATTTAATTTGCTATTTAAAATTTATTTAAAATAGTCACCCATGAGAGTGAACAAAATTACTAGGAACTGGAGTAGTGTTATTGAAATGTAATCTATACATACAAAACAGTAGAATCAAGTAAATTATTTTTTTTTACCAGAAATGGAGAGGACGTTTTAAGAAGGGGAACAACATACAGAAAAATCACTTGGAACATTTTTGTCCGTCTGTTTGTTTACGCTTATCCTCGAAGCTACTGAAGTAATTTATTTTCATGTATCTTTGACATACAGATTGAACTAAGTCAAGGAGTACCTACTATGTTTTTATCGAAATCAGATGTGAGGCAGAAAGCTATCTTCGTTTAAATAACTTAGTTATTATAAACTCATCTAAAGAAGACCGCACGAAAGAAGCCGCTGGCACGAGCTAGTGTAGGATTTTATGCGGAACGCGCAAATAGTTACCATCTATTCAATACTTTTGTTAATCTCATTGTCAAAATAAATTAATACTCATATTAATGGACATGGAGTATTATCATTAAACATCAATATTTTATTTTTATCCCTCAATTATGAGCTCAGTAATTAATCAGCAATATTTTAGTATTCGTCAAATGGGTAATGTGAGATGATAAAATTAATTATCCGTGAATGCACTCCGCACTCAAGCTCCATTAGCAATAATTGATGAGATATAAATTGCATTTCGTCATACACAGACGTACCTAAAACAAGGAGGAAAGGGTGGTAATTAATAAGATCTCTACATTTGCATAAACCACCAATTTGCATTAGTAATGAAATATAATCACATTTTCTAGACTTTGAGCTAGGCAAATTTTTTTAAATACTTTTGCTAGCTGAAGGAGGATGGCTATCGAGAAGTTGATAGAAATACGGAAGACTTGTTATTAATAATTTATTTACAATAATGCGCTCTATTTATACCAACATAGGTTATGTTATTTTATGAGAAAATATTTAGAACGTAATTTGAAAATTTAACATAAACAGCCAGTGAGCGCTTGTTGCGCGCAGTCGCTACATACATTTTAGCATTTAACTACCTATAGGTAGGTACCTCGGAGGTGTAGAATGGCAGTAGTATGCGCATTAGGCTTGGCACCAGAGATCCCAGGCTTGAATCCCGAGAAGACAAGTGTAAAGTTGCGCGTTTTGATCTCAGTGTATCCGAATACTCGAAGTAAAGAGTAGGTCGACAGCGCATCATTGAATGATGTTCAATGGCTGGGCTATCAACCTACCTACCATCAAGTAAACCTCATGTTCGTCTGTCGATATCCAACATAAAAAAATCTCAGGCAGGACACAGAAGGCTGGAAAATGATGAACGAAACAGACACAGAAATGTGTCTGCACCATGTCCCACTAACGGGGTCGGGGAATTTACTTTTAAGAATGGAATACTGAATTAATATAAACACTATTGAGTTTTGGGTGTGAGATTATCGTAGTAATTACGTCTTAATACCAGTCAATTCCTAAATGAATTCATCTTAAGAATTTGAAAGTTGACATTGAATCTTCCAATAATTATAATTGATTTGATTGATATTTATGTATTTTTTATTTTATTGTATTGTTTTTGTCTAATTCGACATTTTTACTATACAAAATACATTAAAAACTACCTTTGTAAAGTCACAAATATAAATGGATTTCTGGAAATATTTTTTTCAAAGCTTATTAGATTTTTCGACATGACCAACATCTAACCCTAATGTTGTACTCTGCTTGTCTAATTTACGAACCTATTATGGGATATTACCGTCTAATCCCTGTTTAATTCCACAGTTTACTTAAAAACCGTTGTGAAACAGTTCAAAAGATTATTTTGAAAGCAAATTTAACAATCTGCCGGCCTAATAAAACCCCGACAATATTTTGTCGACCGTTTTCTCGTATTTTAATCGATTATCTCTTTATGTTTTACAACTTCTATTATCAAATATAGAGATATTTGTCGACCGAGATATTATCTTGTCTATCAAAGTTGTCGATGTAGAGATATAATATATCTTATATCTTCGTTTGTCTTCACTCGTCCGCGAGATAACTCTTGGAGGTCATGCTAGGTGGGCTAATCAAAGGAATGTTACAACTGTTTTATTTACTAATATTAACTTATGTAATAAAAACAAACTTACAATCGTTAACTATCAGAACTATAGAAGGTGCCCGCGAATTCGTTCGCGGGGACTTAGCTGCAAAGCAAGCTATTTACGAGAAATGGAGACAACTTAATGAACGATTTCGATAAAACAAAGTTTTAATAATGCGATTTATACATAATATATGCATATTATTTATCCTATGGCTTTTTATACTAAGATACACTATTTCTTATATAAAAAAAAAATAAACCACTTTGTAATGCATCGAAATTAATGTAATACATCAAACCAACATTAAGTATTTGTTTCTAAGCACTATTATTATCATCTTTATTGATTATATTTCAAGGAATATAAATTTCTTCACTGTTAATTCTATAAACTGGACTAGAGAAAGGTATTTATCAAGTTGCGAGGCGTCCATCCGACTACACCCTCGTTATGGATATCTGTAGATGACAGGCTCGTGGGGGTTCCTGTGGATGTATGACTAATCGAATTCAAAATTTCATTTTACGTGTAAAATATAAGATGTGAGAGATTCGGATGACGCTCGCTTCACCAATTTTGGCAGCTACTCGGATTTGTAATTGATTTTGTGTATGGGTTTTATTATCCGCCAAGACAACGGAAGCGCAGGGCAGGGAATGCTCGAAGTAAAAAGTAGGTCGACAGCGCATCATTGACTGATGTTCTGTGGCTGAGGTATCACCTACACTCAAGTGAACCTCATGCTCGTCTGTAGATACTATTATATATCTAACATAAAAAAAACCTTTCGTTTCCTCGTATTTTTGTACACTTATAATTCTTTAGGTTTGGACAGTGCTAGAAATTTCTTAAATATATAAGATTTTTAATGCAGTCGCGCATTGGCAATGCAATTCGATAAGTAGGGTTTCGGAAGTATCACCTGAAACAATCTATTCTTATCTTTTTCATTTAGATATTGGTGTATATATTATGTAACATAATCTTACTTTTTCTAGAATAATGTCTCTTTAATAATATTAAAAAAAACTCAGATCAAATCACTACAAAGATGTAGTTTATGAGAATAACATTTTGCATCATTTTCATGAGTCAACTCTGTTTTAAAATCGAATATAATTCATGAAAAGTTTTCAATAATTCAAATGTATCCATAAGACTTTTTTATGCTATATTTTATATAAAAATAGCCCTTTTTATTTACTTATGAAATACTGAATCTAAGTGCAGTTAAATAAATATATTATATCAAAAACTGTGATAATTTTTAATAAAAAAAAAACAAAGAATTGCACAAATTGTCAACCCCATAAGGTTGTTAAGTTCAGTATTACAGGCCATTATAGATAAAAGCCTTCGTGAAAGTGCTGTAATCCTGTTACAATATGATCGAGTTACGATTGGAGATTGATCCTGTTTCACTTACTTTTAATAATATTTGTATAGTATACATATAGATTTCCTAGAATATTGATGGTAGTTTATCATTGCAAAATTGCGATAGTTACATAAAATAAAATATCTTTTTTTATTGTTTACAATAAAAATGTATTGTTTACATAAAGAACATACTACATTAATTATTTCACTAATAGAAAGCTACATGTTTGCGGTCGCACTCCTCCGAAACGGCTCGACCGA
This sequence comes from Anthocharis cardamines, assembly GCA_905404175.1. Classification (NCBI taxonomy): domain Eukaryota; kingdom Metazoa; phylum Arthropoda; class Insecta; order Lepidoptera; family Pieridae; genus Anthocharis; species Anthocharis cardamines. The sequence continues at coordinate 10,946,669 of FR989952.1, read as the reverse complement.
TATTTATGAATTTTGTTATGTTTATTTGTAGCTATGAGAATGAAAATCAATATTTTTTTTCTACTTATTTGACAAAAATATTTTTGATTATAATACCCCAAATTCTCAACGAAGTGGGCCCAGTCGACTAGTATTTAATATTTAAAAAAAATATTGCGTTATATGCAAACATAAAGCAGAGATTCATATTTTCAACACGCTCTAAATATACATATAATACATACCGAATACTCAACAATTACTCGAATCGAAAATACCCGATCCAAGTTTGTATTATATATCAAAGTGTTATTGAAATGAGGATCGCCTTTGAAATTGATATTTTACTGGGAAGACGTGCATATTGCTTCAACGTCCGGCATGCAACGTATCCGAGACGCGTCTCGGCGAAAATAAAATTACTTCCGTCGCGATCGGTGTGAAATGTGTTACTTATTTTTTTATACTTTTCATCTATAGATATTTCATAAATATGGATTAGATTTAAACGTCTTATATCCTTTTTAGGAATGGTATCGTTCTGCGCTGTTTGTTGTAGGAATTTTATACAATTTAACCAATATCGTCATATACGAGTAAATGGTATCCCAGCCGTTACTCCGATTTTTTTTTTATTCTTTGGCTCTGTGCCCCTGACATAACATCATTGTTCAATTTTGTAATACCGGTTATATTATTATTTATTATTATTTCTTGTGCTTTTTTTTAATACTTAATTTTTTTATGTGTGTTTTGTTAATACTTTTATGTCTATGTCTGCATTCAAACAAAAAAAACTCACAGCATGTATCACACAAAAATTCAGCTTATGCTTCAATATTAGACATCATTTTATAATATTACCTAAATAATCGCTAAATTATCGGGCCCAAATCGGAAAAAAAATAAAATGCAGACAGAACATTTTTCTTTCAAACCAGAACAAACCTTTTCACTTTCAGATTAAAAAAACTTGTAAAATGGAAGTGAACACTACACACATACATAGTGTGGAAACGTAAGAATTTCGCAGCAAATCAAACCGGCGATTCCGTACTCATTTCCTGCGAGCCGGATGGTATCTCGTCGACGCCATCGCCCAGACGACTTCCGGTCTGGACTGGCCACAGCTGTCACTTCCACATCAATGGGTTTTACATTGTCAGGCAAAAAACTTGTACATATTGCGATAAATTACACATAACGACGTGTCCGTAGAACAACATTACGTGTTTAAATAAAATACTGTATACCGGATTATGACGCGATTTATTATTTATATTGTTTAAATTATTTATCTGATAGAAAATACTTTTCACCATTTTTTAAAATAGAATAGGGGGTAAATGATCAGGTAAGTAGGTGGTAAGTGATCACCACCGCACAAACAACTTTTACAATATGCCTGCAAATGCATTGCCGATCTTAATTAATAGGTTATTTTTATTTTTAAGCAGAAGAAGCGAAGGTGGTATGCAATCGGAGCATATACATAGAATTCCGTGATCTCTGCCTATCCCAATTGAAAAGAGGCGTGATATATATGTAAGTATATATTTCCTCTAAGCTAAACTATGATTTAAATAAAATACTGTATACCGGATTAAAACGCGATTTATTGTTTAAATTATTTATCCCGACGTTTCGGATGCTTTTTTTACACTAAAAATTAAAGAATCATAGTTTATAATATTGTCTTTTATTAACGCGAGTATCACACATTTAAATAAAATACTGTATACCCGATTAAAACGCGATTTATTGTTTAAATTATTTATCCCAATTGGAAAGAGGCGTGATATATATGTAAGTATATATTTCCTCTTAGCTAAACTATGATTTAAATAAAATACTGTATACCGGATTAAAACGCGATTTATTGTTTAAATTATTTATCCCGACGTTTCGGATGCTTTTTTTACACTAAAAATTAAAGAATCATAGTTTATAATATTGTCTTTTATTAACGCGAGTATCACACATTTAAATAAAATACTGTATACCGGATTAAAACGCGATTTATTATTTATATTGTTTAAATTATTTATCCCGACGTTTCGGATGCTTTTCAGCAACCGTGGTCGCGGGAGGCTTTTTAGTTTTATTAAAATATATTCATCTCGAAGCAACAGTAAACATAAATTAAAAATGTATGTACATACTTCCGTTTAAAATTTTGCGACTGTAATTGTTTATCTCGAATGTTAAAATTCTTACTCCATTTAGTATCTTATACCTTTAATCCAAGACTCGTTTGACACGCACTATGAATATGCTAAGAAGCCACCTCACAAATCCCTAGTTAACCAGCCCTAATTTTCATAATATCATATTTGCCTAACAAAATGTCTAACATAAGTCATACTCCATAAAATATGGGTGTAAATAAATCCCCGTATCGCGGAGAGGTCAACTAAATAATCGCCTTCTAACAAGCAAACCCTTGTCAGTGTCGAATGCCTTTGACGGCTCATGTTACGCTATTACTTATTCCTAAAGGTTTCAGAATATTTAATTTTAATCATATCCACAAAGTGTTTGAAGTATGATATTTTTTTAGCGATTATTTTGTCGTCAGTACTAATATTAGTGGAAAGATTTGTTTTTGTTATCATTTAACTCAAAAACTACTGGAACGATTTTAAAAATTCTAAAGCCTATTTTTTTTTATAAAGAAAAAGAGAAAACGTATTTTGTAAGACACACACAGCTATTACACAATAACGAATAATCATTTAAAATATACTTTTTTTTTTTTTTTTTATATAGAGGGGAATGCATTTGCGCACTGGGTACCCCCCCGCGGGATGTTATACGGGGGGAGTGTAGGACTCGAGCTCACCCGGTGAATCTCTCTGCTAGTCAGAAAGCCCGGTGAGTAATACCCACTAAACCCCTCTTGACCCTCAGGTCCGCCGATATGAGGTTTCTGGGATCGCAGAGCATGCTGCCAAAAACCCCGACGGAATTTATTGTCGAGAGCGGAGATCATGAGTGGGATCGAGAAGGTGCGCATAACGCCTCCTTCTCCTCCCACCACGTCTTTCCGCCCTCAGAGGATCAACAGCGATCCTCTCTCGCTCTCTTTCAGCATTCTCCTTCTGCAGCATAACACGCTCGCAGAAGGAGACCACTGCCTTCCATGCCTCTTCGCTATCCAGCATCTTGGTGACGACACTCAATAGCGAGAGGTTCACGCCGACTACCGACACCAGGTCGTGACGTTCCCTAGTCCACGCTGTGCACTCCGCAAGGGTATGCACGGCCGTGTCCTCAGGAGCCCCACAGTGGTGGCAAACGGGGGTCGGCTCTCGCCTCGCTACTTTGTAATATACTTGGCTAACCCAGTCTAACACATATCAAATAAATTAGCATTTTTTTTATTTGTTGGTAATTTATTAAAAAGCTGATTTAAACGTCCAAAAAAACGCAAAAAATAGGTTTTAAAAAGATGTCTAAGAGTATATTTAGTATTTACTGGGCGCGCCAGGTTATAAATTTCTAAAATATTGAATAAGTGTACTTATGTCGGTGTATGGAGAATAAGGACGAATAAAGGACAGGAATGGACGCGAATTGATAGGAAGACAGCACACAATACCTGTAACTCTTCTCCTGTAGCACTCTATCCTTCCACTGTCACTCCTCTAGTCGTCCTCACACACGGCATGCCCTTTCTTTGCTATTTAACAACGTAATTATCTGGATTTTTATTAAAATCATTATAAACACGTAGTATTGCTCATGTGGTGATTCGAACGGACAGTAGGACAGAATTTGGAAATTTATTATTTAAAATATTTCCTATTTTATGGTAGCCGATTAGCTTTTGATTTTCCAAAAACCTTCATAATTATTAAATCGAGTTATGCAATAAAATCAATAAATGTAAATATATTTCGTGTTATACTGCAAAAAAATATTAACATGCTTATAAACTTTTAGTATCAGATAAAGGTTTTGTATGTCATATAAAAAGTCATTTCCATGGGAACATAGCAATTTCATTGACAAAGTAAAGACACATTTATGTGTCTATGGTCGCGATAACGGTATGAGTCCTTCGAAATAGCGCTTTCCTTCATTCGATATCCGCTGATATCTCATTTCGCGCGAATACAGCGATTACGGGCGAATACAAGTTATAGACTTTTTGTAGTTTAGTTATTTATCCACAGTCAAAATATATGATGAAAAGAGTATAAATTTAAATTGAGTATGGAATATTCCTCCCACTGTCTACTTCAAACAAAATATGATCACAAAATTAATATTAAAATATAGAAGGTTACTCTAAAAAAATCATTAATTTAAGAGAGTATACTAATCAAACAAGGTCAAAACTCAATAAATATGAAATTTTGAGATTTCATGTAATTTAATTTTAAATAAATAGGGACAAAAATACAAAGAATATCGCTCTCACATTTGGGATTTTTATCTATGGAAATATTTTCCTTTTCTTTGTAATTTGGTCTTAAGGAATGATATTATAATATTTTTTGCAGATACTCTTTCGCCTAATAATTGTGTATGTACAAACTTGCCTGCAAGCTGCATGAATCGCGAATCAAATTCCAGCCGGCCTAGCATGACATCCGCGACAAAATTTTGTCAACCGTTTTCTCGTGTTTTAATCGATTATCTCTTTATTTCCTCCGCGTCTAACATGACAATTACACTTAAAATTCGACTTTTTATATCAAAAATGGCTATGTTATGTTTATGATATCAGATTATCTTTTCTATCAAAATTGCCGATGTCGAGATATAATGTATCGAGATATCTTACAGCTTAGTTTGTCTTCTCTCGTCCGCGACATATCTCGTGGCGGTCATGCTAGTCCGGCTGGTCTGCAATGTATATTATATTATTCATCATTTATTATATTATTATTTCTTAAGTTTTGCCATTTCAAACAAAGTTAGGATCTTAAATGAGCTTAGGATCACAAATTTCACTCATCACTTGTAAATTAAACCATACGACAAATTGGCAATGGAACGACCTATTGAACTTTGAATTTTTGTCGATACTCGTTCACCATTTTCATTTTACGTTACACCAGAATCACTGTGTGTTCTTTTTCTTACAATTTTATAGAACCAACCAACCAGATACTAAGGGAATGTTGAAATGGAAAAACTGATTTTATAATTTTGTTCATTATATTATAGACAAAAATGGACAGACTGGCTCATTGGCGCGTTCGGTAGAACACCTGCCGTGCGCATCGATGGGTCGTGGGTTCGAATCCCACCGGAACCATGTGTTTATAATTTTCTGTAAGCATATTTTTCCTACGTCTGGTAACTTCAAGCATTGATCAGATGGGAGAAATATCTAAATTCCGACCGGATAACGAACCACCGTTTATGGATGGAAAAACCGTGAAGTGCACATTGCATGTTTCGGTTTTAGTCTATGGATTTCCGAATGTTCGAAGTAAAAATTAGGTCGACAGCGCAACATTGACTGATGTTCTGTGGCTGAGGTATCACCTACCATCAAGGGAACCTCATACTCGTCTGTCGATATCTGACATTTAAAAAGACTGGTCAAAAATCAATGTAAGTATGTTTATTAATTATCCCAAAATATAATTTTTTATTTTATTTTACTTTATTTATAATAAGCATATAATTCGGAAGAATAAACCAAGTAATTCATATAAATATAAAGTGATATTATAAATGTGACAGTAACTATGGCTGTCTGGAACTTTTAAATTCTAAATCACTGAACTTATTTTAATAAAATTGCTTTCAGAAACAAATAAACTTTAGAACTTTACTTCTTTATCCCGGAAACATTAATATTTTTCGACTCGAACAAAGTCCGTGGGAAAGTCTTGGTGACTATCTATACTAATAGGTATTATAAAGAGGAAAGATTTGTTTGTTGGAATTTACGAACAAAGTAGTTTTTGAGTGATTCTTAAAATCGGTTAAGTAACCAATTTTAAAAATTCTTTCACTAATAGAAAGCCACATTATTAGCGAGTAACATAGGCTATTTTTTGTATATAGTATATCTACAAAGCACCCGTGCGCAGCCGAGGTGGATCGCTAGTCTATATCTTCTATACTAATATTATAAAGAGGAAAGATTTGTATTTTTGTATGTTTGTATGTTGTGAATAAACTCAAAAACTACTGGACCGATTTTAAAAATTCTTTCACCAATAGAAAGCTACATTATCAGCGAGTAACATAGGCTATTTTTTGTGTAAGTACATCTACATTGCACCCGTGTGAAGCCGGGGCGCGTTGCTAGTATGTTATATAATTGTTATCAAAATACTTAGTATAAATGGAATGATTTAAAAAGCGAACGCTTTGTGACTATCCCGATTTCAGGAGTTCCAAATTCGAAAGCTCAAAACAAAGGAATCGTACAATGCTTGTAAATTGCCAGCACACAAACACCCCTTTAGGTTAAAAAATTGTAAAGCCCGTTCTACACTGTCACCTCCAATCCACTTTCAATTAACGTGTCCAGAGAAGCGTTAACACCACTCGCTATACGTTGCTCGCTGTGATTTAAGGCTTAGGTCACATCCATTTAATACTATTAAATAGTCAAATAAATAGATACGACGCATGTATTACTACTGTAATCGCCATATGGATCAGAGGAAATCAAATCAATTTTTTTAAGTATAAATAATGAATATTAATTTAAACAATAAAACATATAAAAAAAACTAAATTTATAACCTATATATGTGAACCCTCAAGGTTTGCGTTGTATGTACAATTGTACATATTGAGTTAATATATATAAAAAAAACATGATCTGGCCTTTCAGGCTGATCACTTGCCTCTAAAAATAATCCCTAAATTATTTTATATCCTGAGTAACAAAGGCTATATTTTATTCCACGAAGACAACTCAATATTTCTTCTAGTATATTCAAAACTCGTGATTCCAAAGTCAACTATAGGGGTTTTATAATAATCGTGAAACCTAAGACTTATATTTACCCCGAGCCTTATTCAAATATCTCCCAGACGGGGCAGGATGCTAATTACCCAAGCTAGGGTGTCTAGAGCCTATTGGAAGCCTACTTTGTGTAATAATGGAGAGGACTTGAACACAAATAAAATTTAATCTTCAATAGGATCTTAGCGAAACTTTAATTAAGTTCGCTTCTGGATTCTAAATTGTATTCTATGTTGATATTATAAAAATGTCTTTCCGCTAGATATTTACTATGACTAATTTGGGGTCATCCATAAGGTACGTCACACTAATTTCGTGATTTTTTGACTCCTCCCCCGTCCTTGTCACAGTTGGTCTCTTTTCTGAAAAATTATTAATACTTAATTTCAGATATTGTTTATATACTGTATATAATTTTTAAAACAAGAAGACTCTACTTGCTCATTAAAGATTTTTACTGATACAATTGTTTAAAAAATTTGTTTTAAATTGTTTGGCTTACGTAATTTTGTTCGCTATTTACGCTGTTTGACTTGATACTTTTATTTTGTTTCTCACACGCAATATTTATTGCTGAGCCACGGAGGAAGACAAAAAAAAGAATTGTTTTCATCAGGAACTGGCAAGACTGACCACTAATCATTTAAGAAAAATGATCAAGCAGACATAGAAATACGTCGGCACATAGACATCTATACCTTTTGATCCTGTATATACCTGTAATACATAAGCATCTCAAACTAGCAAAGATTTTAAGGACGTGTATTGGCAAAACAGCTTCCAAACTTACTAATACGCTTATCTCTGAGGCCACAATATCAGTCGCAGGGTTAAAATATTCAAAGTCTCTATTAATCCCGCTTTTCGTTTCCAGCGATTTAATAGAATTATACTGGATCCCGGATAGCTAAAAGCCCGTTTATAATAACATTACTTTCCTTTTCGCCTGAGCGGAGCGCGTAAGTCAATTACACTGAATTTTCTCTAGGTTGTGCCTATCAGGTTTCAAAGAGGTATCGTCGGGAGTTAAAAGAGTTATGTCTATATTCTACTTGTTATAAAATATTCAGTTGGAGCTTCGTGTTTTGGTACCTTAGATCAACAATACAATGTCAATGATTCATACAATTCCCGTTTGTACTACTAGTAAACAACTGCAACGATTTAACCAACTAGTTAGGACTTCAGGAATTCACTGCTTAAATTAAATAGCAAAAAACATAGCTACACGTCACGTCAAATTGATAGGCTGACCGCGAAATACTGAAACGATAATCAAAATTTGAGGGCTTCTTAAAATGTTTCTGTCTTTCATTTTACCTTCGTAATGAAAGGGTTAGATATACTTCTAAGTACACCTCAATGTTTATTAGCGTTTGAGAATTCGGCCTTGAAATAGGTAAGTAGGTAGTGCACTCGACATAGGTCTCATTTTGGTTCCAGAGCTTCGTTTCACGTGAAACTCGTTTGAGGAACCACGGAAAGCACAGGTATCAGGCGTCAAGCTTATAAGTCAAAATCGAACTTAACATTATTTTGGTCCCATAAATAATAATATTTAACATACATAAAACTACCCTATTTTTTAAAGTTTAAAAGGGTGTACCTAGTTTTAAACCAAAAGAAGTAGATAAAAAGTTACCTATATTATTATACGTATACATCTAAGCTAGTCGTTACGCCCAGCTAAAACTTTTTTCCTGTATCGTCCATTAACTTTACGGTGAACGATAAATCTTCATAGCTTGCTTTTGTGAAGACATGTTACTTCTATAACATTGTTATAGAAAATAATGGAAGTTATAAATAATGTCTAAACAAAGGATCTGACTCCATCACGCTCTATTAAACCACGCATAAATGGAACGAATAATAATGTAGTATAAAAATAAATATTAAAAACTAGCAACACACCCCATCTTCGAACGGGTGTAATGTAGGTATATAGTTGTACGATACGCAAAAATATGGATCTATGTTAGTTGCTCATAATTCAGCTTTCTATTGGTGAAAGAATTTTTAAAATCGGTCAAGTAATTTTTTGAGATAAATCGTAACAAACAAATATTTCCTCTTTATAATCTCAGATTAAATAAAAAAAGGCAGATGGAACCTACTGAACAAAATTATGACGCCGCTCGTCATTTAATGTTTGCGTGACAACTGTCAGCGGTACTGTAGGGACAGCTGCATTTGTGTGCGTGTAATGATACCACAAATAGTAAAAAATCCCTATATTTTTGAAATATTATTTTTTATTAAACGAATGTTTAGCACTGCCGAGAGATTGTATTCGCTTTTGAATTTGTATTTGCTTTTATAGCCTAACTCGCGTGTCCGGTGCACTCCATCTGCCTTTTTTTATTTAATCTGAGTTTATAATATTAGTACAGAGATAATACATTTTATGTCTAGCAATCCTACGTAGGGTTACTTGCGCTTAAATGAGATCAATATAAATTATATGTCCAAGTATTTACTACATCACTTTCACCTTACTGTTTATTCTGCGCACGCGAATAAAAACGCCATTTCGCAATTTCTTTCTAATTCTTATTACTATACTAGCGACCTACCCCGGCTTCGCACGGGTCTAGATTTTTTGACAAAAAAAGCAGGGGTTGGTAATAGAAGAGTGAAAATATAGAATTGTTTGTATTTTTAATGCCATATAATAAAAAAAAATTCCAAAAAAATAAAAAAAAAATTTTTGGGTGGACTACTTATCACTTAGGTTTGAAAGATAGATAGTAGCCGATTCTAAGACTTACTGAATATGCATAAAAAATTCATAAGAATCGGTCGAGACGTTTCGGAGGAGGAGTATGGGAACGAACATTGTGACACGAGAATTTTATATATTAGAAGATAACGAAAAAATAATTGGGATCAAAATAAAATATGGTAAGGTGTAACTTTTTATGAAAATATTTTTCAAAATGGTTTAGTGATTTCATAGATAAAGTACTTTCTACAAATAACTTGATTAAATATTATATAATACTAGCTGACCCGGCAAACGTTGATTTGCCATGTAAATAATTTCTAAAAAGCAGGGGTTGGTGATAAAAAAGTAAAAATTTAGGGTAGTATGTATTTTTTAATGCCACATAATAAAAAAATAAAAACAAAAAAATTCGTCCAAAAATTAAAAAAAAAAATTAGGGGTGGATTACCCTTGACATTTAGGGGGATGAAAAATAGATGTTGTCCGATTCTCATACCTACCCAATATGCTTACCAAATTTCAGAGGAATCGGTCAAGCCGTTTCGGAGGAGTATGCAGACTAACATTGTGACACGAGAATTTTATATATAAGATGTATGTTGAAACTCCCATTATTATTACTGACAATCCTACGATAATTTTAAAATGATAAACAAAAGACCGGTTATATTATGAATAAGTTAAGATATCAGGGTCAACACTTTAAGTTCTGATTGGTCAAATGGATAATTTGCATTCGTTAATGATACGTGTATATGTAACAAATAAATAAGTTTCCGTGGTGTAGCGGTTATCACATCTGCCTAACACGCAGAAGGCCCCCGGTTCGATCCCGGGCGGAAACAAAGTTTTTTAACTTTTAAAGTATGTATATAATATTTCAGGACTCTTGGAGGTGTGTCGTAAGACTAGGTATTATTATTGGAATAGAAACAATAATTTTAACTACTAAGAATAACTCAAGCATTTAAATAAAATACTGTATACCGGATTAAAACGCGATTTATTGTTTAAATTATTTATCCCGACGTTTCGGATGCTTTACAGCAACCGTGGTCGCGGGGAGACAGTATTTTATTTAAATGTGTGATACTCGCGTTAATAAAAGACAATATTATAACTCAAGCACTTATTCCATACTGGCGGACCCAGCAGACGTCCTGCCAGAAATTAAAAAAAAAAAAAACTAGATATGAAAAAAGACAGAAGGGAAAAGCACTCAGCGTATGCTCCCAAAACTAAATAACCTCAGGTGTACGAGTCATTTTAATGATCATTAAATAATGCACTAACAAAATTAGAATGTATTTTATGTTCTTATTCGTATCTAACTCAATTATATTTATTGAAAATAAATATTTATCATTTGCAATTTCATATATTTTTCATACAACTAATAACGATCTTTTTCTTCTTTCTCTTTAAGAAATGAGCCTATAATTTTTTAAAAGGCTGACAACGCATCTAAGACATTTGAATCTTGTCCATGGGTGATGATGATACCATCAGGTAACCCACCTGCTCAGTTCTCCGCTCTCTAATAAAAAAAAATAAACAAAGCAAAACTGTGGCATGAATGAACCGCCTTCAGTGTTTCCATCTGCCTAAGACCTCGTTGGTTTTAACTAAACAAACTAAAGTTTATAGGATACTTTTAAAAGGCTGACAACGCATCTAAGAGATTTGAGTCACGGATGACGCGGCGGTGATTACTTACTTACCATCAAGTAATAAAAAAAATACAAATGACAGATTGACCATACGAGGGCTAGGCCTCTGAAGTCGATCAGGCGGCAATACAAACAGATTTGAAATTAGAATTTCAGAATGCGTTATACGTTGTTTACCCGCGCGGAAGGGACCGTCTGGTTGATAGAAGGTATATGTATGAGTATAGTATATTATTACGTACCGATTATTGATTATTTTGTAAAAAAAAGTTTGGAGGAGAATTTTTTAATATAAATTTTCTACTTACCATCCAGCGATCCCAAACATAATTCCTTCTCTTATCTCAAATTGATCGTTTTTGATTAAAAAATTAGTTCCATCGCGGTGTCCTGATTTTTACAAAATTGTACTCTGTGATTGGTCCCTTAAGTAGAGATTTTTTTTTTTATATTTGACTATCGACCCGTATTGTGAGAAACGAGCTTGAATTTATTTTCATATAAATTATAATAATGTGCATGAAATGCTTAAGCTAACTAACGTATTTAAGTTGATAAGGATTAATACTGTATCCGTCTGAATAGCCTTCCAATTTCAACATTGTACGTGACCTATTTTTGTAGAAGATATAATGGATATAGTAAGCTAGATGACCATGAGAAACACTTGATGGTAGATAATACAGTCACAGTACATCAGTCAATGATACGCTGTCAAACTATTCTTTTACTTTCTTTTTTCGGAAGCAAACTGAAGCGCAGAATATTTAAAGGCCGGCAACGCAACTGCAAGTCCTCTGGTGTTGCAGATCTTCATGTGCGGCGGTGTTCACTTTCCATCAGGTGAGCCGCAAGCTCGTTTGCCCCCTATATTATAAAAAAAAATATTCACTTCACGCTTTTTCTATGAATAATATAATTTCTCCCACCCGTTGATACCCAAAGTAACCAGACGTATAAAAAGCATTTTTACAAAAAATTATAAAAATGTTAAATTTCCGGGATCGAACCCGCGACCCCTCTTCCTCGACTACATACCACCATCAGTAGGTGTGTATGCTGTAGACATTTAAAACGCATTTTTTCAAATTCCGACGGAGTCAGGCCATCAAATCTTCAAAAAAACCCCATAGGATAAAAATATGAGACGCACCTATAGATATGTCCACCTATTTATACGAACGATATTAAATAGACTTTCTTACATTAAAGCTATACACTTATCTATATATCACTCCGGACTAAACTTAATCCACCTGTGAAAACTTCACGAAAATTATTTGAGTAGATTCGAAGATTTGAATTACACATACCAAAAAAATATTGTTACGTATTCGAATCAAACTTTCATCCAGTTGTATTAGGATGATAATTTTAATCAAACAATAAAATAACGTAGGTAAAGTATATAAAATCTTTCAAATATTCATTACAAACAAATGTCAAACCTTCTACATCTTACTGTCTAATATTAATATTCATATGTAACTGCACTTAGTAAAAATTTACAGTCGTATTATTATTACGCTTTCTTTTTTAAAAAGTTCATTTATTACCAATTAAACTCAATCTGAAGGCTCTCAAATGAAGTAGTTAACCCACTGACCCCATCATTTACCAGTTAAGCCTCTATGACAGATGTTTTCACGGCAATAATTGCCGTAAAACACGCAAATACCACATAAATTGTCGCAAACACACTTTAAAAACCCCACTTAAACATAGAACACTTATAGCACTATGAAAAAGCACCTGAAATAAACGTTGCAAAGTAATCAGAAAGAAAACTTATTTATTCTGTGGCTTTTAGTTTATCTGTGAATGACCTTGCGTGACAAAGTAAAATGTAAAATTAAGGTAAGGTGGATAAGCCAGGTCAAAACGTGTCAACAAAATTGTTTGTTGTTTTTCAAAAAAATATATAGTACATATTATGTTCCGAATGCTCGAAGTAAAAAGTAGGTCGATAGTGCATCATTGACTGATGTTCTGTAGCTGAGGTATCACTTACCATCAAGTGAACATCATGCTCGTCTGCCGATATCTGACATAAAAAAATGTTGGAAGTACCTTAAAGCCTTACGTACATCTAGAAGTGCCAAAAACCAGAACAGTAAAAATATTTTTTTTTATTTAAGAGAAATATGAAGTTTAAATAAAACGGGGATAGTTAACTAACTAAAACTTATATAAGCCCGACGGCTTGGGGAGTACACTGGTGAAAGCGGCCGAGGCGATCAAAAGTTGTTATTTCCTTTATTCATCTGATACGTCAATGTTTATGGTAATGTACGATTTGTACAAATCGAAAATAATTTCGTCTTTTGTTATTCTTATATAATAAAATATAATGAATAAAAATTAATATACAGGGTGGAAAGTATCAATGTCCTGCTAGGTAATCATTTTCTTTCATGTTTACATGACCTTCGTATTAAAACTGGTGGTGAAATAAAATTAATGTTCGATTTCATGACTTTATTTTTATTTTTTCGACAGATCTTATTCTAAATATTGATCCTATTGATCAGTGCAATAAAATCGCGAATGTTTATTTTTTGAATTTTTAGCTGGTTCGATTTCCCGGTGAAGCAAGCGAATTTTAGAAAGTGTCTTCAGGTTAGCTGATATGATAAAAACGAAAAACAAAAAGAAAACTATAATTTAAAAGAACTAAAATATTATTTAAATTTACTTACGGTGGGAAACTGCTAAGTTTCCATCTTTCATATATATTGTATGAAGGAAAGACACAGCTATAATTTTAATAAACATTAATACTGATAAACGATACCCGTTTAAGTTTTCAGATGTTTCCTAGTCTAAAGCTATAAAATTTCAGTTTAATAATTTTTAATCTGGTTATATATATTACGGAAGTAATTTTTTTTTAAATATCCATATCTATACTATTAATACGTATTATAAAGCTTTGTATTTTTAGATTTTTGTATGTTGAGCTCAGATTATTTATTGAATCTGAGATTTTGAGTTTTTTTATTATAATAAAATATAAAAAGAAAAAGTAAACTGTCAATTCTGTATTCAAACATGAAAAAAAAAGAATCGGGCCTAAAACGCATTCATCTAAACCGGAATTCGATTTTACCCATAACATAAGCGATTCTCATATCGACGTTGCGATAACCGTTTTGCCCCTCGGCATGTTTCACTTATTGATAAAAAAAGAATTCGCTGCCCATTGAAGCATCTATGAGGGGGATCTATGCAACACGAATGCAATTCATAAGTACTTTGAGATCGGAATGTTGCTCAACAACTTTGGAGAATTTTTTGAACTTTTTGTTCATCTACAATAAACGAACCTTTAAAAGATAGGCTCAAAACGAAGTAATCTTTAAAAATAGGCTCAATTAATCAGAAATCATGTTTCTTTGTTGAGGGCAAGTATTATAATAGATAGTCAAAATTTTTTATAGTTATAAAAATTCTTCTTTTTATATTTTGAATCTAAGACTATTGTCGGTAATATAGTCTCCACTGTATCCCACTAACATTATAAATATGAAAGATTGAGAGGATGTTTTGATAAATGGGTGTTTGTTATTCCTTCACGCAAAAACTACTGAACAGATTTTGATGAAACTTTACAATATTAATGTTAATACATCAAAATAACATATTTAAGCTTTTATAACGATATTGAGTTAATTGGCCAAATTATAAAGATGAGTGTCAAGTCAGTCGGAAAAAATCCAGCTATCTGAGAGCTATTTCGGCGTGCGGTGCATAAACCGTTAGAATTTTACAAAAAATATATAGGTACGAAAAAGTCGCGGAATGCGGATAGAAGCCAGAATTTTACTAGGCAGCCGCAGTGCTGTGAGCGGAGTTAACATAACCAAATTTTTAAAAAATCTGTGGCGCAAAAATGAAAATTCTGGCTTCGACAAAAGCCTCAGTAATTTGCTAAAGTTTGTTTAGACACAAAAAACCGCCCAAGTGGTTGTTAAGATCTGCTCACTAAACACAAATAATAATAATCTTTATTACTGATATTTTTAACACACAAAAATTTAAACCCACACTCCTGATATAAAACTGTGTTACAGGAGTCTGTGCCTTCCTAAATTTATCAGTAACTTTAGAAATAAGTGAAAAAATGCTATTAGAGTAGCTCTAATGAAAACTAAGTGAAAGTACGAGATTCATAAGAATACATCAATTCTACGTCAAATTACTTCTTATTATTAACTAGCAATTGCCCCCGCAACCCCCCTTGTGGGTTGAATTTCGTAAAATCCGTTCTTATCTGACCTCTACTCGGCGAAAGGAATATTCCTACCATATTTCAAGTCGCTACGCCTTATGGTTCCAGAGATATCGTGATGAGTGACTATATAGGTGGAAATCTCTTTTATATATATAGATTAAGGAAACATTATTAAGCACTTAACTAAGAATGTCAGCATTATATTATGAAACTCATTCCGAGTGATTACTCTTAGGAAGTTACTGCATCTTAATTACTGCTAAACTTAGCTATTTAACTTACTAAAGAGTTTGTGTACAGTATAATTTGTAGAAAATAAAGCCTCAAAAGTTTCAAAAGTTTGAAAATTTTGATTAGTTTTCATGAAAACCTTAAAGAGTTCAAAAAATACCAGTTTTATTAGACAAATATTCCTATAGGTATCATTTTATAATAGGTACCTACTTATGTATATTTTTACTTTTTTATTATAACAAAGTGAATTATATGTGTACAATATAATAAATCCTTTTAAGGAAATATTAAAGAAAATATTTACCATACTCGAATCAAAATTCGGAACATTTAAATTCAGAATTCCATTTTCCATATTCGAAAATACGTACATACAAGGACTTTATATATATAACAGGACTGAGCACTGCCAAAATTTAAAATTACAAAAACACATCTTAAGGTATAGGTATTAAGACTCAATTTTGGCTTCCAACATTGACAGAGGCAAAACGAGCCGAGCGAGATATCTAGTACGGAGGCTGTTTAGCTCTTTCTAACACATGTCAAGCGATAGAAATTAATCAATGTCAATCAATCATTTGATGACTGATGTGTCATGGCATGTCATTGCATTTATGCTAATGTCTTTTAATGTAATTATGGTAATGTCATAATAGTTGTTTTTATTTATTTTTCGTTATTTAGTAAGGTTTCTTCGAAGAAATGGTTGTGTACAATTGCAAAAGTGTTGTGTACAATTTTGTAAAAGTGAATCCTATGATGTTTGCAGCATAATATTTTACAGGTAAGCCGAAAAAAGGTAATTTTAGATTTATAACAAATAGGGTAACCATATCATGCGGGATTTCGGGATTAGTTGGTCGGAGTGTCTTATGATCCGTTTGTTATACCTACGATTGCTATCATCAGCGTGTAATATTGTTATTAGTTATGTAAACCAAATAAAAAAAATAAGGTGCAAAGCCATTCATTTAATTTGTTTAACCAACTTGAAAAAAGGGTCCGTTATCCCTGGTATTTTTATTTCTTTGACAGTTTTCCGAAGAATGAAAACCAGAAAAAATATGCCTAAATGTTGTTCTGATGTCATAAAAGATTACTTAAAGCTCCATTGTATGTAGCCTTCACTTTAGTACAGCTAATTCCCAACAGTTATTGAAAGCCGCAATACCGTCTGTTTTTACGGTAAGCCCATTATCAGCTGATGGACACATTACCTACTTACATATATTAAGAATAAGAGTAAGAATAAGAATAGATTTATTAAGCACAAAACAAACAAACAATGAGAAGAAATAAAAATATAAAATCAGTAAAACATAAAAAAGAAAAATTTGTTTGCCAGCTACCTAAATGGTGAGGTTACTCAGCTTGTGCTATGTCAATACTATTGGCATAGCGCTGGTTTTCAGAACCTCACCAATGTTGAGGCATCAGCCAAAAATGACAAAAGCTACAGTAAAACTTAACCTATTTCCTATGACATAACAATTATTATTAAAAACATTACATAAAAAATAAAAATAAAGAAAAAACATAATTTGCCCAAAATTAAACCAGTAAAGTGTAACTGCAGTGACTGTATGTGTAGTTGTGAGTGTGCATGTTGTGTGTGTGTGTGTATGTATATTTGATGTGTGGAGTTCACAGTGATATAATGTATACAACGCAACTAAGCTTCTCCTATAAATTCTTTTAGTAGTATTTCCTTATATTTATTTTTGAAAATTTCTTTTGGCATTGGCTGACGTAGAGGTGGTGGAAGGTTGTTCCAACACTTAGTTGCGTTGTATATAAAACTGCCCCTAAAGGCAGTTGTATGAAATTTTGGCACTGACATCATATATGTGGAGGCTCTTGTAAAGTGCGAGCTTTTTTCTCCACCCATTCATGAAAGCTTGCTGTAGAGGTATCTTGGAACCTTCGACATCACCACATCAAAGAGCATGGCAGCAAAGTGCAAACGCCTGCGACCGTCCATGTTGAGTGATTTGGACTTTATGAGGTATGGAGTTACACGAGCTCTTGGTGGTATATCCCAACAGAAGTGAGCGCAGGCATTCTGAACTCGCTGTATAGCATTCTTAGTTCTCGAGAGCAATCTTGCACCGTACATTGTATCTCCAAAATTAAATTTCGAGAGTATTAGTGCTTCGCACAACCTTAAACGTAGGGATGTGGTAATATAGTTTCTTATACGGTACAAGAGCTTCAATCGGTAGAAGCAGCTTGAAATAGTTGTGCTAATGTATTTTTCAAATCTAAGGTGTTCGTCAAAGATTATTCCAAGATTTCGGGCTTCAGAAACACGTTCGATAGGCTGACTTTGAATTTTTATATCTAGAGTGTATAGATCCACTTTTTCTATTTGATTTGGTGTTCCTAAAACCATGAATTTAGTCTTAGATGGATTGAGCACCAAGGCGTTATGCTCAGACCATTTTGAAATACTTGCCAGGTCCAAATTCAACTGACTAATGGCTTCAACAGTACGCATGGGATGAAAACAAGTGTAAAGCTGCAAATCATCAGCATACATATGGTATCGACTATACTTTATTTCATTTATGATGTCAGCACTGTACAAAATAAAAAGCAGAGGACCCAAAATGGAGCCCTGTGGTACTCCTCTAGTTACACTACTTTGGTTAGAATGTACTGTGGTACCATCTTCTTTACGGACTACGACTGTCTGTGTACGCCTACTCAGGTAACTATTGAACCAAGATACTGTATCCCTGCTAAATCCATAGTATGACATCTTTGATAATAACAGTGGTATATTTATAGTATCAAAAGCTCTAGAGTAATCAAGAAAAACAATGATGGTGCTCATACCCAGCTCTTGACATATATATACATCAGATTAATATAACTTTCTGCACGCAAAACACAGAAAAGTCTACTTTTTGAGCAAATGTCTAAAATTCATGAAGTTATATTATTATTTTGTTGCAGGCACAAAATAAGCAGATAAGAGTACTGAGTAAGGCCCGTTACAACCCGTCGAACGATGTATTCCTGATTCAGAAATACTATCAAAAATAAGATTTTGATGATACTAAAGCATTTATTTTTACAAAACTTAAATTATTTTGCCCTCCACATCCTGTTCAATGTAATGAGGAACCCATAAGTTGCAGTTAGTGAAGGCATTAAGTAATTCATATTTCAATTTAAGAATATTCTACCAAAATCAAAATCTAATTACTTAAGAAAAAAATAAATTCAATGAATACAGTTTCTTTTATTTGAATTTGTTATATCATCCATACTTAAAATTAAGGGTCTAGTGGCTAGCCGGTTAAGCACAGGCAATCTGCCCCCAATGGAAAAGTCTATTCATGACTATACCGTCGTTTTGAGGAGTTTATATGTATACTTATTTTGGACTAAAACCAAGTTGTTGTAGAAATATTTAACAAAATATGAAAAAGTAGACTTTTTTAAAATTGTGAAATGATTCTAGTGATGGTAGACTTACAGGAGAATATATTATTTTTTATACCAAGCTTTGTTATTAATAATAATTATAATGGATATGTTTATATTATATTTTAGGCATTTTTATGGGGTTATTATAGAGTGAACACCTCCAAAAAAATAAAATAAATGTGATATAGTAGCCTTTATTAGCATACAAAATGTTATTGAAATCTTGGTTTCTGTAGGTTTGTTCCCGATTTGTGATTACAAATATTATAATAATTACAAGCCCCACGTAACAAAAATATTGTGGTCACCCTATTAGAAAGTGACACACCTCCTCCGTACTAAACGTCCTGCTCGGCTCGTTATCAGGCTGCGAGTACTCAGTCCTGTTATATATATAAAGTCCTTGCGTACATATAACATAAATATATCAGGTTTGAATGAGCATCTTCCTTCCGTAATAACATAACAAATCTACTCACAGATGTCATTGTTGCCTATACCAATATTCCATTCGTGGCATTCACCCACAAACTCAATAAGGTCACGTGTAAATCCATGTCAAATTTTGCCCGTGAATATCCTGACGTATGGACCGATATAATACTATGGGACGTGATCTGTGTGAAAATGGGCTTATACGTCAAAGATTGGTATAGAGTATTGAAGAGATTGTATTTTCTTCCAAGACTGGTTTACTTTACATGTTATCTGTAGCCGCTATTGGAATTTCAAAAATATGTTCACGAAAACTAAACAGTTTGAATAAAAATGAAATATATATTCTATTGAATCTTTTATTCTTATTAAAGTTGTGAATAGTCAAACAGTATTATGATTATTTAACTAAAATACTTAATAACAGATTAAAACGCGATTTATTATCCCGACGCACGTTTCGGATGCTTTTGCGTACTAGCGATCCGACCCGACCGAATTTATAAAATCGGACGAATAGTTTTTGAGTTAAATCGTAACAAACAATCAAATATTTCCTCGATATTATATTACTTGCAAAACGTCCCAGCTTCGCACGGGTGCATTGTTGCTAAAATATTTATTTTTACCCTCCGTCAAAAAAATATATATTTTTAATAAAAAGTATCCTATCCTTTCTAATACCTCTAAGAATATGTGTACAACGTATCAATAATCGGCGTGAAAAATCGCGTTTTGGCGTGAAAGAGTAACAAACAAACTTACATTCACATTTATAATATTAAGTTGGGATTAGTATATTAGTACAGATTTTATTTAATTGTGTGATACTCGCGTTAATAAAAGACAATAGTATTATGATTACCTAAAGGCACGGAAATTATATACTCTTCAGTGAATTAATGTTACATTGTTCGCCTGAAACCAATATGGGTCACGTCCGAAACAAAAACGTGTGAAATGTGAACATTACGGTTCAAGGCGCAAAGCTCAATACGTATATATTGAACGTCTTTGACATGATATCAATTACGTAACGGAAAATTACTCTATTCTTACAATAAGAAATTGTGATATTTGTACAGGTTGTATTAAAAAAATATGTACTAGATTTCACACGGGTGAAATGTATACACAAAAAATATATATATGTATGTAGCCTATATGCTACTCGCTGATTATGTATGTTAGCTTTCTATTGATGAAATAGTTTTTAAAATCGGTCCAGTAGTTTTTCAATTTATTCATAACATCCAAAAATACAAATCTTTTCTCTTTAAAATATTATTATTATACCTACTCTTTATTAATATACATCCTCAAATTACACTTTTTTTTTATATAAAATAATAATATTTAAAAAGAAGTGTTAAAATGGGGATCACCACCGGCAACAAGGCCATAATCAGCTCAGGCTACCGGTGGGGTGGAGACAGAGAGCCGTTTCCAGTAGTACTGCCTTCTGCGTCTGACCCTTGACCCAGCAACCAAGCGTGAACTTCTTAAGGTGTTGATCAAAGCTCTTCGCCAGTGGCAGCGTAAGGCGTGGGCGACGTGGACCACCTCTAGGAGACCTCGCATTTTTTGCAAAATGTATGCATTACTAAAAAGCCGCGAACGTGCCAAAAAAAATTTTTTCCAAGAAAAAGCCATTTTTTGCGCTGACAGAGGGCTCGCAAAATGGGTCTTGCCCAAGAAACATACAATTTAGGTCTTACGCCGCTACTGATCTTTGCTACCGTGAGCGGAAATTACTATCGGGAAAATAATTGTTGAGTCCAACCATACCACATACTGGAAATTTCGTGCGCCGAATCCATTATTATTATAGTATAAATAGAAGGGTTTTTTTCAGTGAATATGGGTAAAAACGAAAGATATTAACAAAAACTTTTATTATACCGGTATAACTCCCATAGTAAATTAACCGGTATTCAGTCCCTGATAAATAGTATACATATAGATATCCAGGGATCTCACGGAGCCTCGACTCCGAAAATGTACATAGTATTTACAGTAGTAAATTAAACCATTTGGCGCTGACCGCAGCCACCACCGCCGCTGTGCGACCTCCGATTCAAATTTATCGGAACCGAAATCAGAATCGGAGGTGCAAAATCAATCGGAGAAATTTAAGACTACCCAATGCAACGGTCCAAATATTTGTTAGTAAAAAATTAGCTTGGTGATCAGTGGAATGCTCCTTTCATCAATGACTGGAGGATCCAAGGAGAATCCACGGATAAAATAATACAAAGTGTTAAGGTCGGACACGGTACAGAAAACTGAAGTAGGCTACATGGCTGTACATAAAAATTATCAGTGAAAAAATACGAAAATGTTTGCCCCTTAATATTGTCTTTTATTAACGCGAGTATCACACATTTAAATAAAATACTGTATACCGGATTAAAACGCGATTTTTTATTTATATTGTTTAAATTATTTATTCCGACGTTTCGGATGCTTTTCAGCAGCTTTTTTAAATAAGTTAAATGCTGGATTAGGTGATAGCAAATGAGCCAAATTATATATTTTTTTTATTTATTTATTTTATAATGTCAAGTATAGAAAAAAATCGCATACACGAGATTTAGTAGATGTAAAATAATAATAACACTGGCCAACAAAATAGCACTTTTTGACTGATGTATGACTTATGTTACATGATGTTTACTAATTTGACGTCGCTTATTCTAAATATACCCTCATTTTTTTTCTAACAGCTCTTGTTTACGATTTATAGCTTTCATTAATAATTCGCTGTCGTGAGGATCTGTACGGTGTACTGTCGTGTAGTTTCATCGTATTTATTTGCACCTAATTTAAAAATTATTAATTTATATTATTATAATTTGATATGGCATTGTCAAGAAGAGTATGTGTGAATGATCCAAACCATTTTTGTTTCATTCGCGGAGAGAATATATTTAAAGAATAGCGCTTAAAGGTAACAACGTTCGTAAATGAGGCTTACAAAAATTTGTTTGTGCACCCGCTAGAAATAAAAAATAAGCCTTGGCTTCCGTAAAAAGTATGCAAAACTTGCGTGGAGTTTCTACGTTTGTGGAAAAATAAGAAAAGACATAATTTCATGTACGAAACTGGTATGATATGGAATGAACCCGTGAAATGCAACGACGACTGCTATCCTTTTTAGGGAACATAACTGGCATTAACCGAAAATAATCTAGCCAAATGGCAATACTCTTCCATACGATTGGCAGATAGACGTGTCCTGAGTCCTAAGACTAAGCTTTATAAAACAATTTGTTAAAAGTCTTAACGAAACTGGAAACTGGCTCCGTTTTCTATCAAAAAAGTTCCCAAAATTGAATGCAGAAACGATAAAAGCGGGAATTTTTGATTGGCCATAGATAAGCTCTTTAATAAAAGACACATTCTACGGACACTAAGAAAGATATTAAGAAAAAGGCATGAAATGACTTTGTGTGGCTTTTTCAAAATTTCTTAGGAAATAAGAAAATTTCTGACTATTCTCACGTTTAACAACTAATGAGTCACTTTCAGACACTTGGATGTAACATGAGAATCAAGTTACACTTTCTTCACAACTACCTAGACTATATTCCTGCCAATCTTGGAGATTTTAATGAAGAACAGGGCGATCGAATCCACCAGGACCATCGTACGATGGATGAACGTTATCAAGGCTACTGGAACGCACAGATGATGGCTGACTATTGTTGGACTGTTCAGAACAGCTCTCAGGCTTCAACCTCTACAAGGAAATCTTATAAAGAAAGCTTTTTTGACTTTAACAACTTAATAATATAGGTTTAACTTTAAAAATATTGTTTTTTTTGTAAAACGGTCCATATGTCATATTTTCTAAACTAGAGCCGATAGAGAAATTTCGATCACAAATTTGAAATCGTCATTAAAAATTAGACTATTATCATGTAACATAACCCAGTCATCAGAAATGCTGTTGTGCAGTGTAATCAGTCTACTTTAAAAAAATAATAAAAAACTTAATTTAAATTTCCAACATTTGAATTATTTCCCCATTGTAGTTTCGCGTTCACAACTCAGATTAAATATTTATTTAATCTGAGGTTCACAATATATTTTTTTATTTATGAATATTATGAGCGCATTGATAGATTGATAACCTGTGGCTGAGAAGTCCAACAATCAAATTTATATCAATACAATATCAGAATTCGTAAGATTTACACATACATTAACCTATCAAATTATTATAATTTTGGGCATTGGGTAAGTGGTAACCTTTTTTTTAATCAGCGTCATCTTGTAGATTCTTGAAAAAATAATTTACTTGAATAATTTTCAGTTTCCATTGGTTTTCATTAGTAACTGTTGCTTTCGTTAACCCAGCGGTATTATTTTTTAAAGTTATAGATGTCGCTTTAATACAAAAATGAAAACACTAAAATGATTTACTATTCAGTTAAATTTATATTTTCCAAAAACATAATAAAGTCGCAAGTTTATTTACAAAATGTGAAACTAAAATAAAA
This sequence comes from Anthocharis cardamines, assembly GCA_905404175.1. Classification (NCBI taxonomy): domain Eukaryota; kingdom Metazoa; phylum Arthropoda; class Insecta; order Lepidoptera; family Pieridae; genus Anthocharis; species Anthocharis cardamines. The sequence goes on along the minus strand of FR989952.1, from coordinate 10,922,500 downwards.
GTATTTTTAGATTTATATTAAAACATTTCTTATTTAATCTGAGGTAAAAATAGTAATGTCCTTCATTGGCATTGACGTTATTTAATACGATGTCAATGTTCATTGGGTTTTGTTTCACTTTTGACACATGACAGCTCTCAACTGACATCTAATCTAGCTTTGACGTCATTCGAATTATTGAGGATTCTCAAATCTCAGTTCGAGAGCGAGACAGTTGTTTTTATCGATTGATTCAGATAGGTTTTAGAAACTCATAGTGCTTGTCGTTTAATTTGTTGCAAAATATATAAATAAATCAGCAAATTGTAGGAAATCCCATGTTCAATTAACACCTTATTAAAAACTTGCGTATTTCAGTGTTAAATATAATTTTATAGTTCTAAAATCTTCGCTCATTTCATATAAAATATTCATTTTCGTGAACATGGAAAGTTTAAGTAATATTTTTGCAATATTTGTAATGGTTTTTATCCTGAAAAGGCCTGAAGTATTTACTTATGAAGTGGAAACATATGATCTTCTCATGCCTGACGTTTATCCCCATAGGGTGAGTATTTTTTTACGCATATGGAACCTTTTTGGCTTTATATCCTCGTTAAAGCAAATACCTGTAAGTTTTTATTAACAAATGAGAAATAAAGCTATTGCAATATGTTAAACAGCAGGTTTCATTAGACTCTTATTAGCTATTATATTATATATATTTTGCATAATATCAAATATCTTTATGTATAAGCAAGAGCCTGTTTCTTGTAACCACATTGTAATCTTATTTCTCATAGACTAAGCTAGCTGAAAATAATATACAGTGGATTTTATTTTCAAGTATATTATTATATTTTCACCTAATATGTTGTCATTATATGTCTCCTAGAAATAATCTAAATTTTAAATAAAATATATTTAAAAAAAATGAAAATATTTATTTTTTATTAATAATTAATCCTTTAAATTGTGCGCTCAAGTATTCAAGAGCACTAAACGAGTCACACTCAGATAATTTGAGCAGAGTTGTATTTTATGCTGCTATAATTTTTCTCATTCAAATTCAATACAAAGATATCCTCTATCAGTAGTAGGCATGGTAAAATAGGGACACGCACTTACATTATCATGGGAACAACACGCAAACACATAGTCGAAATAACTAATATCACCGCATTCACAAATTCAAGTGCATTCTCCAGAACAGTCCAGTCCAGTCCAGAACAGTCACCGCATGTTCACAAGTACGATGCATGGTCAGCCATTGGCCCCCTCGCATATACTTCAGTAGTATTTATAGAAATTTAGCTATAAATAAGAAATTGCTAGATTTCTATTACATTATTTTTTAATAATATACAAATTCATATTTCATAATATGTAACCTGTTATCATCATTGAGATAAAGATCAAGTGTTTGATTAAAACCTTATTGCTAGATGGATCAATAGCTGATAACATTGTTAAGTAATAATATTAAGCACTTACTAATATTATTCTTAATTACAATTTTGTATTATGAAAAATAAGAATGAAAGAAGAGCAAGTACAGTAGCATCTCACTAATCTGGCACTATTAAAAACCAGAAAGGTTATTAAAATTTTCATATCACTGGATTGTATTAAAAATTCATAATAAATAAAATAAAGCCTTTCATAATCTAATATATAAAATTTCCATGTCACAATGTTAGTTACCGTACTGCTCTGAAATGGCTTTACCGATATTTACCAAACTTTATATGCGTATTCAGTAGGTCTGAGAATCGGCTACTATTTATTTTTCATACGTGATAAGGGTTGTTCACCCTTAATTTTTTTTTATTAATTTTTGGACGAAATTTTTTGTTTTTACTTTTTTATAATGTGGCATTAAAAAATACATACAACCCTAAATTTTTACTTTTTTATCACCAACCCCTGCTTTTTAGAAATTATTTACATGGTAAATCAATGTTTGCCGGGTCAGCTAGTATAGTATATTTGTGTTCATGTTCTACTCATGTTTTTTTATAACTGTAACATATCTCACAATTAACTAATTACATAGTTTTAAAATAATCCTTAATTGAGGTCCTTATTTGTACAACTTATATGGGAAGGCGTGGGGGAAGGCCGGATTATTGGATGTGTCGGTGTATTGAAGTGCTGGATTAGTGAGATTCTACTGTATAGTATTTAAAGCCAATTTTGTATTGATATAGTATAATTTTAAGTAAATTCGAAGAGTTTCAATATATACGTACATCTAAGATAATTAACTTCGATTGAATGATGCATACTCAAGCGTTATAGCCCTATATGCGTTGATGATCTGTTGTCATGTGGGTGTTTGTAATATGGGTGAAGTAACCTTAATATACTAATCAATAATGGACTTTGTTTCAGGATGAACTATATCTATGCACACCAATCAGGATAGCGCCCAATCAAAACTTTTATATTGGTAAGGATCAAAAACTGCTGTTTTTTAATATACATAATTGCTATTCTTGATAAAATAACAAGAAAGACCTTATATCATATATGTGATGTATCACACTATCGCTTTATCTCGTAAAATACTCTAATAATGAAAATACATATGTATATAATTATAAATTGTGGTACATACCCTGATTTCATATTAATTTGATAAGAGGGGTAATTTCCCTATATTGAGTAGTTATAAAGTATGACTAATGAACATTTCTAGAACCATTCCCCTGTGGTAAGCACAATAATTTATCTCAATAATATGATAAGTCTAGCAAACAATTCATATGATAGGAACATCAGTCAATGATGCGCTGTCGACCTACTTTTTACTTCGAGCATTCGAAAATTCAAATGCATTTCACGGTTTTTTCATCTAATGGTGGTTCGTAAACCGGTTAGAATTTCGATATTCCTCCCACCCGTTCAATGCCCGAAGTTACCAGACGTGGGAAAGACATGCTTAAAGAAAATTATAAACATGTCGTCCCGGTGGAATTCGAACCCACGAACTATCGGTGCGCATGGCAGGTGTTTACTGAGCGCCAACGAGCCGGTCAAAATTATCGTCAGTTATAAGTAAAGTAAAGTAATTAAATATCTCTTCTTTAACATCAGAACCACAAACTAAAAAAGGTATATTTTGGTATTTTTTTTAATTTTAAATGTTTTGATGTTATCTGTTTTGAGCGTCTTAAACAGGAGTATCTTTAAGCTATTATTTCGTGACACTGTATATTTGCAGTGGGCTTCAAACCTAACGCGACGATGCACACCGCTCACCACATGCTACTCTATGGATGCTCGGATCCTGGCTCTAACGATCCCGTATGGTAAGTTATGTAGCTTTACAAAATAAATGGTTAAGGTTCTGTTAGATTATTTAAAGGCCGGCAACGTATCTGCAAGTCCCCACGTATTGCGGATGATCATGGGCGGTGGTGATTACTTACCATCAGGTAACCCGCTTGTTCGGTTGTCTGCTATGTAATAAAAAAAAGTAAATCTGAAAATTTTGGTAGCTACTCCTCTTACTTTATTACGCCACTCTTTGTCTTGCGCAACACTAAACTATGTATGACATTTATCATTCTATCTTTAGATGCATAATGCATATACCTAAGTATTCATACCATTAAAACGAACAGAAAATCTAGGCCTATCGGCTTTATTTTAAAAGCCAAAACAATTACCTAATTAAAATTAAAATAAGCCATTCTCATTACACAGCAAAGCGAAAATTTCCTTTTTAGCACCAACATTTTCAAAATATGAAAAATAAAAGCAATATTTTTACTTCATTATAGATTAACAAAAATAAAAGGAATGGAGTCTAATTATTTTGCACAACATGATAATATGTATTTAAAATTAAGGCATAATGGCCACATGACAATTATCACATTGATAAAATGTCTTTTCTTTTTTTGACGGAGCGATATACGCGCCGTTTTGGTAATAAATGCCTTAGTATTTACATATATATATGCGCTCTGGCGATAGTTGCCTGAATAAATGCGCATAGATACGCAATTATAATGAAAATGGTTTAAGTTAGTTGATCGTCAATATATGTAAATAGGTGAAGATATTTATTATATGGTTTGACTCACACCAGTAACTATTTGTTTGTGTTTATACAATGACGTTTGTAAGTTCGTTATTCAAAATAACGATATGTACATGACTCAATGTTATGTTACTACAAATATGTTATTTACTAACAAATACCAAAGGCTTTCATTCTTTATGAAAAGTGTTGGTCTTAAAATGTATTTGAAGCTTAGCTAGAATTTCCGTCGCCCTTGCTGAGGGCGTTTGTCAAAAATTTGTGTCCGTATCACTGATAATTTATTTTGTAATGCACGTAAGTTAGTAAATTAGCTCTGTGCTCTCCATGACTTGAAATATATTTTTAATTTTTTTGTTTCCCCGGTATTCAAATGCACGACTTCCGGAGTTAAACGCAACGCACATTCTAAGGACGTATCCCTACGTAAAAACTGTCTTAGCTGTTGTATCTCTATGAACCCGTGTAGTTGCAACTTATATTTAATAAGTTTACAGTGAATTACACGAAAAAATATGTCGCTTTCAGGAGTTGCGGTGAAATGCAGGGAAATGAGATCGACAAAATGTACACAACGACTAGTCCTTGCCGCTCAGGATCGCAGGTATAGTTTCCTTTGCACGTGACCACGATTGCTTTGCAGCAAACGGGCAGAATTAAAGGTGACAGCTGTCTGCTTTGAATTTTCACAAAGTTGCCATACTAACGCCATCTATTTTTTAATTATGTGATACTCACTCTAAATAAAAAACAATATTAGGTAGGTATAAATTAATTTTAATTTTAATAATGAGTTTATAATATGAAGGGAGCATGAACATTCTTTCTATTTCACAAATCTTTTTTCTTTATATGTAGGTAAGTAGATGACAGAAACTTTCTTTTTAAATTGTTTGTCCTGGACTCGAACTTGAGATCTCTGGTGCTAAACGCAGAGCGTATACCACTGGGTCATGGAGGAAGTTAAACAGTAAAGTTGTAATATTGATAGGAGGAAGATCTGTTTATAAACTGCTATAGTTAATTTGACTTTCGGCAAATACATACACCTACACTTGTGAAATGAAAGTCAGGTCTTATCTAGTAGATAAGCTTTGTACCGACTACACAAGTCTGCAAAATAAAAAAAATTGAGAGCTGTTTTAGTTTTTTTGCGTAATTCTTATAAATTTGGGTGTGCTGAATCCGAAAATGACTTGTCATAGAACGTCACGTTTTCTGACAATGTGGGTATCTGTGTTAAACAATTTAACATCTTAAAATAACAGATAATAGACTAAATGTTTTTATTTATTTATAATTGCGTAACAAAACTTATTTTTTTATCTAAAATACATTTATCAGTAAGCACTAAACACATATATTTTTCCCAATGAGACTTATTTTGGTTCTTTTGGTCATCGGTAAAGCACAATCTTCGTCAGAACTTTGAATCTCTTCCAAGGTCGCAGGGGCCTTGGGCAATGGTATTTCGGTCCCATGGGACGAATAGCTGATTGCAGATTGGAGGATGAAATTGACTGCTTCCGTTTTGAATTATATACTTTCACAATATATGAACAAAAGTAACAATCATCACTATGGTTATCGCATATCGGAAGGCTTTTTTTGACCCTTAAACCAATTTCGAAGGTTTTTTTTTTTTTTTTTTTTTTTTTTTTTTATGTCAGATATCGACAGACGAGCATGAGGTTCACTTGATGGTAGGTGATACCCCAGCCACAGAACATCAGTCAATGATGTGCTGTCGACCTAATTTTTACTTCGAGCATTCGGAAATCCATAGACTGAAACCGAAACGCGCAATGTGCACTTCACGGTTTTTCCATCTATGAACGGTGGTTCGTTACCCGGTCGGAATTTAGATATTCCTCCCACCCGATCAATGCCCGAAGTTACCAGACGTGGGGAACACATGCTTACAGAAAATTATAAACATGTGTTCCCGGTGGGATTCGAACCCACGACCCATCGATGCGCACGGCAGGTGTTCTACCGAACGCGCCAACGCGCCCGTCAAAAGGTCTTCAACACATCGTTTGCAGACTTTACGAGGTGTCCAAACTTTATTCTGATCTCTAAGTTTCAAGCCAAAATACGCGAAGTACCTATACTTTTTTTACAAAGTCCGTACTATTAAGTTGTTGCTTTAGTACCATATATTCGCTACAAATATAACAGAAACTGAATTCACACACTTCTGCACAGACGACATTGCACTATATTGAGCCAAGATCTATAAAAAAGCGACGATTTAATTCGTAATTGTACTGCGCCACTACACTATCAGAGCGCGCACGTTCAGGTTACAATATGTTTATTATTTTTTAATTTAGCTCACAGAGGACGTTCTTTATTTAGAAATTTTAGAAATTTAGAAAAAGTTATGGCCTGTATACGGTAAAAACAGAAATCAAAATAAAATTATACCTATTATTTATGACTTTAAGTTAGCCCTAAAACAGCTTTTTCATAATATTTTTTTGATTTTTGTAAAATAACCTGACGTTCTGGATTTTTTTTAGTATTTTTTTAGTTTTCAGAATACCTAAATATATAGAAATCAGTTGAAAACATCCAGACAGCATTTTTGTTGTAGACCAGTGCTATCAGACGGAATCGATATATATCCCCTAAATGTGCTACATAAGCAATATTTATCTAATGTTATAAGTAGTAATTGATGTAGCTCGCGAATGTACTACAAATGTAATAAAAACAATATAGAAATGTAGTATTTTAGTATTTTACTTAGTATTTTTTTTAAAGTTATATTTCCGAAAAAAATAACAAATTTCAAGTTTTAATTAATTTCTAATAAAACAATTAATATTCTCAAAATATAAACACTATTTACTTATTATTTAATCCATTTGATTAACAATATTATTAGAACTTGAAATATCTGTTCCTCAATTTTTTTTCAACTCTTCGAAGTCGCTTAAATTGGTAACCAAGCAAAAAAAAAATAAAAAACATGCACATTTATTCAAGTCCCATAGAAGTACAATTAACCAAACTATGAACAAAATCCAGGACTTGACTTTTTTTTTGTTGTCCGCTACACGTGAAATGCCCCAAAAGGCAAAGCGGGATAATTCATAATAGGCAAAAAATCTATTTTTTTTGCATTGATGCCTAAAAAAAGGCTGGTTACGCCAGTGAGTGTGCCCTCGGCCTTTGGACTACCACAATTACCTGTTTTATATAAAAAAAACAAAAACAATAAATTTAATACTATACAGATTGTATATGCGTGGGCTCGCGACGCTCCGAGCCTGGAACTGCCTCCAGCGGTGGGCTTCCTCATTGGGCGCGATTCACCAATCAAATACCTCGTTCTGCAAGTCCATTACATGTCCAAGTTTCCAGGTAATACTTTGATCTCTATATAACCTTATTTTTAAAGATATTACGGATTAGTGAGAAGATAAAAAGAGCTTGCGCTCCGATGAGTCGCGGGTTCGAATCCCGCCGGAATGAAATGTTTATTATTTTCTGTAAACAATTTCGCTTTTCAATCATTAACCCGTTGCAATGACTGGTGGTGTTGTCACAGTGAGTTTTGTATGGAATAACTGCCAATTTTTTTACAAAAGTTATATGGAAGAATTGACATTAAGGAAGTCTAGATTGCTATTGTGACCTTTAATCTTTATTATCTTTGCAGAAGGTAAAACGGATAATTCGGGTGTCTTCTTGAAATACACACAAGAAAAGTAAGTTCCATTCCATTATAACTTATATAGGTTTGAGATTGTGTCTCTATTAGAATGTTGCCTGAATTATATTGTATATTGGTATCGAGGTTTATACCTCGATGCCTATGCATCACTGATAAATGTTGCTCTCGCAGAAGTAAAACTCAGCTGGTATTCTTTGACGCTTCTACATATACAGATAATAGAGCCTTAAAAATATTTTTTGGCTAAATTATATAAATAGTATCCTAGTATTCGTTTTTTTTGTTGTCAAATTCAGTTTCTATCTCAAAAACAATTTGACTACGCTTTTAAAAAAAATAACATAAATTAAATTAGCACGAGAAAGGCGGCAGTCCGGGAGGATTGGCGCCGGATCAAGCGTGCCAACACTCCAAACATGTCTACCACGATTACTCTGTCAAGATTGTAGCGACGGAGAAGAACATTTAAAAAAACCCAATGTACATTTAAAAAAAAAAACAAAAAAATCTAAATTGTCCTAGAATGCCTCGTCAAGCCGGCGTCATCCTGCTGGGGACGAGCGGCGCGATCGCCCCCAACAGCGTGGAGCACATGGAGACCGCGTGCACCATGAAAGAGGATAAGGTCATACATCCCTTCGCCTTCCGCACGCACACACACAGCCTCGGTGAGTCGCTGTAATCTATACTTATTGTAGCGACATCTATGATCCGCTACAAGAATCAATACATACCGACTCCTAATGGATCGGACGGGCGACGTCAGGGCATTGATGGGATGCGACAGTCCCCACGGCATGTCAACCTGGCCTGGCGCGATCTGGCTTGTCGATTTACGGGTCGTGGGACCCCAGCTTAAGTCATCAGTTCAAGATGGCAGCCATCCACATATGAGACACGTTTGACGGACTCGTTGGTGCGATCGGTAGAACACCTGCCGTGCGCATCGACGGGTCGTGGGCCGAATCCCACCGGGACGACAAGCTTATAATTTTCTGAAAGCATGTTTTCTCCACGTCTGGTCACTTCGGGCATTGATCGGGTGGGAGGAATATCGAAATTCCGACCGGGTAACGAACTACCGTTCATAGCTGGAAAAACCGTGAAGTGGATATTGCGTATTTCGGTTTCAGTCTATGGATTTCCGAATGCTCGAAGTAAGAAGTAGCTACTACTAATCCTACCATCAAGTGAACCTCATGCTCGTCTGTTGATATCTAACACTAGCAACGCGCCCCGGCTTCACACGGGTGCAATGTACTATACACAAAACTATGTTACTCGCTGATAATGTAGCTTTCTATTGGTGAAAGATTTTTCAAAATCGGTCCAGTAGTTTTTGAGTTTATTCATAACATACAAAAATACAAATCTTTCCTCTGTATAATATTAGTATAGATAAAAAAATGAGAGGTTATAAATGATGGCAGGCAAGCTCGTGTCCGGCTACGTGGTCCGGCAGTCCCTGCAGGGCGACACGTGGAGCCTGATCGGCAGCAAGGACCCGCAGCTGCCGCAGATGTTCTACCCCGTGCGGAGCGCGCGGCCCGTCGGCCGGGGCGACGTGCTGGCCGCCCGGTGCGTCATGAACAACACGCGGTCGGATGTTGTCAAGATCGGGTGAGTACAGTGTTTAAATAAAATACTGTATACCGGATTAAAACGCGATTTATTATTTATATTGTTTAAATTATTTATCACGACGTTTCGGATGACAGAAAAAAAAAGTGAAAAGCATCCGAAACGTCGGGATAAATAATTTAAACAATATAAATAATAAATCACGTTTTAATCCGGTATACAGTATTTTATTTAAATGTGTGATACTCGCGTTAATAAAAGACAATATTATGAGTACAGTATGTTTTTTTTTTGAAGATTTTATGGCCTGGTAACGAGACCTTTAAGACAAGTCTTCTTTCCGGGAACCATATTTTTTTTAAGTCGTTGGACAATATGTCGATACTGTGTGTAATAAGAGACTGCGCCGACTATGGTGACGCGACATTACGGTGACAAATAGTTTCGTTAGTGACGTGACTGTCACCCGACCGTGTATTTCTATACGATTGACCCCACTGCAGTGATGCCAGCTTAGGATAATAAATTTAGGGTAGTAAAAATGACCCGACAGGGTAATTTTAGGGTATTTGATATAGTGTACGCGCAAGTGCTAGTCCCCTCCTGCGGTATGTGAGCGGCAGGGCGGGGGATATTTACAAACGTCAAGCTGACTCAGTTTGCCGTCGACCACCGTGACGGTTACACGACTTGTTCGCGTCAGTTTATTCCAATCACACATGAGTTAAATATCCTACGATGGGTCCGCCAATACCACGACAAGTGAAAAATGTTATTTAGAAAATGAAATTCGAGTCTGCAAACATCGGAAATTACAAAATTTTCATCTTCACGAAAACCTGAATACTTACTGAGAAATGTTAATTTGTTTTTAAAACTGTTTTGTACCGTTAATAATAAAATTTAATTAACACTTTTAACTGTGTGTTTTGCTTAGCCCGGAAATAGAAAATATAATTCTATAATTTACCCGTAACATTAATTAAGACAGTTTCTAACATAGTTATCCGGAGACTTATCTGTTCTCATATATCTCGTGCGTGTCTTGAAAATACGCACCCTCCCCCGTCTCACCGCTCACATACCGCAGGCGGAGACTAGCACTTCCGCGCGGACTATAATATAATCAGAGTGCACGGTGACAGTACAATGTCAATACAATAATAATTACAATAGGTTATAATTAGTGTATACAACCGAAATGGCTCGCACGACACAGGCCTATTAGTGTAGACGCAAAAATAAATATGTCTTTTTATGTTTATTTATTTTTATAAAAAAATAAAAAGTCAACAAGGCGTTTTTGTTAAATTTATTTTGTCTTTATATAACGGATACTAGGGTAAGTTGAGACCAAGCATGGGGTAAAATGGAAACTTGATTTGGCAACATTGGCTGGGTTACTTTTTGTCATTCGGCCGGCGAACGCATTCGAACTAGACGTATGTTGCGTCTTTACTTTTTGCTTGAAACCTGTTTGACGATTCTTTGCAATATGAAGTTACTGCTAACGAGGTATTAATAGAGGAGGTGGAAAAATAAACAGTTTCATATACAAAAAAGGCGCCAGCCTTTCTTCTATTGGAATTGAAGTCAACCTCATGCTTTTGTCGATATCGACATAAAGTAATGGACTTAAGGTCTCATACAAAATCTAATACTAACAATTACAAAAACGAGCGAATCTTAAAGGTCGGCAACACATAAGTACTGATGTTTTAGACATCTGGATTGGATGGATATAAAAATCTGTCTTTTTAATCACAATAAATTCTACTTGTTCCAGAGCGACGAACAAGGACGAGATGTGCAATTTCTACTTGATGTACTGGGTTGAGAACGACTCTCCGCTCGACATGAAGTATTGCTTCTCGGCCGGACCGCCCTACTACTACTGGAACACCGCGCCCGAGAACTTCAACCGCATCCCGGACAGCGACGGCATCGATATCGCGTAAGAACCTTTACGATCTGCTATGGAATTATTTTGACGAATAATTTGCTTGTAATCATGACTCTAATACTGTATTTGACAAGGTAACTTAAGTCTCGCCCTCCCAATCTGTGACGGTCCAAGCCGAGGTCGTAGCCCCCCACGGGGCGCCCTTGGTCTAGTTGCAGACACACGGCGAGCGCTTAAGCGCTCGCCCAAAAATGTCCGGTTAGTTTTAAAAGGCCATATGGCCGAAAACAATAGTGTCCTTTCGAAAAAAAAAAAAAAAAAAAAAAAAAAAAAAAAAATTAAGTCTCGAACATCATTAATCAATAGATCTGCAATTAAATGTAATAATTACTATAATATAATACCAAAGAACATAGAAGCACAGGCCCATACAAACTTTTGTCACAGAAATAGTAGTTCTGCTTTTGAACTGTAGAGCGCGCGGCAATGTATCGGTGTGACACACACATCTAAGCAGTCCGCTGACCCCTCCTCTTGCGCTGTCTCGCTTACTCTTACGAGCGAACGGCAATAACGCTCTAAAAGCGGCTGGGTGCGAGAGAGTGCGCGCTATGACTCCAGAGTCAGAGTTTTCGTTTACACGGATACTAGCAGCGCCGCGGTGGCTGGGGTGAGAACCAGTCTATGTTCTACATCTATGTTCTTTGATAATACTAAGAGGTTGGCAACGCAATTGCAAGTCTTCTGGTGTAGCGAATGCCTATTATGTGAGCCACCTATCCATTTGCCCCCTATTCTATTAAAAATGAATTATATGTCGTTGTTAGACTGACCTATTTATAGAATAGTTATTATTTGTGATTTTGAGACCGAAATCTTAATATCTACAAATGTGGCTGATAATTCGACATATTTATATATCTGCAACTAAATTGGGGTTTGTAAGACTGACACCTTTGATAATCTATAACTAAAATGTGGTTGCTAATCCGATATATCTATAGATCTGCAACTAAAATGTGGTTATTGCACTGCCACCCTCATAGATCTACATATATATTATTTATATATCTATTGTTATAACACCGATGTATTTATAGATATGTAACTAAATTGTGGTTTTTGGTCAGGTATTATAAAATTTGCAACTAAAATGGGGTTGTTTGACCAACATCCTAATCTGTTCCTCAACTTATAATATTTTTACTACCAATATCGTAATCTTTGATATAATATGTCATCTTCCTTATTTTTCAATATTCGTCAAAATAATTTCAATATATATTTAAGAGATATTGACCCAGTAGGTTTAAGTGTTCCTAAAATAATCTTATTGGACCCGAACTTACATATATAAGTTCTTTGTTGGTGTTTGAAATATAATTTCAGTATCTTGAAATATTATATTTTAATAGATGTTTAAATCTCATAATGTAAAAACACTAAGATGTTTTGGGCACAAAATAAATATTTATTTAAAATAAAAATATATTTCTGTAGCTTATGTGGTCGTACTATTAAGAGAAATCTGAAATTTATCATATTATAAAGTCGAACCCATATCAATGTATGTACTTAAAAAAAAATTAAATTAGATCAATTTCTTATTTTTTATACATTCCAGAACATTACATTTTGAAAAAATGCATTCCAATGGTTAAAACATTTTCATTTTACGAAATACATAATCGCCTATATTTGATAATAATTGATGTAAAATTAATAACTGCCACCATTTATTTATTATTTATTTATATATTTATATATGAATAATTATTATACAATAATAATAATTTGTGGGTAAATGAATATTTATTGACATTCCAGTATGAATAGTATGATTTTGTTTAAACACATCTGTCAACTTGTATAATTTTGAAATGAATATAATGTTAAAATCCCTACATAGTATAAAACAAAGTCGCTTCCCGCCATCTATACCTCTGTATGCTTAGATCTTTCACTAAACGAATTTTAATGTGGTTTTCTTATGAAAATCACTCTATCTACTATTTATATAGTAGATAGAGTGATTCAAGAAGGAAAGTTTATATGTAGTATTTTGGGTTAATTTGTTGAAATATGACGATAATTGTTAAGTAATGAAAAAAATATGTAGTTCAAGAATTCAAAGTTATCAAAGTTGGCGATGTATTTAGGGTTAGTTATTCGGAATATAACTGTAGTATTATCACATTCCTCTAGTCAAATTTTAACTAAAAGACTTCACTATAGTAATTTTGTCTTTGGTCCCTTATTTATATGTGTCTAAATTATTATATCTAAATATGTTGAATCAGTTGTTATTTCAAGGAGAAAAATAGCATATAAAAATATTATATAATATACATGCTCCATGGTATAATATATATACTATACGCGTCTTTTTAATATACGTATAATATTTAAGTTATATAAACAAATATGATAGCATTAGAATATCTTCACAAACAAGTGAATTTTATTTGTTTTTTTTTTGTCTTTGGTCGCTCAATTTAATCCATGTTATTTTGTTTATGATCAATAGCATTTTCTTATCAATCTGGCACTGTACCACGATCTCTAAGAGCATTATAATTGCCGTTTTACGCTGTGAGAGAAGGTGACAGCGCGATATATCTTATATAGCTGTCTCGTTCTAACGTCAAAAATTGCTGAAATAATAGAGTGAATAAGGAGATAGAAGTCAATTCATCGTTCCAAATTTAATGCTCGAATGCCAAGATGTGACTCAAGTTTGAGTCTAGTTTTGATTCATTTTTCTCTATAGAAGCATGACATTCCGACACATCTCAAGATGTTGGAAAACTGGCCTCAGATTTTTAATCTTCAAACATACATATACAGTATGTTTGAAGATTAAAAACCCATTGTTTGTCAATAGATATATCGCATCTTCGGTAGAACTAGAACTAGTAGAATAAATGTATTTATGCCCTTTATTAAAAATCTCATATATAATATTATTTGCTGTAAAGTATAGGGCTTATTTCATCCAAAGAACTATAACTTCATGTATAGGCGGAATAGAATGTAAAATATAACGTAAAATGGTAAAAAAAAAAAGTACAGTTACGCCCTTGTCTACCGAAGGTGCGATATGTTGACAAGTAAGTAGCCTTATTCGATGAAGTCTGAAAAACGATCTGAATTTTCAAATAACAATACTGTGTACTATTTTCTTTTTTTAAATTTTACTACAATTCTTGATGTTTTAAAAAGGTATTTTACTTTTAAGAGATGTATAAGTTTTATAAAATATGAGAAATAATTTAAACTATAGATATCGTTTCAAGAATCAAAGAAAATTATCTGTTTGAAATGTATTTCTAACTATATTTTTTACTTAAATAACTATGTACGCTTAATGACGACTTACGGAAAGAATACTGGACTTCGATTTATGTAAATATTCTTAGTAATTAGTTTTTTGTGCCTCTTATTCAAATGCTTTGGTGTATCGAAAGTATCTGAATGACAGAAAAGATAAAAATATATCTATATATCTATATAAATTAAATAAGTTACGATACCTTTAAATAAAATTTATTTAAAGGTATCGTAACTTATTTAATTTTACATTTATCGAACGATGAAAATACAATTTATTTGCCTCACATACGTATTCTAATTTTAGTACTTTACAATTATTGTACTTACTATGAAAGTTATGTTTTTTTTTGCAATTGGATCTTGGTCTTCACTTGGATTATATGAAAAAAAAATCTCATTTCATCAATACAGTTCATTCTGTTATACAAACAATAAGAAGAATAAATCAAAGGTAATTTATTAAGACTAAGCACTTTGGAATTGTAATTTTTTGAAAACCAATTTATTTAAAAAAAATACTTTATCATTATTAAAAATACGTTAATAATTATTGTATGAATTGGAAAAACTCCATAATCTGTTTCTCTTATGGCGGATTCTCAAACCCTAATCAAAATTGTATAGTATTGCTGTCGCCATCATTAATATACTTTAAATGAATAAAATATTCTGAGATTTTTTTCATACGAATGACGTATTTGAAAGAAAGTACACGAAATTGTTGTTTGCTTAAAATATTGAAGCTTCTAATACATACATACATAGGTACTACATATTCCTACAAACGTAGGTCAATTTGAAATAACCTATACAAAAATTAAAACAATACAATTAAAAAAATAAATAATGAATACGAGCATATTGAAATAAAATCTAAGTGAAGCACCCTTATACATTCCATTAGAGATTTTTGCTAGTATATTTATTGATCTGACTTGTATGTTGACGAATTTTTCTTAGATCTGAAGATTTTATCAGGGTATAATAAAATTATACCTTAACATATTTATTACTGTTAGTGCTTCTTTATTCATAGCTGAATTAAGAAAAATAAGAGCGTTCTTGAATGTCATACTGCGTAATGTAAAATTTCTGATATATATATTTGCGGAAATTTTTGTTTTCGTTAATTTTCTACGCTTTGATATATTGTCTTAAAAAAGTTTTTGACTTTACTACATTATTTAAAAATATCTATGTCTGAACTTATTGTCTAATTATTGTACTGTCATTCCTATGTGTGAACCTCATGTCTATGTAGTTGTTATTGTATATGTGAAAATGTAGAAATAAAAGCGTATATTTTAAAGGGAGTTTTAATTTTATTAATATTTCATCTACGTATGGTCAAAATATATATGTATATAGAAAAGTGGAAATAACTTAATGAAGATAAATATTGATTTTGATTGATCCGATTCTGATGGGCTTGTAGGCGAATTTGGTAGAACGCTTACCTTGTGCTCCAATGGGTCGCGGGTTCGAATCCCGCCGGGACATGATTATAATTTTCTATAAGCATGTCTTTCCCACGTCTGGTCACTTCAGGGCATTGAAGGGGTGGGAGGAATATCGTAATTCCGACCGTGTAACGAACATCCGTTCATAGATGGAAAATCACTACACGTTTCAGTCGTGGGGAAAAGTACGTCGACAACGCATCATTGACTGTTGTTATGTGGCTGAGGTATCACCTACCATCAAGTGAACCTCATGCTCGTCCGTCGATATCTAATGTAAAAAATCAGTGAAATCTTGCGCCTTTCACCATGCCCCGTAGATATACCCACAAACGTGTGACTATTACTTTCTGCTTTTTTTTATAATGCTTTTGAATAAATTTATATTAATGAGACATTTTTGAAGATGTTTGCGCATTTTTAAATTAATGTTCTATAAAATATCATGACGAAAATTTAAGTATTTTATAGCTTTTTAAAAATAAAGAAATATGTTACCCTGTAATGGATTTTTTAATCGAACTAAGGATAAGTTTTGGTGATCTCGATCAAACTCAGTTTTGAAAATTCAACTTCATTTAGGTAACATAATGTACACTTATGAACGTCAATAAAAAAATATATATTAAATGCTTCTAATTGTACAAAACGCCTCTCATACATAAGATTTTATCTTCTTCTGACTATATCAAGGATTGGTCAAAAGGGATTGTGGAATGACAATCAAAATTTTAATCAGACGCAGATTGTGCCTTTCGGCTGTTGCATTTTCGAATACATGAAATTCAATCAAAAAGGTCGCCTACCCATTATTGAGGAATTATTTGAGATATTACTTAATATCTTAAATAGAAAAATATATTATTCCATTATGTATGCAAAATATAGATACTCTATATTATAATTAACGACATAATAATATTACGTATGGAGATTCATGTATGGAGGCACAAGGTTAACAAGTGGTATGGGGTATGAGTGATCCGGGGGGTGGAAATGAGTGCAGAGCAGGGGGCGGCACGTGTCCCCCACAGCGCCCCCCGTCACGCAGTGCCGCGGTGTGGGGTAGACCAACAGGTACGGAACAGATTTTAATACTGACAATAACAACTTTGCGACATTGCAGACGGCTACTTATTTCAAAAGCAGACAAATTGTTTCGCTGTCAATTTTCTAATGATATATTATCTGTATATACGTATATTTTTGAAAATGGAACTTTATTAAATACCTACTAAGTTAAATTTTTAAAAATGGAACGTCACGTTCAATATTCGAAATTCGTGTTTTTCTTTAATATAATCTATAATATATATTTTTAAAATGTAAAAGTCGCACTATTGTTATTTTTAAAACGTTCTGAAATCCATGGACTTTAAAAAAAATACATTTTTCGCGGCCAGAAGTAGATAAAAACATTGTTCTAGAAATATATATTATATGTATATCATCTATTGCGACGGGAATCGAATCCTCTACCCAACTTACTTTGCTTGTAAGTATGATCATGATTCTTATGGATAATAATTTAAATTATTCATTACTTTACGCAATTCGCTCATAAATGTACAGTAAATACTTATTAGCATTTGTCTATCCACAACACAATTTTCTGTTAACATAATAAATGTCATACGTAAAGCCTTTTCCATAATGAAGCAGCCATGCGAATGACGAACAAAACAAATCATATCTGCCTCAACAACTTCATTGGAATAACATTAATTACGATCGCGGTTCGGACGAATCATATCGATTTAATATTATTATGAGAGGTAATATAGATGTATAGATAATTATGTAGCATAAAACTTTCTTTTCAAATTTATAAATTACAGTTATTATTTTTAATAGAACTATGAATATGTATGTTTTTTTATGTCAGATATCGACAGACGAGCATGAGGTTCCCTTGATGGTACGTGATAGTTCAGCCACAGAACATCAGTCAATGATGCGCTTTCGACCTAATTTTTACTTCGAGCATTCGGAAATCCATAGACTGAAACCAAAACGCGCAATATGCACTTCACGGTTTTTCCATCTATGAACGGTGGTTCGTTACCAGGTCGGAATTCACTCCTTTAAAATGTGATAGAAGCACAAGAAGGGTACAAAATACATGACAAAAGGCATGGATTTCAATTAAACCAAATTTTGATGTTGCCTGTCTAAGCTCAATCTCTCTCTTTCTATCTATTTTTTTGTCGGTATACTGTTCTTTTTTAAGACTATAATATAATTCAATTGAAAATAATTTCACAAGTTGTTTGGAGGCTAAGTCGTTCGCTTTCTCCTCACATATTTAATACTTATATTTCTCATACCTTTTAACCTCGTGTTTCCTGCCTCATAATAAGTTCAATTACGCAGCCGTATCAGTTGTGTTAGATTGCGTCACAGTAAATCGTCTTTCCTACAACACTTTACTGGTAATCCCCTAAGGCCTAAGCCAATAACATAGTGCATGCGTTAACAGGCGCCAATCGATTTGTAATACCTAGCTACAAACAATAATTAGGTAACACAAGGCTATGTAACAGGTGACTCAGCTACCTTCATCGGTGTCTACCCTCGATGCTCCATAGTCCATGCACATCTGATATGCCAAAAAGTGGTGGATCGAGGATTTATTAGTAGGCGGGGGAAATGAAGATAATAAACCATACAAAAATATGAAAATCGATTACGATTTTCATTTGTTTTTCTCTTTGCTCTAACCCAAGTTTTCTTTCTTATAAAACTCTCTACTTAATTCACGTTTTATGCTCGTCAATGAGGGGAGTATTACGTGAAGCGTACCATGTAAATAACCAAGGCTTTGATGAGTAATCACGGCGGGAATAAGGCTGCTTTTTGTGAGTAAGGTCATCTACAATCTACATCGAGTCAGTAGGTTTTCAAAAATTCCCAATCGCACCATATATTTTTTCAAGCGCTGAGTATAGGTAGGTTATATAAATACCTACTCGACACCAATTTACTGTCTGCGTGAGTGATTAGGATGTTCGAGGATCCTTCTTTAGGTTGAAGGAAGAGAACACCTTCCTTCATTCTCGCATTTTTTAACATATATTCTCGGCCGATAATATTTGTTTGAAACATTTGCACAATTTAATTAAAAAAAAATGTTAGTCAATTTTATTTCCTCCTATGACTGACACATGTATTTTCAAGTAATTAAACAATGAACGAACATATATAATTTACTTATCAAGAATTTTCCATTAGGATCAATAGCTGTTTGAAATTTAAATGAAGTCGTCAATTGAAACGAGTAGGTAATTGTTACCTGTCCGTTTATATTCCTTTGTACATATTTGCTCATAATAATAGCATTTCAAGGGATGTAAATTAAAAACACGGGCGTAAGATAATTTCAGACTAGTTAGTGATAATATCAATTTTCCTTATGTTAAGTTGTAGTAGTCAATTTATTTGGAAAGTGTAGTTTACTTGTTCATTTGCAAAAGGCAATTTTCAAAAACAACCAAAGCAATTAAGTTAAAATTTAGATTTTATTGATCATGATTGAAGTAAAAATTCACCTATGAATATCCATGATACGTGAAGTAACGGATGTTACCAGTCCATAACACATCTATTAACAGGTTCTAAATAAAAAAATATAATGTAGTAATCACTATTCATCTGTGAGCCGTGACTAAGACGATTGAGCCTCACGCTTTCTATCACAGTACAAAAACAAAAGAAATAGGTATCTACGAGGGTGAATCAAAAAATTCTTGGAATCAATATTAAAAAATGCAAAGATTTAAATAATAATATTTTATTTTTCTACATAATCTCCCTCCAATGCAATGCATTTAGGATAACGCGTTTCTTACTTCCTTATTCCTTGTGAAAAAAAAATATTTTCTTGACTCTCGAAAAAGTCCTCTACGGCAGCTATAACCGCGTCATTATTGTGAAATTTTGTTCCACGAATTTCCTCTTTTAATTTTGGAAATAAGTGAAAATCACTTGGGGCTAAGTCCGGAGAATATGGTGGGTGGTCAAGGAGATTGAATCCAGCACAGCGGATTGCGTTGAGCGCAACTTCCGATCGATGAGCAGGAGCGTTATCTTGAAGGAACAACACGCCCAACGACAGTTTTCCACGACGTTTTTCTTTAATCGCTTCACGCACTTTCGGGATTAAATTTGCATAATAGGGTCCAGTAATCGTCTGGCCTTTTGGCATGTAATCAATAAAAAGGATTCCTTCACTATCCCAGAACACAGAGGCCATAACTTTGCCAGCGGTAGGAGCAACTCGAAATTTCTTGATGGATGGAGAGGATGGTCGTTTCCAAGACATGCTTTGTCTTTTAGTTTCAGGATCAAAATGGTGGACCCACGTTTCATCCATGGTGAAAAGACGACGGCAAAAATTATCCGAATCACGCTGGAACATTTCGAGATTACGCTTGGAAATTTCCAAACGTCGCTTTTTGTTTTCGTCGGTTAACATTCGTGGCACCCATCTTGCAGACACTTTTTTGAACCCCAGTGAATCAATTAAAATGGATTGAACGCTACCAAAAGATATCTTTAGGATCTCAGCTATATGTTTTATAGTCATTCTTCTGTCTTCCAAAACCAGATTCTCAACCTTTTTGACATTTTCTTCTGTAACGGAGGTTGAAGGCCGCCCAGAACGCGGGTCATCTTTACAGCTTGATCTACCTCTTTTAAATTCAGCCACCCAGTACGCAACCGTAGAATAGGGTACAGCATCACCCCCTAATGTCTGCTGAATGTCCAAAAAAATTTCCTTCGTAGACATTTTTTTCAAACTGAGATATTTTATCACCGCACGTAACTCACTTTTATCCATAATTTTGACTTTTTAGCAACTCGTTGCACAAAAAAATTTATTACATGCGAACGAACTGACAAAAACAAGTGACAGTCTGCATAAATATAGTGTGATAGACACTCTTTAATTTGAATATCGAACTTGATCCAAAAAGGTTTCATATATATGCACTTCTAAGAACTTTTTGATTCACCCTGGTATAATAAATAGAACGCCTCCGGGGCGCAGTGGTAAGCGCAATGATTTTATCACCGGCGAAACAAGATGTTTCGATCGGGCAGGCCACAAAACTTCTTTACTACTATCACCTCCTTGCCTGTAAAGAAAAATGATCAGTAAAACAGACACCGAAGTATGTCTGCCCTATGCCCCACTAGGGGCCTGGGGAATTCTTAGAAGAATAAAATTGTTAGGTACTCATTATATTTGGTTAGATATCTAATGCTGTTTGACTTATGTAATACCATCCTATAGGAACAGTTTGAGCTTGTGCTCGCGAGCCCCCTCAAACCCTCTTCGAACTTATACTGTGGTATTCCGCTTCAGGGGTCACTTGTTCTTTTTCATAAGAGTCACGGAATTTTCCTTACATTTTGTTTTATTAAATACTGATACCTAATTGTTATATTTGTTAGTTATGAGTGACTAAACATCTTCTATTGTACTTATTATATTCAAGTTAGTGGCAGTGTTAACTACATCATTTATTATTAATTCTGGTGTGTTTTAGCAAATTCTGAACAGTATGCCCTCCATAGAATAATAATAATAATATATATATATATATACATATATGCATATTACAATAATTATATGTACCTACTAATAATAAACCTTCTTCAGTGATAATAGATATAGGATATAAAATACAATATATCAACTCCGTATGAATAGATGGCGTTAATATGGCAACTTTGTGATATTTTATTTAAATGTGTGATATTCGCGTTGATAAAAATTGTTTTAAAATACCCTTTAAAATGACTGAATATACTTTAAATACAGACTGCAACTGAATCTAACTGAACTTTTGACGGGCTCGTTGGCGCGTTCGGTAGAACACCTGCCGTGCGCACCGGTGGGTCGTGGGTTTGAATCACATGGACGACATGTTTATAATTTTCTGTAAGCATGTCTTCCCCACGTCAGGTGACTTCGGGTATTGAACGGGTAGGAGGAATATCGAAATTCCGACTGGGTAACGAACCACCGTTAATATATGGAAAAACCGTGAAAAGCATATTGCCCGTTTCGGTTTCAGTCTATGGATTTCCGAATGCTCGAAGTAAAGTAGGTAGACAGCGCATCATTGACTGATGTTCTGTGGCTGAGGTATCACCTATCACCACTAGCTATTGTATCTTTTGTGGAGGCCCCGGGGCCCCGAGCCCCTAAATCCAGCCCTACAATCCTCCCTTATTCCTCCGAAAAATGTAGATAGCGAGATTATTATATTGACGTCTTTGTGCTCATTGTCAGCACTGATGGCAGATGTCGCTTGCTACAACTACAAGGCCTTTCAAATAATACAATATGTGTGGATAAACTAATTCTATAAAACCTACTTACCCATAAACTACCTATTTATTTGTCCTAGTCCATCGAGTGGCGTCAATGCGAAGCCAAGTTTAACCCTGAGGTATTTCATAAACGAAACTTTGTGACCGAACGCTGGAACTTTGCTTACATTGTTTGTACTTTCTACGAGTTTGTTGAGAAATACACGCGCTAAATTATACCACTTATTTATGTCCTGTTTCTATATTGAAGGTAGAGTATTATAGTTTAGTTAAAAGTTAGTAGTAAAAAAGTACCACGTTCATTCATGTGAAATTAGACATTATTTACGTGCACCCCTTATATTAAGTGAATCTGTTTTGAAGAAAAAGTATTAAAATTTACAATGATCAAGTGTAGAGCCTCCTATACCTTATAATGTTAGAGGGTGCGGGCGGGCGGCACTTTGGCGGGGGCGGCATTTCACAGGTAACGGTAAAAAAATCATCTTCCTCCAACATTATTTTTTTTTAATTTTTGTTACTACATACATCACCGTAGTATACTCGAGCTATATCATAAAATCATCTTCGTACAGTGATCGCCAACAATGTCTATGGCGAGCGCACGTAATAATATTAAAACTAAATTAAATAATCATTTTCATTTTTAATTTTTTAATTTTTTTTCCTATAATTACTTGGCTCCTACATTATGTGTTTAGTTTGTATTAATTACAAAACTTAATGTTAAGGCGTAGACTAATTTTAGCACATGTTTAAACCCTAGTGGTTTTTTGATGCTATTCTTAACGTAACTTTTGACTTTGTATTTTTAAATGATAAATAAATTTAAAAAAATAGTTAATAACGGTATCTTTAGGTCAGTGTTATTCAATAAGAGCCCCAATTTTTAATAATCAATTTTTGCAAAAATAAGGGGACGGCAAATTTGGGATCCGCACCGGGTGCTAGTTACCTGTGCTACGCCACTGATAATTCACTCATAATTTTGGAAATATTCGTTTCAACAGAGTAGTAATTACCGCTCTGTCAACTCGAACCCCTTGCATCCATTGATGGATCCGAGTACACATTTCTCCACTTGAATCCATCATGCAATTAATTAAATTTTCCTACAAACCCACACACAAAAACACAAACTTCGTATTGCACTGTTTTCAACATTATTGTATTGTTTTAACAAATTAATTTGTTAAAGTGGGCGGGCTCTCGTGTCTGTAGCATGGCAACTTTGTGACATTTCAAATCAGACAGCTGTCACCTTTCAGTCCGCCATTGTTACTGGAAAGCATCCGAAAGGTCGGGATAAATATAATAATATAAATAATGAATCCGGTATAAAGTATTTTATTCTAATATACATGATAATCTTCGAATTTTCGGAGATTACCGTGTACGCAGACAGACAAACAAAATCGTTCATGTTGATTTTTATGTATATTGTTCTCCTTTATTTGTCGTCTTCTTACCATTTCTGGTAAAAAATATTTAGTATAGGTGTTATGAAATTTTAAAACACTTTATCGACGCATTTTATCCTTATAATAAGTACTTTAATTCCCAAATAAGATCAAATTTAATATATTTCATCATCTCTTAACCATTAGAGACGGCTTGTTTATATCAGAAACATTTCTTTCCATTGGTAACAGGAAAATGATAAAGCGACATTTACATTTCCGCGAATTGAAGAATTTTTTTAAAGAAGTCCCACAGCGTACCTCTCTAACTTATTTTGTTTGAAAATAAAATTTACTCAAAATTTTTTATCAAATACTTTTTTGTATATGAGACGAGTGTGAGTCAAACTTGATGATAGATCTCCAGGGCCTATTTTATTTTTACTTATTTGGAAATCCTAATACTGAAGCCGAAATAAATAATCTGCTTTTAAATGGCTTTTCCGGCTATGAAAGGTGGTTTGTCTATGTTCTTTCAACCCTTTATATATTACTATACAAAGGGTACCAGACTTTTAAAAACCGTGAAGGAGTATTATGTACACGTCAGTCTCGAAAGGATTCGAACCCGTAACCCATTAGAATGCAAGATGAAAGTATAAGAATACTATTAATGCCCTAAATCAGGGACTGAAACTGGTTAATTTTTATTTTCAAAAATACATGTCTGAGTGAGATACCATGATATTAGTTTTAAAGAGTAATACATACTAAACTTACCACAGTATTCTTTTTCAGTAAATATGAATAAAAACGAAAGAATATTAACAAAAAACTTTATTATACCGGTATAACTCCCATAGTAAATTAACCGGTATTCAGTCCCTGCCCTAAATAGCCTAAATCATAGCCTTTTAACAATTTCACAATAACTATTCTAACGTAAGCAGCCAAAACTAAATTTGAATTTCGAAGCAGCATCCGAATCCAAATTTAGGCGTTCGAAAATATCTGTACATGCGTTACTCTACACTTTAGTTCATAATGTTCGCGGAACGGCTGCTCACCGCTCAGCGCTCACCGCTCACGGCACGCGCCGATCAGCTGTGAGGTCAAGGTCACCCGGGTCAATGCTGAGCCTGCCCGGGGTGGCGCGTAGGCGTCGTCATGGCAACCGGCCCACACCACCTACGCACCCAGGTAGTCAATCAATTACCGCGAACGCTATCTAATGAGATGTAATAAAATCCTATACTGATGATATGAGTGCCATTACACTTTAATGCTTAGTGAAATATTTGGTATATTTACTTATAGTTCCTGTATTAAAAGGCTTTTTAGTCGATATAAATTGATTCGTTAGCAGTGTTGAAAACAGTGTCTTGTGTTTGAGAAGGAACTGAATTTCGCAATACAACATTTTCCTAGTTTAAACGGATATGAAATACTAATATCTATCATATACTTATACATACATTTTTAAATTTTTTATCTAAGTGGAAGTAGATTCTACCTGAATTCAAACAGTTAATCGTTATAATATAACCATTATTTCTGTATGTACATAATATGTTCATATATCTATATCTATTTTATTTTGGTGACGCGGGTATCACACAAATTAAAAAATAATCGGATTAAAACGCGAATTATAGATTATGATTTTATTCAACCCGATGTTTTGACTGCTTTACAGCAAGTGTTGGCACGGGCAGACTGAAAGGAAAAAAATAAAAAATAATAAATATAATAGAATGGGTAAATAAATATAAATAAATGTAGTTTTAATACAGTAAATGGGTGAATTCGGTGTTTTTAAAACTTTAGTAGCCACAATTCCATTGTTAGGATTGTACTATTTTCTATAAGAATTCTGCCGGCCTAGCATGACCACCACGAGATATCTCGCGGACGAGAGAAGACAAACTAAAATATCTCGACATCGACAATTTTGATAGACAAGACATTTCGATCGACAAATATATCTATTTTTTATATTAAAAGTCGAGTTTTGAGTGTAATTTTCATGTTAGACCCGGAAGAAATAAAGAGATAATCGATTATAACACGAGAAAACGGTCGACAAAATTTTGTCGCGGTTGTCATGCTAAGCCGGCAGAGCAAAACGAATCTCACAAAGTATCTCCCTACTTCCGGTGTGACCAAGTAACATCCCTATTTCGACCTACTAAAGCCCATAAAGGCGAAAAACGAATTAACTTTTTTTAATCTGATGTTGCGTGAGCAGTGTTAATATGACAATGTAACTCGTAGCTGCTTCAGCGTCAAATTGCTTGAAGAATATTACTACTATATTGGCGCCTTTGTTATGTTCTATATCCTTGGTCCGATGTGTCACGGGTTCGAATCCCGCCGGGACGACATGTTATGTTTATTTGGCGATTAATATAAAACTAAACATAAAAAAATGAGTACCACCAAAAACGTGTCTTGACTTTAATATAAAGTTCCCGAATATTATTATAATAAAATTGATAAAACATGTTATATTCTTAAAACTTGGAAAAACTCGTAAATGGGATGTACGTTCTTGTGATTTATTAAATCGATACAAACTTTGATAATACTTGGCTAAGTATAATTATTTACTTAGGGGATTGTAGGAATTACGTTTATCAGATATAATCTCAAGTCGACACTTCGTCAGAAGACATTTATTTTCTGGATGGGCCTTTATATATAATCAAAAAATACGACATACCATATGATAATACAAAGGATATTTTTGATTTTGTTTTCATTCTTTTTTTTTAATTTAAGTCATTCAGAACAATTAAACATTCAGAATATACTAAACTTGAAGATGCCAATTTGAGTAAGCGGTGAGGTAAAAGTACACTCAAACTTTATATTATGTCTACTAACCTACTGACAGATGGTCTTCCTTCATTATGATCGTTTATTAATGAGTGAAAGAACATTGTATTTTGCCTCAAAGTCCTATTAACATCTATGAACAAAGTTATAGTCATGTAATATAAAACTTCTATTAAGGAAAGCAAAAGCGTGTCAGAAGATATATTGGTATAAAATCAGTCATTAAGATCCAATGGAATGGAAATCCAGGCAAAAGCTAATCTGGAATAAATACCAATTTGAGTCGTTATCTTCATGACTAGAAATTGACTCACTGTGACTCTTATTGGTCTAGTTGAGTCAATCAGTACCTACTCATTAATATAAAGCTGCTTGACCCTTGCCGTACAATAAAAACTGCTTCTAGTTAAATGATAAAGGCTAGATCACACGCGCAATGAACACAGCGAGGTGTTGACCCGTGCAAAATGTTCACGGCATACGCTCTACGCTTCAGAGCGTTGAAACCTCTGCGTATATTAGTTATTTATACAACCATTGAAGGTTGTTAGCTAATAACAAATTAAATAAACATACACTTTCTACTTTTTAATCGACTTCAAAAGGAGGAGGTTCTCATCCGAGTGTATTTTTTGTATTATTTTTCGCGATATTTCCGTTAATTTTAAACTAATTTTCAAAATTATTATTTATTCAATTGGGCCTACCGTCAGGGTGGTCTCATATTAGGATCTCATGATGGAGTACGAAATTATAAACAGGAACTCTTCCACCCATGATAGTATGTGCATAATTATTAAGTTACTGTTATTTATGTCAGGTGGTCTTTTCGGAAATTTCCATAAACATTGGAGACTGGCCGAATCCATTACTAATTGTATTTCCTTTATCGAAAAAAAAATAATTCCTATTAAAGTAAAAGAAGAAAAGAGAATTATTTTACTTCGAGTATTCGGAATTCCATAGACTGGCTAGAGAGCGCTTTCACATTACGATTATTTCATTTATAGCGATGGTTATACTTGATATCATTTCGAAACATTGGTATTATATCTGGATAACATGTTATTCTACCTGTAAATAATACTTATTTGTGCGACGTTTTTCGTAGATTCTTGAAACTTAGATAAAATGACCCAAAAAAAGTCAAATAGTAAGAAAGAAACATACTTAATAAGTCTATTTTGCCAAAAAATATTATTGTATTTTAGCCATCGATATGAACAGTATTACTTTTAACTGACTACAGTAGAAGTAGGTATATGATTATAAATCGTTCGTAAACATTCAAAGTATTCATTAACCAATCGTAAGGTACACTTAAGATCAGTATCTTGAGAGCGATCGACCGACAAAGTAAGAAGATGAGGGTGGCGCCAACGCACACCTAGCTCTCTTGAGATTTCACTTAGAAACCTATTGAAATGTGAACAGACACTTCGAGTGTTTGAAGGTATTTAATGTAATAAAATATCTAAAACAGGCTTCAATTTAAATGTAACTTCGGAAGCTACACATTCTCTATTAATATTACAATTAATGCTTAAGTGTATTTTCTGGTTCTTTCATGCAAACACGACGTGATTCATTTTTTTTTTGTATGGAATCTCGCTGATGGCCCTAGTGGCCTCTACAGCTTATCACGGTCAAGAGTGGCGAGCACTACGGCTCAGCCTTGAAATTAAGGGCGTCTCCTGCGAGACACGTACCTCGGCTTGGGCTGCCGTAGGAGGAGAGGGAGCCTGAAGGGCTGGACGGTAGCTCACCCGTGTGAGGGATGCGCGGAACAAGGGTCCTCGCCTTCGCCGGCGAAGGCGCTGTACGCGGGTCTGAGGTGAAATGTCCGCCCGGGCCTTGATTCATGATGTTTGTTTGATGGACTAGCTTAAATGGTGACTGACATGATGATTTTTATTTTAAATATGGGATGATAAGAGGAAATCTCACAATGTCAAAATTTCGCAATGTCCTTTTCCTCAGTGTTTCTTTTACCTCGTTTGTATATATTATATGTACAGGCTATATATTTTAAATTAATTATGTGGTCAGTATGTAATGGTGGGTTACTATGGGTGCAATAATAAACAAAGCAAATATTTTAGTTAGTCTACATTAATTAATTTGAACAACCGATTTGAATGTATAACACCTCACTCTTTTCACCTCACGGTTTTCAGGTCCAAACGCAATAAAAAATATATTAAAATCCGCACACCTTATATAAATCTTTCATATACTAATCAAATTATATGATGACGCCGTAGTGATTTAGAATTTGATAATGTTTAACATATTATTGAAAATGTTAATTGCATTAAAATATCTAACACTCGCTTAGCTTCATTACCGCTTTTTGATCCATACTTTCCGATTGGGGTAAGCACACGAAATTCCATAAGCTCCGATCCTTGGATACTGCATTCACTACTTCTACTTTCATTAATGCTTTCATACGCGCAGGCTTTTTTTATTATACTTTTTGATCCAGTATAATCTATACTAATATTATTAAGAGGAAAGATTTGTTTGTTTGTTTGTTACGATTTAACTCAAAAACTACTCGACTGATTTTATAAATTCTTTCACCGTTAAAAAAGCTACATCGTCATAGGCTATATTTATTTCTGGGAATAATTAGAGATCCCTACTAAAACTTGAATAATGTAACCCAAGGTGTAAAAAGAACATTGTAGGGAGTAATCTCTGGATCTACTGAACTGATTTTAAAAATTATTTCACCAATAGAAAGCTACATTATCAGCGAGTGACATAGGTCGTGCGTAGCCGGGGTATATTACTAGTATTAAATAAATTAATAATCCCGTACTTAACTTGTAATGTTACACCTGCTCTTGACGGCTTAAAGGACCTATATCACGTTCGCCCACACACTGTGCTCCCAAATTAATTCAAATGTTACTTGAAGTACTTACGGAAAACTCTTCTTGGACCACACAAATGTACAACCTTCATACTATTAACAAAAGCTACACAGTGTTTTTTGACCGCCTCAATAAGCGTGATGCGTTCAGCACTGGAGGTCTAAGGTTTGAAACCCATGAATTTGGTTTAGGTTTAAAGACATTTATTCTCATATAGACTTACATTGGTCACTTATATGAGAACATTAAAAAGAATAACAAAATTTAAATTCGTTATGTTCGTCATTGTAAATATGTATGTACTCAATTAACACATTCGTCTATTTTGTGTATTTTTTTTAAAAGTATTTTGATAATTTTGTTTTGAATGTGTTAAATGAGTGTACATTTTTAATGTGTGCAGGTATGTTATTATAAAGCTGCGCTCCTTCAAATGTTAATGTTTTTCTACCATAGGACGTTCTAGTTTTAGGTAGGACAAGAAAGCTGGCTCTTCTCGTTCTTCTTTGTCTAATATGTTTTGCTTTTGTGAAAGTGATACTGGAATTAATGTTTTCGTGAATAATTTTCCGGATTAAAAGACATGAGTGGTAAATGTATAACTGTTGTATGGTCATAATTTTTGTTTCACTATTAATTTTTGAGGTGAATGTTCGAAAGGGATATTGGAAGAGTATTTTTATGACTTTATTTTGAGCGACTTGTAGATTAGCTAGTCTAGTTTTGGTAGCACTTCCCCAAAGTTCAATAAGGTACATAAGGTGTGGTTTGACAAGAGTGTTTTAAATGGTGTAACGTAAATTTCGTGGAAAGCATCCTACTATATTTCTAATAGAACCAGAGACAGACATTAGTTTCCTTCTTATGTGTTCAATTTGATTGTTCCAAGTCAATTTATTGTCAATTCTTAATCCTAAATATTTTTTCGCTACTTTTTTTTTGTATAGGTATGTTATTAACTGTAAGAAGTTGTGGTGGTATCAATTTATTTTTAGCTCTAAAAATGATGTTGTTTTATCAAACCCGTCGAAACTAATTGATAACTTATGTCTTTTTTATGTTAGATATAGACAGACGAGCATGAGGTTCACATGATGGTAGGAGAATGATTAGCCCGTCGTTATTTAGATATTCCTCCCACCCGTTCACCTAATACCCGAAGTGAGTAGACTTGGGGAAGACATGCTTATAAAAAAATATATAAATATTCTCATTCTAAATTATTTTTGTTGAATTCTATGAATATCGTGTAAATATAGAAATAATTGGTGCTTCGTAGTGTCGTCATGTTTGCGTGTTGTTAGTGCCACACAATGTCTAATTTTCCATAACATAAGCTTATTATATGCTAAATTTAGTTGAAATTTCATAAAAATACAATCGAATATATAATTTCATTGAAACCGTTTAAAACCTTATTGAATTCTGAAATATCAAAGATATAAAAGGTCTATTTGTAGTGATACAATAATATTGCTATTTTCTGAACTATTTGATACTAATTGCCTACCTTTGCTATAAAGGCTGCTTTTTTATAGACATAACATGCTCCATTCTCACCTAGACAATTCAATATTGAAATTCCGTCCGTATTTAGAATCTCCTATAAAAAATTCGTGAAGATTACGTATAGTAGGTATACCGCATCACTACTTACCGTCACTTTTCCATCAGTGGTAAAACAAGGTCTTTAAGTAGATAAGAATAGGTAGAGTACTAGGGAACCCCCAGACTTGGGAACCTTCAAGAAATGTGCCTATACTTTCAACAACAACAAGCCTGCAAGCCCTCTGGCGTTGCAGTATCTCGACTCGTGCGCGGTGGTCACCATACTAACATAACCTAACCTAGAACTTCAAGACCCCATAACTCATCCAGGAGTTTTTGGAAAATCAAATCAAAATGATAGAATCAACAACTGCACGGAGAAAACAAAATGCCATCGTTTTTCGGAAAATTAACCAAACTGCATAATAACCATACCTACTTTTTAACACATGAGCAAAACCGCAAACAAATGACTAATTAGATTTAAAAAAATCTGTAATCTACTGACACTTGTGATGTATTCTATATGTAAAATTAATGTATACTTTTTATTATTATGGATGATAAGCGATAAAATTCATATAACATTACTATGTAAGTTTTATGTGCATAGTATAAAGCAGGGCGTGATCGAGTGTCTGATTGGTCGGCGCTTACCATACGCCGTATACGGAAAGCGCGTGCGCATATCGAGTTTCAGTACGTCAGAGCAGAACGTAATGCGATCTCCAGTTGTTTACAGTACCATATTTTTTTCTTAAGAATTTATTTAAATAAAATATTATTTATTACGGAAAGCAATTGATTTAATTTCAATAAAGACTTTTTCCAGTTATTTATAATATATTCTATGTTTTATTTAAAAAGTTTCTTGATGATCGACAAATAACTCTTTTTTTTTGGATTCGGGTAAATGAATTAATGTCTCATCACAGGGCTTTTATCTTTTACTGTCGACTTTTAGGTTTCTCGCCCACCACCACTCGGCATGCGGATAAAACCCATTATACAGTGCCAAAGCCCTTCGTACAATGCTCCTTCGGGGATGTGAAATGATAATCTTTATTCGATTAATCTATCAATGCACGACCTAAATCCATTGAATTTCAAAGTTGGACATTAGTGATGAGACACTTTTATAATCTTGATAAAAAAATGTAAATTCTACTGCTACGGAAAGTTATAGTGAAGTGAAAGTTTTTAATTTATGAATTAGTAAGGATTATTGAACTATTAAACGTATTAATATCACAGTTAAAGTAGCATTTAAAGGATATTACATATAAACAGAGACTTAGAGATGTTACAATTGCTAACAAAAATTAACCTTACTGTCAAATAGAATCAGTTTCAGCCGTTGCATCTCCATCTCCGTTTATTGTAAGGGTTTAAACTTTTCATATACAACATATTTAACTACATTTAACTTCTTTTTTTGTAATATACATTTCTTACAGAAACCAGTTAATTTTCAAATACTTATCATTGTTTCTTGTTCGAAATTCAAAACTAACACCGTCATTGCATCGATTGCCCCAGCTTCCGTTAACCAAAGTTTATGAACGGATTTGTTTACTGTTTGGATTACACTGAACTCGTTTATTATATTGTTTACTTTGAGTGAGTTGGGTCAAAGCTGTGGAAAACATTTGTCTATCATTTATCAAAAAATATATAGACTCCTGACAATTTTTAAAGGTATTTTAATGTCAAAATGAATTTTAGTATCACACATTTAAATTAAAGAAAATTGAGTTCAGTTGTAATTGTTGACTGATAATATTTCAAAGTTGACGAAAACGTATAGATATCTCAATGGTGGCATTGTGATTAGAACCGCAATTCCCGGGTTGAATTCCAGGGAAACAATGTACCTACAATAAAATATGTTTGCGCTCGGACAGGGTATTGATAACTTATTACTTACTTACCTACCTAGATTAGAAAAATGGTCAGTGAAACAGATACAAAAATGTGTCTATACCATGCCCCACTGGGTGCATTATTAAAAGAGAAACTGAATTATTTTTCTTAAAAAATATTATTTAATAAACAAATTGAAAGAATGTTTATTGTAGAAATGTTTATAAAGCTTCACGTTAAACCTTGAATTAAATAGATACATCTTTATAAAAAGAAAGTGGCTAAAGAATAATTAATAAGTTAATTTCATTAGGTATTTGTACGGATTTTATTGAAGAATTCGTTGCAAAACTATAAAACGTCTAACAGCCGTCACGTCGAACGTGCCACAGTTGTTTTGAAAAAATAAACATTATGTGGCAACTAAAACAAATACACGCGGATTAGTTACACCATACAGATGCAAAACATTAAGAAAAAACATACATTTTGACTTAAAAGTACCTAATTCATATATTTTAACATTATACTCGTACATGCCAGTAAAAAAGTATCAACTATATAAAAGTTGCTTCCCTTATATATTATGACTGATTTATAATCTTTCCAATAACATAATTTATATAGGTATAAATTCTATGATCAAAATTGGAACTGCCTCTAGTAACTGTAATAATTAATATTTATATAATATATTGAAACAATCAATCCAACCTTTAATTACCACCTGCGTGTTCTGCTTAGATTATACACATAAAAGTTCCTAATTCAATCAGCAAAGAAACAAAAAGAAATCGATCTGGAAATCCACAAAAGACTGATCTCATACAGATATGCTTTCATAGATATGTACTTACGTAGGACACAGAAATATGTACGTATGTTTACTAAGGGACAAAGGAAATAACTATAAGTTAGTAATTATAGCAATATTGTGATTATTTTACCGAAGCAGACATTGTATAAAAAGAGGATAAATGAATTCTGATAAATATTTTATTTTATCTTTTCAATAATTCCTTTTCTCACAATAATTAATTAGCGATCGAGAAGCGTTATTAGAAGGCGTTCACCCTACACCTACATAATTTTAGTATTGTAGTTAGGAGACAATAATATTCCTTTAGCAAGGCGTACTTGTGTGTAAAGAAATTATCAATGAGTCGTATAGAATCAAAGGCGGCTATCTGACATTTTTGGTCCGACAATCTACAAAAGAAAAATAAATTCTTGTCGATTAGACTGCTATGTATTTTTATATATTTGGGTTTATCTTTAATTGTTAATATTTATAGATACCTTAAACATGCAATGAATGATTCGTAATACAAAACAAAAGAGAAATACGTTTCCTTTTTTAAATTGCTAACAATCAGCCATACGTCAGATAGCCGCCTTTGATTCTATACGACTCCAATGAAAGTGAATAGACATTATGTTTGTTCCTAACCGGGCTAATTACATGAAAATTAACTAAAATCACTCCGTGACGCATGCGTGAGTGAGTCTAAAAAATATCTTGTATCTGTTTTCTTAAACTTTCCTTTGGTATTTCAATAGAATTTATTTTCTTGGCTTCCCGTGGATTCGGTGATCATTCACTTCCCACCTTCGACGTGATCTGAATACAATTTGAAAGTAGCTAGGTCACAATACGCTTAATATTTTTCATTCATGGTATTGTTCAAAGTATGAGAATTGTTAGATCATTGAAAATTGGTATTGCATTTACTTACTCTTGTAACAACATATTTAGTTAAGATTTTTATTTTTTTATGTTAGATATCGACAGACGAGCATGAACTTCACTTGATGGCACTTCACAGTTTTTGATGGTGGTTGGTTACCCGGTCGGAAATTCGATGCCGGATTTCTGAATGCTCGAAGTTAAAAGTAGGTCGACAGCGCATCATTGACTGATGTTCTGTGGCTGAGGTATCACCTACCATCAAGTGAAGCTCATGCTCTTCTTTCGATATCTAACATAAAAAAAAACTTGCCATTGAAATATTTCCTTCATACCAAGACCATGAAGTTACTTTATTTTACATTCTGAGACCAGTATAGGTAAACTAGCTTTATTTACTGAATATTTATACTATATTACTATTTACTATATAATATTATAGGAAATATTTGTATTTTTGAATTTTTGTATGTTATGACTAAGCTCAAAAACTACTCGACCGATTTTAAAAATTCTATAACCAATAGAAAGCTACATTATCAGCGAGTAACATAGGCTGTATGAGACATACCTATACCTCTACATTACATCTGTGTGAAACCAGGGCACGTTGCTAGTTACAAATAAATTTAGAAAGTAGAATTCATAGTATTAAACACAGATGGGTATTAAAATATGACCACGTAGTAATGTATATATTATTATTAAATAAAACACATTTCTTACAAAACATTGTATTATATTCTACAAAATAATTGATTGGTCCGGAACTACGGTTACCTACTCCTTCCGGCCAGTAGACGTGATAGGAAGGATGCATGAACGAAGCTACGCTTCAATCTTAGAGATAATAATATGAGAATCTAATATGTAGTATATAATATAAATTGATCCAGTATGAAATAATTTGCAGGAACGATGGATTTTCCTTATGTATCAGAATGGGCTTAATATCATATTTTCGGATTTTTGAATGATTTCTTCAATCTATGATATTCAACTGATTACTTCAGTATTGTATTCAGGGGCGGATTTGCCTATAGGTTGAGTAGGCCATGGCCTAGGGCGGCAACATTTCGGGGGCGGCAGAA
The DNA here is from genome assembly GCA_905404175.1 of Anthocharis cardamines. Taxonomy (NCBI): domain Eukaryota; kingdom Metazoa; phylum Arthropoda; class Insecta; order Lepidoptera; family Pieridae; genus Anthocharis; species Anthocharis cardamines. Next base: position 10,886,857 of record FR989952.1, on the reverse strand, counting down.
CTCTGTAAACTTATACTTTAACGTTTTAAACTCACAAATAATAACGGTATGCATCAGTATCCAACAACACCGATTTATGTAAAATCAAAAACAGACTTTTCTTATTTTTTACTTTTTAATTCTCATATATCATTCAATTTCGTGCTTTAGCTTTACGGCCAGCGTTTCAAAGCCGCCCCTGACTGTATATTTTCAACTCCTGTCAATTGTCCCTACTTTTTTTATTTGCTTATCTAAACAGCCGTTTTACCACTTTTCAAATCTTTCACTTTTCAAAGTTTGTGAGGTTGTAGGGGATAATTACTGGATCTACTAAACTGACTTTTAAAATTATTTCACCAATAGAAAGCTATATTATCAGCGAGTAACATAGGCCATTTTGTGTATAGTTCACATCTACATTGCATCCGTGCGAAGCTAGGGTTCAATGTAGCGTGTGGCTAATAAATAAGCTAGTTATTAATAATATTGTCTTTTATTAACGCGAGTATCACACATTTAAATATAATACTATACACCGGATTAAAACGCGATTTATTATTTATATTGTTTAAATTATTTATCCAGACGTTTCGGATGCTTTTCAGCAACCGTGGTCACGGGACAGACTGAGTAGTTATTAATAATTCTAAACCTAAATCTTAATGCATTTCTTTGGTCTATGTACACGAAATGTTATCCCATGGAATAGCTAAGAGTAACGTTCTAGGGATATATAGGTCGAGTTACTGGCGCGATGCCAGTTTGCTTAGTCATCCAATGGCCGGTGGTCGGCAACGCATTTTAAAGGTTACTTTACTGAGAAAGATTTAACAGTAAATGTTGGCTGAACAAAATATAGGCATCTTAAATGAATATTTTGGCAAAACATCGTAAAAAAATTGCAACGTAATTTTCCATTTATGGAAAGTACCTGTAACGGTCTTTCTGAATCGTGTGTCGGCTAATACATACATACATATACATCACGCCTCTTTTCCATTGGGGTAGGCAGAGATCATGGAATTCTATATGCTCCGATCCTTACATACCACTTTCGCTTCTTCTACTTTCATCAATGTTTTCATACTCGCCGGTTACGAGTACTTTTGACCTGGCCCTTTTGAAGAACGTCCCCGATCTGATCGAGGTACGTTCGCCTAGGTCGACCACTCCCGACTCTACCACTCACACCAGTTTCATAAATCTTTTTCGTTTCCTTACTTTCGTGTCGGCTAAGGTTTTTCAAAATTGTTTTAATACTCTAAGTAATCAGAAACGCGTTATTGAAGTAGTAAAATAATACTAATTAGTAAAAATACGCTTTGATTTCATATATTGTTTTAGTTGATTAATTAGAAAATGAAAAGCGAAATAGTAGAGAATATAAAAAAAATATACTAAAATAATCCTCATTAAAGTACCTACAAGTATTTTTTTTTGTATAATCTATACTTCTATACTAATATTATAAAGAGGAAAGATTTTTGTATGTTATGAATAAACTCAAAAACTACTAGACCGATTTCAAAAATTCTTTCACCAATAGAAAGCTTCATTATCATTTTTTACATCTAAATTGCACCCGTGTGTAGCCGGGGCGTTTTGCTAGTTCTGAATATCTTATATTTAGGCCGACACGTTTTGAAATAGTACATACATAGACGCCTGAATCTTGTCTGTCAGTCAGCGAATTCTACAAATATTTATCACGTGATATGGTCAGGTATACGATGCAACCGATTACCTTTTGAATACAAAACAGAACCACCTTATATTTGGCTAATTCGATTAATAATAATCTAACACAATAATAAATAAATTCTTATATTAACTTTTTGAATGTTTAAATAAAATAGCTTTCTTCGGATTAAAACATTATTTACTAATTTATATAATTTTATAGTCCGTCAAAAATACTAAAAACGAGAGGTCACTGTTAGCAAATATTGCCATAATATAGATTATAGAACATCCGTAGAAAAAGATGGCGTTAGTACCTATGGCAAAGTGAAAATTCAAATCAGACAGTTAACATATTTCAAACTGCCAATGACTACAATTGCTGAAAAGCCTACGAAACCGCGTCGCGTCGGGATAAAATATAAAATATTATTTGTTTCACTGATCACTTTTATTTACAGGTAATCCAGTTACTTATCGGTCGATATTTTGGATTTTGTTTCCTTGAAGATATATGAATTTGTTAAAATCATAAAACGACTGAGCCGTTTATATTGAAATGTACTAAGAGGAAGTGCAATGTGAATTGAAAAGTGAATTGACGCAACTTCCCGTGTACCTATCAGCTATTTACTAACTATTTACTACATTGATAACGATTTCATTTTGATTAAGGCGCCACTTGAGTTTCTAATAGATTGATATTTTATTTGCATTTTAATAGCGATCTTATAAACAATAAAATGTTTATGCGTATATCTCTAGTGCTTTTATTTCGTTGGTTATTTTTGGACTTGAAAGTTGCGTGAATGATACATATTGATCGTTTAGGACCTGAGTCCTACCATTTTTATACATAAAACTACTCTATTTTTATAATAATAGTGATCAGGGTCAGACGCAGGTGGCAGAGCCTGGGCCGATTAGGGCTTTTTGGCGACGGTGACCCCATACTTATTATTTTTTTACTTTTGGCCTTTGGATATAGTTTGTATTTAATAACACAGATTTTTTTTTAAATTCTTAGTGTATAGTAATAGAATATTTTATATTTTATTTATTCAAAATATAATAGATATTAAAAAACAACTTAAAATTGATGAGATAGATACCTAGCTCATAGATTTCTTAGAATCGATATTTGAATTTAATCAATATATTAATTTTTGTGTATTTTTCTAACACATTTTTGAAGTAAATTAATACTGAATTTATATTTATTTATAATAAGTTATCTTTAGTACATATATATTTACCTAAGGTGTCATGGTTTATTACATGGCTTGTATAGTTTAATTAAAAATACTTTTTCATACTAAACATACTAAACATATCAATAATAAAGACATGAATGCATATGATAGAAAAATACTCTATCGCAAAATCAAATCGTAAAATAAAAACGTAAAATTGTTTCCGAATGCCCAAAGTAAAAATTAAGTCGACATCGCATCGTTGACTGATGTTCTGTGGCTGAGGTATAACCGACCATCAAGTCAGCCTCATGCTCGTCTGTCGATATCTGACATAAAAAAAAACATATAACACATAAGAACTATGTGTGTCTCAAAGCTTCCCGTTACACACACATCGACACTATACATTTGGCGTAGAAATCATAAATATTATTGATAAAAGTCGCCACTTGTCGGATTATACTGCCAATAGAATTCATTGTACCGTATTCAATAAATAGACAAATCCCACTGACTGAGGTCTGTTTAATATTTATTCTTTTATAAGGTATTTTTACATCTGATGTTTCGAATAAAAATAGAAAGACGTCTAAATAAGCACTCGTCTATTCACTTTTGTTAACATATTTCGTTATTTTCCCTGTAATGAGCAGATAAATTAAAGAAGTAGGCAGTATGATTGTAAATGAGATGTCGATGTAAATGCCACTCTCATCCAAAGCGGTGGTTCGTTTTCCATACAAAAAGTCATGATTATTAACGTAGTCAGTTTAGAGTTTCGATACTAAATATTTGTGCAACTATTTACTTTCCGGGAGCTCTTTGCGCGGAGTTAATAAAATAATGTTATTTTATACAGAAATCATGCAACGTGAAATATTTCTTAATAAATATTTCACGTTGTTAGTTGCATAAATATTTAGTATCGAAACTCTAAACTGACTTCGTTAATAATCATGACTTTCTGTATGGAAAACGAACCACTTTAAGAAGAAGCCGTTAAAAATGACAATTTTAAAGTGTTTGTCGACAATTTTATTAAATACTAGCAACGCGCCCCGGCTTCACACGGATGAATGTACCTACTATAAATAAAAAATCCAGTAGTTTTTGAGTTTATTCATAACATACACAAATTCTAAAATACAAATCTTTCCTCTTTATAATATTATTAGTATAGAAGTATAGACTAGCTTCTACCCGCGACTTAACCAAACATTTTTTTTTTCTTGTTACTCTAATGGTTTATGCACTTGCTTGACATTCATCGTTATAATTCGGCCAATTATCTCAATATATAAATAGAATATAATTTATGCCTATATGTTATTCTGATTTATAAACAACTAGCAAAACGCCCCGGCTTCGCACGGGTGCAAATAGATGAAAAAAGCAAAGCCTATGTTATTCGCTGATAATATAGCTTTCTATTGGTGGAAGAATTTTTAAAATCGGTTGAGTTGTTTTTGAGTTAAATCGTAACAAAACCGCAAAAATTGAACAAAATGACATAGTACTACCCCTCGCCGTATTGCTCGATGCCCTGCGTGGAGCCACAGCGGTGCGAAGCGGACGGCGTGTATTTTTTGTTTATAATAATAATCTTTATTCTGAACTTAAACATTTTTATCATAAAACTAATGATCGGCCCTGACCTCCCAGCTAGGGTATACCTGTGTTAGGGAAGTCAGTTCCTTCCCACATTTGACAATAGTAACATTACGTTTAAGGCAGATCTTAAAATTTACAAAACAAAAATAAAAGCTAAGGTAATACAAGGCTATTTGTTATATTACATTAATATTATATTAAGGAACTCTACAAGTTACATTATATTTACAAATACAATATCGCTCGAGTATATCTTTGACTACTTGATCATCAAACAAATAACTTTTCCGTCTCTTCATAGTCATAGTGCCTTAGCCAGTCTTTAGTCGCTTTTTTAAAAAGGTAAGTACTAAGATTTCTTACTTTTATTTTGCTGCTAATAATGTTATAGAGTTTGGGTGCATTGTAGTTATAGGTTTTTTGCGCAAATTTACTTTTGATAAGAGGGATTGGACATCTAATGATACGTTTATGTGTTGGTAAGGGCAGGCAAGGTACTGTGTACCTGTGGTACCTCCGCAGAATTTGGTATATATAGAGCTTGCGTACACTGAGAACATTCGCTTTATCGTAAAGGTCTGAGGTGTTATGTCTGAAGTCAAGCTTAAGTGATACCTTAAGTATTGCTCTCTGTGCGCGCTCCACCTCTATCATATGTGTTTTGGCCATACCTCCCCATGTACAAATGCTGAATAAGAGAATACTTTCGCATAATGCTTTATAAATTTGCATGATAGTTTTATTAGTTGCAATGGCCCTTAGAGTTTTAAAGATATAGATGAGTCTGCGAATGCGTGAGGTGATAAATGATGCGTGTATATCCCATTTGAGATTTTCATCTATTTCTATGCCTAGGTATTTGATATGTGTTACCCTGGTCATATCCTGGCAACTGCAGTTGAGCAAATAATTAGGTGAGAGCCTATTACATGGGAAGCAGTGCATTTTGATCTTAAAGTTATGATCAGGAGAGCTGGCTTTGGTCTTCGAGAAACAGACAACTTTTGACTTGACAGGATTCAGAGACAAAAGATTGTCTTCCAACCACGTTGTTACCATCGCGAGTCCATCCTCTGTGATCTTTTTTAATACTTGCCACGTTTTGGCGTGGAAGAGTAAAACTGTATCATCAGCAAACATTATTAAGTTTGCTCCAGGGATTGCCATATTGCACAATTGGTTAATATAAACCAAAAACAGAATTGGGGCTATGGTACTTCACTGTGGTACTCCATACGAGGTATTTGCACTGTTGCTCATGTGGTTTTCTACTTTGATGCATTGTTCCCTTCCCGATAAAAAGCTCTGGAACCAATCCAGTACTAAACCTCGCAGGCCAGCATTTTCTAGTCGCGCTAGTAAGATGGGCATAGAAACTGTATCGAAGGCTTTCTGGAGATCGAGGAATACTCCCAAGCACTTATAACCTGCATCTAAGTGTGATGTGACCAGTCCCGTCATATTGTTCCAACCAGTCCGTTTATATTGATATTTTTAATTTCGTAATATCTTTTGAATGGAATGTCCGATTTCAATATTTCAAAAAGTAATCAACAGGTATTGAAATAGTCTTAAATATGAAACAATTTATTTGGATAAGAATTAATACAAAGGTATGGATAGCAAGGTCTGATTTTGATCGGCATTTCTATCAACTTTTAAAATGTAAAAATGAAGTTATAGTATCATAACTACAATAGTTAGACATATGGTCTCGCGAAGTTTTTTGTAGATATTTATGAGTTCTATAATATTGTAGAACTTTATTTTGTTCTATCATCAATACTTTTCGCAGCGCATGCGACGAACAACATTTTTTGGCAAAAATTTTTACACCTCGGGTTGGTTTTAGTAGGAAATTCTAAGGATCTCTATTTTTTCTGGTAATAAATATAGCCTATGTTACTTAGTTTTTAAGTTTATTCAATACATACAAAAATACAAATCTTTCCTCTTTATAATATTATAGTATAGATAATAATAATATAATTTTGATACAGATGTTGGCCATTTCATATATATGATCAATATTCCTTCTTTAAATATAACTTAATTTAAGCTGTTATGAATTTACTTCTAGACTTTTCAACAACAGAGAACCATGACCATGAGAAATATAAAACATACCTATATTTGCCAAACAAATCAGTGGTGTACGTCATAATAATAATTTAATGTTATATGCAAAACACATGCCGACACTATTTACAATAGCTTTCGAACTGTCCATGTCACTAGCAGATAGATTCTATCTAGAAGGATTTCTGAAACGTGTAGTTGTCGCGAAGTTCCAAAATCAAATCTTACGTTAAAAATATGTCAGATACATGTAGGTACTTTAACATGGATCGCCTAAAGCTTTATACTTATATAAATAAATCTTAAAGAAGTGTGTCAGCGAGAAATAAAATGAAATATACTATTAAATAAATCCCAATATCCTAGAAGAATCGAAAGGTTGCTGTTACAGAATGGTCCAATATAATGGACGACTAGCAGATAAATGCAAGTAGGAAATTAAATATGATGGAGAAACTTGAAAGAAGAAGATAAAGAATAGAGTGATTGAGAGAAATGTATAAGATTTCTTATAGAAATTATAAAGAATCACAATATAAATCATAAATTACGAAGTATCACAAAAAACATAAGTTTGTCTCGATACATACATCCATATACATCACGCCTCTTTCCCATTGGGGTAGGCAGAGATCACGGAATTCCATATGCTCCGATCCTTACATACCACTTTCGCTTCTTCTACTTTCATCAATGCTTTCATACACACTCGTCGGTTACGAGTTCTTTTGACCTGGCCCTTTTGAAGAACGACCTAGAGCCCTAAGGTGATGAATAATTTTTGATTATGGAAATAAAGGTATTTTTGTTTGTTTAAAGTATAATAATGCTATACTGTATGTTATAGTTGGTACACGTTTGCCAATAAATAATGATTATAGCAAATCTTCACACTACATCGGCACGCCGACATTTGGCTAGACGCGCATCGAGGTCATCGTCTCTTACCACGTACTCTCAAGAAGAAAACATAATAGTATTATAATAGTTAAACACATTTTTAATATTCATTAACTCAAACTATTCAAATAGTGGGAAGATTTATACTGAAATATAAGCATAAATCATAGCCTAAACTCCATAGGCGACAATTATTCGGCTCCAATCATTGTGCACTTTGTGAGTAGGTATTGTCGTTTCAATATGGCGACAGTGCGCATTGATTGCCTCGTGATTTTTCTAAGATATTTTGAATAGATTAGGTACTAACATTATAATTGAGCTCTTTTCTGACAATTATGGGTCTTTGACCTTTAAAACCTTTGCAATAAATTTAACTTCCTACCCGAAATACTGAAAAAACTCCTTCACTGGACTGGATAACAATTGTTAAACATTTAATGTGAGATGAAAGCTGTATTTTTTAATAATCTCTTAACATTTTATATCTGATCTCCTAATAGACTTCGTAATAATAATTTAAATGCTAAATTTATATAGCAAATACGTGTACGTAGACGTTCTACAACTTTTTTGTAACCACAACAGGAACCCTGGACAATCTAATTCGTTGTAAAGAAATAATATCTAATTTATTGAACTGTACTAATTTTCAATACTTATGTCATACATGTAAATTTTAACAAGTATCTACAGCTAATAACTGGCATCGAGCCAGCAAGATTCGCAGATAAATACTGGAAACTCTCTTTGTAATTGAAATTCATTTGACTTTATTGGATCCAAAGAATTCACTCTATTCTACAGACGTCATAAATCTCCAACCAAAAACAATTATGTGAAGCTGATATAATGGAAAACTAGCCTGTTTGAGTTATTTCATTGATATCAGTAAGTTTCATATTTTTAACAAGAAATATAAATACAGTAATTACACTCAAATTTAATCGTAGCATCCGCTTTCACTTCTTTAAAACATTTTAACTTATTTTAAGCCGCAACTGTGATTAATAATTATAGCTCTTATTACGAAATATTAAGAGTACTTTATCATCCTGCATACATTCTGCTGTCAAGGGGGCCACATGAATCGTTGATCAGAGAACATGGATTGATTAAGATTTTAGGAATATAGTGATGTTCAGTATGAGTAGTGACTGCGAATCCGCTCAAGTCTATAAGTTTTCGTACGATCGATGTAAAAATAAAAAATGTCGATAGAGCATAATTCATATGTTGATGTTCTGTGGCCAAGGTAATACCTACCCAGTGAGCCTCACGCTCGACTCTCTATATAAAACGTAAAATACTAAAAGTTTTGAGAAAAAAAATCTGTAGAAGCCTTATCCACGACTTTTACTGGTTACTTTCAGTACAAAAGTGATTCGAGGCAAATGGAAAATATTAAATAATTATTTGATGTTTAAAAAGATTTAATCATGGCCACCGAAACCTAGGAGTTTCTGAGGCCATGATCCACTTTGGTTCAGAAAACAAATGTAATATTATTAAAATATGTATTTACATATGCGTTATGTGTGTGCAAACAGGAAACTTTCTCGGAAGTCTTGTGAAAAAACTAGGCTAAACTATTGACGAGAATTATATTCATACCAATGTCCTAGTACATTGCCTGTTGCGTATTGGCCCACTGCCAGTCGCTACGACAAACAGCGGCTTTTGGGTTGTCCTCTGTAACTCGTCAAGGTGTTAAGAGCAGTTTTATGAAAACATATAAGAGTTTTATTGCTTCAGAGATTAAATTATTCAGTGAAAACAACGCTTATAATTCGGCTAGCGTTTTTTACGTAGATTCTTGGCGACAACATAATATTTTTGGAAATTATATTTTCCAAAATATATAAAATCATGTAATGCTTAACTCTATATTACTCTTGTATATACTCGTACAACAGACTTTTCTTCGCACGAATACTTTTTCTTGTTTCGAAATATAAAATAGAAGTTTCTCTAGGTATTTTAAAAAATATGATTTTTTGTAAATTAATTAATTTATGTGTCTTCTCTCCAGTAGTATCTGAATTACGAGCATATAACAGAGTATAAAATTATATTACATATTTTGTAATTTAAATATAAAGGAACATAATAAATATGTGTCCCCCCATGATAGAGACAATAAGAAAAGTGTTAAAGGACATTATCTTAGTAAAAATATATTTTCTAGTTAATTTAGGATAGAAATAAACTGTTCATTAGCCTTAAGTGATAGGCTAGATTGCATGTGCTCTTAGTACTTACTTGGTAAGTGCCAGTTATTAAATAAAAAAAAATAAAAAATACTTTGTAATTTCATTTAAACAGTAATTTTTACTGAGTAAACTACTCAATCATATGAATTACTTAAAAGAACGCCGTTACCACTAGAAATATTGCGTCTATTCGTTAAAAACCTGAGCTGCGCGTGCGCCTCTGACGCATATCAAAGATGCGCGACGGTCACTTTTTCAGTTCGCGCCATCTTGGCAGCCAGCCAGCAGCGCCGCTTGGCGTCACGCCAAAAACAATCACCCTCAAACCATACTTATGTTAACTGAACGATATATCTAGAGCATTTATAGTATGTATGACGGTCGTAATTTTTTTATGTCGAATAGGCGTTTGACCGTTTTTGACCTGGGGCTGTATGTCTAAGAGCAGTATTATGAGCAAAGAACGTGACAGTAAAGTCTGTCTCTTTCTATCACCAAAATTCCTGCAATAATTGGACCTGCCTCGCACAACCACTCTCTAGAACCAGCTGTCACCGGCGGCTTTTCCGAACCGATACGACTTGGGAACCTATAAAAAACAAGCCTACCTCTTCTTTTTAGGTCGGCAAGGAATCTGCAAGCTCTCTGGTATTGCGAATGTCTATGGGCGGTGGTGATCACTTGCTATCACGTGAGCTACATACCTGTTTGCCCCTTATCCATTTCAGATAAACTCAACCAATCGTCCATTGCTAATGCTGCCCAACAGCGCATCTTCTGACTTGAACTGAAAACTAAATGATACTAAAAGAAAAATATGTTAATCAGGAAATATGTTGTTTTTGTATTTAAGTAAGAAGCACACATATCGGTACAGTAATTCCTGAGATAATCCTTTTTGTTGAAAAAGAGATTGTGTCAATTTGTGCAACGCTATTTAATATAATAGTTAATTATCGGTTTGAGTAAATAAATTGCTTAATCACACCGGAGTGAACGTGATCCCGAAATAATCTCATTACTCTCAGTAAATCAGAATTGAAGTACTTAATTACACTTATTGATTTTACGTTCCAAAAATTTAAAGCGCTTCGCGCTTTGGTAGTTAAAATACCTACAAAGTAAAGATAAAATTAATTAAAAAGGAAGTAAAGATACAATTTAAAAAGTAAACGGATAATAAATTGACTAAGCTTCTAAAAAGGCTTAAAACCTGTCCATATCTAAACTAAAACATACCATATTAAAATATGGTGTGAAAGAGATAACAGATTCAAAATATGATAAAATGATTATTTTTTATAATTACAACAAAGCAAACTATCATTAAGATTATGATTAAGGTGATATGTCTTACATTTTCTTTGAGTACCTTTTTTACCTATTTAAAGTTTAAAGTTTTAGGTCACTTCTTATTAGCTAGCAATTTCATTTTCAATCAAATTTTCTCTTCGTTGATCGTAATATAAAAATCATAGTATATCTCGTCTCTTTGAGTAAACCAAATCAAACTGCAAATCTTGCAGAAAAATTGCGGATATCAAATGAATGAGAATTCCTTCCAGGATGCAAAAGCAAACACAACATAACGGACAAACAAACAAACAACTCTATGTTGATGAGTGATGATATCCTTAATTTTGTGGAAATATACGATTGAATCATCATGACGCAAATCACAAATTGTGAAAAACAGTTTCAGTATTTACAACTACTGATATAATTAAATGTCCGAAACATGTCCGTACTAATATTATAAAGAGGATTTTTTTTTGTTTGTTACAGTTTAACTAAAAAACTAATGATCGGTTTGAAAAAAAATTCACCAATTGAAAGCTACATTATCAGCGAGTAACATAGGCTATTTTGTTGTATAGTATATCCACATTGCATCCATGCGAAGCCGGGCGTGTTACTAGTTTTGATATAAATGAATTATCATAGATATAAAACTACTGTTATAACAAAAAGAGAAATAACCCTTATTTTATACAACAGAGTAAATTAATCTCAATTTAGCCATACTAGATACGTACTTTTGTAAAATTAATAATACTAGCTCTCCGACCCGAATGAAGAAAAAGAGTCCAAAACTCCCCTTTACAATACTAATTAAATGATAATTAATCAATCTGACAATATGTTTATAGATCCTTTTGTCTATAGAGCTATTTTATCTTAAATTTTAAAATTTTCACAACACCGTAAGATATTTTAAACATTTTCTTAAAACGTATCGCTCTATTTCGTACAACCCTGTCCTGACGATTACAAATAAAACAAAACATTTATTATCTAATTTGGAAGTTATGCGTTATTTAAAAAATTAAAGATGCCTACTAAATGTTTATCAATAAAACCACAGATTTTAAAGTTTTATTGAATTTAAAAAACAAGCTGGACCAATGAATTAAGCGTATTCTTTAATTTCTTTCTGTATTTCAACTTACTTCATATTTCATTTTTCAAGTGGTTTGTAGGGGTCATTGACCCAACCAGACGAAGCGGATAAAGTGTATGAAGTATCGAGATTGATGAAAAGGTAATCGATGTTGAATTTTATGAAAATTATTGAATAACTTCTTTATTATGAATTTAGTTTCGCTGTAATAATCAGATCTAAGAAATAATAAGACTGGCACTTTTGAGGCTTTTCCGTTTAACTTGTATCATATTTTTAAAGTAACAAAGGCATCAATTATCTTATTTGATGTTCGTTTTCATATTTTTTATCTTGCAAACTGGGATTTTTATCTACTCAGTATATAGAAAAGGAATAGTCTTGCTGTAAATATGTATGTGATGATCTTATCTTAAATATTAAATATTCTTATATTTTTTATGATTCAACCTTTTATTTCTCAAGTGAGTCATGCACGTCACTACAACCGCAGCTGCCAAAGGATCTCATCTTACTTTGCGCACGGCGCACGTGTCGTACAATTTCACTATCGAAAACAACATAAATCACGTTTGATAGCACGCGAAAATGTTTATTGTTATTGACCATTGAGATATCATTTTCCCGTGTACTTGAAAAACGAATTCTGGAATCATTTTGATGCCATATCGCTACGTGTTTACTGTTTTGGTTGGACGCAATTATTGGCTAGGATGTTATTGTTAAGACGTAATATGGCCAAATGAATTATTGACCGATTGGTATTTTTCCTATTGGAAAAATGTTTACTGGTAGTAAGAAGATTAATAGCATTCATAATTTCGTAGTAACGGCTCTACGTGAATATTATCTTTATTATATATTATTTTAAATTATGTTTCGTTTAATAATCACAAAAAAACGCAGTGTAGTGTCATTTATACCTTAATTTAAAAAAAATTATAGCAGCCTCATTATAAAAGAAAGATAAATAGCATTGGTTTCATTTATATCCTTTCCCATAAAAAAATATTTTAATACAGCAATTTCACATTAACAGAGTACTTCTTATAAATTAATTTACAAATATGTACTAAAATATAGTATCTAGGTAAAGATAGTGAAGCTTTGTATTAATGGAAGTATTTTTCAAATCTGTACTATAATCACACAAATTGCACCTCTTCTTCCTTTCCTACTTTAAAACAACAAATAAACTATTTTATCATAATACATGTATGTCAATTTACATGGATATTTTCGGTAATTTGAATTATCCATACTATATGACAGCAACAGTCTAAACGCATTTTAAAAAACCATTAATTAATTTTTGACTGATAAAATACTTTAAAAGAGACTAAATGAATCGGCAATCATTCAGTCGTCGAGAAAAACGATAATGAAGGGGAAGAATGTTGGAAATCTCCAGTCGTGGCGGGAGTCGGTGGCTAAATATAGCTGCGTGCGCGACGCGTGTTACAACGCATGCGCGGTGACCAGATGTGGCGGCGGGCTGGGACAGTGGGCAGGTGTTTGGTGTAATGTTTGAGAACACCTTTACTCTCCTTAGAGCCCGTTCCCACTTATCCGATCAGTTTTTTTGCCCTGAAATCGGACGCTGGACGTGGGTGTTCACATTATACCCGTTCAGTCTGTTTTGCCGGAAGGTCGGTGGTTCGACTCGCCACACAGTTTACGTTTGTATTTCGTACGCGATGGACGGCGACGAGGATGTTCTTATATTGTGGTGGTATTTGAGACGAAAAAGAAGTAGAAAACTCATTCACACTCATCCGATTCGGGAGTTTTGACTAATCGTCGCAGTGATAAAACGTCCGTCAAATAACTCGGATCAGTCTTTTTTCCCGGATCAGTCATAATGTAAACAGCTCCATACAAATTGTACTGCCACTGCACATCCGTCTATTTAGACTGACGGAGAAAAAAGACTGGTCGAATAAGTGGGAACGGGCTCTTAGAGGTATACGACAATGCGCTAAATGTAGAAACTTTAGAAAAGGAAGCATCCTAGATAGACACGACTATAGTCACATTTGTCAGGGCTAAATTAACTTAGGGCCGGTTTTTATATCCGTACTTAAATACCCGTGAGTCCGTTGTCTGTCAAAAAAACAATTTAAAAAAGGAAATCATGTTTTAATGTTAATCAATATAACTCTCTTGACTTGCGCTCCGATGGATCGTGGGTTCGAATCCAGCCATAAAACATGTTTATAATTTTCTATAAACATTTCTTCCCTACGTCTGGTCACTTCGGGCATTATACAGGTGGAAGGAATATCAAAAACGAACCAAGCACGTTCATAAATGGAAAATTCATGAATGTGAATAATGCGTTTCTCCGTTTCAGGCTATAAACTTTCGAAATAAAAAAATAGGTTGACAGCGCATCATTGTCCTATATTTTGTTCGTCATGGAATCTCATGCTAGTTTATAAGTATGTGGCTACCATAGTAAATTGCGTTATCATAAAAATTCAGTTCAACAAATTAAAAACGTATGCACACATTAGTTTTACCTATAGACTACTCACACTTTACTACACTTATCTACTACAAACACTTTAACTGCATATTATTTGTTATATACAATACTACATTATGTTTATGTGTGTACCTATACCTAATATTGGTTAGGGAGGCGAGGTAGCTAAATGGCGTAATTCAACGGCGCCGTCGAGACCTATCAAAATCGAAAGACAAAATAATTTCGAAAAGAAAAGCTCGTATGGTAAAAACCATTTTAGCGGTGGGTTTGGCGTGTACGGTTTTTCAAAAATGTTAAAAAAACAGTTACTTGGGCATTCTCGAGCGCGTCAGATATTCATACTACGTATGCTCCAAGTGCCTCTGATAACAACGGTATACTAATCTGCCGGTTTGCGTGGTGGGGGTAGGCATATAAAGTAGTCAAAAATGCAAAAAAAAAAAATTACTCGAGCGCGTCAGATTTTCGGAAGGGGTGTTACGTAGGCCCCAAGGAAGCTCCCTTTAAGTAACTGACGATTTAGGCGTGACGATAAGTTACGATGAATTTTTGAAAATGCAAAAAAAAAAAAAGTTTTATGATGCTTCAAGTCAAAAAGTTTTAACTTTGGACAAAAATGTAAAGAGACCTTTTTTCTGTAAAATAAAATTACCTTTTTTGTTTATTTTATTATTAGTTTAAAATGTATCGTTCGCGACTTATATGCCGCAACGCATTTTTCGGAAGACGAAATGGCTCCTCCACACTTTCGGTCATGCGGAAACCGGCAGATTTTGTATTTTTAGTAAGTCTTAGATTATATTCTTCAAAATAAAAAAATAAAAATCGCGCTCGAGAATGCCGGATTAACGTTTTTTTTTACAAGTTCGCGACCCTATAACTCGGCGGCGTCAAGGACTCATCGTCAGATTAGTTAAATTTAGTCTTAAAACACTAAAATCAAACGGAAATCTTTGTATCTACACTCAAATAAGCAAAATTGCTTTGACGGAGTATTTGGTGCATAGATAATCGTAGCAATAGGTCAAAGTGTTCTAATTGGTCAGACCAATTTTAATTTATTTCGATCAATATAGTTTTTTCCTATATGGCCAACCTCTGAGAACGTCAAAAGCTGGGAGGTATTTTGAAATTCTGACCTCGTCAAAATAACTGCTCATAATGTCAGGAAGTCGATTTGCAAGAATTTGACTTTAGTCTAGAGATTTCCGACAGATGTCGAGTGGCTCAAACAAGTCTCACAATTTCAAAATCAGTCTGAAAGTATTATGAATTACATTTGAAACCTATCTGGGGGCACGGTAGTGTCCCCGCCAAGTCGAGCCAACGAAAGTACAGTCTACCTTTACTCAAATTGATATTTATTGTGTCTTCTTGATTCGATACATAAAATAATAGGAAATAGGATGTTCAAATGTCAATATGAATGATTACGAAGAATATTATGCAGTTATTTTTTTTTTGTTATTTCCACGATAAAACATGCCAAGACTTGAAATAAAGGGAAGATTTTGAAACTTATTTAAATTGATTTGATTTAAATAACTCAATAATATTATGGCAATTTGCGGGTGTTTATTTTCTTTCAATATTAAAGTGATATCATCATTTACAAAGTGACAAAGATAATAAAGTACAGATACTGAATTTCCGTCACCATCTTGACAGGATGTATTAAAATAATATTATTTAGCGCAATTCCATCTGTAAAAATAATTTAATAGCGGGACATAATATCTGTATGATTCAGAGTTGTGCAGAAAAATGTGCACGAGTTTGTAACACGTGTGAAGTTACCTACGGGATATGAGTCAAAGCATGATGAAAGAATTAAAATTCAAATTTCTTTCAAAGCATAGTTTTATTGATTTGACTTCAAAAACGTATTAAGGTGATGATGCAGATTTCTTGCCTGTTGTATAGAAATTAATTGAAGCAATAAATAACTTGTATGGTCTTAACAACACGTAACTTTCTTGTATGTACAAGAAAATGGCATTGTGTAAATGGGCCTTTACGGACTGACAAAGATAGTATAGTATACAATCTGTCATTCCAAATTTTAAGAAAGAAATATTATAGCATTTTAACCGTGAAAAAGTAATAGATACTCATAAAGTTACTCTTTTATAATATCAAGGTAAATAATATGATGTTATCGTATATATTATCTAATTAGATTTTCAGTATTAAAATTGTCTCTGTTAATAAATATTTACTTATCTGTTTAATAAAAACAATCTACTTCTAGGCAACATGAATGAACCATTTTATATCAGGTAAACTAGATGTTAACTTTTGTTGGCTTACGATGTAGTGTATGTTGTTTTTATATAATTCAAAGATTATAACTTTATTCAATGCTATAAAAAAGCAGTAAAATATAGTTAGCATAAATATTATAATATTATAAATGCATGAAAAATATTCGCATACGTTTTCAGAAAATATAATATATAATATTACAAAGTAACTGTAAAATATTCTTTCAAATGTATTGAAGAAAAAACGTTCATATTCAATCCGCTTATAGAGATTTCTTCAGTTGTATTTACGACAAAGGTTTCTGGGTAGGTGAATAAAATGTAAAGGTACAAATTCTCAGTAGAAAATATAGAAACATTATGAAACTCCAAACTTTTCCATATCTCGTACAACACGAACTCGATGCAGCCATATAAGATTTTTCACCATTGTAATCAACACGAACATTAAAATTACTTAACTTGCAAATTCGTTTTTATTTCCTAACAATAAGATTGTATTTAGCATGCTCATTTTCTTTATATACGTCGCTGTGTTAAGGTTTATACACCGCAAGGTAAATTGTGACTTATATTGTTCGCAGTAAGTTTGTTTTTGTCTTGAATGTTTATAAGCAAGTGGTCGGTATGGTTGCATAAATCAACGCACACATGCGCACGCGGCGGCCATGTTCATTGCGTTTGGGCAGCGGATGGCACGTGCGGGCTATTTTCAGCGCGCTACGCTCCCGCCCTAAAGCTAACAGTGAATAATCAGATATGGTAACTTTTGAAAGGTTTTTATCCCAATTACTTTTACTTCAAGATTAAGAAGTAAGTGGCATTTTAGAGTCTCCTAGTAGGGCATTTCTTCCTTAAAATAAAGGCTGTAGCTTTTAGTGAACAATGGTCGTTCGATCTGCGCTGTTAAACGCTACTTCCTTCCCCTCAGCAACAGAGAGCATTTAAATGTCTCGTCCTTCTCGATGAATACTATTAACATATGGAACTCCCTGTTTGCTTTAATACTACAATTCTGTTTAAAACAAGACTATTTAGGCTTATTTTCGATAGCTTAAATCCCATAACAACTTCTCTTCAGGTGGTACAACAGCTAACGTGGTGAATGTCTTTCGCTTTTCTTGCATTGCAGGGTTCCGTACCAAAAATGGAATATAGAATCATTTCGTTGTCCGTCTATCTGTCTGTCCATCCATTTGTCAATACCCTTTTTCTCAGGAACGCGTGGAGGTATCAAGTTGAAATTAAAATCAAATACTCAGGTCTGCAATCCCTTGCAGCAACCTTTTATGCACCGTTTACGCCGCATATTTTGACACTCGGAAGCGAATCAAAACCTGTAGTGTCCTTCCCGTTGACCTGAATCATGAAATTTGGCATGAAGCAATGTCCTGTAGCACAAGGAAAAAATCCGAAATCAAATTTTTATTTTTTTTTTATTTATTAGGAAAAATCTTATCAAAACTAAAACTTTGTACGGAACCCTCGGTGCGCAAGTCCGACTCGCACTTGTCCAGTTTTTTTTAAAGCTTACCTTTAGAAATGTTTTTACCGTATACCCACTGTATTGATTGACTGATTTCGGATTTTTTCCTTGTGCTACAGGACATTGTATTCTAAAACACCTTTATGTTAAGTATAAAAGCATGGTCGAAATGAAGGTATCTGCAAATTATTCTATGGTATACCATGGTCGCCGCCTCCGGTCTACATTTTCCATTTTGATGGTGGTCGTTAATGAGCCGTTTACTGTGACGAGAGATTAGACTGCATCTACAAGCCGTTAATTACCGTCTCACAATTTCCTACGCTGTATTTCCTATGCTACATTTTGTTTATCTTAAAATATCAGAAGACGCCTATAAAACTTGAGAAGAATATCGCTGTACTTACGTTTTATTAATTTAATATTGCTAAAATTCAGAAGTATATTATGCCATAATTCTATTAGATAAGCGTAATTATAGTTGCTTGGTTTAAAACAAACGAACGACGAGACACTATGACTCTCTTTTGTTTATGAAATGAGAGTCACTTAATTTTCAATTAATTTTAAAATTAGTTCGCAGTATCTATCTTTTTTTTCATCTATATATTGTGCATTACCAGAAACATAGATTCCGGGAGAAATTTCTTCTTACCCATTTGTATTAGAAGTGGCATACGTAGAGACTTTTGTAGAGAATGTTTATAGAAATACTACTTCAAAAATAATTAAATATTTCTAGATTTGAATATGCTGTTTTCCCGTGGGCATCATCACAAAAAAGCTATAAGTATGCCGTGAGCTGTCAATTGCGGAAAATGGCGGAGCTCCGATCCTAATTTATTTAAAATTAATTTTATGCATATTTTATTTCCAGAAATTTTCCGATGATTTAATATAATTAGGTATTCTGTTATTCGATGTAGCCGTTCTTGAGTAGATAAATAAGAGGTGGTGAAAAAATAATTTGTTTATTTCATTACAAATATGAAACAAAATCTCAAATTCATTAAACATTTCTCCATTTAGCACTATTCCGGCATTGAAATGCACACTGAATCAAGAATACAGTGAACTATCAAAGTCTGTCACAGAAAGGAAGAACTGACAAACAAGTTGTTCGCTCGAACTAGTTTTGTCGTGAATAAGTAATAAATGCTACTGTTCCGAAGGAAAATCAATCGGTTCACGAGAACATGCTACTACATTACTGGATTTCAATTGGCTTTTAAAAATAATGGAAACAACACAATGCAATGTTATTTGACGTATTTTTTTATGTTAGGTATCGACAGACGAGCACTTTTTACTTCGAGTATTCGGAAATCCATAGACTGAAGCCGAAACGCACAATGAGTACTTCATAGTTTTTCCATCTATGAATATCTATCATCTATGTGGTTTTTCTAATAGTCATTGAATATTACCTAATACATAACTAATTATACTTATTGGAATAACGTGATAAAAATTTCCAGAATGAATTGATTTTTTTTAATTTAAAATCATAATATGTATATTATGTTAATCAATGTATATTTTTATAAGATAAAAAATAAATGGCTTACATCACAACAAATGTTGCACAATTTTCAATAATTTTAAATTCCCAGTGCGGATATATAAATAATTTTGATATGGTGGAAGGTAACGTTAGTCAATATAGTGATAGTGATACAAATGACAAACATTTTCGGATATATTATTTAACTTTTTTAGTTAGCATATTTTGAAAATATATATTTTGAGTGGTATATTATATAAATTTTTCAATAATCTATGGCTCACATATGAGTAATAAGTTTTGATGTAAAAAATTTAAGCGAAGTTCTACTTTTTGTTCTATTTAGGTTTACCTACTGGTACTGTTAAGTTTATTATCATTTACTAATGTTACCCCAATAATGTCGTATGGTGTATATATTATTATATTAAAGTGAAATTACAAAGAGCAATAAGACCTCTTGCTCTCCACCCACATATCGAAAACAATTATTGTCTAAAAATAGCCACACTCACATCGGATATTAAACGGATGGAAGGATTACCAAAATTCTGACCGGGTCACGTATTACTATTCATAGATGGAAATACCTACCTTGATGTACAATGTTTTAGTTTTCGAAAGCTCGAAGTAAAACATAGGTAAACACCGCAATATGTCCCGAGTAACAGAATAACTATTAAAATATCGGCTTTCAGGTAAAAAATATATGCATTAATTATTTTTAAAATAAATTAGTTTCGCAACTCTGGCGGAATTAACCCTAAGAGATAGAATAAAGAAAAAATACGAAATAATATTTAAAAGACTCAAACTTATCTATCTTTTTTTATGTAAGTTTTAATCTATGATACCTACTCAAAACGGAGTTAAACATTTGATTAAACTAGACGTAGTTAAAATCAACTTGTCTCTGTGAATACTATAGTATCCATGGACATAAACCGGTTATTTTTGGAGAGTATGGTGAAGCGATAGGTACAGTGTCAACCCACATGGTTGCCATTTTGAGAAAATTGAGTTTGAAGTTTTTCTAAAATTTATTTTAAAAATAACAGTAGTGTAGTGGTAGCAATCAAAATAACTGAATTTAGTGCATTATTATTAAATATTTTAAACATTTTAGGTTTTCGTGCCCGTTAGTTTTTTCAATATTTTTGCTATTAAAACGATTTAAATGATATGTATCCATCCATATCAAATATGTAGTCCATCTCATAAGGAAGCGATTGGTATCAAAATTTAATTTTTTGTCATTTTGTGGGTTGACACTGTATTGCTTAACAGCGTCCAAATGTTCTCAAATGTATTGCCAAGTAAACACAGTTATAGGTATAGTTTGCGTGACATTTTACATCACAAAACGAATTATCATTCTGTTCCTGGCTAGTGTCCAAGCATCCGTTCGTCGTAGTGTAAGTCATTTTAACACTACAATAAAATAATATCATATATTACGAAAATGAATATACATCTATACAAATACTGTAAACGAACTATAGTTAGTTATATTATATTCATTTTGTAAATTTACATTGATATTATTATGTAGATATTTAAAAACTCGCACAATGCAGGTGTCTCTACATACTTGTTGACTTTTAAAGGCATTTTAATGCACTGTAATCATAGTACCTATGTACATATTTTATGCACGTTTCCATTTATCGAAGTAGCGAGTCAGTTGTTTTATATACCTAAACCTATATGTATATATAAAAGGTGAAGTTGTAAATAACGTAAACTATTTTCAATTAATATAACATCTAATTACTGCTAAGTGGAAATAAAAATATTTACTATATTTATTGAATTTTAAATAATGTCTTACAACAGAAAATTTCAAAGCATTGAAAAAAAAATACGCGAAAATTTCAAAATTACAAAAAGGTGACTCAGATTCTCAACTAAGCTTTCACCAAACTCTATTTTATATTTATATAGGTATATCAATACAGTATACACTTATATATTACTTTATATGATCTTTAAAACTGGGAAACTGCGTGATTTCTTGCAGAAAATTTGTTCTTAACAAACTCATTGTCCAGCAGAAGGACCCAACCCTTTGAATTGCCGCTTCAACACGTTTTACGGGGTCAAAGTAAATAATTCGACTGTGCCTAAAATTTGAAAGCCACCACCTATTTACATAATATTTTCACGATATTGTTAACAATACTTTAAGCAATAAAAAAAAAACAATGATGATTTTTAAATATAGAGACTATAAGACTATACGACTGACAGAAAGAGCATGCACCTCACCTGATGGAAAGTGAACACCACCGCCTAAACAACTCTGCAGATTCGTTGCCGGCTTTTGAAGTGAAAATAGACTCTTTTCTTAAATAATTTGTAACATTTCTGATAAATGTAGTATTTCGTTGAAGTATTTCAATTACCGAGATCCCCTCTAACCGTAAGACATGTCGGATTGTTGGTTCATTGAAACTCCACGATGATCTTGAATTAACTATTTATTTCTTTTATCATTTGATGCGTTATCTACATAGCGCATGTCGGGTTGCCGTGTGTAGAGCGGCATAGACAATGTAAATGTGTGGACTATAGATCTATCAAATCATTCGTCATCATCATCTGTTGTCGATGTATACTCAACAAGACACATCTTCATCAATATCTAAGAAGTTAATCGAATATTGAATTAGAAGAATTTTATACGTAATTTTGTATCGTATTTCGATTTATATATGTTATTTTTATCTGTAGATATTAGATATGAATGAAACAAAAAACCATTTTATCTTTAACACTAAATTCCTACCACGATTTTGTGTATACTTATATCGACCAAAATATGCTTGACACCTTCGCATTTAAATGTAAGAAAAAACTATACCGCTAAAAAACAAAACATGAATTGAGAAAAAAATATTATTCAATCTAAAAAACAATTTCAAGTTAAAATTTTAAAAGGTTTCTTTTGACACCTTTGGAAGAAGTAAGTTAAGGCGATAATGCAGCTTTTCACTCTTCTATCGAGTCATAGTCAGATAGCCATTCTGAACGTTCTAAAAATATTGTATACTTTCTTCAGATGTCAAAATTAATGAGTATCAAAACTTTTATTATTGTTTGATAGTTATACCACACACCACACACCAGTATTATATTATTCTAAAAAGCTATGCCTCTTCCATTTACATTATCATGATCGTCACTTATCGACCTCTTATCACCTTTGAATATCTCGGGGTAGTTAACAAACAGTATGTAATAAGTTTGGCAGTTGGTATCGCGTTCGTCACCGCGGCTGGCGTGCTGAGTGAATGGATGGCGTCATGAGCTGCAAGCAGACAGCGTCTAGAGAGCACCACTAATTTTACCATCTGGCTGGCCGCACCACTAAGATTAGCTGCCCCGAAGATAGCCCGGTCCACGACCCATCGCGCATAAACTTTTCACAATTAGACTATTATTTTTGGTAGCAAAGTCAGTCGGTCGATTATTAATAGAGGCTTTTCCGAGTTTATATTCGTTACGTGTGTTGTGGTGTTAACTTTTAGTGAATTTATACATAGACGCTTATAAATAGGATGTGCTGCGTCTGACGGACGGGGGAACACCTTCCTGAAATATCGTAGTACGCCCAGTGGTTTGCGTGTTTTCCGACGTATTGGTAAATGATTATTTATACATTGAAAACGCGGAATGGCGCGGTGAATGCAAGTTGGCGCTACGAATTGCGCGGTGTGTTAGGAGCGCTCGTAGACACTATACGGCCTTAGCTACTACGCGCGTAGTATGGTCATATCATTTGCGAAAAGGATTCGTAGGTTTGTTTAGTAATGAAAAAAACGATCATGATTCATTCTAAACTGCCTTGTCATTAGAGGAAAGGCAGTCAAATGGTTATTCTATACACATTTAAAAAAATACAAGCTAGAAATGCTTTTAATGTAATTATTGTTATTTAATGTAATCATTATTATATGAATACAATAAAAAATATTATCTTCATCAGCGCCACTGTCTATATTTCAATGGCTACCCAGTCGGAATTCCGATTTAATTAAATTTATAATAAGTAGAACATATCTGTAATAATGAAGAGAATATATGGAATACAATAAAGAATGGAAACCAGAAGGAAACCGAATCATGTCCGATTATATTTAACAAAGACTATTTTACCTTTTCCTTTTTTGAAGTCGGTTAAAAAATACCTACCATGAACTTTTATATAGAAACAAACTTCGTGCAGTCTCCCCAAAACCACGACGAAAATATTATCAATTAAATATAATGGACAAAATGCAGATATCACGAAACAAACGAACTTATTTATAAACCATTCAGTTTATGATGAGAAGATTCAAAACCATTATGACATGAGAAGTGCATCGAGACTGAGGGGGGTGGACCACCCGACCCCACTCCGGGGCAGACGAGGATATTTTCGTCGGCTCACGTCAATTTGAATTAGCGACTACAGTGCTACCGCTAATGGCGATTGTTATACCTATCGTCTATGTAGGTCATGGGCTATAATTGGTAGATATACAAATTATTCATAAACAAAACCACTTAAGTCTTGTAATATATGTGACTAAATTGATTTAAAAAAAATCGAAACTTCTTCTTGACCTAATATTGTCTTTTATTAACGCGAGTATCACACATTTAAATAAAATACTGTATACCGGATTAAAACGCGATTTATTATTTATATTGTTTAAATTATTTATCCCGACGTTTCGGATGCTTTTCAGCAACCGTGGAGACTGTCCCCGCAACCACGGTATTTTATTTAAATGTTCTTCTTGACCTGTTGTTTTTTACTTGCGGTTCACTCGCCATATCATCAGTCACACCGCTCAAATACATATAAAAAAATCGAAACAATTATATTAAAATAAAATAAGCAAATATAAAATAAAAGTTTTGTGAAATAAATGTTTTTCTTTCTTTCTTTCTTTGATAATGTTTCATACAACAGTGGTGCTCATACAAACTGAAACGAAATATTCAGCATAAGCCCCAACATTGATTTTTATTGATTCCTGTGGAGGGGCGCGCTGGCACAAGCAGCAAACCTAGTTGCAATATGGCATCCCTAAATTTATCCATAATATTCACATATATACATTTAAAAAAGAACACTCTAGACTGGAGATTCTAATATAGGGTACAACTTTAACAGATTTTAGTTTCGTTTTCTTTTTGTATGGCTATAATATAGTGTGCATAGTAAAACCGGTTAATCACCGATTATACCGGTATATATTTACAGGGTGGAAAGAATCAATGGGCCCTGGAGGGAAACTACTTTAAATCCTTTATATAGATTATTTTACTTAAAGGAAACATTCCTTTATTTTTAAAAAGAAACCAAACTGCATTCAAAGATTTTATAAAATTCGCTCGCCTCACCCGGAAATCGAACCAGCTAAAAATTCAAAAAATAAACATTCACTATTTTATTTCACTAATCGATATAATCACTGTTCAGGCTAAAATCTCTCTAATAAATATTTGGTCTTAGAAATAAAAAAAATCATGAATCGTAAAAAAATTCACTTTACTTTCTGTATAATTTGTAAATGAATTTCTCAAATGACTCGCATATCCGATTTGGGGTGAGGACGGCAAAAGGCGGTACAACAAAGAACACTGTTACTTACGGTAAGGAATCCGTAGTAAGTTAAAGTTGACATTTTAGGTGCCAAACGCCATTGAAAATCAGCACTGCACCGCTCTTATGTCTTTTTTTATGGGGATAACTTCAATGATAGCCGCTACCCAGGTTTGGGTTATGTCAGACTTTTGCAACTAGACTCCAAAGAGTCAATACGTCACGGGTTTACCGACTAAAACCCCACCGTCTTCGGCGCAAGAAATCGGAGGGCCCGATTTCCCCAAAGTGGAACTCAGTTTCAGTTAATCCAATTTTATTTGAACAGCTTTACTTTTATCGATTAATAAAAGTGTACCAAACGCGCCAATGAACCCGTCAAAAAATATTCTGTACGTACAATGAAAATATAAAACAGTAATTGTAGCTTTGAATAAATAAAAGCTAACTCCTACAATAAAATTAATATAACACCGAATCACGTCTCGAGCAAAACAACGAACAAAAACATGTTCCTGTAACGGTGTTTGGAAAAAAAATCAGACAAATTGTGACAGGAAGCGCGCCCAGCCGGTGGGCAGAAAAAATGCGTCGGTCGTTGACCCGCCGGCGCTCCGGCGTAGTGTGTTACCGGCCTAATTGCATCCGTTTTGAATTTTTGAAGAGAATTGTATGCACTATGCTGTTAGGTGTTGATCAGTTTATTTATATATAAGTAGTAGTACAATTTATTGATATTCTTACGTTGTTTTCCGTACCAATTCAATTTTCTAGAATCGAGGAAGATGTTTCCTATCAAAAAATGCATCTAAAATCACTGATATTGCAGATGTTATCAATTATCATCATTCAGATGGGTTCGGTATTTCAATGGTTACTTAAGAACACTTTACCTTGTAACCGTTGGGTCGCTGGTTCGATCCTCGTAACTATATAAATCAGTTCTTTTTTATTTCTATAGCTATATGGTACTGCCTAATTGCCTATACAGTTTCGAGCATTTGAATATCGAGCGTTCGAGCATTCAATTGAAGGAATATCGATATTTCGTATTTCATCTGAGTCACGAACCGTTCAAAAATAAAATCGTGAAGGTAAATATTGTGTGTTTCAGTTTCATGATCAAACCAAATATAAAATAGATTAAAAGCGCATCAAAAGTTTTGTAATAAGGCTAAGGTACATATTTTATCTACTAGCATGTGAATCTCAGTCTGTCTTCTATAAAAAAAAAACGAAAAGAAAAGAGTGTAAAGTATCCGACTAAAACTAGAAGCCGGAAGTGACTCGTATCATTTGTTCAATGTATTCTGTAGCATAAATTGAAGTTTTCTCTATTTGTATATTTTATTGAATTTTGTCGTTAAAAATGGACATATTGTCTCCATATTATGTGACACCTTGCACCTAACTGCAAATTTATATGATTTTTGATATAATATAAGTAAGGCGATAGAGTTTCTACATCAATGTAAAATCATATGAATTTGCAGTTATGAGGTGTCACATATAGATCAACAATGAATTGCGATGGTACAACAATTTAAAGAAGTATCAGGACTTATGAAGAAGTAATACAAACTTAAAATACTACAATAAATTGTAAAATATATAGTCTTTATATGCATGGTGACAGATAAAATACACGTGAAATCCATTTTCACGGGGAGTGTATTAAATAATAATTAACCCTCCCTTGACATTAGTGCGCCCGCGCACAGCTGCGACGCACACCGGTGCTTCGACTTGCGTTTCAATTTTTTTCAGACGTCCTAGAATTTAGTCAAACCTGTATTCTTTGTTTTAATATATTTTGAGTCTAATGAAAGCATCTAAAGATTATGCAAGCGATTATAGGTTAATCATTAAAATGTAAACAAAAACATAGTTTGAAGAAACTCGACTCGAGTACAGAAAAAATAGTAAAACACAGAATTAAATGAGCCCTACGTCATCTTGTCCGATATTTAAAAGGTGTACTTATGTATGTATATAATACATACATACATATTATGTATATTATATAGGTATACGTATAATACTTAGAGAGATTTTGGCTTTACTGATAGATCAAACAATTTTTATTTTAAACGTTATTAGTTAGTTTTATTATTGTTTTTTTTTTATATTATTAATAATTAATGTTAATAAAGGTCAGCAACACACCCTCAGGTGTTGCAGATAGTTATAGAGCGGCCATTACCATCAGGTAAGGTCCCTATTTTATAAAATAATATTATGGTATATTCAAAGTACCTTTTTTTTAATATCGAGAATCATCAATGATCGCTGCCAACTCCGAGGGGAGTGGACGAGCGATGCCGGACTCACGGTGCCCTGCCGGCCTAGCATGACAAGCGCGACAAAATTTTGTCTACCATTTTCTCGTGTTTTAACCGACTATCGCTTTATTTCTTTCGAGTCTAACATGACAATTACACTTAAAACTCGACTTTTGATATCAAAAATAGTTATATTTGTCGATCGAGATATCTTTTCTATCAAAATTGTCGATGTCGAGATATAATATATCGAGATATTTTACATCTTAGTTTGTCTTCTCTCGTCCGCGACATATCTCGTGGCGGTCATGCTAGCCCGGCTGGACTCCGAAGAGTCAAAGCGGACCCCGTGCCTACCGACTAAATTCCACGGTGTTCCTCTCGTCGCGGTCGTCTGAAAGTGTCGGGGACTCGGGAAACTTTCGTAGCTACCGCTTCCCCGACGACGACCTAAAACCTCATATTCAAAGTACCTAATAATATAAGTTTTGAATTTTTTTTATTGATATGCTCGTTTCTTGAAATTAACGAGACACTACGTCTTATTTAAATATTATGTAATAAGCTAATTTCATTATATCGAGGGTAATAGTCCTAAAATCCAATAAGTATGTATTAAATTTTAGTTTTAAGTAAAATTCAATTTTTAAAGTTTTGGACTTAATTATCTAAGTTATGCAAATAATATCGCCGTAGTAGTATGATGCTGTAGTTAGATATTTTTGTCCCTTGTGTACTTTTAAAATTAATTACTTAGAACTTAAAATTGCATAGTCCAAGTATTGTCAGTAGGTAACTGACAGTTACCTAGCGGCTGCTAATGTAATCCGTTCATTTATGGTTATTGTAGCCACATGTAAGCAAACGTTTATAGATCATTAATTATTTTATACTTTATTATAGACTATGCAAACATGGACTAATAATTATCCACCGTTTACGTTCAAGTGAAAATTGTATGTACATATACGTGAAATTTATAAATAATTAAAATACTTAGGAGTAAGTAGCTAGTTATTAGAGGCTAATACAACTTGGGTCATATTAAGTTCAAAATGGTGGCTCCGTGGTACCTACTACAGTAATCGAATTTCAAAGTTCCTTCTCTAGGATGAATAAAAAAGGATTTCAGCCTAGACACAAAAGGATCATTTTCTTGATTCTTAAGAAAAAAATATCAGTGTAATAGACACAAATGTGTTGTCCGAATTTAATGTAAATTTAAAAAGGGAATTTAATTCTAAAATGTAAAATTAACCATTACGAAAACTAATAAATTATTTTTTTAATTTAATAAACCTGACATTTGACGGGCTCCTTGCTGCGTTGGTAGAACAACTATGGGTCGCGAGTTTGAATGCCGGGGACGACATGTTTTACATGACACCACGTCTGGTACTACATCGAGAATTATGTTATTATGTGGCTGAGGTATCACCTACCATCAAGTTAACCTCATGCTCGTTTGTCGATATATAACATTAAAAAAATATATCTTAACAAAGAGATTTAATTTTTGATGCATACATGCATTGTAATTAGGCCGTAACATATATATTTTTTTATATCTAACCGTACTAAATGAGATTCAGAGACACGTTCGTTTAATTTTAAATATACATACCTATATTATATAGCCACTGCAGATACATATATTATGTATATTGAATTCGCTACGCGTAACGCGGGTGACCGTGTTACGTGGGCGGAGGCTAATTAACCAAACTATAGATCTCATTACATTCCATTGAATATAACTTACTTGCAATGATTTGAATGTTAGAGTGTGGAATTTGAAATGATCAATCGATTTATAATATCCGTCTAACACAAAAGCCAACAGAAATTTTAATAAATTGCGTAACAATTTCTAAGCTATGACGCCCAACTAGAAAATTTAGGATTGCCTAATCAAACGTGTCCTAGTCTACCTGTCTTCTGTTCTAGATTTTTATTTTTATTTTCATCAAAATCTAACCCATGAAAACGTTACGTACCGTGTGTTATGTACGCCGTAGTACAAAAATAGATCTGTATTAAACTTTTGTAATTATCGAAGATCTTTGACCTTTATCCACTCAATGATTCTGTCGATGTTATAAATTGAATTAGGTCCTATCACAGAACAGAAGAAGTCTATTGTAATCATATCTCAGGTAAAATTCATCCTTGTAAGAAGACCCCAATATCTTGGAAAATGATTATTCGAACAAATCAATCAAACAACGAACTAAACAGTGTTCTTTGTGAAGAGAATAATATTATATATGTACCTATATATGTGTCGTCAGTGGTTCTATATTGTTATTATTAAATGAATAGTATAGATAAGAAGTTCGTTATACTTTATAATGTAGTTTTTGAGTCATATTACTTATAACAATTGAGAACTAAAGTGGTTTTTACCATATTGAAAGTATGGGTTTGAAAATGAAATTTCTCTGGAGGTAATAAAACCAATAATCGAATACTTAAATAAAATAGATGTTTATTAATATTTTTAGAATAAATACAGTTAAGAAACAAATCAAATCAATACAATTTTAGATGATAGACATACGCTATCACGGATATTTCTCTAAGCTTTTTGAAGAAATAGGTACTATTATAATTTGTATATGTATATACATATGTAACTGATTTGATAAACATTGACGTAATATTACGTCAATGATCATACGCCATGTAAGTGCCTACAAATCGATTTTAACGACACATACAAAATATTGAATTTTCGCTTCAATGCAAAAAAAATATTGGAATGTATTGAACATAAAAAGCTTCTAAAAGACATTATTTGTCTGACAGTAAAAAACCGTATCAAAATTCAGTTGCGTGGTTAAATTCAAATTTAACTTTATTCAAATAAGCTGTTACAAGTATTTTCGAGTCGTCAATTTAAAGCTAGAAGAAGTAAGCCGAGAATAATCTCACAGATAGCGTTATTGTTTTATACTATTTAAAGATTGAGGTTTTGTAACTTTGACACGTATATAGCAAAGAAATTGAAATATGAGTCTTTGTTATTAAAAGTAGGTAACTTCAACACATATTGGCAGGAGCCCTCTTGCCACATGAGTCCTCCCCTCTTCCTTAGTTTCAGCCGCATCCGGCGCGACACCTGCGCGTGCGCCGCTCCCCAGAGTTATAGCTTTTTAATATTGTTCAACAGTTTACTGTAATGGATTGTTAAGGTTTTCAGTGTTGATATGGTAATTTGTCATGTAAATATTATTAGTTTCGGAGAGTTTAGTTCATTAGCTTTTTTCATATCATCGTTTATACATAACGACAAATAGGTGCATCATTTTAAAATAAATTAAATTATTTAAATAAAACGTCTCTGATTTAAATAAAATACTTTATACCGGATGAATACGCGATTTATTATTTATATTATATTTCCAACACCTGGGATCCAGTAATTAAAAACCTAAAACCCCAAAACAGACATACTAAAAAACAAGAGGACACCGTTAGTCAATATTGTCATAATATAGAAAACTAGCAGCGAAACCCGGCGTTGCTCGGGTTAAAATACATCGCATGTCAGAACTTTCTAGATTATTTCGGATCAATTTCATCGATTGCACACATTTTGGAACTTTCTAGATCTTTCCAGAAGCTTTTTAAAACATTCTAAATCAATTTCAACAATTGAAACCATTTTAAAATTTTCTAGATCATTTCAGAAATATTTAGAATTTTCTAGATCATTTCGGATCAATTTCATCGATTGCACACATTTTAGAAATTTCTAGATCTTTCCAGAAGCTTTTTAAAACATTCTAAATCGATTACAACAATTGAAACCATTTTAGAACTTTCTAGATCATTTCAGAATTTTCTAGATCATTTCGAATCAATTTTATCGATTGCACACATTTTTGAACTATCTAGATTTTTCCAGAAGCTTTCTAAATCGATTACAACAATTGAAACCATTTTAGAACTTTCTAGATCATTTCAGAAATTTTTAGA
Organism: Anthocharis cardamines; assembly: GCA_905404175.1. Taxonomy (NCBI): domain Eukaryota; kingdom Metazoa; phylum Arthropoda; class Insecta; order Lepidoptera; family Pieridae; genus Anthocharis; species Anthocharis cardamines. The sequence goes on along the minus strand of FR989952.1, from coordinate 10,855,188 downwards.
ATTTTCTAGATCATTTTGGGCTAATTTTATCGATTGCACACATTCTGGAACTATTTAGATCATTTCCGAGATTTTCAGAATTTTACGGAAGATTACATTAGTTAGAAAAGGACAGATATATATTATTCCACATTTTTGCCACCCACAACCACCAACTTCCACCCACCCCGACCAAACTCCCTTATGCACACCTAGAGACCAAGGGGTATTTGCCATCCCAAGGGGAAGTTGATTAAAGTAGCGTATGATAGAAAAAACCGTGGACACACGTACGAACATTTGCATTTTATATAATATATTAAGATTACAGTAAATAATAAAAAAAACTCCGTAGTAATAGATGACGTTAATATGTTAACTTTGTGATATTTCAAATCAGACAGCTGTCATCTTTCAGTCTGCCCGTGACCACGGTTGCTGAAAAGCTTTCGAAACGTCGGCATAAATAATATAAATAATGAATCGCGTTTTAATACGTTATAAAGTATTTTATTTTAATGTGTGATACTTGCCTCTCAGATTTATAATTTTTCTTACCATAATAAAATATTATAGCGCGATACAAATATGTACTCGTATGTTTATGTACCTTATCGATTATGTATGTTTATATTATAGGATGGTGATGCACCATGTAAGTCCTCTGGTGCTGGTCTTTGGGCGGCGGTAATCACTTACCATCAGGTGAGCCTGCTTCCATAAAAAATAAGCATCGGAGTTCCCGGGTTCGAATCCCGGGGACACAAGCTTACAAAATATATTTTTCGATCAGGAACAGCTATAAAATAATGAAAAATAATACATAGTTAACAGACACATAAATGAGATTGCCACATGCCCTCTGAAGGATTCAAGATTTCACTTTAATAAGATACCAAATTGTTAGCTATTTTTAAAACCTAATATGATATGATTGACATAGATTGGAATCACTGGTTTCAAAAGTCAATTAATGCGAAATCGATATGAAAGTATATTCGGCACCTATATTTGGACCAAAATCGGTAAATGAATAAAAAAGCCATTTTGAACAGCCTGCCTCGCATGACCATGAAGAGATATCTCGCGGACGAGTGAAGACAAACTAAATATCGAGATATATTTTATCTCGACATGACAACTATGACAAGATATGTCGATTGACAAGTATCTCTACTTTTGACATTAGAAGTCGAGTTTTAAGTGTGTCATGTTAGACCCGGAAGACATAAAGAGATGATCGATTAAAACACAAGAAAACGGGTCGACAAAATTTTGTTAGATGGTTGTCATGCTAGTTTGGCAAATCTCTTTTTTTAAACCAGGAATGTTATTTTACTCCCTAATGTTATTATTAAAACTAATCGATAGATTCGACACCACATTCATGAGCAAGAATCTATATAATATTGATAGGTTAATATTTCTCATTAGAATATGTGTATGTGTGTAAAAAAATATCCAATCACTTCTCCAATTTGTCCGGAAAAACAAAAACCTTTCACATTCATAATTCTTATTAGAATTCACATTTTCATACACATAGGTCGATAGTAATTTAAACTTTCATGAACTTTTATACCTAGGCTATGGCTATACAACACAAACAATCCAGTCAGAACTGCATACATTATTCAAAGGTAGATAAGTGGCAAAGCCATCCGCTCACTAGCGCCATCTATTATTCAAGCACTGGGTTGACACGTCGACGCCTGTCCCCCACCGGGAGGGCCGTCAGTTCCGTTCCCAATTATGCACACATCGGAACGACAAAGCCACTTAGCTGACCCTTAGACCTATTGCCCTTTTATTTACGTGTTTTCTGGATAGAGGTTAGGAATACTAGGTCAGTATGGATAATTGATTTTCGATGGACGGAATGGTCTTAGTTGAGGAAGGCGAGGATTTTTTTTTGTTCATAGCATATCCGGTAAATATAATACAATTAGAACATCGAATCAGAATTTCTTGTACGATGGTAGAACATCTCATCATTCTTAGTCAAAGCGTCGTCAAAACATCGGACATTGCGTCAAAACTTGAAATCAAGGACTGAATACCGGTTAATTTACTATGGGAGTTATACCGGTATAATAAAGGTTTTTGTTAATATTCTTTCGTTTTTATTCATATTTACTGAAAAAATTACTGTAGTAAGTTTAGTGTGTATTACTCTTTAAAACTCAGACAGACACGTATTTTGGAAAATAAAAAATAACCGGTTCCAGTCCTTTTTTGAAATTCCACCCTCATCACCTCAATGTCTGGCAATTAGTTTGCGCGTTTTCTAAGGCACTTTTTGCCACGCACAACCACTCTGTGGAACCACCATCCGCCGGCGATTTTTCCGAACAAATACGACTTAGGAACTTTCAAGAAACGAGCCTACTCTCAACTTTAAGGCCAACAATGCGTCCTCAAGACCTCAACTAAAGTAGTGTTGCGTACACCAGAAGTCTGGTGTACTCCGTCACTCGCAGTGGCATAAACACCACAAAATATAAAGTCCCGCTGCATACATATTCAAACTTGATACAGCAATAACCATAACATAAAAATTGTTTTAAGCTTATTAAAACACTCGACGAGTTATATCAAATAACAATTAAGTCGGAGTTATTCCTGGCCAATGCACTGTGCAACACAGAAAACCGCTTAACCCGCTGGTTTATTAATGAAAATTGAGCGACATCCGATGTAACCACGCGACTAATATAGCCCGAAACCTAGAAATCTAGGACATGATATTTCGGTAGGTGATATGGCACTTCGTTGATTAATTGCTACTTTAATTAGTTAATTGGTTTGCTCCTTGGTTACCTAGAGTTGGCAAATTTAATTGGAACATGGTTTTGAACCCAAAATGATTCGTTAAATAGCGGTAAATATAATTTGATCCTTGGTTTTCTAGACTTGGACAACTTGGCTTCGCACGGATGCAATGTAGATTACTATACACCAAAATATGTCTATTGGTGAAATAATTTTTAAAAGCGTTCGAGTAGTTTTTGAGTTAAATCGTAACCAAGAAACAAATCTTTCCTCTTTATAAAATTATTACTATAGATAATATACATACCTTTAAAACTATATAAAATACGTATATACGTTATAAATGATGGAATATCGAGTTACAAGTTAAAAATGTATCAAATCAAAAGAAAAATCATTAAAATAATCACGGTTAAAGTCGTGACTTGTAATTTTACCGTCACCATATGTTCATTCCTGAAGGAATTACATTTCTTTCATGTAGTTTTCTGATATGAAATAATAGAGTACGTAAACGGCATAATAGCCTTTTCATTTTCCTTATAAAGAACGACTGAAGTAATTTAAAATAGTAGATCTTTTTTTAAAAAACTGTTATACATAATATTGTCTTTTAAATTTATTCAATTTCAATTTCATAAACAACTTTGTGACATTTCAAAAACCAGACAACTGTCATCTTTCTGTCTGCCCGTGACCACGGTTGCTGAAAAGCATCCGTGACGTCGGAATAAATATTTTAAACAATATAAATAATAAATCGCGTTTTTATCCAGTATACAGTATTTTATTTAAACTATTATACATATTTATATTTGGAATAATACTAGTGGGTAGGATCCGACAGCAGTATCTGTGGCTTAGTAGTAAGCGCTCTACATTTAGTACCGGCGGTCCAGGTTTCAAATCCCGCAGAAACAAGGTTAAAAAAAGTTTCAGTCGGATAGCGCACAAAAGGCTGTAAATCATCAGTGAATCAGAAATGGGTCTACCCCATGCCCCACAAACTCTTGAATTTATCTTATTTTATAGAAAAGAGGTTGATTAAACTTAGTGTCTGTTTCTTCCAGGTTGCGTCAATATAAAGAAAATAGTAAAATAAACTCCTAGTAAAATATTGTGTTAACTAAGTATACCTAATATTGTCTTTTATTAACGTGAGTATCACACATTTAAATAATATACTGTATACCGGATTAAACCGCGATTTATTATTTATATTGTTTAAGTCGCGTTTTAATGCGGTATACAGACAGTATTTTACTTAAATAAGCATACCTACAATTTTTTATTTTTATGTTCCCTATAGTTCACACTACTCTTTTATTTTGACACTCTGACGTAAGTATATTTTTACAATTTTATTGTATTCTGTAAATGTTTATTTAAAATGAAATTACAAAAGTAAAAAAAAACAGTCTTAAATAATATAATACTAACAAATTTTCAGTAATAAAATAGTTAACTATATAATATACTCTATCTCCACGAACACATTGTATTTCATTGTAGATTTTGAGAATGTATTGACTACTTCGTCACGTAAACCAAAGCCTTGTGTGTATGCGTGATATTATTTGAATTCACGTGATAATAGGGTGAAGGTAGATTATGGAAGCTTGGCAATAATCGTGGCATTCAATGAGATTAAGTACATAGAGTATTGCTCTTAAACAGTCTACCTTTTGCTTCTTATTCAAATATTGTGAATGTGTTGAGTACTATCTGAAATTATTAACCTTTGACGGGCTCGTCGGCGCGTTCGGTAGTACACCTGCCGTGCGCATCGATGGGTCGTGGGTTCGAATCCCACCGGGACCACATGCTTATAATTTTCTGTAAGCATGTTTTCCCCACGTCTGGTAGCTTCGGACATTGATCGGGTGGGAGGAATATCTAAATTCCGACCGGGTAACGAACCACCGTTCATAGATGGAAAAACCGTGAAGTGCATATTGCGCGTTTCGGTTTCAGTCTATGGATTTCCGAATGCTCGAAGTAAAAATTAGGTTGACAGCGCATCATTGACTGATGTTCTGTGGCTGAAGTATCACCTACCATCAAGTGAACCTCATGCTCGTCTGTCGATATCTGACATAAAACAAACAAACACCTGCTAAAGTTTAACAGTTTTCACAATTATTATTGGTTTCTGTTTTTTAATTACCTAAGAAAAATAATTTTAAATTTATTTTCTATTGCACTACCTACACAGTACACATCTCTCCACAAAGCCAAGCCAAGCCAAGTCAATTTAAATCCATCTTGATCTATTGGCCAAGATCAACTTGGCACATAGACACATCCGAAAATCTCACTAGTGAGCTTAAGATCTAATATGAACAGTTTGCGGTGTATCTTTATTTACTACAATTTTAAGACCGTAAATTGCGTTTTAATATAAGAAAAATACAGAAATATATGGATTTCCGAATGCTACAAGTAAAAAGTAGGTCGACAGTGCATCATTGACTGATGTTCTGTGGCTGAGGTATCACCTACCATCAAGTGAACCTCATGCTCGTCTGTAGATATCTAAAGAAATACAGAGTATGTTCTTGACAGGTGCTTAGTTGAAGTAAGACAAACGATATCATATAGAATTTTAATCATTTTTCCTGTCCATCCAGTTTTAATAATAAATTCAACGCCATTTCACTATTTACTAAGTAACAGGTATAAAAACCTACTTGCAAAATACCTGGCTCGCATAAGTACGTCACACGTGCGTCATTGGTCGATAGTCTGAAAACACAAGTTGAACACAAACAGCAGGAAATTATCGACCCAAAAACATCACAATTTATCGTATAATCCTACACGATCTTTGATTATAAGATAGTCCGTAGATATGATACTTTTAGTTTTGAAAACTGCACCTGAAGATCAGTTCTATCAAAAAGAGAATAAATAGTGACACCATCCGCAGACACTAACGCTTGTCCGGATGTGATTTAATTTAAAAAATAATGCTGTTTTTAAGGTCCCGTACTCCATAACATAAACGGTAAATTTTTATTTTATTGGGAAAACCTTTACTTCAAAAGTTTGTTCGGACCCTCGATACACGAGTTCGACTCGCACATTTTTTTAAAATATAAATTAAAAACTTTATTCATTTCATTTTGTCGCCCTTTATCATAGTTATAGCGCCATATTGCTCAAAATATAGCTAGGTTAAAAATAACAATTTTAGGTTTTAATAAAGTTAATCAAATATATACTATAATAACTTGCAACAAATTTTTAAACAAAATCAATAACATAATACCATATTTTTGCTATATATTAACTATAGACCTACTTTCTGTAAATCATATTAATATACATCATTTATTTTATGTTAGATATCGATAGACGAGCATGAGACTCAATGATAGGCGAAACCTCAGCCACAGTCCACAGAATACTAGTTAACGATACGCTGTCAACCCACTTTTTACTTCGAGTATTCGGATATTCATAGACAAACCGAAACGGGCAATGTGCATTTCACGATTTATCAATCTATGAGCGATGTTTCGTTACCCGGTCGGAATTTTGATATCACTCCCGTTCAATGCCCAAAGTTACCAAGAAAGGAAGAAATGCTTACAGATCATAAACATGTCATGGGATGGATTGGAACCCGTGACCCATAGATGCGCAAGGCAGGTGTTCTACCAAACGCGCCAACGAGCCCGTCAAAATATAAACATTCACTGACGTGTAATTGACGTTAAAGCATCGTATATCCGGAGGTCCCGAAATAGTCCCAATATAGAGATAGCAATTACTCACAAGCATAGCTTAGATTAAGCCTCAGAAGTGCCCGAACAGACGGCATCTCTGTTCATTTATCTGAAAGCATGTCGGTTCAAACCGGTGTTGCTCTATAATTCATTGGCTGGCTTTCGATCTATTTTTCTGCACTGAGACAGTTTGACAGACGAGAGTGTTGGAAACCAAAGAGGTTGAGAAGCCGGTAAATGATAAGAGTAATATTTTTATTTCTATTGTATTTATCTATTATTCAATTTTCAAGAACGGATTGAACTGATTATGATATAGAAAAATGTATGTGACGGACTCGTTGGCGCGTTCGGTAGAACAGCTGCCGTGCGCATCGATGGGTGGGTTCGAATCCCACCGGGACGACATGTTAATAATTATCTGTAAGCATGTCTTCCCCATGTCTGGTAACTTCGGGCATTGAACGGGTGGGAGGAATATCGAAATTCCGACCTGGTAACGAACCACCGTTCATACAGGGAAAAACCGTGAAGTGCATATTGCGCGTTTCGATTTCAGTCTATGGACTTTCGAATGTCGACAGCGCATCACTGACTGAAATTAAAAAACACCCTTACTTCAATAGAGAAGATGGTTTGAAACTTTCCAACACCTGGGAATCCAATCCAGTAATTAAAAATCTAAAATAAAACACTAAAAAACAAGAGGACACCGTTAGTCAATATTGTCATAATATAGAAAATTACAGTAAATATCAACTCCGTAGGAATAGATGGTGTTAATATGGCAACTTTGTGACATTTAAAAAATCGATCATATTTCAGTCTGACCCGTGATCACGGTTGCTGAATCCGAAACGTCGGAATAAATAATTTAAACAATAGGAATATATTACACTATTCAAAATAGGAAATTTTACAAGATATTTGTCATCACATCTTTGTATAATTATAAACATTGAATGTACAATTTAAAAGATCATTAATCAATATTAAGTTATTTTTCAAAAAAAGAAAAATGTTGTGGCTGTTTAACAAAAATAGCGTCAATAATATAATTTTTTCATGCCACTACGTCATATACATAGGCATGTGAATTTTATCTACAATAAAATAAGGACTACATTGGATCGTAAGATGTTTAAAACTAATAATTAATAAAATAATGATTTTTTCTGAGTTGTGCGGTTATTCATGCAAAGCAGCGATATAGGTATTATGTTCATCAGACAAACCTCTTACAGATAATTGAAAGCAGAATCTAAAGTGCACCAGCTAGATCGAGTGATTAATCGAGTTAATATCGAGCGTACACTAAATCGAAACACGGATACAGCTAATTTTACACGTATATTTTAGTGTCCGATGTTTTTGGAATCAGTATATTTAGGGATTCGGTCAAGGATCAGACATCTATATTCGTTCACGAGACTATAAACGTTTGTAAAAGTATTTTGAAATGTTTTAAAATACTTCGATTGTTATCCATTGTTTTGATTTTTTTTATTGCATACTAAGCACATAAATTAGAAAAATATAAATTACATAAAAAATATAGTAAACGCATAATAGTAAGTAAAAGGACTTATTCATGTTTCCTCTGTACAAAATTTTATAAAAATTTCAGTGAATTAGCCGTGAAATTGTAACAGACGAAATAACTTGTTTAATTTGAGGTACTTTACAAGCTTTAAGCGTTGCTCAATGCTACTTATCACTAGATACACTTTAATACCAGGAAACGTACTGGAAGTCTAGAAGCTTAATCGGCTTATGTTTCTATTTGAGTACTCATATCAAGTACCTATATTCGTTTTGAATAATAAATCTCAGTATCAGATGCTTTCAAAAGGTATGCATGTGTTGTATTTAGCACCGGAAGTCGATATCGAACCTCGAGGAAACAAAATAAAAATACTTATAGATTCAGTCTAGGTATTTCACGGCTATTCCTACTAAAATCGGAGGTTCGTTATCTGAACTCTTTTTTATATCCGGTAACATATTGTTACGGAGATAGGCTGAAGAAAGTTCGAGAAACATCTTTGGACTGGTTATGGCCCCCCGAACATTCTAAACGATGTGTGACAGGGACGACATGCACATAGCAGACAGAGATAGAAGATCGAACATTCAAACGATGTGTGACAAGGACGCATACGGTGTGCGACAGAGATACTCGCATTCTGAATGGCGTGCGACGGGGACGGAATATTGTGCAAAAGAGAGAAAGGCGCGCGCGAATAGCGCGGGAGTATTCATCGCCTAGAAACCTCCAGTAAACTTTGCGTAAGCGTATAACCGCGTGTATGTTCGAGAATATTAGAGACGCAATACGAGCGGGTTATATAAGCGGGAACAATCGCAACGTTAGTCAGTTCGGAAAGCGATACCAAGCGATCAACTGCGATTTACGAGAGATTCAAGTGCGATAGTTCGAGAGCCAGTAGAGTATAAGAGTCAGTGTTTTGTGTGCGGTTTAGTGTTTTCTTTTAGTTTAATTTTTATCTAATAGAAGTGTTAATTTCAGTTTATTTTCTTAGTGTTTTAGTTTCAATTATTTCAATTTCTTTTGTTTGTTTTTGTTATAAATAAATCCTCAGTGTAGAAGAGCGGCGTTTATTTATCCCGAACCCCTATAGCTCGCAACATTTTGGTGTCAGAAGTGCGGGATAAAAATGCCAATCACTCCGAGGAACGATCAAGAGGAGTACGAGGGAAGTACAGACACGTCTTCAGGTACAACAGGCATGTCATCAGGAGGAACAGGCACGTCATCACGAGGATCTGCGACGCCTTCAGGAGTACAGACAAGGGCGCAGGTAGCACGTGACGCTGCCAGGCTTCAGAGTTTCGACGCCAGTCGTGCTATAGGCGATGATTCTTCCCACCTACTTCTTGCACTACAACAGATGATGGAAGAACAGGCACGCCGCCAGGAAGAACAGGTACGCCGCCAAGAAGAACAGGCACGACGGCAGGAAGAACAAGCATGCCGACAAGAAGAACAGAACCGACTATTACTGGAGGAACAAGCACGTCGACTGGAAGAACAGGCACGCCGCCAGGAAGAACAGAACCGTCAATTACTGCAGGAACAGACTCACCGTATCGAAGAACAAATAGCTATATTAAGAGTGCATGTTAAAGAAAAAATTGAGAATTTAGAATCAGACCTTAACAACCTATCTTGCAGAGTATCGAAACAGGAATCACAGACAGAGAACCTGGATAGCAGAGTTTCTAAACATGATAAGCAAATGCTCGTTATGGAAAAGGAAATTCAGTGCTTGAAAACTACTGGAGTAGTTACAACTGTTTCACCAACTGGCAAACTGAAGGTGCCCCCTTTCGACGGGTCTTCTTCCTGGGGAGCCTACAAGCTTCAGTTCGAGACCGTTTCAAAGGCGAACAATTGGACAGAAAAACAGGCTGTGACTGCTCTCATGTTAGGACTGCGAGACCAAGCCCTTACTGTTTTAGAGACCATGACGGGTGAGGTGACATTAGAGCGACTCATAGATGCCCTTGAGTCACGTTATGGAGACTCGCACTTAGAACACGTCTACAGGGCTCAGTTAAAGGAGAGGGTGCAGCAAGCAAACGAGAGCCTACAGCAATGGGGCCTCGAAATTGAGAAGCTAGTAAGGAAGGCATACTCATCCTCACCATGTGTGGCTGACAGCGTGTTAGTGCAAGCCTTTATAGATGGTATCAGAGACCGAGAGGTTAAGACAACTGTAGGACTTGGCCACCACAAAACCATGAAAGATGCTCTAGCGCACGCTCTGGAAGTGGAAGCAATCCGCAGAGACCCGCGAACGTATCGTATTAGGGCGGTAGCAGATAAAACTAAACCACGAGGTGGGCCTACATGTTATATCTGCGGGGAGGTAGGGCATATGAGGTTTTCATGCCCCAAGAAAGAATATCGAGGCAATATGGAACGTAGACGTCGAGAATCTCCTGCTTCTCCTGCAGCAGATGTGTCAGGAGCTGCCGCAGAAGAGCGGCAGGGAAACGAGTAGAAGCCAGGACCGCGGGGCGGGTGCTGGCCGGTAATGTGAGGAAGGCCCCAAAAGTTATGATCTCTCAGACGCAAGATGGGAATACCTTAGTCATCGATGGGGTGATTAATGGAACTAAATGTGAGCTGACCCTCGATACTGGAGCTTGACGAACGGTGATTAGATACGAACTTCTGAAACCTTTTTATAAGAGACCCTCAGGTGGCAATGTTCAGCTCCTTACAGCTACCGGCCAGTACATAACCGTTCGAGGAGAGGGTGTCGCCACCTTCAAAATTGGTGGAAAATTTTATAGACATACAGTTGTTTTTGCTGATATAGTTGATGACTGTATTATCGGTCTAGATTTCATGAAACACTATAACTGTAAAATTGATTTGGAAAGCGGAATCTTCAAATGTGGAGCACATGAAGTCTCTTTAAAAGGAGTTTCATCAAAAGGTGATTACGATCTCCAAAGATTAATTACTACGGGGGTTTCAAAGACCAGTAGTAAGCAGCAAGACCGGAATATAATTCAACCAGTTCTCGAGAGTTGTAAGGAAACTTTGTCACCGGAAAAGATGTCAAAGGCAGAAAAACTGTTGAAGGAGTTTTCTAACATCTTCGCAACTAATGATGGAGAACTAGGAAGGACTGGCATAGTTAAGCATAGAATTGAGACTGGAACGGAAACGCCGATACGTTTGCGACCACGCCGGGTACCTGTCGCGTATGAAAAGGAGGTAGACAAGATGGTGACAGAAATGGTAGACAATAATGTTATTGAACCATCATCCAGCCCTTGGTGCTCTCCAGTGGTGCTAGTGAAGAAAAAGGACGACAGTTTGAGGTTTTGTGTTGACTATCGACGCTTAAACGACATCACAAAGAAGGACAGTTACCCTCTACCAAGAATAGACGACACTTTGGATACGCTAAACGGGGCAAAATGGTTCACCACCTTAGATTTAAAAAGTGGCTACTGGCAGGTGGAAATTGACCCCAACCACAAGGAGAAGACAGCATTCTCTACAGGGAAAGGGTTATATCAATTTAAGGTAATGCCATTTGGGCTTTGCAATGCACCAGCGACTTTTGAAAGATTAATGGAAAGAGTTCTGTCAGGACTGACAGGAGAAGCCTGTTTAGTATACCTGGACGATGTGGTCATCATTGGCAGAGATTTTGATGATCATATTAGAAATCTACGACGGGTACTCACTAGATTGCGGGAGGCTAACCTGAAACTTAGTCTAAAGAAGTGCTTGTTTTTCAAAAAAGAGGTTAGTTATTTGGGTCATGTCATATCTGAAAATGGTGTTCGAACGGACCCTCAGAAGATAGTGGCTGTTAAGGATTGGCCAGTACCTAAAGATAAAACTGAAGTACGCGCCTTCTTGGGTCTATGCTCCTATTACCGAAGATTTGTAAAAAACTTTGCGGATATCGCGAAGCCATTGCATAGACTTACAGAAGAGAAAAGACGATTCACATGGGATGAAGAGTGTGAAACTGCATTTAAAGAGCTTAAGAACCGACTTTGTGAGACTCCGATCCTAGGCTACCCTGACCGAGAGTGTGAATTTGTGGTAGACACAGATGCTAGTGGTACCGGCATTGGGGGGGTACTATCGCAAGTCAAAGGCGATCATGAACAAGTGATTGCATACTTCAGTAAAGCCTTGTCAAGACCTGAACGGAACTATTGTGTCACTCGAAGGGAACTTCTAGCCGTTGTGAAGACACTGCAACACTTTAGTAAATACCTGCTCGGACGTAAGTTCCGTCTTAGAACTGATCACGCTGCACTGAAGTGGCTACTGCAGTTTAAGAATCCGGAAGGACAGGTGGCACGATGGATTGAACAACTGCAAGAGTACAATTTTACTACGGAGCATCGTAAGGGAAGAGCTCATGGCAACGCAGATGCCTTATCTAGAAGGCCATGTGATGTCGACTGCAAATATTGTACGAGGCACGAGGGGAGAGAGCTTGCTCACGTGAGGATACTTAGGACAGACACCATAAGCCCAGACTGGTGTGGGGAGTTGGTTATGGAAGCACAACATCAGGACAGCGACATTAAACCGATTTTGGATTGGATGAAATCTTCTGATGTCAAGCCACGGTGGAATGAAATTGCTTCTACAAGCACCATAACCAAAAGCTATTGGGCTCAATGGGATAGCTTAATGCTGCACAACGGTGTGTTGTGTCGCAAATGGGAAAACGCCCGCGGCGATGCATCTCACTTGCAGTTAGTTGTACCTAGATCCAAGATTCGTGACATATTGGAAATGTTTCATGATGGTTCGTCTGGCGGACACTTAGGAGTTAAAAGAACTCTAATGAAAATCAAAGAAAGGTTCTATTGGATACACTGCCGCGAAGATGTTGAAGATTGGATTCGGAAATGCAAAGTTTGTGCCGCTGTTAAAGGCCCACAGACTAGAACTAGAGCCGGAATGAAACAGTACAACATTGGCGCCCCATGGGAAAGAATAGCGGTTGATATAGCTGGACCTTTTCCGTTATCAGAGAAGGGAAATAAGTACATCATGGTAGTAATGGACTATTTTACTAAATGGCCTGAGGTATTCGCGATTCCTAATCAAGAGGCAGCTACAGTAGCAGAGGTACTAGTGGAGGAAGTGTTCTGTAGATTCGGGGTACCTTTGGAAATACACAGTGACCAAGGAAGAAATTTTGAGTCACAACTTTTCCAAGAAATGTGTCGAATAATGGGAATTCATAAAACTAGGACGACGCCGTACCACCCACAATCAGATGGTATGGTTGAAAGATTTAATCAAACCTTAGAGAGACACCTAGCAAAGTTAGTAGATAGCCATCAAAAAGACTGGGACAAGTACATTCCATTATTCCTTTTGTCATACCGATCTGCAGTTCATGAAAGCTCGAATGTAACACCTGCCTTAGCCATATTCGGTAGACAGCTCAGATTACCAGCGGATATCATCACAGGACGACCACCAGATTCACCAGAGAGTATCATAGATTATGCAGCAGACTTACGTAATAAATTGCATGAGATCCATGAACATGTTAGAGTATCAGAAAGTAAAATGAGTGAGAATTCAAAAATTCGATATGACAGGAAAATTCATCACTTAGAATTTCAAGAAGGTTCACTTGTCTGGCTCCATAATCCAGTGAAACGTAAAGGAAAGTCTCCAAAACTTCAAGCTGATTGGGACGGCCCATACACAATTATTACAAAGATTAATGACGTCACTTATCGCATAAAGAAGATGGGTAGTACAAGGAGCGCGCCAAAAATTGTTCATGTAAATCGTTTGGCACCCTACAAAGGATCTAATGATGCTCGGGACGAGCATGTCTAAGGAGGGGGTAGTGTTACGGAGATAGGCTGAAGAAAGTTCGAGAAACATCTTTGGACTGGTTATGGCCCCCCGAACATTCTAAACGATGTGTGACAGGGACGACATGCACATAGCAGACAGAGATAGAAGATCGAACATTCAAACGATGTGTGACAAGGACGCATACGGTGTGCGACAGAGATACTCGCATTCTGAATGGCGTGCGACGGGGACGGAATATTGTGCAAAAGAGAGAAAGGCGCGCGCGAATAGCGCGGGAGTATTCATCGCCTAGAAACCTCCAGTAAACTTTGCGTAAGCGTATAACCGCGTGTATGTTCGAGAATATTAGAGACGCAATACGAGCGGGTTATATAAGCGGGAACAATCGCAACGTTAGTCAGTTCGGAAAGCGATACCAAGCGATCAACTGCGATTTACGAGAGATTCAAGTGCGATAGTTCGAGAGCCAGTAGAGTATAAGAGTCAGTGTTTTGTGTGCGGTTTAGTGTTTTCTTTTAGTTTAATTTTTATCTAATAGAAGTGTTAATTTCAGTTTATTTTCTTAGTGTTTTAGTTTCAATTATTTCAATTTCTTTTGTTTGTTTTTGTTATAAATAAATCCTCAGTGTAGAAGAGCGGCGTTTATTTATCCCGAACCCCTATAGCTCGCAACAATATTATCGACCAATTAAGGTCCGATAACTACCGGCCTCGTTTAAAAATAGATGCAAAAACAGTACGCTTAAGGAACTTACAAAATATTATAAATGCCACCAAATTATTTCCAAACCTGATTAAACTGGTAGAATGAATATCGATATTTCGATCGAGTAGACGCACATAGATAGAATAATCTTGAACATTTTTCACAAGTTTCGGTCTATGCATTCTCAATTGAAGTAAAATGTTATATGTAAACAACGCATCATTGACCATCAAGTTCGTCTGTCGATGTTTCACATAAGAAAAATGAGCACATGGGATAATTTGGTATCCCGATTAAATACCACCATTAAGGGCATCGAAAGTCACGACCAAAACCAAGTTAATAATGAAAAATAATTATCTATAATATTATATACAATAATTATCTTTAATCCCACTGAATTTTTATTCACTTATAAAAGGCAAGTTATCTTTAAAAAAGTCAAAAGAAATTGTATGCATGCAATGTACGCACTCCTCCGAAACGGCTCGACCGACTTTTATGATTTTTTTATGTATATTTGTTAGGTATGAGAATAATTCTTAAAGTATATTTCACACTGATAGGTGATTAGGGTGTCCCAATCCAGATTTTTTTTCTAATTTTTTGACAAATATTTGATTTGTTCTCATTTTCTTCATTATATAGCCGTGCGAAGCCGGAGCGGCCAACAAGTTATCCAATATAAATTTTAACTCAATTTGTCATTGACCCATTAGATCCTTAAAAGGCACAAATTTAAAACATTATTTTGTAAATAATGTAAAAAAATAAACCTAAAATATCAAAAACCTTTACTTGAAAATCTGACACTTAACTTTTTTACGCGCTTTAATTGTAAGCTATTTTTGGAATTTTTATCATAAGGTTAGGCGGTATGGCCGAAAGACAGACTGCCTTGGGGCAAATTAAAAAAAAAAACATTTCGGACATATTATAATAATTTATTAATTGTTTATAATTAGTGTAATTGGAACCAAATAATATTATGCAAATAAATCTTTTTTTACAATAAGATATGTATAATTTATAGAGAATGTTATATTTTATACCAACTTAAAATATACTGGAGGTATACAATATATACCTACAAAATAATAAACGTATGTTTGTTACAGTGCGCTAATCTCAGGAACTACTGGTTCGAATTGAAAAATTATTTTTGTGTTGGATAGTCCAATTATCGAGGAAGGCTTTAGGCTATATAACATCACGCTGCGACCAATCAAGCATCAGTGAAAAATGTTGCAAAAACGGGGAAAATTAGCCATATTTGAGGGCTTACGTTGCGTTCGCTGGGTAAACGGTTCAAGTTACCCATTTTTTTTTGTGTTTAGTACATCTGATACATTGCACCCGTGCGAAGCCGGGGCGGATTGCTAGTATAATATTACTAACTTGCGATCTGCCCGGCTTCGCACGGCAATTTTTTTTTTTTTATTATTTAAAAAATTATTGTCTGTGCCACTGGCAATAAACTCACCGCCACTCTTTTAAATCGCCAAGTTTTTTGTTTTACAAAATTTTTGTATAGAGCTGCAACCATAACACCATGTTCCACATGACATCTTTAAGTAATTAACTATAATAATAAAAAAATATATAAATGAAAAAATAAAATAAAAACAAATATTTGTCCTCTATCAGCAGATATATATACATAGGCGAGGAGAAAATTATTTACGCTAATGTCTACCGTTCACATACTGGAGATCAAGACACGACTGACTTATTTCAGTACCTGAGCAGAGCTGCTGATTCAGTACAACAGGCGTACCCTTCTGCTCAACTGGTTCTCCTAGGGGACTTTAATGCATGTCACCAAGACTGGCTGTTTCCCTATTTAAGAACAGATCATGCTGGTAAAGAGACATATAACTTTGCATTATCCCAAAATCTTACCCAGCTTGTTGAACAAGCCACAAGAGTACCGGACGTTGATGGCCATACAGCAAACTGTCTGGACCTGTTGTTGACGAATGACCCAGACAGATATAAGATCCATGTCTCGTCCCCTTTGGGAACTTCTGACCACTGTTTGGTACAGTCTGTAGCTACTTATTCTCCCTTTGATACCTGTGAAAAAAGCACCAGGCGGATATGGCGTTACCAGTCGGCAGACTGGGATGAGATGCGTCACTTTTTTGCATCCTATCCTTGGCGACAATTATGCTTTTCTTCCAGTGATCCATCGAGCTGTGCTGATGCCATAACAGATGTTATACACCGGGCAATGGAATACTTCATACCATTCTCCGATGTGTCATCTGGTGGTAAGCCGGACCCTTGGTACAATGCGGAGTGTAGGCGAGCTATCGCTGAAAAACACTCTACTTATTTAGCCTGGGCTGACGCTCGAGCACGCAAAGCTCCGGACGTTCGAGAAAAGAAGAAAAGCTTCAATAGAGCTTCCAAGGCCCACAAAAAGATGCTACAAAAGACTCGATTTCATCGCATAAGGTGAATTGGGAACAAGCTTCTGACATATCCATCTGGAAGTAAAGCATTTTGGTCCCTGGCTAAAGCGATAGAATCTAACTTCTGCAGATCTTCTATACCTCCGCTCCTGAAACCTGATGGTTCACTAGCTCACACAGCAAAAGAGAAAGCCGATCTGTTTGCAACTTTCTTTGCAGCCAACTCACGTCTTGATGATAAAAACTCTCAACCACCTGCCATACTTCACCGTGGTGTCCTCATGACAGAGATTCGGATCACCCAGAGAGAAGTACTTAAAACGCTAAGAAATCTTGACGTGCATAAAGCCAGTGGACCTGATGGAATTCCAGCACTGGTACTGAAAAAATGTGCCCCTGAACTTTCGCCGATTCTAACACGCTTGTTTCGCTTTTCTCTTCACACTGAAATAGTTCCTAAGTCATGGAAGCATGCAAACGTTCAACCAGTACCCAAAAAAGGTTCCCGTGCCGATCCTAGCAACTATAGACCGATATCAATCACCTCCATGCTCTGTAAGACCATGGAGCGTGTATTGAATAATCGACTCCTGAAACATCTAGAAGGTAACGATCTCCTCAGTGATCACCAGTATGGCTTTCGTCGTAATAGATCCACTGGGGACCTATTAGCACACCTTACACACTTTTTTGGAGAGGCTATCGAAGGTCGCGGTGAAGCACTAGCTGTTTCTCTCGACATTTCGAAGGCATTTGATAGGGTCTGGCACGACAGCCTAAAAAGCAAGCTACCGGCTTACGGAATCTGTCCAAAGCTATGCAACTGGATCACAGACTTCCTCAACCAAAGATCAATTCGCGTTCTTGTGGATGGATGCGCATCTGAACCGGAAACTATAACAGCAGGAGTTCCTCAGGGGTCTGTTCTGTCAGCAACCTTATTCCTTCTGCATATAAATGATCTTTTGGGTCCCGGTATCTATGGGTATGCAGACGATAGTACGGTTGTTGACAGATACGTAGCCGAAGCACGAGCGAGCAAAGATCAAATTCAGTGTGAAAGAGAAGCATTGGTAGAACGGGTAAATTTAACCTTGAAAGCAGTGTCCGACTGGGGCGACTCTAATCTGGTTAAGTTTAATACCAACAAAACACAGGCGTGCCTATTTAGTGCGAAGCGCAGTCCGTTCAGCTTGACTCCTACTTTCAATCACCAGTCTATAGAAATTTCGGGCAGACTCGAACTGCTAGGTCTCACACTATGCTCTGACCTTAATTTTAAAACATTTCTTGAATCCAAGGCAAGTGTTGCTTCAAAAAAACTTGGCATACTGTCCAAGGTCAGACGGTACTTCACACCGGAACAGCTTCTTAACTTATACCAAGCGCAAGTTCGATCATGTGTGGAGTACTGTTCTCACTTGTGGGCAGGTGCGGCACAATATCAGCTCGCTGCCTTGAATTCAGTGGAAAACCGAGCAAAGAGGGTAATTGGTGATGAGCATCTTGTGAAAACTAAGTTGAGCAGCCTGGTACACCGTCGTAGGGTTGCTAGTCTCGCGGTTTTCTATAGAATTTATCACGGAGAGTGCGCTGATGAACTTTTTGACCTTGTACCATCATCACCGTTCCACCATCGGTCGACAAGACGCCGGGAAGACCTCCATCCTTACGTTATTGACATCCCCAAAATCCGCACAAAACGATTCTCTTCGTCTTTCTTAATGCGAACAAGTAAGGATTGGAACTCTCTTCCGGCCTCTGTCTTCCCTACAAGGTATGATCTGAATACATTCAAGAGGAAAGTGAATAGGCTCTTATTAGATCAGCGTGCTCCATCGTAGACCACGTTATCACTTAACATCAGGTGAAACAGTGGTCAAACGCTGATCTAATTCTTAAGTTAAAAAAAAAAAAAAAAAAAAAAAAAAAAAATATACATATATTTTCGTTAAAGTATATCTCTGTGCAGAATATCATCATGATCAGTATAGCCACGAAAAACCTAAAAGTTTTTTTTTTATTATTTGAATGTCTACTCGAAATTACACAAAACTAGTTTTTTTATCAGACGAAGGTCTGTGTATAGAAAGTGTAATCGATATTCGATAATGACATTCAGACACTTTACCTGTTATGCTCTTTCGAACGGTTTATAAGGTAAAGGTTTTAAATTAAACCTTATTGATAACATTGTATTAATTTGGATTTAATTAAATTTTTGAAATTCGATATAACAAAAAATATATTTATTTAAGCTACTACTTACTGCAATAATAATAATTGTATTAAGGTAAATTCTCGAGTCCACTAGTGGGGCATGGGGCAGACCTATTTTTGTATCTATTTCACTGATCATTGTTTCTCAGGAAGAGTCATTTCTATACCTGTTTCACTTTTTGATGTTATATATCGACAGACGAGCATGAGATTGCTTTTGAATTGATGCGCTGTCGACCTACTTATTACTTCGAGCATTCGGAAATCCATGGACTAAAACCGAAACGCGCAATATGTACTTCACGATTTGAAGACGGTTTTTCCATTTGTGAACGGTGGTTCGTTACTCGGTCGGAATTTCGATATTACTCCTACCTGTACAGTGCCTGAAGTTACCGGACGTGGGAAAGACATGCTTATACAAAATTATAAACATATAGTCCCGGTGGGATTCGAACCCACGACCCATCGATTCGCACGGCAGGTGTTCTACCGAACGCGCCAACCAGCCCGTCGAGCGTCGTCGTCATTCACTTATCAGCCAATTTTTTTTCTCTTGTTTCTCATGGATTCAAACCCAAGAGCTCCAGTGCTAAACACGTCGCACTTACCTCTTATCCACGGGGGCGGTCAATTGTGAATTAAGTCAGAAGAAAAACGCTGTTAACCATCAAAATTCTATCTAGAGTTGAATATACTCGTATTATAAAGGTTTCAAATTAGGCGTGAGATTTCTAGTAATACTTTGGAGCCGGCAATCTCCCTGACTTAGAACATTTAAAGCATAATTTACGACTTGAATTATTATTTGTTTACATTCTTACTTTCTAAAGATCAAAACTTTAGTTTGAAGACTTTAAAAGCTCATAAACTAACTTCAGTGTCAAATCGTAAAATTTCACTCTCATTAACAGCTCGTAAGGAAACAATATTCTATGTTTAGTAAAAAACTTTTTAGTTTTGAGCTGAGCGATCTAACTGAGCTGTATCTATCTATCTAATTAATTATTAATTATATAGATATACATTTTATTTGTCACCTTAAACCCATAAAACACACAATTTAAGAGTTATGTAAACAAAAATTTCATATTAAATAAGAACAAAAGTGATGTCCTCATTTACTTAAAGCGTCTATCGTTACATATGTATTATTGAAAAAAAACCAATAGAGAATTCAATAGGGAAGATGGTTTAACTTTCCGACACCTCGCATCAAATAATTAAAAATCTAAAACTCATATATACTGAAAGATAAGAGGGCACTGTTAGCCAATATTGCCATAATATAGAATATTACAACAACTTAATTTTGTAAAAATTCAAATCAGACAACTGTCACCTTTCAGTTTGCCCGTGACCACGGTTGCTAAAGAGCATTCGAAACGTCGGTATAAATAATATAATTAATAAATCGCGATACAATTGATACATGTTATATTATTTTAATTGATTAGTATTTAAACAGTATGTACTTTTTCTTCTTATTAACACTAAACCTACCAGAGCGGTCAAATGACCGTTGCTTTTGATACTTTAATATTTTTCTTGAAGTTACTGCACTACTTTTTCTATAATATAGGTATAGCTATAATGAACACCTGAATTTTTTTTTTATTAAATTCTCGAAAGCGGTCATTTGATAAGCGGTAGGTTTTGTGTTATATTAATGGCAACTTCCATCAAAGAGATACTTGATAAATTTATATCAGCATACGTACCTACCTATACTATTGTAACTTGACGTACGAACCAAGATGGAACGCTAAGTATACTCCTTGTTTAGTTTAGTTCCAGACCTTTACTCTCCGTGGCTCAGTGGTAATCGTGATTCGTATAACACCAGAGGTCCTGGTTTAGAGACCCGGCAAAATTTTTTTTCAGTCGGGTAGAAGATAGTAAGCTAATCATCTACTTGCTTGAAAAATAAAGTGACCAATGAAACAGACACTGAAATGAGTCTGCTCCATGCCCCACTAGGAAACTCGCCAATTAGGTTGTTTTAGTTCCAGAAATTCTTAAGTTAGAGATGGATACTTTTGTTGTCTGTCTATTTTGTGTCACAACACCATACCAGTGGTTTTTATATTGCAATTTAGAAATCGCTTTTAAAATACATAGTCTTTGATCCATTACCAATAAATATTATTATACTATCTATAATACATATGTATCTGTATATTTGTCACGATTACTTCAAATGATACTAAATGATGTTCTTTTGGAAGAAGAAATCAACTTACACAATTGCTTATGAGGAAAAAAACAATTTATATATTTGAACATAAAAAAGTATATTTTCTATAGCGAAACATGGGGAGAGAGATATGTAAAACTGACTCACTGATCATTTTTTATTTCCTGTTTCTTATAAGTACGGTTTGCAGCTTCCGTTAATGGATTTTAGAACAAACAAATACAAGCGGTGACTCAATTACAAGTTGATGCTGTGATGAGTCAATTATAATAATTCAAAATCCTAAGAAATATTACTCAGATCTCAATCATTAAGTAGGTATATGCTGGTGCATTTGGCTGAAATCACTTTGCACACGTGCTGTTGATATTTTTTAAACGTTGCCCTTCATACAATAGTTTAATATGGATATGCTTTTTTCTAAATAAAATAAAATTATACGTTTTAACACGTGGGTAAATTGTTTTTGTTGGTTTGCCCTTCTTAGAGGCAAATTGCTAGACGATTAAATCTTAGTAGTGAATATACCCTCATGGTTTCCAACATAACAAAATCACTAATCAATATCAAAAGCATTCTGATGACCGTCTCATTCTTCTGCGAAAGTATAAATGCCGCAATCAGAAATGTCAATTCATTTTGGAATCCAAGAATTATTATTATCAAATATTATGGTCACTGTTTAATGAATATCATTCTTTAGAAAGAAGTAGGATAGGTACAAATAATAATAAGCACTGAATGGTATACCTAAATTCGCAAAAAAAGAAACAAACAAAATGTATGTTTTAAAACAACTTATACAGCTTTTTGTATGATTTGATCAAAATTAATAATGTCGTAAACATTTTTTTTTTTAATTGTTTGATTGCTTATCCATGCTTATCATAAAATCTTTCAAAAAAAATATACTTAAAACGAATTAAAACGCGCTTTATTATTTACATTAATTACGCCCTTTCGGATGCTTTTCAGCAACCGTGGTCGCGGCACACGATTTTAATCCGTTATAAAGTATTTTATTTAAATGTGTGATACTCGCGTTAATAAAAGACAATATTATTAAATATTTTGGTAATATCCACACTAAGCTAGCAGCGGTCGGTGCCCGTGCCGCAGTGGCTGCAGGCCATGTGGCACGCATCCTGCCGTACCTTGTTCAGGTTACGAGTGACGTACCACGTGTTCTTTAGCTGTTTTACGTACAATACAATGTATTTTAGTAATTATTTTACCGATTATTATTATTTGACGGGTTCGACGACGACGGGACCTTTAACCGGAAAATTTGATGCCATCAAAAACATAATTTGTAAAAAAAACAGGGTCTTGCAACTCAGTTCTTCTATCGTAAAAAGTTGTGAGATCCATATAATACCAAGTCGGTCAATTTATTCAGTCTCTACTTAAGATCCTTGTGTCTTAAGTTATTGCGTAATTAGCTAACCTATCAACATCTTATAGTGACCATATCAATATCAATATTAAAAATCTTTGATGTTTTAAATAAATAGATTGAAATGAATTTGAATTTGAAATATACCGAGTTTAAACAATGCCAATTCAGGCTTATAGTTTTATCCACAACGAAGTTATAGGGGTTCGAAAATGGCCCGAACTACTTCGAGAAAAGAATAGTACGGCCGTGTCGCTTGTTGCTCGACTTGGCGGGGGCCCTCAGATTTCCGCTTGATCTGACAAGTTTTATGATTTTTATAAACAACCTTTTACAGAAAATCAGTTAATATTAATAATTCCTCCGAAATTAGATATAAAGAAAAATAAGCCTAAATTGAAGATTTCAATCTAAAGTATATCAAATATATCGAACAACTACAGCTGATATTTTTACATAAAACTATGTACTTTCATTGAAAACTACTTTGTATTTAAATACTATAACGGATACTAGGTACTTATTATTTATATTATATATCCCGAGTTATCCCGAATGTCGGGATACATAAATCGCGTTTTAATCCTTTATAAAGTATTTTACTTTAATGTGTGATACTCGCGTTAATAATAGTCAATTGTTTTGTATTTTTATTTGAAACTAGTGACCCGCCCCGGCTTCGCACGGGTCTAGATTTTTTGACAAAAAAAAGCAGGGGTTGGTAATAGAAGAGTCAAAATGTAGGGTTGTATGTATTTTAAACAATTTGTAACAAAAAAATTCGTTCAAAAATAAAAATAAAATATTTTAAGGGTGAACAATCCTTATCACTTAGGGGTATGAAAAATAGATAGTAGCTGATACTCAGACCTACTGAATACGTATATAAAATTTGTTAAAAATCGGTAAAGCCGTTTCGGAGGAGTACGGTAACTAAGATTGCGATGGCTCCTACGTAAAGGGGCGAAACTGCCGCTTAAGCCTTTTTCCAATTATTAGTGCATTGAGTTCCTTGTATCCGATTCTATGACATTCACAAATAAATTTTTTATTTTTTTTACTAGATGCAAAATAAAATTTTAGGCACATAGGCGTATGTACACAAATCGGTAGCGTATAAAAACCGATCAAACGTTTGGTTGATTTACGACGTCGTGTGAGCGCGTCGGGGGCGCGGTGAGAGGGCGAATGTACCGTTTCAGTCCTTTTACTCAGTATCCGAAAACCTCGTATAAAGGCGAAAATTCACATTTGCCTTTTTACGTGATTCGGTTTTTAGTAAATCGTATTCGCCTGTTTTGTAGACATGTCATATTTTGTACTTAATGAAAACTAATTAAGATTTTTTTTATAAAATTACGGATAGAACTATATATTTGTATACTATGACAGTTCCTTTATTAGTTAATTATTACTATTGACTTAATAACCTCCGATGGCGTAAGTGAAGGCAGGCTGTTTGTATGGAAATTACCCTTGTAAATGGGCTGAAAGTCATTTTAGCCTTTTTACGTTGAACAATAAAACTGAAATCGTAAGAAACCAACAAAGTAAAAAGACGAATGTGCAAAATCTCGAAATATATAAAAAATATATAAAATTTATGTACATATGTATAAAAACCACTATACGTTAACACTAACTGCTAAATTACATAAAAATCGAATCAGTAGTTTAAAAGATATGACCCAAAATATAGTTCTGGCAACTTCAAACCGCTCTCCTGTAAAATTCACTTTTTTCACTTAGGCCTGTATACGTAGGAGCCATCGAATTTGTGACATGGAAATTTTATATATTAAAAAAGTGCCAAGTAATCGAATTTGAAATTTAAATACTTTTAATAAAGTTTAAAGAAAATTATTATTTTGTATATTACATATCTTTTTTATACTATCATAGTTAATATTTATCCAAAGTTGGTTAACTTAACCCCCTGTTTACGTCGAACACAGCTGCACGGCTACGCTAAATTAAACTCGTCTTGCAAATCTGCACTTTTGCACTTTTAATAGCTTTTCTTGCGCTTTATAGCCTAAATGGTGTTTTAAAATAAACATTTATATGGGGGCTATTAAAATTGTTTATATTTTGGACTTTATGCTTACGAGTACAGCTGTAGAAATCGTAAGTACTATTCGAATTTTGAATATCAAAATGTTGTTAATATTTACGTCTGTTTATTTTTATGTTAGATATCGACAGACGAGCATGAGATTCACGTATACCTCAGCCACAGAACATCAGTCAATGATGTGTTGTCAACCTACTTTTTACTTCGAGTAGTCGCAAATAAAAGATAAGAATTAAAGGCCGGCAACGCACCTGCAAGCCCTCTGGTGTTGCGGATGTATATGGGTGGCGGTGATCACTTACCATCACGTGAGCCGTCTGCCCGTTTGCCCCCTATACTATAAAAAAATATCCATAGACTGAAACCGAACCGCGCAATATGCATTTCACCGTGTTTCCATTTATGAACGGTGGTTCGTTACCCTATCGGAATTTCGATATTCCTCCCACCCGTTAAATGCCCGAAGTGACCAGACGTGGGGAAAATTATAAACATGTCGACCCGGTGCGATTCGAACCCACGACCCATCGATGCGCACAGCAGGTGTTCTACCGAACGCGCCAACGAGCCCGGAATGCCTTCAGAACTAAATAAATAGGCTAAAGAAATGACTTCAATATCTTTGAGTACTTGTATGTTGGTCCGCAGTGTGATGTCAAGTTTGCCTGCATTTACGCATTCTGACCTTGCACTAGGGAAACATACCCTCAGTGCCGCATTAGTTTCGCCAATGATAAACAAGAAGTCAAGGTTAATTTAACCTGCAATTTTCTAGAGCATGTGACTGGCGCGTATTGTATATAGTATAATCCGATTCGCGGTAGGACTGAAGTAACTTGGAATGATGGATTTTAATAATATGTCAATGAAAAAGGCTTTAAAGTCACATTCATGTGTATTCAATTATTTTAAATATTTATCTAGGACCTCTATGACTACTATCTATTTAATATCTAATAAAAACTGAATATTATTTATTAAAATATAAATGGATATGAATGAATTAAAATGTAATTTATGTATTATACGTATAATACACGGTACACTTGTTAACTTTTAGTGTGATCAAAGCTTTATTCAGATTCAGGCGTAGATAATGTTTTACACGCGCGCTACAATTTGACAAAAAAGACATATCATTTTATCAAGCAATCGTATCTTTCTGTCTTTCCATTCCAGTTTGAGCTGTTTTTAATATAATAAGTAAGGAAATTTACTAAACTGTGTGATTTTAAAAATAACAGTGTCCATTCACATCTGCACGTCACGGATTCGACGGTAAAAGTGAAAACTTACGAATTGGCAAGAACTTAAAACATGACGTTGTGAAAGTGCTTATAAATTAAAGTTCACTTAAATAAAGCTATATTTGACCTTGAAATAAACGGGCAGAACAGGTTAAATCTCATTCCATATGATATAACACTTCTGGAAGAGTGGGAATTTCAACAGATGTATCGATCCCTCCTACGTAAATTATGGTAACCAACAAAACTAGTTTTCTACTACGTTACGTTTTTTAAAATATACTGTCCATTTTCATCTAGTTTTTATAATGATATAACCTTAACGTCTTCTAAGTAACTTAAAAAAAAAAAATATGTTTGATTTTTTTTATTGAAAACACAGAAAGTAAAATGAATTTAAAGTAACATAGTGTTTACGTTTTTTGGTTATACTAACTTAAAAAACGTAAACACTATGTTTTTTACCATAACTTACGTGATAGCCATCGATCACCCAGGAAATAGGTTTTATCATATAGAGCGGCCCTCAAAAGCTACTGTCCTAAGAGAAAGACGAGATTCTCAAATGCCTCTGAAGGTATGTTGTCCCAAGCAATTGCCTTTTACTTACGATTAATGCCGTCAGTGTTAGCCTTCTGAACTTTCATGCATCGTGTTACACGCAACTTTACACACTAAATGCTAATTAATTTTAAAATACCTTTTCAACTTTAACCCACATTTCTTTGTTCTATTTATAAGAGTGTGTTGTTGACGTGAATTATAGTTTGATTCATTCCCATATTTCAAGGTTTTAATTATTGTTCGTGGAAATTTTCTAAAACGATAAGAACAAAACAGTAAAAAAATATATATTTTATTAAGGTTATTTGTATTTTATTCGCTAACGTTTAGATAAATATAATCAATATATTATAAAGTAAGATAGTAATAGAAAAAAGAAACGTTTCAGGGTTACAACTTACAATATTATATCGATAAATATTTTAATAAATCTGTTACCGTCTCTTTTTAATGAAATTTTGTTAAAGTAAGTTGACGTTAACTATTAATAGTTGACATTAATTAAGAATAATGAGAGTTCATTTTCGTTTTAAAAATTTGCTTTACATATTGTTTTTAATAAGGAACAAGCTAAATGGCTCATTTCACTTCGGTAATAATATTATTAATTACACGTGCGTAGTATATCGTGTAATATTTTATTTACAATTTTATATGTAACCCTTTCAATATAAATATTCGAATGCCGTGACATTATTATTCACGGCATCGAGGCAGGCAATTAAAAAAAACATTTGACAAGATTATAAATTATTTATTACAATTTTATTTTAATTTGATTAGGCACGTACACAATAATATGTATGAATATTTAAACACCTCCGATTTAAGTAAATTACTGATTAAATGATGAGTACCTTGGTGCTTAGAACTTACTGACAATGTGCTTAACATAATTGTTTTAAGAGAATTACTTAAGTCAGTTTAAGCGGTCAATAAAATAACTATTTTCACATTTTTCAGATTTTCATCAAAAATCTGACAATGTGTTTTTTAAATTGTATGAATACAAAACTTATATCATAGCTATGTATGAATAAGTTTATAACATAATTTCCGATACATCCAAGTTATTAACAATAGATAACAAAGCTACTACGACAAATGTATACCCAATGATAGTCGAAGCGGAGTTTGAACCATCATCTTCACCTTCCGTATTATCTTCACTATCTGAATTATCTCCATTTTCTGTATCAGTACCATTATTTTTATTCTCGTTCTCTGCTATTTGAACATTTTCATCTCCCATATCTCTGTCAAATATGTGCCATCTACTTACAGCATCGAGGAAGTAATTATTATAAATATCTTGCCAAAATGCCATAGTTGCTGGATGGGGATCTTCCAGTTGAATATCCAAAGAACCACCTTCGTTTCTGTTAACTTCAGCATCATTAAGAAACCTTAGATAGTATGTGTTATTTACAGTAACAGGTCGCCAATCAGTACTCGAAGTGTCACTTGATGGTGTTCTGTAATTAAAAAAAAATAAAACTTAAAATAATTAATAACATGAAATAAAAACAAAATACTTTAAAATTTACAATTCCGTACTGTATATCAAATATTACATAATACCTACCCAGACTTTGCAAAGTTTGTCCATCGTTCTATAAGAATATCACAGATAGCAAGATCATTTTCTGCAACTGTTGTATCATTAGAATGTTCATGGAATAGGTATGCTAATTCCTCACCGTGGCTTGCTTCATCAATATTCAGAGGACCTTCTAACACTGATCCTAGAGAACCTTTATATGAAAACTGATACAGATAAACTGGGGTAGTACTTGATGAAACGCGCATTTGACATTCTTTTATGGCTGACACCAGCATAATTGTATCTCCTTGGTATGATATATAATTATTCAGACATTCCATATCAATTGAATTGTTACCGAAATAAAATGATACTATTTGCCCTGCAATTTCTTGCTTTTCTTCGTCGGATTCAAAACCTAAGTCCGATTGTAAGAAATCTATAAACGATTCTTGCATTTTGTCTAACCAATTGCCATTTATAGCTTTTTCCATTCTAACAGTGCCTTCTCTGTCCACAAAACCAGTCATAAATGGAATATCCAATTGTTCTCCAGCATTCAAAATCTGATAAGGGGATTTTAATAAAAACGGCTCAATATCTTCTGAGATTTCTCTTTCTATGCATGGTGCAAATGCCAACGAATTATCCGTTAATTCTAATTCATTAATAATTGCCATTAACGGAGCAACGCTCACACGAGTAAATATATTCGATAAATCATCCAGATCTATAATATCATGACCAAGAGCTTCAGCAATATTAATTGCATACTTTAAATTATTTTTTGTTACTGCCCAAGGTGCCGTTGCTGTACCACTTTGTGAAATTGCTTTATGAAAAAGTCCTTTCGACATATTTGAATATGTTAAGAGGTCTACCGCTGAAGCGCCACTACCGTGACCAAATACCGTAACGTTGTCCGGGTCTCCTCCAAAAGCAGCAATGTTCTGTTGTATCCACTGCAATGCTGCAATTATGTCTTTAAGACCGGCATTTCCTGGAGCAGTTGGAGTTCCCAAGCATAAGAATCCAAAAATAGATTCTCTAAAATTTGGAGTTACAATAACTACATCTTTTTCTATAAAGTTTTCAAATGATAATTCCAGTTCTCCATCTCTATCAAACTCGCTTCCTTTAATCCATACCATTACTGGCAATTGAAGTGTCTGGTTTAGTGTCGGGGTTAGAACATTTAATGAAAGACAATCCTCAATTCCTTCATAGCCACTCCCTTTTGGCCGTAAGCATTTTATACCTTTTCGGTTAGCTATAAACGGTGCTTCAAATGGTGGAGGAGCCGTTGGTGCCTGTGGAAAGATTTTTTACTTTTAATCAAATGCTTAAATTCGAAAAATAAATTGATAACAGTAAAATACCTACCATGAATCTCAAGATGCTCACGTATAGATGTTATCTAAGTATATTCTGAAGTGTATATACATTTGAAATTAAACATTTTCTTTTATTTAATATAAAAAAAAAAACAAATTTTAAGCGTATGCAAGATAATAATTTAATAAGTTCTTTTTAATAAAATAAGACCGCCTTATCATCCATATCAACGATACGGGACCTCCTAGCTATAAGGGCCCCGAACCCGTGTAAGCGAAAATTCATATTCCATTAGGGTCTCGCTACAGTTAGGAAGAAGGGCTCAACCAAACTTTGATACAGGGCATCAAGGTTAATCTACGCCCCTGATCGGAAACCTTGTTTTTTCGGTTTATTCTTTACTAAAACCATGAATAATCTATACGTTACCTGAAATCTATTGATTCCTGACGTAGAATTAGCAAAAGGAATTCCATAAAATTCATAGCAGGCGTTGAAAGTCCCTATCACAGTTCCTTGAATAATATCAACTCGAGGGTCATTGGTTTGACCCCGAGCACAATAAATTAGAACAAAAGCTGTACACAGACAATACCACATCATTTTAGTGTTTCACTTGAACTAAATACTATGACACATTATTTTATTCCACTCCTGATAATACATCTTGTTTCAAATTCTTATCAAAATATTATCATCTGAATTTTATAAAAATATTATCATCTGATTTTGACAGAGACGAGATTATTTCAGGAAATAATAAATAATATAAGTAAGGTAATTGTCCTATACGACAATTACGTCAAGGTGACATGAGACGGTGTTAATTATTACTTGATAATTGATGACGAAAGAATAATTAATTTGTAAGATCATTAATTATTGAACTCAGTTGTACCAAATTATAATCATTATTATCATTTGTTTATCCAGAGACCTTTAATAAATTAGGTCATTGAACTATCAGGATTAAAAAAACAATGTGTAAAGATCATTTGAATCAATATCATATTATAGCTTTGTATTATGTGTGAATTTTAGTCGTTATTGTATACGCATAACGATTATTTTTTTGCTAGTTGGTCCAATTTTTTCAGTGGTTCCCTTAGCGGGGGTGAGGTGTGTAGGTCCTGAGGGAGGGGTACATATGTGGCACATGTGTCGCCATGGCGCGTCTTCATGAGAATTTCTGATTCATTGGCCTTTGTCATTTCACATTTTTACTATTGTTATTTTATATTTTAATATCATTGTGAATCATACAAAACACTACGTATGAATTATGTTAGTCAGTGATACTAAAACGTGTTTTTTTTGGGACATGAAATACACTTTTTCTGGCTTTCAATTTACCATTGCGATTTGGTATATTTTGTTTGTGTAGTCCATCTACATTGCACCCTTGCGAAGCCGGAGCGTGTTGCTAGTGTGAGATATATCTGAAAATTGGTACTGGCGTAAATAACTCAAAATAATGAAACTACTACCATCAACTCATAGTCTAATTGACTAGAATGTAAAAAGTAAAAAGTGAATTCCCGAGTCCCCTAGTGGGGCATGGGGCAGACCCATTTCTGACTCTGTTTCACTGATCATTTATCTTTACAGGCAAGTAGGTGATCAGCCTTCTGTGCCCTGCCTGACGAAACAATTTTTTTAAATCTTATTTCCCCGGGATTCGAACCCAGGACCTCCGGTGCTAAACGCTTACCATTGAGCCACAGAGGCGGTCCAACTAGAATGTGGTAAACTACAAAAGTAAGGATTTTATCTTAATTTCGTTATCTCCCGGATAGTATACCGATAGTCCTACCATGTGGTACACCACGTGGGTCTAACACAAAAAAGAATCGTCGTGTCGTATTATCTTCATAAAGCAACATTCAGCTTTATATCATTGAAATAAAGTTCAAATTGTAGTGAAATTATAAGATGTTAGGACTAATGGGATCTTCGGTGTCACCTTGTGGGAGACTTAAATGCAAGACGCGAAAGGTTTGAGTGCGCAACACATTGCACTAATCTTTACCGATACATTTTTTTCTATATTCAAATCATCAATCAAATATCATTCAAATTCAAATATAACATTATTCAAGTTAAGTAATACGAGAAGAGCTGGCCAGAGACGACCGTAGTTAGTCTTCATATTCATAAATTTATTCTGATATGTTACCTACACTAATATTAAAAAGAGGAAAGATTTGTATAATTGTAACGAATAAACTCAAAAACTACTGTACCGATTAACAATTTAAAGTTCTTTCACCAATAAAAAGCTAATAATGACTATTATTAACGCGATTATCACACATTTATCGATCGATAGATAGCACAACAAAAACTGAGCTGACTCCAAGGTACTCAGTACTCACATCTCTTTCTAATAAATGTGTTTTTTTACCTTATATTCAGTTGTAATATTTTATAATTTATTTAATACGTTAGTTTTTATGTGGACCTTGAAATTTTCTTTTCATTTCATTTACATTTAAATAAAACACTGTATACCGGATTAAAATACGATTTATTATTTATAGTTTTTAAATTATTTATCCAGACGTATCGGATGCTTTTCAGCAGATTTTTTTGCTAAATAAAAGAAATAACTAGTTTAAACAATATAAATAATAAATCGCATTTTATTCGGTTTACAGTATTTTATTGAAACAGAAAGCATCAGTGCGTTACATTGGCTAATATTTTGTGTAGAGTACACACTGCATCCGTGCGAAGCCGCGGCGTGTTGCTAGTTTTTAATAAAAAAATTGTTATCATAAATTATGCGATATGTTAAGGTGATACTTAACGGTGATGTATAAGTACGATGTAATGAAATGAAATATTTTATTAGCATGAATCGTCGTATGTATGACGTATGTACAGCTGTTGTTATTTATAGTCCGATACAATTTGCCAATATTTGGCATGCAAATGTAGGTCCTATATACTCAAATTATAAAAAATATCTTCTTCTTCTTCCTGCCCTGTTCTCTTTTTTTTATTTGGGGTCAGCGCAGTATGTTTTTTTTCCATTCTCTCCTTTCACTCGCCATATCATCAGTCACACCTTTCAAACACATATCATTCTTCACACAGTCAATCCATTTTTTTGGCCTCCCTCTTCTCCTATACCCACCCACATATAAAAAATATCAAATTAGGTACATTATTATTTAATACATCATGTTATCATTATAAAAAAAGACATTAAAATTAAAATTCCTTAACGTTTCTTATGTCATATAATATAAGTTCATCGATATTAACTTGATTCTATAATACATTAAATTATAAAGTATATATTAAATTTTTATATTTATACCTTATCTACTACTTACAATTATTTAGAATGTTACTTTCCTTCTTCTATTCATTTTTTTACTCAAGGTAATCTTTTGTTAGTCAATATACTTTATTTGTTAGGAACTTGTAAAGTTGTTTTTTTAAAGTATGTAGCCCAAATTTTTATTATGGGCGCCAGCCTACATATTTATTTCACCTGACACAAGGTAAATATGCCATTTCACAACTTTCATATAAAATGAATAAATATTTTTTTAAATAATCAGCACTAGTTTCCAATTCCGGAAATAATTTTATTATTAAGAATTTATGAAGCTGTTTATTAAAATAAATTATTGATATCAGATGTGATGATCTTTATAGATAAGCCGTAAGGTAACTAAGAAATTTAAACATGCGCCCTTAGCATTTATTACTTATAACATTAAACTTATTTAAAATAAATTGCATATTGCGCAAGTATTAAATGTTTTATTTTCTTGAAAGTAATATTAAATTATTTTCGAGCATTAAAAAATATTTTAAGAACACTCATTTCGAAAGTAGTTGTAACTTGTGTTGTAAGGTACCTCCTAGCGATAGTGCCACGCTGAATACCTCATAAGGTATATATAATATTTTGCATCTGAACTAAGTTAAATATCCATTAAATGAACAGTTTTAGTCAGAAACGAATTAACAGCTTTCTATTTCTTAAAAACAGGTTGAATAAAACTGTTCGCTATTGATAAATCAATTTGTTTCAAAAAACTGTAATGTATACTATTGACCAACTACTGTTTAATAAAATTTTCTTTGAATATTTGAATGCTCAATTTAATAAAATTTCAAATCAAGCTGTACAAAATAACAGTTTTTTTCATTGTTGAAAAAAACTGTTCAATTATAGTGTAAAATGTATTGATATAGTATTGATCGAAGGTAAAATGTCAATGACCCACCTATCTGAACGGACTAATACCTCAACTACGGGACATCAGTCATTATGTTTTATTTTTACATCGATAAATTAAATGAATATCGAACTGAATACGAAACGCCCACTCTACACTTCACGGTTTTTCAATCAGCTTTGTCATACGTAGACGAAAGGTTTCGATCAATATTATAAAATATAATCGTATAGAAAAGATATAATCTATTCTATAAAAAGGGTCAAACGGGCAGATAGCTCACGTGATGATAAGTGATCACTGTCGCCCACAGTCTTCAAACTTCCACGATGTTTATGTTTAGGTATGCGTCAAACATCCCTCAAACTCAAACTTTGATCGATAAGTACTCCTTTAAATTTAAAAGCATTTGTCCATCAACCCGGGAATCGAACCTAGGACGCGTGGGTTAGCATCCGCTTAATAATCATCCGAACGTGCGACCACTAAGCCACATACTCATAGACCCAGAGCAACATCATATCAGAGGGCTTGCAGGTGAGTTGTTTGAACTAGGGTTGGCTTGTTTCTTGAAGATTCCCAAATCGTATCGGTTCCGTCCGCTTATGACAGCCGGTAGTATTGCGAGGCAGAAAGTAATGACTTACATATAAAACTAAATACAATACCCAGCATTTCCCCTAACAGCTGCAATTCGTGCTGTTATTGTAATTAGTTCTCACTTCTCACCTTTTATTACTAAGACCACAGTCACGTAGCGCTACAACTGTTTTGATTTCAGTTTCTTGTTTTCATAATAACAGCGCAACTGTACTCGTAATATGATCGTCACCGTTTCTCCACGCGTCCCTTAATTTAAATGTTTAAAGATGTTAAGTGATTTGTTTGTTATTAAAATACGAGTATACAGAATCCAAACTAATATTATAAAGATTTGTTTGTTCGATACGATTTAACTCAAAAACTACTCGACTGATTTTAAAAATTCTTTCACCAATAGAAAGCTACATTATCAGCAAATAACATAGGCTTTTTTTTCTTTTTTGTGTAAAGTACATCTACATTGCACCCGTGCGAAGCCGGGCCGTGTTGCTAGTAAAATATATAGATGTAATATATTGCACACAGAAACTTATTGAACAAACAAACACTAAACCTTGTAATTGAAGCTGGCCTTATCGCAATATGCGATCTCGAAAGTTCTGGATAAGAATCAAAGTAAAAAAATATTTAATATAAGTAAGTAGTTTCATTACTTTATCCTGAACATATTTTTATTATTTCCTTATTACAATATGTTTAAATCAACACAGACAATGTCTTCCAAATAACTCTAATTGGAGAGATACCTATAATGGTAAATTGTAGTTATATCAGTAGCTACTACTATTGATAATTCATGTTTCAAAGAAGTCATAAAAAATTTTTTTTAGATATCAACAGACGAGTATAAGGTTCACTTGATGGTAGGAGATATCCCAGCCACCAATGATGCGCTGTCGACCTACTTTTACTTCGAGTATTCGCAAATCCATATACTTAGACCGAAACGCACAATGTGCGCTTCACGGTTTCCATCTATAAGCGGTGATTCGTTACCCAGTCGGATTGTCGATATTCATCCCACCCTTTTAATGCTCGAAATGATCAGATGTGGGGATGACATGCTTCAAGAAAATTATAAACATGTCTCCGGCCAGATTCGAACCCATGACCCATCGTAACGTAAGGTGAACGATGGTAGAACAACACCAGACGCGCCAACGGGCCCGTCAAAAATTTTAATAATCAAAATGATGATTTATAATTGACCATATTAAATACAACACAATACATAAAAGCTTGAAACTATCTATTCCTTAATGATTAACAATTGGCAGTGGTGGATTTACACATTTCCAAGGCTATTATTTCTATTCTTAAATTAATCTATATATATATAAAAGAGATTCCCACCTATATATTGACTCATCACGATATCTCTGGAACCATAAGGCGTAGCGACTTGAAATATGGTAGGAATATTCCTTTCGCCGAGTAGAGGTCAGCTAAGAACGGATTTTACGAAATTCCACCCACAAGGGGGGTTGCGGGAGCAATTGCTAGTATACTATAATATAGAGTCTGGTTACTGGTTCGGGGCGGCTAACTGGGTATTTTGCTATATACAATTATACAAGTTTGATATTCGTTGAATGACATCTTAAAAACGTTCTACAGAATCCTTTTTGATTTCTATAAGACACGTAAAAATAAAATTGGTCCCCAAAGCCGCCCCTAAAATCTGCCGCCCTAGGCTCAAGCCTACTCAGCCTGCTGGTAAATGCCGCCACTGACAATTGGTATCCAAAAGTTTCCACCCTATCGAAAGTAGTTTCAGTACGATTGAAGTGCATTAAACTCCTGGGCGAATATTAACGTGCGCACACGCCGCCGGCAAGGGGAAGCGTACCGAAATAGACGTACCTCATACCAGTCTACGGATTCTTGCGTTCAGATTACAGGCTGGGTTAGAGCGACTGAAAACGTGACATTTTCTAAAATAAAAGGAATCCTCTTTGATCTTAATTGTTGAAAGGATTAGTTGTTAATGTTGAAATGACATTCTACAAAAGATAATTGCATTTACCGAGATTTGTTGAGGGATTACATGCCTAGAAGAGAGTAGTTAGAGTAGGATGTGGATTTAAATTTTGCTACAGTTACTGGTATATTTTAATAATTATGCTTATTATATTTTTGTACGTGACTGTACCCACTTATAGAACTACCAGCATTTAATCGAAAACTTAGCTAGAACTTTTTTTCTTCTTCAAGATCTATGTGGACCAACCAATTCTCACCAGCGGTATTTCCGAACTGATACGACTTAGGTACCTTCAAAAAAGAGTTGGATCTTTTAAAGGCCGGTAATGCATCAGCAAGTCTTTTTGTAATATTGTCTTTTATTAACGCGAGTATCACACATTTAAATAAAATACTTTATACCGAATTACAACGTGATTTATTATTTATATTATTTAAATTATTTATCCCGACGTTTCGGATGTTTTTCAGCAACCCTGGTCACATAGCAGACTGAAAGATAACAGCTGTCTGATTTGAAATATCACAAAGTTGCCATATTAACGCCATCTATTCCTTGATTTGATATTTACTGTAAAATTCTATATTATGGCTATATTGACTAACAGTGTCCTCTTGTTTTTAGTATGTTTGATTTGGGGTTTTAGACTTTTATTAATGGATCCCAAGTCTATGGATCCAAAGCCTCAAACCATCTTCTCTATTGAATTTAGGGTGTTTTTTAATTTCAATAGCCTCGCGTACCAGTCGGGAAAGAATCTACTTTCACTTGCAAGGATTTTCGGTTGGTCGAAACGTATGTAGTGGTTTGGCATGTCTAGAGTGTGTTCACAATTCACATACTAATAAG
This sequence comes from Anthocharis cardamines, assembly GCA_905404175.1. NCBI lineage: Eukaryota > Metazoa > Arthropoda > Insecta > Lepidoptera > Pieridae > Anthocharis > Anthocharis cardamines. The sequence goes on along the minus strand of FR989952.1, from coordinate 10,818,015 downwards.
CTCAGCTCTGAAAACCATCTGAAACGTCGGGGTAAATAATTTAAATAATAAATCGCGTTTTAATTTTTGGTCTTGTGGATGTCTTGGGTGCTGAAATAACTTACTACATAATATAAAGTGAGCTATCAGCCCGTTAGCCTTCTACTCCATAAAAAAAATAGCTTTATCAAAACTATTGACCATTAATGATAAATTCTTATTTTTATTTCCCGAATCTCCGATGGTCAACGCAGCGCGCATAATACTAAGCTACTGAGGCGGTTTTCTTGTATCTTCGGGATTTGAACCCTCGATCTCTTGTGTTTAATACAACGCGCATACCCTTTAGCCACGGAAATTATCAAATAGATTCAGAAAACAAACCTGCAAACGACTCAATTCTTATACAGTACAATATCTTCAGCATCAAATATTTAAGTAGTTTGCTGACTTCGATTGGAAAGGATTGGTTTGGAAAGGTTAACTCTACTTATTCCTTGTAAATCTAATTAATAAGTGGAAAAATCACGCAAAATAAAGGAATACGCAATACGGAAGGATATATTACATTATTACTGAGGTCAACAACTTGGTGATAATTTTAGAATCGCTCTTATGCAACCAGTCAATATTATACGACAATATTGACCTTCTAGTTTTATACATATTAACTGCCATAATTGTATAAAATAAATTAAACTGTTTTAGATAATTAAAGTTATAATATTGTCTTTTATTATCGCGAGTATTACACATTAAAATAAAATAATTTATACCGGATTACATCCGAAACGTCGGTATCAATAATAAAACGCGTCTTAATCTGGTATACAGTATTTTATTTAATGATAGTTATGTTTATTTATTTATTTAAATAAAGGTTTGAAATCACACCCCTGCAATAACGTTATTTTATGACCCGTGTAAGATAGATTTAATATAAGAAATTGTATTTTATTTAAAACTAGCTGGTCTTCATCTTAAGCTATTTAAATGAAGATAACTTTTTTCCCGTCATCCGATTTCGATGAAACAAAGCTTGGATGTTGCCCCAGAGTACATATGTTCAATGTGTCAAGTATTTTCGGAGATTAGCATGAACAAACAAACAGACAAAAAAGTTCAAAAATTCAAAATGATTTTCATGTATACTGTTCCTCTTATTAAATCGTCCCCTTTCCATTAAAAATTATTCAGTGTTAAGAAAGCAGAGTTATAGTGGAATAAATTGAGATGAAAAAAAAAATCGATTATTAAATGTACAATAATCAAGATAAAAACAAAGAACTTATATCCCGATTAAAAATCAAACATCATTAAAACAGTTAAACGAGTAGCAACAGAAGTGGATGAATTAATTGATATTAATGCGTCATTCATTATTTATTTAGGACGTGATTAACTCTCCTGCAGGGGTTTGTCTCTATCAGACGACAGATTTACAACGAGGGTTGGATCTATGAAAATACTTTAATTGTTATTGATTACTTCATTATATACTGGAATATAATAATTTTATCAAAAATCTCTACAAATCATAAAAGAGCAGAAATGTAGAGTGATAATAATAAAAAATATTTTTAATATTTACTTCTGTTTGTTAACGCTAATCTTCAAAAGTACTGAACAAATTTTTATACAGTTTTACATTTAAGCTTTGTTTTAAAGTCGCGGGCTTTTTTGAAGAAGAATTGAATTGATGACTATACGTTCAATGTATTTAGCAGAAATGTAGAGTGATAATAATAAAAATTATTTTTAATATTTACTTCTGTTTGTTAACGCTAATCTTTAAGCAAGCATTTAAGCTTCGTTTTAAAGTCACGGGCTTCGAAGCTTGTTTATGAATAAAAAATCCTGCTTAATTTCATCAAATGAAAGGTTCATGGAAGTTCTTCGTAATTTTTTTTTTTTTTTCAATTTGATTACAATTGTCTACTAGATGTTAGAATTTGATAACAATTGTCTTTAGATCTTTTGCTTTAAGTAATATAAAAGCTTTCTTTAAAGCGATACTCGTGTTTACAAAATACAACATATCATTTTATACTTGATAAACATACCTACTCCTCAAACTCAGGTACCAGATTTTAGAAATCATGGACAATTATAATATTGTAGAGCTTTTTTTTTTGGATTTTTTTACATGGAAGATACAAACATTTTGTTTAGTTTGCTTTCCCGGAATCCGAATGAAATCTATACTAATATTATGAAGAGGTAAGGATTTTTTTGTGAGGTTGTAGGGGGTAATTCCTGGATTTACTGAACCGATTTTAAAAATTCTTGCGTATTGCTAGTGTTTAATACAATTAAAATACGTCTGAGCCTTGAAATCGATCGCTTTTTCTTAGTATTGGAAAAAAAAACTTGTTTAAAAATATCATACAATATTCTTTGACAATATAACATTATTTATTAATTATTTTATGTGTCTATTTACCATGTTACACACATAATTTTTTTATCATTTCTAAGTCCAATTTGAGTTTCTTTTTCGAAGTAAAACTCTTATAGTCTTGGAGAAATGATTAGATGAAATGTTTTTATAAAATGAGCTCTATATTTTAAAGAATATGATTCCATTTAGCTCTGATTAGTGCGATTGTTATGAAATCCAACGTGGGTGTTTAATGGTTGGATGGTGAGGCCTGGAGACAGCTGTCGCCCCCTCGGGCAGTAAGGGTTTTGTTTACAGTTCTCTAATCATGATGAGTATCACTACTTATATTGCTTTAGGTACTTCCTTCTAGAGAATTCTGAATGAATTAAGTGAAGCTAAACTATCGGAGCCCTTCAATGGAATAATTGTATGGAATTCAATAAACTAAAAAGAGTGTAATAATTCGTAATTAACGTCCCGTTGACACAATTCGATTCTCTTTCAACAGTGATTTATTTCACTGTTTATCTACGCCATAGGTATAATAACCTCGACTGGCAAGCGCCCAATAAACGGAACGCTGTCATAAAACATCTTTCTCTACATGAATAAATAAATCTAAATAATAATAATTGCTTAATCGTGCATCCAAGATTCTTAAGACCGTATTATGCATATTTAATGAGAGAAAATTCGTCGTCGTTTTCCGCCCGCAAGCACACGCCCAAGCTCAAGAAAGCTTTGTAGGGCGGGCGACTTCCTCGACACTAGCGCCCCTAGCGATTGCCGCGTGAACTACTTATCTCACGGCCATTGGCCGGTAGCTGTGACGTCATCTGGCTGGCGACCAATGGAGGGAAACGCTCTTGTGCCCGGCCGCAGTTCTCTCGCCATCGCGCCTTCGTACGAGTTGTGTTTCACTCTCGGCCCCTGTCCCCCGCGTCCCGCGCTCGTCTCGCCCGCATTCTAGTTGTGGGTGTCGCGCTGTGCAGTCTTCGCGTGTGTCGCTCAACTTAGTGCGCCGTTTGTGAGTGCTTTAGTTTTCGCTCGAGTGACAGTGTGACGAAGGAAACCAGTTGCCCATCGCGGAGGATGTTAACAGCTCACGGTGAGTGATAGACTGATAGTATAGAGGCTTCGGACACTTATCTCTAAAGCGGCGCCACGTGAACGCGCTCTATTTATAAAATGTAAACACTCCGCTAATTTGATTTGAGACGATATTGCAGTATTGGTTGAAGCGCGCACACACGTTGGACCGACAATCGTTCTTAATAGTCTGCGACGGCCAAGATTGCTGAGTTCCTGTAAGACGATCGTGGCAGAGCCGTGCTATTGTACGTTACATCTAATGTAAGGAAATGATTTGTAGAATACTGCTGCAATACTTTATTTCCACGAGTCAAGAACGTCGGCCGATAGAGCTGGAAGTCGTCAGCACGATAACGTGACCTTGGAACGCAGTGTCGCGAATGCCGGCCGGCGCTGGAAGCACACACAGAAAATAATCATGCAGTCGATATAATATTGTAGTTTAATCAATTAGTACGTTGGGAGTGCAAAATTACAGATATAAATATTTATTGAAAGGAATTAATTAGTGAGGAATTAGTCAGATCAGTTTTGTGAAGAGTTCCAAGCACTGCGATTGTTGTAAATCTTAATTCCTTTGAAACAGCAGCTAAATACGGGAGCTGTTTTGGACGCGCTTCAATTAAAGACAAACGACTGTATTTAAATGACTAATAACGTTCAATGAGTAATTGTAATGAACATAAGCGTCATTGTTCCAGAATCCAGGCAAAATAATACGTAATTTTTCTCGGTAATTTAACACACAAATCCAATATACTATAACTTATAATAATTGTTGCATATGTGGCCATTGCACATATTCAGTACATGTGTACCTACTTACTAGTGTAGGTTGTTGATTTATAATATGTCAGTCATGTTTGTCCGGTTGGGTTACCTCGATACAGTCAGGTTCGAGATGTCGGCCCTCTTAATTCCACCTACTTGTATCTCTCGATGACTCTATAATAATGGTCACTAGGTCCCTTGGAAATAAATTCCAGAAACCAACTTATCGCATATTAACTCCGTCGCTAAGTGATGCTATCACATTTATTGGCAATTTAATTTCAATATTACCCAAATAAATAAGAAAATCGAAGATGACCTCCAGGAGTCGCTTATAACCAAAAAACCGGCAGCACAAAATATAATTAGCAAAATTATGAAGATTTGGGATTCTCGTTCACACTTATTCACATTCGTTTATTTGAAACAACGCTTGCCACATTAGCTGCGAATTCTATCTTTGTCTGTTTTAATAATTATTGTATGTGTGAGTGGGACGCCTGTAATTCGCATCGAGCAAGCAAACCGGCCATGCGAGATGCTCATTCGTATCATAAATATTAATCAGCCGCTGCTGGTGTCAACAGCCACCGCGTAACGTGATATCGCCGCGATCCGCTGCTCGCCTAGTACTCGCCGTGTTGGAGCCAGACAAGTCTATACTATTGAAGGACATGACAATCGACAAATGCAACCTATAGATATACAAAAGTTAAATGGTTTTAGTCTGACATTAAAACACTAGTAGAATAAATATACCTTTAATTATCTAATTAGATTAGAACAAGAAATAAAAATTTATATATTTTATTACTACTTACGTATTTGTAATGACACTTCTCTTTTCAGATTTGGAACTTGAATATTTGATTCCCATAAAACCTACGTTCTTAATTAACACAAGAAGAAAACTGCTATAACATTTATTTCAATTATTTTACCGATGATATAGAATCAAATGATTATTTAATTACAAGTAGTTGTACTGCAAATAATTAACCAAGTAGAAATTATGATAATAGTTATCGTATGCACATCCGTTTGTGCTTACGCATTCAGCCATGACCTGCCCTACAACTTCGTCGTTTGTTTATTACATTGTGGACTTTAAATTAGTTTAGCTCTGATTCGATTATTATCTACCGGAATACATTATTAATTGTCTGAGGAATTGTGCATCTATCGATTTCATTTTATCACGGAAGAAAAATAATTAATTTGGTTTGCATTTTTCGATAAAATTGATAATGGATACATTCTAAATTAATGATTACGTGTATCTCACGATTTTTAACATTTAAAATACGATATCACGTTTCTACAATTCCAATTTACATAATATACTAATACCAGCTTTTTTACTAGATTTCGCTCGCCTGGAAAAATGTGAATTGTTTTCCAAGTCAAAAAGTAAACTGTGTTGTGACCAGGGTTTAAGTTGTCATAATAACACATTTTAAAAAATAAAACTTAACAGATGTACTGTGAATTCCTTATTTAAAATATATCCGAATATTTTCCCCAATCGATATCAACTCTTATTTTTTTACTGTTTAAGTTGAATATTGTCAAAACTATTTTTTGTATTTTCCTAAATTGATAAGTATTAAGTACAAGTCTTAATATCAGTGCGTAGTAAGCTAGAAACCAGTTCATGTGTCTGGTCTCCGTATGAAGGTATATATATCCTGTTGCTTGAAAAGGTACAGAAAGTATTCATAAGATATCTTTACAAGCGTGTTTATGGGTATTATCCATTTTTGTATCCTTCAAAATATCTTTTAGGTTGCTTGGGCTACAACTCATTGGAAGTTAGGAGGAATAATGATCAAGTCAGGACACTATGTAAGATTTTTAGGAATTTCATTGTTGCTCCGGAGCTTCATAATGAAATTTTCCAAATATTTGTCCCTGACAATTACTGTCGATCCAGAAAACATAGGCTTTTCGCTATACCCAGTTCCCGCACTGTTGCACGAGCTAACTCGCCTATCCCACGGACTCTCACGGCACTCAACGCCCTCTTAAATGAATACCCTGAATGCGATTTATTTGCGGATGGATGGAAGGAACTATTATCGGTATGTTTGATGTTTTGTGAAAGATTTGAATGAATGTTGGTAAATATAATTTAATGTAATTTTTCATTTTTTTTTTTTTTTTTTGTATTTTAATGCTTATTTTATTTGAAATTGTAATTTTAGTAGTGTAATTGGTTTTGCCGTTCTACTGAATAAATAAATAAATAAATAAATCAGGTAATGCAATTTTATAGGGTCATTGATGCATCTGATAATGGAGTTGAAAGTTAGATTTTGGAACTCAATTAAAAATAAAGTTACTTCAAAGAGTATGCACATGTTTGCTTTGTACTGACAAATAGTCTAAACAGCAGATATAACCTGCAGCATTTTGAATAAATATTTTACCTGTCTCTATAATTGCAATAAAGAACTCTTATACGAATCTTATTAGAAGCTTGTATTATATTATTACAAAAATATGTGATAATTTTTACACAGCCGACTATTCTGCCGTCGTACGGGTAAACGCAGTACTTGCAAAATGGCGGTTTCTGGTAAAGCACGATAAAAGGACTTAAAAGGGATATTAACTTCAACTATTTTTATTTATTGTATTTTTTAAGAAATTGTATTTAGATTTAGTTAAAATAATGTGTATGTACAATTCGCACTTATTTTTAAATTAAAAAAAAAGATCATTCATATTTTGTCAAATACTGCGTTCTTTATTACGACGGCAGTATTATATACCTCTTTTGAACCCTTTGAAGCCTACAAACGTTTTAAATCTAAGTTTTTTGAAGCATTATATTTCTTAACAGCGTAGATGTTTTTGTAAATTGTTACTGTGTATTCAATTAAATTCATTATAACAGTAAACTTTCCGAGTGTTGGTAGCTTTTTTTCAATTCGCTGCGTGTGAGCACATCTGCAAAGTCTTATGTTGGCGTGTTTAATACTATATTGCAAATGTTTGTTCTGTGGGGTTCTCGAAGAAGTTCGTGTTCAACTGTTTTTTATCCCCATTTTGTTTTGTTTATTGCCAGCCGTGTAGGTTACCGAGTGAATTTTTTTAAATAATTTCATACTATCAATTTACTATTTATGATAGGTACTTTATTAATTCGCCAATACGTAATAATGAATGCGATACCTAATATTTAAATTTGTTATATAACATAATATAATATGTCTTATTTAACTTCTCTTATACTTTGAAAAACAAAAAATAATCATTAAAAGTTATTTCTTGATACTTTAGATTAGATCTCCTTATAACAATACGATAAAGTGAGTAATCAGTAACAATAATATAACTATATCTATTATGGATGTGATAATTCGCTACTACACACAAAAAGTGCAGGAAAGGCATCTTAGTATTCAATTCAGATAAGGAAGCGTTAATATTCAGTGTTATTCAAGATCCGACCTTATGTCATTCTGAACAGGATTGAAATTTCCTCCACTAACCGATAAGAGTTGTCACGTATTAACATAGAGACACTTGAAATAAGAGTCACGAGTTATTGCGTAACAGCGGGAGGTACTAACAATCTCATAGTGATAGAGTTCATTGATTGTTGATTGTTTTTTCTGCTAAAGCACTCGTAAATATCTGAAATCTATACTAAAGATGATAACAAAAAAAATATCAGTTTTCATTAAATCTTTTTTTATTTTCTATACTTAATTGTTGCCTGGAAGAAATTGCTTTGAGCAATAAGGCCGCCTTACTATATTTCTGTTTTTCTTTATATTAATTCTTTAGTTTAAGTTTTCGATGTAAAAGCGTAAATAAATAAATAATATTATAAAGATTTTTGTTTGTTACGAATTAACTCAAAAACTACTCGTCCGATTTTAAAAACTCTTTCACCAATAGAAAGCTACATTATCAGCGAGTAACATAGGCTATTTTCTTTTCATTTACATTGCACCCGTGTGAAGCCGGGGCGGATCGCGAGTCTTCTATATTTGAAGAAGAAGAGAATAATGGTTTTAGTTTTACGCGATCTAAATAGCTTTCTCATAGCACGAAGCAAATAAAAACTGATAATGCTAAACGGTTTTGTACGATAATTATTCTATATATATCTCTTTTTGAGATCTTGCGACAAATGTGAAAAACAATTCAAGTTAGGTTATCAAACTGAAATCGAGACGAAAAACATTCGTCTTAAAGTTTTAATAATAAAAATATTTTTATTTTAATTTGATACCGTTTCATGTTCTTCATTTAAATATCATATTATCTTATATATCTAGGTATAATTAACATTTTTCATCATAAGAAAATAAAAGATTTTATATAATGACGAGTTAATACACAGATAAGAAAATTCAAAGTTTATCATCTATTACTATAATGAATTGTTTATAACAACAAATATTTAATATACCTACTATTCCTACCATAATTATAGCGGACACAATCTAAAAGGTGCACTATGACTTCTATGAACGACTATACTACGCACCTTTTCAACTAAATAAACTAGGTAAATAAATTATTTCCCGCTTTCTTTAATGTTGATCAAATATAAATCTAAGTAATTAAAGTTTATTTTTATGTCAGATATCGACAGACGAGCATGAGGTTCACTTGATGGTAGGTGATACCTCAGTCACAGAACATCAGCCAATGATGCGCTGTCGACCTACTTTTTACTTCGAGCATTCGGGAATCCAGACTGAAACCGAAACGCGCAATATGCACTTCACAGTTCCATCTATGAATGGTGGTTCGTTACCCGGTCGGAATTTAGATATTCCTCCCACCCGTTCAATGCCTGAAGTTACCAGTGTGACATGCTTATGATTTTCTGTCCCGTTCGTACAAGTTTTATTTATTACATTTTACGGACAGTAGTGAAGTGAAGATCAACAAAAAATGGCATAAACATTCGTCGAAAATGTAGCCTTCATACAAATTAAGGCACGGTTACTAAGATAGTTTTATCTGTTCCTCTGATTAGATTACAAATGAGTCTTATTAAGTACTTCATATTAAATAATAAATAACATTTGTTTATTACTGTTATCATACTAATTAGATTTTGATAACAATTTGCTACAGTTCTTTATCACTTCTTTCTAATACGAATTATCACCTGATGATATAGGTAGAATATGATATGACCTTTTTAGAAATTTTGTAGGCTGCATAAATAAGCAAAATGTGTAATCTATAGTATATATATAAGCAACTTTTTTTTTCTTTGTTATCGATAAACTTGAAAACTACTGGACCGATCGGCATGATACCATGACCATTCGACGCGGAATTAATTGTAGAAGGTTTTAGGCTATTCATTTTTTGAATTCCATCAACCCTTTACCATTTTTTTTCAAATTTATGTGGATAGTTCATATTCGTCTATCCTTTACAATTCGCCTAGCAAAGCGGGCGGGCGGGGACGGCTAGTGTCTATATAAATTGTTAGTTCATTTTGACGCCTGCAATTAACTTTCTTGATTATTTTTGTACTTAGCGTGTAATTTAGTGTTGAAATCAGATATCGTAAGACATATTACACTTCTTGCTCGAATTAATTTAGTGTTATAAGGAGACAATGAAGAATAATCCAATATTATTTTTCTTACTTTTGTTTTCTATGCGACTTACAAACCATTCGATTAGGTACTGTGCTTGTCCTAAAATATGATTATTAATAGTGAAAGGAATACTTGATCGTTGGCGCATTCGGTAGAACACCTGCCGTCCGTATCGATGGGTCGTGGGTTCAAATCCCAACTAAACATGTTTATATTTTTTTTAAGCATGTTTTGCCCACGTCTAGTAACTTCGGGCATTGATCGGGTGGGAGGAATATCGATATTTCCGACCGCGTAACGAACCACCGTTCATAGATGGAAAAACCGTGACATGCACATTGCGTGTTTCGGTTTCAGTTTATGGACTTCCGAATGCTCAAAGTAAAAGTAGGTCGACAGCGCATCATTAACTGATGTTCTGTGGCTGAGGTATCACCTACCATCAAGTGGACCTCATGCTCGTCTGTCGATATCTAACATAAAAAAATATATTTTATTTGCTTTCATAAATATATGTAAAGTACATGTCGTATTATTGTTACGATAACATGAAAAATGTTTTGTGAGTGTCGCTCTGACGTACTCTTATTGTGATAGATGTTGTTCAGTGTGATTTCAAAATCTTCCGCACATCGTCTCTTTGTGATAGATACCTACCCTGGGTGATGGATGAGCGCTTATCAGTGTTGATAACCTTCTGTCGGCTCCCTTCGCGACCCGCGCCTCACCGCAAAATGAATGCAATAGATAACAATATAACATTTATGAGGTGTATTTGTTTGTTTTCTACATTGTAACAATAATATGTTTATTTAAATAAAATACTGTATACCGGATTAAAACGCGATTTATTATTTATATTGTTTAAATTATTTATCCCGACGTTTCGGATGCTTTACAGCAACCGTGGTCGCGGGAGACAGACGGTTGCTGTAAAGCATCCGAGTTTCGGATTTGTGATACTCGCGTTAATAAAAGACAATATTAATAATATGTTTAATCAACTTCATATTAATGCAGGTCTTAATTCCCCCAGTGGGACATGGGGCGGACCCATTTTGTGTCTGTTTCTCTGATATTTTTTTCTTTACAGGCAAGTAGGTCATCAGCCTTCCGTGCCTTGCCCGACCGTAACATTTTTTTTAAATCTTGTTTCCGGGATTCGAATCAAGAACCTAAGGTGCTTAACGCATTGCGCTTAGCACTGAGCCACGGAGGCGGAAATTCAATCTCTTCTAGCACTAAATATAACAAGAGTTAACTTTTATAGTATATCAACATTAGCGACGTATTTGTGAAATTGTAATATTTATTTAGATTGATAACGATAATATTATAAGCCAACACGTGGTTGATAAATAGTTATATAATTTTAAAAATAACGTCACAGCTAACACTGCGTAGTCCGGTGGGTTTGTGTTACTTTTTGATTTTATTTATTTACATAATATATGTATTAGGTACTACAACATAGCACCTATAGAAATATATAGGTAGACATAGACTATGCAACAGAAATGATTATTTGAAAGTAGATTTCAATGTTACTGAATGCACATGAGAAAATGTTGCAATGTTGCATTCGCTTCTGTAGTCTTGAAGTTTTCTTTTACCGCTTTAAAAAAATAAATATAATTTTTTATGAATATTTTCTAAAAAAACATAGTTTTGTTTCCAATTTCGTAATTGCTCTACTATATAATAATTTAATAAGTCCTTAGACTAATAACAAGCAATGTTAAATCACTATTCTGAAGCCTTACAATACCTTTATTTCTTCTGTTCATTAGTAAAATTGTCGTGTTATCGTTCCGACGACGACTAATGGCAGTCAATGGTTGCATATCAAATATTGACTGTATCGCTAGCGTGTGACGTCATTGATATAACGAATGTTTCGAAAGAATATCCAACCTTTTGACAAGTAAAAATATAGACACTACTGTAATGTTATAAAGATGTTATAACCTTACAAATGATGAGCAGTAATATGTAAATAATATACGTCACATTAATTATTTCCACGAAATTACATTAGTACATAAAAACAGTCTTAATATTTAACTAAATTATGTAAACTAAATATTGTAAATTATAAGCGCTTCACCAGGGTTGCAGAAATTTCCGAAGCCATAGTAGAATGCAAGTACAAATATTGACACTATGATAAGGCGACCCCGCATTGTCTTTAAACACTAGCATGCTTTTCAAGGTGTTACGCTAATTACTTTCATTGTTTTGCTCTGCCACAGTCAATAATATTACAAATAACAATAATTTATAATAAATAGAACCAAACATAGATAATAAATTAATATTGAATTTCCATTCGTTTTAATTTCCTTTTACATCCCAGGAATAGATTCGAATCCAGAATGTTCCTTCGAATTCTACACAAGAATATTTGAAATTCAGCGGCTGTCGTGACCGAATGGATGAATGAAAAGTTTCGGTTGTTTTCGGTATTAGTCGTGCACCGTCGGCTCAAGGTCGAGGGCTGCCCTCATTTCCACGGGAATCGATGGGTGCCTCACCCCAAATTTTCAACTATTACCACGCTTTCCGTGCGTTTTCAATGTCAACAAATTCGTGCACGGTCTATATTGCCGGCTTCCGTGACAATTGATTGTTACCAGAGTCTGATTCAACGAGCATTACTTTTTGCCTAGTTTATTAGATATGCTTGATTTAAGCATAGTCATCTCATAGTTATGTTGTTATAACGGCAGTTTGGTGCACAGCTTACGAGTAGAATTTACTCGTACAAAGAGTTGATTATAATAACTATTGTCAATAAATCGAGTGGTAATCACTAAACTACTACTTTATTAATCCAACGATTATAACATTTCGGAGGATATTTAAACACGTAATATGTTTAAAAATAATAATTTAAATTAAAACAAAAAAAAGTAGTAAATTTATTTTGATATGCACTGCATCAAATGTTATCAATACATTAAGTCTCGTCTAATTACTAGCAACATACCCCGGCATCGCACGGGTGCAATGAAGATGTAGCATTACACATAAAATATAGCCTATGTTACTCGCTGATAATGTAGATTACTAATGGTGAAAGATTTTTAGTAGAATCGGTAGAGTAATTTTTGAGTTAAATCGTAACAAAAAAACAAATCTTTCCTCTTTATAATATTATTATAGACCAACACTAGATTATGACCATATAACCATTATTATTATTGAATATTCTTAACTACAATAATTTTATTACTGCTACAGAATAACGAAGAACTCTAATTAATTTAATATGAAAATCGATCAGTTATATACGGTCGGTAGAAAATGTGATATCTACTGCCATAAAAACCATAGAAGATTAATAAGCTTATTGTGACGACGTAAAACTGAACGTTGATAAGTAAATGTCACGATAACCATTGACTTCCTCGTTTGGTACAGTGCCTACAGCAAGTTGCAAAATCGTAAGCGTATTGTCTGCCCACTTCCTGCCGCCTCACCTTGATGCAGGCCTACGGTCGAGTGAGGATAACCAAGTTTTTATCCATGAAACCTGTAACTTTTGGCGTGTTTGGTTTGGTAGCGATCGAATCCCGTCGGGACGACATGGTTGTAATGTTCTGTAAGCATGTCTTCCCCACGTCGGGTAAGTTTGGGCATTGAATGAGTGGGAGAAATATCTAAATTCCGACCGTGTAACTAACCACCATTCATAGATAGACCCGTGATTTGAAAATCGCGAGTTTCGGTCTCAGTCCTTGAATTTCCGAATGCCGAGTAGGACGACAGCGCATCATTGACTGATGTTCTGTGATTGACGTATCACCTACCATCATGATTGTCTGTCGACATCTAACACTATTAACATGCCCTGGCTTCGCACGGGTGCAATGTTGAAGTACTATACACAAAAAGAATAGCCTATGTTACTCGGTAAAGATGTAGCTTTGTAACGGTGAAAGAATATTTAAAATCGATCTAGTAGGTAGTTTTTAAGTTGAATCGTAGCAAACAAACAATTAAATCTTTCCGCGTTATAATATTAGTATATCGATATCTAACATAAACAAAAGAAAACAAACAGATACAAAATAGTGATTATATGACTACAATGAAAATCCATGTTCTTCCGCCGGTGATAGCTAGTTCCAACGAGTGGTTGTGTTGAGGAAGTGTCTAAGGAATCGCACACTTGTGGACTTCCAGACATCGAGATGGAAGGTATTCCTTTAACATGTTTCCCGTGCGTCTACCTCTCGGCACATTTATATCATGTGGAGGAGATATGAACTACAATTAAGTGAACCTCACACTCGTCTGGCAATATCTGACACAAAAAAAGCAAGTACACTTCTGTGTATATTGTAGTGTCGCTACGTCCGCAGTGCTTGAGCTCGATCGCGAGCCTTGGGACTGTCACAAAGATAAGTGCCCGAGCATTCAGAAACGTATTCTTTTACGTTTCTGAATGTTTTCTTACCCTAGCTAAATTACACTGACCCTACCCATATATATTTCAACAAGGCAACAAGGTCATAGATTTGCTTACATATATTTTAACTAAAATATGTATAGTTACTAGCTGTAACTAGCTGTAGCCTGTAGCTAGGCGTGCATGTCGCGGGAGTATTCAGAACAACTCGCCAATGTTATCACAATTGGATGTATAGTTTAGGAGTGCATAGATGACAAACATACTTACAATAATTTTTATTTATATAGATGGATTTTACTGGACTGCAACGTATTAAATTGTAAACGTAACTTTCTACATGCTTTCATTAAAAAACTCGTCAAAAGAGTAAAATATTGAATGTAAATCATATACTATGTAATAGTATGTAAACGTTTCAGAAAACAGTAATTAATAGTATATGGTAATATATAATTATAATTACTACACGTTTTTTGGCTTTCTGTTCGACATTGTACCGATTTTTGCTCAAAAAAGGCTACTGCATAATTAAATAATAATTTATATTCGAAGTACCACTTAAAAATTAAGTTAACATAAAAGATGCAATTAAATATTGTGTCGATTCAACGAAAACATCTGTTAAAACCTCAATCAGACGGAATAATTTATAGCATCTAAGAGGCTTGATATAGTAGGCGAATCGATCCCTGCTGATGCATTCTAGTTGCGCGTTTTACAATACTGCACTATTGTCCCATTCTCCTCTGAAATTCCAAATAACCAACATATTTATATCATCAACCGATATATAACCAAGACAGTATTTTATTATCAAGCAAACTTAAATTTAAGGGATTATAATATACAGTTGTAGCGGGCGAAATGACGTGATTTTCTTGATTTTTTCTTCAGCAAAATAATAAATGTTTCCTTGGTTCAGGCCCAAGCCAATACAATATACCTACTAATAGAATCTTTTCGCGTTCTGACCGTTTTTCCCGTGATTCCGACCGTGATTCACGATATCCACCGGAACCGATGCTCAAAAAAAGGCGCTCCTACAATATAGCTGTAGTTCCTCCATTTTTAAATATATTTAAATGAAAAACATGTAGGTACTTAATTAATTATATTCAGTTTTTCAATAAATATTTATTATCCAGCTGAAAAAAAACAAGAAAATCACGTCATTTCGCTCGCTACAATTGTATATAACCCCTTAAACAAACTAAAAATAAATACCGGGTTCATCTATTTCTTAGACTCAGGCGCAGAGGAAAAGAGCGGAGGGCGCGCGGCGGTCGCTTGTTGTAGATACTTTATTCTATAGAGCGTCATTCATTGTCTCCTAGTTACCCGTCCGCGCGCCTTGTCCGCTTGATATGCATAGACCCTTAGTACGTATTAATAGGAGTTCGTTTTAAGACTTTACAAAATATCCGCTTAATAATACAATGTATGAAACGAGCTGGAGGAATATAGAAACTCCGACAAGGAAACTAACCACGGCTGATGGTAAACCGTGAAGTGCATATTGCGTTTCTATCTATGGATTTCCGAATGCTCGAAGTAAAAAGTCGACAGCGCATTATTGATTGACGTTCAGGTATCACCTACCATTGAGTAAACCTCATGCTCGACTGTCATACATATATGACATAAAAAGTAAGCATAAATTTATTTTTAAAAAGTACGCTTTAATTAAAAAATGAAAAATCAGTTGAAATTGCATACAAATGGCACTTGGCAGATTAGCGGTACGAATACTTTCTGGCCAGTCGTTTGTTCTCGGGACTCTTATGGACTCTAATGAATAAGGTCGTAGAAGAGCTACGACACAGCGGTAACCACAATTGCAAGGCTCTGGGACGTAATATTACAGACGCACACACTGATCGTTCACACTGCATGTCTATCGTTAAGTAAGGTACGTTAGTGATGTGTCGTATCATTAAAAATGATTATCCACGGATACGGATCTTTTTCTTACTCAAACAGTGTTGATATGCGTGACCATTAGTGTTTTTTAATTTATTTAGTTTGCAATATAAAGATGCCAAATATTTGATTTCATCGATGTATTGAAAATTAATAAGGTAAAATATCCGCCGAAAAAGTAACGGATACGCATCTTTCTTCTCCCTCGGATATCCGCGGCTGATATCCGGTACATCACTAGTATGTATACAACTATACAGACTATACAACAATGAGTTGGCGCCAACGATCTACGCAGATTAACGTTAATCATTTTTGTTAATTGGAACTGACTCGGTCAGTTGTCACTTGAATTTTGAAGGACTTTAAAAGTATCAACCGTTTTCCATGCTGTTATCATCACTTTATTTAAAAAAAATCATAAATTCGAATGCTTTTTATATTGAGTCCTTATCTAAAAACCGCAAATTGAATGCTACTCGTAAAAGCATATTATTATTATTATGAAACGCGACAAGGCTTTGTGACATATACCCTTTACTTGAACTTTTTATAGGACAAGAAATGAAAATTAACAAATTAATTGTTATAAAATATAAACTTATTATCGGAAAGAAATTAAATTTATATCGTTAATTTGGTCGCAGTCAAACCTTATTACGAAAAATAATTAAATGTATCGACTACATTATATTACGCATTTTTATTAACTTGGCAGGTTATTATAATTTTATTTTATTCTTATTGGTCTTATATTATTATTAAAAACAACAACTATGCATGTACCTGTCCATATTGATATTACAAGTAAGAAATTTGGTATTTAATTGCTTGGAACGTAAGGACTAGTCTCCATTTTGTTTCGAAAAATAAGAATATTTTATTAAAAGCGAGGGAAACTTTTAGGCGTTGTGTTGTGTGTTTTGTGTTAGCTTAGCTGTCACTGTGGGGTGTGGTTTTTTTTTAATTTTTGGACGAAATTTTTTGTTTTTATTTTTTTATAATATGGCATTAAAAAATACATAGGTACAACCCCTGCTTTTTTTTGTCAAAAAATCTAGACCCGTGCGAAGCCGGGGCGGGACGCTAGTATTGTATAAAAATATGTATTAAATACCTACATATTATGTGCCTTTTAAATCTAAACCAATAAAAATTGCAGCAAATAATAATTTAACCACTGCAAGTTAGATAATATTAATCCTATTGACATTTTTTCATTATGTGTGACTTGTAAGTAGGGTTGCCAGATGAAAAAATTAAAATTCTAGAGAAAAGGCTTGATTTCCGTTGAAATATCCTGAGATTGGGAATCAGCCGCAATCCTGAGAAGAGTCCAAAAATTCTGAAATCTCAGGACAAATCCTGAGATATGGTAACCCTACTTGTAAGCAGAATAAAAGAAATAATTTGTGCTTTACAGAGTATAATAGGATAAGTGTTTCAACTACTAAGATATAATATCTAAATTGCATAATACGTGTTATTACGTAAGTTCAGTAAGAACTACGGAATACGACGACTTGATTACAGTGTGATTGAATATTGATTCATATTACTACCAATAAACTAGCCGTAAATATGTGAAGCGGACTATACTATTTTATATTTGATGGGGAAAACGAGTGTCACGTGATGGTAAGTAACTTCACCAATGGACATGCAATTGTAACTTTTTAATAACAATACTTTTCGTCTAATATTGATGATATTTCGCAAAAACCATACGTTTTAATCATTCAGAAATATTCCAGTATTCAGTAGAACTAACATGGATCTTACTCGTCTTCACCGATTTCACTTAAATCAGCATATAAAGGTACCCGAAGTGGGAACTCTGGATGGCCAAGCGTTTAGAAAATATTTTTTAACGCATGTGGCTTTAAACGAGTGGAAGGAATAGTGAAATTACGACCAGGTAACGAACCACCGTTTATAGATGTAAAAACCGTGAAGTAAAAAGTAGGTCAACAGCGCATCATTGACTAATCTGTGGCTAGGGAATGACCTACCAAGCTCGTCTGTCGATATAACGCGGCTCTCGCACCGTCTAAGCCATTTATGTAAGCACATTTGGCAAACAACGGTTGGCATAGTGTTAAGAGCAGCATGGCCATCTGGAGTTCCCACTTCGGGTACTTTCATTTCATGCCAAGCACTACATATGCTGTAAGTTTGAGCGAAATCCATTATGACGCGTAAGCGCCCTCTCCTTATAAGGTAAAGGCATAAGTAATGAGCTAATAATTTTGATTGACAACTTTTTTAACAAGCTCTGAATATCATTTAATTTTAATATTCACGGTTAATTAAATATCTAAAAAACATTGTTATTTATGTTCAACTTATGTTTGTTCGAATTTTGAATTGATTCTTAATAAACATCCGGATTATTTTAAATCCTTTTGATAGAATTTAAGAAAACTATTTATATCACACACCGGAAGCGACGAATGGGTCTCGCGTTTCCGTTTTTTGTATTTTTAAATTAATTATAAATTTATATATAATATAATTATAGATAAACAAACTATAAATATTATAAATCTGAATTGAATATGTATTCATACTGAATATTATTCTAATATTTTTAGCCTTAGTTATATGCTAAACAGATTTGTGAATATAAAAATTATGAAGATTTCTTACACAATATTATTCGGAGCTGCATCTTTATCGATATATTATTTTTGACAGATATTATCAATAGTCAGTCAAATATCAAATGCTCCTTTAGATTTAGAGTAAAGCTTGATCACATTAATTAATTATTTTTGTTTTTTTTTTTAATCACATACTTTGGAAAAAGGCAATAAAACGACATAAGCAAATCAAATATTTTTATGTATCCTTGATGCAAGGCAATTACTTACTCTGGTAAATAAAAAAGTCCAATTCCAAAAGAAATAGAACATCTTACAGTTATTACTTATCTGTAACAACATATTATAATTCCGATACAATTACGAATCCTTGCATATATTACACTAGCGACGCGCCTCGGCTTCACACGGGTGCAATGTAGATGTCCTGTACACAAAATAGCCTATGTTACTCGCTGATAATGTAGCTTTCTATTGGTGAAAGAATTAATAAAATTAAAATCGGTCCAGTAGTTTTTGAGTTTATTCATAACATACAAAAATCCAAAAATACAAATCTTTCCCCTTTATAATATTAGTTATAGATTATGAAATGATCATGTTAATAACATGAATGCATAATAGGCATTAATTAAACTAAAAAATGTCATTCAAAATCCGCAGACTAGATGACCTCTCCAGATTTGTAGTTGAAAAGTTAGATTAAGCGGTATCTAGAATTGCGGAAACATCTAAATCACTTTTTGTACGCAACTCCACGGCCAATGTCGACTACGTGACCTTGTGTAGCTAAGCACGTCTCGTCCGAATTGTTACATAACACATCAATTAAATTTTGCTAATGAATAACAAGGTACTTGATTGTAATCGACTTGGGTTTAAAGGTCATTGGGATACTTTCGTCGAGAGAACACTACTGTTGTATTTGAGATATTCACTACAGCTGGGATAGTTTTAAATATGTAACAACAACTGTAAATCAACTGTAATCAATGAAGGCCCATTTACACGATACCTGCAAGTTTCATGTCTGTTGCATACAATAAAATTGAAGCAATAAATGACTTGCATGGTCAAAAAAAACCTAACATTTTGGATCTGTTAATTCTGTTATAGAAGTTACAAGTTGTATGTACAAGAAAATGGTATCATGTCTTAAGTATAAGTAAGATGGCTTTTAAGTTAGATGGTGTTAGACTTAGAAGCTACTTCATTGTCAATTTAGACAATAAAATAATTAATTAAAAAAAAAAAATATCTCTTAACGACTGTTGGAACGAACTTAACTTTGATTTTGAATAAAAATTATTCTAATTGTCAGCAAAATATTAACCTCAGCTTGAAATATGTTTTAGTATTATCACACTTGTTTAAATAAAGTAATATAATAAACATGAGATTAGTTAAAACTTCTAGATTATTATTTAATGAAAACAGTGTACGAAATTCCACATGTAAGATATATCTTTTGTGAAATATAACAGATTTTGTTTGGAAGAAATGTGAAATAATATACCAGCTAACATTGTAAGGATATCCAATTGAAAAATCTACCATTAATCTATATCTATACTAAGTTACTAATATTATAAAGAGGAAATAAATGGATTTTTGTATGTTATGAATAAATTCAAAAACTACTGGACCGATTTTAAAAATTCTTTCAACAATAGAAAGCTACATTATCAGCAAGTAACAGGCTATTTATGTGTTACATCAAAATTGCATCCGTGTGAAGCCAGGGCGTGTTTTCATGAACAGTATTGAAGTAATCAAAGAGAATCTATGTCTCATAGATAAAGTTGTTTATGTAAGTGTTAGTAAACACGACCATAGATAACCCAGCCACAGATACTCAACGAACGCCAATCGACAAGACTCAATAACTGCATAGAGTCAACGACACAACATGAGTAACATTAGTATTATCAAGCTAGCGTCATTGGTCGCCGACGTCTGAGTATTTTTAGCCTAGGCCACACTAAAAATAGTTCACTGTACAACGGTTATTACTGAATTAATATTTCTAAAAATGGATCGACTACGCGCGAATGATAACGCGACCGAGACTGATAGTAGAGTGACGTATGGCGGCCATCTTTAACCATTTGTTTTTCTTTTTTTGTTAAGTTTTTGAATGTTTTCGACCAGGTGGCTTAGAACTAATTTATTATTCAGTTATGGTAGTTTAAACGTATTATTAAAACACTGTTGTATTATAATCAAGGAGACCTATAGCCACGTGTGTTGTTTTAAAGTAGGTTAAATATTATAAATTAAAACAAATGATAAATTGTATCGTTTTATTCGTTTTAATATATTATGTTGTTTTTTTTGTTTTCGAGGTTAAATGGAAGCAAATGTCGTCGCTGTTTCTATGTTTATATGTGTTTATTCTCAATGTGTTAATATCTTCAGTTAATAGCGTTGTGGTTTTAACATAATATAGGCAATTTCTTGAGGAATGTTTATTTGTACAATATATGTATATTTAAAACGCCCGAAAATCGAACCATTTTGAAATTGATTTACATACATTGGTACGATTCGATCAGCTTCCGTCGTGTGAGGCTTTATCGCCGAATTTAATAAGATAGAGTCGAGATATAGCAATCAGTGACAACGAGCAAATACTTCATTGAAATTAATCAACACTGATAGTTATTGGGCGTAATGTAGAGTTCATTTTGGCGTAAAGGTACACACCCATGCGATAAACTGTGCCCATCAATCGTTTTTCCACATAAACTAGTAAACGGGTCGCTTGCCTGAAATGATCTCTACACACGCATTCGTTTAATACCTACATATTCCTTTTTAATACGTTTGCCCAAGTTTTTAAGTCCGCTTTATGATAGAAAAAAGGTGAATTCTAGAGTAATGGGGTTATAGGATCCTAATGGGGTATAGGACATACACATTTTTCTGTGTCCGTTTTTCTGATCATTTTTATTTGCAGGTGAATAGTCTTCTATGCCCTATCGGTATGTTTTTTTTTGTAATCCCGGGGTAATATAAAATAAAACGGAAATAATATTGCTTTAAGAGATGGTGGTATCTCAATCTCCGTCAATTCTTTATCCATCTTGAAAGGTCGAGTCTTTCCTCCAGCTAGGTATATTTGAAACTAGAATTTTGTCATCAGCTACGAATCACGATTGTAACGCCAACATGTCATTTCTTTGTTTTTAATATAAATAACAAAACAAACAAAATATTGTGTTAATGTCGGCCTTATCACTATACAGTGATTTCTTCCAGGCAATCAATTTCGTGAAAGATAAAGTGCGATATTAAATAAATGACATAGAGTGAAACAAAACAAAACTAATAAAAATAAAAAAATAAACTAAGCTCAAAATACGCAATACTTACATTTTATGTTGAATGTAAATATCTTCTATAGCCGATACCATACTTAAAATGTAAAGGGGCGTTCCGCTTCTATTGTCCGCATTAGATTGTTTGTTTATCTTTTTGTTCAATGAATATTCAGTGCCTAGGCAAGTCATAGTTGTAAACTCTTCTTAAAAACTAGACTAGACTATGCACGACCTAAAAGTATCCTTTAAAATCGATAGTAATAAAAAGCATAGTGGCGGGCAAGTACATATATGACAAGCACTTCCGAGTTTCCATTTTTTCCTTCTCAACATATTTTTTATGTAAATCACGCAGTTTGTATTTTGTTATTTATCCGCTAATGAATATATTTTCTTGTTTCAGGTATGTGAATGTCACGAAAAAACGTGTTGCCAAAACAGTTTCTTATCATAAGGTATATTAGAATAACATTTAATTCGAAATATTATCGATTTCAAGTTGGCATTTAAAATCAAGATAAATAAATGGCAAAAGTTTTTGAATCTGTAGAACTGTTATATCATAATATATATATTTTTAATATGATTTCAAATTAAGAATGCAATTTTTCTTTAAGTCTCGAACCAATAAGATTTCTGATGTCACAGATAATACCATCATCATCATCATAATAAGGTATCATGTCAACTAAGTAAGCTGTCAAACAGCTTTGTTGCTCAGATGCCCTCACTTCTATATAAAAAAATAGGTTTTCTTAAAAAAAAATCAGTTAGAACCTTGAAAATCATGTAACGTAACATCCCGCATAGTTTTGGAACAATGCCCTTACTATGGAGCAACTATTTACCGTATCATTTGACTCTCACAAGGTCAGTAGGTTACTGAAACGTTTCACGTAATTTCCTATCGCTACTTAATTGAATATTGATATGTATCTGATATCAACAGACGGGTGAGGGACTCATTTGATTGTATACTAGCAATCCATCCCGGCTCCGCACGGGTGCAAATTAGATGTACTATACACAAAACATGCCTATAGTTACTCGCTAATAATGAAGCTTTCTATTGGTGAAATAATTTTTAAAATCAGTTTAGTAGTTTTTGAGTTAAATCCTAACAAAAAAATAAACAAATATTTTCTCTTTATAGATAAGATTAGATTTGATTGTATATGATACCACTTTTCATTGATAACACTGCGTTACAAATTTAAAAAAAAATTAAGTACCCACTCAAACTTTTCCTGTTTCTTTATTCATACACATCCCTTAATAAGGATACATACGTACTTTTTTTCCATCACGTACTGTTTTTTAGGTATAGATACTAACATTTATTCATAAAAAAACTATAAAGTAATCGTCCAGGATACACATTTCTTTCTTTAGTTATCATTTATTCGAATAAAATCAACGACAAAACTTAACATTAATATATTTGCCCATATATAAATATAAAATATTGAATTCAAATTATGAAAAAAGAAAAATATTAAACTTTTCCTTACATGTTGGGAAGTATCTTCTCGCTTTAAATACCAGTAGTAGTCTCCTAACATAGGTTGATCCCAACGACCTTGAAGCCTTTTAATACCTTGGTGAAACTGCTCTTTTCATTCATCACTCATAGCTCCAAGATTTAATGGGAAAAATGAGAAATGGGAATGAAGAAAATGAATTTTCAATGACATTCGGCAACCCATCTTTTTATATGTATTTACAAAAAAAAAATACCAAGAATTCCGCGTTTTCTGCTTTGTGATTACTTAAAAAACCTTTCATTATAACGATGTCCATGCGCATAATTCTTTGTCATTTAGTTTTTGATCGAAATTTTGGTTTTTCATTAAAAGACGTATTTGTGGACCGATAAAGGTCCTTCTTTAAACTTTGCGTCACTCAATTTTGAAAAGACATACTTTAAATATAAAAACCCTTCACCATTTTTATCCATTGCCTTCAAAAAAAGTAAAAATCGTTGTAGTGATTACTAGGTTCACGCCACAGAATCGGTTTGAGACTTAAGAATGTACTGTTCACATACGTAACAAAATTTGGTTGGTAAATTTGGCACTGGCGCGGGTGGTGACTACTTTTTTCATTATTCATCATGGAAACCATACGATTACACTCACAAACAGTCAACTACTAAGATACCAACTTGAAATTAATCAAAGTTATCAACGATAACATATACTAATATGGGCATAATGAGGGTCGTTTAGAAACAAAAGTTACCGCTGCGTACCTCAAAAACAAGACGTGATAGAAACAAAAAACATACACAGTTAATATGTTGTAACTAATAGAAAACTATAGTAGTGATCAGTTTTTCGGGTACCGAAATCGTGTAACGCAGTGTAATGAACAGTGATGCGTTGACATCCTATGTATATATATTATATATAATCTTTACTTTGAACATTTATATTATGATTATTGCCGTTGAACATATTGGTTCGAAAAATGATTGAGAATTCGAAAAATATGTTCAAAGAGGAATAGAGGATATCTTATATGGATAGTTTCAATAAGAGTGCAAGTGACACTGCGCATGAGTGCTACTGAATCCTAAAAAGCTCTGTCAAACGACATCAAAAAACAATACATCGGAAAAAATAACCTTGAATCTGTTAATTAACATCTACGTGGTATACTGGTTATCTGAAAACGTTGCAATTAAAAATTATTTCCACTATTTCTTTGTTGTGAAAACCAAATTAAGTATAAAAACCGCCTTTTAAGGGCATAATTAAATCGATAAATTGAAAAGGTGCGATGTAATTCGTTTTCCTTCGCTTAAAGAATTTCGGTTACTTTGATTGGTGTCAATCAATTATGTCAACATATTGAAAGTACAATGATTTTGATGTAAATTAATAGCATAAAAATAAATGCAATATAATACTAAAAAAATCATTATGAAACACTACCATTTTGCTATAGATTGATTTAAAATTCTGACATTTATACTTGGCCTATATTTACTAGAGAATAATAACCTACACTGATATTCAATATGATCTTAAAGAAGTAATTTGTTTTCACTATCTCACATAAACAAGGGTACGTGTTAAACTTACAATATAAACTGGTAATACTTGTATATAGGGTTGGAAAATCGTGCTATTTCCCATACCTATATTTTTTTAACTCAAATTACTTTAAGCTGACTTAAACCGCACGTAATTGCAACATTCGTTCGATCATGTCTTACTCCAGCATCGTGTTTCCTGACGACCCAAATGAAAAGAAAGAACGGACAAAAGGTTAAAATCGCTGTTTACGCTGTTTTACGCTGAATAAGCACTGGTTTGGAGTCGAGTCGAATATTATTTCTGTTATCATTTATTTAGTACCTCAAAAATCACTTGATGGTAGGTGATTCTTCAGCCACAGAACATCAGTCAATGATGCGCTGTCGACCTATTTTTTTTTAATAATCGTTGATCGAAGTAAATTTTTTTACCGTTACCTGTGAAATGTCGCCCGGTGCGAATCGCAATAGCTCTATATGCAATTTAAAATAATTTCTCATACATCTGACAAATACATGCTACGAATACTTTCTCGCAAGTTGTTCGTGCTAGCTCTGATCGAAGCTCATTAAAATGTTAGAGTTGTTGTAGCGAAGGTTGTCGCCGATCGATTACGATGATCTCATTGTTAGCACAATCAAGGAAATAACTCTATCACAAACATATGTTTTAAACGCTTAATTCTATAATTTTTTTATTTAATCACTACTTTATTACTTGAAATTTGTAAACATCACAAGAACAATTCATTAACATAATATGTCCCTCGTAATTGAAATCGAATAGGTCGGAAGTTATTCAATGAAAAAAACGAAATGTTTAGTTTATTAAATACTAGCTAGCAATTGCCCCCGCAACCCCCCTTGTGGGTTGAATTTCGTAAAATCCGTTCTTAGCTGACCTCTACTCGGCGAAAGGAATATTCCTATCATATTTCAAGTCGCTACGCCTTATGGTTCCAGAGATATCGTGATGAGTGACTATATAGGTGGAAATCTCTTTTATATATATAGATTTTGCCTAGGGTGGTTATAAGGACAGGTTACGAGGAGAGGCTAACTGAAACAAAATTTTAAACATAAACTAATTCTGTCGCCGTAATTGGCGAATTTATCAATAAAACTTACTTAAAATTACAGAACCTACTTAATGCCACTATCGACTAGGACTTAGTCTGTAAAAACTAGGAATTATGGAAAGTGAAGTAAATACGAGTATAATAAGTACGTTTTTCTACATTTAAAATCATTATATTTTGTGTTTACATGGCAGTAGAACGGTTATAGAGAGAAGAAATGAATCAAAAAGAATAATAACAATAAAGAACAATTATATTTTATGTCTAATTGAAGATCTTCACGATTTTTTTTTGTGTAATATTTTATTGTATTGATTTCTTTCAAGATTGATTCAAACCTTGTGATAGTGTAGGGCAAATATTATGACATCAGAGGTTACGAATGTGACATTGTAGTTTAATATAATAATATGCATTGATTACGCCATTATTGGCTAAATTATTATGATAATTTAAAAAAAATCTTGTTTATTTTTTAATATTTACAATGTAAATTTTAAAAAACCTTATTATTTTTATTAACAATAAACTCGTATAAATTAAAAAAAAATAAAATTATCACATCTTTTTTTTAAAAATACGACTACACTATTTTAAATTCATTTTTATGTAGTATTTCTTTATATATAACGTAAGTCATTCAAGAGAAATTGTATGCTAAAAAAAGTAAAAATTACAAATATGCTAAAAACTAGGGATGTTACGGAAGTTGTTTTACCGGAACCGAATTCGGAATCGGAGTTTTTAAATTTGGTTTATCGGAACCGGAATCGGAACCGACACCGGAATCGGAGGCAGACACAAAAGAGAGATGTGTAATAAAAAAAAATTAGAAACATTATTCATCAGTTACATTCATAGCAGTTCAAAAAAGTAAACACCTTACTGGATGTAATATATAAAAATAAACTAATTTTCTTAAATTTTACACAGAAGTTAATTAAATCAAATGGTGCTGAGCGCGGCCTCGGAACCGAAATCGGAAACGGAGGTGCAAAATCAATCGGAGGTTCCGACTTTTCGGAACCGAAATCGAAGCTCCGTAACATCCCTGCTAAAAACTTATCTACGACAGTAGCATTATGCTACCAAATATTCAAAACATTACTATTATATACACTGTCAGAATTTTTCACAAACGAGTGGTACAGTAGTAATATTAGTTTACATAATATTCTTAATGCGACCCTGGAGACAGTTTTTATGTATAACCCTGTTTATGCAATTTTTAGATAACAACTTCGATAGCCGTAACATTTTAATGTTAAAGTGGTAACACTAACCTTGTTATCTTCCTGTATAATATTTAAGAAATACAGATTATATTATTTTTATGCACAGCACAGCACATAAAATATGTCCCTTATAAATAATCCCACCAAAAACATTTTAACGTTAAGGCATATATTGGTACATATTGCTTGCACTGTAAAAAAGTTATCACATCTTATGGAGAGCCAAGCTCCTAGCTCTAGACGCAATAACCTAACACACTCTAATCATAGTGTAGGTATGTGTTCTACGTGAATGTTCTCTACAAATCCTACACCTTAGTCAAAATGTTTATGTTGTATGTGTGCTAATCCTAGTCTTCACCAAATTTCAGCTCTCTATGACATCCTTAATGACAAGTATCCTAACAGGTTTGATGATCATCAGTCAGTGAGTGAGTGACGAAATCTGCATATTTTAGATGTCAATAATATACAAAAATACGACGAAACTTCGAGAAATGGTAGGTAGTGTCCTGCGCTTCCGTTGTCTCATCTTGGCGGGGGCACTATCGTGCCCCTAGATACAAAGTATAATAGCTATACATTTAAAACTTGGCATATTAAATAAGTAGGTACTCTATTGATATGTTATCCTGAAACTTTGAACTTTCTAACACTGTTCATACCGAAATTATAAAGGATTCTTTGTTTGAAATAAGAATATAATTACTAACCAATAAATTACTAAATAATTCACGATTGCAATCTCTCGCATCAAATTATTCGTTAAGCACCGTTCATATATCGAACCCCATTTTCTTAGGCATTTAAGTATAGCTATAGTGATCAAGTGCTGCAGACATCTCGCAGTAGCAATTTGAAGTCATTGCTACCAAGCTAGCTCAGACCGGTCCATGAAGCAATTAAGTGACACAGTAAAAGTACCTATTAAGTATAATATTTTTACTCGGTGCAACATGACAGGCTGAGTTAAGAAAATCTTTGTGCGCAATCTTTACAAATTATTTCTCCAGTAATGTGTTTACTCCAAGCTATTACTTTGAGCTTAAGGGCAGTTTTAAGCGATTAAGCCTAAAGATATTAGACAGGAATAACTACATTAACGAAAAAAATCGAATTACATACACAAATCTATAATTTATGTAGGAAAAAGGAACTAAAAGGTGATGTAGAGTTATAAAATTTTCCTCTAATTCTAATAATTTTAAAATTATTCTTCTACTTTCGATTACCATATTGAATGGATTTGAAATATCCCCTTTTAATTTCTAACTATTAAAAAATGTCACAATTTTTCAACAGAGATATTGGTCAAATGGTAATTGTTAATGCAAATGCTACCTGCGATATTTCAGTTATTAATTTTTAAAATAATAACTACCAGGGTGAATCAAAAAGTTCTTAGAAGTGCATATATATGAAACCTTTTTGGATCAAGTTCGATATTCAAATTAAAGAGTGTCTATCACACTATATTTATGCAGACTGTCACTTGTTTTTGTCAGTTCGTTCGCATGTAATAATTTTTTTTGTGCAACGAGTTGCTAAAAAGTCAAAATTATGGATAAAAGTGAGTTACGTGCCGTGATAAAATATCTCAGTTTGAAAAAAATGTCTACGAAGGAAATTTTTTTGGACATTCAGCAGACATTAGGGGGTGATGCTGTACCCTATTCTACGGTTGCGTACTGGGTGGCTGAATTTAAAAGAGGTAGATCAAGCTGTAAAGATGACCCGCGTTCTGGGCGGCCTTCAACCTCCGTTACAGAAGAAAATGTCAAAAAGGTTGAGAATCTGGTTTTGGAAGACAGAAGAATGACTATAAAACATATAGCTGAGATCCTAAAGATATCTTTTGGTAGCGTTCAATCCATTTTAATTGCTTCACTGGGGTTCAAAAAAGTGTCTGCAAGATGGGTGCCACGAATGTTAACCGACGAAAACAAAAAGCGACGTTTGGAAATTTCCAAGCGTAATCTCGAAATGTTCCAGCGTGATTCGGATAATTTTTGCCGTCGTCTTGTCACCATGGATGAAACGTGGGTCCACCATTTTGATCCTGAAACTAAAAGACAAAGCATGTCTTGGAAACGACCATCCTCTCCATCCATCAAGAAATTTCGAGTTGCTCCTACCGCTGGCAAAGTTATGGCCTCTGTGTTCTGGGATAGTGAAGGAATCCTTTTTATTGATTACATGCCAAAAGGCCAGACGATTACTGGACCCTATTATGCAAATTTAATCCCGAAAGTGCGTGAAGCGATTAAAGAAAAACGTCGTGGAAAACTGTCGTTGGGCGTGTTGTTCCTTCAAGATAACGCTCCTGCTCATCGATCGGAAGTTGCGCTCAACGCAATCCGCTGTGCTGGCTTCAATCTCCTTGACCACCCACCATATTCTCCGGACTTAGCCCCAAGTGATTTTCACTTATTTCCAAAATTAAAAGAGGAAATTCGTGGAACAAAATTTCACGATAATGACGCGGTTATAGCTGCCGTAGAGGACTTTTTCGAGAGTCAAGAAAATATTTTTTTTTCACAAGGAATAAGGAAGTTAGAAACGCGTTATTCTAAATGCATTGCATTGGAGGGAGATTATGTAGAAAAATAAAATATTATTATTTAAATCTTTGCATTTTTTAATATTGATTCCAAGAATTTTTTGATTCACCCTCGTACAATTGTGTTTATCATATTAATTAAATTTTATTTTTATTAAGTTATTGTTGCATTGGAGATTACAATATAATGAATATAGCAAGAATGTAATTCTTTCGGCCTAAAAGGTACTTAGCTAAATTCTTGTTAT
The DNA here is from genome assembly GCA_905404175.1 of Anthocharis cardamines. Lineage (NCBI taxonomy): Eukaryota > Metazoa > Arthropoda > Insecta > Lepidoptera > Pieridae > Anthocharis > Anthocharis cardamines. The sequence goes on along the minus strand of FR989952.1, from coordinate 10,787,783 downwards.
CTTAAGTATGTAGATTGCGGACAGTAAAAATGTCATAATGCTAGCAGCAGCTATTCAAGCGGTTCCTCGTGATTAGATGCTATCGCTTAGTCGGCAATGTCAAGGCACTCATCTGAAGTCGTGATCAATCTGCTATGGTGCAGAATTTAACTATTCACACTTTACTTGTTGTCATATTAATACATATTATTTAAAAAAAAACACAATTTTTTATATACATATAAATACTTGTTTTTTTAAATTGATTTTGTAGGATTATCCGCTTTTGGGAGGTTAAGTCTACACTATAGAGCGGACCCAAATCAAGCATCATGGCTAATGTTACTTCTGTAAATAAAAACATTCTTACAGTTAGAAATGTATGCAATTCTGAAGGACGTATTATTATTATTAATTATTTTTTATCTATTTATACGTATTTTATTGTCATCTAAAAACACAGTACTTTTTTTTAATACACTAAGTAAGTTTTGATGTAAAAGTAAAAGTCACTACGTAATAAACACTACACCAATAAAAAAACCAATTAATACCGGAATAAAAAAGATAGCGTCTTATCTGTTTACTTTAATATAACGTAAGTATATCTCCCTCTACCAAAGTATTTAAGCATGAAAAATGCAATGACAAAATAATGATTGTAATATACTAGAAAGATAACAATATCTTCAAACAACGTCGTAATTTAATATGGAGAATCTAGCTTTATCTACAACAGGTGCAACTGACCATTTATGGTTTATCGACTTTTTTAAAACTCTTCAAACCATTTAAAATATCCTGTACTGCATTGGAGCAGAGTCCAAAATTAATGAATAAACTGTTTGCACTTAGCGAAGATGCGTCGTTCCCAGGCGATCGTCGCAAACGGCACTAACTTTTTTTTTTTTTTAAAACAAGCCTACAATAAGGTTCTGGTTTTGCAAGACAACTCGTATTATCGATCCTCGATAGTACATTCTCGATTTTATTATCAAATATTTTGTGTTAATTTTTTAATTTAATTATAAAATCGAGATGGATATACCGTGATTCGAATCAACCGAAAATAGCACTCATAATATTTGTATTTAATTATTATTGGTGTGGATTATATAACATGAATTTCTAATGTTTTATGACAGATTAGATAATTCTCTCGATGGAAGGTATACTGACATATACCTACAGTAGAATCTCACTAATCCGGCACTATTAAAAACCAGAGTGTACCGGATTACTGGATTGTACAGAAAAATTGATAATAATAGATAAAATAAAATACAACGTATTTGTGTGCGTGTTTTACACATTTTTTTTATAACTGTAACTTACCTATACCACAATTTAATAATTTCATAGTTTTAAAATAATCCTTAATTGGGTTCTGTTTTTATGCAAATTATATGGGAGAGGCGCGCGGAGGGTGCCGGATTATTGGAGATTCTACTGTATTTATCAATAATGTTCTGTAGACGTTGTTTATTTTTGTCTCAATAAATTGTTTATTGTTTCACTTACTATAAAGCTCGTGTTGACAGGTACTCGTCAAAAGTAACTAGTTGAAAAATGCAGCCTTAATTTTTTCTTAGCGAATTCGCAGCGCCCCTGAACAATTATAAAAAAATGCCCTCCGTGACTAGGACAGCTTCTTGTGACCTTGACGGCGGCCATTTGCTTTTTTTTGCGCGCGTTCAATGTTGCCAGCATGACGGCGTGCGGTGCGTTGGCTTTTACTTTTTTATTTTTTAAGGAGGCAACTCGTTATGCAACTTTTCTTTTTGTAATGCGGAATGTTATACGTATTTTTTTCAGTATTAAAAACTATGTACCTATCCTATCGAGTCTTACTAACTGTTCTGATCAAATTTGTTTCTTGAATCATAGAATGCCAATAAGAATTAGTGTCGCGATATCATATAATATCATTTTTATACAATTCAAATACGTATTATGATTGAATGGTTTCCAAACAATAAATGGTTTCTAAAACATGCGACAAATGTATCGGAACACCAAAAAGGGAACCTTTTTTTTTCAGAGAAAAAAGATTTGTTCTTTAATATTTGAAACTTCCAGCATTCAAAGATCGACCACAACGTAGAAAGGCTCGCTCTACCGTGATTAAGAGCTGGAACCGATGTTTAGTTATAAAAACGTAAACAGAAGCCCCAAGAACACCTACAAGAGCATAACAAGATCTAAAACTTAGTACTCAACTAATCGATGTTACGATGTAATTATTATACCTTTTATTGAATTCAAGTAAACAATAAGCACCTAACATGATATTTACAAATTAAAACAATTTATATAAAATCTTTAAAATGAATATATTATTACCACAGTTCAATTATAAAACGAAAAACTGATTGACCGACTTGCCGGCTGGAGTTTTTTTTTTTTTATTAAATATCGATATCGAGCGAGGTCCTTATTTGATTGCTTGTGATCTCTAAGCTAAAGGACATTAGTTTAATAATACACTGTTGACTTATTTTGACTTCTACAATTAGGTCGTTATGTTTACTAACTGAAGTAACGTATAGTAAACGGTAGTACTCAAATTAGTTTATAGAAAAGCTTTAGAAAGAAGGGTAACCACTCAACACGCCAACGAAAACGTCATAGTAGCGCAAAATAAGCTCTGGACGCCTTTGAACATCTGCTAGTGTAGATTAGCAATTGAATATTAGAACTTGAAAAACTATACATAGTAAGTATTCAGATGATCTTTTACAAAAATAGTAAAAAAACAAAGTCAATTTTAATGATTTTCGGCAAATTATTCAATACAGCATTGTCACGTAGCATCATTTAATTCTACGTTTTAAACAGCTATCTTGTTTACACACAGCACGGTGAAAGAAAAATGTATCTCATTTGGCTGTGATATTGTAGAATAGATATACAATGGTGATATAAAGGGCTTATAGGCCGCTTGGCAAACGTTTGGTATCAGTGCCACGCTTGATCGGTAATCCTGACCCTGTACTGGATGCCACGTATGCGAGCTTTAGCTATGAATTCGCTTAGTGGTTTAACCAAACCACAGATTAAATATAGATTATTGCTCCAAATTGACACGGTATTCGATCTGTATAAAAAACCGATATAGGCCTAAGCAACGTCTTAGAAAAACTGGATAACATTGTGCAAAAATTATCTCATAGCTCTTGCACATAGAGCAACACGGGCCACCGGTGAACCGGAGGGGAGTAGCCATACGCAGGCGTTCCCCTCTGTCAAAGTACAAGTCCAAATGGTCCTATGCGTACAATAAAACTAGTTGTAGCCGCACTTTTCACTAGACTAAATCCAGATGCGCGACTGAATCGACCTCCTAGAAAAATGCTGAATTGTTTGTGTTTCTTGTTGCCAAAAAATATCTGCCACGTCAAATTTACAAAAAGATAGCGTTACCTTTCATATGTAGGTATTTTTTAATCATATTATTACTATTTACTTCTTTAAAACTTAAAATATTACAATATTATCGGTCGTGTTGTTTCGGATTTTTTTACCAACACAGTCGCTCGACAGATCCGCGTATTGTATGAGCCCTCATACAATACACGGATCTGTCGAGCGACTGATCCGAGTTTATTTCCGAGAAGTCGCTGTCACCGAGCAATAGTGTTGTTGTCGGATTGTTTTAAGTTATCGAAAAAAATGGCAAAGGAGTCTTCTATACAGAGACAGTTTTGAGATTAAATTTTCTGATTCAAATATTATATTGTGATAATATACATTGTTAAAATATAATATAATACTTACGCGCGTTAGCACATTTATTAAAATCACTTAGTGTAAACTTCAACCATAATGTTTTTTTTATTTCCTAAAAATCCAAAGGATATGGAAAATTGTGGGCCCAAATTTAATAATTTCGATATGATCTAAAAAATGACATATTTTTAATCTTATAATATAAAAAATCAACTCAATTCTCAATCTGGGAGAGGAGAAATTTGAGAAATATAGTTTTCCTGAGATTATCGATTAATTGAATCGATACACAATCACAAAAAAAACCTTTGGACAAGGTAATTAACTCAAAAGTAATTAAATGCACTTTAAATACAATATATTGCATATAATTACAGTTATGTTATTAAATAAAATATAAATTATTAATTAAAGAAAATGAATATGCATGATTATCGATTAAAATCGATCTTTTATTTTAGTCTGTCGTTGGCATGCCGCATGACAGTTGTTTACTCTGTGCTAATTCGTTTCGTGTTTTCTACGTTTTGAGTCTGAGTGCTTTTCCGATTGTCGTCATTTAGGAATTGTTACGATTTGACAACTACAAATATCATTGATCACAGATTTAGTATATGTCAGTTATTGATTGTAACATAACCTTACTTTATTCAGTGGCGGGACTACCATACAAGCCGATTTTAACATAATATGTGTTTATATATTTATATAGCTTATATAATTACGTTATCGTTTTTCAAATTATTTCTAAGATTTTATTATGTGCCAACTCATGGTCCACTCTCCGTGACCTGCTACGTGCGCATTACCCGACAAGTTCATTTGTATTACGTAATAAATTAACTCCATCTTTAAAATAAATAAATTAAGTCGAACTTATAAAACTAATTTTCCAAACCCAGTTCTTGAAATTATCGATACTGCGTATCGACAGTTGTTGCAACTACGGCTAAAAGGACTTGTCAGTGTAGTTGCGCCATTTAATTATACTGTTATGACACGGAATGTTTAAATGTGTGTGTGAAATTGTTAGTGTATTTTTTAATTGTCACGGTGTGAGTTTCGTAGTGACAGACGATTGCTTGTGTGTGCGAACTTGAGTACGCACACATAGCGCAGGTTTCCCCCCGCAAAAAATGACAGATTGTTTGGTATCGGTAACGAACGCTATGGCTACTCCCCTCCGGTTCGCCGGTGGCCCGTGTTGCTCTATGCTCTTGCATATTAAATATTATGACCTCGTTAATATGCAACATGTATCTGATCTTTTATCACCTAAACTAGTTAGTGATCTTGGTAGTTTTGACATTGACAATAACGAGTCAAATGTCCTGTCATCGAAAATCATTTAGACTGAAAAATAAATTACAACGATTCTGTACAGAATCGTTATTTATTTTTAAAATACGTCGAATTTCTACATCAATGTCCTCTGGTTAACTACTTGATATGCATTTTTTTAATTATTAATTTAGCGGAAATTGTAAGTTTTTATTAGTTGCCACAGAAAATTAGCATAATATTATCCAAATAATAATTGAGACTGATCTTTGTATATTAGTTCTGAAACAAATATACCTTAGACAATTTTAAGGTTGGTTTTGACAAAAATGTGTTTCATGCCCCACGCCAATCAGGCACCTTCTTAGATTTTTTGCTTTTTAATATTATGATTAACCCTTTCAAAGAAACATCAAATGAAAATTTTTCTCGTCCATATTTCATGCAACTAAGTAACTAATACAACTTTGGATGAATTATAGCTACTAAAAGCCGATGGAACAGATATTTAGGCTATTTTTCCGACCTTATTTGAAAAATATGTCTCTGAGATCATTATACCGTGGAAATACAATGGGTAATTAAGGGTTTATACCTATAAATGTTCAAGCTCTATATGAGCAAATTTGTTTTAACATCGTATGGTCAATGCCTTCGTGACAACACTGTGTTCTTAGTTTCTTACTTCTTGAAGTAACATCGTTAGCACCATATTCAAGGACAAATGTACGAAAGACCTATCTTCATTTGCACTCCAAAATATACCTTACGGCCTTAGACTTATGACAGACTTTCTCTTTGCAATCTCAGGCAGATTAAATAAACTGCTTGACATAGTTTCGCGTTTCGGGTCAGACGGGTGTCGGTGCCCAGTAAACAAATGCCCGTTACTGCATCTTAAAAAAAATATCTCCATTTAATGTTGCTGAATTATATAATGTTAAAATAATTATTCTTCGTCGTAAGAAGCGGTTGCAATTTGGAATTACTGTCATCGTCCACTTAGTAAAATCCTGAAGTTACTTTCACTTTTTAATTGTGCACGCGTTTATAGATGAAAAATAACTATATTTTTAATATATTAACAGATTGAACACTTTTTGCTTTATGAGAAATGTTGCTTAATTTTATAATAAGTCAAATTATACAAATTAGCTAATGAAGAAAATTAAATTAAGTATGTACCTGACAAATATAAAAACAAAAAGTATATATTATAAATACAATAAATATTTTTATAAAATTGAAAATACATACCTACATAATATATAGATCTTTTTCTTTTTTTTGGTATAAATATTAAGATTTTTTAAGCAATTGATACTGTATGAATACATTTCAGAGACGTCGAGCGAGTACAATCAATGTAAGAAAGGCAACCGTTTATTTGATAACATCGCATCATATCTGGCGCCATCTGCAATTAACATATGAACAGGAACACTGATGATTCTGACTTGACATTGTATGTTGAACAACGGGCTGACCTTAGTTATCGGTGATTTTTTAACCTACAACAAAATACGTGTATTATAAGAATATTTTTTCTCAACAAAACATAGTTCAATGATTATTAAATTCTTTTATTTTTTCTAGTAGAACTCTATCATGCTAACCCTCTTCGGTATATAAGAAAATACTTTCACATAAAAATAAATGCATTCTTCATCTTAATACTTTATTATTTATTATACAGACACAGACTAAAAAAAAAAATATTGAAGGTTTTAATTCTCATTATTTGCTTTATTTAATTCTTAGTTTTTATTATCGATGTCATTTCTTCTCTACAGTGCCGGTGTTAGAGCCACTGACGCCCCGTGCAAGAATACTGTGGCGCCCACTTTAGTAAATCAATATCGAATGTTAATTTTCTGCTTAATTTTATTTTTCTACACGGATTAAATTAGAAAAATCTAATTTTCCAGCGATTTTATTTTCAGTACAAATAAAATAGTTGACAGAGTAGCTAGGTTACGATATGCGTAGAGCACAGAGCTTATTGAGGGTGTGCAGCACAGGAGGCAGAAGACTCCAGACCTCGGCGCCCCTCCAAATTTGGCGCCCTGGGCGACAGCCCCATCCCGCGCCCCCTTACCACCGGTACTGCTTCTCTATCGATACAGACTTAAATGTAGATAAATACTAACATTAATGAGTAAAAGAACAATATTTATTAAATTAAATCTGAATATATTTAAGATGGTGCCTTTGTTCTTATTTAAATCAATATTCCTCCGAAATTTCTTTAAAAAAAAGAATGAGCATAAAATGTAGAGTTCGTTTAGTTGTAGAATGTAAGGTTTAAAATTATAAAGAGCTACAATATAAACATAATCTATTATTAATTTTGATATTTTTTTGATTCTAAAATTGAATATTTGTAAATACTCTCTAATGAAAATGCGTCTTATAGCGGCTTTGTCGGAATGTCATGATGAATCGATTAAGCCCGAGAGACATTTCTTACATTTTTATAGTCACATATATTTAACTTTTTTATTAAAACTGCTATAAATGTTAATTTAAGGTCTGTGCAATATTGCTAGAATTAAATATTTCGTGATAATTATTTATTACGATTTATATTTTACCAATCTAATGTATGTGAAATCCCGAGTCCTACAGGGTCATGGGGCAGACCCATTTCTGTGTCTGTTTCACTGATCATTTTTCTTTACAGGCAAGGAGGTGATCAGCCTTCTCTGCCCTGCCTGACCGATTTTTTTTTTTAAAATCTTGTTTCCCCAGGTTTCAAAACCGGGACCTCCGGTGCTAAACGCAACGCGCTTACCACTGAGTGACAGAGCCACTGAGCCAACGATATAATGTAATAATATTTAATTTAATTTTGTAAACGCCTATGTTAAATAAGTATCTTCTAATTAATTTTATCCTTCAAGACCATCCAAGGTCCATACAAGATAATATGATTTGTTTTGAAAATGATTTTGTAAAAGAGCTCCATAAAATTTAAATAAAATACTGTATACCGGATTAAAACGCGATTTATTATTTATATTGTTTAAATTATTTATCCCGTTCAAAATGTGTATCAACATAACATATTAAGTTCATTGGATAAATAATTTAAACAATATAAATAAGAAATCGCGTTTTAATACGGTATACAGTAATTTATTTAAATGTGTGATACTCGCGTTAATAAAAGACAATATTAGCTTTTTAAAACTTAGAATACGCATTATCATATCATCAATATGTGAGCGTCATCATTTGGTTCATTTTTATTCCTTCGTCGGAGCAAATGTACGCGAATTAGCGACAAAGTACTGTAAAGTTTGTTAGTCATTATTCAGTTTTATGTTTCGAATTTAATGAGAATTATTCAAACTGCTTCGCTTATGTACTGAAATAATATGGATATTTAAAATTATTTCTTCTAGTTCTATGATTCCGTAGAATAAAGAAGAATTATAGCGTTATTTTATGTATGAATAATATATTTTTAATTATCTTAATGTATATACATTACAGGGTTTATAAATTGAAGAAAAATGGTATTATTATTTACTATCATGCTATTGTTAAGAATTAAGAGATAAATAGACACAATTTTAAAATTTAAAATAATTACGTAATAGATTTCCCAAAATAAATAAATATGGAATAATAAAAATTACTTTTTTTACTCATCATAACAGTAAAAAAATCCATTTCCAAGCATCCAATCCAAGGTGTATAATATCAAACATAAAAAATTGCTGTGTGAAAAACCTCCAATGTGAACATAATATTTATTTAAATAAAATACTGTATACCGGATTAAAACGCGATTTATTGTTTAAATTATTTATCCCGACGTTTCGGATGCTTTTCAGCAACCACTTTACAGACAGGATTGGAAGAATCTTAAAACGAGCTTCTATTAATACAGTTTTCAAGCCACACAAGAAGATTCAACAGTTCTTGAGACCAATAAAAAGTAATATTCCTTTGCAAGATTCAGGTGTATATAAACTGGATTGTGACTGTGGTTTATCCTACATTGGGCAAACTAAACGTAGCATTTCAAACCGACTTAAGGAACACATTGCGGATATCAAAAACAGACGTCACTCTAAATCAGCAGTATGTGAACACACTCTGGATAAACCAAACCATTACATACGTTTCGACCAACCAAAAATCCTTGCTAAAGAAAGTAGATTCTTTCCCAGACTAGTACGTGAGGCTATTGAAATTAAAAAACATCCTAACTTCAATAGAGAAGATGGTTTGAGACTTTCCAACACCTGGGATCCAGTTATTAAAAATCTAAAGCCCCAAATCAAACATACTAAAAAACAAGAGGACACCGTTAGTCAATATTGTCATAATATAGAAAATTACAGTAAATATCAACTCCGTAGGAATAGATGGCGTTAATATGTAATAATTGTAAAACAAAAACTTGGCGATTAAAAAGAGTGGCGGCGAGTTTCTTGCCAGTTCTTCTCGTCCGCTCTACGCCCTTGATTTGTGAACTGGTAGTAAATGTAAAATTAGAAGCATTTAATATTAGTAATATTAGTAATTTAACATGTATTATTTTTTATTGACGTTCATAGATGTACATTGTGTTACCTAAATTAATAGATTATTTTTTAATTTAATTGAATTAAATATGGCAACTTTGTGACATTTCAAATATAAGACCACTGTCATCTTTCAGTCTCCCGCGACCACGGTTGCTGAAAAGCATCCGAAACGTCGGGATAAATAATTTAAACAATAAATCGCGTTTTAATCCGGTATACAGTATTTTATTTAAATGTGTGATACTCGCGTTAATAAAAGACAATATTATAATATTTATTCATTATTGGCGGGAAGAAATCCTCATTTTGACAGCTGTCACAGCACACAATATGTCAGATGTTAAAACTTGATTTTGTCATATCTAATTACAAAAAATTTAATAAAAGTAATCAAAAATATATCTATTAAAATTTAATATAATTTCACTATCGCGATTAAATCTTTAAGTTACTTTTAAATAAATATAATACACACAGATATTTTTTTAAATACCTTTGCGACGTTAATTACTACAGTTACTACTTGCATTTACTTCGTAATTTGTACATACTCCTCAAAATTAAATTGCGATCATAATCTGTGACACGATCTCTGTAGGTACTCTGTAGGTATATTAATTATAATACTTCATATTGAACTTGTAGAATAATTTAATAGCAATCATTTTGTATATTATAAAGTTGTCAAGAATTTATGTAAAAATTATAAATTAAGTACTTATCATTATTCAATAGTAGATTAATTACATCGTAAGTAATTATGAAAAGAAAAATGAAATTTTAAATGTAAATACATTATTATGTTACAAACGTCTTCACTAATGTTTGTAATAACGCACACTTGCGGTTTCCTTATCAGACGTTACATGGATAACAACACACTTGCGCATGTGTGGGAGATGACGTCATGTACGACTGTCATCACAGTCATGGCTAACGAGTACTCGGTCATCGGACACAGTTCGATTTTGCGTAGGATCATTTAAATTGATTGTTTATTTTGTCATGTAAAAATGTATGTGTAACTTGATTCTTTACAACGTAGGTATACTTACAATATATACGTAGTTGTTAACTCAAGAGGTAGGATTGATATACTTGACCCATATTCTATTAAAGTGTTATATAATTCGTAAACTAAACAACTTTTGCTTTCACTGAACTTGACATAGGTCAAACGGTTCCACGATGATGCTCGACAGCCAAACAACCGAAGAAGATTTTAGAGATTGTTACACGATTCTAAGCTCTATTTTACTCCATGCCGTTGCTACCACGTTGATTTTCGTGTGTCAGTATAATTTCGCACTTTTACCTTCCACAATATCGCTTGAAGGACAGCTCTCGGTGGGGTCTTAGGCCTCTTTTTCATTGGGAAGTGGAAGCAAGACCTAGCCCCCCTGCCACCCCGAACTGACGTCACCTGCGCCATCTTGACACACTGGCTGACGCGTTGCTTGGCAACCAAAGCTACGCAATGAAGATTCGAATTTCTAAAAAGAGAATTCTAAGGCAAATTCAAAGAACTAGATAGAAAGGACTATTGAAAATAAATTAACAAAGCGGTTTAGGCCAATAAATCGGATACTTAATTCCTACTATAAAAGATTGTCTGGAATTACTTATAGGGTATCAGAAAATTTCAAAGAATCTCACACAAAGCATCAAGAAATTGTAGGCGTTTGATCAGTCTAATGCCGCTGAGCCTTAAAAGCATATTTTTAATGAAGAGTAACCTTCAAAGACATGGATTAGCAATTGACATTTAGTGGACAACGACATTGTACAGCAATAAATGCATAATAACTTTACTATAGGGGAGATATTCTGTGTGTCATAAAATAATAGAAATCATATTGCGCATTTCGTCTTCAGTCATTTGAGAGTCACCTGTCAATAATTCCCATTAAAATAGTTTAAAATAATGGGTTAATAATAAGTAGTTAAATTTAATATACTTAAAGTGTATATTAAAACACAATTGAATTCCATTTTATGTAGATTTTGCAGTGGAATTTTGCACTAGTTTTATAGGCGAGGGTGTGAGGAACACGTGTAGGTGTATCCTGACAAATATTAGAATAACTTCATTCATCGCCCCCGACTCATAGGAAATGCAATCAAAACTAAAACTGCTTTTACGCGATCTATCAAATTCAAGCCAATATCGGAACGTATTTTGTAAATTTCTATAAAGATTTTCTACATAAAGTTGACATTATTTGATTGAATTACCAAAATATAACCTAATATAAGGATTTTAACCACTCATATCTTTAGCCTGTTTTCAATCATACTATTTGAACATCATCAGTCTGACAATACTGTAAGTTATCCTCTTCGGAAAATTGAAACCCTATATCGACTACTCGCTGCACCAACCACGGTTGATATGATCTTGTTCTGATACAGACAGGGATTAAAATGCATCAAAACACGACAACTATCTTTGAACTTTATGCTAATGGCATAAAGCTCATATCGGAAAGCGTTAGTTTGCGCGTGGGCGATTCACCCATCCTCCGGCAAGGTCACACGAGCCTGGAACGGGATAGAATTGTTTATGAAAAGCTTTTAAAATAACGCAGCAAAAGCTTTTAAATTCAATGAACAAAACGTTTATTAATTAAGTCGCGACACAATATGTTTATTTAAAATAAATTTATGAATAAGTGAATTCCCGAGTCCCCTAGTGTGATTTCTTTGACTGGTTCACTAATAATTTTACAGGCAAGTAGATGATCAGGCTTCAGTGCCCTGCCTGATCAAATTTTTTTACCTTGTTTCCCCGGGATTCGGATTTTTATGAACAAGGTGTTTCTAATTAAAGGCGTTACCATTTTTATGTAATAAACTTAAAAACTGGCATAGGTACTATCATACAATTTCCATCTTTCATTATCTAGTACAGTCTACAATCTACACGAGTCTGAACTCCTATCAATTGGTGTGTCAAGAACAGAAAAGGCAATTTTCCTAACCTTTGTTCATGACATCAAAACTTGCAGGGTATACCTAATAGATTTCAGGTATATAGAATCACAAAGTCAAGGTGATGTACCGTGTGTGATGAGAAATTAAGTCTTATTGCAATGTATTAAGCTCTAGAATTACTTGTTTATCCTCTATATTTCTGTTCCTCTATATTTCTGTTCCTGTTTATCTATATTGACGCCGCGTGTCTCTAGTCAGCCATGTGTATTTGTCAGAATTACGTGGTCGCAAAAATTTAGTTTTTTCTCATTTCTGTATAAAATATCAATCAAAGTCAATCAAGACAGGCCGCGTAAGTTAATCCGTATTTTAAATAAGTCATTTGTAATATATATCTCCATTATTTCTCATATAATGTAAAAAATGTAGAGACTTTTTTAAGAGTATTTTTACTCGTGTCAATTTCGGAGTTTATGTTTTTTAGTAAAACAATACGACAGAAACATTTATTTTAACACATTAATTTTTAATCGAGGACTTGTTTAAATAATTACGGTGTAAATTGTTGTACACTTTGGGCGTCGGTTCATCAAGGCTGTTCAGCGAAATTTGAAATGAGGAATAAGGATATCTGCTTGTAACATTTTAAGGACCAGTTATGTTATATACAGATTAAACTCCAAGATACTGTTAATATTTAAAAAAGCGGTAACTGAGTTTCAAGAAGAAAATTTGTTTCTACTTTAATAATATATGACGAGATGACCCCGTGTCCAGTTCGAAAAAAACTTACGAAATAGATCTCAGCAGATTTTTTTTGCGACTTACTTGACACTTTTCGTTGTAATTTGACCAATTAACTCAATTTAATTATAAGTTATAGCCTATATGTTCTTCTGTAAGTTTCATCAAGTGTCCGTCAAGTTTCATTAAAATCCGTTCATTACATCTATACTTCTATATCTCTACTAATAATAATAATTAATAATTAATAATAATATTGTAAAGAGGAAAGATTTGAATTTTTGTATGTTATGAATAAAATCAAAAACTACTGGACCGATTTTGAAAATTCTTTCACCAATAGAAAGCTCCATTATCATCGAGTAACATAGGCTATGTTTTGTGTATAGTACATCTACATTGCACCCGTGTGAAGCCGGGGCGCTTTGATTTTCCAAAAAAAAAATTTTTTGCTCGTTTGCCCGTCTATACTATAAAAAAAGCGATTTGGTATCACAATCATATTCAATTTTTTCGGTGCAAATATATATAAAATAAATGCAAAACACATTATTTTTATGTCAGATATCGACAGACGAGCATGAGGTTCACTTGATGGTAAGTGATACCTCAGCCACAGAACATCAGTCAATGATGCGCTGTCAACCTAATTTTTACTTCGAGCATTCGGAAATCCATAGACTGAAACTGAAACGCGCAATATGCATTTCACGGTTTTTCCATCTATGAACGGTGGTTCGTAACCCGGTCGGAATTTAGATATTCCTCCCACCCGATCAATGCCCGAAGTTACCAGACGTGGGGAAAACAAACAGAAAATTATAAACATGTGGTCCCGATGGGATTCGAACCCACGACCCATCGATGCGCACGGCAGGTGTCTACCGAACGTGCCAACGAGCCCGTCAATTTCACGATTAAACCATTATTTAAAAATAATTGGTAAATTAGATCTTTTTTATAAATAATACTTGAACCCCGAGGAACAACAACACAATTTTCCATACGAACGAAGCCACGGAACCCATTGTTATAAACTTTGACCGAACATTTCCATTCCATTGTTTGTTATCCTTTAGAGTACATTGTGTGAAGGTTTTTCACGATTATGCCCACTTCATGCTCTTATGCTTCATCCTTTTAAGGAAAAATGTAATGAGCCATAAGAAAAAAGGGATCGCAAGGACGGTCAAGTGTGTTCCCTCCGTTGCCACTTCCAGTACATTAGATCTAGAAAGTATGTTTAATCAACATTATTAATTTTTATTTATTTTATATCTTTATTCCACACAATGTAATACATCTACGAAACTACATTTACAAAACACAAAAAGGTACAATAGGTGGTATTATTGCTAGAGTAGTTAGGCCCAGCATGACAAGCGCGACAAAATTTTGTCTACCGTTCTCTCGTGTTTTAATCGACTATCGCTTTATTTCTTTCGGGTCTAACATGACAATTACACTTAAAACTCGACTTTTAATATCAAAAATAGATACATTTGTTGAACGAGATATGTTTTCTATCAAAATTGTCGATGTTGAGATATAATATATCGGGATATCTTACATCTTAGTTTGTCTTCTCTCGTCCGCGACATATCTCGTGGCGGTCATGCTAGCCCGGCATACTACCTTTGGGTGACAGAAATAACTTAAAGAAAAAGGGGAAGGGAGTTTAGTATAATTTATTATCATATAATACATACATTAAAGTATACTGTAATGACTCATGAATGATGACGAAAATTAGACTTAAGACACAGGAAGCTCCTTTACCAATTTGAGAATTTTCTGATTACTTAATGATGATTATTATTATAATATTACGTCATGTGATACGTTGTATATGATGTAATATTTTTTTTATGTATCAGATTAGTATATATAATGATTTATGTTAGTAAATTGGGATTGTGCTTTTTGTAACTCTTTTTAATTTACCGTTATATTTATATTAATTCTTGATGCATCTTATATTCTATTTTGAAGTAAGTCCTTTCCAGAGGGTTGCCTGGAAGATATCTCATACTGCGATAAGGCCATCCTCTTATTACGATGTATAAACAATAATATTGTAAAGTTTCATCAAAATCCGTTCAGTAGTTTTTGCGTGAAAGATTAACAAACATCCTCACAAACTTTCACATTTTTGATATTGGTATAATACCACCGATTCGGAATGTTGCCTACCGAGACTGTTTATCTTATGCAAAGACCGCAATGCCTACACATTGACCTACAACCCAGTCCCTAGCGTACTGAACTCCCTACAAAATTCTACACGTCTGACCTCAAAAGTAAAAGTAAAAAAGTTGGTATAATATTACATCCATACAAGGTCGTACCTACTGATAAATCGAAATTATGTACTATATTTCTAGGAGCATAGAAATGCGAATATCTGAACAGCTGTTTTCACTACACTACCTAATATATACCTACTAGCATTAAAATTAAAGCCATTTAGGCGTATATTTCAAGACGTGACTCGTGACTTTAGTACTTGTCAAACCATTTCTTCTCTATAGAAATTTGACATTTTGTCAATACTCCAGACTTCGGCTTGGATACCAGCTAGAAATTTAAATAAATATCGACATTAAAATTTCGTCTAAAAAATAAAATCCATAATTAGTTTTAATGTTTAGATATATATTATTGGTTATTACGGCTTTAGGAAAATGTGTAATACTATTTGACTTATATAAATTCATAAGACATACAATATAGCCTAATATCGTCGCTGCGCCTGACAAGTTCCATTTGTGATTTTTGTATAGTTTTGGGAAACAACGAAAAACGTATTATTGATGCACATACGGAGTTTTTCTTAACGGTCAAAACACATATGGAATTAGTTAAACTAGTTTCCAGTTCGAATATCACAAAAAGGATTTTAGTAACCCATAGAGAATAAAACGAAGATTATTTTTTGTGCAAAAAACAAAAATCAAAAAAATGCACATATGGAATTTGGCAGGCGCAACGACGATATCATAGTGCAATAACTTATCAACAAACTTAACTCCATACAATCAAGCCGATAAAGGCGCCAAATTGTCTAAATACTACTAATTCATATTTAACAAATTTTAAAATTCGAACCAAAATCGAATTGTATTTTAAATCAAATCTTAGAATATTATCTAATTAAATTAATAAATAATTATCTATTCCTTACATAATATCGAATTTTCTATGAAAGAAAGAGATTTTGAAAACCTTTCAATGTTTTCAGAAATTACTTTCTAGAGACTCTATACCTTTCTTTTAAAAAAATTATACCATAGACTAAAACAAAAGATAGACCTCAATAAAACTATGGTTTTCGAACTTCGCTTTTTCTGGACCTCAGGTCTTTGAGATTATTTTGTAAAATAGCCTAATAATTCAATAGAATCCTTACAAAGCCTTCAAACGATCTGTGAAATAAAGAATATAGTCGCTAGACGTAAAACCTTTTTTTTAAAATACTGATACGAGTATAATAAGATATTAGTATCTCCTATTGTATACTAAATAAGCCTCTTAAAGGTTTTCTTATATCATGCCAGGACAGTTCCATTCAATTGTTTGTTGTATGTTAAATAGATTTAAATTTTTTGTATATCTACATTGCACCCGTGCGAAGCCGGGGCGGATCGCTAGTTCAAGTAACATTATTTATTTAATAATATATTTTTTGTTAAGAAACCCAGGATAACAGTGCTCGAAAGAATTTTTATTTAATTAAAACGAGGCTGTATAACTTGTATTTCGCCTCAATTGCTTATGCAGTAAGTGGAGCTTTCGTAATATTCAATAATCATAATAAATTTTGGACTAATTACACGTTGTTTATTTTCCACCTATAACCAATTTAATTGCACAGAATATAACTCAAAAGATAAAAATATTCTTGGACATAAATCAATTAAACCCGATAAACAAATTAAAATAAGAAATTTTGAGATTACTGCTAGTTTTCGGCCTTATTGATCCTATTATTTGCTTAAGTAAATCGTCAACTGTAGATATTAATTATCTCCAGTAATAAAGAGTTAAATGAACCTCAGTATTTTCTGAATTAATAAAAAATCAATTATAATATGTAATGATATGTCATAAATACAATGAAATAAATATAATTCAATCAAGTTCTACTTTCTCTTAAAAAACAGCATCATAGTAATGAACCTTTCATCGGATATTTTATAGTGATTACATAAAAATCGAGGCCGAGTGAGCTTGTGACGTGTATTATGTAAATCATTAGGTATCACCGTATAATGGAGAGCGTCGTATATATTATCTGTGAAGGTGTCATTTGAATTCGTAAATTCTACACAGCTGAGCTAGCCGTCTCCACTCCGTAATCACTATGACGGGCTCGTTGGCGCGTTCGGTAGAACACCTGCCGTGCGCATCGATGGGTCGTGAGTTCGAATCCCACCGGGACGACATGTTTATAATTTTCTGTAAGCATGTCTTCCCCAGTTAAATAACTTCGGGCATTGAACGGGTGGAAGGATTATCGAAATTCCGTCCTGATAATGTACCACCGTTCATAGATTGGAAAAACTGTGAAGTACATATTGAGCATTTCGGTTTCAGTCTGGATTTCCGAATGCTTGAAGTAAAAAGTAGGTCAACAGCGCATCATTGACTGATGTTCTATGGCTGAGGTATCAGCTACCATCAAGTGAACTTCATGCTCGTCTGTCGATTTTGTATAAAAATCTTATAATATAGATCTTCAGACAGGCTTAAGTTTCCATAGTCCAGCAGTATATTATTGTAACAGTACGAAATAAAACGATTTTTTAAGCTTATTGTCCATTTATTTTGCGATAATATGGAACTTCTTTTATTCTATTATTGATTGTTGAAGTTTCAGAGAGTGTGAAGAACCAACTATGTACTTAATATTATGTAGTATGTATGTATAATTGAAATTTCAAAAACTCTTATAAAAATATTAATAATATAAAGAATTGGTATTATATTATTATTTTACTTTAAGATATTATAGTTGTTTATATCCTAAATTATTTCGCACAGAGTGTGTACGCACGTACTATAAATAATTATTAAGTTCCGACTCTGTTAAAAAGAATTTTAATTTGAAGAAAAATATATTATAATAAATAATATTATATTTTGTTTACGCAACACTTGTAAACATGAAAACAGTTTCTGATTTAAATTAACTGTATACATTAAATATGTAAAAAATATTATTATAATTATTATATTCATTACTAGCGACCCGCCCCGGCTTATAATATTGGTATAGATTATGTATATATCGTCTCATGTCTAAATGATAGAGGCTTATTAAAAAACCAATAAACAATTTTTGTTCGTTGTTGGCAGGTAGTAGCTGTTGACACCACAGTAGCAGCCACCCGGCCATTTGTTCTCACCCCTGTTCCCCACACCCTCTCCAAGATTGCTGCCACCATGGGCCGGAAGAAAATACAAATATCCCGGATTACGGATGAACGGAATCGGCAGGTTTGTACTGCTGTCTTTTCCAGGCTGAACCGTGAGGTTGACTAAAATATATTGAGGGATAATGTTCACGATGATAAAGTTTAAATTAGGTTTTTTTTTGTTTTATAATTTACACGTATAACTCGCCTTCCAGTCACAATACTAATCGCTGCCTTCATTTTAAATATTTAATTATATTGTTTGTTATTTAATCTGAGCACAAATAATTATATTTTTTTAACGTAATTATACGCTCGCTAAACTTTTGAAATAAGACTTCTTTAGGCAATAAATTAACCAAGATTAAAATAAAATAAAAATTTAATAATATATAAAAAACAATTGAAAATTAAAATCAGACAGCTCTAACTTTTCAGTCTGGTTCAGTAAAACATTAACTTAGGGGTAAATAATATAATGAATAAATTGCGTTTTAACGGTAAACGTTTTTTTTTTTTATAAATGAGTATAATACCTACATGCGTTAATAAAAGACAATATTAAGCATCAAGCTATAAAATGTCATAACTTCGACTGCTTAGGTTTGGACGTAGCTCGACTAGTGTAGTTTGGAAATCTATCATTGAACTGTATCTATAGATGTGAATTATTTAAAAAAAATTGATTACATTAAAGGGTGAAATGACCTTAGAACCCAGAGTTCCGTCCCAACCAACAGATGCGACAATATCGGTCTGCTGCGAATATTATCGCGAACCAAAGGACAATGACCGTAGTCTCTGTAATTTATTAATTGTACGACTGTACTTTAGCTACACCAACTTATTTAGACCTGTTAGTTCATAATTTCAACGTCCGGCAAAAATATAAGGATATTAAAACTCTTATATTTGATAGAGCTAATTAGAGAATTACAACTTATTTATTAAACACCTATCCTTGTCCATTGAAAACTGCGGTGGAGTTATCATATTATGTTGAATTCCGTTTTCAAGGATAATGGACAATAATTAAGTAACAAACAATGCGTTTCACATATAATAGGGAATATTGAATTTAAATTGTACCGTTTACAAAAGTAAAACTACGTATTTTCACTGTCCGTGACCTGTTTTTGTTAAATTATGACTATATCATGTAGTATTTATTCTTCGATTATATAAATCCAGATAATTTTAAGGAACAGTTTTCTTGATACTTTAATTGAATACACAGAACCTCTATTAATACGATGATGTAATTGAATGAGATTAAGTATAATAATCAATTATTGTAGTCAATATTTATGATACCAAATTTTAAGATTTAAATTCAATGTGATTTAAATTTTTGCGCATTGTGGTCAAACAAATAAGTTATGAAGTTCAGTTGAATTTATTTCTTAAGTAACTAAATTATGTCTCCTCCAACCTGTTTTCTACTACGTACTATTCGGTACCAAGTTCCTCCCGCTAATTTCTTCATTTCGTCATCCCAGCTTATGCTGCCTGCCTGTTTCATTTTCCTTCTCTTCTCTATTTGATAAAAACATCTGTTAAGTAAAGTGCTCATTATTCATTAAACCGCAAACCAGAGTTCAGCGAATAGTGTGTTTTGTCGTACTCTCAAAATGTTATTTACGTAAAGTGCTTTAATTTTCAGGTCACGTTCAACAAAAGAAAATTTGGAGTGATGAAGAAAGCTTACGAATTGAGCGTCCTTTGCGATTGCGAGATCGCTCTCATCATTTTCAGCTCCAACAACAAGCTTTACCAATACGCGAGCACTGACATGGACAAGGTAATCCTTATGTAAATTAACACAGAACTGAATCTGTCAATTATTGTTAAAAAATACATTCAATTTCACAAATAAATTGGTAACTTGATATCTGGAGGCTACAACTTATTTAAAAGTCGAAATATATTTGTCATAAAACCCAAATTGTTTGTACGACAAGCCTATTAATATCTTGAAACTGCAAAACAACGTTTTCAATGCTACATTGTCTTAATCGTAATTGGTTTTAACTTTTATCACATGTCTGTAATGATTTTGAATACAGCATAATTGCTTTGTACTTACCGAAATGTAATTTATTATGTTTAATTTCGAATATTATGTTTAATTAGCTTTTTAATGAATACGACTTATGCCTGAACAAGCTAAATAGGCTGTTTTGATCGACTATATTTTACTGGACAATTAATTTCTCAAAAAACTATTTTTATGAAGGCACTCGATTTATACTACTGTTTCTGTTAGTCAGGTATAGATACCGATAGCAAAGACCAACCAAAAAATAATCTCAACCCTACAATAATATAATTAACTAGCAACGCGGCTTCACACGGGTGCAATGTAGATGTACTATTTTATTTATTTATTTATTTACACAAAAATAGTCTATGTGACTCGCTATTGGTGAAAGAATTTAAAATCGGTCCAGTAGTTTTTGTGTTCATTCATAACATACAAAAATACAAATCATTTATCTTTATAATATTAGTTAAATCGGTAGTTATTAGATAAATCGTTTTAATCCGACTTATTTTATTCAATCTCAAACCGTCAGATATTCTGTCTGAAAGCACTACTTTTGCAATACTGAAAGTTGTCATAGACAAATGTCACAACTCACAGTTCATATGATCGTCATCCCTATGAAGCCTATGGGAATCTGATTAAGGGTCACGTGAACTGTCATACGAAAAATACTATTTTATTATTTCAGGTATTACTGAAGTACACAGAGTATAATGAGCCGCACGAGTCCCTGACGAACCGGAACATCATCGAGGTACATTAAGTACGGCGTCATCTGTGTGCCCGTGATCAATGCAATGTCTATGCAATATTGACTTATCCCATTAACAGCTTATACTCACAAATGCAACATTTAATACTAAACGTTTTCGTAAAAATACTAATTCGAAATTTAAATTCCACAACGTACACGCGTAGAATATAAACACATATAAAGCCAGCATGTTTATTTCCTGTTAAAGACTGAACGGAACACCAGACGTCGTATACTAACAGTTTATGATCTACCCCAAATATTTATGTTGTTTTTTCGTCGTACCGCATGGGTTTTGTAAATATTTTGTGTTTATTTGAATTAACCGGGCCTACCTGGTGATCCGATGCAAGGGTAAAGTCAGTGTTGTATCATTGCATTTGACACTACACACATATGTACGCTAAAAAGTTTCCACGTACAATTACAATTAGGATAGACGCTTTGTAGTTTTGATAGCACTTTTTATTTTACCCTCCACTACATACTAAACACTACGATCGCCTTGGGTTACTTTGAACATCGATAATCCTTGATCTACATTTATTTTAAACCATGAACATAATTTTAATATCAAAGAGAAAATATCATATTTAGATTCCTTCCGGCCTAGCATGACAACCGCGACAAAATTTTGTCGACCGTTTTCTCGTGTTTTAATCGATTATCTCTTTATTTCTTCCGGGTCTAACATGACAATTACACTTAAAACTCGACTTTTAATATCAAAAATTGATATATTTGTCGATCGAGATATATTTTCTATCAAAATTGTCGATGTTGAGATATAATATATAGAGATATTAATTTATATCTTAGTTTGTCTTCTCTCGTCCGCGACATATCTCGTGGCGATCATGCTAGGCCGGCTGACGTTTTAAAATAACCCAAAATGACTTAATAATAGAGGGTGTTAAATTTTTTGAAAGCATGCTAACCGTGAGTCGATGTTCTAAGTACTTGGCTCGTCAAGCCACCTGAGCTTGTTTCGCTGACACTTTCAGGCGCTAACGAAGAAAGAGCATAAGAACGGAGTGATGTCGCCTGACAGTCCTGAAGCCGAGCCTGAATACAACCTGACCCCACGCACCGAAGCCAAGTACTCAAAAATTGACGAGGAATTTCAAATGATGATGCAAAGGAACCAGTTGAATGGAAGGAGCGTTGGTGTCGGAGTAGCTGGGAGTAACTACAACCTTCCCGTCAGCGTTCCAGTTGGAAGCTATGACCAATCGCTGTTGCAAGCCAGTCCTCAGATGCACACCTCTATCAGTCCACGGCCTTCGTCTTCGGAAACGGATTCAGGTATGTAAACTATCCTTAAAAATGAAATCAATTAGTTGTTCCAAAGCTTTTGATCTTAAATCTATCTGTCATCTATAAATAATCTTTATCGTTGCCCATATAGAGTCTAGAATAAAGGCAAAAAAGAACAGCTTAAGCATAGACAATTGTGACATACATAGAATACCATACTTTTCGGGTTTAAGATCAGGCAGCATTTAGCGACACGTAACTTGATCTAACTAAGTGAACTTGAATTTTATTTTATTTAACACTTACATTAAAAACTTAACTTCACTACATAGTATAAAACAAAGTCGCTTTCTCTGTCCCTTTGTATGCTTAAATCTTTGAAACTACGCAACGGATTTTGATGTGGTTTTTTTAAATAGATAGAGTGATTGAAGAGGAAGGTTTATATGTATAATAATAACAGTTTTTCTGTAGTGTATTTAGTATCAGCATTGCATCGGTGCGAAGCCGGGGCGGGTCGCTAGTATAGAATAAATCTCAAAAATCAGAAAGTACAGTGAGGCTCAAAGCAATCTCTTCCACTGAATAGAAAAGATTGAAGCTTGATATATATGTATAAGGATAGGAGGACATAAAAGTATACAATTAATAATAGAATAATTAAGTACACATAATATTATCACAATAAAAATAAACATTGAACAGTAATTATGCTGGAAAACAGAGATAGTGGTCTTTCAGCACTCATTTCATAGTCAGTATTACCAATTTATTCAATGACAAGTAGGAGTGGGCGTTAATTCAATAAGCAGCTTTTTTCAGCTGCTTTCTTAATGTTAACGAATTAGCTGCTTTTCGTTTGCCGAAAAAGCCGTTAAATATATTAACTGTTAAATTCAACGAACATTTAACGCGGAGTCGCTAACATCATCCGAAGCAGCTTTTTTATTAAACGTTGAATTAACTGTTGAATTTATTAGCTGTTAATTTATCTATTAACTATTTTTTTTTTTGAATATTTTATGGCCTGGTAATTTATTAACTAATAATAGCGGGTGCAGTTCCGAAAAGGTCATACCGCTTTTTTCCTTGAAATTTCGTATTCTTATGTATTTTGACTAGTTAAAATTGGCGCAAATTTCATTTTCAAGGTCAAAACTCGAAAAAATTACCAAAATTTTTAAGAGATTTTTCTACGCTATCTAAATAAATATTGATCTTAGAGAAAAATGTTTCCTACTAAAGTTATAGATTATAAAGAAATACACGTTTTATGTTCCATACATTTTTTGTCTAAAACAATTGTTTTTCGAGAAAAATGGTCGTCACCGCGGGAAGGTTGAGGTGTCAAAGCGAGCTTCAAAGTGCTTGTTTTTCTTTACTTTTTACACACACTACAGGGTTTTGAAGTTCTAGGTTATGGTTAGGTAAAAAAGGGGTATGACCTTTTCGGAACTTTATCCATAATTGCTACGTAAAATCTGTTGACATTACTGCAAACCAGTTAATAAAAAGCTGCTTTTTTAACAGCTTATTAGTTTGTAATTAACAGTTACATTTCGTTAACACAAAAACCGTCAACGACCCACCTCTAATGACAAGAATTGTCAATGACTAGGATCGATTGTCATTTGTCAAAGAGCTCCAATAGACGATGGTTGATCAGGCCACATTCTAGATCAGCCTTTCCCAAAGTGGGCGATAACGCTCCCTTGTGGGCGCTGCAGGTCTAAAGGGGGGAGGTAAGAGACCCAAAAATTGGGGGCGTTGTGCAGAGGCTTGGGGGGCACGTTGTAATTTCATTACGACTCTCGACTACAACTTGTGAACATCAACTAATATTAATTAAGAGATTGCTGAAGCTTGGTTTGATATTTCTCTCCGCGAAGTTCATATATTATCTGTCCTGTTTTAGTCAATAAATAAAAAAAAATCCTGTCAATCGGTCGGGTTGTAAAAGTCTCGGTTAGAATGAATATTCAATCTCCGCTAATATAGCTCACAATAATTAATTACTTTAGTTTGAAGTTATAGTGGTTTTTAAGTAGGTGAAAAAATGGGGGCGCTAAAAACTAATTTATTCTCAAAGTGGGCAGTAGACAAAATAAGTTTGGGAACCTCTGTTCTAGATCTACCTTCTGTTTCAGTATACCCAAGCGGCGGAATGCTCGAAATGTCTAACGGCTACCCAGGATCAGGATCACCGCTCGGCGCAGGCTGTGCGAACTCCCCCTCCCCCGGACCGGCCCCCTCCCCGCACCGCCACCCCCACAAGCCCCACGCCCACGCTCCACCGCCGCATCACTCCCCACGACATAACAACCTACGCGTCGTCATACCCAGCTCGATGCCACCGCCGCAAGATGATCTATCGTACACTGGAGAGGTGAGCTTTTAGAGTCGTGTTTTAATAAAAAAATACTTTGCTGAATACTGGATGACTTTTGCTTCTGGATTTATTGACAGCTCATATGATAATTGGGTTAAAAATGCCTGTATGCAAGACTGAAGCCCTCATAAAATAGACAATAAATTAAAGCAGTATGCCACATCTAGTGGAAACGAGTTATTTAACCATACTAGTTGACCGCTTCCACAGCTCAGTGGTAAGCGCGATGCGTTTAGCTCCGGAGGACCTTGGTTTGGAATCCCGTGGAAACAAGATTATAATTAAAATCGTTTCGACCGGGCTGGCCACATAAGGCGCTTGCCTTTTCAGAAAAATGATCAGTGAAACAATCACAAAAATGGGTTTATAAAACTTATTCTCTTTTTACGTAGCCCTTGACCATGCTTCGTATTCTAATCTGGGGCTCGTGTTTGTTATTAAGAAGAGTCGCAATTTGTCCTAAAATAGAACCTGCTTTGATAGTTTAAACATATAAATAAACTACTAATTATAATTTTATAGTAAAGTAATTTGCTTTTTACTTAAGTTGGCTTAAATCCCAGCAGAAATAAAAAAAACGATACTAAAATGTTTTCCACTTTTCATACAAAAAACCGCATTAAAATAAATGTGTAAATTATTTCAGACACCACTCAGCTACGCAGGACTTGGAAACTTCGGACCTCAGGACTTCAGCATGAGCTCAGACATGGGTATAGGACTATCGTGGGGCGCTCATCAACTGCAGACGCTACAGCACAACAGGTACATGTCTGTGCCCAATTTGACTAGTCTCATTATTTTTATACGAACCTCAATGTGATCTTATTCTTTATTCGAATTCTTTGAAATCTACGTACACGCCCGTAATTGGTCCATTTCATCTGCGTGATTTAAAGATTAACCAATCGGTTATTTAGCGCATTTTGTAACGTAAAGAATATGATAACACTGAGGTAATATTTTAGTTAAAAAGTTTAATTATAAAATAACAAAACAACTTGCCTGTCACCTAAACTATAAAGAAAGGAGTTGATATTTGAGATATACATACATATACCAATAATTCGTTCATAATAATTAACAAATGTAGTGAAATTAGTCCTTTTAATTTTGTGGAATTATCGTTATATACCTATACATGGAGAAACCTAAAAATACAATATTACAGACTCGTGAAATATTAATATAATCGATAATGTTCGTATGCTTATGTTGAAATTATATGGAAAAGCAACTGATATTAAAAAAAAATATACTCCGCCGAGACAGCTTAACGCTGCCGTGACCAGGATTCGAACCTGGGTTACTACGGCCACAACGTAGGGTCCTAACCACTAGACGATCACGGCTATCGGAGCAGATAACACTAAGATCGAAAGTAACTATAGGACTGTGCAAATTACATAACATTAATTCATGGTTGACTTGTTCCGAGTTCTGACCTAAACATTTAACGTTCCAAGGGTATAAGAAGTTTGATAAAAAAATAATTATTAACTTCACAATAAATTAAACATTTTAATGATAATTATATCGGAAGACAAATTGTTATAATTTTTAGTATTAATTGCCGTATTACACAGCTTTAACAAAAATATATATATTGCACAAATAATATAAATATTTTGATATTGCACTGCAAAACCAAGAATCGCCCTGTTCTTAGATGTTTTGTTATCAAATTCTAATAACCAGAAATTAACCAAATAGAAATGCATATTTTATTATTTATTATATATTTATTTGTTATTTTTTAAAGATAATTATATCAGTAGACAAAGTGCCGACGAGCGTGTATAAAGCATAGATGAAAATGATCGGAGCATAGGGAATTCCGTGATATCTGCTTACCCCAATGGGAAAGAGGATGTGTATCTAGACTAGGGTCCAAAAACAGATATACTTAAGAAACAAATTAATAATGAGAATAAATGTGTTATATGTTTTTAATAAATACGTCAGTGGTTGTTTAAAACAAAAGAACATCGCTCTTCATATGGCAACAGTGGAGTTCTTTCGTTTCGATTTTTCAATTTTTGATTGGAGGCAGTCAACTCTATAGTTGAAGTTTTTACTCATATTGTTGTCTATATATGTTAGATTCCACGATGAAACAACCTCAACATTTACTCATAGCCATGTTTATCTGTTGTAATAAGCAATGAAAAAGTTAGCTCCGCCGCGACAGCTTACGTTGCCGTGACCAGGATTCGAACCTGGGTTACTACGGCCACAACGTAGGGTCCTAACCACTAGACGATCACGGCTATCGGAGCTTATCCAGTAACCTACAAAATTATCGTATAGATAGTACGGACACTTTCACAATGTTTCCGCATGATTGCGTTCGTTCTCAATAACCACGAAATTAAAATCTCAAGCATGACTCTACATTATGTAAAAAATTGTAAACAGTGTGAAAGAAATGTCATTGGTATTTTTTTTTTTTGTTAAATATGTACCTTTATAATCGATATATTTTTTTATTTCTCAAATTTTACGGGTTTACTGATACAATAGAAAGGTGTTCATTATACTGAAAAATAAGATAGTATTTTTTATCTAAACTATGCTATCTCATGAAACTTATAATAAACTGAATTATATATGATGAAGAGTATTCACTTACTACCATCATCTCTTAAAAATATTAAGCGAAACCTTGACTATGAAGACTTAAAAATTCTGTGTCTGTTTCACTGATAATTTTTCTTTACAGGCAAGTAGGTAGGTGATCAGTCTTCTATACCCTGCGCGACCGAAGCACTTTAATGAAAAAACAAAAATTGCATATCATCTGATCTATTTTAATTCTTTTCCAACCCATTTATATTCCTACATTCGCAAATAAAGACATTCGTTTTCCTGGGGCTCGAACCTCAAAAATTGAAAATTTATTGCTTGCACGATCTAAACAACTCGTAACATTCTTGATCTGTTATACAAGTATCGTTTCAATACTTTTCATGGTGTAAACAGCACATATAGTCAAGCCTTTTTGGTCAAAGTTTTTTCTCCGCCTCGGAAAATTATGATCGAGGTGTCATTCGATTCGTCATCGCATCTAGAAACTTTTTGAAAATTTGAAGTGGCGCTTGCAAAAATTGCAAAAGTTTCTAGATGCGATGACGAATGGAATGACACCTCGATCATAATTTTCCGAGGCGAAGAAAAAACATTGACCAAAAAGGCACATGTTGACTAGACTAATACTGTCCGCGTGTAAACTATTTCTTAAAACTATTGTATTTCAATTATTGCATTCAAAAATTGCATCATCCGCTCCGCTACCGTGGAGTTTGGAGGCCAATTTTCAGGCCTCCAAACTCCACGGTAGCGGTTAATGTATGTGTGACCTGACCAATATAATTTCACCCACAGTAGCAGCTTGCCGGTACTAGGCGGCGGTACCCCGCCCCCCGCCGCCTCACCGAACAACGTCAAGATCAAAGCGGAACCCATCTCCCCCCCGCGCGGGCCCGACCACCTGCACCGCGCCCCGCCCGCGCCGCAACCCGCACACATCTCTGGCGTCATCGATGGTTAGTATTCTATAGCATCCATACATACATACATAAACATCACGCCTCTTTCCCATTGGGGTAGGCAGAGATCACGGAATTCCATATGCTCCGATCCTTACATACCACTTTCGCTTCTTCTACTTTCATCAATGCTTTCATACACACTCGACGGTTACGAGTACTTTATAGCATCCATGTAAGATATATCCGGTCTAAAGGACCAATAGAGCAAAATTATCGTCACCAGCACATATAATTTGGACAGCAACAACTGAACCTAAGAAAACGTGCCGAAGTGGTATGCGCACTCGTGAATTCATTAACTTTACTTTTATTAGTAATATAAAAGGATGAAACGATGTGATGGGAGGATGAAATAAAAGCTATAGTCGCTTTATCGAACTGAGCTATTATATTTAAAGAGTGGAAGAGTGAAGGTAGACTTTGCCAAATCAACTAAACAAATATCTAGTTTTCGATATTAAATTATTTATTTATTTATTATTTATACTGATAATGTAGCTTTCTATTGGTGAAAGAATTTTCAAGAATTTTCGGTCCAGTAGTTTTTGAGTTTATTCATAACATACAAAACAACAAATCTTTCCTCTTTATAATATTATAATAAATAGTTTATATAGTATAGACAATATAATTTATCAGAATCAGTAACCTCATATAACATGGGTTCACCTGCAGGCCAGGACATGCGGCACAGCGCGGTGCCGCTCGACTACGAGCAGCCCCACACGAAGCGGCCGCGGATCGAGGGCTGGGCCACATAGCTAGGCTATGAGGCCTTCGGGCCCTACCCGAGGCCCCTCCACCCGCACTGCTAAGGCCTCGGCTAGGCTCAGGCCTCACGCCCCTCTCCGGGAGTCTGCTGCCCCATCGAGCTTCAGTACCCCGTCCTGGACACACCCGCTCTTTTCCAAAACGGTGCTGATTCGGACTATCCAGGTGCTTAATTCGATGGCACGGTCGAAATTTTGGATTCATGGAAAAGGGTAGCAACCCCTTAGATCGATGTTCACAACCCTTTATACGTAATTATTGATGTTATTGCACACGCAATTATACTAAAATTAGAGTTAAACGATAATTAAGGCGTAGCGAACCTTCTGTTGGACCCTACGTAGATAGATTTCTAATTTTCCCCTGTATATAGATGTTATATGTGCAATCCGTGCCATTGTCTATTTAGCTTAAATGTTAGTCAATTTCAAATGAGTCATAATATTAATAGATACAGATGTCAGTGAGTGAACTGTTCAGTCCGGCGGGAGTGAAGGGCAAGAGACACATGAGTGAGTGCGATAAAGACGCGGTTTGACAGTTGACTTTGTGTTAGTGTTTTATAGTTTTTTGTGCCATTTTAATATATCATAGTGTGACATCCGAACTTTGAATCTTTGTAAATTAAGTGTAGCATCATCACAGAATATAGTAAGTTATGTATTGGAAAATATACTTTATCTATTGACGTTTATACACGAGAATCATATTGATATTTACATAATATGTATACACGTCCCGTTAGGTACGAATGTTATGTATTGTAAGTAGGTAATGTTAGCTAGATATGAGTATACATATAAACGTACCACACGAAGCTTTAAAAGTCTTATGATAACACTCGCACCTTAAGCAGTCTTGTCCTTAAGAACACGGTATTTACTCAAATTAGATTTCTACTACTTGGAATATTGATCTCAGTAAGATCATTGACTTATAGAATATCATCAATATAAAAGTCTTCAAAATAAGTGCGGGAGTATCTCATTATTCAGACCAAATATTGAAGTCAATTTTGAATATCACTATTATTCATTACTTATCTGGTACTTGAAAAGTACCTTATCTTTTAGTGTTTAGTGGCTGCGATTGGTTACTAATAGAATGGCGCAACTTGTTGCTAATTATATTTTGTTAGTGTGATCTGAAGCATTGCATATTAATTATTTACACTTATCATATTATAACTACGGTGAGCTTTAACACAAAAATATATTTTTCACAAATGATATATGTATTTTAATATTGCACTACAAAATCACGAATCGCCCTATTTTTAGATGTTATGTAATCAAATTCTAATAAACAGATATTTGCCAAAAATACATGTGTATCGCACGTTTATTTTTGCTGTATCCAAAATAACTATATTTATAGAAAATTCTGTATGACACTATGCTTTGGACCATTTGTAATCTTCGCTGTAGTTGCCTTACTCACAGTGCCTAAGTGTACCCATATAAATAGTAAAACTATCATAAAATAAGCTACAAAATTCATTCACATGCTTTACATACAAAGACCCAAGATTCAACGACTCAAAAGCAGAAACGCAAACACTCATATTTATTCGCATTAAACAAGACATATGTAAATAACAAAAAAAGACAACCAGTCTTACTTAACTAGTTGTCAAGGGTATGCTCTATCTTGGGTTTTTCTATTATATTCACACTATTGTACTAAATAAGACAATATAATTGAAACTCATCAATCGTTTCAAAACAAATATCGTATTCACGTATATAATTTAATATGTATTACACGTAAGTACAATGTAAATATGAATATATTATACGATCGTTGTTATATGTAAAATCACTATTTTAATACTCGTGTAGATGTAACCCAATGAGCTGTAATACTTCACATCACAATAACAAAATTTTTGTATAATTGTTAAATTATAATGTGTACAGGGAGGTAACCAGTTTGAAGTTCGAAAGTCTGAACGAGAATGTATTTTCACATTGTATATTATACACCCTTAGAGTAAAAAGTATTTTAATACCGATTGCATAATAAGCGTTGTCCCCGAATCTGGGAAATATTCTTGTAAAAATTGTTAGTGTTTGAAATAACACTGCACTGTTGTTCTAGTATTTTATGATCGGTTATGTTGTTTGAGATCGGGATCCGATCGTTCCTAAGAGTTCCTTTTTGCCCTATTCGTGCTTTGTTTGTTGAGATTTGCTCAAATCATTTGGCCATACATTAAATTTTGTCTTATGCCTATTTTCGTTCAATTCTCAATATGGAGAAGCATAGTTTAATAAATATTTGGAAATTGTTACATGATGTTTTGTAATGTTAAGACCCTTGATGTGTCTAAAGGATATTAAGATAATGAATCTTGATTCTATTTCGTCACTGGAAAAAAAAGTAATGTAGATATCTCCGATACCTATCACAAAGTGCACGAAACCTTATATAAAGGATAAATTTAAAAAATAATCTATCATAATAATCAGTGTCGGATTATATCCGAGTAGAGCATAAGTATTATATATGTTAAATATTTACCGTATTTATATTGTGTAAAACTTCATAGACTATTTCGTCGATTGCACTGTAATTATATCGACTTTGTAAAACAGTTAGCTGGTATTGGGAGCATAATTTCCGAGGTTGTGAAGTTTGCTATCGGGAATGATTTCAATTTATAAATAATATTTAATTTTATATTCATTTCACGCACAACTGTGTTGTGTTTTGTAAAAATGGTTTTGCTTGGTTTGTTTTAATGTACCGTAATGATCGTCTCCTATAACTGCTGTGATGCAATGGCGACCTTTCACCCTGCTAGTGGGATCATTGCATTTATGAAACTTTAGTCATAAGTATATATAAATTATCCGAACTTCGGGCTCCGTGCATTAGATGTAACGCAGTTTTCTTGTTTCCGTGCCTCGCTATTGTCTCACAGCTGGTCGTGAACAACCCAAATAGATTGTAGTAATAATACATATCCTCTATGAATACTCAAGTCGTTTCATACTAATTTCACTCGTAACATCAGTTGTGCAATACATAATGTATCAATATTGCTTAGGTAGGAGTTTAGTTATACTTTTGTTTGAATTTACAAAGAATGCAAAATCTGTTGTATTTTATTGGTAGCCGGATAAGCTTTCGGTATTTCGAAGGTAGTCTGGGTTAAGTCATAATGTATAATTATTTTGTAAGATGAGGCCGGGCCAAATAATGCATTACTTAGGTCATACGGCGACGTATTTTTGCGCGGCGGATATTTCTGCCATTTGTATAAATGAATGAATATTAAACATCTCAGTGGCTGAATGGAATATTAATGTTTATGGACAGTGTTAGAAAATTGTTATAAATTATTTTGATGACTGTTCGATGAATAATAAAGAGTTGGATGTCAATTTTGTTATTTATTTGAACAACCATGTTAATAATATATTGTCCCTGGTAATAACTGTCAATCTAAAAATCTCTTCGTTGTACTCTGTTCCCGCACTGCTGCACGTTGTAATTTGCCTATCCATAGAATTTTTACGAATCTCAATGCCCTTTTAAATATTGGAATATTGGAAGGTAATATCAACATGTTTGATAGTTTGTGAAAGATCTGAGTGAATGTTTCTTTCTTTTTTTATTTTAAATTTGTAATGAAATATCTTTCAAGATATTAGTCGTGTAATTGGCTTTTCCATTCTAATGAAAATAAATAAGAAAACCTTAAGATAGACTCAACTACTGAACAAACAATATTATTTAGAAAACAATCTGTGATTGTGCGCTAATTTTTGACCAGTATGTTTTGACAAATTTTAAATTACAGAAAAGGAGTTGTGCTGCTTAAGTGTTTACTTATATCAGTATAACAAATCTATTAAATTACATGATCACCGAAAATCTTCGAAGCCGTATTTATTCTTTCTTGCTCTAAAGACATCGAGTTCATGAACGTATTCATTCTTTTCCTTTCATCCCTTTTGAATATCTTTTTAACTTCTTTATCCAAATCGACAGAACTGGATCGCCGTGAGTCAAATTCATAACCGTCAAAAGTATTGTGTACTGTAATATTTTCTTGTGTCACGGTAATTATTCGTCCATTGAGGGTTTCTTTGGATTCAACGCTTGTTGATCTTGTAGTGAAATATAACCTACTGTCATTACCATCGCATTTAGTTAAATTATTTTTGACATTAGTTGAAGACAGTCGCCTCTTTAATTGCCGACACCTTCGCGTGAACCCCCCCATCCATTCCGACAGCAACGCGACGGTAGCTATGAAGAATCCAGCGCCAAGTAGAAGGAACATTCCTTGAGTGTCTTCTAGAGTCAAACCTTTTTCTTCAATGGAGTTAGACGATAACGTTGATGATTTTGTCTGGAATTCAAAAGAAAGGTATGTCAAAGATAATCTAATTAATAAATCAAAAATAAGCTCTTGCAGTTTCTCTTTGTAACTATCAGTGTCAGGTACACTTAATAATTCAGGTTTGAACTTATGTTGCTGTATTTTACACAGAAAATGGACCTTAAGAAATGTTTTAATATTTTTTTCAATAATAAATAAATTCTACTATTACGACATATTTTTACATGAAACTAATCAAAATACTTTCAAAAAACGATTAGTAACAATTTCGGTTTACCTAAATTTCATATTGATTTACATTCATGTCCAACTATGTCAAATCACAATCAACAATATTAATGTTTTTCGTCTGATTTTTTAAATCACAGTTTACAAGTGCTTACTTTATATTATTTTATTTGAAGTCAAACAGAAAGCGTCATTTTGGCACAAACGACGTGATGTGAGTTGAAATTCGTTTTAGCATAATTCCCATTTACATCATTAAAACATACCGACAAAAGCTTTCCCGTACTACTCCTCTGTATTTCCCACATAACTTCATCAGTTATTTTATCTATTATACCGCTTTGAAACATATTCCTTATATCACTGCTCAACTTTGCTGTAAGGGCGGAGTTGTTTGGAAAACTAAAAGTAACGCTAAACGGCACGAAGCATTCGTTGGAAATGTGAAGGACCGCTCGTTTGGATCTACAATTATTATTATCAGAATTATACATAATCTTACAAATATTATGAGCTAGATTTGCATGATGTTTGTACTTAAAACTAGCTGACCCGACAGACGTTGTTCTGCCATAATGTTGGGTTTTTTTTTTTTTTAGATTTGAATATGCTATTTTCCCACTGATTTGCAGTGGCCCAGCTTGCGTGCTACATCTATTGCTGTCAAATTTCTAAACCTAAATTATTTTAAAATTATGCTTTTTCATGATTATTTTCGATATTTTGATATTTTTCTAACTAGAATGTTTTGGAACAATTTCAATAGATTAGGAAAATTTTGTCACTTGGAGCACACTGTATTGAGTGAGGTCGCGTCACATTATAGTAAATATTTTTAGAAATACCCGCACTGGGTTAATAAAATTGTAAAAAATTTAATATTCTCATGTAAGCGATGTATTTCATTATGGGAATGAATTATCTTTAAACCGATTTTAATACTTAGATATTTTGTTATTCGGGGCGAAGAGAATCCAACAAATAAGATATCAATAGAATCCGTGCGGCCGGATAGCGGCACGAGTCGTGAGCACAGATGAACCGTGGTGGGGATTGAGTACACTGTCGGTCAAAATTATTTGGCACCTTTATTATTTCAATCGGTAATTGAAAATTACATTAATTAATTGATTAAATTGCATTAGTCGCCTCTGCAGTTTGTTAATAAAGGTACATCACGTTTTTCGTAATACGTATTTATTTCATGGAAGAAAACACTGAGAAGATCATTGGTGGGGATAATCTATTTAACATCGAATTCTTTCTGCTCTGCATATTTTATTTTAAAGGTTTAATCAAATCGGTAACAAAAAGAACAAAAATACACTTATTAAAAAGTTGTCACTAAAATTGCACTCAAGTGTACGATAGTCGAATGATACGCGCGGACCCAATAGACGACGAGCATCGACTGCCGAACCAATCACGTGGAGCGTCAGCGTGATTAACGTCATATCGACCAATGAAAATTGTGCTCACGACTCGTGCCGGTATCTGTACTTGAGTTATAATTAATAGTGTAACTAACACGACATTGTTTTATATAGATAAATCAAGATATTATGGCGAAATGACATTATTTTCGTCACACCTCAACTAACTTCATATCTATTAATTACTCTTATTAACTAAACTGGTTTTCGTAAATGTAACGCAGGCTCTCCGTTTTTAATACAAACATTCATATTTGAAAATACATATTTTTTTATTAAAGGAGGCAAGCTGACCGGCGGCAACATCTGAGATCTTGAGTTTACGTTGCCGGCCTTTATGGTAAGTGGTCCAACATTTCTACTGAAAAATTAATAACTAATTACTTACTCGGATTTAGAAAAATTAGATTTCACTAGATATTCAAGTTCTGATTTAGAACCTAAAAATGCGTATGGCCAGAAAAAAGCTTTTGTTATATTTCTTATACCAGTTTCTATATTCGGAACGAACTCCAATTTTTTTAGTAATTTCCTCGTGGCCTGGTCTGAGGAGTTTACAAACCATCTTTCCCAACCTCCTCGATCTGTAGCAAGATATTTTTCATTTACTTCTTATTGGTTTTATTAAAACGTGTTTTAAGTCAAATGACACCAACAACGCAAATAATCTCACCTAAAGTGCCAATGCGATAAAACCCACTTAATAGTTGATGTATGCTATCAATTGTCTCGGGGTAAATTGGTAAAGTTACAAATGCTATGATAGATCCCGTGTAGCAACTCGTAATTATGATAGTGAAGAGCCAGTACCATCCTAAAAATAACTATGAGATAAAATAATTATATGTCATTAATTGTATATAATTGTGTATTAATACACCGTAATTTTTTAGTCGTTTTGGAATCGAAAATCACGACTTGCTCTTTCACAATATCAGTTAAAAAAAATGTTTTTTTCAGAAACATTAGTATCTATGTGGTTTACAACGATAAATATAAGCCCGTGATAACGCCACTCAAATTCGCGTGCAACTATCTACAGCCGGCCTAGCATGAAACCGCGACAAAATTTTGTCGACCGTTTTCTCGTGCATCTCTTTATTTCTTCGGGGTCTAACATGACAATTTCACTTAAAACTCGACTTTTAATATCAAAAATAGATATATTTGTCGATCGACATATCTTTCGTATCAAAATTGTCGATGTCGAGATATAATATATCGAGATATCTTACATCTTAGTTTGTCTTCACTCGTGGCGGTCATGCTAGGCCGGCAGAGAGCCTAGCACAAACGACTATCGACAAAGTATTCGAATCTAGCGCGTCCATCTGTCAGTTGTATAAGAAATCATAGGGTACCCCCATTGACATATTTAATACTACGTGTATACCCACTCATACGCACAGGCAGCGCCGGCGACCTGAATTGCCGCCCGCCCGTTCCCCGCCCGCCCTTCGGTAGGTTAGTATTGAGCTATCATAAATTTATGACGACTAAGAAATCTAGTAAAAGGTATAATAGGTCCTTGTTACCTTAAGTTCGTCACCTTAGTTATGATTACTTGTGTAGGTAATTACTGACCACCGGCGAAAGAGACACCGTCGCGTGCGCTTATAAATGAAATGTCACTAAGATCAAAATCGAACGAACGATAATGATTCGTAAAAATATAACCTTTTTATTATACATTGTAAAAAATATTTAAAAGATTTTATTGAAAGGTACTATGAAATATTTTGATTTACCATGCTTTGGTTCCAAAACGACTTAAAAATCACGGTGTATAACAAAAACTAACCCGTCTTTTGTTTCGACTTTCTTAAGGGCGGGGTAGGGTATTATTTTTTTTATTTTTGCATTTTTTAATTATTTTTTTAATTGAATGCATAATATCTCAAGAATATTGTTTCAAAATTTCAAGTCGATCGGAGTAAAATTGACGACGTTATGAGTATTCGAGCGTCCGTTGCTCCGAGCCGGATTTTTATACATGCCCGGCCCAAGCGAGCTATTGTTACCGGTGAGCAGCTGTTTTACTCTCTATATAGTCAAACCTATTTTTGAAGATCAAAGCAAAAATATCCTCCTGGAGCGATGTGTCGGAAGGCTTTATACAGAACAACAATAAGAGTTTGAAACAACTTATTTAGAAAATCTCACCGAAGCACTTGAGGAACCTCTGTCATCGTTGAGATTGCAGCTTATTTGACAGCCTGCGTCTTCAATGAAGGTTCTTTTGTTTTACTTACCTTTATACAAGACATGGGAATCAATAGTGGACCAAGCTCTCATGAATGGGCGCGATCAACTGACTCCATTCGTATAAGCCGAGCAGAGTACAAAGTTTAAAAACTGACTAAATAAGGTAGGATTCGTCCTAGACAGGAGTAAAAAAATGCTTTAGACACCATGGATGATGGCATCGATGATTCAGTGTAAAGTAAGCCAATAAAATTCTCTTATGAACATTTTGTTCCAAATTTTTTAGTGTTCAAAACTTTAAAGCGTTTTTCCCACAACTCACATTTTCAAAGTCGGTGCCCCTCATAACTGCAAAAATACTGAACCGATCCTTTTGAAATTTTGAACACAATTTCTGTACATAATTTACGAGGTAACGCTGGAGAGATTTTTTCAAATTTGTTAATATTTTTTGTTTTACGATACCAAATTATCCGATTTTATTTCGCAAAAATCGCGTTTTTCACTTCAAAGTGTTCCCAAAAAGTGAAAAATTTAAATTTCTGAAAACCCTCCCAGCGTTACCTAGGGATAGCGATTATCTAACGAAAGATTTAACATTTATTGATTTCTGATGATCCAATACCGAGTTATGAGGGGCACCGCAATTCAAAAATTTTTCGAGACGCTTCCGAAGAATTGCTGCTATTGCCGTATTTTTTAATATTTCTTCATGAAAATTTTACACAATATTCTTCGAATGTTATACTTTAATGTACAATTGGTTTTAATAAATAGATTTTAAATGTATCGTCAAAATAAATTCACAAAAATGTGCCTTTTTTTGCACGAATTAACCCTACCCCGCCCTTAAGGTGAATGTGTAAGACAATCTATCTTTTTTACATAGCTTAAAGAAGTGGGTGTAAAACAATTCATTTTACATAGATTAAACTTACCTATTAATAATCTGGTTGTTATCTTATCTGTTTTACTCCAAGAGTTCTTCCCAACGAAAGTGAAGCAATTCGTGAACGTTCCAAAAACATACCAAAACATATTTTCGACCTCACCGCTGTTGTTGATTAAATGTCTCAAAGTGTGTTTGTCAGAAAAGGCCAGAGGAAATATCCCAATCAAATAAGTAAATGTTAATGCTACCCAAACGTGCCAATGAAATGGTCCCAAAATGGCTCGATATCTAAAATAAAATTAATTAATTGCTAACGGCAACATTTTCAATGATCATCAAAAAAAAATAACAAACCGGGGAAGCGCTGTTGATGCCAAGGTTATAAAAGCAGCACAGTCTTGTGAATGTCCAAAACTTAAGTCCATATCCCTAATCCTTTCTGCGGTAGCATACAGTCCTGCTACGCCTATGTCGACACGTCCGGAAGCTACTTCCTTTGCTACAGCGTCGCCTGGTCTGTTAATATATATATGCACGTATTAATGTTTATTTATTTATTCTGATGATTAAAAGAGATTTAATTTAATATTACCCTAAATGCAGCTCCCGCGGTTCAACAAATTCAAGTGAAAAATTGTTCTTTTCTGCTAATAGCTGCATAATTTTTATTTCTATTCCGGCCCAAACGGTTTGAGTACTACCAGTTACGCCAATCTTTGTCCTTAATAAAATATCATATCAATTAGCATCTCAAATAAAATAATAATAAACCACTATTTTATCTTAAACTTGATTACCTCCTAAAGGCATATGGTGGCTGATTAGCTACAGCGATGAGAAATCTATGACCTGCGTAGCCTCCTGTCATTTTTCGAGGAAATAAATTTATTTTCCTTGAAAACTTTCCATGAGACCACGAAGTAAGTATATGAGGCTTACTGGAACCCAATCCATCCGTGTACAATATGTGGGTGTACAATATGTAAGATGCTTCCTATGAAGGTAATAAAAATATCCTTGATTTGTTCTTCTTCTATGCAATAATTTAGTAAGTACTTACCAATGTTTTGTCGTCGTCTTTAAAACTTGGACCAATTATAAGTAAGTTCATAGATAGCCTTGACAAAGGATTTGTTAAAAATTCCTGAACACCCCATTGAGATGAACTCGTAACAATCAGAATTTTGCTCTTTGATTGCTTACCCAAAACTTTATTACATCTCTGAACATCAGTAAGGAACAGTATAAAATGAAGACATTCTTTTTTTGGGTGTATAAGGTTAGGCTCCACTAGATGATGGTTGTTTTCAACATAACCATGATAAAAGGCCACAGGAAATAATTTAAAAAGATCTTGAAATAGACTACTGTCAGCAGACTTTATCTGATCATCGTAGAGTACGACAGGTGTACAGTCACCTAAATAGGTGAGAGTAAAATTATATATCAGTTGTATAAGCGACGGTTTTTTATTAACAGTTTCATCTTCATGAAGAAATCGTTCATGCCATAACTCCTCTCTGGTTTTCGGGTTACCATGAAATACAGGATCAGCAGCGCGTTTCTTTATTCTATTTAAATTGTTATTTTCTTTATGTATACTATGAACAACGTTATTTCCCATAATTTTATTTATTTCAGCTCCATAAATATGATTGGCTTTAAAGTTATTCCTTCGGGTGTAGTGTATTTCTCGCATCGATGGGTAATATTGAATTTCCCCAAAAACATTACTAATAGAAACATATATATAAGAAAGGAAAATACAGAACACCTTCATTCTGTGTATTCTTTACTTGTGCCTTTTCAAAATATATGAACTTGTGTTATATATGGTTGACTTAGACCTTGAGTGGCGTAAAATGTCATGGAACAGGTGTTATGATTGAAATTTAATTTTTTATTAGTCTGATTCTTTAACTAAAACACGTATAGCCTCTGATTAGCTCTGCAAGAAATCATAAGGGTAAGGCCTAGTACAAACGATTAAGTTAAACCTAATCTTAACTCTTATATTATGATGTTTTAATTTTTATCGGCGTTTTATCTCTCTATGTAGTTCATATAAACGATATTGTACGCATAGTTCCGATATGCGCTTAGTCATGGGAGCATTGTGTGTATTAACAAATTTTCAATTAACAAATATATACAGGGTGGAAAGAATCAATGGGCCCTGGAGGGAAACCACTTTAAATCCTTAAGATAGATTATTTTACTTAAAGAAAACATTCCTTTATTTTTAAAATGAAACAAAACTGCATTCAAAGATTTTCAAAAATTAGCTTGTCTCACCCGGAAATCGAACCAGGTAAAAATTCAAAATTTAAACATTCGCTATTTTATTCCCCTAATGGATAGAATCAAACATTTGGTCTCATGAAATCTAACATTATGTAACATTGATAATAATAATCGAACTATTTAAAATTACAATTTTGTAATTTAACAAATAAGTTCTTCGAAAACACTATTAATTTAACCAGTGAAACAGATGCAGACTGTCCGTTTCAAGCACCACTAGGGAATTCAGAAACAACTGATATTTGTTATTAACATTAATGGCTACACTCGGGTTGTTATTCATATTGTGACGTCATTATATGTAGATTTGATATATTATCTTGTCCAATAAATGCACCAATGTGTTCGCTAATGAATTATTTGTTCTGTGGCCATTTTTTTTAATATGATAAAGACTTTTATTTGTATTTCTGAGATTTCTGTACTAGATTGTGATAAAAATTATATTTAATATACAAAAAGTATTCCTTACTGAAGAAAGATTCTTAATAGGGGTTAAAATATAATAGCATTTAAATCCATTAAGAAATATAGAAGAACTAATCTAACATAGGCTTTATGGAGCAGAGTGAAAAAAAATAAAATTAGTTTCAAATTAAATAAATTTTATTCTGAACTGTTTACATTCAATCACACTATTTTTTTACAAATACGTTAACCTTGAT
The DNA here is from genome assembly GCA_905404175.1 of Anthocharis cardamines. Lineage (NCBI taxonomy): Eukaryota > Metazoa > Arthropoda > Insecta > Lepidoptera > Pieridae > Anthocharis > Anthocharis cardamines. Next base: position 10,746,308 of record FR989952.1, on the reverse strand, counting down.
ATAACAAACATGATGTCAAATCAATGCTAAAGTCGAATGCGGGAATAATCGAATTTGTCGGTAGGTAATTCACAAATAAATTCATTGTACAAAGTGGGACTACGAATATTAAATACTAAACCTATATTTACAACAATACTTATAGATAGCTCCTAATTTTCATTTTAAATATCGAAAGCAAATTTTCCATTACTTTTCATGGCAGACCAAGCGTTAAACTATTAAAAAAAAGTCTTAAGAATAGGAAAGGGAGTTTGATATCCAATTCTTTGAAATACATTTGTCAGTTATAAATTGTGTGAGGAATATTTAAATTTAAATTATTCAGTCATATAGACATGTGCTACATCGAAGTTCGATGTAGGCAGACATCTCAACAACGCAATACATAAGGTTTTATTTGTTTTACCAAAGGTCTCATTTCACGTATTATATCATAATTTTATAAAAAATACCACAATGGTATCTACCCTAAATAATCCTATATTTACAGTAATATATTAAAAAAGGCAATGTCAACCACAAAACTGGCAAGATTTAGACTGTCTAAATTTTAATATGGCTTTTGTATAAAAATATTAAAAATTCACTTTAAAAAATTATCATCAATATTGTGATGGAAACGTTTACAGGGGTCTATTTTTTTGCTTTAACATAGAAATAGGAAAAATAATATCTATTGCAAAATAATAATTGCACCGAGTATTAATTCTACACACATCACACCAAATAATTAAATTATTACGTTTTAGGCAGTTTTCGAAGTATATCTCATCCTAGATGATTGAAAACATACAATATCACAGTTTCCAATACAATACGCATACGCTACAATCCAAATAATTAGTACATTATATAGTAAACTCGAATCACATCTTAACGAAATTGCATGATGTTTGCTTTGTGACCATCACAATCTACATGGCACAAAACAATTTCTTTTACCTAACGTATGATCCATGCCTCGTTGGCTAAAAACGTTTATACAAATCATAGAGCATCATTATGAAAGATGGATACGAGATCTTATTTAATAAGCATTTATTTTTCTTCTACTTCATTGTCGATGCGTGAAGATCTAATGCCAGTTTTCCCCGTCCACGGATAGATTTCGGGACACGGTTGACATGTCCTCATGTATCTCACACCAGATTTGTGCCACAGATTACACACTTTCGGGTTGTTACATTTCTTCGGTCGATCCTAAAATGAAATCACAAAAATTAGTAGTAGGAGAAGTGACGATTTCAATGCTCTGGGAATACAACTGTGTAATGTAGCATCTGAATTTATGTTTTAATGCATATGACAAAATGTCATAAATCAAATAATTCATAAATGTCTCTAAAATTTACCTGATAATTGCACTGGAATGGTTGGAAGTTGTTAAGTCGCGATATCGGGGTGGGGTCACGAACCCATTGAATGGCTTGCCAATTTGTAATAATCCATACATCCTTCATTTTGTTAATAAAGTCTAAGAACTTGATGAAACCTTCTTTGTGATGAGGCTGTGTAAACCAAGCTGCGTGGTAGAATAGACCAAATGGTGCTCTGAAAATATATGAAGGTTTGAATATACCAATTTACAAGTGGATAATTAACACCTGCATTGTAAAAAAAATATCGGAACGTTTTATCGTTAAAATTAAAACAAAAATAATTATCATCAATTATTACCTGTTGGTTGTATAATGCCTGTCAAAGTTCTTTAAGATCATTTTGTAAACATTTTCAGCTTCTGGAGGATTGGCACAAGCGTCTCCCATAGAACATCTACCGCCATTTAGATCTTGCCACATTACCATAGGTACCTCCCAAACTCCTTAAAAAATATCATTAATTTTATTAAACTATTGTTCTCCTATATTTACATGGTTCATCAAACATTTCATAATTAGTTGGGAGTAATATCTACTTCTGACAAAATATATCATCTGATATAAATATGTATATTATGCGCACTGACATAGTATTATATCAATGATTATGCCAAAGGATTTTTTTAGATTATTTTTAAAGTTTTGACTATACAAGTTTAAACAAATATCAGTTTCTCGGTTAAACGATAGAATCCCGGTAACAATTTGTTCACTTCTTTTTTTTCTAAACCCAAAATTGGTTATCCAGTTTACCTTTCTTAAAAAAAATTGTAAAAAATAATTAATTGTATACTAACTAACCTGGATATGATTTCGTTGGACATGGTGGAATCATGCAGTCATGGAACAATTTATAATCTAGAGTGTAAGGCCAGCTTGGAGGTTTATTTTCATACACAGGTAACGATGAGTCGTAGGTAAAGTTTGAATCGTACAACATTTTAAACATTTTGTTGCCACCTACAGAAAGGAAAGGTGCTCTCATTCCTCTGACATCCTCCAATTTTACTCCACCATATGCAGCCAGAATTTCCCTTTGGCCAGCTACTTCTCTGTTCCATTTCTTTTGAGAAAATTGCTCACCAAAACTATGACTGGAAAGTTAGAAAATAATCTTAAATTTTGAATGAAAATAATATTAAATTATATAATTCATAGCATGCACTTGAAAATTCTTCGATTAAAAAAAAATAAGCTGATTAATAGAATAGATTCCAGAAAACCCAGATATATATATATATGATAAATTTTTTTTAGAAGAAATGGTGATAAAGTTTATAAATTCAATCAGTACAACAATATGTGCAGAGTATGGTGTGTTAATAAAACTTACGACACTGTGTGTGAAGCCATCTCGTGTCCTGCTGAGTACAGATTCTGGACTTGGCTATAGTCAGTCCACTCGTGTGATACATAAAACGTTGCCGAGATCGGACAACCGTTAGGGTTGACACGACCCTTTTCAAAGAGGTCGGAGTACAAGCCCTTGTTGAGGTCATTAACCGAGTCGTCGAATGTCAGCAAGACAATTTGTGGTAAGCTCTCGACGGGTAGTTCGCCTGTTTGTCGTAGGATTTGGATGGTAAATGTGCATGTGGTTTTTGGATGTGTATATGATGTGCCAGGAGAAGGAAGAAATAACCAGGTTAAGAAGATAGGTAGGATATTAAAAAGAATGGAATAAAGATTTTTTTTATTAATAATAGAAAATAATAATTACCCTCTTAACCTAATATTTATATTATATATATATAACAAGAGGACCAAGAATATAGTAATGGTTATTTTTTTTGTCAATTAGCATGAGCCAAACGAAATGTCGACTCATGTGTATAAGTTTATACCGAAGAAATAGAGCCCAGCAGCCCAGCGAGTAGCTCTTATGCATCTTTAACTTACGATATAGTGTGGGAGGCAAATTCATGGCCATCTGCATATAAGTTCTGTATTTGACTATAATCTGTCCATTCGTGAGATACATAAAAGGTTGCGCTAATGGGACATCCATTAGGATTAACGCGACCCCTCTCGAAGAGCTCTTCATAATACATTTTATTTAAATCGTTCACAGCATCGTCGAACGTTAAAAGTACTATTTGTGGTACTTCGTCCACAGGTAAATTTCCTGAGATATTCAGCATACTGATTAAATGTAATAAATCACTTGAAAATACTAAATATATTCTAATTTTATAGATTTTTTTTACGTACCAGGAACATCTTTTCCACCACAGAAACAGTCTGGTAAAAGACATACATCCTTTCTACATTTGGCTGCAGTTTTGTCTGGCGTTGGTTGAGGGTAAACAGGAGCCGGTCTTGTTGGAGGATTGGCATAAATATCTGGACCTTCAGCAGTTTTAGAAACAATAGCTGTTGAGGGTTTCAGTGTTGGACGACTGCGGCTGTAATTTTTTTTATTACAAATGAATGATTTAGCTTTAATTATTAATAAGTAATGATAAAAATGATGTGATCATTTAAATGTTAAACCGAAGATTAAAGTATTAATGTTATTTACTTTTGTAATATAATATTGTTCTCTAAAATAGAAAGTATCGATTCAACATTTAAAAAAAATGATGATAAGCAATATACTATGCAGATTACGTATTTCAAATTTATGAAAATGATAAGCATGATAATGATGCTATATTTATTTCTAACGTTGGCGGGGTTCCTCTGTTAGGAGGTGGTTGAGAAGACTCAGATCCACCCTGAGTAGAATAGTGTGCAGAACCACGGCCGCGTGTACTGCTTGGTCTGAAAATAATTTTAATAATTAAATTTTATGTTCGTCTATTATACAGCTATTAGTATGCGTGTATAAGTTCAAAGCCAAATTATCATTAAGTAATGTTATTTTTTTTTTAATAATTGACATATTTTAAATGAATTTTAGCCTTATTAATAAAACAATTTTAATTTTATTAATTTTAAAAACAAATTTTATTCAGTTCTATTATGATATCATATTTCATGCAAATTAAAATACATATACAACTTTGATGATACAACGCAATGATTGGTGTGCTTACTGATGAGTTGCTATGAAATACTAAAATCGTGCATTAGCCACATTGAGGAACTTTCTATTCAGACACGATAAGTGAATTTGAAACAAAAAGTATTGTTGTCGGTGCAAGTAGGTAAGAATTGGAAATGTTCGCGTCAGGAGTTAACAATGCTGAAATTCAATTAAGCCAACTGGAAGTCCCCCAATGAAAGAAGAATAATAAGCGATAGATTTTAGCTGGAGGTGCTATTAAAAGTTTTTTTGGAAAGGTTTTTTTCATGCCAGTTATATCGGGCTGCAGAAAGTTATATCAAACTTTATAAAGAATCCGCCACCGTCCACATGTAAGTATGATAGGACCATCAGGCATCTTATATTACTGTCCGGCAAGCAAATATACCTCTGATATTTGATTTCGTTGCATTTTGGATTCGCTTGCAGACTGTTGTCTGATGAGCAATTTGGCGAAGATTGATAACTCCTGCGCCCATCTCCGAGGTTTTTCGCTGCTAACTTAATGGCGGGATTTATTCGCGATACCCGTGTTGGGAAAGGTAAGTTTTTAGTCGAAGTCGAGTCGAAATCAGCTCTTGTCGTTGTCGATTTTGTCGTACTTGTAGTCGAAGCAATATCACTTACGATAATTGGTTGAAGATCGTCAGGTGTCGTACTTGTAATGTCAGTTACTGATTTAGGCAATGAAGACGTACGGTCATTTTGCTTAACTCCTTCGAATGTAGACTCAGTATTAATTATTTTTGAATATTTAGAGGATTTCACATTTTCTGGTTTATGTGTTACAAATTTAGAAAATTTAGAATCATTCGTAATAGGTTTTTTAATATTAACAAATTCGTTAATAGTTGAACTCTCCATAATATTTTGTTGTACATGTTTATTTTGATTAAATTGAGATAAATTTGGTAATGGGTTGACCGTCGATGTTGTCATATCATCTACGACTTCTGGTACTAGTTCTGAAATACTTGAATAAGTGGGAAGAACTTGTGTCACACTGGGTTCTGTTATTATTTGAAGATATTTAATATTGTTTCTAAAGGGTTTTTCATCAAATTTTACTTTCTTCTTTTGAAATCCTATATTCACTACTTTTTCCTCAGGTAACGGCGTTGAAAAGAAAGAGGTGGTTTCCAAAAATTTAGGCGTGCTCGTAAAACTATTGAAAAATGTTTTAATAATATTTTTAACTTTTCCATTAAATACTTCTGTAGTTTGGTCAGCAATATCTTCATCAGCAACACGATATGTATAGTAAGATGGTCTACGTGTTGGCGATTTATCTGGAATGGTATGTCGTTCTAATTGTCTTGGTGGTAAGGTACTTGTCGTACTTGTAGATGTACTTGTGGAGCTATATTCTGTGTCTTGTTCAAATTCCTTGTTTCGCAAATTATTTAATGTATCATAAGGTGATATAACAGATTCATCCCATTGTCTGTTAGGAAAATATGCTTCACTTGAACCTTCACTTTGAAGTTTTTTCGTACTTGATTCAGCAAGATTAAAGTTATTTATATTTACATCTTTTGCAACTATTTCGATAGAATCATCGAATTTAATATTATTTTCTGTTGATTTATCAATACTATCATTGTTGCTTGAGTTTAAAGCTGGCCTCTTCCGTATAGATTTCAAATAATACTTTGTAATATCTGCAGATGCTGGAGTAGTATTTATTCTCAGTCTTGTCTTAGGGGTAGAATTTGCTTTTATGAGAGGTCTTTTGAGTTTTGTTACCTCTTCAACTTCGGGAATTTCTAAATTAGCATCATTTTTTCGTGTTGACATGTTCATATTTTCATTATTTTCTGGTATTTTATCATCATTGCTTTTCTCTACATCATAATAATATCTTAGAATATCTTGTTTTTTGCTATTTGAGTTGTCATGTATAGGTTTTTCAGATGTACCAAATGACTCAAATGGTTTTGTTTTGACAGTCAAAGTATAAGGATTATTTGTATCATTTATGTTTCGACGAAAAGAAAAACCGGTAGTTAACGATATCATTTTTTTACTTAAATTTTTAGAGGTATCTTGCACAACTTCCACATTATGTTTGTTATTTATTTGTTGTCTAGAAATTGGTCTATGAGTCGGGAGTTTTTCAGTCGACGATAAATTATCACCTATTCTGTTTTGGTTGTCAGTTCTTTCAAAGGGTTTAGCGAGGGATGAAAAGTTTATGATAGGAGGTGATGTTGGAGGAAAGGTTGAAGTAGATTCATTAAGATTTGTTTGATTATCAACAGGATTGGATTCGCGAAATGTATTTTCATCAGTGGACGATCTGTTGAATAGGAAAACAAACCTTTCTAATTTCAGTTCTATAAACCTATTGGAGATTTTTGGGGAAAGCTTTTCTAATATTTGTTATTATATAGTACAATAATATATTTCATACGAATACTACTATATTAAAAGCACTCTCATCAAAAAAATAATAAAATAAAAAACAAAAGATACCACAAAAGCTAGTAAACCGACGTAGTATTACGACGCATAGAGCAGAGCATAGAGTAATACCCCTAATCTCCTCCGCATCGCAGTCAACCTTTAAACCAATTTTGTTAGTAATACAAAATAAATTAGTTCATGTTACACCACTTACGGTTAATCAGTTCAAAGGTTGTTCATGAGAAAATAGTAAATTAGTGACAGTAAAATCTGTTAATTTTAACTAAATGTTGTTAGCATAAATGTATGTAAATGATGATAATGAATTTTCATAACTGAAGCCGATGATTGAAATACTGTGAAAACTTGGAACATCTTTTGTAGTACCTTGGGCTGTAACGAGACACTTTTATTGCCTCGGTGGGAGGTGCAGTTGTTGGACGTTTTGTGGTTGTAGTTGTGGTAGTGGTAGTAGTGGTGGTTGTGGTTGTGCTAGTCGTTGAGGGAGTTGTGCGTAAGGATGCAGCTTCATAAGTTACTGTTCTCCCGCTGCTTGGAATATGGTCATAGCCCAATTCGTTAACATCGACCCTAGATTATTCATATTGTTAAATTAGTGTGAGGAATTTGAAAAGGATTTCTTTAGGTAAGTTAATTATATTAAATTGTATATATATAATTTATAAAAAGGTTACCTTGTCTGCTGACGAGCTGGGGCTTGGTATTGATTCTGGTTTGATATCTGAAATAAAGTACACAATTTTTGTTATTTTATATATCTTAAATCATGTAATATCTGCAACTTCTAGATATCTTAAAATCTTTTTTTTATATAAAATTTATTCAGGCTTACGTACAAAACTGATACATCCATAAAAGAAAGTTATTAGGGAATGTTATTTTTGGCAACTTGTATTTTTCAACTGATCCAAACATAACAGACACTTTCCTAAATTTCTGATAAATCATACCTGTCCTTGAATAAGAGCGTCATCATAGTCATCAGGGAGCACAGGTCTCGGTGTATATGCCTCTACAGGTCGGCGAGCCGGGGGCGGCGTACCACGGTACGTCTGCTGGACTGCCGGTCGGACCGAGGCTATGTTATATTGCTGCACATAATCTGCCAACACCCACCAACCTCCCGTTATTGATTAAGGTTCCAAACACCACAATACATTGATTAAAATCTAAAGGTATGTGAAACATGAAGAGTAGAACGTTATCATTATTTTTTTATTATAGGATGACCATTTCAATAAATATAATATATTTATATAAAGTAAATTAAAGTCAGAATGGTGACTAACAGGTAATATTATTAATAATTATGTTAAACTGGGAGATGTTTAGTGTATGTTTATTATTGTGGATTTTTTTATTTATTTTTTTATTTACTTATATAGTTTTATTATTTGTTATAACTCAGATTTTTAAATGTTAGTTCCACATTTTTATTTAACAAATCATAAAACCAATTTTAATTGTTTAGTGCAGTATGTACTAAGATTACTTATTTGTATACATATCATTTTATAATTATTCAAGACAAGAGCAAAAAAACTTTAAAACAACTTTGTGTCTTTCAAAAGAATAGTGATTAAATTAATTTATATTAAACACATTTCCTTACCTGTGTCTTTGTACAATTCACCATCTTCATCATACACAGCATAATATGGATCATACTGATCAGGACTGTATGCCTGAGAACCGTTATACAGCATCTTGGGGCGAGGGCTGGCTGGATTTGTGGACGGTGGAATACTTTCAGTCGGTTCCAAGCTATAAAAAGACTTGTGCCATCAAACTTATATTGAAAAAACACGCTAAATATTTTATTTACAAAGCTGTTAATTATAATCACCTCCGTCAATATTAGAGTCCAGTCACTTTTGGTGTCATAGTAATGGCGAGGAAAAAAGAAAAGTGCATGTTATAGAAGTCAGATATGTTTATAGTTATTAGTAAGTACTGGGATAATCCCAATATATATTGATTGTTAGTTTCAGTATATAAGTATAATATACAGTCGTCATAATTCGTATTTTACCTGTTTGATTTGTCATCGTGACTAGTCTTAGTATAACGAGTCTCTTGTTTAAAGCTGTCAGATGGTGTTGTTAATTTCATTTGTGCAACTATGTTGTGGTGACGAATACGACCCCTTGTTTGCTTATTTTCTTCACCTTGGTTGGACCCATCTTTTACAGTTGTTGGTTTAGCTAATCTGTGTCTTAATGTATAAGGCCTCAGTGTAGTCTGATTAAGATATTTGGGTGGTTTCAATGTATAAGGATTATCATTACTATGAGGTATTCTCATGTAATAGGTTCTGTTACGTATATGATGGATCATAGACAGTTCGTCAGTTTCAGGATGCATCATAGATTCTGGTACAACGTAACCCATTACTGGAACGGGTATTTTTCCATTAATATTTTTCAAAGATTGCTTAAAAGGCGCTTTTGTTACTACTGACACATCATTGTGATTTTTGGTTACATCTTTCTGAAGTGAATTTTGATTTACTGGTCCTTTCATATTTGTAAAACCATTCGTTTCATTAATATCATCGTATTCGTGGTAGTTTTGAGCCATAGGTGGGCGCTGTGGTTTAACTTCAGAACTTGGCATATACTTGGGCTTGACCACTGGTTCATAATAATACTGGTCATCTTCGTCATCGTAATAGTAATCACTCATTTCTGGCGAAGGTTTTGGTATCGGTTTACGTTTTGGAGGTGATTCAGTTGTAGTTGTTGATGTGGTAGTAATAGGATTTTTTATAGATTCTGGAGCTTTAATTGGTATTTGAGAGGTAGGTCTTGTTTGTTTAAACAAACTTTCCAAATTTGGTATATCAGAGAAATAATTAGGTCGAAGGGTAGATTTTAATATAGGTGAATAGTCGGTAGATGGTTGTTTCCAATAATGCTGAAGAGCTGCAAGTTGGTGGTTTGATAACGTAGATATAGGTTTAGATGTTGACTGTTGAACGCTAACAATAAACGCACTGTCCGGGTTTACAGTGGAGGTTATAAATGGTTTTTCACTGGATACAATATAAGGAGAACGGTGGTTTAAATTAGAATTTCTAGTGCTAGAAAGAACTATATTAGATGCTGTTACAGGAGAGTAAGGGTTCTGAGTGACTTCGTGTAAATATTGAGACTGTTTTGGGGAAGTTACGCTTGTTCGATTTTTATTATTATGTTCATATTGTGTATCAAAATTATAATTGAGTGGTAATTGACGGTCATCTTTAAAGTTTGGCGGCTTAAATTTTGAAGCTATTAATCCAGTCTGACCTTTAAAAACTTGGGGAGGATGGTCATAAGCTGCCTGATTATTTTCAACTTTAAAAGGTAGTTGAATATTTTCTTGTTGTCTTGTGCTGGAAAGTTTATTATTATTACCAGAGTTACTCAAAAAAACGGGCATTGTAAATGGTTTTGGAGAACTAACACCTTTCAAGCCAATAGATGAAGAGACTGTCACCTTATTATTATAAGAAGGCGTAGATGAATATATTTTGGGAGATGTTGTCACTCCTAACGCAGAATAGTGATTATCTCTTAGTTTAGCAAGAAATCTTTCAAAGTCAAAGTCTGGGCTGGCAAATGGATTATCGATATGTACATATTTATTATTTGGATGTGTGTAACCATGAGGCAAACGCGTTGAAAAAGGTTTGAAATCATTTTGATTATCATTTGGGACTTCTTCTGAAGATTCTTCTTCCTCTTCCTCTGATTCTTCATCGTCATCATCATATTCTTCATCAATATTAGCAGGCCTATTATTATTTACAGGTTTGTTGTTAATATTATTTGTATCCTTAAATTTATTTGATTGTATATCGCTGTCATGATAATTTGAACGATATTTATGAGGGGCGTTTGTTGGAATAATTTTTATTGGTTTTCCTGTTACGAGTGTAGTGGAAAGCTGAGATGAGTCGGGAAAAGCAACAAATTTTGGTGTAACAGTTTGGAATGAATACTGGGAGTTTTGGCTATTAGTAGGAATCTTATTCTGATTATTATTATAAAAACCACCGGACAATGAGGCAAAGGGATTCTCATTGTTATTTAGTGAAGATATGGGCGGACTTTTTGTTATTATCTGCGTGTTAATATTTGTAGGCTTTTGATGAATTGGATCGGCAAAACTAGCCTTAAATGGTCGTTGTGATCGGAAATTATCCGTTTGATATGCGAGATAGGGACTCACTGTCGGAAAATAATTTTGAGTTGATTGTTGCCGAGTTTGACCTAAATTTTCGGAACTGTGCTGTGATTGATATATTGAGCTTGAAATATCATAATTTGGATTATATTGCTGCAAATCAACAAGTTTTAACTGTTTCGTATTAGGCCAAATTTTAGCTGGTGTTTTATATCCATTTTTTAAATAATATCTAACTTGTCGTTTGTCTCTTTCACTTTCATTGTCAATGTCATAATTATCAAAATTTTGTTCTGTATCAACTTCTACATATTCCATTACTTGATCATTATCATTCCTATTTGTAATCTGTGTTTGGTTCTTGGTTTTAAGTTCATCATTTAACGATGGAGCTGCACGTTTTCCTCTAGAGTGAGGTTTTACTAAATTTTCATCTATTTTAATCTCATTAGTCGAAAGATCTACAAGTCGGTCAGTAAAATCAGTCACGTTGTCGTCTTTATGTCCACTGAAATTTTAAACATATTTAATTAATAAAAAAATATTTTAAATTATGAAACCCAAAAGTTAATCTATTGTTCAGGGAAATAAAGATATATATGTACTGCTAATTTTTTAGCATTAAAATAGTAAGTACCATGTGATAATATTGTAAGTATCATTATTCAAGAGTAAAGTGAATTTACCTGTAATATTGCGGTGTTTGAGTTGCCGTAGCGGTTCTTCTCTCATCGACCTGAGTTCCGAATGAAAATGATCCAATTTTACTGTTTTGATTCAATGAAGCGGGAATAATATTAGCGTTTAGAGTCCTTCCAGACGATATGGGTTGCGACGCATAACCGTCTCTGTCCTTTTGAACCTGTCCTATCGTGGATGGTTGTCCTCTGTAAACTCTCTGCTGTCTGTCTGTCTCGATTTCTTCGACTGGTGGTAGATCATCTACCTCGGCGTATAACTGCTGTTGCTGAAATATTATGTTAATTCTATTTTAAGTACATTTTATTTAGAGGGTTAATTTCAGATCTTTAAGGTTTAATACATAATTACATTATATAATAGCAAAAAATAATTCGAGTTAGGTTGAAGTCCTTAAGTAAATGATATTTAAAAAGATAAAACAACGTGTACCTAGTATTAGTAATATTGTTAACGTTATTTAAATACACTATAGAAATAGATTTTAATACTATAGACATAGTAAGAACATATTTTTGAGTATGTCAGTGAAAGTAAACTTGTTTATCTGTCTGTTGTTCGCTATTTCCAAAAAGTACATGAGTAAAAAAACTAACGTTTTCGTATTCTTCTCGTCGGCTATACTTTGGCTGTCCTCGTGAAGTAACGACTGGTTTGGGCTGATGACGCGGCGATGGGGGTGGATTCCTACGCGGAGGAGGAGGTGGCTGGTCCCTCTCGTTCAGTCGCTCTATGTCATCAGCAACCACGGCACCAGTAGCATCGCAGCCAACGTTACGTGGCCAGTCACAAGTTTGAAGCTCGTGGCTGTAATCATTAATATGCAGTTTTATGTGTATATATTATATACATATGCATCTTATAGTTAGGCTTAGAGATAGCATTATAATTAAGAATTGAATAATTTTTCCTTAATTACATAAAAATACTGACGGAAATTAAATAACTTGATAATGGTGCTTATAATTGACACGATACACCAATAGTTTTAATTAAATTTATAAAAGATGTATTTATTGGGAAATGTTTAAGTTTTGCAAAATACTTTAGAATCAAAAGGTTGTGCATTTCCTAAATCATAATTGATCCATATCTCATCATCCTTCGTAACATAAATTTTATTCCTCACCTGTACATAAGACCGCCCGTACATGATTCAAGTAGTGCACCGCCAAACACACATACATAGTATAGCGTGCAGTCAGTAGGGTGAGGGTAGTAGCCGAACTCTTCAGGGCAATCGAAGTCAACCTCTCGCTTGATGCTTGCCGTGACCGGAACGCTCCTGTTTGGGCCAGAGCGCTGCCGGGAACGGTCGTGTGCCCCGAGACATTCTAGAAACAAATGAAGAACATTTCAAATATCAACGTCATCATCAATAGTTGGGTGTCGCATGTCTTTTGATTTTTGTGTTAATATGCCGATTTTATAAGAATCTTTTCGTCAAAATTTCATTTTATGACATCACGAAATAATTTATTTCCTCCAAGAGAAGAATAAGTAGAATAAATTACATCATATGATTTTAGTAGCCTATTGTGCTATACATTAATTGGCTAAGTGATGATTTTTTTAATTGTAAGAAATATTTTAGCGATTACTAAAATTTAAGTTTAAGAAATTTTCTTTACATAATCACGTTCAGAACTATTCCTCAATTTATTCAAATAATGTCTGTAATTAGTCATAATGAAAATAACTTCTTTAAACCTAAACCTAAATATATTGAATACTTAAAATCGATCCTTAGATACCCATACATGTATATTAAAATTTAACTAAGATCATGCAAACAAGGGACTATTTACTAACGTTAACTTGCACATCGCTTGATAATCCATCAAGTGTTGCCACACGTATAATTAAAAGTCTGCCCTTATCTGGTCGAATCTCGATTATTCTCGACTATTTCACTGTTTTCCGGCCTTGGGGTTATTTCGCTAGGTATTCTACTTAAATAAGATTACTACATATAACTATTAAATAGTTACAAAAGTCCATTAAAATTAATAAAACAGCAAACTGCGAAACTTACTAACAAATTATTAAATATTTAGGTATAATACGTATCAGACTCAATTTATTTGAATTCTGAAAAAAATATATTAAATTACTAAATTTACTTTCGGATCAGAGTATATGAATTTCCGTGATCTCTGCCCACCCCATTGGGAAAGAGGCGTGATGAATATGTAATATGTATGTATGTATTTACTTTCGCTTACTTCGAGCATGTTTAAATATGACAGCTCATTTGTAATTAGGGTTTATCTACATCAGTGAGTGAGGGATGTGCATTTAACGTTATCTTGTTTGGGCAATTGTCACGTTGTCGCAATCACGACAGCTCTGCGCCGGCGCACTGTGGGATGTGGGACAATCGACATCTCTCGCGCACTTCACTTTTAATTCGCACGGGAAATCTGGGGGCACGGTAGTGCCCCCGCCAAGTCGAGCAAAAAGTGGCACGGCCGTACTATCCTTTTCTCGAAGTAGTTCGGGCCATTTTCGACCCCCTATAACTTCGTTGTGGATAAAACTAGAATCCTGAATTTTCAGTCACTAAGCAGACATTGTATAAACTCGGTATATTTCAAATATCATTCTGTTTGAACCAGTAGTTTAAGAATTATAACTAGTCAAAGTTTGATAATTTGTCACTCACTCACTCACTCACTGACTGACCGATCATCAAAACTCTAAGGCACTTCTAGCAGACATAGAAACTTGAAATTTAGAAAACAATTAGTGTTTAGTCTATAAATCAAGGAAAAACTACAATATTTTGAAATTTCGGTCCAGTTTTCTAGATATACATTTTTTTTTGTATTTCTGTATGTAATGAATAACTTAAAAACTACTGGACCTATTTTAAAAATTCTTTTACCATTAGAAAGCTACATTATCACTGAGTAACTTAGGGTAGAAATCCCTCCTAAAAACAACCCAAGGTGTAAAAAAATTAGCCATAAAATGTCTTTCATCGCATGTGCTGCGGAAAGTATTGATGCTAGAACATAAAAACGTTCCACAATATTATAGAACATATCAAAATCTACAAAAAATTTCACGAGACCATATGTCCAACTATTGTAGTTATGTTACTATAACTACTTTTTTACATTAAAAAGTTAATAAAAATGCCGATCAAAATCAGACTGTTATCCATAGCTTTATATTAATTCTTATCCAAATAAACTAAGAAAAGGACTATCTACAAAAAGAAATGAGATGCCATCAAAAACATAAATTGTAAAAAAAGCCAAGTCTTGCAACTCAGTTCTTCTATCGTAAAAAGTTGTGAGATCCATATAATACCAAGTCGGTCAATTTATTCAGTCTCTACTGAAGGATCCTTCTGTCTTAAGTAATTACATAATAAGCTAACCTAACAATATCTTATAGTGATCATATCAATGCCAATATTAAAAATCTTTGATGTTTAAAATAAATAGATTGACTTGGCAATCGCACTAAACAATCTAATTTAATATAATATGTATTACTTGTGAGATACATTATGTTTTTAATAAAATAAAAAAAGATACATTGTGATTTCACGCGATAGCCGAGCCAATCTATTTATTTTAAACATCAAAGATTTTTAATATTGGCATTGATACGATCACTATAAGATATTGTTATGTTAGCTTATTATGTAATTACTTAAGACAAAAGGATCCTTCAGTAGAGACTGAATAAATTGACCGACTTGGTATTATATGGATCTCACAACTTTTTACGATAGAAGAACTGAGTTGCAAGACTTGGCTTTTTTTACAATTTATGTTTTTGATGGCATTACGTATACCTATCTCCTTTAATAAACTATTAAGATAAAATTATTATTTATTTGTCATTGTTTTGTATATCTAGAGGAGAACTATGAGAATGTAAATTGCATACAATAATAAAATATAGAACAGGTGTAAAAACGTAGTTGATGTATAAAATAAACAGGAAGTCTTGATTAATGTTTTCAGGTCAATGAACTTCGACATTTTTAAATGCTACAAATGTTAATAACAAGAACTTGATCCATGACAATGAATGAACTTAATGCATATTCATTAATGTCATTTTATTCCTCATTTATATTGCCTCTGACAGTCACGTGCATTTTAGCGTATGTGACTGTTGCTTTACCTGGTAGAGCAGTGATGAATCAACTAGATAACTTCAGTTTTTTTTTTATTATACCAAAATTGATTCCTTAACCACGTGACATTTATTTAGGTCAACTTGGCGGGGGCATTGCCGTGCCCCCAGATCAATGATACGTTCTAGTATAACTGCGATCATTTGATGTAAAGCAATCAAAACGTTGTGGTAACAAGAGACATGAATACATCGTTTTAATACGGTATTGTTTTTCGCGATGTGTTGATAACTTATTTTTATTATTAGATAGGTATTAACAACAAAAAGGTACCATTATACGTTCGAAAAAGAAAAAAAATTACAGGATACATAGGAATCTACGTATTATAACCACTACTCCAATACATTCGTGCGTGTAATTTGCGTCTTCTGTCAAGCTATGTTTTAAGACACAATTAAAAAGCAAGAGCTAGAATAAATAGGACAAATGCATAGAGCTGTTGCAACGTTGATACCAAAAACAGTGAATTGGTGCTTAAAACGTGACTGAAGGCAAGCCTTCAAAGTCTCCTTACAACTAGACAGCGCGAAATGCATACTAATGATCGTGTGGAAAATACTCCGTGATTTAGAATTGCAATACCACGTGTTGAAACACATCCTCGGGCTACATGAAACCTTCTCTATCTATACGTAATATCTACTACCACATATCTCCCTTCTATCTGACAGATCGATGCCTCCTACGTAAACTATTGTATCCAACAAAGTAGTCTACGTTATGTTACGTTTTTTAAACTATACTGTCCATTTTCATCGAGTTTTTACCTTAGACGTCTTATCAATACCTCAAAAAATTTAATCTGATTGATTTTTTTTATTGCGAACGCAAAAAATAAATGAAATCGGACGGTATAGTTTAAAAACTTACGTGATCCATCGAGATAGATATATGTATGTAGATAATTTCAATCGTTACAAATCGAGGTATTTTTTTGTCTGATTGATTGTTCTTTATACAAAATAAGACAAACATTTAAATTATATGTATTAATTGTAAAAAGTATAAATAACTGTAACAATTTTGTGTTTGAAACTGAGAAAACACTTTCTATACAGTTTATTATAGTTTTGTATATTGGTGTATTCTATAAGACATTCACGATTACCTGTATATTACACCAATTACCATGAATATTGAAAGTAATATTTATCTTTAGTAGTTCGATGCCGACATTAATTACGTATAACAATCACTTATGCAAATAAGAAACGTATTTTGTTACTGAAATGTTTAAAAACTTCCTTATTATACGGTTTACAACAAAGAAACACCAAAGATTATGCTTTACAGGCAAGGAGGTCAGCCTTTTGTGCCCTGCCTGACCGAAACAATTTTTTTAAATCTTGTTCCCCGGGATTCGAACCCAGGACCTCCGGTGCTAAATGCATACTTACCACTGAGCCACGGAGACGGTCCATCATAGAAACAATCCTATATCCCTTTCTGAGATTTTATAGTTTTTTGATGGAAGATTGTTAAGAATTACAAGAATTTAAATTAATAAAAAAACCTACCATATTAATGTGGAAATATCCCTATTACTATAATGGCTGTTTAAACATTTTTAGAATGCAATTTCAGAGCATTGACTCGATTTCCTTTACATTATACACCTATTTACTACAAAAAGAGGTTTTACTATTTAGCAGTGGGCAAAAAAACAGCTTCACTACCAAGTTTTGCTATGCAATCTGCAATACGTTGGTATCTCGACGGTAATTACGCCTACCGATATCTAGATTTATTAAGCATTTGAGTCAAAATAAATGGTTATTTTAATTAGAATACACGCTGCATATGTAAATGAGACCAAGGGAAGTAAATTTTGAATAATAGAACTAGGTAGAACTAACTAGCTAGGTGTTCACAGTTTTGTTTTCATTTATGTTTAGTATTGGAGAGATTCTTTCTATCTAATATGGCAGGCTTGTTTATCTTTGGCATGTTTTAAAGCCTCACAGACAAATTTATTATTTAACTCTTTATTATTCACCTTCGATAATTCCAAAAAGTAACTTACAAACATAATTAAAGCATAAAAGACGGTCTTGTTTATTGGAGAATGGGAATAAAACTCCCGCGATTTTGTTTTCTTCGCTTTTCTTTCGCATAATTACATCGACAATATTATATGACTAAGCATAATTCTATGTATTCCTATTTAAAAATAAACTAAATCATAGCCATTTCTGATTGAGCTTTGGTTTAATGAGTATTGCTATAAAATAGCTTTGGAAAACTCCTAATCCGAAAGCTATTCTGTCGCCACTGTCGTAACCCGTAGAACACTAAGAAGGCTTTATTGACCACTAGCTGGTTCCCGTGACTTCGTCCGCATGGGTTTTAAGTGCTGAGCTTCTAAACAAGCTATTTAAATGAAGAAACATTTTATTCACGACATCCGATTTTGATGAAAAAAAAGTTTTGATGTTGCTGTTGCAATCGGTGTCAAAGCTACACGAAACTCAGTTTAGATCAGATTAATACGTATGTACAAACAGACGAAAAAAACGTTCAAAATGATTTTTAGGTATACTGTTCCCTTTCTTCGTCCCCTGTCCATTGCTGGTAAAATATGTCAATGCACTGAACTTTGATTCTTATATTTATTTTGTTTGTTTTATTATATGTATGTAGATAGATAAGTATACATATCACAGAGTAGGCTTTAATAATAATTATAAAACATGGCGAATGGAAACAAGTACACAAACGTACGAATGTAAAAGCAATAAAACAGTTCAGTGGTTGGCAATGACTTTACATGAAGTTATGAATGTTTTATGGAAAAATACTCGGAATATATCAGCTTGTGTTTGTAATATAAATGGTACTTCTAGTCTAAGAAGCAGCAAATCAAAACAGTATCATATTTCAGTAGTACTGGGTTCATTTTAAGTAACGTAGGTCCATATTATAGCCTGTCTTATAACATTTATCTTAAAAAAAATGTATGTCGTCAGATTGCTAAGGTAATCTACCTATAGATATCCGTTAGTTGATTTATTACTTCTTTCCGAACAGATTGAGTAAGACATAAAATCCGGCAGGATATAATATTATGATATTATGACAAGAAATTAAAAGTTAATATGTTTTAAATGAAAAATGAATCTATACGTCTTGGAAACAAGAAACAAGCCTATTAATTCCTTAAAGATTATTAAGGGCCATATAAAAATAATGTATTATAAAATATGTAATAATTATTTATTCTTCTTAAATTCTTATATATATATATATATCTATTGTACAAAATGTGTTTAATGTTTTTTGTATATATTCGTGCATGTACTCGTATGGTTCTAACAACTCTATTAATATAATATGTAGATTGTAGCTATATTCAGGTCGCCGTAAACCATTACGGCGACCATTATTAACTTATTGTTCATGTGAGTGACTGTTCTTTATAGCTAAGGTCGGCATCGCATTTAAGGCACTTCTGGTGTTGTGGATGTCTATGGGTGGTGGTGATTACTGACCATCACGTGAGCCACCTGCCTGTGGTGCTATTTGTCTATAAAAAAATCTTTAGTATCCGTCGTTCAAAAACACAAGAATTAGAATAAGCTGATATTAATCACCGTCACCCTAAAGCATGTTTAACATCAAGAAACACGCAGGCATGTTACCGGCCTTTGAGGTATATGTTTGTTTCTTGAGAATTGTTAAGTTGTATGTCGCCTGCTTTGTCTGAAAGAATACTTCGAATCAGCATCGATGATTAACAGTTCTAACTTCAAATCAAGCGACCAAAGTTAATCACCATTCGCATTGTGCAAGAACAATTACTCTATTTCAATGCAAACGAATTGCCTGTCAGATGAAGGCTACAAATCTAAACAAATTAATTAATTGCAATACATACTTATTACTTCGCAACATTAAAGTCCATATATAATATTTGTCAAACATTTCCTAAGCTTTATAAGAACAATCAAAACGTGCAGACTGGGCGTGCCTTGTCTCGAACTGACCTTTTAGTAATTCATATCTAACACCCGTTGCACTCAAAATAATGGATTTGTATTTTAAGAAACCCTACGAGTGTTTGTCCGTTCTGTGAATAATATGTTGCATACTTAGATAGATTAAACACATAGGTTTTTTCCTAGGAGAGCGCATATATGAAATACTAATTTTGTTTGGTACAGTAGTTCAAGAATTAACCCACTGCAATTATATAAATAAACAAAATTTGCTTTTTAAGCACTTGTAACCAATGTGTCTCTGGTTCAATCCCTGCTGGGTCTAACATGTTTATACAAACAATATATTGTAAATCAAAATTCCGTCCGGGTCACAACACATATTGCAGATATCGCGTTTCGGTTTCTGTCTATGGATTTCAGAATACTTGAAGTAAAAATTAAAAAGATTAAGGATGCATCTCTATTTATATTTCACCTACCACTAAGTGCTTTTATCAAATTATTGGGCAGTCGTACTAACAAAATACTAGCAACTCGACCAGCTTCACGCTGCTGTAGGAACAGATTACAGTTTAAGATGAAATTTTCTACAGTTATTTTATTCAATATTCAATCAAATGCAAAATGTAAATTCAATCTGCAAATTATTCGTTATCACCAAAGTAACATCAAATAACAGTTTATATCATTTCTTCCCACCAATTTTAAAAGCTTCAAAAACCGTCTTGATTGAACTGATCTCTGCTACTTAATGTCAAGATTACTTGAAGCAATACGAGTACATTAGTACTATTGACATTTATGTAACATTCACTATACATATTTTGTAATGGTAATTAATACTCAGCACGTATAAAGGGCGATATTTCTTTAGTATTTTGTTTTATGGACCAAACGAATAGCTTAATATTGTTTTGTGTTTATTTGCTGAATCAGTCGTAGGTTCGAATCCCCCCCCCGGACGACATATTTATAATTTTCTATTAACATGTCTTCTCCACATCGGTAACTTCGGGCATTGAACGAGTGGGAGAATTTCGAAATTCCGACCGGGTAACGAACCACCGTTCATAGATGGAAAAACCGTGAAGCGCATATTACGCGTTTCGGTTTCAGTCTATGGAATTACGAATGCTCGAAGTAAAAAGTAGGTAGATATCATTGACTAATTTTCTATGGCTGAGGTATCACCTACCATCAAGTGAACCTCATGCTCGTTCGTCGATATCTATGATAAAAATCAATAGATAAACTTCAGTTCAAATCCCTGTATAAAAATAGTTTATAATACTGAAGTATTTCTTCTGATAAATGTAAATTTTCCTGAAGACTTTCGAAGAAGTGTATCTTACCGAAATTTTAAAGCAGTTAACTGAATATAGAGGCTTTATTTTCCTATATTTAGATATGTTATCTTCGTCTCATATTATTTTATATTCATAAAAAAATATCAAGATTAAGCCGCCTTATCAATCAATATCATCAAGATGTCTTATTGGTAAATTGATTAACGAATTATCTTTGATTTAAACGTGTAATATATTCAAATTAACAACATAACCTTGATAATAACCTACAAAAGTGTACATTAACATCATAATAATTACACAAAACAGGTAGTATTTATTTTTTTGGTAATTTTTTAAATGCTAAGTACTTCCCGAGGTACAATTTTATGCAAAGTAATATCCTGGGCAGTTAAAGTTATTATGTACCGGACTCATTACTATATAGATCACTTGAAACTCGTAATCCTTGACATTTACGTTACTTACACATAAATTATTTATTTATCTCAGTACATGGAGTAATTTTTACCCAACTGCGGCAAAAGGGCTATAAATAAAATGACACTTGTAGCGAAATCTTAAGAAATACATAGTATGTTATGCAATGAATATGTGTTTTTATGTATCGTCAATTTTGAATTGACTTGAATTAAAAATATTTTACCTATAATTATAACTAAGTAGTATTTAATACACTAGTCACAAAAATTAAGGAATATAAAAAAATCCGAATTTTAGGTAATATTCATAGGCTGTAACTCAGAGGAAAATGATTTTATGGCAAAATAATAGGTCTCAAATTTTCGATCCAAGTGTTGTACTAGAGATCCAATTTTCTAGTTTCAGATCTGAGCATATTTTTTTTTACTTTTACTATGCTAAGATGAGAAAACAATATCCAAATTTTTCCTCGTGTTATAAACGGTTCACGGGCTTCAATTTTTTTCGATCATTTTGTCATAGAGCTGTTGTTAAAAAATCAAAACCAAAAATCAGAGGAGGGTTTTGAAAATTGCAAAAGAAATATTTTGAAGCCATAATGTGATCTGAATATAAGATGAAAATTCGCATTTTTAAGGATATTTAGATAACTTGGTATAACTGGATATAATGTATGAACGAAGGATATCTTCGGTAATTTTTCAACCTCATGTGTACGTTCTGTTTTGAGTTTTATTTATCAAAACAATTCAAAACTATACCTCTCTATACTAATATGTTAGAGAATTCTTATATACGTATATAACTCCTACAAACATATCGAAATAAATCCACCATTTTATCCGACAATGTAACAATATTATATTACAACAGTAAAGCCGAGATAAATGTAGCTATTTCAACACTGAACAAGTGGGCACAGTGACCAACCTGCCGATTCGATTCCCGGCATCGCACAGTGACAAGGCCTTCGATCGTGACTGATGCAATACCAAAACAATTGTTTGTTAATCAATACTATATTTATATTCCCTACTAATATTATAAAATATGTGAATGTAAGTTTGTTTGTTAGGCTTTCACGCCAAAATTACTCAACCGATTATCATGAAACGTTGTACACATATTCTTAGAGGTATTAGAAAGGACATATTTTTATATTTTACGGATGGTAAAAAAATATATTTTAGCAACAATGCACCCGTGCGAAGCCGGGACGTTTTGCTAGTATAATTTAATATCCACTACAGTGAATTCCGGTAGCCAGTATGTAGATTATGTATCGGCTTGTTACGACTAGGTACTCGACACTGGTAAACATTATTTTTCACTTTGTCAAAAGTAAACTACGGTATTGTATATTATAGTCCTTTGATTTTTGATTCCTATGCTATGTTAGGAGGACAATAGGAATGAATAGATGGAAAAACCGCGAAGTGCACTTCGATCGTTTACGATAGACTGATGTTCTGTGGCTAAAGTATCATCTACAATCGAGTGAACCCTATGCTTGTCTTTCGATATCTATATCTATAGTAATATCATAAAGTGGAAAGATTTGTATTTTTGTATGTTACGAATAAACTCAAAAACTACTGGACCGATTTTAAAATTTCTTTTGCCAATAGAAAGCTACATTATCAGCGATGTAGCATGTAATATAGTGTGTATAGTACATCTACACTGCACCTGTTTGAAGCCGGGACGTGTTGCTAGTCTAATATAAAATAAACATCTCGGTAAGACTTACCATACCTTAATCTGCAACCATCCGAGACCATAAACTGGGTGCTGAGAATTAATGAGAATGTTTATCTGAATGTAATATGAAGTGGTTATGGCTTTTAGTGTCTACAGAACTTGAATTAAAAAGGTCAATCCTACTTTGAATGCGGTAGTGAATCCTTAGCATGCCTTTCTTATGGCTTTATCTTTGATCTCAGACATGTTTATGAGAAAAACTACCATTAAGTAGTTTTTTATTTGACTAATAATTAAGCCTCGTAACCGTTAATCTCGATTATTATTAATTATTTATGACTAGCAACGTGCCCCGGCTTCAAATTGGTGAAATGTAGATGTCCTATAGAGATAAATAATTTTTAAAATCGGTCCACTAGTTTTTGAGTTTATTCATAACATACAAAAATACAAATCTTTCCTCTTTATGATATTAGTATAGGTATAGATTTAAAGTGTCTATTTGCCCCTTTCTTGGTACCCTATCTACCCTATCTACAGATGGCTTTATTTGCAAAATATTTCAGACTAGTAGAACGTAGAAGATTGATCACTTACTTTTCTATAATAATATATATATATATATAATATACTGTTCCATGAAATAGACGTAGATAATAAGGAGCTGAATATCAGTGTTTCGTGCGATTTCTACACCGCATCGTATGCTGAATGGCGGCCTTTTCTTACAGAAATATTTTTTTTTAATACTTGTTATGTGTTAGGTTTTTAAAAAATAGTTAAAAAGAAACCAATAATTCACTTCACTATGGCTCGTTATTTATAAGAAGAATCACACGAATTGATACGAATTTTTTCTACATATTTACATAAACCATTTCAAACTTAACCTATAATAGACAAATAGCCAGTTAACTCGCTTTCTAGTCGATTCTTTACAAACTTCACAATCGAACGCTATAGAATTGCAAGTGTTACTTAACCAATCGTGATCCAAGCCACTATTACGGCTGTATTAGTCAGTAAACGTAAGACAACTAATCTGTAGTTATCTAAACTAATTAGAATACAACCGGTGGTTAGCTGTCACGAGCGTCTTAAACGTGACTTGAAACGAATTCAGAACGAAATGGATCACTTTCAAATTATATAAATCGGATCAGATTAAACTCTTGCACTTTACATAATTGGTTCTAAACCAGATAAACTGCAACGTGGTGTCAGTCAGTGGCTGGCCATACAAGCCTATAAGCCCAGCTTGTCCTATTGATGCAACAATAAAAAGAACAATAATAATGCCCTTAACGTAAATATGTTAGACATATAATATAACGTATATGATATATAAACATTAAACACGTAGCTGAGCTTTTGGGCTTGTATGGGCGGGACGCCACTGGTGTTAATTTATTCTATCTATTTGATCGAAACTATTTTTTACCATTATTTTTGTTTGTTCATTTTTTACATAACGGAACAATGCATCGTCATGTTTGTAAGTTTTTCGAAATTGATAGATCTTTGATGTCCTAAGTTCCATATTCTTGAAATGCGAATTTTATAAGCATCAGGGGGGTGAGCACGAACAAGTATCGAAAGAGTATTCGTATCGATTAACTGTCATTTGTATGAAATTTTTCATACAACTGACAGTTTGACGATTCGAATACTTTGCCGATAGTCGTTCGTGCTAGGCCCCCAGTTGAATCAAAATTGCCACAAAAATCACTCGAGTATCCAAAAGCTGATATCTATACTGATATTATAAAGAGGAAAGTTCTTTTTGTTTGTATATAGCAAATAAACATTTCTTACGAATTAATTCAAAAACTACTGGACCGATTTTAAAAATTACTTCACCAATAGAAAGCTACATTATTAGCGAGTAACATAGGCATAACATTTTTGTGTATAGTACATCTGGTCCGGGAGCCAGCAACAGATTTTCATGACCAAGTTCCTCTCAAGCGGTAATTAGTAAAATGCATCAGAGTATAGTATTATGAAGCCTCGTGAACGTCAGCTGGCGCTCGGGTGGGGGGATGAGTGGTTGTAGCCTCCTTCCTTAAGTGGAGCAGCTGACGGGTCTTCCACCAAGATACAGCCAGCTGACCTATATATTTATCCACAGTTACATATAAGCTATCATCAGGTAAATTTTTGTTTGAGAGGAAATCACGGAAAATATTTTTTTTTTCATGTTCGAGACACCAGCTGACGTATAATACACTATGTTGTAAGCAGCTGATTATTTTTTTTCGTTGAGATATTGGATTAGCTATAATTTCACAAATTTTTAGCTGAGAGGAAATGAATGAATGTATTTTTTTTTCCTTCGTGCGTGGGACCGCTCATCCCCCCACCCGAGCGCCAGCTGACGTTCACGAGGCTTTATAATACTATACTCTGATGCGTCTGACGAATTATCTCTCGAGAGGAAATAATTAACCAAATTTGCACCTGGCTCCCGGACTAATCTCCATTGCACCCATGCGAAGTCGAAGCGGATCGCTAGTATTAAATAAAATATTACATAGTAAGATGAAAATAGAATCAGCATTATGTAATGATTACATAATTCATCTTGACCTACGACTTATTGACCGATTAATCTACGCAATCATCTTCAGGTTGACCTCTAAGAAATGCGTTAAGGTTTGACCTTCAAGCAACGACCTTGGGTTTTGGCCGATATTTTCTTAGTCATCATCAATTTCCATTTATCTCACTGAATGTGTTTGTTTTTCTAATATATTTTTAATATTATAAATTAAACAATCAATAAATATTCAAAATATTTGCGATAAGAAAAAGTTTTTTTATTTATTTTATAAACATTTTTTTTATAATTTGCTCTTCTTCTTTCTTATATAAGTCAATCTAGCATTAAAAAGTCCCTTTAAAAAGGTTTAAAATAAATAAAGAAGACGCACTTAATTGCTGATTAAGGAAAAATGTTAAAAGTTAATCTTGACAACAATATACAACACTGTTTATTATCATTGAAAAATAGATGGGTACTATACAACTTTCTAAGTGAGGTTTATATAGACTCTATATAAACCTCTATATTACCTCTATATAATAGAGTGATTAAACACTAAACAATATATTTGTTGCCCAGAAATGGAGCCAACTTACAAGCACATTCTGAACCACTGCGGCCGGCGGTAAAGGTGATAATTAAAATTTCAATTGTTAGTTAATTATTAATAATTGTAGTTAATTATTCAATAATTATTATGCAAAATTTATTGCACGTTTTTTTTAATTAATAGCGTCTTGCAGACCTAGTTCAAAATTTTGGCAAAATTACTTATCTTCATAGCACGACCTAAAAACATTTTCTAACAAAACAATATGTGCCTTACATTCAATCAAGAAAATTGTGATATCATCAGTTGGGTATCAAATTGTATACCTAATCTTTAAAAATATTCGTATCGTAAAATATTTAAAAATTTTCAAAACTTAGTAGAGATTATATTTTAAGCGTTTCCAAAAAATCATGGAGTATGGATTACTATACTATTGTTTTCCGTGGCTCAGTGGTCAGCGCGATGCGTTTTGCACCGAGGTCCCGTGTTCGAATCCCGGAGAAACAAGATAAAAATAGGTTTCAGTCGGGCAGGGCACAGAAAGCTGATCACCTACTTGTCTGTAAAGATAAATGATCAGTGAAACAGACAGAGAAATGGGTCTGCCCCATGCCCCACTACTT
Source organism: Anthocharis cardamines (assembly GCA_905404175.1). Lineage (NCBI taxonomy): Eukaryota > Metazoa > Arthropoda > Insecta > Lepidoptera > Pieridae > Anthocharis > Anthocharis cardamines. Next base: position 10,719,350 of record FR989952.1, on the reverse strand, counting down.
TGGGACTCGGGATTTCACTTTTTTATACTATTGTTAATTCTAAATGTGAGATTTTTTTATTTTAGATAACATAGACGAACATGGGATTCACTTGATGGTAGGTGATACCCCAGTCAAAGAACATCCGTCAATGATCCCCTTTCAACCTACTTTTTACTTCGAGTTTTCGGAAATGCCTAGAGCGAAACGCGCTATGTGTATTTCACGGTTTTTCCATCTATGAACGGTGGTTCATTACTCGGTCGGAATTTATATGCTTTAACGCCTTACAGCTAAATGTCGACGCCAATCAATAACATTATAGTATGTAATAGTGCATAAAGTCCACAGACACAATTATTACACTTGTTATATAAGACGGTAACAAAGTGAAACTGTAGTGCAAGGTAGGAAATATAATTATGATTTCCACACACTTGCAAATGAAATGTTAACGAGGACCACAGTACATAAAAGTCAAAGGTGCTTATGGTGTTAAAAATTACAAATAATTATCATTATATCCACGCATTGTTTGAATCTGAGAACACTGGAAACACTGTTTTATTCGGTCGCCGGTATGAATAGAAAACTTAAGGATCATTTCATTATTACAGTGTTACATTTATTGTAATTAACAACGTTTTTCACTTACAAGAGAATATAGATATTAAATTAAATGCAGCTTTAATTGTATATAGTATTAATATGGCATATCTCAAAAATGAACAATCTTGAGTTTGCTGCGACTTTTTACGTGTTAGCTAGTCTTCTTTTTTCTTATTGTCTATGGCAGTACTAACTACTAACAAAAGTAGCTTCTACACTTTGCAATTTCGCACCATATGTATCGGTAAGACAAGGGCATAACTGTCCTTTTTTGATTTTACATTTTAATTTTTTGTACTTTATTTTACATTCAATGTCGTTTTATTCTCCCTTCACCTGAAGTGATTGTTCTCTGCATGAAATAAGCCTTATACTTTTTTGAATCGGGACATAATATTCTCTACGCTTATTAAATATTTTCATAATTGTGTACGAGATTTTTAATTAGGTACATTTATGCCCTTGTCTTACCGAAGGTGCGACTTCTTCATATAACACTACTTCTGGATAATAGAAAAATATCATTTTGAGCCAGTGTTAGTCGCTGATAAGCTTTCTATTGGCGAAAGAATTTTTTAAATCAGTCGAATAGTTTTTCAAAACATATAAATCGTAACAAACAAGCAAATTCTTCCTCTTTATAATATTAGTATAGATAATAATCAAAACTAAAAACTGGTTAAATTTAGTGTTTTAAATTTATTTATTGAATTTTGGATTTTTGTCTATATGGACATGGCAAGACCTTCGTACTCCACACTAGTCTGTAGAATTTATGAAACTTCGCATTTACGAAACTGCTTCGAATTGCACGATTATAAATTCCTACCTTAATACACACATCAAAGGACAATGCAAACATTTAAACGTAAATAAGTTACCATACGGCTGTCAGACATTCACTAAAATTATATAGAAACAATAAATCACGCGCAGCCTTGAGACCGATTCGATACTATAAGGCTTTAGATTACCTTCACTTACACATGACAGTAAGGCCCTTGAAAGGGAACGTAGATTGGCGTAAATAAAAGGGCGTCTCTTGTGTCATCCTCAAAAAATTAAAACAGCTGTCTCTTTTTAAAATTTTGCTTATCTGTGAGAAGAGTCTTGATAGAAAATATTTTTCAACAGCTTTTTTTTTATTTTGATAAATATACTTTAGGATTGCAAATGACAACTATTAAGAACTGGGATAAAACTAGCTCATACATATAATTTTTTTTTCCAATATTTTTTATAGAATGGTCTAACGATCAGGTGACTCAGCTAATGGTAGGCTTTCACCGCCGCCCATAATTTTTTAGTTTACATTAGTTTGCATGACTGAATATACCTACATGATGAATCAAAGAAAAACATTTTCCTTATTAAAAAAATCTGTGTAAAAGTCTGAATCAAACCTTGTACCTTAACCCTTCCATTGTTATTACAACGCGTGCCAAAATTGAAATCAATTAATACCCGTACCTGTAACAATGATAATTAAATTTAATTACAAGATCATTATTATACATTTTATATCTAGGTCAAAGCGTGATACACAAATAGCTATATTTAATTTGTAACAACCGCCTTTAAATGGTTGGTTCACGATTTGAGACCAAACAGCTGTGAATCCGGGACAAGTCGCTAGACATTAAACGTCATGCGTGAAATGTGAAAGATTTTGCCATCAAGCATATCTGGTCGATGATAAGCAAGAGTGTCAACCCACATGGTTGCCATTTAAAGTAAATTGAGTTTGAAGTTTTAATTAGGTTTTAGCATTTAAAAAATAACAGAAATAATAATTTGTTTTGTAATTTAAATAAAATACTGTATACCGGATTAAAACGCGATTTATTATTTATATAGTTTAAATTATTTATCCCGACGTTTCGGATGCTTTTCAGCAACCGTGGTCGCGGGAGACTGTTGCTGAAAAGCATCCGAAACGTCGGGATAAATAATTTAAACAATATAAATAATAAATCGCGTTTTAATCCGGTATACAGTATTTTATTTAAATGTGTGATACTCGCGTTAATAAAAGACAATATTATGTTTTGTAATTGTTATTATTACTCTAAAATATCGTTTTTCTTGATAGCAATCAAAGTAATAGAATTTAGTGCATTATTGTTAAATATTCTAAACATGTTTGGGTTTTGAGCGCACTAGTTTTCAATATTTTTGCTATTAAAACGATTTAAATGATACATAACTCTTGAAATATGTATTCCAGCTGAAATGAAAGCGGTTGTTATCAATTTACATTATATAATTTCGTGGGTTGACACTGTTTTGCATATCATCGTCCATCTCAGGACAGATGTTCCGGTATCATTTAATATGGTATGTCGTAAAAATACTTAAACCAAAATTGCATATAAGATGAAAGTTAATATAATGAATGTGTCTGAATTATCACTATCCAGTGTGCACATTGAATTCAGAGAATGTCTGCAGAATGAATCGGCCATATGTGAAGACGATATATATTCAATCTCACATAACTATATCTTAGTATAGAACTGTCTCAAATTTCAAAGCAGAGGCAGAAATTTGAAAATATACGTTAATTCTATTCTAAACTAGCGTCTATTTCAGAAATGCTTTAATATGCTATATCTGTTAATTGAATATCTGTATAATGAAACAAGTATATGAGTTAATTTAAGAAACCTATACAATAACGATATATATTTTGATACTATTTTGCCATACAGTAGTTTTCTTAACCCACAACAAAAGTAAGTCCTCCTATGATAGAGACGATAAGAAAAGTGTTATTATGAAAGATATCATTTAGTTAGATTAGGATAGAAAAGTTACATGGGCTTCTAGTGCTTAATTATTAAAAAACAAACGGGTTATAAATACAGAATTCATTACAGAAAACACTTAATTTAAACACGAAGTCAATCAAAATTCCTAATTATAAGGGAATTTCGTTAGCAGCTCCGTATTGTTTGAAGAGAGGTAACAGTTATTATTGTAATAATTATCTTCCTCAGTTCCGTTGCATCGTAACCTCACGTAACTTGTTATGATCGGAACGCAATGCAAATATATGGAACTACGCAGCTATGCAGTTGCTTCACTGAAGCTACTAATCGATGACTGCTAAGTACAAATAATCAAGTTATACAAGAGTTTATTAAATAATATGAATGTGATTGTGTTGTTGGCGCAATGCAGTTGATTTTATGCAAATGTTTTGTCGTGTTATTGTTTCCGTAAATAAGAAATATGAAGCTCAACACGTAAATATGCTGCCATTTTAAATTGTATTTTAGTACCTACTATTTAATATTTAATTTAAGAAATTATATCTATATTAAAAATAATGTAAGTATGTTTGTCCTCTATGCACTCATAAACTATACGTATATACATCCGATTATGATGAAACTATGCTGAGCTGCCTACGGCTGCCAAGGTAAAAAAAAACTATTTTTGCTCCACAGGAATAACACTTTTTTTAGTTTTCATGGTTATAGCAACGCATGCTGGTTATATATTACTAATTAATACCCTATAATTTTTATAAAAATATTATTTTGCCATCAAATGACTCATATGCCTGCTATAGACATTCACATAGAAAAGTATTTTTCAATAAGTACAATATTCACAACGCGAACATGAATTAAAAAGTTATTACACATCCACCAAATGATTTAGAGACATAATCCTCTTTTGCCTTAGTTCATGTTCGTACTAAAAGAATAACGAAACTTAAAAGTAATTTACGCGAGTGTACCTATCAGGTGAGAGATATAATAAAGTACAGTCAGCCATAGAGGCCATTAAAGCTAACATGTGGCTGGACGTTGAGCGTGGTTATGCGATCTCCTGATAACATGCTCGCTGACACGCGCCTATAACACGAGAACTTGGTATAAGTGAAAAGCAATACTGCCAGCGATTTCATCCGCTTGTGGTTAAGTTACGTCTAGCGCGGTCACCAGAATCCACACAATAAGCTATTAAGCTAGGTTCACTGTACGCAACGCACAGTAAGATAAATGAGTTAAAATTTTCCTAATTTTGTAATATGAACAAACAAGAAGTGTGTATTGTGGTTTTATACTTATTTAAAACTATGAAACAAGCAGTTGAACATATTTCAATAAACTTCCATAAAAATCTTAAAATCGCTACTTTTGTAACATTGACTATATTGTGTAATATTATGTGATATCTACAGAAAACGTTCACCAAAATAAAAACTTAAAACGTAGTACTAACTAAAGCAAGTCGACACACAAGTGTTTGATCGACAGATCAAGAGACAATTTTCTTTTTTCAGATCGGCTAAAATTATGGTATTTTACGAGCAGTAATAGCCCAAGTAATACAGAGACAAGATAACTAAAGACCAACATTCGGATCTAGACGATCTACTATCCACGTCGTATCAATTAATTCTCAAAACGCTGAAAGTTATTGTCTTGCACCCATTTAGCCTACTTGCCCCTAAAAGATAAAGTCCGTTTCGCCCCCATCCGTCGTGATGTACTTACACGACCTGACCATATTAATTATAAATTAATATTAATAATACATCTAATGGTAACATACAACGCATTCTTCAATCCATATCTTCTCGGTAAAAATGTATATATAATTATATACTATTACGGAAAAATGAAAATTCCCTACTCTCCCTTTCTCTGTTAATTAATCTTAACAACAGATGAACAGTTTTCTGTGCCCTAAACTACCGTTTCTTTTAATTTTATTCCCCTTTATTAGAACCCCTAATCTCTTGTTGTAAACTCATCGCAAATAGGTAATGAGCCTAGGAAGCGATTATACTCGTACTTATTAAAAAATAACAGCATGCAACCTAACCTAAAAAATATTCCCTCTGTTAGCTTATTATGAAAGCATAAACTATTCTATAATTTTAACCCGGAAAGGACACTATTACGTATTGTTACCACAGTTGAAATCGATACGTAAAGTTTGCTATTACACAAATTACATCCAAATGCGGTAGTGCCTTCATAAACTGTCCGAGGTTGCCATGTAACGCCGAGAAAACAATTCACTGTTACACTTATTTACGTAACATTTGTTTACGAATCGTTTAGCATACTGATGTTAACAGAAATTAAAATATCCATTACGGTTGATAGAGATAATTAAATTGGTAAATAGTATCAAGCAGCCTCAGATTAAATAAACAAATCTGAGGAAGCAGCAAAACTCTTTTTTTGACTTAAGCTGGAAGGCTTTAGCTTCTTATAATAAATTACTCACAATAAGGACAGCAATTACAATAATCCTGGCAAGGACGAAGGAAGGAATGTAATTTATTGGTTATCGTATTGGCATTTATGGACATATTATGCTTTCGTTTCTTTTTATGTAGAACCAATATCAAACATCAGATATCAATGTTTTCATCAGCCACAAGCCTCTAATTAATCAATAATGTTAACCTATTTATTTTTTCTTCGAATTTTGGAAAATTCGTAATAAGTCTATATATCGATATATGAATTGAGTAGATTTTCGAACTAACATTGAAAGCAAACACAGCCAAGACACAAAAATAATTATGGGTAAGCATCAAGGATAAGAAGTAAATTTACAAGCACAATTAACAATTTAAAGTTTATAAATTTAACATATTGACATATTATAAGGAAAGAAGAAAAACAAACAATCTGCGATAGTGCGCTGCCATGAAAAGGAAGACTACTCAGCTTAAGTTATGGAGATTTTACTCTAACACTGATTTTCAGAAGCTTCCTAGCTAATCGGTGCTTATGTAAAGCCTGGTTTCCACCGCGAAAAGGCAATGAGCGGGAAATGGTTAAGCGGGACGGACTCCTTTTAAATGAAATAGGTTTAGATTTCCACCAACAAAGAGCTTTGACTTTTGATTTCCATTGAACTCACCTAGAACTGAGCGAGTTCATTTCAACGCTTTTAAATAAAATACTGTATACCGGATTAAAACGCGATTTATTGTTTAAATTATTTATCCCGACGTTTCGGATGCTTTTCAGCAACCGTGGTCGCGGGAGACTGAAAGATGACAGTTGTCTTATATTTGAAATGTCACAAAGTTGCCATATTTAATTCAATTAAATTAAAAAATAATCTATTAATTTAGGTAACACAATGTACATCTATGAACGTCAATAAAAAATAATACATATTAAATTACTAATATTACTAATATTAAATGCTTCTAATTTTACATTTACTACCAGTTCACAAATCAAGGGCGTAGAGCGGACGAGAAGAACTGGCAAGAAACTCGCCGCCACTCTTTTTAATCGCCAAGTTTTTGTTTTACAATTATTACATATTAGCGCCATCTATTCCTACGGAGTTGATATTTACTGTAATTTTCTATATTATGACAATATTGACTAACGGTGTCAAAGAGTGGCGGCGAGTTTCTTGCCAGTTCTTCTCGTCCGCTCTACGCCCTTGATTTGTGAACTGGTAGTAAATGTAAAATTAGAAGCATTTAATATTAGTAATATTAGTAATTTAATATGTATTATTTTTTATTGACGTTCATAGATGTACATTGTGTTACCTAAATTAATAGATTATTTTTTAATTTAATTGAATTAAATATGGCAACTTTGTGACATTTCAAATATAAGACAACTGTCATCTTTCAGTCTCCCGCGACCACGGTTGCTGAAAAGCATCCGAAACGTCGGGATAAATAATTTAAACAATAAATCGCGTTTTAATCCGGTATACAGTATTTTATTTAAATGTGTGATACTCGCGTTAATAAAAGACAATATCATTTCAACGCTTTTTACTCGTTCAGTACGTTCCGCTCGACTATTTGTTGGTGGAAATGCATAAATGCAGTTTACTTTTGCGAGTTGAATTGGGTCCTTAATGGGTCCGTTCCGCTCGCGGTGGGAACCGGGCTTTAGATTACCGGGAGTTTACGTAAATTAATACAGCTCTTAGCGATCTGATACAGATCCCTGATCATACACTTAACGTTGTGTCACTGTCATATTTCGTCATAAGGAAAATAGAGTATAGTGAAACATTTAATATTCAGATGGTCTGTTAAAATTGCACCCACGTAGCACGTATAGCGAAAGCTGACAAACGGAAGGGCGCGTAGACGGACAGATCTAGCGTGTGCGTGCTTAAGAACATGCGTGTAACTAAATCCTGCCGTTATGTAATAATACGCAACTCTTCGTGTGAAGAAAGATATGGAATTAGCTACTTTATCGTAGTGTAAATAAAGATTTTATTTGATTGGTTTTAGGTTCATTAAACAATGCGCATTCGTAATATTGATTGGTTCTACTAAGTATTGATTCTGGTATAATAATTAATTATTATAGTAACGTTATTTTTTAAAATTGTAATTTTTTTATGATTAAAACTTTTTACGTAAAGTATTTTCAGACACCGACTCAATAAGATTTCATTCTGTAAATTACTATTACAAAATTAGACTTAATCTACGCAATAATTTATTACATAAGTTTTAATTACAACAATATACCGCTTACATCTGAAACTGTAATATTTCTATAAGAAACAATACGTTTATTTCAAAAAAATATTATTTCGATTCGGATAATAGGTTGGTAAATTTCCGGTCTAATTCCTATCGGATTCAATTCACGACTTTATCGTTGTCATCGGTACAGCACTCGAATTAATCAACAGTTACCAGTGAAAGTTGTTGACGGTACTTTGAATATTGATACTATTACGACTTGGTAATAGATATTATACAATTTGTATCGAATCTGGTGTAATATCTCGGTTGTCTGAAACAAGTTAAGGATAATAACTATTCATTTACTACGTGTTTAATTTAACTAAGTGTCTTGTACTTTAGATTATTAATACTGTACAAAAGCAATATCACCTATAAAGTCTGTTACGTTACATTTAGCAATTGTCCCCGCATATAACAATGTCAAATGATATTATGTTAATTAAACTAGAGTATAGTAGTTCCTAAATATCTTCATAGTAAATTAAAGAGTTCTTCGTAAAGGTTTTAAAGGTAAATTACGCAGAACCTAACATTATAAACAACATTAAATTGGAAAAAACTCCGATGGGCTGATCACGTTGCGTATATTTAAGAAACGATTTCCCCTTCATTTGTTTGTAGGATAAATAAATGGCATAAAGCAAACACTAAAGGAGATAGAGATTGTATGGTGAAAGAGAAAGTCACTGGATAGGGTATTTACCCCATTCCATTTGGAAGAAAATACTCGGCTAGGCCAAGACCTGATGAGCTGTAGCGTCTGACATAGATAGAAATTACAAGAGTACAACAGCTTTGTTTCGGAATAGAAATTTTAAATTACACCTCCAACCAAAAAAATAAAAACGATCAAAAAAGCAACAGTATAATTATCTTGAAAACTATCTTCAAAGAAAGGTCGTTAAAATTCTACATCAGTTTTGATTAAGCTTACGTAAGATTCATAATAGTGGTTCCAACGAGATACATACGATGGCATTGACCGTCAGGGAAAGCTGTCAACTTGCAGCACGTCAAGTTACTTTTTTATAGCTAAGTTAGTAATTAAACACTTGACTGTGACTATGCAATTTATGTTCTGCTGACGTCGATCAATATGTTTTACATCCGTTCTAAAGCTGAGTATGTTTTGAGCCCTTAACAAAATATAACTTATATTAATCTACATATATCCTTAATATATACTTAATATTATAAAGAGGAAAGATTTGTTTGTATGTTACGATTTAACTCAAAAACTACTCGACCGATTTTAAAAAGTCTTTTACCAATAGAAAGCTACATTATCAGCGAGTAACATAGGCTATTTTGTGTGTATCTAAATTGCACCCGTGCGAAGCCGGGCGGATCACTACTTATGTATAAAGTTGCGATTTTAATTGCAAGTGTTTGGCGTTGAGATTCCTATTTGGATTTCATTTAGGTACATTATAAAGCTAAAAACTTATTTTCTATTCTTGAAGCCTACTAACTGAAAGCGGTGGCATAGCATAGGGAATGGAATCAATGAACTTCAAAAATCTTATTATTAGTACAATAATTGTATTCCTACGACTTTCAAATAAAAGATCGCGTGCTTCTGTTTAAACATTCAATTATTATTTAACTTCCAACGCAACATAAATTTTACAAGCGATTACAACGTTAATTACTCATGTAGGTTCTCTTTATGAGTAAAAAGATTAATTATAAGAAATACCTTTGTCTTGATGTTATATCGTGATTCGTGATGGATTTCCGAATGTTTACAAAATTTTGTTAGTGGCATTTTCAAATATTCTCTGGCTGGATATTTTTAAATTATTATTTTAAACGGGCAATTTCATTAAAGATTTAACATCCTTTTTTATATTAATAGTTCGGTACAAACATTGACATAGTGATCGAAGGGTACAAAGGAAGTTTAACAAGTTCTTGAGGGCTTTGACATGAAAACTAACCGAGCGAGGCAACATTTTCATTTACACGTAGGTATCCCGGTCTTAACTTACAGGTCTCAATTAGGACTTTACTTTCATTTACCGTCTAGTGCTACATTCCTAGGCTTGTATCTAGACGTCAAAAAATAAGAACATGCTATTGCAAAAATTAAAAATTTATTCCAAATTTATATGTAACTAATGTCACAGAGAACATACTAGAACCTTGTATATTGTTTTTTGGTTTCTTAGCAATCTGTTAGGACGGTCAAAGTATTACCAAAACAATCTTCAATAAAAATCTACGAATCATACCGCGTAAAGTGTCGCAAACAACGACAATAATTGTAACAATCTCAAGCACGCAGTTCAACTAACAGATATTATCTTGCGGCAAAATCATAAAATCTCCGACCTTATTTCGTAACAGACGATTTTGCAATTTTAAATATCGCCCGCGATAACACGTCATGCAATATTTTACAAAGAATGCACGTGACCTTGAATGAACCCCACCTAGCGGTACTTAGATATTTTCACCTTCATTGGAATTTTGTTTAGGAAACTACACGAAATTGCTCGCAACTATAAAATATATACCTAGATGAAGATATTAGATGAGATTGCACAATGGTAATATTTATTCTTATTAATCCGACTGTTTACCAAAGCTTATGCCATAATTAAACATTTTGTATAAATTCATTGCATTTATTCTTACAAAACCTTTACACATGATTGCACCTAGTTTTTAATGTTGAAATGAGAATACATAATTAAAGACTTGATTCTATCGACACAAACCCTACGGCTTGACGGAAGTTACTCAACTTTTGAACCAGAATCGTTTGACATACAAACTGGACAATGCAATGGATGTAATTAGCTTATATTAGTTATTTCTTTGAGATACTTAACATTAAAATATATGCTTGAATCGTTTATAATTCCACTAGCAATTGCCCCCGCAACCCCCCTTGTGGGTGGAATTTCCTCTACTCGGCGAAAGGAATATTCCTACCATATTTAAAGTCGCTACGCCTTATGGTTCCAGAGATATCGTGATGAGGCAATATATAGGTGGGAATCTCTTTTATATATATAGATAAATAATAATATGCCTAACTTAAACATTATGTAAATGCGATGTCATCTCCACATACAAATTATTTAGAATACATGTTTTGATTATATTGTACACACCCTTGCTTATTTTTTATACACAATTATTTACTGAGAATTTTAATACGATCATTGTTGCATTATAGCAGAAAAGATTTTTTTTTAATGTTATTGTATTCATAGAGGTTTTTATTGTCTTATTATTGAACATTTTTATACACAGAGCACACAACATTCTAAAAATAAATAATGCTTGAGTACACTGAAATATTTAATACACTGACGGCCAAATTCTCGAACGCTAATCAACATTGAGGTGTACTTAAAAGTATCTCTAACCCTTTCAGTACGAAGGTAAAATGAAAGACAGAAACATTTTAAGAAGCCCTCAAGTTTTGATTATCGTTTCAGTATTCCGCTGCGCGCTGTGAGTAAATTAAATAACTCCATTTCGTCGAAACGTCAACATAGTCCTCTTATAGGAGGTATTTTTCAAAGATAGTTGCACATTTTCATTGTCATACAAGTTATTTGTTAATTCAATACTTATAAAGATTACCATCTGACGTAACTGACCGCAAAGCATTTGCTTTTGAGGTCAACGCCCTGGTTATTTTGACTGACAGCTGATGGCTCGGCTAAAGATGAGATAAGGATGATGTAAAGTAACTAATTTAATACCTTTCAATATATTTTTTACAAATTATTCTCATACTAATTAATCATACTAAAAGTACTGTCAAAATGTTTAAAAACATATTTATGAATATTATGATTATTTTTAGAGTATTTTTTATTAAAGCGTTTTGTATTATGGAGTTATAATTTAATTGAAATAGGAACTAATAACTTGGTAGTTATTGAAACCCTTACAAGAAAATGTATTTGATTTTGAATTATTTTACGTGTTATATTACAAAAAAACTATATAATCTTAAAAAAACAATTTACAATGATAAGTACCTACATATTATGTTTGTCCTCTATGCACTCCTAATCTATTCATCCTATTATAATAAAACTTTTGGTGAGTTGTTCTGCATACGCTTTCGTAGGCTCCTGGCCCAAAATAAACAGTTTTTATCTAAGTAATAAGTAGTTATTGTATAATGTATACGTTTGTGTAAAGCGATTTTTCTGTAATCTTCGTTCTAACTACCTGTGTAATTTCGTACAATCGTGCGCTTAGTCACCGTTTAAATAATAATCTCAGCTCCTAAAAATCCACAATTTACCAAAGTAACGACTGAATTATGAAGTACCTTCAACCACTAACCTTGCATGTTTTGTAAGGAGCCATTCACCGCACAGACCTACATTAAAACCTAGCTATTGTGATGGATAATGATATATCTGATGGATAAAAAGACGTAAAACAATGGATATTTACTCAAGCTAACCTATATGGACATAACCTATGATTATGCAGAACAATCCCTCAATTATATTTTAAGTATTAAAGTTAATTCCCGAGTCCCCTAGTGGGGCATGGGGCAGACACATTTCTGTATCTATTTCACTGGTCATTTTTCTCTACAGGCAAGTCGGTGATCAGCCTTCTGTACCGACTGTACCCTGTCCGACCGAAACATGTCTTTTTTAAATTAACATTGTAAGTAACTTAATGTTAATTTTCTTTATTGATAATTGATTTTATATATTTTACTCAAATATTAGTATTAACTATGAACATGAGGTGAACAGGCCATGGCTGAAAAACAGCGTGGTGAATTTGACAACATCGGCACATTATACTGAGTCCAATGATTTTTTCATCAAAAGATGATTCTTATAGATGTAAGATATAAATGCAGTACATACTTCTGATTAATAAAAGATTCTCTATTTAATTTACTATTAGAAATCATATCTAGTTAAACTATAATAATATACAGAACGCTACTAGTTAAAAAATAATTCAAATAGAATTCTTAATAACACTAATTGAATCGATCTTGCCTTCAAACAAGATTTCACGTATATAATAATCTATCGGAAACTCGAATAATCGCCGAACAATCGGATCAAATAATCAAATCCATACTAATCAATTGATCACGATAAGTAGGGTTCATCGCACTTCTAAACGATTTGCGGTTGCATCAACATCTTGTTTCTTCATTACGAGTTCAAATTCTTTATTTGTTTGATTTATGAGATTGTAATAAAATTTACGTACCATCAGATAATATATTTCATCGAAATGTATTTAATATTTATGACTCAATCAATTTGTGTTTATTGGGGATATTTATTTGTTTTTATGTATTAAATTTCTTAGGTTTTAGTAGCTTTTATTGGTTCAAATATGCATAACAATGTGGATTATAATGGAACAAAGAAGACTATCTAAAATACTTAATTTAGTTAATTACAATTGAATTATTACAAAAAGTTCAATGTATTCCGTTCCGAATAAATATAATCACAGATCTGTTCTGTGGATATAATTATTATCAAATACCAATAACACGAAAAAAAATTACAGACAATTAGAAACAACAGAAGTTACAACTGCAATGATTGGTGATCTCCGAATTGGAACACCACTCAGTATTACATTGGAGCCGAATCCCAACAGTGATTTTCAGTGGCTACCAGGGAGGGTTTGTTGGTATAATTTCCGTTCTTATTATTATTTAAAGAATGACCTATAAATTTACCTTCTACTATATCATAACAAAGAGTTAGACCCATTTATCTTGTTTACAACAGCCTTGAATTATCACAATGTAATAAGTGACCATACGACCACGTTATCTTGTTAGCCATTTACGTCCAAAGCAAGGCTGAGCTAGTATTCCTAGTATATACAATAATGATACTTTAACAGATGGTGTTGAGGACACAATATTGGGGGATTAAGTAAGTAGAGAAATTTGTAATAAAATAGAATTTTATTATCAAATATAAATTTTAGTTATGTTAATTCATATACGAGAAAGTTATCGAAATTATTTGGTTTATATTCCACTTTCACAGTTAAACGGTCAATTTGCATACTTTAACTTCATTTGATTTTCCTATCTCATCTGGACTCAATGGGGATGTAAGTGTTCTCATTACTTAAATGCCGGTGCACATAATATTGTCTTTTACTAACGCGAGTATCACACATTTAAATAAAATACTTTATACCTAAGATTAAATCAGTCTGTTCTATGACCAGGGTTGTTGAAAAGCATCCGAAAAGTCTGGATAAATCATATAAATTATAAATCGCGTTTTATTCCGGTACCTATAAATTATTTTATAAAAATACTTAAATGCCACTGTAAAAGTACAAGAGGTGCGGCCAATGGGCACCGTTCATTCGCCTGATAGTAAATTATTTATTTATTTTATTTATTTACACTTTTACATCGAAAACTTAAACTAAAGAAAAACAGAAATATAGTAAGGCGGCCTTATTGAATAAGATGGTGTGAATGTCAACTACCCCATATTATTGCATAATAGAAAGCAAGGTCGAGGTTGCTTCGCTCGCTCAGTCGCCCACTATCACATGCGATCGTGATTCACAGTCGGGTGCCACAATGTTGAAGATAAATAATAACTAACAGCGTTTGCTTGACAAAGCTCTGGACGAGGCTCGAGGCTATTTGTCGTATTTACATGTCTTTTTTATGTTATATAGGCTCACTTGATAGTTGGTGATACCTCAGGCACAGAACATCAGTCAATGAACTGCTGTCGACCTAGTTTTTTTTTTATTTTAACATTCAGAAATCCACTGTCTGAAACAGATTTCGATTGAATCGATTATTCTTCCACCCGAAGCGACGTAGGGGAAAATCGAACACGCAACCCGTATTCGGAACAGGTAATTGAAGACGCCTCGCAAAATATGCAGGGCGCAAACAAGCCTGTCCAATTAGAATAATAATAAAAAAATGATTTATTCAAAACCCTTATTTTCTAAGTTAAATCTTTTCTCTTTTATATTGACATAAATCTGACATTAATGGGTTAACTATATTTTTAATTAAAATATATTAAACTCAGTACTCCAAATAATACGAAAATTCGTAATTGCTCAATAAACTTATTCATATTTGAACTATACGTAGATTATGATCTATCTAATGTAGCATGAAATTCTAACGCGTATAGATCACAATGGATATTAATTCTTTGAATGCGCCCGCGCCGGTGCAGCGCTGCAGTGAAAGTGCACGTTATTAGCTGGAAGTAATGGTCTTTTCTTTATTTTTTTAACGATTATTGTTTGATTTAGATTTCAATAGCTGGCGCCATATCTTAATAGGATTTATAAGTTTAAATCTGAAGCAGTTTTTCTTACTTGTCCTAATTTATTTTTTAACAGAATACATTTGGTATATATGGAAGAAGTCAATTAGAACAGTTAGGAATAATTATATCCGTTGTTAGAAACCTATTTTTCTACAATGTAATATAATTAAATTGAACATTTTTTTTTAAATAGAGACTGGAAATTTTGGCATTTTTTTTAAATCATTTCTTTAAAAATACCTATTATTTTAAAATGTCGAATTTTGGCATTATTGATTTTTAAAAAGACTTACTACCGAGTTTCTGACCTACTCGGTAAAAGCAACATCCCGAAACACTTCAAAAATTTACGATACTTGTAAAAGTTCACTTCAATAAATTTATATTTGATTTGTATACACAATAACTACTCATGTCGACCTGCTATAAATTGCTTACATTGCCCACAGCAAAATCATGAGAAAGCAATAATTTCTTGGAATAAATACCCTTTAAGGACTTTAAAACACTTCTAAAGTTTATTAACACCAGGAAGTACAATTACAAGGTACACAGATGCTTTATTTGTCTCATTTGCAAATCGATTCTCGTGAATTCGCCTGAACTCCGCAATAAACACATTCACCAAACAGGATCAGACAAAGACGAATTGGTTGTTTTAAACTTAAGCTCAGAATATATAAATTTGAAGAAAATTATTGTTACCTTATTTTTTTCTGTTATCGAAACTTTTTTATGGAATAGGGGGCCCGTGTCAGTTCATTGTTACCGGCGACATCTACAACAACAGAGGACTTGCAGGTGCGTTGGCGGCCTATTGCTATTACTACTACGTTATACAGTGACATTGTATTTACTGAGAAGACTAAGTACTTCTTCAGTGCTTTTATTTATAATATTGAGGTCAGTTTACCTATTTTTCTTTTCTAGAAAGTTTAAGGTTTCTAAGAGCTGTTTTGATAACCGACATCCATATTTATATGACTGAAAATGGGATAACCGCGGCCAACAACTCTACATCAAAGTAATTTAAAGTTAAGAATAAACGAAAAAAAATGAGAGACAAAAAGTTTGTTGCAGATTCATGAAACTTGCGTTGAACAAATGCGGCAGAAAAGTTTAATAATAAGAAAGAAAGAAAATCAAAAATAAAAAATAAGTCTAAGCTTATTTCTTATATCCTTATGGGAATCACCAAATACCAACATTAACATTTTTGCACAAATCTTAACGGTAAAAAAACAGAAATATGTGTCAGTACAGACAATGAATAATTCAAAAACATTTGATACGATACCAAATCAAACGGTGTATCTGACTAAGTTACAAGGATCATTGATAAAATATTTACATACAATATAATCTTTATCAACAACACTAATCTCTATCTTATGTGTCATCTCCGAATACATAATCAGCTGTGTTTCTAATGTGCTATTTGACTATATGAGTAGGTATTATTTTCTTGTCTGATATCGGCATATACGCGTATCAATGCAAGACTTGGGTTGGCTTAATTTGATTGAATTGCGTAGTCTATGTAATAAGTTTTTTTAATAACACAGAAAACATTTTGAATATAATTATTGAATTAATTAAATTTATTTATTAATTAATGAATTTATTTTTAGTAATTAATGAATTATTTCATTAACTTGAATTATTTCATTAAATTTTAACAACTTTTTCAATAATTAAATTGTAAATAATTAAAAAATAAATAATGGTATACATATTAAGTTTCAGGACTAATTAATGTAAAACTAATACTAAATATGCATACGTCCTGAGTAGACTCCAGAATATGTGGCAGACAATCATGTTTATCGCTGCGATGCGCTGACGTATTTTAACATTCATCATTCGAAATTTCAATAAATCGTCTACTTCTTTAATGCTAATATTAAACATTACCAAATCGGAATTTTCTACATGAATCCGGAGGTGTGGAAGCCGCAACCTATTGGACGCAATATAGGTGCAGTACTTGTAATAGTAAAGTAATGCCATTTATATTGAATAAAATATATTCAAAACTATTCCTGGATTCAATACAATAAAAAACTTGCTTCTTATTTAACTTCACGCTTTTCAAATATGAATGAATGAATAGAAAGTTCTCTAAAAACAATATTTAAAGAAAACATTTTTAATGAAATTGCTACGAATTATGATTTTCTATCTTAAAAAAGTGCCTAATTATGCTCGACCTTTAATGCGATAAATAATATTTCATTGAAGATAAAATAAAACATCGTTATTGACAGAAAATATGGGAGTTAACTGAAATTTCTCTCATACTCTAAAGAGGTTTTATAGACGCAATCATTTATCATCTACCATTTCATTACAATTCATTTTAACTTGGAGCTCTTAACATAGTTGCATTTACTTGATTGCCACTCTTCAAGTCACGATCATTTGCTTCTTTTCACGTCTCACAAAGAGATTCGCGATTTGTTTTGCATAAAAGATATTCAGCCTACATCAAAAGATACTTTGTCATGATACGCGTTCCGGTTATAAATCTTCGTCCGAGAGGCTACTTCGAGATTGATTGGCAGAATCTGATGTCATTGAGATACCACCCGATTGTTGGCCATAGAACATTGTAACAAAGGCCGCCGACCTATTGTGCTGTCCGAAGAATGCTGGAGGAAGCAACGGCCATGTCTAAACCTTGGACGGCTGTGATTGAATACCCCATAACATGCGTCGTCAATTTATTTCCCAAACAATACAAAACAATCAAGCTAATAGCTTGTAATAAAATTAACACAAATACCAAATACAAAGACGGAAGTAGCTAATAATATCCGTTGTCTGAGACAATGGCTCGTTAGTCCGATAGTTGTATAACAGCAGGTGCTAGCAATCTCTTTGGATAAAAATACTTGTCTCTTTCCTAATCCAGCTTATCAAGTATTATTGTATAATACCATTCAGCCGATTAATAC
Organism: Anthocharis cardamines; assembly: GCA_905404175.1. Lineage (NCBI taxonomy): Eukaryota > Metazoa > Arthropoda > Insecta > Lepidoptera > Pieridae > Anthocharis > Anthocharis cardamines. The sequence continues at coordinate 10,701,006 of FR989952.1, read as the reverse complement.
CTCACACTTTTTAAAACAAGTCTGCGTTGCAATTGGTTCTAGTTACTTAGTTCTATTGCATTCATATTTGAAACACAAAGTATGAACAAGGTGATATTTTAAATGACCTTAGCTTTCGAATATCTAGACCAGGTTTATTAGAATAAATCTGAGTCGACAAGTACAACATTTCAAGCTGGGTTGTTAGATTGAAATATAAGTGAAGTGGAACGAATCAAAAACAAAGGTGACGGATTGATCGTATCAGACAATTGATGAAAATCTTTAAAATAATATCGAAACTTTAGATATATTGATATACAATAATTTGTGAAGATTTATTTATTTTTCGTAGCAACAGAAAACCGTGGCTTCACAAAAAAATCAAGAATAATATTCAAAATTTTAATTTATAATTGATTATTCATTCAATATTATTCTAAAAGAAATAAATAGAGATATTGATATACATATAAGTTTTTTGTTTTATTTAGACCAAATGGCCTGCCGCCTGACCTTATCAAGGATTATCACGCTACACTGCTGATCATTTTGACATTTTTAATTATGTATAACTATCGTTATGATATAAAATATCTCTACAAGTTACTAGTTACGATACATACATTAATTTCTTGAGAATTCATCTATGAATGTGCCTACATAAACTGAGTAAGTACCAGGATAACATGAACTTTGTGTAGATGGGATGGTTAACCAGCCGGCCTAGCTTGACAACCACGTCAAAAAAAAGTCGAACGTTTTCTCGTATTTTAATCGCTAATCTATTTATACGGAAGCCATAAACCTAACATGACACACTTAAAACTTGACCTCTAATGTCAAAAGTAGAGATATTTGTCGATCGAGATCGAGATCATGTCTACCAAAGTTGTCGATGTCGAGATATAATATTTCGAGTTATCAAATATCTTTGTCTTCACTCGTATACGTATCTCTTAATGGTCATACTAAGCGGACTGATAAGAGTGTTCACTGCATTTTCCGCGTACAACCCATATTTTAGGTTCAACAGCTTCCATATAAAATCTATTGCATTAATTTTGTTTCAGCGTCTACACAGATCCTTTAACAAATACAGCATCATGAATCTTTGTTGTCTAGACTTAACTACTTGTAGGGTAACCCACGCTAATTCCTGCTACAAGGATATGTGCCCACGTACTAAATCCTTCAACTTAATCTTTATTATCTGTATATTGAGAAACATGCTCCATTAAATTTACATTTAAATCGTAAAATACATAATACTTGAGATTATGCACGTTTCAAAATGATTACGAAATTATCAATTAATATACATTCGATAATAATTAAATAACGATTAACATAATATCTGGAACTTTAAATGATCAACCTCTTGTGAATGAAGATTGTTTATAATAGTTGCAATATTTACACCTCGCTATATTTTGATTTGATAGTAACTTAATGCTATCGAAAACAAGCTAAATTAAAATTTCAAGCATACGTATATATAACATAGATAAAAAGCGATACTGTAACTATATTTACTTTATTATCAAACTTAATGAAAAAATCTCCATAAGTGTAAACTCTACTTCCACCTCTGCCCCAGACACGGTATCATTAATGTCTATGTAAATGTTATGGCTTCTAGCAAATTGAGATGAACCCATGAAGATATCAGTGCCAAGTTCAACGGAAAAATGAAAGTGACCTTTATGACGTCAACTTTGTGATCTATTATTACACCAGTCAGGTGTTTGCTATCTATATTTTAAAATAGTAGAGACTCTTAATATTACCAATGCTTAAAGTATTTGTTGCACTGGAAAACGTACCTATAAGGTCACAATATTCCGTTTTGAAAGAAACTGCCGGAAACCATAATAATATGATTATTCCGTATTATAAACCCTATAATTATTTGTAAAACATTATAGGTTCTGCTCACTTAGAAATTGCAATTGTATCATTATAATTACAATAAAAATAACCTGCTTCATTATTTTATTTAGATTATAACTAGTTACATATTTTTCAATAAGGGACGAAAAGGACCAATGTGTTTTTGACTAATCCAACTTTTTTTATTGCTATACAGCGGGCGAATAAATGCAAAACCAGAACTTTGCAAAACTTTCGAACAGACCATTCTTATTTTCAAAGCTAAGGATCATATCTCTTCTCTTAAATAAACAATACGAACATATCCGGGTCGAGTATCATAACGTTTTCCATTACTCGTAATTACTTGTAAAAACGTCAACGGAATCCAGTCTATATTACTTCCTCATACACTTCGGTCAATTCGAATTCGCCTCCCATTTAGTTCAGATAATTGTTATATTAACCTGGTGGTCTCATTTCCTTTATTTTTAAATGGCCTCTTGACCTGAGACGGTGCTATAACAATTATAATACGGAATTGAAATTTACATAACCAAAAAAATATCAGACTAAAATTTAGGTAAATTATTAAAATATTGCTAAGCTTTTTATTAAAAAAAATATATGGATTTTTGTGTCAAAAAAAAAATGTATATCTATATTATATTATAAAGAGGAAAGTTGTTACGATTTAACTCAAAAAATACTCGACCGATTTGAAAAAATATTTCATCAATTATAGAAAGCTACATTATCAGCAAGTAACATAGGCTATTATATAAATATTTGTACATTATCTCTACATTGCACCCGTTCGAATCCAGTTGGTAGAAAATAAAAAGTCAATTTAGAGAGATCTGGGGGCACGGCAGTGGCCCCGCCAAGTCGAGCAAAAAGCGGCACGGCCGTACTATCCTTTTCTCGAAGTAGTTCGGGCCATTTTCGACTCCCGATAACTTCGTTGTGGATAAATTAATTTGTATCTCTATGTTGCATTTTGTTCTAAATATATCATCAACCTACTAGTATATATAACGCCTCAATGTATTTATAAACAACAATATGGTAATCTAAACTGGCATAATTGCCACTCATTAAGCGCTATTGCCTATGCATTGATAAAACAGCTGAACTTGCAGTCAGAAACTTCCACGGCATATTCTAGAAGCATATCGATTACTTAGATTGAACAAAGTGCAGTATATTTCCAATAAATGCCTAAGCCAGTCGAAGTGGACCAACAAGTGAACGTAGTCGACCTTGCACAGACACGCCTTGTAAGGGTTGCCATGCGGAAATATTTTATGTAAAAAACTGGTCCGAACCTACATGTAATTAGAGCATTAAATATCACAGGTAACGAGGAAACATTGACTTTTAAGCTGGTATTAATAGCTTGGTGGCAAAATTTACTATTTAAACCTCAGGCTAGTGCTTAAAATTGTTAAAAATTAGAGGCAAATGGCAAGTCGTCAGCCTTCTGTGCCCTGTAAGAATCATTACGCGCTTTTCAATTAACTACGAAAGTGAACTCAAAAGATTAAATTCAAATGAAAATAATTATGTTCAATCTAAAAATGGTACTAACGATAATTATCTTTAACGTAAAAACATTAAAAAATAATTGTATATATCTTAATGATCGAATTGCGTAAGATAATATCTTGTTTTGCTTATTTCATTGCCACACCTTGATTTTTTGGTGAAAGGTTTATTCATAACTAGAGTAACCTTCGATGTATGAAGGTCCCGAGACATAGGATAGAATTTGATATCCGCTATTGTTTCCGTGTAACGCTTACGTTGTATTATTAATATTTATGAGTTATTTCTAATAAAATGGCATGTGTATATTCATTAAGTAATTTAACAGAAAAGCGCCAGGCTCACCAACGTTATACCCAAGATATAATACTTTGGCCACTACTGGACATGAATTTCTACTGTCAAGGTCAACTGTCATCTCAATATAGATAAACAAAATTTCATTTCATCTGTCAACCTATTTCTAGTTACAGCAATCCATCAGCAGTCGGAATTCAAAGAATGAGATGTAATTTATTATACAATCTCCGTTGATGCGTTTTGTTTGTTTGAAAGTGGATATTCAATATTTTTCAAATGGTCATTCGACCTTTCTATTATTTGTCTATTTATCAATTATCGCAATAAATCACTGGGCCAATTTCTAGTATTGAGAAGTCACGTTGGTCAGCCATGTAAGGTAGACTGAATCACGATGTACGATTTACGAAAATTAAATACGAAAAAGTAAAACGTGATATTCTCCATATCTTTCTTTAATAAGTGACATATTATACGTTTGTATCTAAAACACATCAGCTTTAAAAATATAAATAATACACGCGTAACGTTAACTTTGGAATTAATAAAAGGTAAGAAGACCTAACACCCCCTACCGTCACTGTAAATAATAAACGCAACATCTTATATGTACAAGCCACAGATAATCATATTCCAGCTTGTAAAAACAGCAAGGTCTGATGTATCTAAATATTCTATCAACTTCAACGTAGGACGTTATATTGAAATGTCAATTGGTACAACGTTTTTGTGGTGCTATTATAGAGATACTACCTGTCATATAAAGTTAGCGAAACTTTTTATAACAATCGCCCCTCGATCCATCAACTGAGTGCCAATTACCTGAAACAAAGATTTAATCATTATTTATAGAGTTTAATAAGAGCGATGTGTTAACATTGTGCAATTTATGTAGACTTTTTTATGCATAAAAATATTAGGAATTAAGAAAAAAATATTCAAAGGAATAAGTCGGAGTCGGAACAGAACAAAAAATTCATTCTTCAATAATTCTTGTAATATTTTGATAAAGAGCCCCATACATTTTTCCAAAAACAAGCCTTTTGGGTTCTTTAAGATATTGAAAATGTGAATTCTTTAAAAATGTGTATTTACTAGTTTCTTTCCGTGTCTTCGTTCGCGTTTAAAGATTAAATCATTTTGTCAATGTACAATATACATATCTTATGTCACTCTAGCTTTCCACTATATGCAAAATAATATGACAATTATTCGCTTCGTTTTGCTGTAACAACTGAATAAACAAACAAACAACTTAGAATTATTGCTACAAAGTGATAAACTTGATATAGGAAGTGATTAACTTCGCTAAAGCGTACCAAAAAGTCTGTATTACTAGTTGCAGTGTTGACATTTCGTTATGTAGGCCGTATTTTATTATTCTATGCATACGCCCTTGCCACATGTGTCCTTACGTGGCGCACTGGTACTTTTAGAATTTTATTGACCCTTATCTCAATGGCATAGGAGCTAATTTGAATATGATTTGTAGGCCAAAAACGCGGGCAATGCGTCACGAGACATCGTCACGATATTGGTCTCTTTTGAATGTCTGATATTATGTAAATATAATAGTTTAGCTCTACTTGGTTGTACTATTTCCACATCGTAGATATGCTTACGATGTGGAAAAGATATGTATGCTATTTTGTCACGAACAGCTTGCGAGAAAGTGTTCGTATCGTCAAACTGTCAGTCGTAGGTATTAATAAATTTAGAATTCCTGCCATGCGCTCTAATGGGTCATGGGTTCGAATCCCACCGATATGTTATAATTTTCTGTAGACATGTCTCTCCCACATCTGGTAACTTTGGGCAAACAACGGGGTGAGGAATATCGAAATTCCAACCGGTCATAGATGGAAAAACCTAAATATTGCGCGTTTCGGTTTGAGTCAATGGATTTCCGAATGCTCGAAGTAAAAAGTAGGTCGACAGCGCATCAACCTACCATCAAGTGATCCTCATACTCGGATGTCGATATCTAACATAAAAAAAATACATACAAATGAAAGACAGGCAATAGGGATCAATAGTGATCAATTACCATCCATAGCTGGTCACTTCATCGATTGATCTCTATTATATAAAAAAATTACCTTAAAATTCCGTATATTACTGTTATTAATTTCTACTGCTGTTGGTATTCATAAAACCTGACGTAGATAGACTTTAGATAATTCTTAATTTAAAATTTAATTTGAAAGAGTTTTTTAAAATACATATATAATTATGCTTATGTTTTAACTAACCTTGCTTTCATAAAACTCTGTTTATTTGTGTCTTTAAAATATTATACATGCATATAGTTAGCGAAGAAAAACAGGACATTGCCAAATTAAAATAACCCAATTAAAACAAATGAAACTCCTTTCAACTACTTGTTCATACGAAATTAACATGTTTAGAAACAATTACGCACAACATTATTCACTCCGGCTTCACAAACGAGTCTACTCTACATTCATAAAAAGATAACGAAATCTAGTTTCAAATAGATTAACACAAGTGTCAAGTTTGCATAATAGCCTGATTTATGATAGCTCCAGTTTAGAACCGGTGCAGTGAACCTTGTATTATGTGATTTGTCATGTCTTATACAACAAAATGTCCTTGGAAGGTCGCAGCCAAAATCTCTTTGCTTTTTCTCACAGAGCTAAGATATTTAAGTATTGTATGTATGTACTTAGTTTAATTTTTATTATTTCTTTAGGTTAAACGGTCAAACCTTGCGTTCTGATGACGCTCGGGTTCAAATTTCGCCAAATTGGCACGTTTATAATTTTCTGTAAACATGTTCTATGAAACGGATGGGAGGAATATCGAAATTCCGTCAGGGTAACGAACCGCCATTCATAGATGAAAACATGGAGTGCATATTACGCGTTTCGTTTTCAGTCTATATATTTCCGAAGTATTGTTATTTTGTTGTTATCTTCGCGGACCACAACCACCCATGGTCCACGTTTAAGAAACTCTAGCCTATACTTATAAATTGATATGATTAATAAATCATAATACAAGGCTGTATCCGCCTCAATTTCCGGCTTATTACATGTATGTACAAAACATTATACAAATAGACAATCACCCAACCTCGAAATTATTTATGTCGATCTTTATATATTCCCCGCCCAAAGATTGTTTTCAAATTAATATTTTAAAAAGCATCACAGACTTCCTGCTCACATTTCAATAAACAAACGAGAAATTTATAGATATTATTATTAATCGTTAGAGACTTAGTTAAACATGACCAGCCGGGCTAGCATGACCGCCACGAGATATATCTCGCGCGAGAGAAGACAAACTAAAATGTTAAATATCTCGATATATTATTATATCTCGACATCGACAATTTTGATTGAAAAGATATCTCGATCGACAAATGTATCTATTTTTGATATTAAAAGTCGAGTTTTAAGTGTAATTGTCATGTTAGACCCGAAAGAAATAAAGCGATAGTCGATTAAAACACGAGAAAACGGTAGACAAAATTTTGTCGCGCTTGTCATGCTACCCCGGCAGTTAACTCGAAATATTATTATTCCTCGCATTACATTAACAAAATGCAAAATAAGTCTTATCCATAACGCTACGCAGCGGCGTATTAAAGCCGAGTTAACTATACTAGAGATTCCTTTTTTTTTTGTTGAAAAAAATAGTAGACCAAAAATGAAAACTTGGGCTTCGACAAAACTTCTATTTTTTTATGTTAGATGTCAACAGACGAGCGCGAGGTTCAGTTGATGGTAGGCGATACCTCAGCCACAGAACATCAGTCAATGATGCGCTGTCGACTCACTCTTTACTTCGAGCATTCAATAATTTGTTTAAGTTTATTTAGGGACAAATATCCTGGTTACATCTACCATCAAGTGAACTTCGTACTCGTCTGTCTAACATAAAAAATCAAGGAACTGGATTGTACCTATATGCATATTTTGTTCTATATGGGACAAATGTGCTTTTCATGCAAATCCAGCTGCATACGATATCTACATTCGAACTGCATTAGGATCTTGGAATGTAAAAAAAACGCTTGGCTTATTTTCCAACTTTACAAAGAACTGAATAAAATTATGGAACTGAATAGATTCAAGTAGATATTTGACATGCAGTTCTGGTAATCAATTTAGTTTAATGTGCCTCTACATTCGCACATGTAATTAAAACTGGTATGTGCGTGGGAACGGTGAATTACCGCTACTGTTACCTACTAGGAATTTTTTAGAGAAGTAGGTAAATTTTAGCAATTTCTTTTTGTTGGATTTTATGGATACTTTATTTTCCGCATATAAAATAGGCGCGTTCCGTACTTATTACGTAAGGAACGCATTTATCGAAAATTATCATAAAAGTTTTAAGTTCAGTGAGTCAGTACGATTTTTTTGTTAGATATCGACATACGAGCCAACGCCAGTAATGTGCTGTCAACCTATTTCTAAGAGCGAGAATTCGGAAATTCATAGTCTGAAATCGAAACGTGCAATATGGTATGCAATACGGTTTTTCCATTTACGTACAGTACATCGGTATTATGCAATAAGATGTTTTAAATTTATAGGAAAAGGGCATATACCTACAATAAATTTCGAAAACATAAGTTAAAAAACAATCATATTAAATGAGTGTGGAATAAATCGAGTGAACAGTCAAATCGGAGTGATTTTTGTAACATTTTGAATTTTGCAAAAAATATTTTGATATCAACCTTATTACAAAGGAAAAAGGTTTTATTTGAATATATTTTGCCTGCCTTATTAGAGTGGGACGTTGTTACATTAGAGTCGTGATTTAGCAATCTAGTATTTGAGGAACTATCATTTTATGCATTCAATCGATTCTGAATTATATATCACTATAATTTTTTTAACAATTTATTTTTACTGTCGAATTTTTAATATTCGTTCTCGACAATTCGTTTCACTGTGACCATGCAGAAATATCTGACTACTAACACGCACAACATGTTACATAGCCCGGCTTCGCACGTGTGTAATGTAAATGTACTACTACACAAAATAGCCTATGTTACTTGCTGATAACGTAGCTTTCTATTGGTGAAAGAATTTTTAAAACCGGTCGAGTTATTTTTAAGTTAAATCGTAACAAACATACAAACAAATCTTTCCTCAATATAATATTAGTATAGATTTCTAGACGAATAATGCAATAGGAAAAACAGGGGCATACAATACCGTCTAATGAATGTTCTTTCAGGTAACAAATTTGACAAACTAGTCAAGTGATCATAGTTTCAAAGGTGTGTTCATTTGTTTTTCTATATATATTTCACAACCAAACCAATTAAAGAACTTCTGAGTTAAATATTTATAGATATTATTTATTCACCATATTTCATCCAGACGGACGAATCTAATTCAATAATAAAGGAAGGCAGAAATAACTCAAAATGAAATCGGAAGGACATATCAATTACAACCACGAGATATCACGGAAGAGTGGTGTCGAGACTCGAGATACTGCACTTAGTAGTGAAAACTGATGCATTCCTGATAGCAAACGCGGAAAGCGGATCAATTCTCTGAGAGAATGCTCTATTATGATCTACAAATAGACGACACAGCATTGAAATAAATAAGAATATCAAAAAATAAGTTTTTTCAATTTATAAATAAAGGGAGAAATAGATATAGAGGTCATACGAATGGTAACAACGGCTGATTTATTTAAAAATAAATCCATCACAATGTAGTGGTTTTGCGTGCCTTGTTTTAGTTTCAAACTATTAGGTACATTGTATTATCGTAAACTTAAATAAAGGGTATATCTTATTTTTTTTCACATACTCCGTAATATTTATAATATAACACAAAATTATATGAAAAAGCTTTAATTCTATGAAAATAAACAACAACTAAAAAAAATTTTTAGCAAATTAATGTACCTAACTGGAAACGTTTTTTTCATCGTAAAGCGTGAAAATTCCTTTTTCAAATCTCCTCTAGTTGTGTTTTATTTCATTTATTTATTTGATACTCCCGTTCGAAAACAATAGCGTAACGTGAAATCGGTTTATAATGATAATAATCTATTGAGCTGAAACCCTCGTCGTTCACCGGACTGTATCGATACGGAAGAGGGGATATGAAATAGAAATTTTACAAGAAATTCACTTCACTTACATAAAGAAGAAATGCTCAACAACAATAGTATAGTGATAATTGTTGTTGTATTATTTTTGGTAGTAGTGTAGTAGTGGTGTAGGACTTCACTAAATTTTGACACTTTTTTGGAGCCCAAATGTGCCAAAAATAATAGTCTTTCGAAAAAAAAATACCTTCTGTGCCCTGCCTGACTGATTGTTGTAATATTGTTTCCTCGTTTCTAGCACAGAAGGCTGATCACCTACTTGCTTGTTAAGAATAATGATCACAGAAATGTGTCTACCCCAAGCCGCACTAGGGGACCCTGGAATCAACCTATAAATACCTATCTAATCCACTATTTATTGGACAAAATTACGTCAACTGTATTTATTTTACATAACAAATTACCATATTACGCATAAACGCCAACACTAGTTATGAATCAAGATCTCTCTGGTTTTGCTTTAATAATTTTACCACTAATAGCTACTGGTTATAAATCGATGGCAGCAAAGTAGAAGAAGACATCTACAAAATCGCAATTTTACAGGAGAGCAGATTTAGTAAAAAATAGTGACCATTTTGAGAGTTATGGACTGATTTACATGAAATTTTCTAAGATGCATTAAAATAGGCTTTTTTATTGATTGTATAACTAGTTTTATCGCAATATTGTTGTTTTACCGAAATAATGTAGATGGCTTTTTTTACTCTGAAAAATATTTGTCGTAGAAGAAGACATCTGCCTGATATCCGTTTATACGCTGTGATAAGAAAAGCGCCCATTCCATCTTAAATATCTAAAAAACTAAGATAATAATTTCCAGTAATACTTTTAAGGATATTTAAAGAAAATCTAAGCAAAATACAAACAGTTTTCCCCCTTTTTTTGACCAAATTTTGTAGATGTCTTCATCTACTTTGCATTTAACATTTTATACATATCATAAAACGAGTTATCTACAGTTAAATTTCATCTATGTCTATCAGTTAAACTCATTTATTAAGTCCCCAAACCACGCAAAATATATTTTTTTAAATGAAAATGCATTATATTACAATACTATTTTAACATATATATTTAGGTAAATGGGCAGGTGGCTCTCGTGACAGTAAGTGATCACCGCCGTCCATAAATACCTGCAACACTAGAAGACTTGCAGGTGCGTTTCCGACCTTAAACCTCGTAAGTTCCCACGTACTTGTACAAATACAAACTGAGCATAGTAGTTCAGATCTAACATTTACTATATAGAAAGAGTATGTGGAGGAAGGGAGGTGTGGTACTGCCTACTGTGCTTACCCAAGTAAAAATTTCATACGCATATTGATGTCTTTTTGATATACTGAATAATAGATATTATGCTGTATATGTATATGTACTTACAGGAGTACAAACTATTTTCAAAAAAATCCTATTTAAGAGGGTGCTACAGAATATGCAAAATTTACAGTAAAATTAAATAAAACATCAAAAACAACGTAAACCAACAAATTATTATCTCGCACTGAAGCAGTACCCTAAGTTTGTACTTCGTAGGCAAGTACACCCGGCAGATATGAATACTGCTATTGAAAAAACACAGGACTTTCTAAGGTTAAGGTTGATGTAGGCTCGTTTCTTAAAGGTTCTCAAGTTGTATCGGTTCGGAAAAACTGCCGGCGACAGCTAGTTCCACAGAGTGGTTGTGCGAGGCAGTAAGTGATTTAGGAATAGTGCAGTTGTAGATTTCCAGACTTCGAGATGGTATGCGTGGTATTTTGCGAAATTCAGCGGCCGGGAATAAACCAAACAATTCTTCCGAGCATTACCCGTTATAAATGCGATAGGAGATGCAGAGCGAGCCAACATCTCTACGCAGCGCCAATCGGAAAGAGCTGGTCATCGATGAAACTAGCCGCTCTTCGTTGGATGCGGTCAAATGGAAGGAGCTAGATGAACACATGGGGTGTGTGGCCAAATTTGCGTCTTATAATGTTGATGCGATGGCGATGTGTTGGTAAAAAGTATTGCTTCGCTTTACTGAGCACACCAAGCTTTTTAGAGGTTAATTTGGCCTTCCATTCCAGGTGACCATGAAATTGAACATCGCTCGATATGTCGTCAGTCGTCACCCAGTATTTCGATACTAGCTGCGGCAGTCAGGGGAGTACCTTTGAAATAAGGAGATTGCGGACGAACGGTGACTTTTTAGCGGTAAACGCTCAGACTTGTGTCTTCTTGGGGTTAGATTGGACTAAGCTTAGTCCGAGACTTTGATTAACGAAGACTCGACTTCAGACACAAGTATGTTTTGGTACTCGACGACGTTTTCAGAAGTATGAGGCCAGAGTATAAGGCATCTCCAGTGCCGTCGTCTGCATAGTAATGAATGCCGCTAATCTACAGCATATCGTATCTTACAGAGTAGGAGATAGCACACAGCCTTGTGAAATACTAGCATTGACAGATTTGGAGTCCGATCATGCACCGTCAACAAGAACCTTGATACTCCTTTCTGCCAGAAAACTGGCAACCCAGTTGCATAATTTCTCGGGAAATTCATAGGAAAGTAGCTTCAAAGTGATATTTTAAGGATCAATTTAATGTAGAATGCATTAAACAATGTCAATTCAATAAAAAAGAACGAAAACATAACGGGTAAACATCTAGAATGTGACAAGTCACTGCAGATGACCTTGTTCATGTTTAGATCATCTGTCAAAACTCCGACGTAAAGACGGATAAATTCACATGTCCGTTTCTACTGCGACGTTTTTTAAAATCGTGTGTAGATGTCTTCATTTACGTTACCATATTTTCTTTACTATTTTGAAATTTGACATAATTTTGATACAGACTTGTAGATATGGTTGATATAAGCTCATTTTTGTAAAAAAAGCATTTTCGAAAAAATGTAGATATCCGTATCTACTTTGCTGCCATCGAAATAAAGGCATATTTAAAGTATAGAGTTATAAAATATATTGCAACAAAATGTATTACCCGCGTGGCAAGCGTACTGGAAAGATTTCGCAAGCGTCCACGGCTCGACAGCAGTTGTATGAGTTAAAACTGGTCGATCGAAAAATTAGTGGTGCGCGGGAGTTTATTGCAAAACCATACGTACTTGCAACAATAATATTGTCATCGAAAACGCCTCCACGTTTAAACACCTACTTGAGTAAACAATATATCAATAAGATCCTTTGTATATTAAATATTTAAGTAAAAAGGAGTAATTATTTCTAAATAAAATTTCTTTAAACAAAAATCAACAACAGTCATTAATTTACATACATAAATAATAAAAGCCGAGAATAAATTGGTTATGGAACTAAAACACTATGATTTATAGTCATAATATGACTTGTCCTAATGTTGTACTTAGCAACAATCTTGATAGCCTTTAACTCCTTTAAGACACAATTAAAAAAAGTTTTGTTCTCTAAACTGCATAAAAGGTAATAAAAACATTATACTAGTGTTTAACCTTAAAATAATCTAACTGCTTAGATTCGAAGAATTCATTTTGAGAAGTTAATATCACATAGGTAATGAGTCACTGTCTAGACGCATTTCTTGAACGGTGCGTAAAAAATATCGTTATATTATGTAAAATAACTTTAATGACAATTAGACTAATAAAGTTGAAATGTCACAGCATACGCAAAAAGTGAGTGACTCATGACAAAGTGTTTGTAGGTAGCCATTAGAAGAGCTGTAGTAATTACTCGAAATAATAATTATAATTTATGTGCATACCTATGACTTGTTATTTGACTTTGGCAAGTTTTTTTTATAGTCGACAATATTATGAGTGATTAAACTACTAATTGAACATTTTTTTTTTATTTCAAACCAGAAACAATTCTATTATGTTGGCAACATCTTCGAAGACAAAACCACGGATTTTTTATCTATGGCAGGTGGAAAAGACGCGGGAAATTGCGTGTCTGGTTTGAGACTCGGTGTTTATAATAATCATTGTTTTAGTTATTAATATTTTTGTGTTGTTAATTGTAAATTTAATTCTTAAGTATTTTTTTAATATACAAATTTTTGTTCATTACTGTAACAGGAAATTATATGTATTCCTATAATTTATCATTTCCACTTCAGCCGTAAATCTAATGTGAGGAATATGAACAACGTAACGAACCATCATTCAGAAATGAAAGGTGTGAAGCTGAAATTTCCGAATGCTCAATTTAAAGGATCCATGATCATGATTTTCTCTTTCAAAATTAATTTGGGACATTATTCATAAATTCAGACATTTCATTAGTACACTTAAATAGTGAACTTATTTAGTTAATTCGCTTCCTGGCTCATGTCACAAAAAACAAATGAGAGAGTGTTCCTAATTATTTTTAAAAACAAAGAAATTTTTCTTTGCGTAAATATCAGTATAGTCAACATCAATTTCTAGTTTTGTCTACTTAAATACTGTATATATGATATTAGGTAAGAATTATCTTAGTATGCTTAGCGACATAATTTATATCTGTCAATGAAATGAGACTATCGCAGCAATCACTATGCATAAAGATTAGAGACAGCAAGTGCATTTGTAGTGAAATGGTGCAACCGCTCTAGTTTCGTACTTACATAACCGATACGATATAGGAGTTGCTCAAGGAACACTCCTGCGTCTGTGAAGCAATTCCACTTTAAAGGACATTCATTTTCACATCTTACTCGAATTTCAACGGAAAAATTTCATAACTGAATGTACTTAAATTGATTGCATAGGAATACTTATCTTATGACCAAATTCTCGAACGCTAATCAACATTGAGGTGTACTTAAAAGTATATCGAACCCTTTCATTACGAAGGTAAAATGAAAGACAAAAACATTTTAAGAAGCCCTCAAGTTTTGATTATCGTTTCAGTATTCCGCTTGAGAGGCAAGTTAGTTATAATATGTAGGTATATAACAAAATATTTTTTCATATATACATATTATGATTTATGACATATCCTGAAACCGTGGACCGCGAGCTTAACACAGCTGTTATAGCCTAATTTAAAAACTTCAGGTTTGAGGAGGTCGGAAGTAAGTGCAGTTTTGTATTCTCAATGGTACGTGGAGCTCACTGTAACAATGCACGCATCTCTGGCAAGTATTGGCTATCGTTTACTATCAAGTCAATAACGATAAAAAATACTATCCATAGTTTTGTGGAATTTGTCTAGAGAACTTAATTAATATAGAATGCATATATACATATATAAGTAGATATTTAACTCGATCATGCCCTAATCCAGGATTTTAAATATTATAATAATAAATCGTATTGTGAACGCTATAATTATATATCTTTAAACGAGCAATTAAGGATTAGTCGCCAGCTGGACATTGAAAAAGAATGCCGAATGAATTCCAATATTATTAAAACAGCATTTATGATAATTAATTGACATTTGACATATATTGCAAAGAACTATTTTCGAATATAAATAAAGCAGATCAACATATCAAGGTTGATTGATAGCTATCACCTACCGAACCTCTCAGCCATATTAAAAAAATGCAATCTTTTATGACAGTATCTATCATTAATTAACGTATACCACATAGCAATATCATATATACATTACATGTTTCGTAATGCACCACACGAAATTGACTCTGTGTCGGCTGTCAACCCGTTTTATAAACCAGGGCAAGTGCAAGTAATTTTATCTTCTGGTCTAACAAGTTATTGAAACTATTACCTAAAATTTATCGGATAATTGTCGCCTTTACTGATTGGGCTATTAAAATGACAACTCAATAGGTTAATGTATTTTTGAGTAGTTGATTTTGTCCTTGTTTTCGCAGTTAAAAATATTGAGAGAAAAAGGAATAAAGTAATGAAATTAATAGAAAAAAAAATGAAAACCCACTTTACCACCTCGATTTTTTTGATTTTTCCAATTTATTTCCATTTCAACGTATCCCATTCCGGTTTTTTAAACTTTATAGTTACTTTAGAGATTTAGAGTTTGAGAGAGTTTTTGGCGTCATTCACTGACTACGAATCCAATATCAGATTTTAAATTCCATCTTGAATTCCCGAAATTTCATGTATGCAAAATGTATGCTTCTAAGGTTCAAGAAATTTAGGTAACATATTTCAAAAGCGCATAAATACACAGTTTAACTATACTATAATATACATATTATATTTAATCCGAAAAAAAGCATACAAAGCCTTTTATTATACACTAAATTAGTAAACTGACATTTCATTAAGCAGTAACAATATAGAAATAAAACATAATTGATTGTTTATATCAAACTAGATAAGCGAAGTATCAATAAAGTGTGATCTTCGATACTATCGACATTTACAGTGTACAATTTAAAGCGTTTTAATTGGACAAAAAAAGCACAACAATAAATTATTTTGTTATTTATGTCAGATGTCGAGGAGTATGAGTCTTACTTGATGGTAGGTATTATTACCTCAGCTATAGGACATCAGTCATTGATGCGTTGTTGATGGTGACCTATTTACTTCGGACATTGGGAAATTCAGCGAGTAAATACGATATCTACACAAAGAAACCGAAACCCGCTATTTTCAATTCACTCCTTTTCTATCTATTATATAAATGGTGGTTAATTACTCGTCAGAATTTCCCACTGCCTAGGATTGATCAGAATGCGACCCAATGGAATTTAAGGCAGATGTACTTCCCAATGCGAAAACGAACGCGGCAAAGTTTTCTCAAAGTTTTTGCGCTGTTATCTTTACGTGAAAGTGGTGACAATAGTATTTTAGTAGATCTACGCCTCCGTTCCTTAGTGGTAAACGCGATGTGTTTAGCACCGGAGACCCTGGGTTCGAATGAATGAAATGAAAAAATGTTTTGGTCAGGCAGGGCATAGAAGGCTTTTTTTTATGGAATCTCACTGTTGGTCCTAGTGGCCTCTACAGCTTAACACGGTCAAGAGTGGCGAGCACAGCTCAGCCTTGAAATTTGGGGGTTTGCTACGACACGCCTAAGGGCGTCTTCTGCGAGACGCGTACCTCGGCTTGGGCTGTCATAGAAGGCTGATCACCTACTTGCCTTTAAAGAACAATGATCAGTGAAACAGACACCGAAATGGGTCTGCCCCATGCCACACTAGGGGACTCGAGAATTCACTTTTATTACAAAGTTAAGGTATTCTTCGCGATCTATGTACTTGGGCGCGTCACGTTATATCGTTTAACAATGTCTTGGTCAAATATGATTTGAAAGATGTCAGTAGATGCTAATTACAATTTATAAAACTCATACTTTTTACTAAGATTTTTTTATAAATATGAACTTATTTACTAATAACAGTATTTGATATTATATAATTGCCCTAATTTACTAACTTTTAATGCAGAATAATAATGTTGATTTTACAAAACTGTTGTTACCTGAAATAAAAGGTACTATTAATATTTTGCGATAAAAAAATGAAAGTACAACCCGAAAACCGTGACACTGTTGCCTGGATTCTTTTCGAAAACAAGTTTATTTTATGTTAGGTCAAGGGCTTGTCGCTACAATAGACCTTAAGTGTGTTTTTTTATAATCATAGTAAGAACAGTAATCAAACAACGATCATTACTGTAAGTATTCCGTTATTCCGGCTATTGCGATCTCTTGTATAACTATTTGATATAGTCTGCATGTCGTTATGACTGTCAAAAATATTTTAACAATTTGATTGTTTATCTGTATGCTGTCATTTCTGTAAAAAAATAAAGAATCATAGAGCAAAGAGAACAAGTGCTACAACGTCGAGAGGAGGGAGGTAATGTTATAAAAAAAAAACTATTAAATTATACTCCGTAATACTTAAAAGATATGTATTTAAGAAAAATACTAACTTGAAAACGCAGCCCTATATATTGTTATTTTGATTTGAGTAAGTTATGTAGTAACTTTAAGTAGGGCTTCAGCCACTAAGAGTACTCTTATACAAATTCATATTTAGGGCATATTATATTATGCTAACTATTTTATATGGAAACGTTTTTCATACTAAATTTAATCAAAAACGGTTCTGTGGTTTAACCGTTCAAACGTAATATGTAAAAATATTTATCA
Organism: Anthocharis cardamines; assembly: GCA_905404175.1. NCBI lineage: Eukaryota > Metazoa > Arthropoda > Insecta > Lepidoptera > Pieridae > Anthocharis > Anthocharis cardamines. Next base: position 10,683,133 of record FR989952.1, on the reverse strand, counting down.
ATAAAAAACATGAAAACTGTAAACAAAACCTTTTTCATGCGCATGCGCAGCGCTAACCTGATTCACGGTAAAATCGATTAGATCAGATATTTCCTCTTGATTATTGAACCGATTGAGATGTAACAATCGCTTGGGCGACCGACTAATATTATATAAACACAAGCGCACCAGTTTTTGCGTTACATTTGAAATAAGTGCGATAATTTGACCCGAATAACGCAATCTCGTTGGATTAATAGCTTAATTATTCAGTCTGATTCGATTGAGCTGATTTATTGTTGCAATTATTTAATTCGACAAGGTGACAGTCTCAATTAATGTACATAATATGTGTAATCGGAATAACATTAAGTAACATAATTAAATTTCAAATACATTATGTTGTCCGATATTTAATGTTTCAAAGCGTTTACTAAATCATTCTAATATTTCTGCAACATATTATTGATATCAGTACGTCAATAGGTAACCTTATGAAGTAGCCTAAGGTTAAGGCAAACACATGTCACATTTTATCAAAATCATCTTAGCGGTTTAATCTCAGATACGCAGCGAATATAACAGCACATAATATGTAGTATGTACAAAAAAGTGGGTAGGGCTATGGATATGATGATGTATAGAATCGCCTTTATAAAGATCTAATCTAGCTCTTAGAAATCGTATATCCATTAATAATATATATTTTAGGGAGTGCCTAATCAAGGCAATAATAGTAATAAATTATTTGCAAAGAATAACACTAGTTACTATTTAATATTATAAAGTGATTGTTAATAACACGTCAATAAAATACCTGTTTTATTTGATGTAAGTTAAGTATTACTTAAAAGGAAACAATATTATGTCATTATTCATAAAGTTCTGAAACCCAATAAACTATATAGATATATTTATATAATCAGATCAGTACGGAAGACTATGTAGAAGTTTAGCACTTAGGTATATAAGACAGCTTTTACGATCGAATCGAATAATTTACAGTGCAAAGGAGACGAACTAGAAAACAAATTACGAGTACATACGTATTACAATATAACAATGAATTTATCAATCTAATATACTTAGTAGTAATATCTCTAGGTACATAATATGTATAATAAAAGATATAGTTAATAGTTTGTTGGTATAAATAGGATATTTTGAAATTTTGGATCATTTAAACAATTTCCACAAATATATATGATATTTAAATATTTAAACTTAAAAGTTAAGAATAATGTATTAGAGGCCAAATTCGGAGAGTGTTTAAGAATCCATATTTTCTAAACTACATACGTATAATTCGTCATAATGTGATAGGTACATCATAATCAACTAGACCAATTCATCATTGAACATTCAATTAAAATAAAAAGATGTATTAAACAGTCTTGCAAAAAGGCGGTCTGTGCAATGCAATAATTGTACATAGTACACATACAAGGTCGAGAGTCAAAGAATTCTTAAGCTGTCTAAACTGTTCCACCTATTCAATAGTACTGGAATGGAAACGCTGTGATATTATGATGGATTTGACAGATTTAGTACACAGTGTTACACATGCTATGTATTTCGAAATTATCAAAACAGCTGACACTTCAATTGGTGCGTTTGTACCTACTGACTGATTACAAAAGATGAGCTTAAGAATTACTTGATGATAGGTGATATTTTCTTTTTATTTAACTAACAACCCTACATTTAACAAATACATCTATCTTTCTCTCGCTCTCCCTGATATTTGAGCCAAAGAACATGAACAGATCAACGTTTTATTCGTCTTTTATTTTAATCACATTTCAATTTTGTAATGGGTTCTACCAGTGTGCAGAATTTATAGAAGTATTCGAAACTTTTCAATATTTCTTCCAAATGTTTTTAAATTATTTTTATTATACTGATTGGAAAGAAGCCTTTAGTTAGATACCTATATTAGATAAAAAATTGTTCTTAGATCTTACTTAATATCATATACTAAATTAGTATCACTTTTCTATTCGATTTCGAAAAACAGCTCATAATATGTTACTCTAGAAGAAATATATCTACATCTTGACAGTTACATATGGGATTATTGGCAGTGGCATTGGTAAAATAATTTATGCTAATTCCTCCTTAATGATGACCGGTATAAAGGCTATTTCTCTATCAAATGATTATCAATTATGTTGATGTATTCGCGGCTATAAATATTGAACTAGGGTCACGGTTAAAAAGAGCCATTACGTTTGGCTTACTGTCATAGAAATCGTTCCGTACAATGGTCGTAGTGTCAGAGTATATTTAACAGTATTTTATATTTAAAGTGCTTTGTAATAATAGTTTACACAACAATTTACTTTTTTATATCAAATATCGTCAGATAAACGTAAGACTCAATTATTATTTTTTACATTGAGCATTCGGAAATCGAAACACACAATATGATTTTCATGATTTAATTTCTCTAGTAGTGAAATGAATAAATAACCTTCCTCCGTACAAATAATAACAAATTTTAATCATCATAAGGAGGATTAGATCTATAATATAAAAAATAAATTAAATGAGCATTTCTTGTTGATTTATCGAATAAGACGCAACTTTTAAATTGATATTTCCTAGAAAATGTATAAAATTGTAGCAACCAACATAAACAAAGCAATGCATCAAGCCCTTTTATATGACAGCTTTCGTAATCTCATACAAATTCCCATAAAAAGTACTCCACAGTAATCATAACCTTACGTAGCTTTATCTTATGTAAAAAGCGATAAAGAACCAGTTCACTTATAAGATTACCGAAATTTTTACAACTAAGATCACATAGATTTACATAATCTGTTTTCACTATGACAACTGCGATCCAAGATGACTGAACAATGGTCTGTTGGCGGGAAAAGTTGTTAATAAGGTAATTAATCAACGCAGATTACGCGAGCGGATGTGAAATACAGTACTAAGTAATACAATGCATTATTATATTCCAGCCATCGAAATATGCTTACGTACATACGTATATGTTGATAAGGAAATCAGTAATGAGATAATGAGGTTATTCATTTGTATTGTCTGTGGTAAGTAAATTTTTGATAGTTATTTTTTATTTCGCCCAGAGTACAATATATTTGCTAAAATGATACTTATACATAATATATACAGAGAATTCGTTGGCACATTGCGTAGTACATCTACCGTGTGTTCCAAAGGATCAAGGGTTTGAATAACTCCCAGACATCATGTTTATTTATTGTTAACACTAGCGACACGCCCCTTTCTATTGGTGAAAGAATTTTTAAAATCGGTCGAGTAGTTTTTGAGTTAAATCGTAACAAACAAACAAATAAATCCTTTCTCTTAAAGATGATATTATAAAGAGACGGCTACGGCTGGGCACATCAGGCATTAAACTAGTCCCCCACTAGTTCTCGAATCTCGAAATTTGACCTGATGACGAACCACAAACGTTCTTAGCTGCAAAAAGCATGTAAGTGGATATTGCGAGAATTCAGTAAAATCATTGACTTATGCTCTGAAACTAAGGTATGGCCATCCTATATAACGGTTATATATAAATATAACGGTCAATATGTAAAACAAACTTGATTATAATATGCGATCGCTATACAAATTGGTAATATTTTACAACGTCAAAAGTTTTTTGACCCTGAAACAACCGAAAATAATTTTACATTCGAATAATAGAATTTCTAACAAAAAATATATGAAAGCTTTGGCTTTATTTTAATTCCGTTGAAGCGGTCCCCAGTTTTTTAAATAATTATTATGTGAAGCATGACAAGCTAAAACTTGACATTTTCTCTTTCTGAAACTACTGCAATAATCAACATAATATACAAAAAAGTGTCCTAAGTTAAAGTTGTCGAGTCGCTATTTCAGATTTAAAAATTATTTGCCTCCATATTACTTATTCATAATATTATTCTGAAAGCAACTTATATCGACGCGTGAAATTTAAAGAAATCGAAAGTAATGTACGGGAATCACTTTCGATGACGGTTCTCGTTTATTTCCTTCGAGATGCTCAAAACAGGTATCAGTTTTGTGAAACTGGATTTAATGTAGAGTTCATCACACTTCGTCGGTCATCGGTCACATTATTTTTGGTTTGTTTACCGATTTAAATTTTTCACAAAACCGTTTTTACTTTATACACGTAATTTTCTATGGAAATAACTCTTAGAGGAATAGAGTTGCCATTTGTTTTAATTAACAAGTTCAATTTAAATAATTTTCTTGTATAAGTTTAAAATCTATCAATAGGGGAAATACACAAAATAGTGATAAAAACCTTATAAGTAATATAAAAATAATGACGGCCTCGTTTTCGCGATTGATAGAACATCTATCTTGCACTCCGATGGGTCACGGGTTCGAATCCCACCGGGACGACATTCAGACAAGAAACATAGTTACTTATCTTCCCCACGTCTGGACACTTTGGGCATTAAAGGCGTGATGTAGGTCGACATCTTATTATTGACTGATGTTTTTTGGGTGGGGAATCCCCTACCATCACCTCATGGTCGCCTGACGATATATTACATAAAAAAAACTTTAAAATCTACTAGATATAGAAGTAAATTAGCTTTAAAACATAAATAACTTTTTTATTGCTATCAATATATTTTAAATGTTTTCTTAATTTTATCAAACCCAAACATATAAGACAAATGAGTAGATTCATAAACACTAAATATAAAAATGAAATCATAAACTCCCCAAACCCCACTTCGTCTCAACAAGCGCAGGTAATATTATCAAACTTATTTATAATATATCCGCATCTGTATTATAAAATTTAAAACTGAAGAATATAAACAAATATTGTTATTTCTTTAAAAAACGTGAACATTTTCAAGATTAACACTATGTCAATGCATAATATATACTCGTAAACATCCATTTTATATAATATATAGATGATGTAAATTAACAATAAACATAATAAGTTTCAACTTTTCCCATAAAAGTTACTTTTATGCTACTTTTGCTCCTTTAATTATTAATTTTATTTACTTTAACTAAAAATAAAACATAGATATAATTTCATTTTTGTGAATGCCACTACATTTGTCTATGTTGTGTGGTTTAAAATAATATATGTACTAACTTTTTATAAAATTTAATAAAATAAGCCATAGCTTTAGCGGAGTAAGTAGGTATAATTAATAGGCTATATTGATTGACGTTCTTTTCTCTAGGTATCATCTTGAAACAACGTACTTTTTAAGTAATTTTTCCGGAAAAATGTAAATTTAACCGGAGATTAAGAATACGATCCATTACTAAAAGCTTCAATGATCTCGTTTCCACTGTCCTAACCAAATAAGCAGTTCAATGTACAATCACTAAAATATGTTATTTAAAACTTTAAATAACATCACGATACTCCTAAAAAGATATCCCAGAGGTCATTCACCCCACTTTCGGGTTGTTATTAGTTTTCTTTGGAATGGTATAGGGTAATTTAGCTGGTTTCCCGTCCGGGTCCTGTTTTCGTCCACTAACGCGGATCTTGTAAAACATTTACGTAGAATAACATTATAAAAATAGTCAACCGCGTAAATTTGGTCTCGTTACGGACCCTAAAGTCAAATCTGTGTGTCTATTAAATCAAAATATTTATTAACTTATTGAGACTCGAACAAAAGCTACTTCTATCTGAGGCTTGTTTCCGAGCTACAAACATGTCATCATAAATGTAAAAAAAATAGTGGTACGACTTAACTTTGCAGTCAGTTTTATTTATTGTTTTAGCATGTATTTCTTATGTTTTGGGTATTAATGACTAAGTAAAGACATAAAGAACATATTAAAATGTGTGTTTCGTACTTATTTAGAGAATTACTTTAAAAATCGAGGCGGACAAAAACTGAAGTACCTATTTCGCAAAATATTCAGTTCTCGTCCGCGTGGACGAAAACACAAAAATACAAGTAAAGTTTGATTAGTCGTTTAAAATAAGGAATGCGAAAAAATTCTGTTGAAATCATTATGGAATGATCTTTGATGGTTAGATAGTTTGATATTTAGTTACCGTCCACCAATTTAGCAGTATTGCAAGTATAAATATATATTCAAATATTGTGGACGAAAAATAAAAAATACGTTGAAAATTGCTTTAGTTTCCGTCCATGAGTGGACGAAAAATAATACTGGTTAAGTATTTAGTTTCCGTCCATCACAAACAGCGTTATGTTACTTTTCGTTTAGCTTTTTTTCTACATACGTGTAGAATATACGCGATATAACCCACTTATGATGTACGTAATCGCGTATATTGTTTGGACCTATTTTATTATTTTAATTTTTAAAAAATCCCATTTTTATAGATGACTTCGTCGTCTAAAAAATTAGAAAAAGGCACCATGATACTCTGAGGATGCCTTAAAAAAGCTCTTGCAGAGATCCGTGATAATTAGAAATGTATGTATAAGAAAATGTGCAATGGATATGCTTTATATACCGTGGACGGAAACTAGCCTACACAAGGTCGAAAACTAACATTTTTGGACGAAAACTAACGAAATCGGTACTTTTCACTAAAACATTTTATATAAAAAAAACGTTAATTATAATTATTTGCTACTTAATCTAAGCCTAAAATAGACTATATCAGCTTTCAATAAAAAATCGGTTTGTTAGAGTTGGGCCAGTAGAACATATTAGTTTTAAGCCCATAAGCTGGCAAGTCCACTAAGTGGACGAAAACCGGCTAAATCACCCTACCATGTTTATTTAGTTTAACCCTATTGAGTTTAAAATATCGTTTGTTTACGTATACTTAATACAAAATCATGATGAGATATATTTTTGGTAGGAAAAATAACTGCGTATATTTTAGACCTTTATGAAAAACACTTCGATATCCCCGAAAGCAATTATTTATTTCACGCCACCTCTTCTTTTCGGCGGATTTTTTAAATAATATTATTTGATGTGAATTCATTAAATGAAGTTTTAATCGCGGTTTCCTTCTAGCATTACTAATAACGTAATACCAACACATGTTAGAACATAAGGATTTAACCTTTGGGTCTCTTGACATTTCAATAGTTTTTGCAACAAATACTTGAAGTATTATGTCATGTAAATTATATCCTATACTATGAATAGGTTATACACTTATAGTCTGTAAATATAATGTAACATATTTATCAAGAATATTGTCTTTTATTCGAGTATCACACATTTAAATAAAATACTGTATACCGGATTAAAACGCGATTTATTATTTATATTGATTAAACATAAAACCTGCAAACTACCTGCTATTATATAATTTCATCTTTTATCTTTTAATACAAACATTTATTTGAAAAATATTGAGTAGGTACAATATTAAAATATGATTTCTTCAAAAATATCAAATATGTATATTATAATAATTTTTATTTAAGCAAAAATGGGTTTTATTACTAACGTACTAAGTGTTAATGGATTGAAAACATTCCACCGATAATTTGTTCTTCTATAGGGTTGTCAGTAAAAGTAAAAGTTTTATTATTAAGATAACGCGACATGAAATTTGAGTCTTCTGTCATCCTAAATAGGTACGTACATACATTAAAATATATCAATCGTATTCTTTTAATATTTTAATAGCACCAAACAGACGTCTGAATTTAAATACTCATCGCAAAGCTTAGAAATTATGAAGATAACGTATCATAGAGCATACATTCTATAAACAAACCCACAGATAATGTTATAAAATTAAAGTCAATTAAAAAAACGAATGATAGACAACCTTAACCTCGTACATTCACTTGTAATTGCGTGATCAGAAAAATATGTGATACGCACGCGAAACCTCGGTTTCCGTAAATATCAAACACCTGTGAGATATAACTATCATTAAAAAGTTTAATTAATCGTTCTTTAGAAATTAATCGCCTCGCATTCACTGAGCTCAATGAATTTGACATTGTTAATAGAGCAAAACCTGCATTTATTTAACTTATAAATTAAAATAAATAATTCTAATTTAATAATTATTAATCAAACTAAAATAAATAAAAGTATTATTCGATATTGACCGTAAATCAATTGAAACTCTATCAATATCATATCCAAAGAAGCCATATAATTAAAATTAGTAGTTTTGTTCATATATTACGTTGTAAATAAAATTCAAATCATTATTAATCAGTGATACAATCTCGCGACTATTATAAAAGTATGCGACGAAATCAAGTGGTCACGTATAATTTACGATCGAAACAATTCACAGAATATTTATGCAAACAATTAATATGCCTCATTGAGGAATAGTTGCTTCGCGGACGTTGTACAAGCAAGCTACTGTTCAAACATTTTATATTGAATAAAAATATTGCGGTCTGCAAAAGTAGATAATTTTAAATAAATATTATGAAATACTTCCAAAATATTTGAAAAAGGGATAAAAATTAGCAAAAAAATCTCCGAAAAGTAAACCCAGGGCCTAGTATACAAATAGTTTAATATTCAAATTTCATGAAAATGATGTAGAAGTGACTTTATAGAGAGACAGATCTCAAGATATATGGATGGACATGGATAAAATATATCTTCCGGTTATTGTTTTTTCATTACCTAAACACATATTTATGTATTCAAATTTGGCGTTGAACTACGTTATAATTTGGCCAACTAACTTAATATCGTTATAAATTATAGCCGATACCTATGTTATTCTGATGTATAAATAAAAATACTGTAAAGTTTCAACAAAATCTGTTCCTCCTCGCAAACTTTCAAATTTGTAATATTAGTAGGATATACCTACTTGTTACTGACACAATTTACCGGAAAGTACAACAAAATATAATAGGAAACGGTCTAAGCTGTTTTAAGTAGAATAAGAGGAAGGCGCACAATGTAGCACAAACAAACTGTGAGAATTGCATTGAGAAGTTACGTATCAAACTATCAGGAACTTCGTTTCACGCTTTTTATAATCATAATGTGATAATCAAAGGATGTATTTAAAGCAATTACTTTTTTCCTCTAACAGGAAGTATAAAAATTACTAAGTGTAAGCTCTTGGATATATGTAGTTTTCTTTAGAAACATATACGTATCTTTATTACTCTATTACACTGTAAATCTTAAATCAGGGGTCCTCGAAGATTGCAGATGACTTCCTTATATAACTTAGATGAGTTGTAGTAAAGATTTTTGAAGATAAAGTGGGTTTATGGTAAATATTTAGACGAGTGAGTGGGAAAACCATCGGGTACACGGCTAGGTTAATATTACACAGGTAAATTAGTATTGAAATTAATATTGATGGTCCTAGATTGCTATTAGATTTTATTTGAAACTTTACTTATTTTCCTTTGACGCATACATACAATAACAATTAATATAAAATTCAAAAAATTGTTTAAATAAGTTTTACGATCAGAAGTTGAGAAAATGATAGGCCTTTTTTATCAGATCTCAATACAAATTAGCTCAATTGTTTATTACTTTAAATTATTACTATTCATTCAAACGAACATTTAATATTCATATGTTATTGTAATACAAACAACCAATATATCACTGTTCAATAACAATAAAACTATCGCAAACAAGCCTTTACAAATTATCGTAGAATTTTTGACATCTCGTTAACATGCAAACTTGTGCAAACAATGATGTCACGGCACCTAAGAGCTAACACCATCTTTAAATTGACCTTGGCCCCTGAATCTCAGAAACCCACCGTCAACACGACACTATAAATTTTCTTGAGAACTGTTAACATTTCCACAGAGTAAACGATTTGACAATTTTCTATTTGTAAATTTTAGAAATGTCAAACCATTGGACAACATTGGACAGTAGATACCAATGACAGATTTAGATTTCACGTCTTACAATACGTGCTAATAAAACCACAAGAATTAGGCCTGCGTCGCAAAACTATTGTACCTACATTAAATTTAAATATGGATAAGATTTGCCGGAAAACAATGTGTTGTTTGATTCTGATTCTTATAACCGCTTTACACTCAGTTTCAAGAGTAGACCTACAGTCATGAAGAGTAGTGGATAAATAGTTAAAACTGGATGCGTATTTTCCTTCTCTATCGCACAAAGTTCTAATCGAAACAATATATCGTGTTTGCGAAGACCTAGTGACCTATTGGTGATCGCTTACAAACGTTAAACAAATGGAGATGTTCGTCTAAATTGGCGTATAGAAGACACTCCATACAAAGGTTCTAAGTCAATAACCACATTCCGAATGTATGTTTACTCAACGCGCCCGCATTTAAAGGTATTAATTAATTGGGATTAATAATTTTAATGTCAATTAAAAATAATGAGTTGAAAAAGAAGCTATAATGGCAGGCTGTCTTTTGAAAATTGACATGAGAGGGTATAAAATGGATCTTTCTCCTTATATTTTTTTTTATGTGAATGATTTACTGTATCATACATAGTAATAATTCATATTATCTGCTTCTCATAACAAAACGAAACAAAGATATACGTTAAAATAATATTGCTCAAAAATCTCCACCGAGTATTTTCAACTCTATATTGCTCTTATGTTTTTGTTGTATCGACTATAGATTTTTTGTTATTAACCTAATGGATTGAGTCATTTGTATATTTAACATCATTCGAAACATATCTGGTAACTTTTCCCCCTCAAAAATATATAATAACTTTATATTATTGAGTGGAAAAAGTTAATTTTAAAGGCCGGCAACGCAACTGCAAGTAAAGGCCTGGGCGGCGGTGTTCACTTTCCATCAGGTGAGCCGCAGGCTCGTTTGCCCCCTATATTATGAAAAAAAAATACAAAAGGTCAAGCCAGCTGTAAACAGATATGACCTCTATCACTTAAACGTACTCAGTAGCTTGGTAGTTTAAAATGACTTGACAAAGTGTGAATTCGATGCTAATATACGCTAATAATAACCACAAGAGTTATCAACGACTGTAACGTGTATCTATTTTGTAACATTCGCTAAAAGTGTGTAAATAAGAAACGCATGCATATTTAAGCATTTTGAATGAGTTCAAAGTTCAATGGCCTTGGTAAGTATTAACAAATCAATCAAGCTAATAACGTCGTAAGCTTACAATGCTCATGCAATTTAAAGTTACTCCATGCTAGATCAAAGTCGCCGTGAACCATTTGAGACCCAAGTTTCTTTCAAAATCACACAAATAAGGAAATCTATATCCATACGAGCACCAATAGAAAGCGAGTAAAACAGACTATTTTTTATTTTGTTTGTGTAGTACATCTACATTACACCCGTGCGAAGCCAGGGCAAGTTACGAGTAATTATAATAAAAAAATAAGTTTTAAGCCAACCTCACTTAATTGTTATGCGCGTTGAACTCAACACGAAGATCCCATACCCACTACCACTCGGAAATTCACTTATGTAAGTTATATTCAGAGTATAAGTTTTACTAACCAATAGAGGCTATAATCTTAAAGTAAATACGTAGCAATTGTATGCGAGTATTAACTACTACAAACCAATAATTACTAATTTCTATCGATGTGTCTATGTGTGTGTATAGTATATTAATGTTATACAGATTGTATATGTGTTTCTGTAAGACTGAGTTTGACTCGACATCTCTTGCAAAGGAGATTGTGTTGAAATTAATTTAATACCATATTGCCCCATAGACAAATTATTATAATTATATACTGGCACTTCAGTTATGTTAGTTTTTGCAGTCAACTTAAATGAAACCATATTCTGACATAATTACATATAAATTAGAGTTAATGTTATTATTAAACTCACACTACTCACAGTATTGCTTAAATTATTATATATGGCTCTGCTTTAAAAGTTTGATTTCACTTTTTTTTTAATGATAATCCCTTATTAAGGAAACTGTTTCAGAAAAAAGTACAAGAAAAAAGGATTTTTTCTATTATTCCATTTTCTTTTGTCATAATCTTTATTTTATTAATTCATTTATCACTACATATTATTAAACAAAGACCTGCACCTCGTCTGTCTGTCTGTCTGCCTGTTCACGATATAGTCAAAACCTGAACGGAGTTTCATTAATATAAAAATAAAAATATTGATCTATTAAGCTCTGTCACTTTTTATATATAACAACTAAAATTTAGCCATTGACACAAAATACAGTTATAAACTGTAAAATCGGTTATTAATGGGCTAATAAATCAAATACAAGAAATAAAACTCATGACGCATAAATATATATAATATATGCAAACTCAACGAAAATAACTTGAAAAAACAACACATAAAACATTGTTGTTTTTGACAGGACTAACTACAATAATACTGATACCTATCTACAAAAACCATAGGGATGTATTGGTATTTAAGTAACGAGGCTTTGTATTAACACTTAAACTACCAAAGCGGTTAAATGACCGCTTTTGGTACACGATTTCTCTATAATTTTTCTAATAATTTTGATATTTTTCTATAATATATAGCTACATAGAGCTATGAAGCTAATATATAGCTTTATAATTATATCATCGTGCTGTAAGTTCAAGAAAAATGAAAACTTGTAATATAACAATTTTTATTTAAGTCTCCAAAGCGGGAAATTGACCGTTTAGTGATAATATTAGTACCTAATTTACTAGTAATTTATATTTATCTAATTGTGAAAACGTTTGGGTTATGTGTACATATCATTTTCTATGTATTTGTATCAAAATTTATGTTTGTTTTTCTAAATACGTAAATATGATATGAGATATTGATGGATATACTTTTCGATTTTCAAAAAAAATCGTTGACACTTTTCGTTCTATAGATTTATAGAGGTATTACCTTTCGTAACGAAACGACGCCACCTTAATAACGTCTCCCAACGTTAATCTAAACATGAATTAAAGCATTAACCTTTCGCCTGAGAAAATGTGCCAACGGTGGATTTCAAAATAAAGTCATTTACGTGTGAGTACTGGCACAATGAATTTGAAATTGAAGGTTTCTGACGTGAGAATGCGGTGTATCCTCTATACAGCCTTCCTTAGCGAGCATTGTGTTTTTACGATGTAACTTTATACCTGAAACAATTAAAACAAAACATCATTATATAATTTAATTAGAGAAAATATTTAATGTACGTCGGACGTATTTATAAAAAATGCTATTATTAAAATAAACAATATGAGAATAAACGGTTCCAAATGCAAAATCAACTCGTGTAGGTATTCAAAATTATAGGATATTTGTGTAATTGTATAACCAACTAGCGATCTACCCTGCTTCGCACGTATGCAATGTAGATACCTATGTACTGAACACAAAAAAATACTTATTACTCGCTGATAATCAAGCTTTCTATTCGTGAAAGAATTTTTAACATCGGTCGAGTCGTTTTTGAGATAAATCGTAACAAACAAATCTTTCCTCTTTATAATATTTAATCAATAACCAATATATATCAATAGAATACGGTTATTATTATATATTGTTATGATATATACGACGCGGACGTCCATAATATATCAAGATTAAACATAATTCTGCCCAAGGGTAATTTTACTTTCAATTGCTGCAAACCGCAATGGCTTTTCCACATTATTTATATAGAAACGCGTTCACTGAATTTAGAAACTAATAAATAATTAATTTAATAATATTAAGTCTAGATATTAAAACTTGAAGTGATGCCTAACATAATTGTGATTCATTTTAATTTTACATTTTCATAGGGAGTTTGTAATATGTAATAATATGGACATCACAGAAATACATAGTTACATACAATATCGAAATAAAGCTTGCAAATTCCCACAGATTTTTCAATTATGATCTAAAATAGACAAAAGTTGTGTGAATGTACGCAACCTTCGTTGTTTTACAACAACCTCTAATTGGTTACTCATCTCTAGCAGCCTGGTTTTATTTACTAAAAACAATGCAACAAGAACATGTTTTCATGCATAAAAACTTATGCAATTAATACATATTTACTTAATTAGAGCATATGACATAGAACTACAAATTAGTTATTCTCTTATAATAATTATTATTATTTAATTCTCTTATATTCGAAATAAGTAAATATTAGCTTTATTAACTATATTATAATGAATGCAAACCGAAACCAGTTTGTAAGCCTCCATAGATCACCGATACCTATTAGAAACTGCAATGATATTACTATTCTTATTACTTTTTTTAAACTTGTTCTTGTGATATAATTATTGATAATAAAACTGCTTTTAATACGACACGGACGGTTAACTGATTTTGTACAAATAACTGTTTTCCTAATATAACATTATGTCTATGTCACGCGTAACTTAACTCATTTTACTCTCTATTGTACATATTATAATAAAATATAATTATATTGTACGTAACATAATCATATTATGTAAGTTAATAGTGGTCTAGTGTCACATTTGTCTGAATAATACATCATCAAGGCTTACATCTATGGATTCTTATATGTGATTTAATATAGTAAAAAAATACGATTACATTAGTTAACTACTGTGAAGTTGTAATAGTTAACATTTAAGATGATGCTGCACAAAAAGACTCAGAGTTCTAAACATATCCAACAAACTTCGAGTATAAAACGTAAATTCATCATATACATGCAAAGTCAGGTAGAAATCGCGTTTCGCCAACATTTCGTATGTATTGGAGAAATGGACTTTCGCATCTCAACACAATATTACATAATATCTTATTCTGATTATCGCATGACGGTTGAAGGCTGAACGGTAACCAAACTTTACTCTGAGTTCAGTTGTTTATTTAATTACGGGGTAGCTTGTATTTAAAAAATGGTTATAGAATCTTTTAGTAGTTAAAATGAAGAAAAAGAGGATTCAAGTGCATAAAGCACGTTTTTTTTTAAATTGATTCCAGGATATTACCTACCAGCAAATTTCACAACAAAACTATAATGATAAAGTGATAAAAGATTTTTATTGGTGAAAATATGTTGTGAAAAACCTTGTGGAGTATTCTTTTTTTCGCAAAATACCTATACTGATGTATCGTTCTGTTCTGATCATCTTATTGTGTAGATCGTGTTTAGTATAATTATGTTCTAATATTAAACTTATTACAAACACCTAAGAGAAATAGAATTAGTGGCCATTTTGATTTGTCTCCATCTCTTCATATTAATATAGGAATATTAAAAATTATTATATATGAAACCTTAAATAACATCTTATTATATCTTTAATTAACAGATGTTCAACGACTTTTGTTTTGATGTAACTTCACCAATTTTCTAAATTACGTAAAAGAAAGTTTTGACAGAATCTGAATCGCATAAAGGTCAAGCCATACCGTTCATGGCACATCATAATCAATAATCATTTCATTTAATAAGCGGAAATAGCGATCTATAATATTCAAACTATAACGTTAACGCTTATGTACTTTACATATAAACTGACGTAATACCTTTGCAATCTACGCAGTGAAATAAATACTTTTTTTAGTGTTTTTTTAGCAATTTTAACTATCAAGCAAATCTTATATTTAAAATGATTTTTTTAATAACCAATATCTTCCAAAGTGTAGAATAACAAAAACAAAAGTATCCGATATAATATTTATCCTAGATGGATAGTGAACCCGCGCCCGCATTACAACTGAATAACTGATGAGGTAATCTTCCACGCCACGCGAACAATCAAGGTATTTAGAGGAAGTGTCTTGCAAAAACCAATCAGTTCAACTATACACAAACATAACTGCTATGCAGAAATGAGAGCCAACGCACACATGTAAACTAATTATACGCAACTTACATATTATAAGAGTGTGTGTCGCCCGACGTCGCAGTTTTCACTTACGATACGAACTGGAAATATTAGCGAAGTTTTATATTGGAGTTAGCAATAAAAGTGATATTAAAGAGGGAAATTCCTCTTACTTGGCAGTTGTTTGTGATATGGAAAATTCCAGTTTATTTATTCACGAGATTACCTTAAATAAGACATATCAATGATAACTAAGATTTTTCTGAAGACTGTACTTGAACTTGAATACATATTGAATATGTCGCTCTCTCAAAGAAAAGTCATAGTTCATGAGTTGCCTAATGATCGAAAGAAAGATGAATACGTACATTATTTGGGGAATTCATTTCATTTTTGAAAACAAAACACTATTAACTGTCCTTGTGAGGTATTTCGTAGAGATTTCATAGTGACATTTATCTAAGTCACGCGATTATGAGCATTTACCTAAGGTAATAACGCGCAATTTGTTTTACATCGATTAAAAGATAATCATTGTTCGCAACAGTGCTAATGTCTTGTACAAACTGTAAATGATGTGTTTTGTTTACAGTTTACTAATGTTGATGCTTATTGACCAAGAATTGACTTCAGAGATGATGAATATTTAAGAAAACCGACTTCAAAATATTCATATTTTAATTACTTCAACGCAAGAGCCTTAAAATATAATCGAAAAAATTATTAATATTTATTATGTATATCTATTTCATATGTATTAACAGTTATTTTTGAAGTCGTTGCCAACCAACCGCTGCCGCGGCCGCTACGTACCGTTCGAAAGTTTATTGCAAAGGCAGGATTAAACTGTCCTTCTTGGCTTTTGTTATGGAACTACAGTTAATATACTCCGGCTTCGAGAAATCAACTCGCATGAGTTTGATGTTAAATGATATAAATTAAGGAGAATTATAGATGCTTCTACATTTCTGTAACCTACTGCTACTAAATAAAAATACGGAAGTTCGTAGCACGATTACAGGCATGTGTGGAATGTCGTTTTCCACGCTTTCATTGGTCACATCATCCATCTCAAAAAATATAGTTCGTAACTCAACCAAGGAAAAAGATAGGGAAACGTATTTAGATATATGAATTTTCTTTACTTGTACATTTTTAGTTTCAATAAAAAAACGCGTTGGTTTTTTGGCAGCTATTCTCAGGATGAGTTCTTAAACAGTCAGTAAAAGTAATTTTAAGAGGATAATTGACCATACATCATTAAGTGAGTAAAAATTCTGATTAGAGATATGTCACTGACGAATAGAAAGTATAAAACATTTCTACAAAAAATCGTCACATATAGAAAGAATTCATAAAACACGCTTGTATTAAAGAATACATTCGATCTCAAAAATGTTAATTATCATTCATGAAACCGGATAGTCTAGCAGACGAACCGCCGCCAAACTATGATTAGCCAAAATAACACGTCAGTTACGTCATTGACCGCCTAATGGCCAGTTACAAACAATGAACGTAAAGAAAGTGCACCCACTATTCATGACCGTGAAAGTGAGTTAAAACAATGAAAAAACTCATTCCGTAATCCGCGTTGCGTAAGTTGAACGATAGTTAATTATATCGATGCAACGGACTGGGTTCGCTCTGATTAAAACATTTTGTAAACTATTCGTAATTAATTGGTTTTTATCCGTAACTGCGTTCGATAGTTAACTTCCGTCATTTGCCACACAAAATATCATAATAAATATTTCTGAAACTTTTCGAAATCTATCAATCGTTTTCGTTATTTGTTAATAACTCTTAAATGAAACTACTTTTATTGACAACCATTTGAGTGAAGTGCGGAAGCGTTGTTTCCTAAAACTGCAACATGTCATGGCCTTCCACTGATTCGCTGTTACATCAATATCACAAACTCCCAAATCATATCTATAACGAATAAAATTAACTAATCCTTTCTCAATTATTTCGAAAAATCCTGCGAAAACCATAAATTCAAATGAAATATACGCCCACATGTTAAAGCAACCTTGCATTTCGGCGTTAACGTCTACAATTGTGTAAACTTTGACCCATTATGTAAGATAAAATATCATTAAACAAATCAACGGTGACCCAATGGATTATTATAACAATAAAGACACACCTGGTATTGGCTGTCGTAAATTTGAATTGCATATTATATAAAATACAATAAACATTTTATATTTAATCTATACTTAACAAATCTATACTTAATATATTAAACGCGAAAGTACACCTGTTATACTCAACTGATTTTGATGAAACTTGCTAAGAAAGGAGCTTAAATTATGAAAATTATTCTGATTGGGCATGGCGGAAAACTATCACAAATTTTCAGATGTCTCGACCGGTATATGATAAAAGCCAAGTGCTAGTTCTTAATAAAAAAATATAACAGTAGTTTAAAATATCTAAAAAAATAAGAAAAGTCACCTCTATATATTCATTGATTCGACCTCACTGACAAGTCAAGGTTAATGCAGTATTATATCAAATCACATCATAAAACGGCTTGCAGCTTCTGTTAAGCTAATTTCGATAATTAAGAGCTACTAATTAATCGATAAAATTTATAAACATTAATTTAAATCAGTATGTTATTGTAATTCGATTGCATTTTTATCATATAATTTAATAAAAGAAAATTAAAAAGCCTTTTATTCCTTTGCAGTAACATTATATAATAAAATCTTAAAGAAAACAAAATACAAAAAAAAAAAACAAATAAATTAAAGGAGCAGATTAAAAAAGATGTCAAACGAAAAAAAAATGTCATGAAAATAAATTATTCAACAAAAAATAGTAAAATAAAAAATATATATACCTACATTAAAAATATTATACATGTTCAATTACAAAAAAAATAATTTTGGTATTTTACAGTGTTAGGTAATTATTTAAGTATAAAAATATTTCGATAAGTATATCCATAAAAAACTCCTCCTGCGAGGCCTCCTCCAAATTTTTCCATTGTTCTCTATATTTTGCTTCCTCCATCCATTTCCTTCCTGCTATTTTTTAACATCTCACAATTTAAATACAGAGTATTAATTCTATTACGAGTGAGGAAACATTTTCAAGTAAACTAAATATTACTCTCATTGAAAGTCGATTAAGCGCATACATTTGTTGATCAATAACACGACCAGATTCA
This sequence comes from Anthocharis cardamines, assembly GCA_905404175.1. NCBI lineage: Eukaryota > Metazoa > Arthropoda > Insecta > Lepidoptera > Pieridae > Anthocharis > Anthocharis cardamines. The sequence continues at coordinate 10,664,276 of FR989952.1, read as the reverse complement.
ACGCATTCTTGAAATTTAGTTTCATCACAAAAACCTAGATGTTTTGTTCTTAGACCTAGCTAACAGCAAACGCGGACAGAATGTATAATGTGCTTGTGAAATAGTCAAGCCTTGGCCGAGATTTTTCATTCTACTTCAATACCAATCATTTATAAATTATATCGCTATTAATATGTTTATTTTGTCATATAAATCTAAAATATTGTATACCGAAGACGCAAACGATAACTAAGTATTCCATAACATTTAGCAAAGCAGTTATTCTTTTAAATGCAAGAAAATAAAATGGCCAATTCCTAGATATATTGAAAATTTAACTTATATTTTAATTACTATTTAGAAATCAAATTACATCCGATTTATATTTTTATTTTACCTGACCTACAAATCTCCTAATTTTCTAAAAGGATCATTATTATTAGTGATGGAGAATAATTTAAGTTTAGGCTCTAATTTATGTTGTTTATAAAAGTCGTTGTACTGACCGAAATAATAATAAAAATGAAAAAGAAAATAAATAAATATATTTCTGGAACTCTTGGTGCCACCTATCGGGTCCAATTCTGAATCTAAACCACCCAATTTGGAAGAAAAATCCATCTAAATCGATTCAGCAGTTTAGGAGGAGTTCAGTGAAATACACACGCCGGTACTAAAGAATTGTATTTAAATATAAAAATAACATAATAGTTTATTTAATCATAATTCCTATCCATGGCCGTAAATACATCACAGTGACCTCTAAAAACAATTCTTTATTTCACAAAAGCAGTAAACAATATAGTAGTTATGGCTCGGAAAACCAATCATGTGACAAAATTTTAAACAAATCAGTAAGATTTGGAGGTTACTTCTGTTTTGTTTGATGCTTTATTTTCTCAACAATATTTACAAAGAAACAAGGTTTATTTAGAGCCAAATTTTACTTTGGTTAAAAAAATACTATACTTATTAGTGTACAATGTACATGCTTGATTTTTTTTTAGTTTTTGTTTCATTCAATTCATATTTGAAAACACAGAACAGAAGAAGTAAGTTCTGTGTTTGAAAATATACTGTCGATAATTTTTTGATTATTGTATAATACAATAACGTACTAGTAATGTAGCATTATAATATAACATAAAGAAGGTAAATGAAAAAAAATAGACTTTTTTATTTCACGCAATCACTACTAATTATAGTAAATCATCTGGATTAGTTGCTACGCTAAAATAAAACGAAAAAAGTCGAGTTTACTAAATAAATCTCGTAAAATAACAACGTATTTATCATTACACACAAACAGGGATGTTTATATGTAAATATCGGTAAAATCTTTCTCTAGGTCTTTTGACCTTTTGGTCTACCGCGAATTAACACTTACCTAAATATAGATCCATATAAGGAGGAAACTAACAATAAAAGGAGAGGAACTGGAAGTGAATGGAGGCGAATCAAAACATTATAATTCGAATAATATGTCTCTTTCAATCATAAAAATATTAAAACCGTATAGAAAGTAAGAAGCCTTTTTCACGCGCACGAGACACGATCTCAATTCACATTCGAACTGTCGTATAGTTTGCATAACAATACTGCCTTAGAAATGGTTCACCTATGAAGTAACTGTTAACGTATTGTTGGAACTTTTGTTGAAAATATTCCGTATCGGTATCATCCATTGACAATGAGCCGCACCGTAACGAATTGTATCCGCAAAAAGGTGTCAAAGTTAAAGATATTTCAAAAGTGAATTCCTGAGTACCCTAGTTAGGCATGGGGCAGACCAATTTCTGTGAATAAAAATTTCTGTGCCTGTGAAACAGGCAAGTAGGTGATCAGATGTATGTCCTGCCCGACTGAAACAGTTTTTTTTAATTATATTTGCCTAGAGTTCGAACCCAGGACCGATGGTGCTAAAAACGCATCGCGCTTACCAATAAGCCACAAAAGCAGTCAAATATTATAAATATTTCATACGAAACAATCTTCATTTAGAAAACCGACAGAAATTCTAATTGAGAATTTTGATCTAAATAAGTTCTATCGTGAAATCATAGACCTTGTAATAAACGATATAAGTACGATAATAATTACCAATTCTAGACAATTACTGATTAAAATAATAATCGATAATGTTAAATGGATATATTTAACGCTGACCTTCAGAAGCGGATAAGAAAACGAAAGTATTTGAGTGCATATAACTTCAAGATGCTGAATAAAGAGCAGAAGTTTGTAGCCAATATGTAATAAAAAATTACAGCCAGAGTAATTAGATATCGATTAGTATTACAACATAATTCCACTTAAAAATAATTAGTAACAATGTTTGATCGCAATGTCACCTTAATTTGAATAGTTTTGCACAAAATTCCTTAAATCAAGACGTCAAGAACTAATACATATTATCAATTTAAGTTTATTGATTTTTATTGCAAACAACATAACTACGTCGAACAAAATATGTAAAAAATATGAATAGCAGATAATATTTGCATATTATGCTTTTAATTTTTTTACTGTCGCATATACTAAGAAATAGCAATTATTATGAAAGATTTTTTTTTTTAATTTTATAGTACTTTAGCCGACTACATAAAAATATTTTTTAAAGAAGTAAGGCTCCTCAAATTTAGTGTAATTTAAATTATATGATTACATCTCATATTAAACTAGATGCCATCTTAAACTTAACTTAATAATTTAATTATATTATCTCCTTGTTAGATTTTCCAGTACGTAAACACAACGAAGTCATATTGGCAGTTGGCGCGCGATTACTTACGCAATACCGATTACAATTACTGCCCGCTTGCAATAGCACAATTAACGTGTGTTTCCAAATACTTTGGCCAATGAATCGCATGAGAATATAAGAGGCTTTTTGCTCGAGATTTTTCCCATACACCGACATTGTGCATGTAATGAAAGTGACTGCTGGTATCCATGAGATCACTGAACGTTCAGATCAGTTCTGTCAGGTTGAATTATGTCAACTGTCATAATTTCCATTCCATGATAAACACCTTATATATTTTTTTGTTATAACATTTCAATTATTAATTATAATTTTCTTATACTCTCGTAACGAATAAAGTCGAAGCAAATAATTTACCATTAATACCCAGTTACACTGGACCGACAGTAAATTTTTATGAGTAAACATTACGAATAACACAATTCAAAATGTATTTATACACAATACACATGTTTGGTAGAAAAAATACATTTCAATTGAGATCACGTTTATACTATAGCAAAATTGCAAATTTTAAATTCCTTTTAAACGTCAACATAATATTAACATAGGGTATGATTAAGCAGACAATTACATTAAATTAAAAGATACATCTAGGTATTATAATTACCATTTTAAAATAATGTAATGTGAAATTTAATATCCGTAACGGTTTCATATTGTATAATCCTAATACGAATGTCGGTCTAAATATTCTAACTAGAACAATAAATATATTAAAGTCTGGCACCACGTTTAATAGTTAGGAATAGAGATGTAACCTGTGTAACTTTATTAAGAAAAAACTCTCTTATGTGACCCATATGTTAACTATACCGGAAAATTACTAATACAGCTACTATAAATTCCATTGAACTAAACCTATCAATCACTTCACTTTCCGCGCGCTACATTTATCGCATACTTTCGCCGATTATTTCATAGACGAAAATACACTGTAATTATTGTGCTATATATAACAAAATTAAATATAATCGTATAAATAAGTAAAAAAGGTAAAGGTTAGGTATTAATAAAATAAATGCAGAAAAGATAGAAGTGAAATCATAATACAACCTTAGATTCAAAAGCAAAAATAGTATAAAATATATTTTGTATAGTAACGTTTTGTCATTGTGATTTTAATTACATGTTTTCCTTGTAAATAAGAACTACTCATATCTTAAGAATTTGCTCAACACTGTCAATATTAATATTATTCAGGACTGAAGTCCTGACCTTTCCATACATTGTCCTCAACTTACGCAAACGCATAAATTTTCCGCAACTACGGATGCTGCGTTCATAAATTATTCTCACTTACGTTCTTACTTGTACTTTTGTACCAATTCAATATACATATTCTCAAAAATATATTTTATACAAAAATACAATGTAAATATTTGTAAACAAAAAACTAGAACAGTTTTACATTCATGTAAAAAGTATACCGGTCTCTTTACTGTAGAAGTCTACCGGTTTCGAGTTAGTAGATTTAAAAAAAAATTAAGTTTAAAAGTGATTTTTAAATTTAAACTTATTTGAAAATGTATAATATAGTGTTTAAAAAATAACTGAAACTGATAATAGTTTCATTATAGCTCTTACAACATATGATACAGCGGCATTCCTGTAAGAAAAGAATCTGAAACTAAAAATAGCTCACCTGCTAATATAACCAGTGTGAACAGCGCGCCTGCGCTGAAGTACCTCGTTGAGCTCATAGTGCACTCACAGTCACTTCACTGGCACTACCACATCACGCGTCAAGCTGCGCGGAGAGTCAGCGCACTACAGTGGCCGGTGTTGCCGCCGCGACAGCACGAGGCTGCTGGAGGGGCGCACGGAAAACAAATGTCAGGGATAGTGCTTTCAGGATGTAGTGCTTTTGTTAAGAATATAATTGCGATCAACTTTATAATATACCTTTAAAATGTACTAGCAAAAATGTTTTAGCACACACGTGCTGTGGGTGAAGTTTAATTGGGTTAAACCCTCAAATTAAAAATAGCCTATTTTTTTAAACTAAACACTAAGTTATAAGTTAGAAGTAAAAAATATACACCATTGCGCCATTCTATACTGTCGATTATACAGCTTTATTAAGTGACAAACATATGCATATACTTACGAAGGTTTTTCTTGGCATGATGGATACAGCTACTATGCTTTAAACGCAGATGCACATTCTGTTACTAGGTAGTGTTAAAATTAAATTTGAACTTAGTATTAACAAAAACATAACACTTGTTAAAACTAAAATATTAAAAGACTGACAGAACTTAATTACTAAATAAAATTAATGTTCGAAGCGCGTTGATGTCTTTTGTGTGTACGAACATAATGCCCTACGAACAAATTAACAAAATATTAAAAACTAAAATTTGAGCATTTTTTACTTGATTTAGTCTAATATAATTCCCATCTTTGATGTCCGATCCTTTCTTTTAAAGACTTACTCATCAGTATTGGAGTAGCATTTTCTGAATCCGGTTTGAAAAGAAATATGGCATCACTTTGAATTGTTTGAAGAATTCTATCACTGAAATTCACCATATTTATCTTCGAGATATAAAATAATAAAATTAGCCCAATTCCTAAGAACCTATATATATAAAGACCTGGAAAGGCACTTCCAAGTCTGAGCGAGATGTTTACGCTTAGTGAGCCTGTTTTTCAAAAATTATTTTCCTTCTTTGTTATATTACATTACAGACAATTAATTAAAAATAGCAACAACTGAGAAGTGTTATTAAATACTGAATAAAATTCGAAGCCGAGTAAGAACTTGTCACCATTAGTCCACCTTCCACGAAGGTAACCATTAAAATTGTTCACATGCCCATTTAAATGTAATGCCTTATACGTTATACACTTTCCCAGCGGCTTCTTTGATCGAAGTAGCGATCTACAGTTCTATAATAGATATTGAATATGTAAGTAGTATCGATAATATTTTATGTAACTACAGCGTCTATTTGTCAAATTTACATTGAATATATCGAGCATTGGATTTAGCATTGTAAACTTGTAATTTGTCAACTCTTGTAAAACATCCTTCCTTTTTTAACGAAAATTATTAATAAAGAAAATCAATGGATACATATATTCGTTAGTGACTGCATTTAATAGCAATTTGCAGATAAGAATAATTCTAATAAACGCTTTTTAGTAAGCCTTCTGTGCCCTGCCCGACTGAAAGATTTTTTTCTTTTTTTCCCCCGGGAATCGAATCCTAGGACCTCCAGTGCTAAACGCATCGCGCTTACCACTGGCACACGGAGGCGATCCATAGTTTCACACCTTGTAGCAAATTATATTACGTAAATTTATATCTAAACGAGAAATGTCTCAATGTTAAACCTAAAGATTTAATTCCACTACAAGATTAACTTCAGTGTAATGAATCAGCTAGATATTTCATTGTATATTTTGGTATACTAAGTCCTCTTAGGTTATAAATAGATATATATTATTGGATACATATAGAAATGCAACAACAGAAGTGCATCAATGCACATTACATAAGTTTCCAAAGTAACGATAGCGGCACACTTTCCATTTCGCGAACGTATCACTGACCCACATTATATTCGATAATAAACACCTGCCAACAATTTGATTCGCTATTTACTTGCTTATATAATCGCAGCGTACTATTCTATTATAATTTGTTTAGGAAACATCATTATATTTTCATATTTTAATATAAAGAATTTGTGCAATTTTTAATTAGTGTTTTTATTCTTCTTTAGTATACCTACTAGATAAATTATATGTGAATGAAGTTTTACAATATATTGTAAAACGTCAAACATTGTGAATGTTAATTCTTGAAAATATTGTTATTATTATACAAATGTGTAAGTATGGATAGGTATGTTTGGATACTAGTTACAGCTGAATGACTATATCAATTGCACATAGTTTAGCAAAAAGGATCCAACCCCCAAAGAACTCAATGTAGAACTCAATGCAATATGACCCAACCTACATTGAGTTCTTTGGGGGTTGGATCCTTTTCGCTAAACTATGTCCAATTTTGATGACCATTGGCTCACATATATATCGTCCATGGAGCCTTCTTCCAACACATAGAATTCATCCCGAGAAAATATACAATACAATTAAGCAATGCCGCTGACAACAAAAAAGAGGTTTAAAAGAAGTAGATCTAGGCTATGTTCCGTACACATAGAGATATTTATTTCTTATTCTTATTCATCAGAGATTTATTTCTACATCATTAATTACACTCAAATAATGTGTTATATAAAATGCAAGTAGGCGGTGATAACTGTTGTGATAGAACAAATAATTACTTAAGTATAACGAACTTATTAACGAAATTACACGGTTTGTATAACAACTAAGACACTGAGTAGGTATTTTATAACATTTCAGAATTTACAGTCTTGTTAAGTAAGACTAATTAAAAGTTAACCTTATATTTCATAATGTTAATAAACGTTATATTGCACTTTCTGATGACTTATTTTATGAGCATAAAGTTATATAACTTAATAACAAAAATATAATATTATTATTATATGGTTTTATTACATATCCTGTAGGTTTTTGATCCTACTCATTTTTAAATACTGTAAGAACACTTGGATGGGTGTAGATGTCAATGGCGAGCCGACTGTAAGAGGTCACATATTAGTGGACAAAGTTATTTAATTGTATTAGTGGTAAAACTTTGATAGTTTAGTGTGACATTATATTATGTAACTTTTCAGTAAAATTATTTGATAATATAATTGCATGTTCAAGTATTGGCCGATTTTTTATGTCAGACATCGATGAACGAGCGTGAGGCTGATGAGGTGGTTGAGTGTACACATATAGAACACTATATGTACTGAATAATTATGCGCAGACTTATGACTTCTTAAGACTTATTACTTCTTCTAATAAACTTCCAGCATTCAGAAATCACTTGACTGAATAATCTACACTTCACGGATTTTCCATTAATAAGCCGTGCATATTCTTTCTGCTTCCTTTAATACTTGTAGAGGCCAGACATATAATGTATGTGGATGCATGCACAGAATAGGGAAAAATCTGTGGATGCATGCATGGATGTCAGTGGATGGCATTGTACTAAAGAGCCCGTCAACTCACATGTCACTTCGCGTCACATTCCGCTACATTGTTTATTTGCCGTCACATCCATAGAATTACGTACACATATTGTACTACCACAAGGCCCAAGTACAGACTTGTCCATCTGAAATTGACAAGTTTTAGAGTAGATATTTTTACTACATCAGTAAATGACTCTACTACCTGGGGCCAAAATATTGTTAGTACAACAATCGGTTCTTGACCCCAAGCCCAACTCGCTATCTTTTAACGCAACAATATCTCAAGACTCCTCGTAAGGATGGTTCTTCTTAGTTTTTTTATTTTTTTTAAGTTAGATTTCGACAGACGAGCATGAGGTTCACTTGATGGTAGATGATACCTCATCCACAGAACATCCATGAATGGTTTTTCCAGACGGTGGTTCGTTACCCGGTCGGAATTTCGATATCCCTCCCACCCGATCAATGCCCGAAGTTACCAGACTTGAGGAAAACATGCTTACAGAAAACTATAAACATGTTGTCTCGGTGGGATTCGAACCCACGACCCATCTGTGCGCATGGCAGGTGTTCTAGCGAACGCGCCAACGAGCCCGTCAAATAGTTTTCTTAGTTATTGTAGTACGGTGCCTTAAATCAATTGATGACAAACTCGACTGGGTAACGAAATATTTTTCAATGCCAATAATGCACACGAAAAATAACCATTTATAATACTATTCAGTCTTTGCAATTGTTCTTATTGTTTCAAGATGAGTTTCGAAAATGTAATATACTAAAAAGGAGTCTGTAAAATATTGCAGAAGAACGAGTGTAGCGTAATAATGTGATGACGCTTATTCAGATAACCTTAAAACTACAACTTTCGCCCACTTTGTGGAACCATCTTGAAATAATAAATATAGAGTACTCATTAAGTACCAGGAATCAGGATTACATCATATATAAATATAAATACACCTCTTATTATACTGATGAAATTTTACTTATACTTGAAATAATATCTATAAATGAACAAAAATCAATGTAAGTAATTATGTTTCTTCTCTGTCATGGACTCATCCGATTATGATGAAACTTTGGTATGTTGTTTTGCTAAGATTGAACGTTCCTGACCCAAAAAAACACATGTACAGCTAGTGAGTTATAAAACCAATATAGAGAAATCATAAACACAGTCTTAATGCCGCTTATTTTCATAATTTTATTCCTGTCAATCTCAGTATCGGTTTTGTATTTAAGTTATTTATCTATTAATATACTTCAGCTATAGCGCCCATCCTTCTCCTTTTTTAGTTCTTTATAATTCAAACTAGTCGCCTGGAAGAGATCGCTGAATTCGATAATCATCGATAAGGCCATCTTTTGCACTACTAATTATATATTTTTTTATATTAGTTATCGACAGAGCATGAGGTTCACTTGATGGTAGGTGAACATCAGTCAATGATGTGCTGTCGACCTACTTATATAAGTCCTTTGTATTAGACAATAAAGTTGTAAAATAAATAATATAGAGTTTATGCCCATATATTTTTGTATCAAAAACACCTGAGACACTAGTTACACTTAGATTTTATACATAATTTGTTAAAGTAAATTACAATATATATAAAGCTAACGTGATCGTCTTCTGAATAACAATTGACAAAAATGGACGGACACCTACAGTGGTCAGTGACCTTCGAAAACATTTTAAAATGACGAATACAACAAAGATGTTTGACGAATTATGAGATGGCAACCTTATGCCATAAATAACAAAGCCAACAAATATTACTTATTTCTATCTATCTAAAGTCATTTACTTAAAAGTGTTGCTATATCCTAAATCAAGCGTCATTTTATGTCTGATAACTACGAAAGCGAGCAGTGATTGCGGTGTACGAGTATAATATTTACTATTATATTATGCAATCTTTGAGATCTTATTCCTTGCAGTCGAAAAGAAATGAGATTTTTGGCACCATCCTTCTTTATTTAGTATATTAGGATATAATGTAAATGTCATTAAACAAGATTGAATTCAAAGTCAAAATATATACAGAACACACTTTATTATATACATTAACTTATTCTATAATAATAAAAATACTTAATTTAATCTAATAAATAAGTATTTGCCACATAGTGAAAATGAATTTTCTCGTTTCATAAATTACAGCAGTAACAAAATATTATAATTAAATTTATGAATTAAATTCTTCAAAAATAATGAAAATGGTTAAGGACCTTCAAAATAGAGCTTACTGATTTCTTAAATGTCGGCAACGCATCTGCCCTCTCGTGGCTGTAGTGATCTCTTACCATCAGAAGAATCGAAACCTATATAAGAACATGACTTTACAATTCACTAAAAAAATATACATTTTTTTCAAATTTGAGGGTTGGTAAGTCTAGTGAAGAAAAGAGACAGTTCTGAGTCCGAGTTTGAGGGTAAAAAAACATGTTCCAAATTGGAAACCTCTTTTATGAAAGTCCTTTAAAAATCCTCATTACTAAGGACAACATTTAAGTAATCAAAGAATAAGATAAACAATTTAACAATTCAAAAATATATATTTTAAGATATGCAAATTGTTCTAAGGAGTACGTGACAAGCCCTTATCACAATCACTAAAATAATTACCGCGCCGTGGGAACGCCCTGAAGGCCACGCGAAACGGAGGTCCTGCAGTCACTGAAAGTAATATTCATGTATACGATAATAAGATCGCGAGATTATCGACCTTGGGCCTTACACGTATCATGTGTCAATTTGAAAAAAAAAGTAAATACGTCATTCCAACCGGCGAGGTTTACCAACGATCTAACCACCATTTATCTAAAAAATAGCTGTCATTTTGTAAAAAAGTATTAGTGTCCGTCTACTTTAAAGGACAGACGGACTTTAGATCAAGTAAGTCAAGTCACGACCTATAAGAGCTTTTATTATAGCTATACCTCCCTTATAGCTTTGTCTCTTATTTCATATAATAATATTCATTTAAAAAGAAGCCAGACAAGATAGATAAACATGCTTGTAGAAAATAATAAACATGTAAAAAGCAGATCGCAAGTGTATTTAATGCAACAACGAGCCTGTCAAAAGTGCATCGTAAAATTTAATTTAATCATGAGGCATGATTGAAAGTACTTACGCTAAGTGGAAAAAACCCAATTCCTCTACTTTATAATGTCTGTCTCTCAAAACTTGGACCGTATATTCCGTCCGGCTCTCGGCACGCGGAAATTCGAACGATTACAAAAATTTACGACGTAACACGAATCGCACGCTCGTGACGATAGATTATATCGAACAGGAATACGCTATTGCCCACAGTTGTATACCTTTAGAACACAAAACAATTACACAATAATATATTTTATTTCATTGGAAATAGGGCTTTCATTGCGCAAAATAAGTTACAAACGAATTTATGTGATCGTATGTTTCGCTTTTGCGCTATAATTTTGCTGGTGTTTACTTTATTTCAGTTATTTGAGAACTAAAGTCGTTTTCTGCATTCTTCGAAAACGTCCGTAATAATTTCAGTGAATAAATATTAATTATATAGTTGCCACCATAATCAGAGGTATAAGAACAGAAATAGTGTTTGGAATTTTTGCATTATATGTTACATAATATGTACTTTAATAATGATTTAATAATATTATAAATATGAAAGTATTTACTTCTAGATTGTTCTTATCCAATCATCCGTAAATGGCAGAACGAATTCGAATTCAATTTCTTAGGCATAGAGTGGTCTCTACATAATACATTGAATTAATACACAGGATTTTTTATCCCGGGACAGTATGATTATCAATGTGTATAGATAGTAGGAAAACCAAAATCTATAAATCAACGGAAATTCAACTTTCTAAACTGCAAGCCAGATAGTGTACAAATAATTAACCAATATTTAGAAAATATTGTAACTATTAATCAATTAGAACACGACAAATTGCGAAAAATCTTAAGCTGCGTAAGTCTATTTTTGTCGGACATGCGACGACCTTGCGACGACCTTTCCGACAATCGTTGAACCCTTTCGACTATCACCTGGTTTTGAGTGGACTGAATCAATACACAATATTGATTTACACGACTCTCATACTTAAAGTATCAAAAATAAAGCTCAAATTTAATCGAATGAGATTTATTCCGTCTCTTATTGATGTCCGTATAAAATTCCTTCGATACATCCTATATATTACAGTATATATGTATTAAGATCATCAGGATATAAGTTTTATGGTTATGGTACCTTTTCTTTGTATATAAGGCATCGTATATGGATTAAAAATATAAACGTGACATTGGATTTAATGGGCTTTTAATATTATGTTTCATATTATTAAGTATTTCTCATATACAAGATCTTCAGTGAAACTGCAACTAATAAAAATCGGAATCATAATGTTAAAATAACTATGTCTTAAACATTGACATAGTATAGTATTAAATTATGGCAAGACTGCCCAATATAAAGGAAATACAATTACTGTTTTAAAACTTATACCAGGTACTGTATTATTTTACCAGCTGTTCATAAATATACGACCACTTCTAACTTAATAATCAAAATCAAGTTTTTTATTTCAAATAGGCCTTTTCAGGCTCTTATGAAACGTCTAGTTGCACGGTTCCAAAAAGTGGGTCTCATGGAGAAGAACCGGCAAGAAACTCAAACAAGGTTTAGCTTACAAAGACTCGGTTACAATAGTAATAGTAATAATAATAAAGTAATATAAACATAAATATTACATCTAATATTTTTCTTTTATTAAATACTAGCTGATGCCCGCGACTTCGTTCGCGTGGGGTTCACTTTAAGCTGAGCTTTTGAGCAAGCTTTCTTCATATTAGATATCATTCATCCTCTGTACTTGGTGATTTCTTTTGGGAAATTGTTTAAGAGAAAGGATTGATGAAAAGGTGAAATAAATGATCATAGGAAATACTTTTTCATATAATATTTCAATAATACATTTTCTAGTTCCTTCAAAAAATAAATAAATAAATACAAAAATAAATATTTCTTTCATTTCAACTTCAGATTCGAACTCGCATCTGAAGCTACGCTATGGGACTGCATATCCAATATTCTACGAATACATATCGAAAATGGCGAAATAATCAAACTATTTCATTTACATATCAAACTGTGATTGACATCTGACAATTCGAAAAAGTTCAACGCGAGTCAGTTTGCATTGCAATTTGGTGATATGGTGCCTTTAAAATAATATTTAAATGATGATAACTTTTCTTTCCGATAACCGATTTATATGAAATATAGCCTATATGTTGCCCCGGGCTTTCCTTAATATATTTGTGTAAATTGCATTAAAATCGGTTCAGTATCTTCGGAGATTAGCGTGAACAAACAGACAGACAGACAGACAGACGGACAGACAGACAGACAGACAAGAATCTTAAAAATTGCATTTATGCATTCTGCTACCCTTCTTTTATCACCCCTCTTAATTTCTGATAAAAATATTTAGTGAAGCGTAATTTCGATCCTACTCTTTTATTATATGTATAGATGTATAGATTTAAAGGTAATAGAGGATTAATTTACAATTTTTCTGAACTGCCTGTCTTACTGTAAAGCACTTGGTACACCCAGCCAGATAAATAATGGTACCTAAAAAGGTTTTTAATATCTATACTAATAATATAGAGAGGATATATTTGTTTCTTTGTCACGATTTAACTCCAAAACTACTGGACCGATTTTAACATAGGCTTTTTTGTGTGTAATACACCGTTTTTTCCGAAGCCGGGGCGTATTACTACTAATTTATATTTAGTCATTCAGACAATAACGTTGCCAAAACTTTCAGAATTCAAACCAACATGCCATAAACATAGCAATTATGCTGCTTACTTGCCAATTTAAGTGCAAATTATCTCCTAACAAAGCCAATGAGACTGCTAAGAAACCACAAACCTTGTAGGGAAGCCTTGAAAATTAGAAACAACCACATAATTGCTACTCTCAATTTTGCACAAAATATTCTTATAAGGAAATTGTAATAATAACCGCGGTAACAAATGTTTCATGGCAGTAACGGTACATAATTACTTTTATCAATTAATCTGAGAGTCGTCTTTAATGTTTTAGATGTGGAAATGTATTCATCAAGAAGCTTAGCCTAGTTTACCACGCCCATGATGATAGAGAGTAATATTTGTGAACGTATTGAAACAAAAGATAATTAACTTTTAACATTTGAATACACGTTTTCCAAGCTTCTAAGTTATAAGTAATTATAATTAAGAGAATTTAATAGAGTAAAATATATTGTTTTATGAGCTCCATGACCCATCAAAAATCTTTAGTGGATGATTTCAACACGCCCTTTTTCATTGCAACCTTTTAAATATTTTGTAAGAATAACGCACCGAACTATTGTATTTCATAAAGTCGTAAATTCAAATACCTGTGGTCTTGCACATGCTATAAATTTTCAAATAGTAACGATATTGAGTAACCAAAGCGAATTACTCGATATATTCGCTCGAAGCAATTGTAAAGTATCTCGTTATGAGCTACGAGAAATCGGAAAATATTATTACAGCACGGAAAAAACGCCTGTGTAAGCGAAATATTAGCTACAATATTTTATTTTGTGGTCAAGTCCCGTGGAATGCTATGAGAACCTTGCAATAAAGCGTGAATAACGTATCATCTCGACGATAGAAAAAGCAAATCTGTGCATTGAAATTGTTCCAGAAAATAGAAATAAATATTACAATGATTCTGTATTCAAAAACATTGATGGTAATATTGTAATTTGATGTGAAGTTGTATTTAGTTTAAATTGATGGTTTATTTCTATAAAAAAACCTAAAACATTGGATAAGTAGATTGAAATTTGAGGATTTTAACTTAGCTACTTACATAGCATCATGCATCTGATAGTTCTAACAATTCTAGTTACAGTGAAGTGAATAGAATGATCGATCGATGCCTTATCTGAATAATATAACTAACTTAAATAATACTAAGAGATCAATTCAGAAATGTGGCTATGATGACGTGTGCCTTGGGAGCAAATAAGATGCAAGAAAGATTCGTGGCAGTATTTGGCGAACAACTAGTAAGTAATACCTATAGGTATATCTTGAAGCGCATTGTCAATTTGTCACACTCGGTAGCTACTGCGTGGTACCTTTCATTAAATATGCAACGGCAACGCATCCTCAAGACCCCTGGTGTTGCGGATGTCCATGGGCGGCGGTAGTCACTTACCATCAGGTAATCAAAAAAAAATAATATGATGTCATGATAAATTCCTCAACATTAATCACAAAGAAAGCTGTTGATTAGTTATACTAATAATTTATTAATGGTGCTAATTTCGACACCTATGAAAATACGTGTTCTGCTTAAATTATCTAGATATTTGAATATATACCTTATGCGGTACTACTTAAATACGTAAATAACGTTCTTTTGAAATATTTTAAAAGTTGTTTAAATTCTTCTAATTTCAGTTGATACTGCAATATCCATTACAACATTACGCTCGTAGAAATAATATCCATATTTGCATAACAATGCGTTCATTACAAATTTGTAAGTATTTAGGCAAGTGTTGCACAGAATTATTCTTTCAACCATTAATCTGTAATGAAAAACCAGTGAAAGTTGTTTTTGTAATCAATATCTCGACTAGTACTATTTAGCCTTCAGTTATTTATTATTTTTACTCGAGAATGGTAATATAAAAGGAGTATTTAAAAATATGTGCTATAATGTCCATATTGTCAAAACATATGAGAGAAAAAGAGGAGACACAGTAAGAGAAGTTCACTAACTGCACAAAAGTATTTAATAGAGTTTACTTAAAAACTAAACTTAACAAATTAATAATAAAAATAATTATTCTTTATTTTCAGACATACATACATCAATTTTTAAGAAACTATAAAATAAAATAGTTAAATAGGCAATAGTTAAGTAAGATATCTAAATTAAAAACACTATTGTGGTTAACCGCAAATCGTATTTGTCAAATGGACAGTCTAGGCATTCGGAGAGGGTTCTAGGAAATTCGTTCTTAGATGAGCGAATTCGCGACCAGAATGCGGCAGTTCTCTTTGGTAATCGCAGAGAAATCACGCACACAAATTAAAATAAAATATATTTTAAATGTTTGTCAGTCCACATCCCGCAGTCAGTACAGTACAATAACTCTTTAGGATACTTTTTTATTCAGTTGCTCATTCCTTAAGGAGCGTTTTGTATAATTAATAGCACATATTTTAGTTAGATATTTTCCGGCGGTACTGACTAGTAAAGATAGATAGGCATAGGCTCATTCGACAACTTCAGCTTTTACCATAGAGAATTAATCAACTCAATAAATACTACACCACAAACTGCCGTAATCAGAACTCAATCAATATCGCGGTAATGAACTGACAGAACGACAATGTTTCAACACAATACATAGATATCATGTTGTAAGATGACCTTCAATTCTGAGCATTTCATTGCTTAAAAACTATCAAAAGGTAAAATGACACGCGAAATCGAATATATCATTGATACATTCGTTGTTGATTGGTGATTGTCGTTCAGGAAATTGATATTTTTTAGTTTAGAACAACGCAATCTAATTGATCGACAATTTAAGCAAAAAATGCTAATTTAATAAACCATTAACAGAGTACTAGAAGTAGTCCTATTATAATCAAAGCTCTAATATGTTTTAGTCATATTAGGTAAATTGAAATTTAAATATTAACCTAGCATTATTATTTTGATTTTAAAAACAATAGCATAAACGTGCAGAATCACTCAATCCTTACTGCCAGTATACCTACAATCATTCCTTGTAGACAATTCAACTTAGTAATTAAACACAATAAATAGAATAGCGCCATTAATAATAAAGTAATTTAAAACAGTTACGTCCGCTACGGAAAATAAATCTAATGTTTATTAATTCAGTATTGGGAATTAATTGACAAGTACAAGTTTGTATTTTAAACGTAATAAAGGTATAACCATAAATTAGTCTCAACTATTAACCTTTACGACAAGTAATTAACTATTAACATTTAAAAATCTTCAAATATTTATATGACCACTTCATGAAGCGCTAAATACAAATTAGATTAGTTTGACATACTCTGAGTATTGAGTAACAAACACGCTATTTGCTCTGTTGATATTTTTGTCTAAGCAATGTTCTAAACTAGATCAAAGAAGTGGGCGACCTTAAAGGCCATAAAAAGTGTAATTTTTATCGCCGGAAGTCATACTCCACAGTGTTAAATAATTGATTCAATAAGTATTTCCTTTTAGATACAATATATAATATATATTTTTAAATTAATAAATAATGTGATATTTTAGTAGTAGGTAGAAGCCGGAAGAATGGATAATGATATTTATTTCTAAAAAGTGACGTGCAATCTAGGATTCAAAAACAATATTTTAATTATTTTATGACATAAATATTAGAACATCATTTGGAAATACGATTTTTTGAAACGAGCGCATTGTCGCATATCTATATAATACCAGCGACAAATCAAGTTTTTTTTCTAATTAAACGTAGAGTTGGCTTTCATTTTCTCTACAATACTTAAATTCATGATATAAAGCCTTTCGATATTTAAAACAAAACTACATTCCAATTACTTCTAACATTCTTATCTGGAGCTTTTTACAATGGTCTAATTAGCTCTGTTTAGTTCGTGATCCAAATTCCTTCTGAGTGACCTTAACGTGTTGTAATAAATCAATATAACATTTGTTTAACTTTTAACCTCTGACTAGATACATGTTATTTTTCCTAATAGGCAAGTGTTAAAACTGTTTTTTTTTTAAACATCAGTTATCGATTAATAAGCTTAAGGCTCACTTGATGGTGGGTTATACCGCAACCACTGGACAAAAATTATGCCTAATTGACATATGTTTAATTTGAACGTGTCGCTGGTTTCAAAAAACGAGCCTACAGATTTTTAAAAGGCCGACAACGCATATGAGACTTTCGTGTCGTAGATGTCCATGGGCGGTGGTGATTACTTACCATCAGGTAACCAACCTGCTCGGTTGTCTGCTCTGAAATAAAAAAAAAAAACGTTCGAAAACGCATATTATTATGCTGAAACCGATGCGCAATATGCATTTTACGGTATGTCCTTCTTTGAACGATGGTTCATTAATCGATTATAGAAAAACAGTGTAAGTCTTTATAATAAATAATATAAGTAAGTTATATATATGTTATTATAAGCACTAAAAAAAACTAAAATTATATATTATACTTATCACATATTCTATATCTAAGGTTTAAGTAAAGAGTCTGTAGCATTTTAAGTTACACGTAAATAACTCATCAGCGATATAGTACCTACGTAATTTAATATTGTCTTTTATTAACGCGAGTATCACACATTTAAATAAAATACTGTATACCGGATTAAAACGCGATTTATTATTAACGTCGGGATAAATAATTTAAACAATATAAATAATAAATCGCGTTTTAATCCGGTATACAGTATTTTATTTAAACCTACGTAATTTGTTGACTAGACGATAATACCATAAAGTTCAAATGTATTGTAGAACTTTACTAAAAAAAATACTCGATCGGAAATTATTTATTCCTCCCATCCATTTAATGCCTAAATGACAAGTTAAGAGAAGAATCCAAAATAACTACAAAAAATAAATTTATACTAATATAATAGACAGGAAAAATTTGTTTGTTACGATTTTACTCAAAACTATTCGACCGATTTTAAAAGTTCTTTCACCATTAGAAAGCTACATTATTAGCGAGTTTACGCGTTTACTTTTTTTTGTGAATAGTACATCTACATTTTACCCGTGCGAAGCCGGGGCGGATCACTAGTATATTATTAATAAGCATTAAGCATGTATATTATTTCGATTTTCCTTAAAAGCAAACAACATAAATGAGAAACTACAAATAAAAAGATTTCACATGTGCATAATAAGTGTAAGTTATATTGTCAGTTATTTTAATGCATGAGATCTATCAATATACAAAAAATATCAAATAGATGCGCTTTCCTATCGAACTGGTTCTCGTCGGCTAATGACTTCTGACACAGCATTGACCTGATGTAAAGCATATACATTATATGTAGCTTTTTGCATGTTTAACTAGAATGATAGAAACGATCTCGAAATTCTTGATTTTCGTAAGTTTTTTTTCTATGAGTCACAAAAAAACCTGAATTTAGTGGCAGGTCATGGTGCTGGAATTCTATATGCAACTAGAGGATGACCTAATGTTGCACAAAAAGCTTCTTTTTATTATTATCTAGTCACGATAATCTATAGGACATACATACATTATTTAAAATGATATCGGGCAATGGTGAAATTGATAGAATTTAAACGAAATTACTTTTATAGAATGGCGTTGTTACCATTTATTCATTATTTCATTGTAATTTATTCCAACATTTCGAATGCTTTACAGAAAACTTGTTCACGGTCAGACTGAAAGGCAACAGCTGTCTGAATTGAAATTTCACAAAGTTTCCACACGCAATCTATTTCTATTAAACGACGAGATAAATAATATAATGAATAAATCACGTTCTAATCCAAGAAATGTTATTTCATTTAATTGTGTGATACTTGTCAACTCTCAACTTATGTGTACCTTTAAAAAATAGAAAAAGATGTTTTCAATTCGATCAGAGAGGTGAGCACGAACAAGTATCGAAAGAGTATTCGTATCGTCGAACTGTCATTTGTATGAAATTTCAAATGATTTTTCATACAACTGACAGTTGGACGATTCGAATACTTTGTCGATAGTCGTTCGTGCTAGGTCCTCTGTAGTCCTGAAACTAATTTGTACAAAACTTCCAATATGTAAAGTCACATTTTCCTTGTAACATTTTTCATCCTTTCCTTTTATTTAAATAAACAGTTAGGAACCCCGTATTGAAGCAATGCCTTTCCTTAACCGCTGATCAGATAGGTCCAGTCTTCCAGAACAGTACAAACGTATGAATTATGCGCATTTCTCACCGTTGAATGAACAAGGAAACACCCACTGTTGAATGTAAATTCCATTCAATTTCGTATCGGAACTCGATCGATTGTCACTTGATTTCGCAAAGTGCGCGTTTGAAATAGCGATAACCTAATACAATGGCACAATGTAGATACCTGTGTGTTGACAGGTTATAAGACAAAACAACGTATTTACATTACAATATTGAACCATTATTGATTAAATAATGCATATTTTGTAAATAAAATTAGATCTTAGACTCTTTATTTTCACACAAAATATACCTACAACTCAAAACTACAGAAAAAGGAAACAGCTAGGTAGTAGATAAATGGCGGCTTAATAGCTTTTAGCTATCTCTTTCAAGCAACCACAAGGAGAGAATAGAGAGGAATACAATAAGAAGTTAGAGTGGAGTGTAACAAAAAAAAAATATAGGATATTAATATACTAAATTAGAATAAAGAATACAAAAACTTAAACAGGTAATGATACTTAGGTAACTAGGTTTTTGAAAGACAAAATATTTTAACTTGTGGGTTAACTTTTCTTAACGAAAATTGAATAATATGTTACAGCTTACTTATTAATCAAAGCACTCAAAAGTCAAAACTATAATTTTCTTAATGAATTCAACTCCAATTCGATTTAAATAGTGTGGGAACTGCAAGTAGAATATTGATATTTGCTATAACTATCTTGCAGTGACCATTAGTCACTTTAAACCAACTTAAGTTGATCCTGCACTGCCCTCAGCAAATATGCTGAAATGTTGTGTTACGGCGCCATTATTATTTCAAAACAATGTCTAAGAATTAGGTAGGTTAGGTGTTGTTGGTTGCCATAATTTACCTAAAGTATATATTTAATAAAATTGGTATGTTTTTCTTTATTTTATTACAGGGCAAACAACTGAGCAGAAAACTAAACACATTATTATAGATCTTGGACTTTTTTATTCTTATTCTGAAAACTATTACCCTTAACCTTAATCGGTATGGCTTTTAATTATTTCACTATTTTTAAGACTTGCCACTTAGGTAAACAGGATTATAAAACATATATACTGATTGATTGAATAATCCTGAATTATGCTGTCAAAGTTTCTCCAAGAGCCGAGGGCGGCCTTGTCAGTGGTTCGACTGGTCGAGGATCCTCCCTTTAGGTTGGAGGAAGAGCACATCTTCCTTCCTCCACAATATAATCTAATAGAACTTAGACGAACATGAAATATTCGTGTGATTTGCTCTATATTTATAAAAGTATTACTAAAGTATTTTTAGTGTGTAGATAGCATCTACTATTACGTAACTATTTCTAAAAAAATAATTAAAGTGAAAGCTATTTGCCATATCCAATACAAACCTTTGTATCTAGTTGCTTACGAAATAAAATGCACGGTACTAAGTAGAGTTACTTACCTACATCATTCTCGTCTATTGTATTAGCCAAAGGTCAGCTTATAATGGACGATAACATAAGTCCAGTTCCGATATATAATGGTATGTCTCAAACGCCTTGGCATTTGGAAATTGGTTCATATTGTTGACGTAAATTGAAGTAGGATTTGTATTGATAAATTGACCATACTGTCCTTGTCTAATTATATATATTTTACTTGTAATTTTTTCAAATAAGCTATTGTATGTACACGGAAATGTGTACTTACAGACTACAGTAGCTAACAAATAAAATGCTTTATCCATTCATAATACGTCTTTGTATATATTTAATATTAATAATATTTTAAATATCTTTATTTTAGAAATATAAACTTACGGATAATTAGGTTTACTGCTACCTACTACAGGAAAATTTTGACTCTTTCTTAGCAATCTGTTTTTCTGTAAAAAGTAAAAAATATATTATTAAAGATATAATATTATAAGGGATCAATTTATTTTTTACTATAATACATTGACATAGTATTTGTTGATCGAAGCTATAATATTAATTTATTATTTTTCCGAATATAAAACCAAAAGCTTGTACGTTCAAAAATATTTAAAAAAAAGTAACCGAGTGCCTAGCAGGAACGACTGTCGAGAAAGTATTCGTATCGTCGAGTTGTCATTTATATGAAATTTCAAATGATTTCTCATACAACTGACAGATGGACGATTTGAATACTTTTTCGATAGTCGCTCGTGCTAGGCCTGTGCTGTTCTAGATTAAGATATTCTACCACGTTTATCCCTACCACTACGTGGCAACATGTATCAAGAGAATGTATATAATACACATAATGTAGACGTATTTTCAACAAGTAATAAAAAATAAACTAAAATTGAAGCAACTCTTTTTAACAGGCCATTTTAAACTTTTACCATTACCGTTAGTTTTATTACAACATCAATCAAAATAATTTAAAAGATTACGTTTAACTTGCTCGTATAATGCATGTTTATTACATAATGATTGTATTGTATTTTATTAGCATATGATCATGCATAGCTCTTTCCTATTGCCTGTTGTCTCGTATTTCCGGAAACTGGCAACATATCCGCTTGACTTCTAAAATGGAGATCCTGTTGCTTGGCAACGCGATCGACTTACGGTATTTTGTAGGTACTATGGTTATGATACATGTTTAATAATGCTGTATAATTATAAAACGACTGTATGATATTTTTATCAATTTTCTAAAAAAATTATATCGTAGGCAAGGAAAGATTCTTAAACATTTCTGAATTTCAAACATGTTTTAACCCCGAATCCTTATGTTTTTCAGTAGGTGTAGTTCTAACTAGGTACCTCATGTACCTACTCTATAAAGTACATATTAAAAGTATCTCTGTCTGACCTGGCATGTTATGTAATTTATTGTATGTTTTATGTCCTACACTACACTATATTATGAATTGTAACTCAAAAATATTATGTACCTACTAAAATTACGATAGGTTTACAAAAAACAACAGTTTCATGTTCTTTTTTTTGTAAACCTATTGTAATTTCATGTACTCCATGTAAGTATGTACAATAGGCAATCATTCTTGCTATATAATTCAAATGTCAGATCTGAAATACTAGTATTAATTTTTATTTTATGAACGCTAGAACAAAGCGGATGAAGTACGAATTAATTATTTACTCTTGAGCTAAACAATAAAAATATACCTGATAAATAACCCTACCAGCTTACGGCTATATAATCAGAAGGCATAACTCAGTCAAACTAAAGTCGCTATTTACACGAAATACTTAGCCATATGTCTAGTCTCAGAGTAGTCATATAACTTCAATACGATCTGGCCAAGGCCTACCACTCACCGCTGCATGCTATGTGGAAAACTTGTAAAAACATTTGAGGCGAATTACATTTCATAAAGGTTTGATAATATAAGATTAAAGTCATTGTTACTGTAAGGAATATAAAAATATGATTCCGGGTTATTACTTATTTTGTCTAAATAACAGTAGGTATGTGTTGGTTTCTATCATAACCATTCCTAGAAGTACTGTTTTATACAATACTGTTACTTTAAATATAACAGAGCCATACTAACTTTCATCCCCTATTCCAGGTGAAGTAGGATGAAATTGTATTTCTGATTTTACAAACTTAACCTAAATATGTTTTCTACTAAGAATAATTAATAATCTATATTTCAAGATCTTTTTTCTTAACCACGACTCGTTCGACGAAATTTCTATATCCCAGCCGTTTTATGCTCGTTGTTACTGAACTAACCAAACGTTGTACCTACCTATTAACATTCTGGCAGTAGAAAAATAATAAAGCCGATCAGTTTATTTTAAATAAACTATTAATAATGTAGGTTCAAGCTATCTTGTTACAAACTTATATTAAAATCCATTTTAACGATTATTACAAACGAAACATTAACATTATATCTTGTTCCTGGTATCATAAACAAAGCAAACTGCTGTCGTTTCGTCAGGCTTAATGGATTACAAACATTGTATAATGTCCTATTCTTATATATTACCTCACAGTACGAAACACACCAATATGGGAAACTGCACATAATACGAAAAAACTTTATCGACACATTAACAATAGAATTGGTGCTTTGACATTTCCAATTAGATTTGAATATTTATCCATTGAAGGTATTGTGGAAATTGGTTTTAATTACACTGATTACTGTCACTGATGTTAAGATGTAGATACAACTAGTTTCTTCATAGTTTAGTTATACCGAATATTTTCATAATTATAAATGAAAATGATGGTGTGCTACCTACCCCAATGGGAAAGAGGCGTGATGTAAAATATGTATACAGTATGTTGAATACTTATATTGTGGATTTGAATATCCATCCATATAAGATTCCAAATATGATTTAGGAAGCTACACAATGCTTCAAATATTTGATATGGTACATTAGTGAACATTATCTACGAAGTAGAAATACGTACAACGATGCGCATTAAAAATATACGAACTCATGTTTGTATTAAATCGCTGTAGCAAAATAAATTATTTATAAGGTTACTTTAACTTATTATTTCTCTAAAGAAATCAAACATATTTTTTTCCTTACTGAGTTACTAAAACAACAGTCAATCACCTTACTCAAACGTAACTTCTACTGTGAACAAAATATGACGTACTGAAACGGACATTTTTTGGAATTTTTATTAGAGCAATGAAAGAACGACCTCGTTAACAACTATTTTTATTTGTCCAGTCTTTGCCAATGGAAGCATTTCTAAGCAGTAAGTTTGTACGAAATTCGTTCCAATTGCGGTTGAAGTTCGCGTCAAACTTCATATTATGCGAGTAGGTACCTAACATTATTTATTTTGAAGGCGAAAACAATTGAAACAAATCGTGACATTGTAAACATGACCCGCCGTGAAAAGGTTATGTCAATTATCGTCGCTATGAAAAGTACATTACACGAAAAACATAAGAATAGGTAACACACGCTAACTGAATTATTCAACGAATATAATATTTCACAACCCTTCATTGAACAGAAGGCTGATTTCAACACCCCGGCTTACAAGCGTGTAATAACATTGTCACCGAACTCCTAATTCGCTAAATGAAACTCTCATGATATAAGCGATAACCTTATTCAATGAAAATTGATTTCGACATAAGTCACACAAGTTCAATAGTAAAGTAGTGACTAAAAGGTCGCAAACTTTACAAGTTAGGTTAAAAACGCGTCCAGTCTGCGCGTAACGAATGTAATAATTATTAGAGTATGAAAAACGAATTAAGAAATGCTTAAAATATGTAGCCTTCGAATGTTGTGATAAAAACATGATTTGCTTATAATATAACAAAGGTCTTGAGCCAAAATTCGCTCAAATCCGGGGCACGCGAACAATGCAGCCAATGTCAATTCTATCACGATTGCATCTGTCGAACTGGGTGTATAACATCGATTGAACACGCCGTGTCAATGATCGATATTGTATCGATGACTGTCAAAATTAAATCGATCAAGGTTAGTCTTTTGTTTCCAAGGAAGCGAGTTATGATTAATGAAAAGTATTTCATTAGATCCATCGATTCTTGTTTCATCATTAACGCATTATGACAAATTGAAAAATCATTTAAACTATAAAGCTCAAGGTTAATCTTACAATAAGTAAAATTATATATAGCCCTATAGCACAATAATCTTTATTGATATTTCACGTATATAAGAAGGAATTGGACAATTGTTCAACTACCAGAAAAATATTACCTTCACTCGGCCATTGCTCAAATTAATATTTCTCTGTCCTTAACATACCTCTATAATTATAGCGCGTTCTACATTCTATATAACACTAATAATAATGCCTTAAATATACTTAATACTTATATATACTCCATATATGTATTATTAACTTTGATTAAGGTATATTTACAATGGGATAACGCTAGTGAGTATATAGGGCGAGGTCAAGATAATAGATTTGTTGACCTCATGTTAAGGTTATCCTTTTAATTACCTACTTTAACACCTCTTTTAGTGCGAAACACCGGTACAATGTAATCATAAAATTATCTGTTGCTTTGTGTTGCAATAGGTACTAATATTGTTAGTTTTAATAATACACTTATCTCCACACGTTCGTTATACTGTATTGTGTTCGAGAGCTAGCCTAGATATAAGATAATCTCTTAATTAACAATACTGTAAATTAAATTGATTTATAAGGGCTGATTTTTCTGTTTTTAGATGTATTTTAAGAAAGACAAGTCAGATTAAAAATAAGAGATAAAAAAACCGTGAAGTGCACATTGCGCGTTTCAGTTTCAGTCTATGGATTTCGGAATGCTCTATTTTTCCGTAAAAATTAGGTCGCCAGCGCATCATTAACTACCTTACCTACCATCAAGGAACCTCATACTCGTCTATCGATATAACTCATATCGTTCTGACATAAAAAAAAGAAGAAGTTGGAAGTCACCAAATCTGTTTAGGGCTTTCGTTGGCCTTGAGGATTTCAGCCAAGGGCATGCCTCGAGATATGGTATCCCTACGGAGTATCTGACCAATTTATTGCGACTTGCAGTACATGATCAAACACATATTATGTAGATATCTTTTGGCTGAGGACCAAAGTTAAATATACATGTAAATTGGTTTATTATGTTGATTTTTTAAAGATTTCATTCAAAATTTTAGCCTCAAAGACGTAAGCATTAATCATTCGGTAACAAATTATTACAACGTATATTGGCTTAGTGGTTATCACCATATCAAGCGATTCTATTAGCCTTGGTTAGTCTTTTTATGTATTTGAGTAACTCATACATAACAGATGCAGTGTCATCCAAATTCCGATAAAAGTATCGGTATTTAGTCTTGCTTAACAATTTATTAAGAAATTTTCCAAAAAAACCTTTTGAAATTATATGGAAATGAATCAACAAAAAATACAATGACTACTCACACTTTGACGGGCTCGTTGGCGCGTTCGGTAGAACACCTGTCGTGCGCATCGATTAGTCGTGGGTTCGAATCCCACCGGGACGACATGTTTATAATTTTAAGCATGTTTTCCCCACGTCCGGTAACTTCGGGCCTTAATCAGGTAGGAGGAATATCGAAATCCCGACCGGGTAACGAAACACCGTTCATAGATGGAAAAACCGTGAAGTGCACATTGCCCGTTTCGCTCGAAGTTAAAAGTAGGTCGACAGCGCATCATTAACTAATGTAGCTGAGGTATCACCTATCATCAAGTGAACCTCATGCTCATCTATCGTTACCTAACTTTAAAAAAAACCACTTGTCAGAAGTTACTGCCAAATTAATATTTTAAAATAAACTTTATTTACGTAAGATTGTCCACCTTATACATAATTATGTTGGTTACGTTTTTATAATATTAAAGCCTGACTTAATATGTACAAATTGAACAAAATAATTTACACATATTACTAGATGACGTCATTTAGAAATAAACTGAAAGTCAAGGTAATTCACGTAAATAACTACAACTCTATAAATATATAAATTAAATATAGTTATACCTAGCACGTTATATCAATAAACAATTTAAAATACTGCTACTACCTAGTACTGTTATTAATACTGGTCAAATATCATACTATTTCGAAAGATATTAAGGTACACTTTAGTAGGCATCTTGCTTTGGAGCTTTCGTGCTCGAATCCCGAGAAAACAATTCTAAAAAGGTATTTATTTAAAAACCATAAAATAGTACTTATTGAAGGTTCAGTATTGTAGAATAAGCAAAGGCTGCTGCTTGACGTACAATGCTTCTCCATTTTTGCAGTCACCTGTATTACGGGCACACTGCACTAAATTAGACTGTGTGGCCCTACTAATGAGGTCGGTACAGCGTGTTAGTCAACGACCACGTGAGCGTTTCTCTTCCATATGACCCTGCACTATAAGTATCTCCAAAGAATAGGCATAGTAATTAGATATTATTTATTATACACGTACTAAGACCATCTCAACGGCTCAGTAATAGCGATACAGCAATATTTATATAATAAATAATATAAATATTGCTAAGTCCGGTTTCAAATCGAGCAGAAAAAGTATCAATCGATCAGGTCACAAAGGACCACCTACTTGTAAAGAAAAAGCATAATTGAAAGGGACACAGAAATATGTCGGCTCCACGACCCACTAGTCATTCAATTCTTTAGTACGATTTACTAATCATCTCATTAATTGCGGCAATCTACTAATTATTATGTATAGTTTTTAAGACTTGATAAAAACAACGATAGTTTTGAAACCTATAGTTGTCTTAGTATTGGGTAGTCTACTTACACAACTTGTGAAAGGAGCTATTACGCAATTCTTATCACTGCTGCACTATTTACAGCCAAATCAGTAGCAGCTACGTATAAATAGCGTAATTATTATGACACAAATAACTAACAAGCATAATCTACTTAGTACTAAATAGTTTTTTTTTTTTTCAATATTTGCCTCAGCGTGACCATAAAAAGTCAATTGGATCGGATGTTTAATCTAGCAGAAAAACTTTGTCAAAAATGTAGATCGAATTTCAAACAAAAATTGACCCTTTATTCAGAAGTAAAACTGATGTCTTGTTATTAAATCCTGCCAGAATGTTGACTTAAAAAATAAAAATAAACTTTCTTGATTTAATTAAATAGATATGCTCTTTTATCATCTCTAGTCTATAATAAAAAATAATAAATACTGTTTGCAGTGGATATCAATTATCAAATATAATTACATAGTTATTCGGGACGTGGATTTTTTTTTTTTTTTTTTTTTTTTTTGTATGGTATCTCGCTGCTGGCCCTAGTGGCCTCGGCAGCTCAACGCGGACAAGATTGGCGAGCACTGTGGCTCAGCCTTGAAATTAGGGGTTTTGCTACGACACGCCTAAGGGCGTCTCCTGCGAGACACGTACCTCGGCTTGGGCTGCCGTAGGAGGGGAGGGAGCCTGAAGGGCTGGACGGTAGCTCACCCGTGTGAGGGATGCGCGGAACAAGGGTCCTCGCCTTCGCCGTCGAAGGCGCTGTACGCGGGTCTGAGGTGAAATGTCCGCCCGGGCGGAGTCTAATCTAGCATTGGCTACTGTGATAGGATCGTCAGGATCCTCTAAAACGTGTCTGGGTCTTCTCCAGAGAGCCTTATCGGGATAGGGGTAATAGTTGATTGCATTGCGAACCAACGGGTTGGGGTGGTTTATAGCCTTGTCGAAGTAACGTTTCGACGCTAACTTCATCCATTGGGCTATAGTGGGTAGCTCCAGATCGTGGTGGAGATCGACATTTCGCACATAATACGGTGCTCCAGTAGCGATTCGAATGAACCGGTTCTGGACCGACTGTAATTTGTGGATATTGGTATTGAAACTACCGTTGACAAGGTGTAATAGACAACTGAACTGTCTGCTTTAATGCACAACATTGACAATTGAATATGACATTACTTTAATACAATTTTAACACACTCCCTTATTAAAATAAAAGACATATTCCAAATAACAAAAAACATCACATGGTACAAACTAAAATCTATTTAGTATTTATAGTATTCATTTTACTATTCAATCATACCAAATTGTTTTGTAAATTTAAAATGTTTTTGACAACACAAACTTTTTGTGAGAATATCTGCAGGCATATCATTTGTATTTAAGTAATTTATAATCACATATTTATTTTCAACAGCGGTTCTTACAAAATGAAATCTAACATCAATATGCTTGCTTCTCTTATGGAATACATAATTTTTAGTTAGTTTTTGAGCACTCTGGTTATCATTAAATAAAAGTACAGGTGACTCATTTCTACAATTCAACTCTAACAATAGATTTCTCAAGTAAATAGCTTCTTTAGAAGCCTCACATATCGCCATGTACTCTGCTTCGGTACTTGATAAAGCTATTGTTGTCTGTTTTTTACATTCAAAAGAAATCACACTACCAGACATTTTAAATATATATCCAGTAAAAGATCTTCTATCTAATCCATTAGATGCCCAATCAGCATCTACATACCCTACCAAGTCATGCTCATCTTTTATATATTTTAAACCAAAACTCTTTGTTTTCTTTAAATACCTTAAAATTCGTTTAGCATGTTTCCAATGGGTTTCATTATAATTATTATTAAACTGACTAAGGTAACAAACTGCATACAATATATCTGGTCGGGTGAGCATTGCTAAATATAATAAACTACCTATCAATTGTTGGTAAGGATACTGAGAACAATAATTAGCTTTTTCAAGTTTTAAGTTTACTTCCATCGGTGTACTAACTGGGTTACAATTTTTCATATTAAATTTGTACAACAACTGTTCAACAAATTGTTCTTGGTCTACAGAAATTACATTATTTTCTTTCTTAACCCTCATACCTAGACATTGTTTGATCTCTCCTAAATCTTTTATTTTAAATTTTGATTTTAACTCAGTTTTAAGATACTCAGTTTGCTTTTTACAATTTGAAAATATGAAAAAATCATCTACAAACAAAGCTATATATATAGTTACACCATCATACTGCTTAATAAATAAACATGGTTCATATATTGACTTTTTATATCCTAAGCTTTGTAAACAATCATCTACTCGCCTATACCACTCCCTAGCTGATTGTTTTAAGCCATAAATTGCTCTTTTTAGTTTTAACACTTTGTTTTCTTTATCAGAACATACAAAATTATCAGGTAAGCACATATACACTGTCTCACTTAAATATCCATTTAAAAATGCTGTGGTAACATCAAGATGAGTAATATCTAAGTTATATTTGACACTCAATGCAAACAAAAGTCTAAGTGTTGAATAACGGAGTACAGGGGAAAAAGTTTCTTTATAGTCTATACCTGCCTTCTGTGTGAAACCTTTTGCTACTAAACGGGCACGATATCTCACTTTTTTATCACTATCTAGCTTTTTTCGAAACACCCACTTACACTTTACCACTGTTGCTTGTTCCGGTCTGTTTACTACCTCCCATGCTTCATTTTCTTCGAATGAATTCAACTCTTCTTCCATAGCTTTACACCACTCTCCTGACTCTGGTCCATTAATAGCCTCCTCATATGTTATCTGATCTCCATACAGATTCACATCGGTTTCAACACACATATTGCTATAACCAAATCTGTCAGGCTTTTTTCGCTCTCTTACTTTTCTTTCAGGCTCAGCCATCTCAGTAAGATTCTTAATCTCTCTCATGGGTATGCACTCAGTGAAATCATATGAAGGATTGTTTATATCACTTTCATCTTCTACATAGGTACTGTCATCATTACCTATCACTGTCCTTACAGATTGCTCAGAGTCAGAGCTGTCGCTGTCATCATACTTCTGTGCATGACCTGATGATGTCTCTTGACCTTCACTCATAACAACTTGTGTCATTTCTGGATCACTACTAGACTCCAAAATGGTAACATCTCTGCTTGTGATAACTTTTTTAGTTGTGGGGTTGTAAAGACGATAACCTTTTACATTATCAGCATATCCCACTAAGAAATGTTTTGTAGCCTTTCTGTCCCATTTTAATCTTTTATTCTTTGGCACATGCACCATCACAGGACTACCAAACACTCTAATATGACTTAGGTCTGGTTTTCTGCCTGACCATTTCTCAAATGGTGTAATATCTCCTAGACCTGAGGCCGGCGACCTATTCTTTAGGTAAACTGCCGAGTTTACTGCCTCTGCCCAGAAATGTTTTCCTAATTTAGCTTCGAAAAGTAAGCATTTAGCACGTTCAACAATTGTCCTATTGAAGCGCTCACAGAGGCCATTCTGCTCCGGAGTGTATGGGTTGGTTTTTTGATGAACTATCCCTTCTGTTTTTAAATAATTTTCCATCTCCTGGGAACAAAATTCTCCTCCATTATCTGTTCTCAGTACTTTGATTTTATTTCCAATTTGGTTTTCCACCAACCTTTTATACTCCTTAAAATACTGCAATGCTTGATTCTTTTCTTTTAAAAAATATACAAAACACATTCTACTGGCATCATCAACAAAAAGAAGAAAATATTTGGCCTGGCCAATTGATTTTGACTCCATAGGCCCACATAAATCTGAGTGGACTACCTGTAATAAGGTTTCACTCCTATGATTTGCTGATGGAAAAGGTAAGCGAGATTGCTTTCCTTCGCAACATACTTCACAGTTGGATTTCTGGATGCTAGCTTTATCTTTATAAGATACACCCTCCACTGCACCATTCTTCATTTTCTCTAAGTCACTACTGTTGATGTGCCCAAGTCGTCTATGCCACAGACTTGCATCTGATGTGTGTACTGCCGAAGCTGCTAACACCTTTGACTTAACTGTGTTTAGTTTGTACACTCCATTTTTTAAACTTGCTACTCCAATCAGCTTATTCTGTTTATTTCTGATATTACAACAATCCTTCTCAAACGAAACTGTATTTCCATTTGCTATTAACTGGCTAACAGATAGGAGGTTAGTTGTGAGGTTAGGAACATACAAGACATTTTTAACACGAATGTCAAACTGATCTGTATTTATACATGTAGTTATTAGTGTATCGCCGGCACACATAACTGGCATAGATGTTTTATTCGCCACAACTATTTCATTTATCTTATGTTTTCGTATTTGCAATAAATTATCTCGGTTGGCTGTCATATGGACACTTGCGCCGGAATCAACATACCAATCTTCTGTACTGAATTCTCCGTGAAGAAAAGCTACACTGAAGGCACCTGCTTCCTTAACTTTTAATTCAGGACATTGGTTTCGATAGTGTCCAATTTTTTTACATCTATAGCACTTTATTTGTTTACTTCCTGATGAAGTTTGATTTGACTTTGTCGTTTGTCTTTGCTTGGGATGCACAGTACTGCCACTTTTCGTTCGTCGATTCATCCAAAACGCTGTCTCTTGTCCATTTACACTGCCAACATCCGAATGCATATCGAGAAGCTTCGTTTTTATGACGTCAGCACTCACAGCCAATCCAGAATGTTCGATCGCCATAATCATTGGCTCAAACTTTTCTGGAAGCCCGGCTAAAAGCAATGATGCAATCCATTCTTCGTTTATTTCGAATCCGGTTCCTCTTAATTTTTGTGCCGTATCAATAAGCTGAGTTACGTATTCCGTCATTGTCTCACAATTGTCCAGGCGTATCGAAATTAAATTCCGCAACAAACTAATTCTGCGTGTGAATCCTGTGTCATCAAATAATGATTTTAGCTTCTTCCACATACTCTGCACTGTCTTCTCAGACTTTATATGCACATATAATGATGGATCGATAGTCATTATTAATTTCGCTTTCGCTTTTTGTTCATCAACACTAGTTATGTCGCCGCCATGTTCACTATCTTTCGTAACGTTCACACCTTCCAAAATTAAAAAATTCTCAGCTGCGAACGCCCACTCGTCGTAATTTTCACGACCCTTAAGCTTTGGAACATTCAGAATATAATTTCCAGCCATTTCACTAACTAATTAGCAATAATTAACACTTTTACTAAAATGCCGGGTCTGGGCCCATAACCTATTGAAACTACCGTTGACAAGGTGTAATAGACAACTGAACTGTCTGCTTTAATGCACAACATTGACAATTGAATATGACATTACTTTAATACAATTTTAACAATTGGAAGGGGCGATATGAGCAAAGGCAACACTCGAATAGGTCATGCATGGTCGAATACATGCCTTATAGAGTGTCACTTTATGCCTCAGGGACATTTTATTTTTGGAGTCTAAAAGGGTACGGAGTCTGGATAGGACAAAGGAGGCCTTTTTACGGACCATTCTAACGTGTTTGTTGAAGGTCAGGCTACGATCAAGGGTAACACCTAGGTATTTGGCTGATTTCTGCCAGGGAATGGATCTACCGTAGAGTTGTATCTCTCGGTCTATTAGGAATTTGGCCCTAGTATATGGATTTCTGGGATTACCGGGAGGACCACGAGCAAAGAGTACTGACGCACTCTTTTCCGGGTTGACTTGGATTCCCCATTTCTGGAACCACTCACCGAGGCGGGTGGTTGCAGTCTGGAGAAGCGCTGTGATGATCCTTTTATCCCGGTGGGAAGTGAATAGGGCAGTGTCGTCCGCGAAAAGCGCAATGTGCACTTTAGGCGTTTTAGGAATATCGCTAGTGAATAACGAAAACAGGAGGGGAGACAGGACAGAGCCCTGGGGGACTCCGGCCCGTATTCTACGGGGAGAGGAGAGCGATCCTTCTACGCGATAGCGAAAGGAGCGGTTTGACAAGAAATCGTGTATGATACGCACGAGTCTGTCTGGCACGTTAAGTTGGTAAAGCTTGAAAATTAAGCCGTTGTGCCAGACCTTGTCAAACGCTTTCGCTATATCGAAGAAGAGGGCGCCCGTAGGAATGGATCTATTTCTATTTAAACCGGAAAGGATGTGTTCCGTTATGCGGTGGACTTGATGGACACAGGAGTGCGCTCGTCTGAAACCAAACTGTTCGTCAGGCAGAAGGCCTTTGTCGACGACAGTGTCCCAGAGACGCTTTTTAATTAGCTTCTCATACAACTTACACAGTGTATTGAGAAGGCTTATGGGTCGATAGCTATTGGGATCGTTACGGGGTTTGCCCGGCTTGTGGATACCAATCACAATTGCCTCCTTCCACTGTGTCGGAAAGGCGCAGTTGGCAAGGAGGGAATTGAAAATGGTCACAAGTAGACATATCAATTGGGGAGGAAGGGATCTGAGGACCCTGTTCGAGATGGTGTCAGGACCTGGGGATTTCCTAGGTAGGGAAGCCTTGATCAAAGCCTGCACTTCGTCTACGGAGGTGGGTGGTAAGGGCTCGTCTGAAACGGGGAGTGCAATACGACGATCGACTTCGCGGTCGATCGTTTCTACGTGAACTGGGTCAGTGTTAACTAGATATGGAGTGCATTGCTCCTCTAGTTTTTGGGCTAAGCATTCGGCTTTGTCGGCATCGTCAAAAGCGTCAGTCTGATTGGGCCGTTTGAGCGGAGGCATGATCGCGACCGTTTCTGATTTGAGACTCCTCGCAAGCGACCAATAGGCCGTGTGCGAGGGTGAAAGTTCGCTGGTTAAACGGTCCCATCGTTCGTTACGTAGTTCCCGCATACGTGCCTTAACCTCTCGTTGTAAGGCACGAAGCGTTCTACGGTTGTCGTCTGAGGGTGCGTTGTCATAGGCGCGAGTAGCTGCGTTCTTCTCAGTCAGTAGTTGTCTGGCGTCCGGAGGAAGTTCCCAACGTTGGTTAAAATCATCGGGAATCAACCTGGACGCGCATTCAACTTTGGACTGGATATGTCTGGTGACTGAGGAGACCGCAGCTAACGCTTGGTCCGTCGAGTCAAGTCGTTCCGGTATAGACTCTAGCTCAGGCGAGTCGATGGGCTTGAGGGCCTCATCTAACTTTTGCCAGTCAACTATAGTCTTGTATCGTCTTTGTAAGCAGTCGGGGGGGCCTAATTCTATAAGAACGGGTCGGTGGTCAGAGTCAAGTTCATGTAACGTTTCTATAGA
The DNA here is from genome assembly GCA_905404175.1 of Anthocharis cardamines. Lineage (NCBI taxonomy): Eukaryota > Metazoa > Arthropoda > Insecta > Lepidoptera > Pieridae > Anthocharis > Anthocharis cardamines. Next base: position 10,629,008 of record FR989952.1, on the reverse strand, counting down.
GCGTAACTGGAGAGTAACGTTCCTTAGAATCGCCACGTCGAGTACGTTTCCGCGGGAGAGGCTCATATTACTGAAGTGAGTCGGATAAAGGGGAGCTATTACTTGGAAATTAAGTACGTCTTGTAGTCGGTCTAGTATGTTACCGTTAAGGTTGTTGGCAGAGCTATTCCAGTTCCAGTGTTTGCTATTGAAGTCGCCGGCCAGAATGACCGAGTCTCCCATAGCAAACAGGGCCCTGAGATCGCTCTCCAAAACTCTCTTAGTGGGTGAGAGGTAGACCGAGGCGATTATGACGGGCTGATGACCGGTCATAGCCACCCTGACTACTGAGCATTCTAAGTTAGTAAGCGTAGGCGGGTCGATAGGCATGCAGTGCAGTGCGCGTCTGTAATAAATAACCGTGCCACCGAGCCGGCCGTCACGGTCACTTCTTACAGTGTTATAATTCGCTAGTCGCGGAGTTCGAACGCTAGGTTTGAGGAAAGTTTCCTGCACTAGCATGATATCGACCGGGTGTCTCGTCACAAAGTCCTTTACTAAGTCAATCTGTCGTTTTAAGCCGTTAGCGTTGAATGTCACTAAGGACAAAGATCTTGTCTTGAGCCTACACGTGGCTGTATCTATTGCGTTGTGTTGGGTAATTGATACTGCCAGATTGATGCGATTAGGTTGGCGTGCTCGAATGCTGCGTTTACTCGCAGTTGGGGGTCAGAAGCGCTTTCGCGTAATTTTTGCGCGAAAGCGATAAGTTCGGGCACGTTGAGTACCTGAATGAAGTCTTTTACGAGGTACAACGCGGCGGAAAGGTCCGTCGCGAGTCCCTCGTGGGGCGTGTTTGGTTTTGTAGGTAACTGTTTAGCCTGGACAGGCCGAGTTACCTTCGTAGGCTGAGCCGGAGGGCTCGGAAGAGGGACCGGTGGTAAAACCGGAGTAGCCATTAGAGGCTGAGGACCTATTGTCTGGGTGGAAGGAGGCTGAGATGCCTCTGGGATAGGGGGTTTGTTGGTGGCTTGGAGTGGTTTACTCCAAGCGTTGTGGGTGGGTGGAGGTGCGGGTATGAAAGTTTCCTCGACAACCTTGGGACGCTGCCCAGGACGAGCCGCCCCCCCGCGCCTTACCGGCCTCTTGTGTGGTTTGGGGGCCCTGGTACAACCGCGGTAATTCGCGGGATGCCCAGTTTCCCCGCACAGCACGCAAGCGGGTGGTTCGGCACAGGGAGAAGGCCTTTCACAGGCAGCGGTCCCATGATCGCCTAGGCACTTAACGCACCTTTCTTTCGCGAAACAGTTTCGCGCGGCGTGTCCGTACAATTGACAGCGGTGACACTGTCTCGTGAACGAATGTTTATTCGGGGTCTCGATTTTGAGCCCAGTGAGCTTGCAGCACTCGCGCAAGTTAAAAACTTTCTTTCCTCTAGGGGAGAGTTCTAAAACCGCTAGAACCATGTCGTACGGCTGTTTGTTGGTCCGATTGATCATTCTAAAGACCTCTTTTACAGGCAGATCCTGTTCGCGGAGGTCTGTTAAAACGAGCTCGGGTTCGAGCTCCTTAGGGATGCCGCGTATTACAACTCGAAGGACGCGCTCGTCCGGGAGCGGGAAAGAGTGACCGCCTATATTTTCGGCGCGGAGATGGGCTGTTAGTAGCCTGTGATGGGCTGGGGTGTATACTTGAACCCTAATATTGTCCCTTGTTGTTTGGGCTTTAAACTGAATGGACTTCGAGTCCAAGAACTTCGATAGGGCAGGCCAACATGCCTTGTCCCTAATGTAAATGGGGGGAGGAGTTTTTGGTTTCTCCGCGGGGATTTCACGGATGACTTCCGTGGGAATGGGCTCTTCGACCAGAGGGGCCGCGTCTATTTGCGCGCGTTTTGCGGGCGGTCCGCCTTTCGCCGAACGCTTCTTCTTGCGTCCGGTGACGGTTTCGAAACCGTCGCTTGAGCTCTCCGGCTCTGAATTAGGTGCCTCTGAGGCCGCGCTGTATGCCGACATTTCGGAGTCGGCACGAGAAGGAGGGCGCGAGACGTTTTCGCGTGAGACGGCGGCGATCGCGGTGGACGGCGCGGCGATTGATTCTAATTGCGCTTGAGGCGCGATGACTGCGGCGACGGAACGCGGCGCGGGGTTCGGTGAGTCGGTTCGGACCGACGAACGCGACGACGAGCGGGATGAACGCGACGATTTACGCGACGGTGTCGGCGAGCGCGGAGGCGTACGTAACGCCGGTCGAGACGCGGAACGCGGATTTTTGGAGCTTAAGAACTCCTTAAAGGACTCAGGGTGCCGAAGTTCAAAGAACCTCAGGAACCTGCGCATGTCGTCGATGTCCATAGACGACGAGATCGGGGAATTTTCCCACTCCATACTGGAAGCCAGTAGGAGCGGTTGTGTACCTAACACCTACAGTGTGTGAGTACCTAAGCTACAGTCTGTAAAATGTAGTGTGTAAATGTGTCTCTCGCTGGTGATAGCGAGAGGTGAGGTATCGCAACCTAACCGGCCCGTAGGGGGGGAACTTGGCGGGAACCCCTACAGATGTGCGATGGGACCCGTCCAACAGTGGACCCTGATTACACCTGGTCGCTAGAGAGCAGTTGGAGTACCTGCTCCCCTTGGCAGTGCCTACTAGGAGGACACCAGGCACGCACAGGGACGTGAAGGAAGCGGACGGGGCTGTACGCGCCTTGAAAAAGGCGCGGCGTTTGCACCCCGTACAAACACTCCCGCCCGGAGGCGTTAACCGCCCGATAACCGTTTGACACCGTTAGGTGGCTACCGGAGCGGCCGCAGGTAAACCCGCGTAGTTCGATTTACGAAACAAATGCGTAGGGCGAACCCAGCGCACAATAATAGCACTGCTCAGCGAGCGGACGGACAGAGCGTGCGCACGGCACAAGCGTCGGTCACCGAATGACTCAACAAGGAGCGATTCAGCGAGAGAGCGCATTACCGTACGACCGCACGGAACGAGCGTCGAGCGCAGAATCTGATCTGGGGGGACGTGGACGAATCCAACAAAATATAAGAACAGCTGTTCTTGAGTTTTAAAACGTGTAACTTTGTGCAAAGTCCATTTTTGAACAATAATGGAAAATCTTCTTTAATTGAACGGCAATATTTCTGCATACTCCTTATTAAAGTATGTATAAGCTTTTTGTATAAGAGACCTTCTATATGAAAGGCGTATAAAATACACATGACGACTTTTTAGTACAAACTCCAAATAGTTTTTATCCAAAACAAGCAGTATTGCCTTATTTGTCAACGACTTAAAAGTTAAACCTAAATCCCCTGCGTAAGTTATGATAGTGAACGTAATGTCATTCTAAAGGTTGCTTACCTACCGAAACGAGTATTGAATGTTCAAAGAATACGAAATTTTTGAAAATTTATCGTTCCCGAAGATTCTAATAAAATGCTTGAGACTTTTTAGTAGGTACACAAAAATCTAATCCAAGTCTGAACAGAAGGTTTTTTTACATGATTAAATATGAGAACTTATGTGCCCTACTCGCCCAAAACTATTTTTTTAAATTTTGTTTACCAAGTATTCGAACCCAGGCTAAACGCAATGCGCAAACCATTGTACCTTCTTAAGTATAATAAATAATATCTAATAATTAGTACTATACGTATTCTACAGCACGGAACCTACAGTATATTTTTCCGGTTTTTAATATAGGTATTTGTAATGCAAAATGTAAGTTCTTGGCTTTTTTATACTATAAAATTATCCTTAATACATAATGTACATGCATCTATCTAAGTTTGCTTTACTATACATTTTAACTGTAAACAACCTGAAATATTGTCCACAGCCTGATATTTTATTAAAATGTTATGAATATATTTCAAAAACTACTTTATTCACATAAATAACCATGTCAGTATTAGTTTACCTGTCTAGTATTATTATAAAATATTTTTTCAAATACATATTTATAAAAAAAAAGATTATCGAATATTCTCAGATTTCAAACTTCCTTACTCCCTTTCTTATTAAATCTGAGCTCTAAGGTATTTGAACGCTTACAAAAAAATATTGACGGGTCGAAAATGTTCTATTATAATATCACCTAGTAATATAAAATAATGAAGTCCATTCAAAATGGGCGTTAATATAATGAAAGGATCAATTTAAGGACCTTGAGTTTTGAAAGTGCACAATACGAGTAGGTACAACCGGAACATTTACCTGCCTCTGAACTCTAGATTCTAGAGAACTCTATAATATACCTACATATTTGTGTTCTTGTCAGGATATTTTGCTAAACAACTATCGTATATTAATTACCTTTTATTAGTAGATATATTATATATTAGAACATATATTGAATATTTGGATTGGAGGCATAATTATTTGGTAAATTCAATTATAGTGAATTAAACAAAAAATATGTGTAAAAAAAACAATTATCATAATTACAATAAAGTACAATATTAATCTATAACACATCATCATATCCGGGTACAAAAGGAACGGGTCTGATTGTATTGGTCGGGCTGATACTGGGCGTCCACTCCCGGCCGCTATCCCACTACTGCCCGATACGGGGACTTTTGGCTGCTGGGTTTCCCCCCTGGCCCGGTTCGCCCCTCCTTAGTTAACCTGCACCCCCCAGACTCCTCCGGGGGGTCCATATTAATACCAGGCTTAGTGTGGACGTCCAGTCAACATGGACCACACAGCACCAGGACTCCCGACCTCAAACCATCCTCCGTACCAGACCTCCGAGTAGCCGGATTACAGGAGACGCCACGCTCCCAGTCGAAAGTACTCTCGAATTTAGCAAAGATATCACAAAAAAAACTATAAAAAGTAAGATTTAGAAAATATGTTTTTCTCTTTTTTTTTAATGTTTGTTGGTTTTTTTTTAACTTAAATAGCGAAAGTAAAAGGATATAAAAAATACCTTTATAATTAAAAAAGGTTTGGAAATAACGCCATCTATGTGAGATGCCATTAACTACTTTCTACTATATTCTGTCAGAAACTCACAACAACTTAAGGCGGGCAAAACCGTATTTAATAAAAATATATTTTATAATATTATATGTATTCGTTGTAAAACTATTTAAAAAACATATATAATATTTATAAGTAATTGAACAAAAATAGAGTGATGGAAGTCAGACACCATCAGACACTTGACAGTTTGTTCTATACTGACAGCTGAAATTTCAAATTAAGAGACTGAAATCCAATGTCGGTTTAAATTTAAATGTTGACCTTTGTTTAAATTTTTATCAACGCTACGATATAAAAACAATTCACCGTGATATAATTTTCAGTTTTTTTACAATGGAATCAGCACAACTACTGAATATTAATAGGTATGTTTAAATCATTTCTTTCAAAAAGTGCATTGTACTGTTTTTAAACTTGCGCGCTGTATTTTATCGATTTTCCTTCAAAAACAAATTTGAAGGATGTAAATAAATCATAAACTATCTCGTTAACGTATACTTTATACTATTAATAGAAATAATCGACCTAGTGAACTTTTCCAGTGCATAAAAATATGTTTTATTGTCCCTAGCAGTAGTGCAACGAAAGCGCCAGTGGTAACACCAATCAAGCCTCGTTTAGGAAGATTTGTGGGTGTTTATTCACCAGAACACCTCAATTTAACCCCCAAACCTGTAAGCAGTCAAACTTTTGTTTAACTTAAAGTTAACTATTAAAGTATAATTTAACAGTATGAGCTTGTTTGCTGTTTTTTAAATTTTTTTAGAAGCCGAGGTTTAGTGCTGCTATTACAAATGAAAATCGCAATTTTTTTACCCCTGACAAGTGTTTGGATATTGACAACAAATGCAGGTATGAATCTGTTCAATTTTATAAAATATTTATAATTTTTTTAAGTGTTCAATTCTGTTTGGTTATGACATGTTTATTTATTTATATTAACATATGAATATCTCTGGCCAATTTGTCCAGTATTTATAGAGAGTTAGTTAACATCATTGTTTATAGAAAGAAAGACTGTTAATATCACATTTTATCAAGTAAGATTAACGCTTATATAAATTACTACATTATATTATCTATAGTATGCAAATATTGCCCTTAATAAGTGCCTCCATGCAAATTGTATATTTTTAGGACTGTCAAACCACAACAGAAATTTCGCAATGTGTGGAATAATTGCTCATTCGAGGGTAACCAGAGTTTTCCAAGTCTGAGTCACCGTGTTAGACCTCTCAAGATGGATTTGGAGACACCAACCAAAGTTAAAACTTCTGTGGATTTAGTGAGAGGTAATAAACAAACAAATAAGAAAATATTGAGGCAAATTATATTTTAATTATAGCATGAATGAGATTTATTTTTACAAAATATATGGGACACTGTCATTGGTAAATGAATATTTAAGGAATATTATAATTTTACCTTGACCTCGTTCAATTCTGTTTGTTTAATAGTGGATGGACCAAATGGCCTCAGATTTAATACATCTCTAGCAGCTGGAGATGTCACCAGCTCTCCAGCACTTTCCCAGACAGATCGATTGCAGCATAACATTAGCAGTAAAGCAGTCTTTACTATTGAGCCTAATACTTCTAAGGTGAGTACATAATTGATTGGATGTATTATTGGGCACTTTCATCAGTGGCGTAGTAGATTTCCATCAACATGTTTTTCATGTGTTATATTTTTGTTATTGTTCTCATATAATGTAAAATTAGAAGCATTTAATATGTATTTTTTATTGACGTTCATAAGTGTACATTTTGTTACCTAAATGAATAAATGATTTTTGAATTTTTTTTTTATATCCCAATATATTTATATTCTATACATGGGTGATGCAAGGTTTCTCAATAATTATTATTTTAGGAAACTGTTTTTGTTTCATTCTTAATTAAATAAACAGCCAATTATTTGAACTTCACTATAAAACCAAGCATCTCCATGCAGGTATGTGTTATGCAATAGGAGCACCCTTTTTTATCATTTTTTTTATAATCAATTGCAAAAATAAAAGGGTGGAAAATTTGGGATTCACAACAAATGCTAGTGTCCTTTGCTACACCACTGAAAATCATAGTGGTTGTTCCTTTAATCTAGTAATTTCATATTATATGGAAAGCAATATTTGCATAGGAATAAATATTACATTTTCTTGACAACATTCTCTTCATCTTCAGATTCTCATTGTGAACAACAAGGCATGTTCTCTTCTGGGTTATTCGTCTGGTGAATTGTGTGGTCTATGCTTCTCGGACTTACTTCATAACAGATCTAATCAGAAGAAGTTTAGTTTACATGTCGCTGAAGATGGGGATACTTGTGAAGATGGAACAGCTGTTTTACTCGGTGGAAAAGTAAGTACAAGCAGTTATCACAAATCTCTTTCTACTAATATTTAACTGTTTAGTTCATGGATTAATGATCATTTAATGATTTAGAATTATATTTTGATATAAGGTTTAAGATGTATTTGAACCTATAACCATATATTTTTAAGGGTACTTTGCTCTATAATGATTGCAGGTTAAAGCCCTTGTTTCTTGAAAGTACGAAAGTAAATAATAGCTAACAAAGCAATATATAAAATAATTAATATCAGATCACACTAATAATTATTTTTCCCAGTTTTTTAGATGCATCAGTATTTTTAAAATATGCTGCTCGTTTCCAATTTCAACTTTTGTTAGCCAGACTCTCAAATTTCTTATAGGACTGCTTATCTTCCCAATAAAATATTTTTATGTGTGGGTAGATTAATAAATTACATTTATTCAGGTGGTGGAATTACTATCTAAGGATGGTACTGCTGTCCAAGTATCGCTTTGGATCCGACAATTGGACAGCGATGGGCCCTGTTTGGTTGTTGCCGAACCAGTTAGCTGTAAAAATGTCCTTGTAAGCCTTTTTTTCTCTAAATAATCTTGTATAATTCATAATTTCATCTGTTGTAAAAAACGCACATTTAAATAAAATACTTTATACTGGATTAAAACATGATTATTATTTATATTAACGTTTCGGATGATTTCCAGCAACAGTGGTCACAAACAGACTGAAGATGACAGCTGCCATATAAATGCTATCTATTCCTACAGAGTTGATGTTTACTGTATTTTTTTATACTATTGCAATATTGACTAACAATGTTTTTCAATAAAATTAAATCTGTAAAGCTCCGAAATGTCGGGATACATAATAAGTCGAGTTTTAATCCGGTAAAAAGTATTTTTATAAACATAATAATTTGTTTGTTTGTTACGATTTAACTCAAAAACTACTAGACAGATTTAAAAAAATCGTTTTCTACATTGCACTCGTGCGAAGCCGGGGTGGATCGCTAGCAACTCTACATTGAAATCTTATGTTGCATTAAAATCATTATTTAACAATAAATCCTTGTATCACCTCTTGTAAAATTGCAGTTTACAATAGAAGCAGACACAGGTATTATCACAAGTTGCGAAGGCGCTGACGCTGGTCTCCTGTTCCAAGCGGAGTCGTGTGAGAAGCTAGTGGGAGTTCCCATTGCGTCCCTCATCCCATCTATACAGTTGCCCCCTTATGACCTAACTGTATCAAAGAACTTGGCTAAACAGAAGGCTACTGGTAAACAATTATCTTATTGAATAAAATTGCAATATTTTTTTTCCAAATTCTTTATTAATTTTGTAACCTTATTTTCAGGTAGAACATTGGACGGTTGTTCATTTCCTCTGTGTCTGTGGATATCTAAACCAGAAGCAAGTGCATCGGTTTCAACAGTAAAAAGCAATAAGGAACGCCCAATATTTATAGTTAATGTTAGGGTAAGTCCTGTTGATTGACTGTGTGAAGAATGATGTGTTTGTAAGGTGTGACTGATGATATGGTGAAAGGAGAAAATGGAAAAAGAGAACACACTGCGCCGACTCCAAATAAAAAATAAGGTAACAGGACAGGCAGAAAAAGAAGAAGTTAGGTTAAGTCCCGTTATTGAGAATAAATCTAATTCTACTTTGATTGGGTCTTAGGAACTATCCATAAGTACGTCACACGTTAAGGGAGGAAGGGGATCGACGAAGTGTGACAAAGGGTGGAAAGGGTCCTAAGTTTCGGGACGTCATATTTCAAAATCTTCGACATCTAAGTGTTAATATGCCAAATTTGAACTATTAACAAAAAACTTAAAAATATTTTCAACTCAACCCGTATGAATATATTGTGGTTTATATTGTTTTGTTGTCGAGCTCATACTCGCTCTACTAGTGTCACGCGCTAGCCGCCTGAGCTTTTTATAAATGTAAATAAAACTAATTACGGATCGGCTGTTTTAATTAAATCATTTCTAGTTATAAAATTGCAAAATATGTGCCATCACACTTGGTTCTTACAAATGTGACCAACGGGGGAGGGGTCAAAAAATCACGAAATTAGTGTGATATACTTTATGGATGATCCCTTATTGAATCTGTGAAAATATTTGGGATACTTAAATAATATACTTTATAACGGATTAAATAGCGATTTATTATTTATGCCCGCGTTTTAATCCGTTATAAAGTATTTTATTTAAATGTGTGATACTCGCGTTAATAAAAGACAATAGTATATTTGGTATATCTATATATCAGGTAACATACAATGTAAGCGGGCTGCTGGTGGTGGACGAGTCCGGTATAATAACGGCCTGCAACCAGCACTTCGCGCGGCTCACGTTCGGCAAGCCGCAGGCCGAGGTGGTCGGACACCACATCGAGGACGTCATCCAGAACTTCTGCCGGGAGTGCGACCTGGTCAAGCTGCAGGACAACAATCGGAACATGACGCTGTCGCCTGTCAATAATGAAGATGACGGTTCAGGTATTTATCACAAGGACTGAATACCGGTTAATTTACTATGTGAGTTATGCCGGTATAATAAAGGTTTTTGTTCATATTCTTTCGTTTTTATTCATATTTACTGAAAAAAATTACTGTGGTAAGTTTAGTGTGTATTACTGTTTAAAACTAATATCATGGTATCTCAGTCAGACACGTATTTTGGAAAATAAAAATTAACCGGTTTCAGTCCCTTATTTATCATTCCTGCATAGGTCTATGGTAAGCAAGCAGTGGTCTATGGTATTACTAAGTGCGTATTGCGCTTCATAGTTTGCTATGGACCACAATACGAAATTAGTGATTTGCTCTTACGCTTAAAATAAGCAATAGTAGCAAAATTTATTTTTAACCGAAATTACACTAACTGAGTTTCACCTTTGAACCGACGGACGATATATGACTTATATATGTAATTGCGTTACAGCGGCTTTTGGACTTGTATGGTGATCCCGCCACTTCTCACAATATGTATAGTGTATTTAAAATATTACATTACATGTGACAAATTTTAGACATAATTAAAGAAAGCAAATTCACAAGAAACAAATAAAAAAGTAAAGAAACACATTTAACTAATCTAATATATTGGCACATATGAATGAATAAAATAATGTATGACTATATCATTCTTAAAAAGTGTATATTTATTCAATAAAAATTAAAATATCAATTGGTGTAACTGAAATATTAATAATACCACAAATTCTTCTGTTTTAAGTTACTTTATTTAATCTTGTTATTTTCTTGTCCATTTATATAAACTTTTAGCAGATTTATGTTCAATTTAGTAACGAAATATTTAGCAATATCACATTCAAAACCCTAGTTTCAGATACAGACGAAGATTCATGTGGAGCATTCAACGGAAGTCAGAAATCTGCCTGCATGTCTCTGAACGTTCAACCTTCCCTTCTTTCAACTACCAGGGAGAAATCCTCTAGTGCACTATGTCTGGATAAATCCAGCAGTTTGGTCACACACACCCCGACACCCACTCAAGACATGGTCTCAAGTATAAGTACCACAGAACAAAGAAACGACACATCCGCCCTGCCTGACGTCACTTCCGGCATGTCAGGGATATCTATAGACGAAGACAACTATTGTCAGAGTTCCATATCAAAATCACGCTCAGAAAATATATTACGTTCCGAACACCCCGTCAAACAGCCTACAGAAAAACCTTCAGAGCAATCCGATTCGATTTATTATACATCTCAGCATTCTCAAGAAGTGACTCCGACAGGGGCTTCCCCTAAGATTAAGCTGAATGATCCGGCGTTTAGACTATCTTTCGATGCGAATAGATATAGAAGAGGACAAGGGAAAGAAGATAGGAGTAGTATTTCATTAGATTTCTGTGATTCAAACGAGACGAGTGCGGATTTTCTGACGCCGATCAATGAGATGCCGCCGTCGGGCTGTGAAATTGAGGAGTTGCCGAGACATAACGGCAACGAAAGTGTGGACAGCTTGAGCAATGATATCGATCTTGAGACGCAGACGGAATCAGCGCCTAGGAAAAAAATTGAAGGTGTGTTTCATATTTCATAATTACTGCGGAAATAATTGCTATATCTATTATCTATTTGATTTTCTCTAAGTAGTTTTGTGACATGTATTCGAAAATCATCTTTAACCGACGATTTAAATAAGTTACATGTTTTCTTTTTTTTCACCTTCAAATATAACTTTTGTTAATAGTATAAAGAGGAAATATTTGTTTCTTTGTTTGTTTATGTGAACCGATTTTAATTTTTTCACCAATAGAAAGCCACATTATCAGCGAGTAACAGGCTATTTTTTTTGTGTATAGTACATCTACATTGCACCCGTGCGAAGTGGAGGCGGATCGCTTTATAATATTACAGCCTTATACATAAACGTATTATAATCTTGATATAGTTTAAATATGTTTTGTTTCTTTCGTACTTTAGTCTTTTTATATTAGATAGAGCGAGACAAAACATATTTGAATTATATCAAGCTTAATACGTTTATTAATACTAAACCTACCAGAGCGGTCAAATGACAGCTTTCGAGACTAATTTAATAAAAATGGTTAAATTCCAGGTTTTCATTTTTATTGAACTATGAAAAGCTGCTAAGATATATTATAGAAAAAGTCGTGCAGTGAGTTCAAGAAAAATGGAATTTAACAATTTTCATTAGTCTCAATAGCGGTCATTTGACCGCTCAGCCGGCCTAGCATGACCGCCACGAGATATGTCGCGGACGAGAGAAGACAAACTTAGATGTAAGATTTTTTTTTATTTTTTATTTCAGAGCAGACAACCGAGCTGGTGGGTTACCTGATGGTAAGTAATCACCACCGCCCATGGACATTGACTTGAAGGTCTCAGGTGCGTTGTCGGCCTTAATATCTCAATTTTGATAGAAAAGATATCTCGATCAACAAATATATCTATTTTTGATATTAAAAGTCGAGTTTTAAGTGTAATTGTCATGTTTGACCCGGAAGAAATAAAGAGATAATCGATTAAAACACGAGAAAACAAAATTTTGTCGCGGTTGTCATGCTAGGCCACATGGGTAACACTGCGCTGCGCCGCGCAATTGCGCCGGCACGCTTCACTGCGCAGGGTGAGTCAGCTCACACATTCATAATGTGTTGGCGCACGGCGCAGTACCCACTCACTGAGTGAACTATGAGCGTGGGGTTGCGTGCGTTTCGGAGGTTTCACTGCTCGCTTTGCGCGTCCCATTTTTACTGCGTCGTGGCGCATTTTTGAGTTGACTCAAGGAGCCGACACACTACACTGCGCCTGAGTTGCTGAGTTGGCGCAGGGAATTTCGCTGAGTTACCCATGTCTAGCTAGGCCGGCTGGTAGGTTTAGTGTTAATAAGGCTGTTAGTATAGATGTAGCTGTACCGTCAGCAGACGAGCCCCCCGGCACCCCGTGCGTGGTGCAGCGCGCGCTCCGCAGCCACGTGACCACCTCCACGCCCACGCACTCGCGCCACAGCCGGCCGGACTGCGAGCAGCGCGACGGGACCTACCGCGGCGTCGTGCGGCACCGGGACGGCACCGAGCTCAGTGAGTACGGGGCGGACATGAGTTGGATATATCAAAACGTAACTTATAACGGTTATGTGTTACATACCATACCATATCGATATACTTATTTACATAACCGTTATCACGAAAACTTGTCAAAACCATAACTAGCGCGCGAAAACATGATAATAAGTTATATTAAAACTCAACCACCATAAACAAAACGTAAACGATATAAAACTTCCATATTCGCTACCTCTCTTTCTAATTACATATTAGTGTACTGGTGTAAAATAATGAAGCGAATATGGCGTAACTTACGAGGTTATGAATAAGGTTTAGCTTCTTTGACATTTAAGCATAGTTTGCCACGTTTAAAATATTATCAGGAAATATCTAAAATTATTATTTTACTGATAATAATTAAGATACTAAAAATATGCTTAACAATTTTATGTAATAAAATTGACTAAATACCTATTATTTGGCAAAATACCTAATTACAAACAATTTCAATTGTGTCAAATTTATTTATAGTAACAAAGACAAAATTCTAAATAGTTGGTCAGGGATCGATAGGTGGAGTGAAAGACAATTTTGAGTTCGTTTCTAGTTTGCCCATATCATGTTAACGTTTGCAAACCTTACTAATTTATATCGATATCGGAAAACTGTTTTCGATATCGATATGAAAACTGTATATTGGTTACATAACCGTTTGTGAATAAAAACGAAAACGCCCATATCTAGGGGATGGGTTACTCAGCGAAATTACTTGCGTTTTTTTTTTATTTATTGCACCAACAAAGTAGACACTAATACATACACAAATATAAATACACGCCAAGTGTCACCCCAATTATAGGCGCATACGACGTTCTATATAACAAAGCAACTTACTTTTACATTAACAATCAAAACTAAAATAAGATAAAATACATATACAATGATATTAAAGATGTCATGTGGAACATGGTGTAATGGTTGCAGCGCCTTACAAATATTTTGTAAAACAAAAACTTGGCGATTAAAAAGAGTGACGGAGAGTTTATTACCAGTTCTTCTCTTCCGTTCTATGCCCTTGATTTGAGAACTGGCGGTAAATGTAAAATTAGAAGAATTTAATGTGTATTTTTAATTGACGTTCCTAAGTGTACATTGTGTTACCTAAATGAATAAATGATTTTTGAATTTGAATTTACAAAAACAAAATTAATTTTTGGGTCAGTATCCACTCCTTTATTTCCCCAAGCCCTCCACAATCTAAATCCGTTCTTTTTTTTTTATGTCAGATATCGACTGACGAGCATGAGGTTCACTTGATGGTAGGTGATACCCCAGCCACAGAACATCAGTCAATGATGTGCTGTCGACCTAATTTTTACTTCGAGCATTCGGAAATCCATAGACTGAAACCGAAACGCGCAATGTGCACTTCACGGTTTTTCCATCTATGAACGGTGGTTCGTTACCCGGTCGGAATTTAGATATTCCTCCCACCCGATCAATGCTCGAAGTTACCAGACGTGGGGAAAACATGCTTACAGAAAATTATAAACATGTGTTCCCGGTGGGATTCGAACCCACGACCCATCGATGCGCACGGCAGGTGTTCTACCGAACGCGCCAACGAGTCCGTCAAGTTCTTGCAACAGTGTACAAGGCAACAAACAGCCAATAAACACTAGGCGATTGTGTCAGATGTGGTGTACACGGTGTCCAGCATGCGGCTGGCGAGCGGGCGCAGCGTGCGCTGCGTGTGGCTGGGCGTGCGCCGCGAGCACGCGCCGATCCACGCCACGCTCGCCTCCAGCCTCGCCTCCACCGCCGACAACTCGTTGGTACTCGTGAGTGTGATTGATACGTGGAAAACCTAACCTATATTCTGAAAGAAATTAATACCGGAAGTCCAGAAGGCCTATTACCAAACAAAATACGAAGTTTCGGCTGACGGATCGTACATTTTCCTATTAGGAATCCGATGACCGATCTTTCACTTGACATTACTGTGATCATAAGTATAATCGTAAATATAATTGAAAAAGTGTTCTTAATAAGTTACAATACGAAATTCTTTTGTTTCGTTCCGAACGTTGCGTTCGATGCGTTCGATTTTGGTAATCGGCCTCCTGGTTCGAATGGTCCGGGGAAAAAAGATATAGAAAAGAATATTTCGGTCAGGTAGGGCATAGAGGGCTGATTACTTACTTGCATTTAAATAAAAATTATCAGTGAATCAGACACAGAAATGGGGGTGCCACATGCCCCACTAGGAGACTCGGGAGTTCATTTTTTTAATATTATGAAAGTAAAATTAGAATTTTTGAATCCCAACCTAAAGGATAAGTTTTGAAACCAATCTTAAAATTTCATTGAACTAGAAAATGGAGAGTAAATCTACAGCGCTGACAGGTATTAATATTTAATGTCAACAAAAATTCGTGAGGCTCGTCTGATGGTCGATGATACCTCATTTATAGACCAACTATCAGTGTTGAGCTTTCAACCTATTTCATACTTTTAGTCTTCGGAAGTACTACAAAGGCTTAATGGTCAAATTATTATGTTTTATTTTTTATTATATAGATGTTATACTTCTTCCTTAGATGGCTCCACCTCTAAAAAACCTATTGTATTTGTTTCCAGGGAAACAAGTCAGTGAGCAGCAGACCTCAGTCGATGTCGCTGCTGAGTCAGTGCGGCGAGGAGCAGGTGGCCGGGGAGTACAGCAAACACTATGTTACACTCAAACAGATCGGTCAGTTTGGAGCATTTACTTTATTAATAGTAAATAAGTAGACCATTTATAATGGACTATAAATGCTAAATACATATAATACTAGCGATTCGCCCCTGCTTCGCACGGGCGCAATGTAGATGTACTATACACAAAAAAGCCTATGTTACTCGCTGATAATGTTTTTCTATTGGTGAAAGTATTTTTAAAATCGGTCCAGTAGTTTTTGAGTTAAATCGTAACAAAAAAATCTTTCTTTTTTTTTGTAATATTAGTATAGGTAGTATAGATATATAATTATAATCTGAGTATCCAAAATTGTCAACCCTTGAGAGTCTCGAATAGCAAGTATACATAAAACAATAATTCTTAACATGGAAATTGGAAATATAAAGGAAATATCGCTACAATGCCAATGGCTTTGTAAGGTGGTAACACGGGAGAGAAATGATAGGCACGACTGCTGAGTGAATACTGCATTTAATATCATAAAGCATTCCTATAAATAAGGTGTACAATATATTATATGTTTATATATGTATTATATTATCTATCCTTACATCTCATCTCCACCCTATTAAAAAAATAAAATAAATTACTATAAACATTTATTTTATTTTAGTACATATTTAGGTACGAGTATATTAATACAAAAATGAAAAAATAAACAATGATTAACTAACAATAACATTTTTCCCTAAACAATTTTTTTTTTAAAGTTATATGTTTAACATTGTAATCTGGTAATACAAAAAAAAACTTAAACAAAATTCCTAATAATAATTAATAAGATTAAGTAATTGGTTCAAAATACATTTTTGTCCTATTTTTATGTACAATATAATTTTTGTTATCTTTTATAATTTCTACATTGGGTGAACATTCTCTAATCACTTTGTATGGACCTGAATATATGCTTTGAAACTTATTTCCAACCTCATTCTTCATTAAAATCAAATCATTCGGCTTATATGTCACGGGGTTAATATTACGATCGTACTTTGTTTTCCTTTTTAATTTACTAGTTATTAAATTATCCCGTGCTTCTTTTTGCGATGTCTGTAATCTAAATTTTAATTCTAAAGGATAATTATCAGAATTATATAAAGGTTCTACTTGTTCTGATTGTAAATTAGACGGTAAAATACATTTTTTACCGAACACCAATTCAAAAGGAGTAAATTTAGTCTCTGTATGTACCGTAGTATTATAAGAAAAACACCAAAATGGAAGCCATGTGCTCCATACATCCGAATGATTTTCTGTCTGTATTCGTAAATAGTTACCCAAATGTTTGTGTGAATTCTCCAAAGCACCAATACTTTGATGATGGTATGCAGTAGACTGCATCTGGTTTATATGTAAAAGTTTACAAACCTCTTTCATTGTATTTGATATGAACTCTGTTCCCCTATCTGTTGCTATCTCTTTTGGAATACCATACCTGAGAATCCAATTATTTACAAAGCTTCTAGCTACTTCACTCGAGCTTTTTGACGTCAGTGGATAAGCTTCAATATATTTACTCAACTCACATTGTATAGTTAAAATATACACATAATTATAACAATCTCTATCTAACGGCCCTACTAAATCTAAATACATTTTTTCAAACGCAGAATTTGCCGTTGAACTAATTGTCATAGGCTCTTTAGTGTGATGTGACGAATGTTTTTGTTTTTGACATTTGTCACACCTTTTTACAAACTCAGTAACATCAGCTTCTAATTTTGGCCAGAAATAATATTTCTTTATATTATTGACCATTCGTCTTACACCTGCATGACCACTTGTGGGCAATATATGAAAATCATTTAAGATCACACGCTGATCATCTTTATCAGTAATTCTTTTTGTATCCTTTAAAATACATATACGTGGTCCGGACCAGTTACCTATGTTCTTAACTTCTTTAACTAATTTTTCCACAAATATATTATTCCTCTCATTCTTAATGAAGTATACTTCTTTTATATTAATTTTCCCACAAAATATATTCAGCTCTCTCACAAATTCGTCTGGCGATAGTTGCGATCGAGAAGCTAAATTAATAAAAATAGTATTCATTGCGGGTACATAACTCAAACATCCCTTCTCATGCGTAATCTCTTTCAAATTACGATATCGATTTAATTCATAAGCGCTTATAAAACGTAATTCCGTGAAATATTTCGGTTTATTATATATTTCTATAACTTTTGGTTGATCAGGCCAATCGTTTCTAGAAATAATAACATCCCGTTTTTGTTTAGCCATCTGGCCACGCGTCATTACATTCATCACAGTCTGATTCATCTCCTTTAATTCTTCTGAAGTTAAATGCAAACGAGAAAGTGCATCAGCAGCAGAATTATTTTTTCCTTTCAAATACTCAAGTATAAAATCATATTCTTCTAATGTAAGTCTAAATTTAATTAAACGACTAGACGGATCTCGCATTCCGAATAAATATACCAGTGGCTTATGATCAGTCTGAATTTTGAATGTCCTTCCGTACAAGTATGGCCGAAAATGTTTTACAGCCCACACAATCGCAAGTAATTCTTTTTCTATCGTCGGATATCTCTTTTCTGCCTTATTAAGACTACGGCTAGCATAAGCCACAGGCCTTCCATCGCCATTACACAAAACTGCACCTACGCCATATCCTGATGCATCTGTTTGTAAAATAAATTGATTGGATTCTGAAAAATCCGGGTACTGCAATACAGGATGAGATATTAAATTATGTTTTAATAATTCAAATGATTTTTGGCATTCCTCATCCCATTTAAAGATCACATTTTTCCGACACAAATTATTTAATGCATGTGCTTTTGTGGCAAAATTAGGAATGAATTTCCTGTAATAATTAACAAAGGCAACAAATCTCTTGACCTCATCGACTTTAGTAGGAACTGGGTAATTCTTAACAACTTCTATTTTACTAGAATCAGGTATAACTCCATCTGCTGACACAATATGACCCAAATAAAGTAGTTCTTTTTGTAAGAATATACACTTTTGAGCATTTAGCTTTAAATTTACTTTACGTAACCTTTCGAAAATAGATTGTAAATTTTTTATATGACTAGGTAAATCCCGACTGAAACAGACTAAATCATCTTGGTAAACTAGGCATTTTTCATATGTTAATCCTGTCATTGCCATAGTCATCATCCGAGAAAATGAACTAGGGCTGGTCTTTAAGCCCATAGGCATCCTAGTCATCTGAAACTGTCCCGAACAAAAAGCAGTGTACTTGCGACTGTCTGGTTCTAGACTGACGTTATAATAACCTTGATATAAATCTAAATGAGAAAAATACATGCAACCAGATAACGAATCTAATATCTCTGTTATATTTGGAAGTGGAAATTTGTCATCATGTATACTATTATTAAGTTTCCTATAATCTATGACTAAACGCCACTTTTTGTTTCCATTCTGTTCACTTTTCTTCGGTACCAACAAAATTGGACTGGACCATTCGCTTTGACAAGGTTCAATAATATTATCTTTCAGCATTTGATCTATTTGATTATTAATTTCATTTTTTAAAGCATGAGGTAACCTATACGGTTTTGAAAAAATTGGCTGAATATCGGATTTTACTTTAATTGTTTGCTGATAAATATCAGTGGTTGATAATCTGTCTCCTTCCAAATAAAATATATCGGGATACTTCGCACATAAACTTTCTATATTAATTTTCTCCTCTTTATTTAAATTATTTAAATTTAACTTTGACAACAATGATTTAACTCGCGCTGCATTTTTCTCGATTTTCTCAAAGTTACATATATAATATTCCTTTGAGCTTTGTATATCAAGTTTTATTTCGGACAAATTTACATCTTTTGTAGTCGTATTCAAAATTCTGACTGGTATTTTACCATTCATCGGACTTACTAACGTACTAGCAATAAACACGCCCTCACATACTTCTCTTGTACATACCACACATTCTTCTGTTAAACTCGTATCAATGTAATGAATAGATTCTGATCTGGCAGGTAGCGATAATAAATTGCTACACGAATCCATTAGTTGTAATCTTATTTGTTTAGTTTCACTGAGCCATAATGATAGAGTATTATGTTTCATATCTATCACCGCTCCATACTTTCCTAAAAAGTCCTGCCCCAGAATACCATGCGACTTACAAGGTAACGTATCAAATACATAAAACTTATGACGAATACTCTGCCCGTGTATCGTCAACTGTAAACATACATATCCGATTGCTTGAACCTTACCACCTATTCCATTTATGGTTATGTTTTCTTTGTTAATTGGTATATTAAATTCTAGAACATACTCATATTTTATGGCCGAAATTGAAGCTCCTGTATCTATGAGCCACTTAAACGCGTGTATGGTGTTATAAAATAATTCTATATGATAGCTACTATCGCTGGCTAAAATATTATATGTTGTAGGCAAAAAAACATTTTCAGGATGGGAATGATGTGTCGATGAACTCGACTGAGGTTGTGAATCATCCCTCACTGCTGTCCTAATTTGACTCCTAGACTGACAACGACCTGTATAATTATTATTATAAGTTCTACCTCGATATTGAGCTCTACCCCGAGGCACTCCTCTCCGCGGCTGAGACTGCTGGAACCACTGCCCAGTGCTGCCATGTGGCTGCTGCCAATTATTTCTGAGGCTGCTTCGCCAACGCCCAGCGCTATACATACCTCTCTGAGTATTCTGATGTAGTGTATGCCTGGAATTGTTTTTAAAGTATCGGTTATTACTATGCCTTAGTGTTAACACTTCAACTGCCGAACTTAAACCTGAAACGTCCTCGTCAATTGCAGCTTGAATCGCATCTTTCAAATTCTCAAATTTCTGAGCCGTAATAATCGTGCCAATCCTACGGTTTCTCAATCCGTCGCTGAATTGTCGAATTGCGTGTTTCTCATTTATAGATTTTAAAATATTAAATTTCTCAACATTTCCCTCGGACTGGGAAATTGTAAGATCAACAAATAATTCAGATAAAGTTCTCCCAAAAGCATCAATAGATGTATCATTCTGTTTACAGTTCAAAAATTGTTTTAGCAAAGCATTGGTAGATTTTTTCGGTAACAACAATAGCTTCATATCATTTAACAGCTTTGATAAGGTATCATAATTTGTCGCTAATTTTAGCTTAGCAGACTGCGACAACCTACTTTTCAAAACAAAAGCAATTAAATGCGTCTGTGACTCATCGTTGAGAACCGAACTATAGTACTCTATACCATCTATTAGCTGTCGTAAATTGGGAATTTCATCATTCATTATTGGCAATAAGCTTAAAGCAACTTTCAAATCGAATTTATCCATTGTTAAAAAAAAAAAAAACAATAATATCTGACAACTGACACAACTGAGTAATTATCTTATACAAAGTGTTAATATCCTCACAATATTTTTCTAAATGGAAAAGCTCATCTTCATCAAACTTTCACTATCAATGCTTTCTATATACATAGTTATTATATTGCTCTTTAACAAAATATGTAGCTTCGTTTAGCTTTCTCTGCAATATCTTACCCTGTCGTCTAGAGGGTTATAACTAACAAATCATCATACAATATCTTTAAATATTTCCATGGGTTCAGTACTCTAAAATAAATCATCTAAAGAGAGAAGAAAAAAAAAAAGTATGCATCATACCTGTTTGGCTTAGAACCCTGGATCCTCAGCGCATGAAACAATATACTGTAAAATTTTACACATAATATTATGATTATACATTATAGGGTACATTATTTATGATAATCATCATTATTTTTTCTTAAATAATAACATTGATTACATTATATTAAAATAATACTAATAGTCTAATAAATATAGTCCACTAAATAATGTCCGATAATACTCTGATGTACATCTAACGCATAACCGCACTTCACTTCACTTTCACTTTTTTTTAAACACTTTTTTAATTTACTGTTCTCATCTTCAAATAGGGGTAAATCCGTCGCCGTTGAAGGGAATTCCGACATTCCCTGCTGCATTCATATTCAGTTCAACCTGCCGTATCCATCGTAAATGTAATTTCTTGTCATATTGATTTGAGATAGAAACGGAATTCCTCTATTAACGCACTATTTGTGCCCCCAGCTGCATTTTACGCAATCACAATTTACTTTTCTTTAGAGTGTTGCTTCCTCATTCTTGAAGCAAACTTCCAGCACATTCCTGTCACTATTAAAACTTTTTAAAATATCCATTTTACTAATCGTTAATAATATTGTTCAAAGAACACGATGTTTTGAATTCTCTGCCCATATATGTAAAATCGGTCGGCGACACGGCGACGCCGCGCCGCGCGCCGCCCGCGCCGGTGTCAAAATACTCGCGCGCGTGTAACTACGTTTGGCAGGGTCGCCATGTAAGGTGGTAACACGGGAGAGAAATGATAGGCACGACTGCTGAGTGAATACTGCATTTAATATCATAAAGCATTCCTATAAATAAGGTGTACAATATATTATATGTTTATATATGTATTATATTATCTATCCTTACATCTCAGCTTCATGATGGGACCATAATGTGCATACATTAGAAACCATAGAATTCCAGAAAGTAAATGGATCACTTTCACTCGCCGCGGGTAGACGCGGCGTCGTTGATTGTAAATGGCTATATACTCTAGGATGGAGGAATAGTACGATTTTTGACTTTTTTTTAGTATTTTATTTTTTTTGCTAAGTGTATTTGCATACTTTTCTCTATTATGAGTACGTTTGGTTGTACAGGTAAAGGTGCGTACGGTTGTGTGAAGATGGCGTACCGCAGGTCGGACCGGCTGCTGGCCGTGGCCAAGTTCATCCTGAAGGAGAAGGTGGGCGCGCAGTTCTGGGTGGACGGGCCCGACGGCCGGCAGGTGCCGCTCGAGCTCAGCCTGCTGCTCACGCTCAAGCACCCCAATATTGTGAGTGTTGCCTGTTTATAGTGTAGGGCAGCAGTGGCGACGTAAGACCTAAATTTTATGTGGGCAAGGTTCATTTTGCGGGGCCTTCTACCAGCGCAAAAAATGCCATTTTTTTGGCAAAAAATTTTTTTTGGTGCGTTCGCGGCATTACTTATGCATAATTATTCGGGGCGCGAGGCCCCCTGGGTCGCGAGGGGAGTCATGCCTTACGCCGCCACTGTAGGGCAGCGGTCGACAAAATTATTAGCCAAAGAGCCAAATATGCACACTACAACAATTTAAAAAAAAAAAGTTTTTCCACCCGTTCTTAGATGGAAAAACTGAAGTGCACATTGCTCAGTCTATGGATTTCCGAATGCTCGAAGTAAAAAGTACTACCATCTGTGGACTGAGTTACTACCATCAAGTGAACCACATTGTAACCTATGATTTTAAAAAACCATGATTGTCCTCGACAGGTGAGCGTGATAGACATGTTCGAGAACGACAAGTACTTCCAAATGGTCATGGAAAAACATGGCGCCGGGATGGACCTATTCGAGTTCATAGAGCGACGACCGCGACTCGACGAACCCCTGCTCAGCTATATATTCAGACAGGTAAAATCCCCACTGCTTTAAGTCCATGATCATGCAATAAATAAACTAAAACACTGCTTAAAGACCGATAATATATCTGCAAGAGGGCGGAAGTGGCTTTTCATCAAGTAGTATTGCGTTAAATATTAAAATGAGACCTAGCCCCTGTCTCTTAATTTAGAAACACGAAAAGGTAATGAATCTTGTTATTATTTTGTTCCAGACTTTGTAAATGAGATGATCTAATAACTGAAACTATATAACATTGAAAAAAATTCGCTTTTTAACTTATCGATAATATCGTAGTCTTTGATATTATTATCAGATTAATTATATCCATTGATTCCATTATTTTGCTAGCAAATTTCAATATTTTTATTAGACTTCATTGGTTGAATTAGACATGATTGAATGAATGAGCTTTGTTTAGTCCATTACACTTTCCTTTTTTTTATAATTTTTGACGTTGTTAGTGAGGTACATTTATATAAAATTAAAATATAATATACGATATTATTATTTTAAATCTATTCAGTAGTTACTTTAGCTGTATAAAAAAAATAACTCGTTTTTTTTTAACTTTCAGATCGGCCAAGCGGTCGAGTACCTCCACTCTCTGAACATACTCCACCGTGACATCAAAGACGAGAACGTGATCATAGACAACAAGTTCCACGTGAAGCTCATAGACTTCGGCTCGGCCACGTTCATGAGCAAAGACACGCTATTCTCTACGTTCTATGGAACCACGGAGTACTGCAGTCCTGAAGTGTTGGCCGGCAATAAGTAAGAAGGTTTATTAGTCATTTAAAGAATATAGTATATTTGTAGATAAATTCCTTTTTATACGACTTCAAAAAAAAAAAGAGGTTTGATGACAGTTTGACCTGTATGTATGTATGTTTGTTCTCGATTATCTCGCGTTTGACTGAACCGATTTTGATGCGGTTTTCAGAAAAGTATTTGTTACACTTAAGAGCCTCACACTTGACTGTCGATCGAAAAAAACTCATTCCAAAAAACGAATTTCATGTTTTTTTAATAGCGCAGAATTCCCAAAAATATATTATGTTACTATTAGTGAGTTATATAAAAAGGTATTATTGTCTGCAGATATGCAGGTCCCGAGTTGGAGATGTGGTCAATGGGAATCACCCTCTACGTGTTGACTTTCTTCGTTAACCCCTTCTCCGACATCGAGGACACTATACAGGGGCCACTATCCTTTCCGCAACTTGTTTCTGAAGGTAACACTTATAATATAAAGGTAAACATATAATAAATACATACATCACGCTTCTTTCCATTGGGGAAGGCAAAGATCACGGAGTTACGCTTTTCGTTTCGAGTACTTTTGACCAGACCCTTTTGAAGACAATCCGATCTGATCGAGGTTAATTTTCGCGTCCCTTTCATTCATCTAATATATAAAATTCTCGTGTCACGTTCACTCCGAAACGGCTCGACCGATTTTCGTGATCCTTAGCGTGCATATTGGCCAGGGTGGATATTCGATCAACATCTATTTTTCATACCCCCTAAATGTTAAGGGTAATCCACCCCTAAAATTTTTTTTTAAATTTTGGACGAAATTTTTTGTTTTTATTTTTTTATAATGTGGCATTAAAAAATACATAAAACCCTAAATTTTTACTTTTTTATCACCAACCCCTGATTTTTAGAAATTATTTACATGGCAAAACAACGATTGCCGGGTCAGCTAGTTTTCTATAGGATTATGTTTATTGTTAGCATTATCAAAGAACATAGATGTACATAGAAGCACAGGCCCATACAAACTTTTGGCACAGAAAAAGTAGTTCTACTTTCGACCTGTAGAGCGCGCGGCAATGTATCGGTGTGACACACACATCTAAGCAGTCCGCTGACTCCTCCCCTCGCGTTGTTTCGCTTGCTCTTACGAGCGAACGGCAATAACGCTCTAAAAGCGGCTGGGTGCGAGAGAGTGCGCGCTATGACTACAGCGTCAGTGTGCGTTTACACGGATTTCGGACTCTTTTTTCGAATGAATTGACTGATGTTCTTTGGCTGACGTATCACCTACCATCAAGTGAACCTCATGCTCGTTGGTCGATATCTAACAAAAAAAATGAGAAACTATTTATAGATGTCTCTTCTAGATCTGGAGCACCTGCTGCGCTGGATGCTGTGCAAGGAGCCGGCGCAGCGCTGCTCGGTGCCGCAGCTGATGGCGCACGCCTGGACCCGCCAGCCCGTCAACATCGCGCACTATATCTTCCACGAGATCGTTGACTGCGGTATCAAAAATCTTTTCTTTAAATACTAGCTGCCCGACCCGGCTTCGAACGGCTATACTAATGAAGAAAATTAGATTAAATCAATTTATTTCTCAAAAATATTCACATGGATCACTGGATATTATTCGGGACATCCTTATCATCTAGCGGTATGAAATATAGTGTACAACCTATTCTTATACTTACCAGATATACATAAAAAAGGTATGTGTGTACTTATGTACACGTGTTAGAAGTTATACTTCTTTGGTGACTGAAGAAAAATTTTAAAAAACAAAACTGCAGTAAAGATCGAAGAAAATTGTTAAAATCAATCAAATTCTATTCTGTAGCCAACTTCATCATGTCGTTTTTTTGGGACATCGTGCGCGCGCAGGTCATGAATTCACTCTCATCCAAACGCGCCAAAAGAAGTATAACTTCAAAAAATCATGAAAATTGGTCGAGCCGTTTCGGAGGACGGTTTGCGAGCACAAATACCGTGACAGGATTTTTATATAATCCTCAAACCCTAACAAATATTTATAATGTGTAATAAAAGCTTGATTATTATTTTAACATAGATGGTAATATTTATAGAGTATTTTAATGCAATGTATGCTGTTCATTGCGTAGTGGCTAGATCGTTGTACGTTGCCTTCCAGATCGTCACGAAGCTAACCCCGAGATGTACTTTAGCGGTAGTCTAGGATCTCCTCGCAGCGGCTCGCCGGTGTCGCTGGCTGACCCGCTCGCTAAAGGTAAGTTTATTGCAAAATGTCTGAAGGAATTATCGCTTGATTGTTTTGGCTAATTTAAATATTCTGTGCTGTAAAATTTAAACATTTATTAGTCTGTAACTATAAGTATCACGTTTGGGAAGAATGGAAAATTTTATTAGGGGCCGTCCATTAATCACGTGAGGCTCAAAAGGGGGGGGGGGAGGGGGTACGGAAAACATCACGAAACATCACGAGGGGGGAGGGGGGAGTCTCGTTAGACATCACGTGTATTAATTTTATTTATTTTTTCTCAAAAAGCGCTATTTATGAACTGAAATTTTGAACGGCGAGAAAATTTATTAATTAATTATTCATTAATTTTAATGCAAATACATATAAATGTTTTTCGAATCAAAACGCCATTTGTTAAATATTTTTTTCCAGTCAAAAATAGCCTTTACATAGACTTCCAAAAAAAATACACGTGATCCAGGGGGAGGGGGGGGGGGGGGGGGTCCCAAACCTCACCAAATATCATCAGGGGGGAGGGGGGGTCGAAAAATGAGAAAAACGACCTCACGTGATTAATGGACGGCCCCTTAGAGCAACAAGATGAAATCATAGAATAATTATTTTGACCTTGGATGAAAATGAAATAATATCTTGGTATAAACCTCGGTTATAACTTCGTCCAATATTAATAAGATCCGGACTAATGTAATGTGGCTTCGTTTATTTCGAAAATTTCGTCAATAAAACTATCAAGACGAAAACAAATCTTATTTTTCTGTCTATATATTATAAAAAATAAAAATCAACGTATATTTATTCTCTATGCGCTCCTAAACCATTCAAATTATAAAAAAATGGTGAGTTATTTTACAAACGTCCGCGATGGTATCTGGCCGAAAAAAAACACTGTACGTGGCGTTGCAACGCATGCCAAGTACAGCTAATACATTATATAAAACTAAAATAAAATTCTGTAAAGCATTTAAAATTTAAGAATTCCAAGATATCAACATTTATCACAGTTGAGCTCTTTGTATCCATTCCACAATGTTCCAGAACGTTCCAACCCGTCGGAGGTGGCGGCGCCCTCCGGAAGCAAGAACGTGTCGAAGGACGAACGCAAGCGAGACCCGCACTCCGAGAACTACAGCCTGCGGTCGTCCGCTGATGTGAGTCCGCAATCTACATATATCATCATCATCATCATCATCATTTGCAGTTAGTTATTACATGATCGCAATTGAATTTTCACATGAGGTTATTATTGAGTAATTACTGAAGTAATTTAATTTTTTCTGCATGAGCGTGTCAAAAATTTTGATTATACTAAACTTTACTTTTCTTCATAGAACAGCCTTTAAAACATTTTTTTACCATAAAACAATATCTGCCTTACGTTAAAGCTGAACATCATACAATCGAAATACTAAGAAATATCCAAAACGTTTAATAAAAACAAGAATTTAAAAAGGCGACTATTCTACAGTTGCGAATTATGGTGACACATGCCTAGTGTTATATGTAATGGGCATTCGGCCCAGTTCAAAGCAAAAAAAGATGTGATGTGATGTGATGTGATGAAAAACAGATGTTATGAAATTAAAGTTCTTTTTTATGTCATCATTATACACTAACATTTATGATAATATTGGAAATTTATTCAGTCTTTTATGGTACAAAGATAGAAAAAAGGTGAGGTGCATATTCCGTATTTCGGTTTGTCTATGGTATTCCGAATGCTTGCAGTATAAAATTGTTTGACAGCGCATAATTAATTTATTTGCTATGGCTGTCTTTTATGTTACAAAGATGGAAAAACAGTGAAGTGCATATTCAGAATTTTGGGTTTGTCTATGATAATATTCCGAATGCTCGCAGTATAATATTGACAGCGCAACATTAATTTATTTACTATGGCTGTGGTATCCCCTACCATAGACCCCCATGCTCGTCTGTCGATATGTTAAAAAATATCTCATTTTCTTTTTTTTTTGTTAACGGCAACACTGGAACGTATCCTTCGTTTAGTTTAGACATTTCCGTGTACAGATCCTCGATATCTCATCGAAGCCGGTGTCGGACGCGGCGCTGACGGACATCAGCTCGGACGCGACCGGCCACGCGGCCTGCGACATCGACTACGACTGCGACCACTACGACTGCGACAGCTGGGACGAGTGCGAGAACGATAGCTTCTCATAGACAATAGACTCGTGTCCTTGTGACGGCAGTTTGTAAATCTACTAGCGGACCCGACATGCGTTGTTGACCAAAATGTTGGAATTAAAAAAAAAATCTAGATGTAAATATTTTCCCACTTCTATTCTAGAGCGTGTTCGGAAATGAGCTGACAATACTATCAGTACTAGATGTCCGTTCTAAAATACTTTCCAGCATGGCTGTTACAACTGAAACGTATCACCATTATGTTGGTCATTGGTCCTATGGAATTACTGACTTCCGGCTGTCGAGACTGTCAGCACCGAGGTAGTGCGCAGTCATTTTTGTATATGGCCGAGCCCCGTGTTGTGTTCGGTTTGATTAAAATTGGAGTACCGCTCGACTTTAAAATTATTTTTAAAAAATTAGCGTCTTGTTTTAACGCATGATGTATGGAATTCCGTATGTAATGGCCACCACTACACTAAAAGTACTGAAAGATGCGTTCAGATTTAACAGTGGTGGCAGCACTATCAGTTAAATAGGACGCGCAATTACCAGTAAAACCAGCCTCAGTACTAGTAGTATGGTCAGTTCATTTTCGAACGCGCTCTATGTTCAGTAAGTCACGTGCGTCAACGCGAGCTGTCAATTGCGAAAGATGGCGGACTTCCGAACTTAATTTTAAAATAAATTAAGTTCCGAACTTCGCCATCTTTTCTGCATATTTTTTTCCTGAAATGTTCCGTTATTTTGTTATTCGGGAAATAGACGAATTCAAAAAGACATTGTTTTATATGAGGCCACGAGAGCCAGAGTGGCCTAACTGTATTTTTTTAATTCCGATTTTATTTAATAAAACTACTGAAAACGATTAATTCGTAGCGACAAAATGGCTTAAAATTTGTGCAAATAAATAAATAATTATTATTTTTCATAAAAGTTAAAATTATTTGAAATTATCTCCTCTGTTTTCCTTATTACTTTAAACTTTTGTTTAACTAGTTTGACCACTCTGGCTCTCGTGGCCTCATATAATATATAAATAAACTGGCAGTGTCAACTGTGACCTTGAGATAAGTAAAAATATGAAACACCAGCCCGCCTAGCTTGACTCTACCTATCTACTCTTGACATTAGAAGTCGAGTTTTAAGTGTACGTGTCATGTTAGACCCGGAAGACAGAGATAATCGATTAAAACACGAGAAAACGGCCGACATTTTGTCGTGGTTGTCAAGCTAGGCCGGCTGATAGATATTGCAAGTACGTTTATCTTGAGTGTTTTTGCAGCTGGATATTTTATTTTTCTCTTGTTAATTTATGGAACGTTTAGTTTTGAAGATATCGAGACCTCGTTTTATCGGTGTAAATAAATAATACCGTTTCTGGAAAACGGTATACATGTGATATAATTGCCTAGGTTAAGTGCTTTTGAGGCAATTTCTAAATATTAATAAATAAATCTTCAAGCAAATAGAAGCTGGTAGACTTTTCTCTAATAATAATAATAATTAATTTTATAGTAAAATGTGATCTCATTTTTAAAGCAAGCTCAAGCAAACAAGAAAATTTTGTCGTATCAACTTGCGATAACAAGGATCTAAGAAAATTTCGTACGTTTAGATACTTAGAATTAATTAATAAGAAATATGTACTAATACATTCCTTAAGAAACATAAGACGTTATTTCACATATCTGGCAGTATTATTGATAAAAAAAGGTATGTGTGTACTTATGTATACGCGTTAGAAGTTATACTTCTTTGGCGTCTGAAGAAAAATTTTAAAAAACAAAACTGCAGTAAATATCGAAGCAAAATGTTAAAATCAATCAAATTCTATTCTGTAGCCAACTTCATCATGTCGTTTTTTTGGGACATCGTGCGCGCGCAGGTCATCTGTAGCCAACTTCATCATGTTAATTTTGTGTCACAGATGCGCGCGCATCTTAAAATTTCACTCTCATTTTTTCCATAACGCGCCTAAAGAAGTATAACTTCAAAAATATAGTATAAAATGACAATTATCTTCCGGATAAGTCCCCAATGAGATATGTCACGGACGAATCATTGATTTGAATAACTCAATATAGAATTGGCTTGGTTTGAGTCAGAAGTTTGAGAAATAGGGCGAGAATACAAAAGGGTCACTTCTCGTGCTCACGCCGCGAACTCGGAGTAACTAAACGTCCAATCTTCGATAGTGCCACATATATATTTGGAGAACATGGTAGCTCGAGTAGCAGTAGTTCATTATATTGCTTATATATAGTAGCCTAAATCTGGAATTGATAATTATCATTACATTCGAATTTAGTGTTATAAAACAATCGCGATCTTATGACTATTAATAGAATTTACTAAGCAATAGTTAATAATTATTAATCTCAGGCACCGTTTAGCGACATCAGTAACACCAATTATGCAAAAAATACATGGTCATGAGTCAGTTCGTAGTTTTAATTTTGAAATATTTTTATATTATTTTAGCGTAAAAGATTATAGATGTCATATTTTATCTTCATTGGGATGAATGTTGATATTTTAGGGAATTACTACATATGGCTGTACTAGTGATATTTATTTGCTATTTGAATACAATAGCTATTTAAATTAATCTTTGTATACATTTTGAATTTTATTTTGAAATATTAATTTAAAAAAAAAGGTTTAACAATACAGTAATTATCCCCCCTATTACACAGTGGATTGGTCCCGCGTTATAGGAGTATTCTCTATAACGCGTTATGTACAAATGATTGACGTGTAACTTTTCTCGGTACATCGAATATAAAAGAAAAACTATGTTATAATCGAAATATATTTCACAGTACAGAAATATGCGGGAAATCCCCGCGTTATATGAGGAAGAAATCGTATCATACGAGGGACATGAAATCGCATTATAAAAGCACCCCGTTATTGGAGGGGTTGATTTCTGTATATCGTTTTCTTGAAATTGATTTGGAACAATAAAGAATAAAGTTACATAATGCTATGACCATGTGATATGAGTGGATTCTTAACTGTGTGATAAAACTTGTAGAAAAACAAATAAACACTGCTAGGCACTTGTAACGAACAGTGCTGTTAACAAATAATAATATCATTGTAGTAGAATATTTCGTCTTATGATAGTTAGAAATTCAGTATTAAGACAATAGTATTTTCCTATGCTAGTAGTGCTAAATTTAATACCCAAAAGAACCAAATTTTCGATATAAAATCATTATAGTTAAGTAATTATAATTCGTATTCTTAGTATGTCTATTGAGTTACAAATTTTTATTTGAATTTAAAAGGTTTCTCTAGTTTTATTGTAATACAGGTTAAATATCATAGATTAGTGGTTCGTATTATTTTGTAGTTTTGTAAATTAGTAAATTGAAGAAAATATTATATTTTAGTAATAATATTGTGCAAAATGAAATTAAAAACATAGATTCATTTTGTGTGAGATATGATGCCAAATAAATCGTATTCAAATAAAGTATTGGCTCTTTCTTCTTAGTTATGTGTAATAGTTAATTATTTGACTGTCAATTCTGATTTTTTTTATAACATCCTGTAACATGAATTTGTTATTGCTAAAATGCTAATTGAATGTTGATTTAATTATAGAAAGACAAGCTTTCTTTGGTTTCTTAATAACTTACGGTTGGTCATACGATTCAGAGCAACGCTTTTAACGATCAATAAAAGCAATATGTTACTAATGTTGCTTTAGTAATCCATCCTTTAAAATTGACCATTAGAATTGAGGTAATAAACTCTTTATTTAAAATTTCACGTCAGAAGAAGTCACAGGATTTATATGTATATATGTACCTTAATACGTATATCAGTTTTTAATATAATGAGAAACAATATAGCATCGCCATAGTACCACTCAATCGCACATTACTTGTCAATATTATACTATTAGCGCAATGAAATTTCCAATTTATAAGAAATAATAATGTGTTACAAGTAATTTATTAATATTTGGACACGTCCGTTATTCGACTAGTGCCTTACGACGGACGATGGGTTACGTTGCTCGTGCATAACGTTTTGACCATCGTTATTAATAAATAATTCTTTGATATAATGTTGTTTTATTTCTTGAAGCGTTAATAAGAAACATTGTTATTCTTTGTATTTTCTAATGAAAATTAAATATATAATATTTGAAGCAGATCTGAATCCCCACACTTGTTTATTTATTTATTTCACAATTTTATATGGGTACAAAAACAAACCAAATAATGTATTATGAACGGTGACTCTGTCACAAATCAGTGATTTCTTCCAGGCAACCAATTGGTAGAAAGATAAATTGCCAAATTAAGTAACATACAGTGAAAAAAAAATAAAAAATAACCTAGATTTACTAAATTATTATATTCACAGGTATTTAATCATATACCGAACAACCCACTAGAAATAAAATAACTATTAATGAGTTTCTCATAGGCTGCGAACACACTTATAGGAAGTCAAGTGATTGAGCTTGCCTAGCCAACGATAGGCAAGGAGATTTGTCAGTGGTGAGTGGTGACGGAAGGATTGCCAAAGCAGACAGTAGAATGAGAAGGACGCGCAGTTAAAGTCTATCAATAGTTCGAAGAGTGTATAATAACTTGTAATTTTCACAAGATTTTAGAGTTCTATATTATAAACTTTGAAAAAGGTAAAGGTAAAATATAAAGGATTTTTTTGCGAAAGGTGGAAAAAAGTGAATATTCTTAAAGTCAAATTCAAATCTAATAATACGGTATCTACATAACTTGAGAGTGAGCTTAAGGTTAAACTTGAAAAATATTGTTGATTTTTCCTATAATCTGTATTTGACTTTTACTATCTCTAATCTGTGCTAGTTTTATCATTAATATTCCATCTTTGTAATTGTATCAATAAAAGATAAAACTACGAAGTGTTTTGTTTGGTATTATTTTTAAATTGTTACATGAAATAGGAGAGGGAATGCATTGCATTTTACATAATAAAAGTGGCAACATTTAAATTTTGTTTATTTAAAAAAAAATTGTTAAAATTTTAGAGAAATGTCAAAACTGTCAAATTGTATGTCGGTGCTGCGGTTTTTTGCCAATCATCGCCGATTTTCTGCAGATCTTACAGTGTTTACAATCAAACAAAGCCCATTATATATTAACGTTAATAATTCAACAAGAGCTACACTATCTGGAAAAGTTTTGGTAAGGTTATATTTGTTTTTAAGGAACAATTAAAAAGTATCAGAGTGACCCAAAGAAGTTGTAATGGCAAAGGCGGTACATACATCAATATTATTTGAACACAGCCAGTGTTCAAATAATATTGATGTATGCCTTTGGTTCACTAAGTACGTGTTGTTTACTAAGTCTCTGAAATTGATAACTATTTGCAACAATTACGTATAATTTTTACATTTGACATTTTAAGAAACCGCCTAATTTAAATTTTGAAATTTGCTTGGGTGCATTTGAAAAATGCTGTATAACTTTAATTAATTATATGCTTAATCTTGTTATACAACCACATTTCTAACTAAAACAATCAAAAATAAACATTACCCAAATAAGTTCAGGATTTACCCAAATACCTACCTTTATAATCTTATCTACAAAGACACATTTCTAAATCTTTGACAATTATATGGTTTAAAATGTGGCAATAAGAAATTAAATGGGTTGATTCTGAGGATATGGTAGTACTATGTATATCTTAATATTAAATCCCTTCTAATGAAATGAAACGATGTCATTGCATGTAGGTTTTAATTGATGATTAATATTTAAAGTGATTTTAATAAGAAGAACAAAATCTACCTTTACCTTGTATGCCAATGTATGGTGTGAATGGAATAGTATTTAGTCATTACATTTGCGTATATGATGTATTGCATTAACAAAATTTATATCTTGATGTTTAAATGTAGTTTAGTTGTGAACATAGTATGCCGATGATTGTACCAATTGATAATTTTATTTCTGGCTTAGCATTGATTCATAGCTTATAATATAATTTTCTGTGTGATGTCTGGGATTTGTTTATTTATCTAAGTATACATCTTCTAATAACAATATTGTTAAAGCTTATGGTTTTGCCACTATTATACGGAAACAATCAGATAACATCCAATTTATCTTTTTTTATTATTAAATTATGGTTACTCTATTTTTATTTATTTACAAATACACAATTAGGAATAGCATCAAAAATCACTGTTTAAACATGTGCTAAAATAAGTCTACACCTTAACGTAATAAGTTCTGTCTATATAGGAGGAAAGTATTGATACAGTCTTTTATTAATGTGAGTGTCATACATTCAAATAAAATACTTTATAACAGTATTTGTATGTTTGTTTTTTATGATTCAACTCAAAAACTACTTGACCGGTTTTAAAAATTCGTTCACCAATAGAAAGCTTTTTTTTTGTATATAGTACATCTACATAGCTTACTATATCCATCTTCTAAAAAAATGGTCACTTATAATGCAGTAATTATAAGGCTATTTAGACAGATACAGTATTAATCCTAATCCACATAAATGCGTTAGTTATCTTAAGCATTTCATGCACATTATTATACTACACATATATATATTTATATTACATATATTATTTATATATTTTACACCATATAAATAAATATCTCAGAAGTTATCGCAAAAAATTCAACCGTGTTTCTCACACCAATATGACGGGACTCGCTTGATGCGATCATCACCCTACGACAGACAAAATATGTAGGCATAATATGCTCTACTACACTATATAGACTCTATTGATCAGATCATGGAGGAGCAGAATTTAGAGCAGAGTAGTGCCTAATTACATGATATTTTAAATCACAATATAGTGCAGTATATGTATTTATATTCCTTAATGATGAAGTTAAATTTTGCTACCTCTCAAGAATCAGATAAGAAGCTAGTTAATTGGAAATAATAGTATAAAATATAAGATATAAGTTACAGCCTAAATTATTTGTAACTATGTTTAAAACGTCCTATATCAATATATTTACTTTCCCACTTGTTTAATTATTATATTTTGGGACTAGACCAAAGTAACAGTGTTTGTGTAATATGTGACTATAGGATCTATTTTAAAATTTCCTATTGAATACTTATTTGAATTTGAATAGTTATTTGTCTGTTATTCATCTAACTCATCTATACTAATTTTATAAAGAGGGAAAGTTTGTGAGGTTGTATGGGGTAATCTATGGATCTACTGAACCAATTTAAAAAAATATTTCACCAATAGTAACCCTCATTATCAGCGGTTAACAGTTTTTGCTAGTCACTAATCAAAGGTGATGGTGTTAAATATTTTTCTTTACTCTTTAAAGCCATCATCAGTCAAAGATATGTTACTTCTGTAATATATAGGCATATTATATAGATCTTGTCAGATACCAAAGTTTAAATTATGTTAAATTTTAATTAAAGGTCTGTTTATACCTGTACCTGCTGGCCAATTATAATAATCGAACTTTACTTGACAATCTTTCCTTGACGTTAATACTCTCCAAGTTTGACGGTTGTCAAAGAAAATAACGTTAAGCGACTGTTGAAGCGACGAACGTTGTTTTGCTTAGAATATAAGTTCAGTTCGAAGACGCATCCGTTAGTCCGTGGCCAGACACCATTGCTAGTGGTGTACGATGCGATCGCTCAAAAATGTTCTCTTTCTGTCAGTGTGTTCGCTTTTGCAGTGCGCTCGCGCATCGTCATCAACATCGTGGAACATGAGCTTTGTCTACCCGGAGGTGAGAAGGGATGAGACCGTGGTCGACGTTTATCATGGAACCAAGGTAATATAAGAATTTTATTAAAGTACCTACAAACAAGTAGTTCACATCCTATTGATTAAAACGCGCGTAATTAATAAATATTAATCATTATTTGCAATTATTATTATTGTAGGCTTTGGACTGTTGCTACTTAGGATCGCTTGTATCAAATTTGTCAGAGGTCGTGTTATTATTTTGTAATCGGTAATTAAAATGTTTTTGTAGAAGTAGAACAGATCGTTATTGTGATTAAACTCGTGACCAGAATAATATTAATAATTACGAGAACGAATCGTAAGCCAGATCAAATTTCAGACGCACCTGTAGGTATATGATTATATTTAGTCAGTGTAGTAAAAATGTACCATAAAAGTTAACATTCAATACAGATCGGAACAAGTTTGTTAGTTTAGTCACGTTCTAACCCACAAGGTAAGGACAAACTTTTATAAATTGTAGAATAAGACCGACAACGCGAAATACCATCTGTACCTAAATGGATCTGTTCACAGCAATAACCCTGTTATGGGTAAATAGTTTATTAATAGTCAGAAATACGCTGTATAAACAGCCATAATAAATAAATTAGTCTAAGTTTCAAAACATTCATGATATAATTTTTTAATAATATTTTTTTTCCGTACCAGACTTAACCGTAGTAAAGCGATCCTTTAACATGATTCAAATTTTTTCTCTGACAAAATGAAATCTGAAATCGAAGTGTGCCCTAGATATCCGGCTAATAATATAATAATATCTATGTGCAGAAAGCATATCGATATTCAAACAACAAAACGATTTCATTGACCTATCGTAGTACAAAACAAGTTTTTGCCGTCGATCCAAGAACTTCATGGCTTCGAGTTTTTTTAACGATTTGAATAGGGTTTTAACGTTTTTTTACTAGATACTTATGTATATGTATATTGTTTTTATTCGTTTTTTTGTTTACGAATAATTTATTTGCTTTTCAAATGACCTTAAAGTCAAAGGTAACAGTGAAGAATCAATTGCAGCACCTAGTTTGATTTGACTGATCGATATGTTACCCTCAATTTCTAAGGATCTTAGGGGCCGTCCATTAATCACGTGAGGCTCAAAAGGGGGGGGGAGGGGGTACGGAAAACATCACGAAACATCACGAGGGGGGAGGGGGGGGGGGCTCGTTAGACATCACGTGTATTAATTTTATTTATTTTTTCTCAAAAAGCGCTATTTATGAACCGAAATTTTGAAGTTTTTCGAATCAAAACGCCATTTGTTAAATATTTTTTTCCAGTCAAAAATAGCCTTTACATAGACTTCCAAAAAAATACACGTGATCCAGGGGGAGGGGGGGGGGAGTGGTCCCAAACCTCACCAAATATCATCAGGGGGGAGGGGGGGGTCAAAAAATGAGAAAAACGACCTCACGTGATTAATGGACGGCCCCTTACTCGATGGAATAAGGGTTAATACCTCAACTTTGATGTATCAAAGTAACGTTTATAATATATTTCTGCAAATATTTTTTCCCTACGTTTAGCTATTTAGAAAATTAAACTTATTGGAGGAATATACAAGTCCTAGTGTTCTACTTGGATGTTTTTTCCGTGAAGCTTTTCTGTGTTGAGGAATCTTCTAGATGTTTTGAATGATAGATACTAATCAGCTCGAGCCGATTACGAGGTTCATCGTTTATAGACTGAAAACATTACGCCCGTTCCTTGATTGACAGTGAAGATTATCATTTAACACAATTTCGCAGCCAAAGTCAGGAGATTTTTGTTAGACGTTTAATTACGTATACCGGTTCAATGACATTTAGCTGTACGTCGTATTTTATTTTAAGATTCTGAAGATAATTTAGTATGGCGAATCGATAATGTTTATTATATTTATTATATCTTAGTCCGCATAATATTCCATAAAAACTTGATGTTATCTTTTTTGTCTATTACTCGTATTACAATTTGAATTCTGCCATCAAGGAAGCCTCATGCTCGCCTTTTGATATCTAACATAGAAAAACTATAACTTTATTTTCTAGTTCTAGAAATTTCCTATCTTTTCAGATAATAGACCATTATCGCTGGCTCGAAGATCCTGATTCCGAGGAAACGAAGGCTTTCATAGAGGCTGAAAACAATATAACACGCCCGTTCCTCGACTCTTGCCCAGTGAAGAAGGACATTAACGAGCGGTTGACCGAGCTATGGAACTATCCCAAATACTCGTGTCCTTTCAGAAGAGGAGACCGATACTTTTTCTTCAAAAATACCGGCCTACAAAATCAAAAGTAAGATACTATGGACCGTATAAGTTGGTCCGTTTTGGAAAGAATAATTGAATGTCTCCCATGTAAGTTGGGGTAACCAACAAAACAGTGTTTTACTTTTTTTAAACTATTCCATTATTTTGTATTCGCAAATTAAATTTATTTAAATTTTAATTATTTACAAGACGTATAAATGAAAATGATGTTCAAAAATTCCACTTACTTCTTTGGTTTACTACAACTTACGTGGAAGGGATCGATTTGAAATAAATTCTAGGAGTTTTAGCACACCTACTGTACAATCAGCAACAGAAGTAGGTTAACAATATCCAAAATTTCAAAATAATAAAACTCGGTCATTATTATGCATTTGTAACAAATTGAAGAGAGGTGAATAGTTTACATCTTTGTTAGTAGGTTCTTCAATTTTAAATAAAAATTACGAAATCTTCTGTCGACTTCTGTTGCAGACGGTAACTTCAGCGTGTTTTTTCGAAAAGCCGCCGAATCAATATAAGGTGATATCTTAGGTCAGTAGTATCCTAG
This sequence comes from Anthocharis cardamines, assembly GCA_905404175.1. Taxonomy (NCBI): domain Eukaryota; kingdom Metazoa; phylum Arthropoda; class Insecta; order Lepidoptera; family Pieridae; genus Anthocharis; species Anthocharis cardamines. Next base: position 10,590,176 of record FR989952.1, on the reverse strand, counting down.
TGGTATTAATACACAATAAGGGCAATGACCTTTAGTGGATACTTACAGAGTAAAGCGTAAATGCTTATAAATAGAAAATGATCTTATAATTAAAGCAATAAATTAAATATATTGGAAGGATGTTTGAATGATTGTATTACTTCATATAGATTTGTTATACGTCGATAGATAAACAACTTCGATCTTACGATTCAGGCTTCGTTTATGATATTAAACAATTATTTTAAACATACATCGCTGTTTTATGGTTTTTATTGCCTAAACACGTCTTACCAAATAAAAAAAGACATATTTCTTTGTTTTTAGCGTCCTTTACGTGCAAGATAGCTTAGATGGTGAACCTCGTGTATTCCTTGACCCAAACAAGCTATCAGAGGACGGGACGGTAGCATTGTCTGGCAGCCGGTTCACAGAGGACGGCAACACATTCGCGTACGGGCTATCTGCGAGTGGATCGGATTGGATCACGATACATATTAAAGATGTGGCTACAGGTGAGAACTATGACGTGACCAGTAGACACAGCTATTAGTGGCTGAACGCGGCCACAAGACGCGACCACTAGAAATGAAGTGGGCGGACAGAGCTCTGTAAACATATCTTCCCCATGTCTGGTAACTTCAGGCATCGAGCGGGTGGGTGGACTAACAAACCACCGTTCATCGATGGAAAAACCGTGAAGTGCACATTGCGTGCTTCGGTTTCAGTCTATGGATTTCCGAATGCTCGAAGTAAAAAGTAGGTCGACAGCGCATTATTCACTGTTGTTCTGTGGCTGAGGTATTAACTTCCATCAAGTGAACCTCATGTTCGACTGTCGATATCTAACATAAAAAAGGTAATATTGTGACACGTCATCACACGTATCTAGATCAGTCTATTTCGCTCGCTCGTTCCATGGAGACATTGAATAATAATGGTCTTTTCATACATTTTCCTATTTTCATACGTAAATCGGTTGGACAAGTTATTTTAAAAAAAAATCCTTATAGTATAGACTTTTCCCAGATAAAGGATGAATTTGTTATCTGTGCTAAGTTAGGTTGGATGTAACAAATTTTTTAAACATTCAATTTTTTTATTCTAAGTCTTTGTTGTTTGTAAGAAAAGTGGTCTACATTAAACCTTTTGTATGATCTATGAAAATCTTACTGTCTCATGTCTAAAATAATATAATAATTGTTCTTAAATAAATAGGTTGTGTTGTTTATTTGTGCCTAGTGAATATTAAAAATTACATCTTAACATTTTAGTAATTCACCTTCATTCGTCTATAAATAGTCGTAATAATAGAATAATCATGAGTTATTAATCAGTTTTAGTATTGTAATCATAAATATTAATAATTACAACTTACTATTAAAGTAAAATAATAATATGTTATGCACTATTGATAAGACAGTATTGAGTACTAGAAGTGTTCCTATCTAGTGATCATGTTATTTATTTTATATTTACATACAATTGAAGGATTTCCTTCACGGAAGTGTGTTTGATGATATCAAAACTGTCGGGAATAATTAATTATATTTTATCTGTAGGCTGTATTTATTATCTGCTTTGTAGGTGAGGATTACCCAGAAGTATTGAAAAAGGTCAAATTCGCATCTATGTCATGGACTAAAGACAACAAAGGATTATTTTATTCAGTGAGTTAGAATTTATTTTTAATGACTTGTATAACCTGTTTAAAAAAAACTACATCTAGTATTTTTTTTAAATTATTAAATCATTAATACTTACTAGACACTACTTAGATACTAGTTTGTAGTATAATATACAGCGTAATACGTATATCTATATATTAAGTATATTAGTACATATATATTAGTATATAGAATAATTTATGGCTAACTACAACTTTCGTGGGAGGCTCAAGGGTAATTCTTAGTGGTATATCGTTTTTAATCCGTAACGACCGCCTAATCCGAGAAATATGATTTAAAAAACATGCTTCGGTCGGGCAGTGCACAGAAGGCTGATGACCTTCTTGCGAGTAAAGAATAATGATCAGTGAAACAGACATAGAAATGGGTCTTCCCCATGCCCCAGTAAGGGACTCGGGAATTCACTTTTCCAATGTTAAGATTTTGTTTATATCTCCGAATTTTTTCATCACAAATATTTCGTAAATATGTTTTCTTTTATTTAAATACTTTCCTGACCGAAATATAAAAAAGTAAATGATTATTTAATTATTTTTTATTTCAAATCCCTAAATTTCGTCCGGACGTCTTTTCGGTTACGCGCGACCGCTTGAAGTTTAATACAATGTCCGGTCTTTATCGTGTATGTCGGTCGCAGCGGTACCCCGAGCAGGCGGGCAAGACGGACGGGTCGGAGACGGAGGTGAACCGCGACCAGAAGCTGTGCTACCACCGGCTCGACACGCCGCAGGACAGTGACGTCATCGTCGTCGAGTTCCCTGAAGAGCCGCTGTGGAGGATGTGAGTAGACTGGCAACACTGAGATAGTGATGATTAATTAGCATTCACATTCATTGTTAGCATGCGAATGCTAATTAGCATTTAACAAATTAAATTTAGTTGCGGAATTCTGTGAAGTGTGGAGCGAAGTCATCGCTTCATACTATACTACATTGATCCGTTTTACCTGACCCTGATTGACCTCGTTCACGAGGGAAGAAGTTATTAACAATTTAACATGTGATGCGAAAAATGAGGTTAAAAGCAATTCGTATCTTTTATTTGCTTGTACTTAGGGTCGTATATTGAATGATGCGTATGATTATTATTAAATTTGTTAAAATTATAAGCAGGGACATACTTCCCACTAGGGAAGTATGTTCTAACGCGAATGCGCTCTTTAATTAGCATATTAACAAAATTCACATACTTAAAAATATTATGAATTATATTCATATAAGAAAATAGCACAGCAATAGCAATTAGCATGCTAAGACTCATGAATTTGCATGTTTATGAAATTTATGCAAAGTCGCATAATTGCCATAATTGCCATCAATGCCGAGAGACAGTTTGCTGGGACTATAACAATTGGCAATACCAGTAGACAATTTGCTTTTTTGCTTTATTCTGACATATTATATACTATAAATAAAGTTCTAACATTTATTTAATAAAAAAGACTATAAAAATGAAGGGAAATTGTTCCAACACTGTTAAAATAAATGTACAATAACGAGAAGTCGTTCTGACATTTATTTGATAAAAGACCTTCAATAATTATTGGGAAATCGTTCTGACTTTGGTTTCTGGTAAAAGATAATCTTTATATAATTGATGGCGAATGTATAGTGCAATAGCATTCTATTTCATCACCTTTTTTCATCGACAGTGCCATTAATACGCGGAATAGGAACGAAGACAAAGCGTAGGTGACATTTTTATGATTACATATGCCTACTTAGATACATTTAATGCTGTAGTTGATAATATGATGTATGGATGTTTTAAAATTAAATAGAAGTAGTGTAATAATATAATGTATCAATCGCTTGTTAATTCGATAAAATAATTTTATTTAGAAGTAATTGTTTTTAATTGTAGAAGTATTCCTTGCTGACTTGTTTTGATAAATAGTATGTGAGATTTAAAATTAGAATTAAAATGGTCGTTACATATTACTTTTATAACACAACTTGTGTTATAATATAAGAAATATGTTTCTGTAGAAATATATCGGACCTACGTAGTATTATATTATGAATCGTTAAATAGATAAGTTGCTCCAAAGTAAACAATAATTCAGATTATTTGCTTATAAATTCAAAATATTCAAAGTTTCAAAGCGCAGTATAGAGACTCATACAATCTAAATTGAAAATTAAATATAAAGATAATTACACAAAACAAACATAAAATCCAAAGTTAAAAAGAAAGAAGTGCCTATTGTTAAAGACATAAACATTCAAAAATTACAGTGACAAATTTATTTCACACTATATAGTCTTATCTCTATGTACCATGCCTAAATATATTGTAATATCTTCATCTCAAAGTACAATTGACGGGCTTATTGGCGCAAGTAATACTCGAAGTAAAACGTAGGTCGACAGCGCATCATTAACTGATGTTCTGTGGCTGAGATAACTACCATCAAATGAACCTCTGTCGAATGTCTGTCTGTACTGAATCACATCATGTGTTGAACGCCTACGTGGCTCAGTGGTAAGCGCTTAGACCGGAGGTCCTGGGTTCAAAGCCCGGGGAAACAAGGTAAAAAAATGATTCAGTTAGGCAGGACACAGCAGACTGGTCACCAACTTGCCTGTAAATAATAATGATCAGTGAAACACACACAGATGGGTCTGCCCATGCCCCAATAGGGGACACTCGATAAGCTATCTTCCTTCGCGCGCTCCGAGCGCGTACTAGGGAATTAGCTTTTTTTTGTGTTGCGACAGCGGTGCGGAGGTGAGCGACTGCGGGCGGTACCTGCTGGTGAGCCCAGTGCGGGACTGCCGCGACAACCTGCTGTTCTTCGCGGACCTGCATAAGCACCCCGAGATCGACGGCAAGTTGCCGCTCACTCAGATCGTGCACAACTTCGAGGCGGACTATGAGGTGAGAATTGCCCCTTTTTTAGGGATTACGGAGCAAAGAGCAGCTGATCAGTTAAGAATTGCAACCTTTTTTTTTCTTTATAAAGGTAGGGAACACGGTAGCTGGCTGGCCTGTTGAGAATTCCCCCCCCCCCCCCTTCTTCTTTATAGAAGTAGGGAACACGGCAGGTGGCTAACCTGTTGAGAATTGCCCCCCTTTGATTATTTATAGAAATAGGCAGGCAGGTGACTCAAAGGATGTTAAATAGAGTACCACCAAACAGCATGCACGTGACGACCTTTAGAGATTTATAACATCTACCCTTGAGTATTTTGAACGTGTGTGTACGGTGTTTGTTGGTACGTACGTAATGCACGTGTCACGTATGTATACGTAGTATTTTTATCGATGCCTAATGTGAAACGTGCGTTCGTGTTGAATTAGCTGTGTACTCTTATCGTTTTCCTACTAGTATTTTAGATGAGGAAGTGTGTGAGGGTATATGGATGCATGTTTGTTACTCTTTCACGCAAAAACTACAGAACGGATTTTGATGAAACTTTGCAGTATTATAATGTAGCTTTATATTGGTGAAAGAATTTAAAAAATCGGTCGAGTAGTTTTTGAGTTTAATCGTAACAAACAAACAAATGTTTTCTCTTTATAATACAATATATATTGTATAGATTATGTTATTTTATTTCAGTATGTAACAAACGAGGGTTCCGTGTGTATATTCCGCACTAACAAGAACGCCCCCAACTACCGACTTATCAAGATCGACCTCAACGACCCCAGCGAAGACAAGTGGCAGACGCTCATACCTGTTAGTAATCTGTTATCAAGTTTTTTTCTCATATTAACATAATTAATAAACAAATTTATGTATTATAGAATCCAGGGTGATATTATGAATACGTTTCAAAATGTAGCGTAGCTGAAATTTCTTCTTAGCTGAAAATTTCCAAAAACTAACTAAGGATTTGTTGTCGCACAATGTAAAGTTAATTTTGTTACATTATGGCTTTATCTCAAAATTAGAGTTTTATTACTATCGAGGGTTTTATAAAAAAAAAATATTTTACGCACTTTTGAAAATATATGCTTTAATATGACATGATCCCAAAGTTGGTTTAAGTATTTCGTGATTGAATCTTCTAAGAAAAATATCACCTAAAATCACATCAATATTGATGAATCTTTTCAGGAGCACCCCACAGACGTGTTGGACTGGGCGTCGGCCGTCGACAATGACAAGCTTGTCATACATTATGTTCGAGATGTCAAGGTATGCAGTGGCCAAAGCAATATGAACTTTACGCTCGTATAGTTAGAGTTCACTTATTTATATCAATAAATAACCCATTTGATACCTTTATTATTGGATCTATTAGATGTGATTTTTATGTTTTCTTTGAATAAATGTTTTTTTTGATATTGATCAAGTGAAAGGTCAAGATAGGAGAAACTGGAACGCTATAGTCTGTGCCTATTCCTATGTTTAAGTCTTTTCGTCTACCGGCTCTATATATAATATATATCTTGTTATGTGGCTTTATAAGTTCCGTTAAGTGATTGACAGGAATAATTTTATGTTGGCCTATTTTGCAATAAAGTGGAAAACACTGAACGAGTGGGAGCAATATCGAAATTCCGACCGGGTAACTAAATACCGTTCATAGATGAAAAAACCGTGAAGTGCATATTGCGCGTTTCGGTTTCAGTCTATAGATTTCCGAATGTTCGAAGTAAAAATTAGGTAGACAGCGAATTGATCGATGTGCCTGTGACTGTGGTACCATCAAGTGAATGAGGTTCGCTCGTCTGTCGATATCTGACATAAAAAACATTACCTTCCAGAGTGTTCTCCAACTGCACAGAGCTGGTGACGGTCAGCTGATCCAGGAGTTCGAGCTGGCCGTGGGCTCCGTGGTCGGGTTCTCCGGCAAGAAGGAGCAGACCGAGATCTTCTACCACTTCATGTCGTTCCTCACGCCTGGTATCATTTACCACGTCGACTTCAAAAAGCAGCCCTACAAGCCAACAGTGAGTGCTGACCACTACTTATCAATGCTTATTTATAGTAAATTTTGTTAGTATGAGACTCTTTCCCGCGATGAAATTGAAAGGAACTCCGTTAAGCAGTCTTAATTGTATTCATATTATTGGCCTAGTAAGTTAAGTTTTATAAAACACTAGCAAAGCGCCCCGGCTTCACACGGGTGCAATGTAGATGTACTATACACTAAAAAATAGCCTATGTTACTCGCTGATAATGCAGCTTTATATTGGTGAAAGAATTTTTAAAATCGGTCAAGTAGTTTTTGAGTTTATTCATAACATACAAAAATTCAAAAATACAAATCTTTCCTCTTTATAATATTAGTATAGAAGTATAGATCATTCCTATGATTCTATCATGTTTTATAAAACTTTTTGAGTAAATTTCGAAATCTCACAATAAAATTGTTATTTAATAGTTTCCATAGTCTAGTGGACCGTATCAGTGCCTCAATGGTATACATGATACAAGTTCAACACAGAATACTAATCACTTTCTTGCCTGTAATAAAAATGATCAGATAAACAGACATAGAAATGTATCTGTCCCATGCCCCACTAGAAGACTAGAGATCTCATAATTTTATAGCCTAATTATACTGGAGAATATATTCAAAGAGCTGTTTTTTTAACTATGGTCCAGAATTTATATCCAAAACCTCATAAAGTTCCTGTTTCTTAGTAATCACGTATTTAATTCTAATTTGCAGGTATTCAGAGAAGTGAGTGTGAAGGGATTTGATTCGTCCCAATATGAGGCTAAACAAGTGTTCTACTCAAGTAAAGACGGCACCAAAGTTCCTATGTTTATTGTTCATAAAAAGGTACGTGATTCAATTTTATTTATTTATTTATTTTCCGATATAACGTAGAATAGGTAAGTATAAATCTGTTTCTTTTATTATTTTTTATAATTAAACAAATTATAGCTTTCATTCACTGTAATGATGGCATTAGATTTCACGGACTTAGAATATAATAGATAGATAGAATCAATTCATGATCCCTGTGAATGTTGGAATTCATAAATATGTACTTGTTAACGGTCAGCGACAAATCTTTGAAGAAAGAAACACGATATTCGTGTGGTTGCTATTAGGCTGTAACCTTTATTCCCTATCATATTTAAAAAATATGCATTTCTATGCCCACATTTAAAAGACGAGTGTGCCACGAAATATCAACAGATTGATATTCATCTTATTTTAAGAGTGTCACTTAGAAGCCGCTAGAGAAATATATTTCTATTACTAGCAATTGCCCCCGCAACCCCCCTTGTGGGTGGAATTTCGTAAAATCCGTTCTTAGCTGACCTCTACTCGGCGAAAGGAATATTCCTACCATATTTCAAGTCGCTACGCCTTATGGTTCCAGAGATATCGTGACGAGTCAATATATAGGTGGGAATCTCTTTTATATATATAGATTTTATGTATGTCTTGTTATTGTTTCAAATAAAGCAAATAGATTTTTTCCTCCAGGGCCTACCGCTAGACGGCAACAACCCCTCTCTAGTGTACGGCTACGGCGGGTTCAACATCAACGTGCAGCCCAGCTTCAGCGTGACGCGGCTCGTGTTCATGCAGCACTTCAACGGGGTCCTCGCCATACCCAACATACGTGGAGGCGGGTCGGTATTAACACTAAACCTACCAGAGCGCAAGGACTGAATACCGGTTAATTTACTATGGGAGTTATCGGTATACCGGTATAATAAAGGTTTTTGTTAATATTCTTTCGATTTTATTCATATTTACTGAAAAAAAATACTGTGGTAAGTTTAGTATGTATTATTCTTAAAAACTAATATCATGGTATCTCAGTCAGACACGTATTTTGGAAAATAAAAATTAACCGGTTTCAGTCCCTACCAGAGCGGTCAAATGACAGCTTTCGAGCCTTTAATAAAAATGGTTAAATTCCAGGTTTTCATTTTTATTGAACTATGAAAAGCTGCTAAGATATATTATAGAAAAAGTCGTGCAGTGAGTTCAAAGAAAATGGAATTTAACAATTTTTATTAGTCTCAATAGCGGTCATTTGACCGATTTGGTAAGTTTAGTGTTAAGATATTTTACGGTTAAAGTCTTTTTGGGATTAGTTACTTCATTATAAAATTGTATGGAGGTGAATGAAAGAGATTATGCTAGACTACATATGATTTTTCATCATTGCTACTTGATTGAATTGTAATGATGTATGATTTCTAACGGGTTGAGAAGCTCTTGCAAAATTAGGCGTGAATCAGCGTAGTGGTTTGGAGTGGTTGGGTTGTGTATCACTATCTCATAGAGGACTAGTATTGCCAGCGCTCTAACCTTATGATAAAAAAGCTATGCAAAAGTTTACGACTACAGTTAAATCTGATGCATAGGATTGAAACTACTTTATATTGATTACTATTCATCTTTTCAAGAAACTATTACAATTTTAGTGAATACCAAAATACCCCTAAGTAATTTTTTGTACAAAAATTGATTCTTGATTCACTCCACATGATATATGCGATAGAAGATGTAGAGTGATCCAACATATCTACGCAATTGTTTACAATACATACAATTGGGAAGATACAGGCTCCTGAAACACAGTTCATAACTATATCGGGAGTCTGGGTTTATTTGGTGTATATGCTCAGCTGATTGAGTGGTTTCGTGTTACAGCGAGTACGGCGAGCGCTGGCACAACGCGGGGCGGCTGCTCAACAAGCAGAACGTGTTCGACGACTTCCAGGCGGCGGCGGAGTACCTGCAGGCGAGCGGCTACACGCGCGCGGCGCTCACCACGGCGCAGGGCGGCTCCAACGGCGGGCTGCTGGTGGCCGCCTGCATCAACCAGCGGCCGGACCTGTACGGCGCCGCCATCGTGCAGGTCGGGTGAGTACCCGGGTGCTGGTGGTGGACACAGAGCAGAAAATACTTACGTATGTTTTTTTTTATGTTAGACTAAAAACGCACCCCGGCTTCACACGGGTGCAATGTAGATGTACTATACAGCCTATGTTACTCGCTGATAATGTAGCTTTCTATTGGTGAAATAATTTTCAAAAGCGGTCCAGTAGTTTTTGAGTTTATTCATTACATACAAAAATACATATATATAGATATCGACCGACGAGCATGAGGTTCAGTTGATGGTAGGTGGTAGGAATTATATAAGTAATACGTATTTACATTAGTTATAAAATATGCCTTATATAATTATTTATGGTTGCAATAATAGGGCAAGCCGGACTTTTGGGCCGCCACTGGTGAATGCTCGAAGTAAAAAGTAGGTCGACAGCGCGTCATTAACTGATGTTCTGTGGCTGAGGTATCACCTACCATCAAGTGAACCTCATGCTCGTCTGTCGATATCTAAACAAAAAAAAAAAAACAATATTATCTACTACATAAATAAATGACGCAAATAATATACAATCATTAATTTCTGAGAAAGTTGGAGGATGAAATTCTATAAACGAATATTATATGCATAAGAGGTGAGCCTGGACCATTTCCTCGCCATTGTGCATATTTTTTTTATTAAGTTTTGTTCTTTTTGTATGTGAAATTAATATTTTTATTATTATTAAAGTAACATTGATTTTTCTCTTCAATAAGGGTATAAGTTACCTGTTATACGGGCCTTGGCCAAGCACAAACGGCTCAAAGGATTATTAAGGGATAGCTGAAGAATGATGACATAAGAAATTTTCCTTATTTTTTTTTTAATTATTTATTGTCCGTTTCCAGTGTGTTGGACATGTTGCGTTTTCAAAAGTTCACAATCGGGCACGCGTGGGTGTCGGACTACGGCAGCTCCGACAACAAGACGCACTTCGACAACCTGCTCAAGTACTCGCCGCTGCACAACATTCAGCCGCCCGATAACGGTACTTATTACTTACTTTATTATTCCGAATGCTTGAAGTAAAAAATAGGTCGACAGCGCATCATTGACTGATGTACTGTGGCTGAGGTACCACCTACTGTCAAGTGAACCTCACGCTCGTCTGTCGATATATGACATAAACAAATAAAACTTATGTTATTTTTAACATACTCATTTCGACTGTATGTTTTTTATGTCCAATGTTGTGATGATAATTAATAGTAGATGTTACCTTAGCAGCCGGACATTAATCAATGATGCGGTTCCTTATTTTTAACGAGAATAAGGCGGAATCAAACTTTTTTAATGATTAAAGGCATATCGGAATATATCATATTGAATGCATACATGGGGTGGTTCATATTATTAATTTTAGAAAATTATATTTTTTTAAATGAATTTAGATTAGAACATAGATTTACATAGATGCACCAGCCCATACAAAGTTTTGGCACAGCAATGTATAAGTGTGACACACCTAAGCAGTTCGCTAAATCCTCCCCTCGCGTTGTCTCGCTTGCTCTTACGAGCGAACGGCAATAACGCTCTAAAAGCAGCTGGGTGCGAAAGAGTGCGCGCTATGACTCCAGCGTCAGTGTGCGTCGTGCGATCACACTGATACTAGCAGCGCCGCGGTGGCTGGACTAAGAACAACTCTTACCCCAGAGAAACCGTACCAAGCGCGCTTATAAGGCCTGTGCTATATATATAATATATGTTCTTTGTTACAACTATGGAGGGTAGAGATAAGGAGGAATCTCTCATATGGGGCTTTACTTTCAAAAGCGTCCATGATAAGCTGTTAGATTATAGTTCCAAAACCAACTAAAAACTTAAAAAGGCGCTGATGACCACTGATGGTTCGATGTGAATTTGGCGATTATTAATGAAGTGAAGTATGCCAAACGGAAATAGTAAAGTACGGAAGTAGTTGTACTGAATAGAGTAGTTTATAAAAATAAAGTAAATTAGTATGCAATTGAAAACGTCATTATTCAAAAGAATTCTGAAATTTTAAAAATTATTGTTATATATTTAATCAATGTATGAAATTACTTTACTTTACAACTAAATTTTTGAAAGTCGTTACGGACCGGATATATATCTTTCTTCGTTTCATTCTGTCCTACTCTAACAGTTTTAGGCGCTTTCTTTCAAATGCAGTCATCAGCTTACAGCAGCGCCAACATAATATCACATGACTTTATGGACACTTCTAATATACAGAGAGATTCCTCCTTATCTCTACCCTCCATAGTTACCACTGAGCCACGGAGGCGGTAACAAGACATGTAAGGCATAATATATTGGTGGTGCAAGTGAGCCGCGCGGAGTACCCGGCGACGCTGGTGCTGACGGCGGACCACGACGACCGCGTGGTGCCGCTGCACTCGCTCAAGTACGTGGCGGCCATGCAGCACGCGGCGCGCGGCACGGCGCAGCGCCGCCCGCTGCTCGCGCGCATCGACACCAAGGCGGGCCACGGCGGCGGGAAGCCCACCGCTAAGATTGTGAGCTGCTTATCATTTTTTTTTAAACTAGACCGACTATTTCAGGTATAATGTGTCATTTTGAATAAATTGAACGAAGTACTAATTGCGTATTGTGGTCCATAACAAAACTATGAAGTGCAATACGCACTTATTAATTTTGATAGAAAAGATATCTAGATCGACAAATATATCTATTTTTGATATTAAAAGTCGAGTTTTAAGTGTAATTGTCATTTTTGTCGTTAGACCCGGAAGAAATAAAGAGATCATCGATTAGAACACGAGAAAACGGTCGACAAAATTTTGTCGCGATTGTCATGCTAGGCCGGCTGGTTACCCACTTACTCAGTTGTCTGCTCTGAAAAGAATGCAACTTGTTTCCTTTACTAACTGTCAATAATTATATAAACCTAATTTGTAAGAAATAATTCTGTAAATGAAATTATTATTTTTTTCAGATTGAAGAGCACACAGATATCCTGTGCTTCATGACGCAGACGCTAGGCCTCAAGTTCGAGAAGTAAAGGCAATGCCATATTGAAAACAAAGTATTAGTACCACGAGATCGCAATAGTATTATATGTAAATAAATGCCTCAGTTCATATATTTAGCTAATGTATGTATATAAGATTACCTCAGTAACGCTATTTGACAAAACAGGTATGGGTTGTTTATACTATACCTGCCTATGCGTTAGATGAATATAGGAACCTTGTAAAAGTAAACAACACATCTGATGATTACCTCGAGTTTTTAAGAGACTTGTGATATTGTTACGCATTACTATTTTTTTATTGAATAAACTTTGTTTTTATTAAAAATATCTTTCAACAATGCACCAGAAATAGTCATATCCAGACAAAATGTTTTTTAAATCTGAATATCTTCAATGAAACGCGAATAATTTTAAATATTTCCCTTTATTGTTTTTGTTTACACAATTCTAACAGCACGAAGTTCAGTTGGGACTTGCTCCACTCGTAAATATAAAATATTAGTTACTTAAACAAAAAATAAATAAAAAAAAACTTAATGCCCCTGTGGCGTTATCTCAGTTAATATATAACAATAATTGTGAATTTCTTTATGCTTCGTTACTTGTGCAACATTTAACATGAAGAAATTGTTCCAATGGCCTCGATTTAAAGTCATTCGCACAAAATTTAATTTCATGGAGCTCATTCGCAATGAATCACATTAACTCTTACTTTAAATGATTACAATAATCGCACCCGTTACGATGAAATGTACAATCGGTATACTACAAATGATCGGGTCCCTTTGGGCTAATATAACAGAAGTAAATCTAAATAAATAAAAACTATAACATTACCGATCAAGTGTAATGATAAAGCACATATTTACGCACAGTCTATACTAAACAGTAAAGGGCACAATAGCGTAGTCATCAAGCAACATTTATTGGAGGGATTGCTCGGAAAATCGCCTTCAAACGCCGTCGAAAGTATGGACTTCTGCAACTACTTCGACATCTATACAAAGACAATACGAAGACGTCTATTCCTGAATCGCGCTTTATAAATATTTTCGAGCGCTAAGTATAAATACAACATCTCGACATCAACCACTGGGGCCTTAGGGCCGGACAGTCAGTGGTTCGACTGGTCGAGAATCCTCCCTTTATGTTGAACGAAGAACACACCTTCCTACCTCCACAGACTGGTTGATGTAATTGTATATTATAACAGTAATGAAAACATATACCCTGCAGTAATATTGTAAAAAAACCAGTATTTACCTTATAATTTTTATATACGTGTTAGACTGCTGAAAACAATTACAAGTCATATATGATGAGTTTATTACCCGCTTTGGTTATTTTTCACTTTCGATTATGTAAGATGATGATTTTCCGAGCCATTCCTAAGAATCTAAGACGACGAGGGGCGTAAATTAGGTGTTAATTAAGGATCGCATCTTAATTCTAAAATTACACATTTCATAACGTAGGGTCATAGATAAAAATCGAGGCCAAATAGAGCTAATCGCCGCACTCCGCGTCGGGGCCATATTTCATACAAAAACAAATTACAATATTACTGTTGTGATGTACACTAACTTAAATATGTTGCCATCTTCATCAAAGTTACCATATATAATATATATTTCATTACTGTTTTTCTTATTGAATGTTTATGATTTCCACAAACCAAGTTGACTGTTGTTGGCAAGCTAAATTGTTTACAAGTAACAACATTCCATTTAGCATGATGATTTGACCTTTGTTAGGCAAAATCACTACCGAATTTCCATCAAATTGGTAAAAACTGCATTTTATTACAAATATCAATGTCATGCTAAAAATATTTCAATTCACTTATAATAAAATTTCAAACGCCTGTTTTCTTTTAAGTATTTCAATAACATAGGCACAAAGTTGTGTACATCGACTACGAGAGACCTATCGGTCATATGAAACGAGGGCCCTTGCGCGAGGAGTGGGGCCCTACGCGAGGAGTGGGGCGATAGCGACTAAGCTAAGCTACGCGTCACCATGGCCGCATGATGCAACACGTCGAACACCGACCACAACACTTAACAGACGACAGAGTGGACACTTCTATACACATCTTGATACGAAACTTGCACTTCTCGAAGTGACCACTCCGACTGGTTTAATCTCTATAATATTACCTAATCTATCCACATCGCTATGTTAGCTTTATGTAATATAGCGTCAAGTGGTTTCTGCCGATTCCCAAACAACTTTGGCAAAACAGCTTCGATTTCATCTAATTAATTTCTAATATATAATTTTATTTAAACACTAACACCTTAACATCGAAGTTGCACGGAGTGCAGTTATTACTAACAATAAACTATATTAAACATAACCTCTAAGTTACGTCGTTAATAAAGATCTCGACGTTTATTCGCTTCGTCGCTCAAAATTCGAAAAAATAAATACATAATTTATGTATAAAATTAAGGCTTAATTTGAGAAACTTCGTGTTCAACTAAAACAGGTCGTAGAACAACAAAGTAAATATATACAATGGCAGTAGGCACTAACATAATAAGAAACGTATCGAATAAAAAGTCTAATAGTTGTTGCAAAGCCCGAGATCAAAATACAAGTGCGGTTGTGAATATATCATAGCTGAAGATCGTTATTATTAATACATTTATATAAGCGGTTTTAATGAAGGTGAGGTATTACAGTCCCGAACGCAGACATATCGCGCTGTGAAATATTCACACATAAATATTGCAATGGAGAAGAAACGATTTCAAGAGTACATGTAGTGCGTAGAACGCAGTGCCGAGCGCAGTTGATGGCTGAGCGCAGTTGGCGGCCGAGCGCAGTTGGCGACCGAGCGCAGTTGGCGACCGAGCGCAGTTGGCGGCCGAGCGCAGTTGGCGGGCGAGCGCGCTCACTCGGCGATGCCATTGCTGATAACATTGGTCTTGGCGCCTGCAATCGGCATCCTGAAAACGTGATGTGTAAAGTTCGTCAAATAGAACGGGACTTCAAAAACTATCAATATTTTTTATGAATGTTTGTTCACCCGAGAATACATAACTATTTTCATTGTGTAATTAATCTTATTTTCAGAATGTAATAAAAGGGATAAGGGAAGAGAAAAGCCAAAGAAGGTGGATTGATTGTGTTACTACGGCCACATTTATCCCTCAAATAATAAAAAAAGCTAACAGGACAAAAAGACAAAAAGTCTGCTAAGATACAAATAATATTATAAAGTAATATTTGTTAACTTAAATTGCAAAATAAGCTCTTAACCCAATACTAGGGATGTTACGGAAGTGGTTTTAACGGAACCGAATTCGGAATCGGAGTTTTTAAATTTGGTTTATCGGAACCGGAATCGGAACCGAAATCGGAATCGGAGGCAGACACAAGAGAGAGATGTGTAATAAAATAAAATGACAAACATTATTCATCAGTTTCATTCATATCAGTTCAAAAAAGTAAACATCTTCCTGGGTGTGATATATAAAAATAAACTAATTTTCTTAAATTTTAAATAGAAGTTGATAAAATCAGCTGCTGCAATTAAATCAGCTGACCGCGGCCACTGCCGCCGATGTGCTTCGACCTCCGATTCTAATTTATCGGAATCGGAGGTGCAAAATCAATCGAAGTTCCGACTTTTCGGAACCGAAATCGAAGCTCCGTAACATCCCTGCCCAATACTATGGAGGGTAGAGATAAGGAGAAATCTCTGATATGGGGCTTTACTTTCAAAAGTGTCCATGATAAGCTGTTAGATTATAGTTCCAAAACCAACTAAAAACTTAAAAAGGCGCTGATGACCACGATGTGATTGGCGATTATTAATGAAGTGAAGTATGCCAAACGGAAACAGTAAAGTACAGAAGTAGTTGTACTGAATAGAGTAGTTTATAAAAATAAAGTAAATCAGTATGCAATTGAAAACGTCATTATTCAAAAGAATTCTGAAATTTTTAAAATTATTGTTATATATTTAATCAATGTAAGAAATTACTTTACAACTAAATTTTTGAAAGTCGTTACGGACCGGATATTTATCTTTCTTCGTTTCATTCTGTCCTACTCTAAGAGTTTTAGGCGCTTTCTTTCAAATACAGTCATCAGCTTACAGCAGCGCCAACTTAATATCACATGACTTTTTGGACACTTCTAATATACTAAGAGATTACTCCTTTTCTCTACCCTCCATACCCAATACTATGACTTATCACCATGGTATATATACTGGTGTGGCGGGACACTCACGTGGCAGGCGGGTGCGGGTGCGCGGCGGGCGGCGCGTCGAGCCCCATGAGCGTGAGCGCCCGGAGCGCGGCGCGCGCGCACTGCTCGTGCGAGTGCGCGGTGGAGGCGCCGCCCCCGTGGCACATCACCGGCGGCTCCGTCGACAGCGACACCAGCGACAAGTACTCGCCGTGATTGCGCTGGCAAACAACATTAAGCTTGCTTAAAAAAAAAATTTTATGTCAGATATCGACAGACGAGCATGAGGTTCAATTGATGGTAGGTGATACCTCAGGCAAACAACATTAAGCTTGCTTAAAAAAAAATTTTTATGTCAGATATCGACAGACGAGCATGAGGTTCAATTGATGGTAGGTGATACCTCAGGCAAACAACATTAAGCTTGCTTAAAAAAAAAATTTTATGTCAGATATCGACAGACGAGCATGAGGTTCAATTGATGGTAGGTGATACCTCAGCCACAGAACATCAGTCAATGATGCGCTGTCGACCTAATTTTTTACTTCGAGCATTCGGAAATCCATAGACTGAAACCGAAACGCGCAATATGCACTTCACGGTTTTTCCATCTATGAACGGTGGTTCGTTACCCGGTCGGAATTTAGATATTCCTCCCACCCGATTAATACCCGAAGTTACCAGACGTGAGACGTGGATGTTTACAGAAAATTATAAACATGTGGTCCCGGTGGGATTCGAAACCACGACCCATCGATGCGCACGACAGGTGTTCTACCGAACGCGCCAACGAGCCCGTCAAAATATATCCGGCTTGAAGGACCGTCGAAGTAAGTAAGCCGAATATGAGCTGATCACTTTTGTATAGATTCTTTATTTCACTCCTTTGGGGAACATCATACTATATTGAGGTTCTGGTTTCCTAGCTAGGGGAATAAAACGTATTAAGGACATTCCATGAACCAACACATGCAAAGAGCAGTGGCATTAGAACTCTGTTAGAAACTAAGGCAAATGTTAAAAGTTGTTGTTGAATAAGGTCTACTAGTGTTTAAAAAAAATAAACAGCAAAAAAAAATCGTCTTTACAGAAATATTTTATCAATTTTTTTTTTATTTAAATTTAAATTAGAGGACCATTACTAGTATAAATATGTTTTCAAAACAATAAATATCTTACCTTAGGAAAATCTGAAAACTGTACAGTGAAACCGAGCAGTTGCGCGAGATACATTAGCTGGTCCTTGGCGCCGGGCGAGTTGCCGCCGCCGCCCGTCGCACTACTCTCGCTCACGTTTACTCCTATCCACGATAATAATAATATTAACCGATTGATTTACAAAGGTAGCAATAACAAATGTGAGAAATCTTACTAAAAATATTCGACACAATCAGATCTAAATAGTATGAAAACTAACAAGGGGAGTGCCAAACTTGGGAATCACAGATTCCCATCACTTTTATATATATTGTAGGGCAGGGTCACCGCAATAAATATATAAAGCGGCAAGACGCCATTTGTTTTTATTATTGAGAAATTTCAACTCAAAGTTCTATATGTAACTTAAGTAGAAGGAACCTTTTTACCGGTTGCAGCAATGGTTCCGTGGCGTAGAGGTAACGCTCTTGCTAACTGAGCGACCGGACGGTTGTTCAAGTCCCGGTTGAGATAATTAGAAAATTTATTTTTTATTTTTTTTTTATGTTAGAAAAAATAAAAAAATATATAAAAAATACAAATAATTTATAAAATTTTTAAAAAAATGTATCACAACCGGCATCAATTTTATAAAGATTCTAAAGAATTCAATGTGAAATCAAAGCAACGGCTAAAAATTAAAAGCGTTTATAGAACAATTATTTTAAGGATTTTTAAAATTTTTAAAATTTGCATTGAGGTACATTAGATTTATAGCCTATAGCATTTCTGTATTACTAAAACTGTACTGACAGATTACATATTGAATGTCTTAAAAAAATAAAGTACCGTTCATTTGCGCGGGCTGTCCGGTCCTGGCGTGGTAGTCCACCATCAGCACTCCGGGCACCGGCTGCCGCATATCGCTGCCAGTCTCGTTCTCCTTTTAGAAGCAAACAAAATTTAGACTTTAACATATTTAAAACATCATTACAACAAACATTATAAATTATTGCTGAAAAATTATATAAGATAAAAATAAAATATTTACAGAAGAAAAATCTTATAATACATATTAGTTGTCAAAACTATCTTAGCCATCCATTTTATCAATTATAGTCAGTAAACACAATCAAAGCACATACGTAAGTTTAAGAAAATCATTTAGTATTGATGGGCACGGCGCGTTTGGTAGAACACCTACCTTGCGCATCGATGGGTCGTACGTTCGAATCCCACCGGGACGACATGTTTATAATTTACTATAAGCATGTCTTCCCCACGTCTGGTCACTTCGGGCATCAAGGAAGTGGGAGGAATATTGAAATTCCGATCGGAAACGTACCACCGTTCAAGGATGGAAAACCGTGACTGCGCGCTTCGGTCTCAGTCTACGGATTTCCGAATACTCAAAGTAAAAAATAGGTCGACAGTCATTGACTGATGTTGTGGCTGAGGTATCACCTACCATCAAGTGAACCTCATGCTCGTCTGTCGATATCTAACATAAAAAAGTATTAATGACAATTACCTTCCGCTTGACTTCCGTGGTGGGTTTGACATCTCCGTTGGTGGAAGCCTCTGTACTGGTGGTGTGGTCGCCGCCGCTTGCCATCTCCATTGCTAAAAGTACATCTGTAAAAGTTATCAAATGGTGATGCAATTCTAAAATAATAACGATAAATGCAAAACAATTACAGAAGCATAAGCATAATTTGCCTGTACCGCATATATTATATAGATCCATAGATCCTTAAATCATGGTTGTTACGCATGGCTGACTCACAAATTCCCTGATTTTCCATAGAGATTTTACAAATATTCCAGGGAGAATAGGGTTAAATAACGAACACTTTGTTTTATGTGAAAAACATTTCATGAGCATTAAAACACTTGCATATTTACAAATTTTACGGGAAAAATTGTATACCAGCAATAGCATTGAATCAATTTTGAGGAAAAAGAACTAATTCAAGCGACTGGAGAAAATCGAGGAAAATCTCAATTGCATTCGATTCTCATATTGAAAAATTGTGTTGAACTAAATAACTTAATTCTTCAAATATCAGAAAGAGAATTTAAAGACTGTGAAGTAAAAAATTAATACATCGAAAGCAAATAAATGACCTGTTTTTTTTTTTGTTTTTATTATAAATAGAATTTCTTTTGTCGCTATTAAGAGATAAAAAATTTAAACACTCATCAATATAGTAATAATTGTGTTGTTGTGTATCGACCAATCGAATGCAAAAAAAAACAGTTTTTTTTTAAATTTTTTATGTTTGGTACTGTCGTAACTTTTTCTAATTAACAAAATAATAATATAAATATTATGAAAAATAAAAAATATTCATCCTATTACTTTTCAGATTTATTTTCAAGCCCGTTTAATTTTTTCGTAATTCCTGCAAAAAATAAATGTTCTGAAAATTCCAGAAAATTTTAAAAATTCCCTGACTTTTCCCTGACTATTCCAGGAGAAAAAAAATCCCCTGAGTTTTCCCGGTTATCCCTTTTTTCCATTTGCGTAAAAACCATGTTAAAAATGAAGCGGAGGAGTCTTATTCGTATTGAATTCCAATTTTTCCGTTTCTTACTGGGCAAACAGTTGTTTCTACAAGTAACCTCGTTGGTTTTTTGCGTACAAGACAGGTACAAAAAAATAATAATATAAAAGTAAATAATTTTTAAACCAACGATATAATTATAATTCTGTTAAGTGTATTATTATTTTTCTTTTTATGGTTGCATTAATAGGGCAAGACGGACTTCTGGGATTGTATGGTGGTCCCGCCACTGTCATAGACTACAACTCCAAAATGTATACATTAAAGAAAACATACTAATTTCTTGAAGGTTCCCCCAAGTAGGTGGCGGATTCCATTTTATTTATTTTTTTCACAGAAAACAACCAAGCAGGTAATAATAATAATTTACAACTTGATGTTAAGTGATCACCACCGCCATTGGACATCCGCGACTTAAAAGTCTCAGATGCGTTATCAGCTTTAGTTTTTCTTTCTTTAGTTCTTCATTAGCAAAGACTCGACAATCAAAAATCAAAAGTTTTTTATTTCAAATAGGCCTTTGCAGGCTCTTAAGAAACGTCTAGTTGCACGGTTCCAAAAAATGGGTCTCGTGGAGAAGAACCGGCAAGAAACTCCATGGACACTCTTTGACCGTGAACAATGAACGTGAGCCGGTACTGACTGTGGGCGGCGCGCCGCTTGGCCGTCTTCTTGTTGGGCCCGAGGCCGGTGGCGCTGTGCGGCGGCGCGTCGCACTGCACGAGGAACTCGCGGCGGCGCGCGGCCCCGCGCTCCTCCAGCACGCGGTACTGCGGCGAGCGCGCGCGCACCGCGTGCCGCGCCACCGCCAGCCGCGATATCGGGTTGTCGGGCGCGCCGCCCCCGCCCCCGCCGCCCGCGCCGCTCACAACCACCCCGCCCTCTGCCGGGGTACCGCCCACTGTGCCTTCCTGTAATGCGTTATTTAAAGTTTAGTAGATAAACGATTGCAGCGAATTCCAGGCTTGCTTTCTCTTATTAGTTGGATGAGATTTTTTCATGAGAATTCTGCTCAATTTTTTTGTTGGTATTTTGTTTTCTTTAATATAATATGTAACGGGACTGCAAAAAAATAAAAAGGCTTTAAGTTTCTACTAACAAAATGGATTATTTTATCTGTTAAATAAATGAAATAAAATTACTTTTTCATTTCATTTAATTAGCCGAACTTGGCAATAACTTTGCGAAAAGTAAATTTTCGGGTCCAATAGTGGAGTATAAGGTAGACAGACTTCTGTCTGTTTCGCAGATTTTTTAAATTTAATTAAAGCTATTTGTTGTTTGAGTTTCATGTTTTTTTTTTATTTTGTTACCTCAGCTAAATGAAAGTTACATACGAATAATCCACGGCAGCCATACTACCTAGCAAACGGATGTTAAGTATTATTTTTTTAAATCTTTGATTGACGGGATCTTTGACGCGTTCGGTAGAACACCTGCCGTGCGCATCGATGGGTCGTGACTCGTGGGTTCGAATCCCACCGGGACGACATGTTTATAATTTTTTGTAAACGCGATTTCCCCACGTCTGGTAGCTTCCGTTAATAGATGGAAAACCCGTGAAGAGCACATTGCACGATTCGGTTACAGTCTATGCTCGAAGTAAAAAGTAGGTCGACAGCGCATCATTGACTGATGTTCTATGGCTGGGTCATAATCTACCATCAAGTGAATCTCATGTTCGTCTGTCGATATCTATACTAATATTATAAAGACGAAAGATTTGTATTTTAAACTCAAAAACTACTGGACCGATTTTAAAAATTCTTTCACCAATAGAAAGCCTCATTATTAATGAGTAACATAGGTACATTATTTGTGTATAGTACATCTACATTGCACCCGTGTGAAGCCGGGGCGCATTTCTGCCGTCGTAATAAAGAACGCAGTATTTGACAAAATATGAACATTCCTTTTTTTTTTAAATTTAAGTGCGAATTGTACATACACATTATTTTAACTAAATTTAAATACAATTTCTTAAAAAATACAATAAATAAAAATACAGTTGAAGTTAATAGTCCTTTTAAGTCCTTTTATTGTGCTTTACCAGAAACCGCCATTTTGCAAGTACTGCGTTTACCAGTACGACGGCAGATTTCTAGCCTAACATAAAAACAATGATCTAACCTTAATGAGGTTCCTAGGCTTCTTCTTAGTGGGCGGGTGGCGGCGCTTGTCAAGCGCGGGGCGCGTGCGCAGCGCGGCCGCGGGCCAGCGCCGCCGCATCTCGTCCAGCATGCGCTCGGCCGCGCGACGCTTGGACACCTTCTTGCCGTTACCTTCACCCTCTGTTTCCATTTCACCCACTTTGCAGATCGTTATGAAGACCTGTAACGTGACATATTATCAAATAACATATATCGGACATTGACGGGCCCGTTGGCGCGTTCGGTAGAACACGTGCCGTGCGCATCGATGGGTCGTGGGTTCGACCCCACCGGGAGCATATCGATACCTCTGGGCTCAAAGGGCGTAAAGCACATTTTGGGGCAAATGGAGTTAATAATACCATCGTATTCAGTTTTTCATTCTCTATCGATTGGTATATACGAAGTTGCCAAATTCGCACAAAAATGTTCTTTACAACCCATCTATTTTGGGCTGCTAAACCAAATTTAAACAAGAAATCGGGCTGTAAATTACATTACTGCGCATTTATTCTCATTATTGTTCTTTACAACCATTCAACATAACAGCACCTGTACTATACTACCACAAAATAATTATAAATATTTCCTGAAGTTTAGGGTGTAAAGCACACTATTCTATTATTCCAGACTCAAAAGGCGTAAAGCTAATTTTGGGGTTCATGGAGTTCATAATAATTGTATTCAGTTTTTCATTCTTTATCGACTAGTAAGTATACCTACACAAAGGTTATTACTTCTAGTACTGATGATGAAGTTAATACTTCCACATTCTCTTTGCCTCGAGCCTTTGTGGAAACACTGAAAATAGATAATAGATATCTTAGCCCAGTCACAAAAAAACAATGAAGCAGATTAGTAACCCTAATAAGAAGATACAAGTAATTTCGTGTAAAATTATAAAAAAGACCACTGAAGATGATTCTATTAGTATGCAGTTGCCTCTTCAGCAGTCACCAATATCTCCTTGAGTTCTAGCATCTGACGCCGTAATGACTTTTACATCTGAAATGATAAACCCAGAACAAGATTATAATATCTCGCACTTACCTCTCCAGCAGCCACCGATATCCTCAGCTATAGTTGTAGCATCTAACTTCGTAAGTACTTCTACATCTGAAATTTTAAACCCTGAACAAGATTATAATATTTCGCACTTACCTCTCCAGCAGCCACCGATATCCTCAGCTATAGTTGTAGCATCTAACTCCGTCAGTACTTCTGCATCTGAAATTTTAAACCCTGAACAAGATTATAATATTTCGCACTTACCTCTCCAGCAGCCACCGATATCCTCAGCTATAGTTGTAGCATCTAACTCCGTAAGTACTTCTACATCTGAAATTTTAAACCCAGAACAAGATTATAATATCTCGCACTTACTTTCCTAAATCAAACAGCCAGAAAATGGAGTAAAATATTATATGAATTTCTTGTCAGATGAGGACAAGTTAGATTATTCTTCAGGAAGCTCGAACAATTGGTCTAGAAAAGAATCAGAAAGTAGTAGTGAAGAAGAAATTGATATAAGGAAAATGTAGAAATTAATAAGAAAGAAAAGTCAGAAAATAAACGTAAGATAAAGATCCTCAAGAAATTAAAGGTAGAGGGAAAGTCTTACGAAAACTGTAGTGGGAAAATCGTTCCTGAAAAAGAAATTAAACATAATCCATGTATAAAGAGCAAATGCAGAAGAGGATGCTATGATATACCAGAAGAGAGACGTCGGTCCCACAAAATCGATGCTGCTAAGCTTAAAGTGAAGGAATTTATTGAATCGCTACCTGCAGTGCCATCCCATTACAATAGACAAAGAACAAACAGAGTGTATCTACCTCAAGAATTAATGAACGTGTCTAATTTATATCAGATATATAAAAAAGGATAAACTGTGACCAAGAAACTGTTAGTGAAAATATTTCATGAAGAATATAGAAAGCTTCCATGGAGCTCTAATGTTTGTGATATATTAAATCAGTTTCACTGATGAAGAAGATAAAGAAGATGAAAATAATACTGAAAAAGAAGATAATTCTAAAGATGAATAACTCAAAAATTGCTTAAAACTTACTTGTTTACTCTTTTATTACGTATTATAAAAACTATAATATGAACAATAACTCTTTAATTTTTAAAAAGGGATTATGGGAATAATCCATCAGGACGGGATGGGGTACCCCCCACCCCGTTTAACCCTTTTTATAATGAAAGTTGTACAATTTTAAATTCAAACTTTGTGATTTACAACACAATTAAATATTGCTATTGTCATTTACTACATAATATTATACAATATTATATAATATGTAGATGTACTATACCTACACAAAAACGGCTACATTATCAGCGAGTAACATAGGCTATTTTTTGTGTGTATTTATAGTACATCTATATTACACCGAGGACTATAGACATAGAGGACTTACAAGGATAGACTGATATATCTATATTTTCACAGTTCAGACCTGTCATCTTACAGTTCAGACGTGTTTTATTGCTCTCCGTGTGGAAAAATAGGAAAAAGTTTAGTTATAATGTCTACCAGTGGTCAAACTTGTGGTGGTGATGTTTTAGAAGAATTATCAGTCTCCCAAGGATCTCCAGAGTGCCACACATACTCGTTTAGCACCAATGTAAATACCCGTAGAGGAAACCGCGTTAAGCCACTCGATGAATCATGTTATATGAATTTTG
The DNA here is from genome assembly GCA_905404175.1 of Anthocharis cardamines. Classification (NCBI taxonomy): domain Eukaryota; kingdom Metazoa; phylum Arthropoda; class Insecta; order Lepidoptera; family Pieridae; genus Anthocharis; species Anthocharis cardamines. The sequence continues at coordinate 10,564,975 of FR989952.1, read as the reverse complement.
ATTATGAATTCATCGTCGAGTTTCGCGAGTTCAAAATGGAAGTGCTGAGGAAGTTAGACATACAAACTAAGGCGATTCAGAATCTTCAAGATATTTGTTGTTCTACAAAAAAAGAATTGGAAGAACTAAAAACAAAATATGTGAAGGTAGTTCAAGAAAAGTGCACACAAAAAAATGTGCTTACAAGTGACGAGCAAATGATTAGTCGTTGTTACACTTCTAATAACATAAATTCCATCACTACAAGCACAAATCAAACCGAAGTTATACCAACATTCGCGGATATCACTCGTAATAGTCGTTCGAGCGATGTAAACAAGACTCACGTACTCAAAACTCGTGGGGCTACAAAAGTGGCGAGTATGCAATCGCGACAAGATAATCAAAGTCATGTAGAACCGACGGAAACTGCAAGGATGGAAACAGAGAAGATTGTGAGTAAACCACTTCCTGTGAGGAGGGGGAGATTACAATCTACAGATGTGATGAGAGGTAAAAATATTGATCTGTTAGAAATACAGGCTTCGGAAAAAAAGAAGCACCTTCATATTTGGCGTTTGAATGTCGATACCACATTGGATCAGATGACATCATATGTGAAAAAAGTATGTGGCTCAGATGTTGACATAAAGGTCATAAAACTCAAGCATAAGAAGGAAAGAAATTATGCTTCTTTTATCATTACCGCATCGGAGTCAGTGTATCAAAAATTGTGTTTACCAGAGGTGTGGCCTATTCATGCTGAATTCTCCCAGTGGTTTTGGTTTCGTAAATCAAAAGGCAAATCGACTCAGGAAAAAAATTAATATGATTTTTTATTACCAAAACGCCCGAGGCCTACGAACTAAGCTAAATAATTTTTTTAATAATATTGAATCGTTGAGAGCTGATATTATTGCCATAACAGAAACTGGATGTAATGACTCAATAATGGACGCAGAAATCGTACCGGCAGGCTATCAAATCATTCGATGCGATCGCTCAGACGGCCGTAAGCAAGGCGGCGCATTTCTCGCGGCCACGCGCGGCCTGCAGTTGTGTCGAGTGAGTGAACCGGGTGACATTAACGTAGATCAGCAATCATTCGAATTAGTTTGCGCGACAGTTCATTCTAATAAGAAATTTTTGTTTTTGTGTTGCGTTGTTTATTTGCCTCCAAAGATAGGTGAATACGAGTATATGTTATTTTTTAGGTTAATAGAACAATTGTGTGTTAAGTATAAAAAAATAGTGTTATTAGGTGATTTTAATTTACCTTCTACTAGTCAAAATGTTAAAAATTATTTCGAATACTTTATGTCCTTTTGCGATTTCGCTCAGATTAATCAAGTGCCTAACTGTAACGGAAGACAATTAGATTTAGTGTTGTGCTCGTCGTGTTTGGCTGATGGAATGTCTGTGTGCGAGGCGGAGGACCCCCTGGTGCCGGTGGACGCGTACCACCCACCGCTCGCGATCGAGCTAGACTTTGCCGGTGCAGCTTGCCGTGGGGTAACACAGGATTACTCGGACAACTCAGGACATGGAATAACCGTGAGTCAAACTAAACCACAATGGAATTTTTACAAAACAGATTTTTATTCATTGTATTCTTCTATGGCGCTTGCCGATTGGAGTTCTATTTATAAAATGGATCAACCGGCGAGTGCTTTAGAGACATTTTACAATATTTTTAATTCGGTGCTTGATGATTATGTTCCTAAAAAGATACAACAAAATAATCGCGAATATGGTTATCCCGAGTGGTACACAAAAGAAATTATTAGGGATATACAGTAGGGTGGAGTGAAAATGTATGAAGGTTTTTTTTTGTTTCTTTTTTGTAATAGCATAGTGGTAAAAAGCTGCCTATGGATGAATAAATGAAGTATGTCAAATATATTTTAAGTATTATAATGGTTAGAGGTGCCCCAGCATGAAGGAAATTTGAAAAAAAGTATAATTTCGTCCATTTTTGATAGCCTTATTAAGATATATATATTCCTTAATAATTCATCAGACTAGTATTTTTTATATAATTTAAAACCTCTATTTTTACGTAATAATAAAAAAAATATAAAATCATTTTAGATTCATGGTGCCCCTCTACCTCTAAAAACCAAAACTAAATGAAGAATTTTGCAGTAAAAATGCAACTGATATTTATGAAATATTTATTTGAAAAATGTTATAAAATAGTATATCAGGTAGAAAATTCAAGTTAGGTATTGAAAAAGGCATCATCTGACGTGATGACAGTCTGGCCCTGATAAAATCGACACGTTTTTTCTGGAGATTTATCCGCATTTATTCGGCTCAACAATATTTTGTTGTGTTAGTTGATTTTCTACAATAGGTTCTTGATTAGGGGAAAATGCAGTTAGAAGTAAATTATCACAAAAGCTGGTGCTGCTGGTATATATAGTAATAGGTGTTTCGTTCACTTGAGAACGGGTCCTGTTCCCGTTTTCATAATTTTCAAAAAAGAAAGCCTATTTTTTTCGTTATTGATTTTCTGGATCTGTTTTGTCGTAGTTACATCAATGTCCCAACAATCATTTTTCTTGTAATCCTCTGATTTATTAAGAAATTAATTTCCTGTTTTCGTATAAGTACGACTGATTTTTTCACACGTACAATCGACAGCTATTTTACATTACACATTTGCAACTACTGATGTCGAATAATTTTTGGGAATCTTCTTTGAAATTTTATTTATTTTTATTTATTTATAACTTTATTTCACACAGAAGTAATACAATTGAGAAACTTCATTTACAAAAATAAAAGGTATATACAATAGGTGGTCTTATTGCTAGAGTAGCAATCTCTTTCAGACTACCTTTGGGTGACAGAAATAACTTAAAGAAAATAGGGACGGTGCAAGAAATATATGAAAAGGGAGTGGGATTTTTTTTATTTTCTCTTTAAAGTTTTCAGTACTTCGACGTCCTTTAACTGGTTTCATTAACTTTCTATATTTTTCGTGGTAAGCTCTAATAAATAATTTGCAATACTCTTTTTTAACTGACTGTTGCAAGCGAGGATTTATGCCATATTTCTAAAACTCGAGTCGCAATATTTTCTGAGATTTCTTGAACATCATCTTTAGATGATTTTAGGCTTTAGGCTTTAACTCTTGCTTGATTAAAATATAGTATTTATTACATTCAAAGTAAGTGGGTAATTGAGAGGAGGGTAATGTTTCGGGCGTGCCAAACACGGGACAGTTTGTCATTCGACGAGTCGTAAATTGAGTCATTTTTTACTGTGAACCACAAACATACAACTAAATTAAAATCTGTTAAACGTATTTACTACAAATCATAACTAAATTACATTATGATCATCTAATTTACGTACCAAATGTTTCAAAACCATGTTCTCAAAAAAACACAGTCACTATCAATAAAACAAACACTCATTTCCCCCGAGAACGCTTACTTGAGACTGAAACCACATATTATAATTGTTTCAATAACTGTAAATTTTGATTCTTCTAATGATAAAATGCCGTCAGGAATAAAATAAAAATAATTTTAAAGATTTTTTTATTAAGTTTCACACTGTTGAACTTAGACACGTTTCGGATTTTTTTCAAAATTTTGTCCTACCGGGGGCACCTTTAAATATAAACTTAGACAAAAAAATCTTTTCGATTTTGCTTCTTGTGCCTATCACGCAGCTTTTTGCCGGTATGCCATAGTGAACATCAAAAAAAACACATTTCACTCCACCCTAATATACAGTTTAAGGCCAAACTGCATAAGCGGTATAAATCAACACGATTACAGGTAGATTACGATTCCTTCTCCAATTGCAGAAAGCGAATTAAAACAAGTGTAAGGCAAGAACTCCAAAAGTACGAAGAACGGGTGCAGAATAATTTAGTGAAAGATCCTAAGTCTTTTTGGAAATATATTAGGGCAAGAAAAAAATCTGTAAACCATAATAAAATTAAAAAAAACGGAATATTGTTAACGAATTCGGAATGCACGGTAGAATTTGCCAAATATTTCTATTCTGTATATAGTAGCGAACCAGCACGGTTAAATGTTGACGAGGCGATAGCGGCAGGCGGCGTCAGCAGTGCGCGTGTACACGTACCCGTACTCACGCTAGCACAGGTTAGTGCAGCGCTCGTACGGCTCAAGCCGAAGATGTCTGTAGGGCCGGATGGCATACCGCCATTCATAATACGAGACTGCAGAATGGTCATAGCCGAGCCACTCGCACATATCTTTAACTTGTGTTTAGAAAAGTCATGTTTTCCGCAGCGATGGAAGACTACGCGTGTTATACCTATACCTAAAGGAGGAGAGGGAACGGCGATCGAGACATTCAGACCGATAGCCATTCTGTCATCTCTGGCTAAAGTGTTCGAATCTGCACTACAGCGAAGTATGCAGGAACAAATAGAATCGCAGTTGACAGACTCGCAGCATGGCTTTAGACCGATGCGTAGTACGACCAGCAACTTACTAAATGCAATGACCTACCTTATTCCTCACGTCGATGCAGGGTTGCAGGTTGATGCAGCCTACTTCGACTTTCAGAAAGCATTCGATGTTGTGGATAATGACGTCCTGCTGTCGAAATTGGCGAGAGTGGGCTGCACTCCTAAACTGTTGCAATTCTTTGCGAGCTACATGAGGGATAGGAGACAGTATGTGGAGTACGGCGGATGTCGTTCGGAGCCATACTTCACTCGGTCAGGGGTAAGCCAGGGCAGTAATTTGGGACCATTGCAGTTCGCGATCATGATAAACGACCTGCCAGATGAAATAACTAAGGCCAAGTGTCTACTTTTCGCCGATGACCTTAAGTTATTGTTAGCGGTCGAGGATATGAGAGACTGTCAATCCCTGCAGCGAGACATAGATAAAGTATTGGAGTGGAGTAATAACAATAAGCTCAAAATAAATACAACAAAGTCGTCAGTTATTACATTTAGTCGGGCTAAGACTCCAATACGCTACAATTATAAGCTGGCGGATATTTCCCTCAAGAGAGTGGAGTCAGTTCGAGATCTTGGTGTTAGAATGGACGTTCAGTGCACGTTCCGGGAGCACATAGTGGAAGTCTGTAGGAAAGCCTATAAACGACTGGGTTTTGTCCTTCGGAGGGTGGCTACTTTCTCTAACATCAAAGCTATTTCTGCGTTGTATGATTCGTTGGTGAGGAGTCAACTTGAATGTAATGCTGCTGTATGGGCCCCTAGTGAAACCAAATATTGTGTTATGTTGGAGCGCATACAGAACAAATTCACAAGATATCTGTACCAGAAACATTATGGCGTGTATCCTTATTATCCTTTGATGTACCCAACACTGTTCGTATTGGGCATGGTTGGATACAACAAATTAGAGACAAGGAGAGACTTGGGACTGGCTTCTTACGTTTTTAAAATAATAAGGGGTAAAATAAGCAATCCGGTAGTGCTACAGTCGGTGGGTCTATACGTGCCTAACGGTTATGTGAGTAGACGGCAGCGTTTAAGACTGTTCGCGATACCCAAAGCGAAAACAAATTTAATGCACAACTCCCCAATCACGCGAGCACTGCGCATATTAAATACTGTACATAGCAAATTAGACATTTTTATTTGCACAATGAGCGATTTCGCAAGAGTGACGACACATGTCATTTGCTATGATAGTTTAGTTTAGATTAATTTATATTATTATTGTAAATTTTAATTGTATTTTTTATTTTAATTTAACTACACAGTCGTATTGGATATTTTTTATAATCTGTAATGGCATTTGTGTAAATGAGTATGAAATAAATAAATAATAAATAAATAATAAATAAATAAATAACTTTTTTACGTAAGGTTAGCTTTACTGCCTAAGTTAATAATATTAGCTGTTTTTTAATGGGCGTAAAGGACATTTTGTTGTTTTTTTAGGTAGTAAAGCAAAAACTATTTTGGAAACTATTATACTTAGGCTTCACTTAATAATATTTACTTAAAATATAGGAAAATATAAGCACTTTTCTCATAGATTGTTTTTATATAATCATTGAGACAAAAAAGTTATAGCTAATTTTGTTTTATTTTTTCGGTTTTTTGGCTCTCCTGAAAAGTAGCTGTTTTGTGCTATACGCCCTTTGAGCCCAGAGGTATCGATATGCTTGTAACTTTCTGTAAGCATGTTTTCCCCACGTCTAGTATCTTCGGGCATTGGGTGAGAGGAATATCTAAATTCCGACCGGGTCAAGAAAAGTGCATATTGCGCGTTTCGGTTTCAGTCGATGGATTTCCGAATGCTCCAAGTAAAAATTAGGTCGACAGCGCATCATTGATGTTCTGTGGCTGAGGTATCACCTACCGTCAAGTGAACCTCATGCTCGTCTGTCGATATCTGACATAAAAAAAAAAAAAAAATCGTCGTCGTCGGCTTAATTATCAAACTTCGTATCTCCATTTGGTCAAACTTTACAGGAGGAGGAAAAAACTACAAACAGGTCAAACATTCCGTGGACATATTATGTAGTTTTATTTTTTGTAAATACCAAAAAAAATAAAAACAATTAGTAGATACGAGTGATTCCATCGTACATTTGATGTGAAATATGAAATTTTAGATGGCTTTTTCTATACTTCTGATATTTAAAAAAATAACAGACATCTCATTTAATATGAAATATGATGATTTAGATAAGATGGCTTTTGATATCTTCTCATTTTTTTTAAATATAGAAAATAAAATTAGTTATGTATACTTGCCCTCATATGTGGCGGGCCTCGCTCGGACTTCACGGAGAAGATGACGTTGAGATTCCGTTTAAGGGCTAGTTCGTGCACCAGCGACACGGGAGATTTCACCTCCGAGTTCAATAAGTCTGCGTCAGTTTCACCTGAAAACATAAGATTTTTACAGGTTATTTCAATAATAATTGAGGATTTTTTGAAATTGTTGAAAATTCATACAACATAAATGTATCAACTATCAATACGAATTTAGTATTGCTAATTTTAAGGAAATGTGCAACACTTGCATTTTATCGATAGCTTGCTACCTGCGTATGCGTCAAGTGAGTTTTAGCTACCAATAAGCTAACTAATCCATAAGGATGTTAAGTTGACATTTATGTGACATACTGAACGAATACTACATTTTTAAAAATAAATCTGCCAGTCAAATGAATATATCGACGGTTAAAAGGTAATATAGGACATAAACGACATTTTGGTCGAAAATGACTTATGTATGCCATCCTACTTAAAATTTTCTGCACGAAAGTGTTCGAAAGAACACTTCCATAGCTGTACGACTTTTTGTCACTTGTGCCCATAATAAAAGACTACGTTACCTTTTAACTGTCGATATGTAAATGAATATAATAATATATTTATAAATGCTAATTATAATATTTAATTTTGTTAACCTATTTAAAAAAATTAAAGTGCCATTCCTCAAGATCGACTCCATTATCAAAGTGCGAGCGAGAGATACTAATATCAATTATTTATGGCGACGACTTTCCTTAAGCGAGTACTACAGAAGAAACTAGACCAGTAATTATGTTTGTAGTCATCCAGAATATACTTAAAACACTTGAGTCTATACATCCAGGAAAAAAATATGATTTTGACGGGCTCGTTGGCGCGTTCAGTAGAACACCTGCCGTTCGCATCGATGGGTTGTGGGTCCGAATCCCACCCGGGACAACATGATTATAGTTTTCTGTAAACATGTTTTCTCCACGTCTGGTAACTTCGGGCCGGGTAACGAATCACCGTTTATAGATGGAAAAACCGTGAGTGCACATTACGTGTTTCGGTTTCAGTCTATAGATATCTGAATGCTCGAATTAAAAATTAGGTCGACAGCGCATCATTGACTGATGTTCTGTGGCTGAGGTATCACCTACCATCAAGTGAACCTCATGCTGGTCTGTCGATATCTGACATAAAAAAATGTCAAGTTAGTACGAACTCACGCATATAGGAACGTACCGGGCGCGTCAGGCGGCGGGGGCGGCACGTCGTGGGGCGGGCGCAGCTCCACCAGCGCGCGCGCCGCCGCGTCGTGCCGCGCCGCCTGGGGCGTGCTGCCCTCGCCCAGCCACGCGCGCCCGCCGACACATACGCGAACCCTGGTAATAACAAGCTAATCTATACTAATATTATAAAGAGGAAAGATTTGTTTGTTGGTTACGATTTAACTCAAAATTACTCGATCGATTTAAAAAATTATTTCACTTATAAGAAGCTACATTATCAGCGAGTAACTTAGGCTTTTCATCTAATTTATTTAAACCGACGTAGTCGCTCAGCGACGAAGGTCTCAAATTGTGTTGGTACACGGCGCATGACAAGAAAACTTGAAAGAGAGGTGTAAAGGCGTTGTTGCGCGGCGACACTTAAAAATCCATTTCCTATTTACATTTTGTTGAGTCATGGCGCAAAATTGAGTTACGCAAAGAGCCAAAGCACTACACTGCGCCTGAGTTTCTGTGTTAACGCAAGGAATGTCATTGAGTTACCCATGTCCCTTCAACACCTGCAGATGCGAGGACCTTATGACGTCAGTGCAGTACCTGTACAGCAGCTGGGGGCTGGGCTCGATGAGGCGGGGCGGGTGCGGGTGCGGGTGCGGGGGCGGGTAGGGCGGCATGAAGGGCAGGCGGTAGGGCGGCGGCAGGCGCGCGCGGGGCCGCGGGGCGGGGGCGGGCGGCACCGACGTGTACACCGCCGGCTGGCACAGCTTCATGGCGAGCGCGTTCAGCTCCACGGTCGGCATCACCGCACCTACATACATACAATGGGCTCACGACTTTGAAGTTTACACAATACCTTACTAGATGGCGCTGTACAGTGTTGCATCACGCTAACACTGTGTTTAGGCAGTGGTCTCGAATCTACCGATTTTTTAGTATTTTTTTTATCAATTACATAATTATATAGATTTAATTTCTCAATTTTTTATTTTACTATTTATATTTGTTTGGGGAGACACTATTTACCGCTCACATTTGTTCACGGAGTTCGATGACAGTGCCATCAAACCGCATTCACCGCACGTTATCAATAATGGTTAAAGACGTCATAAGAATTCACTATTAACACTATTTCATTCGCGATGGTTTAATGACAGCGTTAGTGTTTGCAAGCTCTATAAACTCGAACACATACATCGATAATTGCCTACGTTATCATCGATAATATACGCAACAAATTGCTCCGAATCATGTTTAGATAATTTTGTTTTTACGCCGGTAGATATTTGACTCACGGTGCAAATATCCCGGGAAAATCTGTTAAAATGGTAATGCGCGCAAATTAAGTCAATAATGCGAACAAGATGCACAGAGCGTGAACGCTATCGCTGACACGCAATGGTTCCACATAGCTCTGAATAGATTTTGTTGAATACTTATATCTATATATATAAAAGAGATTCCCACCTATATATCGACTCATCACGATATCTCTGGAACCATAAGGCGTAGCGACTTGAAATATGGTAGGAATATTCCTTTCGCCGAGTAGAGGTCAGCTAAGAACGGATTTTACGAAATTCAACCCACAAGGGGGGTTGCGGGGGCAATTGCTAGTATTTTATAAGGTCCTACATATACAGTACACATATTGTTTATGTGTGTGTGTACACTGAACAGTGTAGTCACCTGCGTGTCTGTGGTGGTGCGCGTGCGCGGCGTGCGAGGGCGCGGCGCGGGGCGGCGGCGGCGGGTAGCGCGTGCCGCCCAGCGCCGCGCTGGCCGCCGCGTGCTGCGCCCGCTTTATAGACGACCCCTAGTAAACAAAGCTGATTTAGTCCAGCCGGGCTAGCATGACAAGCGCGACAAAATTTTGTCTGCCGTTTGCTCGTGTTTTAATCGACTATCGCTTTATTTCTTTCGGGTCTAACATGACAATTACACTTAAAACTCGACTTTTAATATCAAAAATAGATACATTTGTCGATCGAGATATCTTTTCTATCAAAATTGTCGATGTCGAGATATAATATATCGAGATATTTAACATCTTAGTTTGTCTTCTCTCGCGCGATATATATCTCGTGGCGGTCATGCTAGCCCGGCAGGAGGCCTATTACCAAAACAAAATACGAAGTTTCGGATCGTACATTTTCCTATTATGAATCTGAAGATCGATACGTCTTTCGCAATAAGACATTATGTCTTTCGTTTGATATGACTATGATTGTAAGAATAATCGTAAATGGAATAAATAATGGTTTCTTAATAAGTTAAAATACGAAGTTATTTGTTCTTTCGTTTCGTTCCGTTCGTTGCGTTCGATTGTCGTAATAGACCTACAGGTCCTTCGCGCCGGATACATTTGAAATTAAATAATATATTCACATTTTCGTGTCTGTCCAAAACTAGTTTTTACAGCCGAAACTGAAACCGAATTACGGCTTTAGTCTGAGTTTCGGCCGAAACCGAAACTTTCATTATAAGGTCAAGTTTTTGTTCTGGTTTTATTTTTTAAATCACATATTTTATTTAGTAACACAAAACACAATTGCTCTTTCATCTTAAAAACAAAATAATGTCTTCTAAACTTTGGTCGTTTTGTATTGCACTCTATATCATTATCTACGATAAAAGTAAAATGAAACGTAAGCCATGACACGACTATGAGCCCTCATAGGATGCGGCAAAATAACAATAATTCATCGCTACCATCTTAGAGCGCCGAACATGTCACATCACAGTGCGAAACATCGTTTTGTGCCGAAACCGAAAGTTCGATCGGACACTGTCACATTTCAGTTAACAATATTAGAATTTATTTAGCTAAAATATTATCTTACCTCAGCAGTGTATTCCTCAGTATCACCCAAGCGAAGTGTTACTGTGAATATTTTTTTGTGAGCGGGTCCAGTCTCTGATGTGAGGCGATATTGATGCTTAATCTACAATAGGACAACATTTTATATAAATATTCATTTACCAAGATTTTTTGCAACATACTGCAATATAATTAATTTTATTGACGACACTTTTTCACGTCTATTCAACGAATATCGGTGTTTTTTTCGTTTTATGCAGATATCTTAGAATATAACAATTTAAAAAAAAAATTATGTCAGATATCGACAGACGAGCATGAGGTTCACTTGACGGTAGGTGATACCTCAGCCACAGAACATCAGCCAATGATGCGCTGTCGACCTAATTTTTATTTCGAGCATTCGGAAAGCCATAGACTGAAACCGAAACGCGCAATATGCACTTTACGGTTTTTCCACCTATGAACGTTACCCGGTCGGAATTAAGATATTCCTCCCACCCGTTTACCAGACGTGGGGAAAACATGCTTACAGAAAATTATAAATATGCGGTCCCGGTGGGATTCGAGCCCACGACCCATCGATGCGCACGGCAGGTGTTCTACCGAACGCGCCAACGAGAAAATATGTGAAGTTTTTAAATTTCCGTGATACACAATATTACACTTTCCCTCCTCACCTTATTGTACCTGGCCAGCTCGTTGACCAGGCACATGGGCGTCTTCTCTTTACTGTTGGCCTGCGCGGACGCCGAGCGGGCCGCCTCGCCCTCGCCCGCGCCCGCGAGCACGTCCTTGTCGCTTTCCGTTTCCGCACCGGTGTTCTCATCCTTCTGCGACTGCTCCGTGATCGATGGCACGATCGTGTTCGTCGTTAATGTTGATACAGCTGAAGAAAGGTATTTTTATACTTTCAAGAAATTAGTTACCTGTATTTCCTATAAATATGATCTTTTGTAACTACCTTCTGATTAGGAATGTCATATATAATTTATTATGTTATATATTGAAATAGTAATAAAAAATCACTTGATCGCATTGGCGCGTATCGATGTATTTTGGGCGGTATTTTATGCGTGAATCCCATTCTATTCGTTAAAAGGAAGATGTGGATGGACATTCTTTACGCAATTATGTTAGGAAATGTTTCCAACTTCATCCTAAATCCGATGGTAGTATGGGTGAAGCAGCTGAGTACAATAAACTATTGCATTCAAACAAAAAAAAAAAGCAAATACAATGACTGAATTGAAATGATTTATAAAATTATTATTTAATCTCTTATTTATTTAACTATTTTTACTAAAAGTATATCTATATAAATATGGTTTGTATATGTAGTATATGTGTTTATGTATATATTTTTGACACTATCTTACCCTTTTAATATATTATTTCTCTTTTATTCGTATAACAAATGGTTGTCTGGAAGAAATTACTATATAGTGATATGGCCGCCATTTGCACCATATTCTATCTGTATATTGGTATTTAAGTTCTATTTTGTTAATATGGTGTCAAAAAGTGTAAGAAATAAATAATAATTTTATATGTATTAGAACAACTATTATATTATGTAAGTAAAATTTCCAGCAAAAAAATAACATAGGGAAAAGAAATCTACTATCTAATCTAATTCACAACCACAGTAAATCAAATATGAACATACAACAAAAACAACCAGTATCTAGATGATAACTGACCAAAGTCTGAAGTAAGTTTTGGCTGCATTAGTCGTATCGGAGAAGGTGGCCTGCACAGACCTACATAATCAAGACATAATTTAATAAATATCTTGGTATTTTATCAGACTCACAAATTATTTAATTTATTTTATTTCTATAAGGGCTTATGTTGTTCATTCAGTGAGTTATAAACTAAATTAGGAAATATTCCTATGGAGAATCCATTTATTTGATTTGATTGATTTGATTTAGCACTTTAAAATATGTACATTTAAAATACTTGGCTTACGCAGTCACACTATTGAAACATTGAGTATTCAAGGAAAGTATTTCTGAATTAAAACGCGATTTATTATTTAAATTATTTATCCCGACGTTTCGGATGCTATTCAGCAACCGTGGTCGCGGGAGACTGAAAGATGACAGTTGTCTTATATTTGAAATGTCACAAAGTTGCCATATTTAATTCAATTAAATTAGAAAATAATCTATTAATTTAGGTAACACAATGTACATCTATGAACGTCATTAAAAAAATAATACTTATTAAATTACTAAAATTACTAATATTAAATGCTTCTTATTTTACATTTACTACCAGTTCACAAATCAAGGGCGTAGAGCGGACGAGAAGAACTGGCAAGAAACTCGCCGCCACTCTTTTTAATCGTCAAGTTTTTGTTTTACAATCAATACATATTAACGCCATCTATTCCTACGGAGTTGATATTTACTGTAATTTTCTATATTATGACAATATTGACTAACGGTGTCCTCTTGTTTTTTAGTATGTTGGATTTGGGGCTTTAGATTTTTAATTACTGGATCCCAGGTGTTGGAAAGTCTCAAACCATCTTCTCTATTGAAGTTAGGATGTTTTTTAATTTCAATAGCCTCACGTACTAGTCTGGGAAAGAATCTACTTTCTTTTGCAAGGATTTTTGGTTGGTCGAAACGTATGTAGTGGTTTGGTTTATCCAGAGTGTGTTCACATACTGCTGATTTAGAGTGACGTCTGTTTTTGATATCCGCAATGTGTTCCTTAAGTCGGATATCAAAAACAGACGTCACTCTAAATCAGCAGTATGTGAACACACTCTGGATAAACCAAACCACTACATACGTTTCGACCAACCAAAAATCCTTGCAAAAGAAAGTAGATTCTTTCCCAGACTAGTACGTGAGGCTATTGAAATTAAAAAACATCCTAACTTCAATAGAGAAGATGGTTTGAGACTTTCCAACACCTGGGATCCAGTAATTAAAAATCTAAAGCCCCAAATCCAACATACTAAAAAACAAGAGGACATCGTTAGTCAATATTGTCATAATATAGAAAATTACAGTAAATATCAACTCCGTAGGAATAGATGGCGTTAATATGTATTGATTGTAAAACAAAAACTTGGCGATTAAAAAGAGTGGCGGCGAGTTTCTTGCCAGTTCTTCTCGTCCGCTCTACGCCCTTGATTTGTGAACTGGTAGTAAATGTAAAATTAGAAGCATTTAATATTAGTAATTTTAGTAATTTAATAAGTATTATTTTTTTTAATGACGTTCATAGATGTACATTGTGTTACCTAAATTAATAGATTATTTTCTAATTTAATTGAATTAAATATGGCAACTTTGTGACATTTCAAATATAAGACAACTGTCATCTTTCAGTCTCCCGCGACCACTGTTGCTGAAAAGCATCCGAAACGTCGGGATAAATAATTTAAATAATAAATCGCGTTTTAATCCGGTATACAGTATTTTATTTAAATGTGTGATACTCGCGTTAATAAAAGACAATATTAAGTATTTCTGATTTAAATTTTTATATAAATATAATCAATGCTGACAAACTTACATTCTATCACAAATTTTATAGTATTATACATTTTAAAAGTATGTTTGAATATATTACTGTAATGAAAAAAAAAACGAATCAATATCATTATTTCCATTTCAAGCTTAGTAAAGTGAATTTCCCTACCGTCATCTGTGCCCTGTCCAACCGAAAAAAAAATTATTTTTCTTGGTTCCCTGGGATTCGAATCTAGGACCAAACGTATCGCGCTTACCATTAAGCCACAGAGGCGGTCACATGAAGCCTAGAAGGCAGTAATTAAATAAATACCAGTGGTATGATGTGTGTTGTGGTCGGTGTGCGCGTGCGGCGGCGGATGCGCGTACGGCGGCGCGGCCGGGTAGCCGCTGTTCATTGTGTACGGCCGGCGGAGAGTGCGGCTTTGTTGCTGTACAAAATTAATCAATCAATATATCAAAATCGAACAAAATACAGTTCAAGGCAGTGTCATATACTTGTCCAAGCCACACCTTAAACCAGGGACTGAATACCGTTTAATTTACTATGAGAGATATCCCGGTATAATAAAGGTTTTTGTTAATATTCTTTCGTTTTTATTCATATTTACTGAAAAAGTTTACTGTGGTAATGGTATGTGGTTGAGTGTGTATTACTCTTTAAAACTAATATCATGGTATCTCAGTCAGACACGTATTTTGGAAAATAAAAATTAACCGGTTTCAGTCCCTGCCTTAAACAGGAGATGTTTGATAGCTGACATAATGTATGTCTACCATTGATGCCAACTTGGAGTTTTTCCCCCCAAAAGGAGGAATCAAGATGTCTAGGGGTTCATTTAGTTCATTTATTTTTAGAGATTACTTTATTCAAGATTTTTTTTAGAAAAAAGTACGATTCTATAATTCTATAATTTATATTAAGCCTCGAACTTCGAATTAGGGGGTTAATCGATGTTTAGGGGTATTTGAAGTTGGTCCTAGGGGGAACATTTTGTAGGAGTTGGTATCACTGATGTCTATATAAGTCATGCTCTCTAAAATAATTCGATACCTACATAAATATTAGTCGCGCATTCAAAAATAAACCACGAAATTAGTATTAAACATTAATAACTTGGCTTTACTTTAAAGTTACCCTCACGAAAATACATATTATAGGAAATTGATAAATCAAAAACCGCGCTTATTCAGGGTATCTCCTTAAAAATTTACAACCCATTGTTGGTTGGAGACTTTCATTATACTCTCCGTATGCCGAAAGCATGTGTCAATATAGTGCGAATCCACACGTGCCGTTCAAATAGTGCATATCCGGTTACCGGTGGTACATTGTGGTGCTGCCCAGGCGGGTGGTGCATAGCGCGGATGGCGTGCGGCGGTCTCTGCCCCGGTGGGTGGTGCGGCGGAGGCACAGGCATTGAACCCATGCCGCTCATCTGCCCGTGCCCGGCCATATTACCGCCCGGCGCCGAAGGACCCAACGGCACCCTGTACACGTGAATGAGGTCTATAAGTAGTGCCTAAACTCTGCAACAGGTTGTGAGTTCGATGCCCGCCAGGTCCACTTATCACTTTTATAAACAAGTTGATAAAATAAGACTAAATTTACATATGTTTAACTAACCTTACTTTGACACACATGCTTCATTGAAAATATACATCTACTAAAAATATTCATGGTATTAAATTCCTTTTATATCCCATCAATTTAAGAAGTATTTATCATTTAAATTTACCTGTATATAAAATTAAAAAGAAACAGTGATATTTAAATATGCAACTTTTTATTGTATCTTCATGTAATTCACAGCACATTTTAATATTAAATACTACAAAATAAAATTATTATAGCAAAAAACATTATTTTGAAACAGCACAAATATTAAGCAACTAAACTTAACTAACTTTTACACTACACTAGCACTATATAAAAGTCCATGAGAAATTCGAAAGACTTTCTAGGGGACCATTTAGTAAACTGCCCGCTGCAATACTGTTATTTCAACTGCCTGTTCACTCAATAGATGTGATATATCAGGCTGAACACAAAACTCACATTCAGTACTAGATCAGTTGGTATCAAAGCCACGGTCATATGTTCCATTCATGACCAGTTTAAATAACAAAGAGAGCCGCAAAGGACCCTCCACATATCAACAAATTACACATTATTTGCATATGAATGTCGTCGCCAGTCTATAGACAGGATAAAACAGAGGGATTTTATTTTTATGGAACAGTGTCAATGTTTGAGTGACCCATTCTTCAATCTCAAGTAAGATATAAAGCAAGATAGAATACAATTTGTATTATTAAGAATGATGTGTGTTTAAGGGGTTTTAGGAATTAAAGTGGAATATTTTAAAATTACTGTTGTATGAAGGTAAACACTGACTTTGTTTTAACCAAGATTCCATTCCATTGTAATGATTTTTTGATTGTACTCAAATATTAAAATATACAATTTGAAAAAATAATATTCCTTCACCATTTAGTACCAATTTCTTTAAAAAATATTTTTAGGAATTTTACTGTATTTTGTGTACAATAAAAGAATTTCCTTCCATATTTATTATACTGGCTCAATTAATGTGCTGATTTATGGTATCACCTGTATGATATGGATATATAAATTATTTATTTTGATTTATCTGCGAACAGCAGAGCGATGCAGAAAATTTAGGAGGTAGATAGGGTAACTATGAGTATTTTAGACCATATTTACCATAGTGCAAAATGGTATAGTTTTGAAGCAATTCGCATTTTTTTAAATTTTACGAAAATCGCAAGTTATGCCAAGAAAACCTCCAAAGCTTTAACTGAATAAAAAATACTATTTCATGATGTGTAAACCAATGTTTATTTTACACTTGGTTAGCTTTTGTAATGCTTTTTATCGATCAACTATCTGTAGACAATATGATACTAAAAATTAATGTAATTATTATTATATGCATTTTCTTGGCATAAGTTGAGATTTTTGTAAAATTTTAAAACATCTACCTCCTCCTAAATTTTCTGCATCACTCTACCAAACATCCAGTATATAGGGTATTAAAAACAAGAATAAGAATGATCTCTCACAAAAGCACCATCCTAATCAACCACATATATAACAGCTATAGGAAATAAGTTTCTTTATGCATCTATAATATATAACCTACATACATTGTTATAAGCAATATAATTAAAAAAAAAACTATATATCCAGAAGTGAGTCTTTATGTGGAAGAAGCGAAATTGTAAGGATCGGAGCATATGGAATACTGTGATATCTGCCTACCACCAATGGGAAAGAGGTGATGTATATGTATGTATGTATGTCTTTAATCAATGTCAAAGTGGCAATTGATAATTACAAGACAACTTTCTTATAATTTTATTTTATAAAATATGATGTGTGTGTGCATAAATAAAGTCTATAGACTTTATTTATCAAAACTTCCTCTAATCATTTATTTCTAAAGAATGATTTAGTAATAATCTAGTAAATAAGCATAGTAACAAATGAATTTATAACCTTAGGAAAAAAGAAATCCTTATGCAGTAAATTTAGTAAAAATCTTATCAGACTTATGTTACTAATTTATCCAGTATAAATGTAGACACCACATGAAATATCCAAAGAGGAAATCTAACTATTAATTTACTTAAACATTTAAATAGGCTGAGTACCACTGAGGCTGAGGCTACGAGTCTTATTAAGCTTTATGATGAAAAAAAAAATAGAGCCTGAATATCTAAGTACCTGCAAAGAAAATATAATAAAACTAATAACCTACAATGTAAGACATTGCAATAAGAAAAAAAAATATTAACATGGAAAATATAACTTTAACAATGGGATAAATAAGTGACAATATTAAGTGGGTTGTTTACGCGGTAGGCAAACAAAATATTAAAAAAGCCGATCGTTACCTAGTTAACGTTACGTGCCTGTTCTCTCTGTGCATTTGATGCGGGGGCATCTGGTGATGTGCAGGCATGCCCTGGTGTGCCGGGAGGTGCTGAGGCGGATGCCCTGACATCGGCTGATGATGCATGTTTGGGTGATGCATCATCTTTGCGATTGCTGCCTGAGACACAAACAATATTTTGTATCGGACATTGTTCACTGTTTTTGTTTAGAATACAATGATGTTTCTTACCGTCGATTTGTACGACAAATTATATTTTATCCCAACACGCCAATATACATATATCCGCTACAAATTACACTAATTTAGTGTTTATTTGGCAAACAGTAAAGAAAATCGTTTCGTTCAACATGCGGCCATGTTAAAAGTGTTTCTGTCAATGTTGCCAATCTATGTCAACCATTTGTCAAACTGATTTGTGATAAAAAAATCATGGTAGAATTTTTACTGCCCTATACAGGATACAGGAAATCTGTAAAGGGAATGCCTTTTTTTTGTTAAATAATCATATAGATATTATTCATTTAAAACCTTGGTGGCTTGTCGTTAGAATATTTTTTAAAATTAAAAACATTAACAATGTCATTAATAGGGAATATGCATGTTGTTTAAATTTACTTGATATTTTTTCCCTTGAATCCTTATGGCCCAGATATTATGCCTAAACAATTATTTTCTTATTTAGTTCGTGTTTAATTGCAAAAAATATTAATTAAAATGTGTAAAATAAGGGAGAGAAATTCAAGTTTGCAAAACGCATCACCATTGGTCGAAACAAAACGTGACGTCACCTTACACATTCTGTCATTTATCGGCAGCGATTTATCAATGGCGTCCATTGACATCGAAGATGGCGTCAAACACTGGTTACCATAGTTACCTCACTCTATCCGTCACTGAGCGTGTAAAGTGCTCGCCAGATAAGTCTGCGCGCGACGGGTGGCGTACCAAATATTGCCAGGTATAGAAAGCAAACTCTCAACCACTATGCAACACCAAAAAAATCACCGGCATTCTGAATGTTAATTCGTATTAGGTATACTTAGTATACAACAGAAAACAAATTTATATTTAGATATCACGTCGAATTAACTACTAAATTTGACGTGATGTAACAATTTTATTTGTAAATTTCAATTAGTTTTAGGGTGATGAATAATAATTACATACTAAAACTCAGTGAAAATATATATATTTTTAATTTGTTACATATTGTAACTGAATAACTTATTTACCTTATTTACCTGCTCCATAAAAAATATTTACATAATCTACAATTAAATAAAACAACACCAAATTTTATATATATATATATATATATATATATATATATATATATATATATATATATATATATATATATATATATATATAATGTAAATCATTTATCGAGAATATAGCAGAACTTCTAAATTTTGGATAACTATGGTCCATCAGTGGGTCAATCTTTCCATTCTATTTTCACATGTTTCTGATTCACTTGACTCGTAATTAGAAGAGTTTAAAGTTTTGCTGTCACTTGCATGATCAATTATAAATTTGTCGAGTTCTATGTCCAAAAGCCTGTCAGATTCAAAATATTGGTCTACGATTTTTTCAACATGCTGACACACATTATCGAATTAAATGCCGCTTCAGATTGAAGATATTTCACCTGTGGCTTGATTTAAATTTTTTTCCACAATACGTCTTTTTTTTCAATGGGGTTTAAATCCTAAAACAAACTAAATCATTAACCAACAACAAAGTAAAAATATGTATCGTATAAAAATACCCCACATAAAGACATAATACCATGTACTGGTCACCCCAAAAATTACCTGTCAAGTAATAAAAAAGTTTTGAAAATGGTAAAATTGGCCCTTTATTTTGCCGTTCTGCTTCATAAGCACGTTTTACTTTCAATATAACATCTCTACCAGCACTTTTTATAACCTTAGGCATGATGATTACCAATAAAATCGAATAAAAACGCCACTGCTGCACACTAATTCCGGAAAACAATATGACGGAAAGAAATTTAGTTCCAATTTTTGCCGCGCGCAGACTTATCTGGCGAGCACTTTAATGTGATATCATCCAAAGCCCGCGAAATATGGCCGCGTTTAAACAGATCAAATTTTATCGATGTTTTCAAAGTAATTTTAAAAAATAATTTGGACATTGCCAAGAGTATTTATATTTTTTATTAGGGTAAAATGATGTAACAAGTCGATAAAAAATATAAAAAAAATGCATGCATATTCCCTATTCCTCAGCTTCTTTTTTCTTATAGGTACTTATTAAATACGATACTCTAAACTAATGAAATATTGTTGAGACAGGGAGAAACTTATAGAATATACCTAGTGCACAGGTTCTATACTGTTAATGATTCGTTTAGAAAAACACGTAAAAATAGTAGAAAGCCCTTTGCTTACCCCCGAGCACAGAGTACTTTCTATTGAAATCCCCGAGGCTGAGAAAAATGCTGACATTGACAATAGTGACAGTTAGCTTTACATAAATAGCTATACGCTTTGATAGCAATAGCCAATAACCTTACTTTTCATAAATACTGAATATTTACTTATAAATATTTGTTAATACTTATAGTCAAATTATAGTAATGTTGTATTGTAAATATTAAAAGAACAGCACCATGGCGGTCCCACCCACTCCGTGAGTACTTAAAACTAAACTCTTAGCAATAAACAGTGAAACTTTTTACTAAATATTGAATATTTAATTTAGTTATTGGAAGCGGCTTTGGCGCTGGGTAACTTCACAGAGTCTGACAAATGAGGAGCTACAGGCGGTATTCGATAAGGATGTTTTGGACTGTTTGAAGCAAGGTATTGCTTGTTACAAGCCAATGAAAATAGAGACTCTCACACAGCTGCAATCTAAATATGCCGAACAAACTAAGCTATTAAATGTTGTCCAAACACTGCAAAATTACATAGTGAGTATTTAAAAAGTTTTAGTGAATAAGTTGCCTCTAAAACAATAATTTAACATATAAATAATGTTCATTTTATTTTATTAGTATATAATATAGGATTATCCTCTTGATTAGATACAAACAAACCTTGCATTCCAACCCATATCCATATCACCTTTTCTATATCTACCCAAACTACAAACTAGCTTTAAAACAGTAACTTTACCACCATCATAAGTTACAATATAGTTTTTCTGTGCCATGCTTTACAATACAATATTTGATTAAATATATTTTCTTTCAGGATATAGACTGCTTTCAAATATGGGAACTGATAAGACATTATTTATGTGATGTTTCTTATGGAACTCCAGCAAATGCACTAAAAAATGTTGCATTTGTTGATACTCGACCATCATTTTTATCACCAAGTGTCTGGAATTTCTATTATGCAGAAAGATTGTTTCTTTTAAAACTTTTACAGTATATAATTCAGTTTAAGACTGATGTAAATCATAAGTATCATCAAGATTTTAATAAGATATTCAATGATATAGGTGTAAACAATTTAAAGTCTTCACTCATTACTCAGTTTGAGAAATTACTGTCAACACCTCCACCCTCTCGGAAAATACAAAATGATTTTAATAATGATATGGTGAGACAGGATTGGGCTAAATCCAACTTAAGGGAACAGGTTGCTGTTTTGCAGATTTTGATGCTAATTGCAAAAGAATATGAGATTACACAAGACGAGTTTGTAACATTATTTAAATTGTTTAGAAAACATGATTTTGGGAAGAACCAAGGATTTAATAATCTCTTGGAGGAAAGACATAGAGAAACATGTGTGAGAGTTATGCATATGGAGATTGGACTTTTCATGGTTGTAGCAGATAGCCAGAAGATGTATGTTACTTTTTTGATATTATAATCAAATTTAAAATATAATAAATATTTTTTAGATCTATTGATAAGACTTCAAATGCAATCCAAATGCCCAATCATTTTCAAATTAAAGATTGAGTGTTTCTAAGTTATATTATTAATCATTCATTTAAAAAAACACAAGTTAATCAATTAACTTAAAAACTTTTAGTAGGGCTATTATTTTTAACTTGATACTTTTAATAATTTTAGTCGAAACTTATCATCATGGATAGAGAGTACAAAAACTACAATAGAGAGTGAGTTCACTAAATTGCAACCATGCACTGAACAAAGTCCCATGTTGATGACATGGATGATGTTGACTTTACAGGTGCAGTATATTTTGAAACTACTTGCTTTTTCCTGCAGTTTTATATTTTATTATTCTTTTTTATATTTTTTATATGTTAGAAACCTACAGACGAGCATGAGATTCACTTGATGGTTGGTGATATCTCAGACACAGAACATCAGTCAATGATGCGCTGTCAACCTACATTTTACTTCAAGCGTTTGGAAATACATAACTGAAACCGAAACGCGTAATATGCACTTCACAGTTTTTCCATCTATGAACAGTGGTGTGTTACCTGGTCGAAATTTCGATATTCCTCCCACCGGATCAATGCCCGGACGTGGGGAAGACATGCTTATAGAAAATTATAAATATGTTGTCCCATTGGGATTCGAACCCAAGACACATCTAAAGGCACGGCAGGTGTTCTACCGAACACACCAACGAGCCCATCAAAATATGCTCTTTTGAATATTATGTCATTACAGCCTTAAATTTTCATTAGAAAGGCTTTATTCTGCATAGAAAGCTGATAAGAAGAGTTTGCTTCTGACTACTGTCTCAATCCTTTCACCCAAACAAATACTTATAAAACAATAAATTTGTGTCAAAATTATTGCACATAATTTTTTTTCTAACCTGGATTAAATCATAGCACCTCATAAAGTAACTGTAACATTAATGATGCAGAGTCAACAACATATGGTATTATTTGAGACACAATACCAGCATTACGGAGCCAAGGCACTGCGGATGAAGGTGTTTGAGTTTCTGCAACAAATGCTTAATAGCACTGTGTTTAATGTAAGTTATAGTTTTATTTAATATTAGGGTTTGCCCGACTTTGCTTGTTTGTTTATTGATGCTCTTATGCCAATGCTCTTAATGGTCCAAACTAGATAAAATTGTTGGTTAAGATCAAGAGAAACAGTGGTCAAATAATGATCTATAGCAAATTAAAAAAAAATACAAAAGCTCGTCAAAATAATTTCAGTGGTTGGACCATATCAGTAACTATTTTATGACCAAAGTACTGAACCAGTTTTGATGTAGGTATCTTTATGAAAGTAACGTCTGACCATTTTCTTCATCCAAGTGGATAGTAAGCGAAACAACTATTATATTCTAAATATAGCTTTAGACTGTATTACAACAATAATTGAGCAAACGAAAATGTTTCTATCTGATTTTTGGATGCTATATTATCATTATTTTACATAAACTGAGTGATTCGATACAAGACTACATAGTTATGCTAATTATAATCAAATTCATTGAATGTGTCCTAGTAACATAAATGTTAATCCAACAAAAATATTTCAGGATGACTCAGCTTGTGCCAATATCATGCGACATAGAGTATTTAGCCTATTAAATCAAATCTGTAATAAATTCGATGGGGACGGCACTATCAGCAATCAGCCAGGCATAATGCACCTATGTGCGGATCTTATCAAATCTCCAAGCATCGCTGAGGAGTTTTGGGCATTGCAACAAAAGGACGATAGTATTGGAGTGGTATCTCTATGGAACACAGCATTGGAGTATTTCCCCTTTAACTTTAAAACATTGTCTATTTTATCTGCTGGTTTGGCTGAAGCAGGAAAAGATAGTGTAAGAAATGTAAGTATCTTTTCAGCCTTATTCATAAACGTATTATAAGCTTGATATAGTTAAAATATGTTTTGTTTCTTTCGTTCTGTAGTATTTTTATATTCGATAGAGCGAGACAAAACATATTTTAACTATAACAAGCTTATAATACGTTTATATATATCTTAGTTCAATGTTACTCATATCTATTGCTATCAGTTAATTAGTTACAATTAAGTTGTCTAAAGCTATTATACCCAAAGTGGTATATATCGACTCCCAGGGGACAACAATACCAGATGACTTTGCAAAAAAAAAAAATTACTTAAGTGGGCTCTACTTAGAAAGAAAAATTAGGGCTAAGGTGTCTACAAGAGGAAAAGGTTTTGGAACCTTTGGTCTAAAGCAACACAAACCAATTTCGCAAATAACTCTTTATAGAGTAATATTGATATTTAATTTAAATTCGATAGTTTAAATATTGAAGACTAGAAACTACTGTTTACTAATATCTTGGTTAGAAGATTAGCATTTCCAACAATTAAAAAAAACTTATAATATGTTATTTTTTTAAATTTTGTTCTCTGTTTGACGATATATATGACGTGTACATTTTGTTTTTATACAGATACAAATGATTATGAACAGTAATTAATTATTATTAGTATATTGAGTCATCAAACTATTAATACTACTTTTTCAGCTGGTAGCCGAACTTAAAAATTTACCAGTGTTTACTGAATTGTACAACCCTCAAACAGTACCAGTAACAGCGTTACAAGCGGAAGATGCTATAATCGGAAGAGACTACTGCCCCCTCGGAGATCCTTCATACCGCATCGATGCTGGTTCAAGAGCAACCATTATGGAGAGACAAGAAGGCACCATGATACACTTCCGCACACCATATTCTTATTGGACCGTATTCAATAGTGAAATTGAGAAAGCTTTAGATAGAAAGCAGAGACACCAAGATATACATGAGACGTTAGAGAGAGTGTATGAAGGGACTAAAGTTCTGAAGGGTATTCTGAAAGCGTTGGTGGATGGCAAGGAGATACCTAGGAACTTGGTAGCGCCCAGTGAAGGGGTGTTCGATGTGTTGGTGAGGTTCATGAGGGCTGAGACTCCGCCCCTTCAGCTGCTGGTGGAGTGCCTCGATGTGTGCACCGCGTTGATACCCTTGTTTTCCAAAGAAATTCATTTAAGGTGGGTTTCATTATTACAAAATTATTCTTAAAAGACTTCATTATCATCTTATCAACTTTTTGAATTTATATTATTACAACAAATGTATGGGCTCATTGGACAAGGGCTCTTACCTTGTTAATGTTGGATCGGGTCGAATTTGTTTATAAATCGTTTTACTGATTACTATGATTTATTTATTATCTAGAGATGAGACGAATATCGGATTTCCGTCCGAACTAAATCAAGTGGGGTTGTGGTCAATCAACTTGTATTATATTATAAATATACATAAATAATTTATATAATCAATCAGTTAAGAATAATCCATAATTGTAAGTAAGAGCTTAACTCTAATGTTACCTAAATATATTCTAAAATCTCAGAAAAAAGAACCAAGAGGTAATCTCTGCATACACTCGCCAATTTCAACACACAAAGTGCCCTATGATAGAAGCCGTATAATTTTCATTTTTTTTGCTATCTAATTGATTAAGTAAATAAAAATAATGTACAATCATTCCTTTTCGTAACCTCTCATATGTGGTCGGCCGCCATCTTGAATATTACGACTAATACAGTTGACTTTTGGCGGTTTATATTATACTAACATAACAACACGCCCGGTTTCGCACGGATGCAATGTACATGTACTGTACACAAAAAGCCTATGCTACTCGCTGATACCATATTATACTTTCTATTTGTGAAGGATTTTTTTATAATCGGTCCATTAGTTGAGTTTATTCGTTACAAACATAAAAAAAATCCACTTTATAATATTAGTGTCGGTAGATGTCACGTTCTTATTACAATAGATTTTGGCGCGCAATTCCGAGAAGTATAAAGAACCGCCTAGCGGTTCTGTCACTGATGAAAGGGTGATGTTGTTTTTTTTTGAATATTTTATGGCCTGGTAACGAGTATTTTGCTATGTAGATTAATAAACACGGGTCTGCTGCCGCGCGTGACCCGGCCGCAGCTATCGCACGAGCAGTACGCCGCGGGCGCCGCGCTGGACTCGGGCGCGGTGGGCGCGTACCTGGTGGCGGCCGAGCAGCCCAGCGGCCGCTACCGGTTCCTCACCGCCTACATACACATGCTGTGCGCCTTCCTCAAGGTATATTGCGACTTTAAGACCTCCTACGTGACACTGGGCGAACGTACCTCGATCAGATCGGGGACGTTCTTTAAGAGGGCCAGGTCAAAAGTACTCGAAACCGACGAGTGTGTATGAAAGTTTTGATGAAAGTAGAAGAAGCGAGTGGTATGTAAGGATCGGAGCATATGGAATTCCGTGATCTCTGCCTACCCCAATGGGATAGAGGCGAGATGTGTATGTGTGTATGTATGGTACCCAACATAACATTTTGAAGAAATTAATCATAATAATAGAAAATAAACGAATAAAAAACGAAGGTTTGTCCTCTATCAGCAGTAGGCATGGTAAAATAGGCGCACTTACATTATCGTGGGAACAACACGCAAACAAACAGTCGAAATACCACATACACGAATTCAAGAGTTCAAAAGAGTGTATTATTATCTAATATGGCTGCGCTACCAATAAATAATTACTCCTTTTTTCCAGGAATCAAAAGAAGACCGTATGGTAAAAGAGATTCTCTTACCAGGTCTCGTCCTGCTGCTGCGAGAGGTGTTCCCCAACGTGTATGGCTGGCGGTACCGCTCCGTCACAGAGAGACGCACTCTCATACACCTGTGCGCACATTTCTTCAGCACTGTACTGCAGCTGAACAACACTGGTGACAGTGTGACCATGCTGAAAAAGACTTGTGTGTACGGGTTGCTCTATACGGAGAATGCTTTGGAGTTGCTCAAGATCGTGTCGATTGGTATGTATTATCTGTGGTGCTTTTTTCTACGTTTCCGTAATACAAAGTCGGATATGATTATGATACTAAGTCGCTTTTTTGAATTTATATGGATAATTGGTCTACATAATTTATTAGGTCCAAAAAAATAAGGTGTAAAGTAGAGCGTCATGCAGCTCATGCAACGGATACGTCGTTTTATATTAGATATCGACAGACGAGCATGAGATTTACTTGATGGTAGGTGATACCTCAGCCACAGGACATTAGCCAATGATGCACTGTCGACCTACTTTTTACTTCGAGCTTTCGGAAATCCATAGACTAAAACTGAAACGCTCAATGTGTACTTCAAGGTTTTTCTATTTATGAACGGTGATTTTCGGTCGGATTTTCCATGTTCCCCCCATCCGTTCAATGCCCGAAGTTACCAGACTTGGGGAAGACATGCTTACAGAAAATTGTAAACATGTCGTCCCGGCGGGATTCGAGCCCACGACCCATCAGAGCGCACGGCAGGTATTCTACCAAACGCGCCAATGATCCCGTCGAAATAGAGGAAAGATTTATTTGTTTGTTTGTTACTATTTAACTCAAAAACTACTGAACCGATTTTATTTTTTTTTGTGTATATAATACACTCGTGCGAAGCCGGGACGTGTTATCTAATATATAAAATTCTCGTGTCGCGGTGTTTGTGGTTAAACTCCTCCGAAACGGCTTTCCCGATTCTCATGAAATTTTGTGTGCATATTGGGTAGGTCTGAGAATCGGACAACATCTATTTTTCATCCCCCTAAATGATAAGGGTTGTTCACCCTTAATTTTTTTTTTTAATTTTTGGACGAATTTCACTCTTCTATTATCAACCCCCGCTTTTTAGAAATTATTTACATGGCAATACAACGATTGCCGGGTCAGGTAGTATTATATATAATTATTCAAAGGTAACGAATCCCTGGAGCGGCTCATCCACGACGACGCGGACTGGGTGTCGGGCTCGGCGTGCCGCTACACGTCCACGCTGCAGCGCTGCCTCGCCGTCATCATGTTCGCGCTGCGGGAGAAGGCGCTCATCGGGTATACCGACTTTACTATACTAAAACATTCGTCATATATTGTATTTTTATTCAGCAACACAAACACACATAACAATACATTAACTTACAATAAAAGAATTTAACTCATTGTTAGCGCCAGTAGCGTTGACAGAGTGTTCATTGAAAAATAACTAAACATATAACTATGATAATATAAAACCTAAAAAGAAAAATTATAAAACTAACAAGGGGAGTGTCAAACTTGGGAATCACAGATTCCCATCACTTTTATATATATTGTAGGGCAGTCCCCTCAATAAATATATTATATTAAGCGGCAAGACGCCATTCGTCTTTATTATTGCGAAATTTCAACTCAAAGTTCTATATGTAACTTAAGTAGAAGGAACATTTTTACCGGTTGCAGCAATGGTTCCGTGGCGTAGTGGTAACGCTCTTGCTTACTTTTTTTTTTATAAAAAGGAAATATTTTTTTTTAGATGTTATGAATAAACTCAAATTACTCGACCGATTATAAAAATTATTTCACCAATAGAAAGCTACCTTATCAGCGAGTAATATAGACTACTACATTTTTTCTCTTTTTTTTTGTACATATACATTGCACCCGTGCGAAGCCGGGGTGGATCGCTAGTCGTTTAATAAGGGATTCCCCCTCTATAAAAAAGGAGTAAATACTGTGATGGCAATTTTTATTGCAATGGCGGCATGTGGGCGGAGTCACTTTGGAGGGTGGGGATTGTGCAAGCTGCACTCGTACTCCAGATAAACTGAGCCTATCCTGCAGAACGAAAAGTATTATGGCAATAATACTACCCGGAGATTAAGTGAAGTGCGTGTCCCCTTGTCTTGTCTTCAAGAAAAATCTTACATAAATATGATTTCTTTTTCTTATGTATAATACATTATTATAGTGTGACTGGTTGTTACATGTTTGTTCCGGAGCTACAAATCCTATTTTCCATCCCGTTTTTTAATTTAATATTTCGATTTATCCGCGGACGCAAAACCGCTTTCTTACACGTTTCAATAAAGGTGAAACCGCAGAATTTACTTATCTAATAATATTTACCAGCGATTCGTCGGTGAGCCCGTTGGAACAGCTGATCTTCGCGCAGAACAAGCAGGTGGACAGCCTGAAGGTGGTGCCCAACGTCACCAGCTACATCAACCACGCCTTCAACAGGAGCCTCGCTGTGCTCAGCTGTCGGCTGCTCAAGAAGTTCGCTAATGTACGATATTTAAAAACTTTTTTTAAATCAAAAATTAAGCAAAATTAATGAACTTTAAGTTACAGAGGAAGAACTTTTGTTGAATCTTCTTTGTCTTCTTGTGACGAATATTGATAGCTCTTTTATCGTTATGTTTTTTTTTTTAATTCAAATCATTTAGTCATTTAGGTAACAATGTACACTTATTAACGTCAATAATAATAAAAAAAGCTTCTAATTTTTGAATTATATTGAAGCACGAAGCCTAGTTTAAACTATGATCAGACGACTATACGATTTGTCGTAAAACATTTTTTTATCCACATGAAATAAATGAAAACAGACGATATAGTTTAAAAAACGTAAAACACAAATATTATTGGTCACCACAACTATCGAAATGTACTGAAGAAAACTCCAAGTCTCAATGTTTTTTTAGAATCCTGCCTTAAGCAAAAAACTAGCAGACTAATTATTATGAATATTATTTACAGGGCTTCCAAATGTCCCTCTTCGCATTATTAGATATGACAGCGTACCAAGTGCGCGTGATGTTCTTAGACAGGCTGCGGGATCAATACGAAACTATAGAACTCAAAGTGGCCATTTTGGAGTTCGTGGCGACCTGCGTGGGCAAGCAGCCCGGGCTCACTGAGGCCTTCTTCATGATGAACCACGAGAGGGCGAAGGCGGACGAGAGGGAGAAGGAACTAGCAGTGAAGGAGAAGGCCGAGACTGACGACAGCTTTGAAGGAATATTGGGTTACATGGCGGATTATTTGGGGACTGTTAAATCTGTTAGTGTTTGAGTATATATATTTTTAATTTCTTTTTTTTTATGTCAGATATCGACAGACGAGCATGAGGTTCACTTGATGGTAGGTCAGTCAATGATGCGCTGTCGACATAATTTTTAACTTTGCCTTCAATATTCAATTTGAATAGCTGATTTTTTTGCTCTATGAATATATATTTTTTACTTCACTGTACGATGTCACTTCCTAAAGCGTCACCATGTAAAATGTTCATTATTTTCAGGATGCAAAATTGCTGCAAAGTCCGCTCCTCGGTTGTATTATGGCTCTGTTCCATGCGCTTTGGAAAAACAACATGCAAATTCTTGTGAAAAAATTACGCGAACATCCAAAATTTTGGGATCACATGACCAGTCCCTTGTTTAGCGATATTCAGCCCGGTCTACGGACTTACAGTCAAATATTCAATGTTCTTGGTATAGAATTGTTTGTTTCTCGAGAAAAACTCGAACCAAACTTTACAGATGTCCTCGCACAGTTCTTCGACA
This sequence comes from Anthocharis cardamines, assembly GCA_905404175.1. Classification (NCBI taxonomy): domain Eukaryota; kingdom Metazoa; phylum Arthropoda; class Insecta; order Lepidoptera; family Pieridae; genus Anthocharis; species Anthocharis cardamines. Next base: position 10,534,469 of record FR989952.1, on the reverse strand, counting down.
CGAACAAAAGTCATCTCGATAGTTGGATAGATTTTATATTTTCCTTCAAAGGGCGGGATTGTGACGCGGAAGTCACTGATAAGGTCCCGATTTGGTTGGGATTGTTGACTTCCTGGAAAGATTTCACGACAATCTTCTGCAAATGTCTGCCAATGAGTCTGAATATAGCACATAAAGCTAAAATGGTAGCCCCTTGTATGACTGCTCTGTTGAATGAACTAGATGATCTCAAAGATGGACGACTGGTAGTTATACTAGCGGAATTGTATGTAATTATGTTAGCTAATTGGAAAGATGATTGCTTTGATAACAGGAAAGTGAGCGCAAAACAAATAGATAGCTTATTATCGAATGTTGCTACTGTCTATGAGAACTTGCACCCGAGAGCCATTCGAGCTATTTTATCTATAGCGACGGTTGCTATAAGCAGTTTGGATTACGAAATAAAAGCCAATAGCATTTTAGCTCAAAGCATTATACGTTCGGTCACAAACATAAACAGTTTGGAGCTGCAAAAGCTATTTGATAATATCCAAGATGAATCCAAAGAAGTTGAGGAAGGAGAAAGCGAAATACCACCCATAGGACTCTCCTTAGCGATGCTGGAACAGTGCTTAGATTTATATGATGATGTATTCTCGGGGTTATCACAGTGGTTCCAATCGACGAAATTCATCAATAAACTGCTATGCTGTTTACAAATAAGTTTGCAAAACAAACGTCACCAACACACGTCTCTAGCGGCTTTGCGATGTCTGACCGCGTACTCCAGGGGGCCATTCTCTAAAGACTTATTGTTGAGTGACGTAGACCAGTTTCTATGGCTGCAGCTTTTACCACCTAAAATTGAAGCTAATAGCAATGGAAAACAATCTACTTGGACGCCTCAGGAGTGGTGGAGGGTGTACGGATATAGTTTGGACTTTATATCGATGATGGTCATGAAGCATGGCCAGTTCTTCGCGGGCGATGCGATCACGTTTGTGGGAGTGCACTTGGAGTACCTCGTGGAGGCGATATTGCTTCCGCGACAGATGTACACCATTGAGGCGTTGAATTTGTGCGCTTCGACGCTTAACCTTGTCGTTCAGCTGGTGAAGTTTGAGGCGAGATGGCGGATCTTGAATATAAACTCGCTGATTTGTATCATGGTAAGTGGAAATAAGAGGACTTATGTTTCAATATTAATTCGTAGTATTTATAGCGGTGTTTTGTTTTATTAATGTTAGTTGAATGAAATGATAATGGAAAAATATATTAATGAGATAAATAATGTAATATTGTTTATATGTGCAATATATTTCAAGCTTGTTTAAAATCACCAATGTAACTCAGCATTTTTCACACAGTATAAGATTTCCCCGGTTGGTAGCAATGATATCCAATCAACAAAACAACTGCTGTGCGATCATATTATATTTAAGGATATCATTTAGCATTTAATCAATCACAATTATGTTTTAAATCACAAAACCTCCAATAACGGCTTTTAGCATAACTGCCTATTCGAGTCTTCATCATAATCTGTATATTTATATATTTCTATAGTTATTTATAGAACAGAAAAAAGAAGTATATTTGGTTGAAATAAAAGTCTTATTCTTTTATTAACGCGAGTATCACACATTTAAATAAAATACTTTATAACGGATTAAAACGCGGTTTATTATTTATATTATTTACTTTTGCATATTTCGTAATTTTGTGAAAAGTTGCTGAAAAGCATCCGAAACGTCGGCATAAATAATAAATCGCATTTTCATCCGTTATAAAGTATTGTATCTGGATATTTTTCGATTAAACTAATTATATATGAAACTCCAGCGTAGTATCAGCGCGTGCGTGTACCAGTGCGTGATGTTGATGCTGCGCTCTCGACGCCCCTCCGATGCGCCGCTGCACACTGACGACTCCACGCAGCCCTCGCTCTCCTCTTTGCCCCGGTAAATAAAGCCAACGCGCCAACAAGCCCGGCAAATGTTTTGTATTATAACAGGAAATTATGCAAACTTTTTAGAATAGCTCTATAGAATTTTTATAAGAGCCATCTAAAATCTAATTGTTCTTGAATGTATTCTATATCCGAATGCTCGAAGTAAAAAGTAGGTCGACGGCGCATCATTGACTGATGTTCTGTGGCTGACCTACCATCAAGTGAACCTCATGCTAGTCTGTCGATATCTGACATAAAAATCTGACGTGAAAATTTGGGGCTTTCGATGCCAAATCAAAAAAATATAAAAAAAAAGTCAAAATTATATAAAAAAAAATATGGAATCTATACGACCTATTCTCATACCTACCAAATATGCATAAAATATTTAATTAAATTCGGTCGAGCCGTTTCGGAGGAGACAGACCACAAATACCAAGACACGAGATTTTTATATATTATTTATTACAACAATTCTATATAACATCTTAGCACTTCCATAAAAACATTGTGATGACTAATTTTGTTCCTCAGGGTACTAGAAATCCTGCACATGGCAACCCTCTGCCTGCTGTCCTTCAGCCCCGGCCTGCTGTCCCTGCTGGCCGACCCCGCGCTCGACGTGGAGCGCTGGCAGCCCCTCGTGGAGCTGCACTTCGGCGCGCCCAAGATCACGTACGAACATTTCCCCCAGCTCACCTTCGGGACCCTCCTCTCCGTGGTCTGCTTGCTGACTCGATCGTTGAATCATGTAAGTGATGTTAGATATATTGTTCCTAACTGTATGTAAATAAATAAACGTAATTCTACTTCATGAGTTGCAACTTACTTATTTTCTCATAGAGGTTATAAAAAATAGAGTATTTACGTTGGAAGCGACACTATTTACTTACTTAAACTCGAGTGACGTACTTTGAATCCCTCGTTGAGCTCAGGATTCTATTTAATAACTCTAGAATTCCTCGCTCCACTCTGAATATGAAACCTTAAAAATAATGGTTTGCTCTCTTGGTAAACAATCTACTATTTTTTCGTCTTTGTTTATTTTATTTATTTATTTAAATAACAATCAAACAGCCTTATACACATATATTAACAATCATAATTTAATACTAGGCCTAATTGATTGATTAATTAACACACAAACAAAGCATGTGGGACACTGGACAGTGGACAATGCACGAGTTACATATTTAAGATGATGATACATACATACACATATACATCACGCCTCTTTCCCATTGGGGTAGACAGAGATCACGGAATTCCCTACACTGCGATCCTTACATACCACTTTCTACTTTCATCAACGCTTTCATACACACTCGTCGGTTCCGAGTACTTTTGACCTGGCCCTTTTGCAGAACGTCCCTGATCTGATCGAGGTACGTTCGCCTAGGTCGACCACTCCTGACTCTACCACTCACACCAGTTTCATAAATCTTTTTCGTTTCCCTACTTTCATCCATCCTTTCATTCCGGGCATGTAGCCAAAACCACCTCAACACACCTTTCTCAATTCTCGTCACTACATCGTCTTTTACTCCACAACGCTCCACAACGAATTTCGCCATTTCTTAATCTATCTTTCAGAGTTACACCACACATACTTAAGATGATGATTATAACTATAAATACTTTAACTTGACTTAGAAAATAGTAATAACAATTAAGTTATAAGTACTGTCACACTGTTCAATTACATCATGAAATTCAATCATCGGGACCTTATCACATACTGTTCAATTGTTTCTAATGTATGTGGATGTGAGCAGACGTATCACACGGAGGAGGGCAGCGGGTCGCGGTCCCCGCGCGCGGCGGGCGGGGCGGCTGGCGGGGCGGGGCGGCGGCGCGCGTGCTCGTGCTCGCTCGGCAGCCCGGGCGAGGCGCGCCGCCTGCTGCGCAGCGAGTCGGTGGCGAGCGCGTCGTCCGCCGCCAGCGCGCTGCCGCCGGCCGACGAGCGGCTGCTGGCGGGCGCGCTGCAGGCCACGCTCACGCTGCTCGCCTCGCAGGTAACGCGCGGGCTTTATCTATTAGACATGTGTTATGTTAAAAAAAAAAAAAGTGTAACACTGCGCTGCGCCGCGCAATTGCGTCAACACGCTTCAACTTACACAGTCAAAATGTGTTGGCGCACGGCGCAAGACCTCACTTACTGAGACAACTATGAGCGTGGCGTGCTGTTATAAAGCTGAAGAGTTTGTTTGTTCGAATGCGCTAATGTCAGGAACTACTGGTTCGAATTGAAAGTGTTGGATAGTCCAATTATCGAGAAAGGCTTTAGGCTATATAACATCACGCTGCGACCAATAGGAGCGAAGCATCAGTGAAAAATGTTGCAAAAACGGGGGAAATTTTCCATATAAAACTACTCGACCGATTTTATTATCATGATCTGATACATTGCACCCGTGCGAAGCCGGGGCGGATTGCTAGTTTGCAATAAGAATAAGAATCAATTTATAAGGTACAAACAATAAGAACAAAAATAATACAAAATCAATTAAACATATAACAGAAAAATTTGTTTGCTAGCTACCTAAATGGTGAGGTTACACAGCTTGTGCTATGTCAATACTCTTGGCATAGCGCTGGTTTTCAAAACCTCACCAAATTTGAGGCATCAGCCACAAATAACAAATGATACAGTAGAACTTAACCTATTTCCTAAAAGATAACAATTAAAAACATTAAATAAAAATAAAGAAAAAACGTAAATTGCCTAAAATGAAACCATTAAAATGTGACTGTAGTGGATTGTTGCTTTTTTTTTAAAGATTTTATGGCCTGGTAACGAGACTTTTAAGCCAATGAATACTTGTTGTTGGCTTCGATGCGGGCCAACGGCAAGAATCCATGGCGTGGCTTAGTAATTTTGTGGTTTCGCTACGAAATACTTAACATTCGAAAGACTAGTCGATATTTTGGCCTTAAAGATAGTTAATATCCTAAATATTATGTAATAACTTTTATTTAATTTAATGAGTGACACATTCAGTACAAATAATGGTTTGAATACATCGTAACTTTTTTTATTATTTTCCCGTTTTACTGCACGGGATTATTTGAAGTCTTTCTAGTGTTATTCAAATTCAAATAATTTCATTTAGGTAACATAATGTACACTTATGAACGTCAATAAAAAAAATCTAATTTTACATTTACTGCTAGTTCTCAAATCAGAGTTAAGGCTCCTGAAACATATACCTCAGATATTGTAGCCCAAGCTATCACGCGCGTCAATTTTTTTATGTCAGATATCGACAGACGAAAATGAAGTACACTTGATGATAGGTGATACCTCAGCCACAGAACATCAGTCAATGATGCGCCGTCGACCTAAATTTTACTACAATAAAACGCGCAATATGCACTTCACGGTTGTTTGTCCATATATGAACATGTTTTCAATTTATCATATAATCAATAATAATAATGGAAAGTAATTGAATTATTAAAAACTCTTTCTAGGCACTTTTGGCAGTCCGGGACCCGAGTGTACCGAGTCGTCACAAGCAGCTAATTAGACGGGAGCTGGCATCCGAGCTGACGGTCTACCTTGACTTTGTAAGAAAAAGGATTCTATGCGCCGCGCATGCACGGCCTCATCTCATGCGGAACAAACTTGGTGCTTGGCCTCTAGAAGCTGACGAGGAGGAAACTAAAAGGATCGAAGAAGCAAGGAACGAGAGAAATCCATCTCCTGAAAACGAGAGAGCGTTACCGCCGCCGCCGCCGCCGAAACGCGCTTCGCACGACTCTATGCGTGAATTCATTCTCCGGAAACATTTCTTGGACAAGTGCGCACAAACTCCGACTAAAGAACCCCCCTCCCCCGTTTCACACTCTACACCGGCTTCAGATAAGAAGAGAGATAGTTCTAGAAGTTTAAAACGCGTCTCTTGGGCCGAAACCACTAGAGATAGTGATGTTGCCTTAGATACTTCGCTAGAAGAAATCGAAACTGCATACTCGAATCTTACAGACGTTCAGATCAACAACGATGAAGATTATTTCCACTTTATGTCTGTTGTATTTCTTTACATTTGCCAAACGGAATTGTAATTTTTAATTGAATAAATGCTTTTTGGAAAATATTGTTTAAACTGATTCAAATTATTCATTTGCTGCAAACTTGTTCCGCCAAAACCATTTGTACAGTTTGCTTAATTTACTCAATATATAGTAATAATACAAAATAGTATGACCAACGTTTTATTAAATATATGAAAATTATCAGTTTTACTTATTACCATCTAGCGATCCGCCACGGATTCGCACGCGTTACTAATGTAGCCTATGTTTTTTTTTTTTTCGCCTACTGAGCCTACCTCCCCAACCATGTATCGGTCGGGACGTTGATTAGCTACCATTCATTCGTATGAATAAAACTACATATCTTTTTATTTAAAACATTACAAAATATCAGTTACTTAACTATCTTAGATTACAATATTACTAATTTTACAGTTACATTTTGTACAGATATTATATTTTATAGTTTCTATTATTATTTTAATTCTATTACAATTTTGACATATTACTGGTAGAATATATAGTTTGTATTACAAACTAACTATCGCATAAAAAAAATATTCAAAAGTTTAAAATAAAGCAAATTGAACGCACACATTGCCTTTAACGTATAGTAATAAGTAATGACATTATTAGGTACTTAATCTGTAGCCCTAGTATGCACAGAACAGGGAAAAATAAGTAGAATTGCGAAGTAGGCGTGGTATGCGTGTCACTATTGAGTGATATTTCCCTTAACCCATCTAGTGATGGGTAGGACAAACGAAATTGAAGTGTTTGTATGTATTACTTCATTTTATGAAATGAGTTGGGACATTGTACCACCTCATTTGAGGACTACATTTTGTACTGTTAGTTCCTTTATGTCTTATTTTCTTTATGTCTTCTTTTTATATGTTAAGGATAATTATTCAATATGTTTTTTGCATTAAATTAAATTTTAAATATTTTATTTTTGCAAAATAAATTTGCGATTTTTTATCTGTCGACCAAAAGTAATGAAACGGGGGCGGCCGTGATTGAACAACGTGAACATCTGATAGTGCAAATATATCCAAAGTATAATTGTAGTGAATTTATAGTAGCAAATTTCTTAGTGCTATCCTAAGTTCTGCAGAGTTATGGAAAACAAAAACTTCCATGTTACTTACATGGAAGTTTTTGTTTTCCATAACTTGGAAAACAAAGTAATACACCATTTAATAATAATAATCGATAATATTAATAATTTTTAGGCTATAAAAGTGTAAATAGTTATAAGATTGAGGAAATGCTTACATACATACGAAGTGTTTTTTTTAATTTTAGATCTTCACAATGATGCTGCAAACATGCAGCGGCTTTTTAAATGTGGACTCATACAAGTGAGGAGCCAAGTTGCACTGCCACTGAATCTTATTGGAAAAAATCAAACTACGGGCACTAGTACACTGAAGTACATATTAATTTAAAAAATGGGTACAGGAAACAGTAATAATTCCTTACATACCTGACAAGATGGAGGTTATATACTTTATAACATAGAAATGAATAATAAAAACTGTAGAAATGCCAAATTCTGAAACATTAACATGGTTATGAAGACAAAACAGCGCTCTTATTATTTGAGCTCCAGATTTAATACTGAAAATCTGCAATGTGAATCTGAATGTCTGCCTGTTCATATTATGTGAGGAGTATCCTATGATAGCAGCATTTCCTGATGAGATTTTTAATGGTGATACTGTAATAATAATAAATTATCCGATTGATGATATAACAAACATTTATTGCCAAGTATTGATTGAAGATTTGGCTAAATACATAGAAGACTTATTGTGTGAATTAGTGGCTTTTTGAAACAAATTTGTCCATATCAGTACCAAATAAAAACACATGAATCATAATAAATAGTGTATTTTTAATTTCCATTTACCATTACTGATTAACTACAGGAATCATTGCTCATGCAATAACAACACAATCTAGATATTTTAATAGTTTCTTACTAAGTATAGTATGAGGTTTTAACAGAAAATTCTAGCAAATTTGTAAAAATCTATATCAATATGAATCCTTAAAATTGGTTTGTTTTGATAATAATTGACAGTTAGATAAGACACAATCCTATTAAATTATTTATTTTTTGCAGTAATAGTTCTTCTATATGTTAAAATCCTCTGTCTGCAATGTAGACACCAAGTTCTAAACAATTTAATGCTAACTTTATCCACTGCTTTCGACGTTTAAACATTTAAGTACGTGGATTAAAAAAAAATCAGTACATTTAACGGTTGTAGGTATTTCCACACATTGACACGGCACACGTCTTGGGGGCCGTCCATTAATCACGTGAGGCTCAAAAGGGGTGGGGGGGGGTACGGAAAACATCACGAGGGGGGAGGAGGGGTCTCGTTAGACATCACGTGTATTAATTTTATTTATTTTTTGTCGAAAAGCGCTATTTATGAACCGAATTATTATTATTAATATTATTATATAATTATTAATTAATTAATTAATTATTCATTAATTTTATTGCAAATACATATAAATGTTTTTCGAATCAAAACGCCATTTGTTAAATATTTTTTTCCAGTCAAAAATAGCCTTTACATAGACTTCCACAAAAAAACACGTGATCCAGGGGGAGGGGGGGGGAAGTGGTCCCAATCCTCACCAAATATCATCAGGGGGGAGGGGGGGTCAAAAAATGAGAAAAACGACCTCACGTGATTAATGGACGGCCCCTTGTACGTTGTAAATTTTCCAAGTAGGTATTTTAATACTATTAATAAAAATATTTGTAAAGTTTCCTCTCAAATGTGCTGAAAGTTCGGTTTGTATATATGTGCTGCGACGTCATCACTTAAAAGTGTCACGTGAACCGCAGTTTTCGCGCGAAATTCAAATTAATGAAGAAAAAATATTTTTTAAAAATTAAATATAGCTTATTTTAAGAAAAGGATGATTGTGGAAGGCATAAAATGAACATTTACACATGTTTAAATACTTTTCCAAAAACTGTCAAGTAGCCAGTTGCGCACCTCATACAAGAGGCACCTCAAATGTCACACTCAAACTTGTGAAATGTCGCAACACCTCAAACATACATTTTGTACCGCTTCAAACTCGTTGAGGTACTTGGAACTCGGGCGAGGCGATGAATGTGAATGAGGCGGTGAGGTGTACGTCAAGATGAATGAGTGAACGGTTGAAATGAATCGTTTGTCTTACTCGCTCTTCTTATACATGACAATATTACTCTTTGCATGACAATGACAATCGAGTCTGATGAGCAACTGATAACAAACCGAAGCTATATTTGTGAGTGAATTGACGGTGATTGTGACAACATTATTTTAATTTGTATGCATTAATAGGTAATTATAATTATTAATACTAATTTGAATTCTGTACTCTGTGGTACAGTAATAGTAATTAGGATTAATATTTTTTATCTATATAGGTAGCAATAGTGTTGCTTAAAGTGCGCGCCAGATAAGTCTGCGCGCGGCAAAAATTGGAACTAAATTTCTTTCCGTCATATTGTTTTCCGGAATTAGTGTGCAGCAGTGGCGTTTTTATTCGATTTTATTGGTAATCATCATGCCTAAGGTTATAAAAAGTGCTGGTAGAGATGTTATATTGAAAGTAAAACGTGCTTATGAAGCAGAACGGCAAAATAAAGGGCCGATTGTACCATTTTCAAAACTTTTTTATTACTTGACAGGTAATTTTTTCGGGTGACCAGTACATGGTATTATGTCTTTATGTGGGGTATTTTTATACGATACATATTTTTACTTTGTTGTTGGTTAATGATTTAGTTTGTTTTAGGATTTAAACCCCATTGAAAAAAAAGACGTATTGTGGAAAAAAATTTAAATTAAGCCACAGGTGAAATATCTTCAATCTGAAGCGGCATTTAATTCGATAATGTGTGTCAGCATGTTGAAAAAATCGTAGACCAATATTTTGAATCTGACAGGCTTTTGGACATAGAACTGGACAAATTTATAATTGATCATGCAAGTGACAGCAAAACATATGAAAATAGAATGGAAAGATTGACCCACTGATGGACCATAGTTATCCAAAATTTAGAAGTTCTGCTATATTCTCGATAAATGATTTACATTAAATATATATATATATATAAAATTTGGTGTTGTTTTATTTAATTGTAGATTATGTAAATATTTCTTATGGAGCAGGTAAATAAGGAGTTATTCAGTTACAATATGTAACAAATTAAAAATATATATATTAAAAGTATATATATTTTCACTGAGTTTTAGTATGTAATTATTATTCATCACCCTAAAACTAATTGAAATTTACAAATAAAATTGTTACATCACGTCAAATTTAGTAGTTAATTCGACGTGATATCTAAATATAAATTTGTTTTCTGTTTTATACTAAGTATACCTAATACGAATTAACATTCAGAATGCCGGTGATTTTTTTGGTGTTGCATAGTGGTTGAGAGTTTGCTTTCTATACCTGGCAATATTTGGTACGCCACCCGTCGCGCGCAGACTTATCTGGCGAGCACTTTAATATTTTAACTTTTCTTAATAGCAATCATATTTTAACTTTTTAAATTACATATAATAGAACAATAATATTGCTTAAATAAATAATTAATATTTTTAATTTTTTTATATAATGATAGCAACACAAAATAATATTTAATAAAGATTTGAAAAAAATGTACGTTTTATATAAATAATATATTTAAAATGTCAAAAGAAATGTTAGGTACTTCATTTGTCCTGTGGCAACCTCAGTCACCTCACCTCACTACAAAAGTCACAACCACTCATATGACGTATCGTAATCGTATACTAGAGTGCTTGCCAGATAAGTCTGCGCGCGACGGGTGGCGTACCAAATATTGCCAGGTATAGAAAGCAAACTCTCAACCAATATGCTTCAATTAAATAAAACAATTCCAAATTTTATATATATATATATATATTTAATGTAAATCATTTATCGAGAATATAGCAGAACTTCTAAATTTTGGATAACTATGGTCCATCAGTGGGTCAATCTTTCCATTCTATTTTCACATGTTTCTGATTCACTTGACTCGTTATTAGAAGAGTTTAAAGTTTTGCTGTCACTTGCATGATCAAAATTATAAATTTGTCGTTCTATGTCCAAAAGCCTGTCAGATTCAAAATATTGGTCTACGATTTTTTCAACATGCTGACACACATTATCGAATTAAATGCCGCTTCAGATTGAAGATATTTCACCTGTGGCTTGATTTAAATTTTTTTTTCCACAATACGTCTTTTTTTTCAATGGGGTTTAAATCCTAAAACAAACTAAATCATTAACCAACAACAAAGTAAAAATATGTATCGTATAAAAATACCCCACATAAAGACATAATACCATGTACTGGTCACCCCAAAAATTACCTGTCAAGTAATAAAAAAGTTTTGAAAATGGTACATTCGGCCCTTTATTTTGCCGTTCTGCTTCATAAGCACGTTTTACTTTCAATATAACATCTCTACCAGCACTTTTTATAACCTTAGGCATGATGATTACCAATAAAATCGAATAAAAACGCCACTGCTGCACACTAATTCCGGAAAACAATATGACGGAAAGTTTAGTTCCAATTTTTGCCGCGCGCAGACTTATCTGGCGCGCACTCTACTAGACAAGCTATGCGGCCTTAAATAATTGCCCACTGAGTTTCGGTTAATTCTCCGTAACTCGTTTAGTCCACTGCGAGCGCCGAGCAAGCAAGAAGACCAGCGCACTGTTTTGTAAGCCGTGAACGTTGTTTTCGACAAACTAACACCGATTTTGTTCATAGTAACCAATAAAACACTGTTATAATTTATGTGCGTAGTTTTCCCAGGTGATTTGAAGTCTATTTCAATAAGTACCTAAGTAATTTATTTCGTATTTGTCTAAAACAATAATTATCGTAAATACACAACTGCCATCATAATTTTCCATCACGCTTACTCTTTACCATTACAATGTACTCTGTGCTCTTTACTAGAAATATGCTTATTTCTTTGATTATTTATATGTCAAATAATGGCTTATTTATATGTCTAATCTAAGGAGAATTATTTAAACAGATATGCCCAAGTGGAATAGGGTAGACCAGTAGAAAAATAATTTTAATTGTTTTATAAATAGGTACTTAATTATAATTTTTGTGTTTTAGATATTGAATATTTACGAAAATGCCGAATTGCATACTACGATATTGCAAAAATTATTCGCAAAAAAATAAAAAGTCTTCTGATGGCGTAACTTTTCATAAGTAAGTTATTAACTTATAATTTATAAGCTCGTTAAAATATTTGTATACGTAACCATATTTGAGAGTTTATAGCACTGCCATTTTACCCTACTGCGGCGAAACCCAAAAGGAGAGTTATGGGTTTTACCTGTATGTGTGCATGTAAGTCCGTTCTTATGTCCCTCGTAAATATTCTATGGCTCAACCGATTTTGATAAACGATACGTCATTAGATTCGTCTTATGTGCGATTGTCACTGGGTACATCAATAAAAATGGAGGATTTTATGCCCTTTAATGTGTGAGCTGAAAAAGAAGCAAACCGCAGTCGGGATATTTTTGTATTTTATTTTTATTAAATTACTTGTTCTCTTAGAATACTTACCTAGAAAGCAGTAATAAAACATTTTTAATACTTGGGCAGTGCTTTGCGTGTGGCGTATCTCTTTCAAGTGTAATTATTATGTTGTCATTACCATTTTTTTGGTCATTGGTTACCATTTTAAAATATATCATTGTCACACCAGATAATTTGTATCGACGGGTTTTTTTAGGTTTCCTCGCCCTGGACATGAAAAAAGAGAGCAGTGGATAAAATTCGTTCAAAATGACAGAAACGAAGAGACATGGTTACCATCAGAACATACGTGTATTTGCTCTGAGCACTTTCGTGAAGAAGATTATTATATCACTAAAACCGGACGAAGGTACCTTACGAAATCTGCTGTACCTGTTGAAAAACCTTATAGTTCAGAGGATCAGCAAAATATACCATCTACTTCATTATTAGACGTATATGTTTCGGATTCAGAATCTATATTTGACACACCCACAAAAATTAAACTAAAAAAAGACCTAAGAAAACATATAGCAGCTAAAAATAAATTATTTGAAACAAATATCAAATTAAAAAGACAATGCAGATATTTAAAATCAAAAAATCTCAAATTAACAGAAATAGTAAAAAAATTAAATTTGAAATGTAAATGTAAAATGTAGTATACATATAAGTCAATGATCTATACTAATATAATAAAAAGGAAATATGTGTTTATTTTTGTATGTTATGTATAAACTCTTAAACTATTGAACTGATTTTAAAAATTCACCAATAGAATAGAGTATATCATCGAGTAACATAGGCCATATTTTGTGTATAGTTCATGTAGTGTAGTGTATATACATATAAAGATTTAAACAAATTAGTTTCACCAGATAAATTACATTTATGTAATTAATATCTAAGCCTAAGGTATCAATATGAAGAAAAGGTCTAATTATGTGTGAAGTTTTAATATTATAATACAAAACTCATAATAAATATCAAGTTAATTTTGTGGTGATCCTATTATAATCTTTGAAGTTGAAGTAGTAATTCATAGAAGGTATGTGTATTATATTTAGAACTATTTTTATTGATATTTTACATTAAGAATATACATGAAAATTTAGATTATTAAAATTATGCTCAGGGGAGAGGGGGGCTCATTTGAACACTTCTTAAGTAAAGTATTATATTTCTCATATGGTATTATTTATCAAGATTTATTCTCTTGTATTTCATGGGGTTTATACTACATAATAAAAATGTCATTTATTTATTTTGACTTAATAAAGTAAGACAATTTCAATTTTTAAAACAACATTGTTCAAATGTGCCTCATCCCTGGGGTACATTTGAAACACCTAGGGACAGTTTATAAAAATCAGGAATACATGAAGATTACGTGACTTAGAGTATAATCAACACAATAGTTAAGCTATTTGCATTATATTATCATTGTGCATTGTCATTTATTTCATACACTAATTGTTAATTTGATAAACTACATAAAACTTTAAACAGTCTGGGATAGTCTTGAACAAAGGAAACAAACTTATTAAATTTTTTATAATATTAGAAAGTAATGATCCTTATAATATCTTAAAAATATAACAATCTTAGGAAGGCAGTTTAAAAGTGTCAAATAGGAAATAAATAATCCAAATGGCCGTAATGGCCAACATAAAATAAATATTAATAAGAAACAATTTCCATATTAAGGTAGTTAGCTTAAAATTACTTAAGTCGAATATTGAAAGAATTGAATAGAGCAGCTGTTTATATGTGAAGTTCCTGCAGTAGGACATTACTTTGGAAGTTTCTTTAGAATATCCGTGATAGTTATGAACGATTAATCTTTTTTGTCAGGGTGTAAAAATTTAAAACCCAAATTCTTTTATATTCTAATATGTTCGTCATTTCTTATGATTATTGTTTTTATTTCTTTTTTAAATATTTTGTTTATTATGTTTATGATTTTCAAACAGTTGGTTGCCTGGAAGAAATCACTGCTTAGTGATAAGGTCACCATTTTCACGCTACTTTGTTTTGTGATTTATTTTGTAATTTCTTACCATTATGACTGTAAAAACAATATCAAATGAAGTTATTTACTTATATTTACCTTTAATTTTCTAAAAATAAATATAATATTTGTTTATTTAGCTCGGAGAATTTTTGAACATTTTATTTAAGTGCCCCAGTGATTTTATTCAAATTTGCCCCAATACCATACTTCAAAAATAAACATTTCTATAAGATAAACTAATTTGTGGTCAATGACTAATATATTATATTGGAAATACTTTGGCTATAATATATGCAACACTATAATATAATCACAACTCGAAAATAATACTTACTTTGTTAGTAATTTGCTTACAAGTAAAAAAATATATGTTTATTTTCGTCTCCCTAATTTGACCGGTGAATTTTTCTTGAAATGAGACTTACATTGACGATGGTTAGGAACTGACAGACGTGTAGGTTGGACTTAGCAATTACCATTATTAAAAAGGTTTTGGAGATTAAAACGTATGTACACGCGTTAGAAGTTATACTTCTTTGGCGTCTGAAGAAAAATTTTAAAAAATAAAACTGCAGTAAATATCGAAGAAAAATGTTTAAATCAATCAAATTCTATTCTGTAGCCAACTTCATCATGTCGTTTTTTGGGACATCGAGCTCCCGCAGGTCATGAATTCACTCTCATCCAAACGTGCCAAAAGAAGTATAACTTCAAAAATAAAAAATGCGTTCATAAATCCAATAATTCAAAACTGCCCCCCTCTCCCCTACTATTTGGACTTTAAATACTCATGTATTTATGGAAGTATAGATGACTATACTTCCTGCAATAAAAATTTATGTTCTAGGGCAAAGTTTGGCTTGAATAATCTAGTGGCAGATATTTACACACCCCGCAACTGCAGGAATATTATGTAAATTGTAAAACTAAAGTGTATTTTTAGTTAGTCTATGTTATGATAGGTTTTTTTTTACTTTTACTTCACAACTATCCTTTTTAAATATTATAATCCATTTCTTTGAAGACAACATATTTGTAGACTTCTAACTTTTTTAATGATGAATTCTTATTGTTTAAAAGTCGTAATTGCAACTTTTTGATGGAGAAGGTTTTGCAAATATTGAATTTTAAAATATGATGTTTTACATAGTAGCAACAAATGTTACATTAAAAACACTATCTCTTATTGTTGTGTATAATATGTTATCTATATTTACCTGATTGCTTTCAAACAGTGGAAGAGTGGAATCAACCTGGCTCTAGCAGCCAATTCACTCTTTTCCACTACTGAATTTGAAAGCTTGCAGATAAAAGCTAGTTGCATATTCCAAGAATGACAAAGAATGAAGTGGAAAATGATTTCTCATATGAAGAAAAAATATGTATAATGTGTGATATCAGCCTGTGAATATAGGCAGTGGATCTTTCTGATATTGTTTGTAATTTTCGTAGTAAATCAATTAAAACAAGTATAAATTCAATTGTTTCTTTTTATTTTGACATAAGTGATATAAATATATTTTAATTGACTATTGTAAGGTTTAGTCTTCATTCTGGTCTAAATATACTATTGGCCACTTAATTGCATATTAACTTCCATCTGATAAAATTCTTGATGAACTGTAAAACAAAAACAATATTTTAATAAAAATAATTAAATATACCTAAGTCTTAATTTATCTAAAATCAGACTCTTTCCCCAATTGAATGCAGTCTTTGTATGTATACATTAAAGAGGCTTTTTCCCCAAATAAATGATTCATCATGATTATAATAGATTTCTTTCCATTCTTTCCATATTATAACTAAATTTTTGTCACATGACAAGATTAGAATATCAAGTTATTACCTAATATTATGTATATATAAAGATTTAAACAAGTTTCACTCCATAAATTACATTTGAATTTTGAAGACATAATGGATGAAAGGAGCTATGTAACATTTTTAGAACTTATATTTTTACATTGAGTAAAGATGTTATGTGTCTCCATGTATAATTATTTTATTTGTCGAATTTAGTTATTAAATAAATAATCAAGAAAGCTAATAATTTTTTCCAGTGATGATAAATTCAGTAGATAGAATGTAGATGTATAGATGTTACTTTTATAGTTTAGAAGCAATTTGTTAGCACCTAAAAAGTATATAACTCAACTTACTTTTGCTTGATTTTATATCTGGCTTCAGTTTAAGTATGTGTCGTTCGCGATTGAACGAACCAAAAGACCCGGGTCGTGAAATCTGCGCGAACCAATGGGTCACTTTGTTGAAAATGATTCGTTCGTTCGATTACAGTCAGGCGGGTCGCGGCGAACCGAGGTAGTAATAGATGAACGAACCAAGCACGAGCCGACGCGGCGATGACGTTTTCTGTATTATACATTATAAAGGTCACCGTTCTACTAATATGTATGTAATATTATGTCTAACTTACTGTACTTATACTTCAGAAATTTTAATAAGCTATATTGTTTACGTTAATAAGGTTCAATATTGGAAAAAATAATATGGTAATGTTATAAGACAAACATATATTATGTATTTTCTAGTATTTATTTTTAATTATATGTATCCTTCTGTTTGTCCGGGCTAAACTCTGAAACGTTTAAAACAATTTTAATGGGACTTTCACCGGATGATATAGGAGATTATAGAGCAACATATTTACGCGGGAAATATGTTGCTCATATACACTAGGCTAGTCTATAATATTATAATAGTAAGAAAATTAGAGTTTTTTGTCTCATACTGCTTAAAAATATATTATATAGAATATACATATAATGTTATTCATCAAAACTTAATAAAACGGTGACCTGTGATCTCAATCACTATTTACTATAGATTGAACGGGTCGAACGAACCAATAGATTGAATGGGTCGGACGAACCAATTGATTGAACGGGCCAAACGAACCAATTGATTGAACGGGTCGAACGAACCAGATCATTTTGTCAATGGTTCAGTATTGATCTAGTTCTTTGAGATCGAACGAACGACACATGTTTACTTCAGTTGTATGTAGAACACAATATTTTATTCTAATTAATCCAGATGCCTAAAGTGGGTGATAGACGTACGAGTAGGGTTACCAGATGAAAAAATTAAAAGTCCGGAGGAAAGACCATTGATTATTTTTGTGACACATGATAGCTGCCTTCAACTGACGATGAAAACGTTCCACCATACCGTTACTTGCTGGATGGTAGGCTGTAGTTGGGCGATGCACTGCGCCTAGCAGAGCAGCGATGTTGTGAAACAGGTGGGACTCAAACTGCCTGCCTCTGTCTGTCGTAATCTTCTCAGGGCAGCCAAAGCGTGCAACCCAGCCGGAGATGAAAGCTCGGGCACACGTTTCTGCCGAGATGTCTGGTAAAGGAATTGCCTCAGGCCAACGTGTAAAGCGATCGATGATCGTGAGACAATATCTGAAACCAGAAGAATAAGGTAACGGGCCCACGATGTCCATGTGGACGTGGGAAAAACGTTGAGTTGGGCTTGAAAAAGGAGTTAAAGGAGAGGAAGTATGGCGGAAGACTTTATTACGTTGGCATTCTGTGCATGAATTTGCCATGCGGCGACAATCTCTTTTCATTCCAGGCCAAACAAATCTTTGGGAAATCAATTTAATGCTTGCCCTGGCTCCAGGATGACTAAATCCATGAAAATAATTAAAAACTTGCTCTCGTAAATTCTTAGTTATAAAAGGTCTCGAGTTTGCCATTGATACGTCACAATAAATGTAACTTGAAGAATTTGGTAAATTTACTTTTTCTAATTTAAGTGAAGTTTCTTTCTTTAAAAGTTCTTGCAGTTCAGTATCTGTAACCTGAGTTCGTGCAAGCTCTTCAAAATTAATTACATCTGCGATCTCATTTATTCTAGACAGTGCGTCGGCTACCACATTATCTGTACCGGCCACGTACCTGATATCAGTAGTGAATTGAGATATAAAATCTAAATAGCGAAACTGACGAGGTGAGCATTTATCTCGATTTGAATTAAAAACATATGTAAGTGGTTTATGATCTGTATAAACGGCAAAAACTCTTGCTTCTAGCATATGACGAAAATATCGAATAGCATCATAAATAGCTAAAAGCTCTCGATCATATGGGCTATACTTAACTTGACATGGCTTAAGTTTACGTGAGAAGAAAGCTAAAGGTTGCCAGGTGTCATTCACACGTTGTTGTAAAACAGCCCCAATCGCATTGTCTGATGCATCCGTATGAATTGCGATATCACAATCAGTTCTAGGATGTGCTAGCGTGGTCGCTTTAGAAAGAGCCAACTTACATGCGTTAAAAGATTCCATTTCTACTGGGGTCATCTCAATAGCTTGTTTGCTTTTCTTTTTGGGTCCGGCAAGAGCTAAACTTAGTGGAGCTTGGATAGATGATGCGCCTGGGATAAAACGTCTATAAAAGTTAAACATACCCAGAAATCGATGTAGTTCTTGAATATTCTTCGGAACTGGAAAGTCCATCACTGCCTGTACTTTCTCTTGCACCGGACATATTCCAGTTGATGAAACCTTATGACCCAGAAAAGTTATATTAGATACACCAAACTCACACTTAGCGGAATTTATTAAGATGCCATAATCTGATAGTCTCTGGAACAATTGATGCAGGTGATCCAGGTGCTCATCATAGTTCTGAGAAAATACTAAAATGTCATCTAAGTATCCATAACAAAAATGAAATCCTTTGAGCATTTCGTCAATAAAACGCTGAAATGTTTGCGCTGCATTTCGAAGACCAAATGTCATATATGAAAATTCAAATAATCCAAACGGTGTAGTAATAGCAGTCTTCGGTATATCGTCTTTAAAAACCGGTATCTGATTGTACGCTCTTACTAAATCGATTTTTGAAAATATAGTGCTACCTGCTATCAAATGAGTAAAATCTTGGATATGCCTGATTGGATAGCAGTCGGGCAATGTTCTCGCGTTCAAAGCTCTGTAGTCACCACAAGGTCTCCAGCTGTTATCCTTCTTGGGAGCTAAATGAAGAGGAGAAGACCATGGACTATCTGACCTGCGTGCTATTCCAGCTTGTAGCATATCTTCAAACTCCTTCTGTGCAACCTTCAATCGATCAGGAGGAAGTCTACGAGGTCGAGATGAAACTGGCGGACCTGGTGTTGTCCGAATATGATGCACGGTATTATGCTTTGGCTCCTTATAAGTACCTGCTGGGCGCGTTATATCTGGATACCGACGTAAGATTTGATGGTAAATAGAATCTCCAGAAATTACCTTGATAGAAGTCACGTCACTTTCAGATGCCTTTTCAATTGATGTTGAAACTGCGAGTGATGTCAATCCGTCAATAAGGCGTTGCTGACGACAATCTACTAACAGATTATAAAAAGAAAGAAAATCAACACCAATTATCGGTTTAGAAATGTCGGCAACTACAAATCTCCATTTAAAATCACGTCGCAATCCTAAGTTAATATGAATCTGAACCCAACCATAAGTAGTGATTATTGAGCCATTAGCTGCAAACAGCTGGTAGTCAGTCTTCGTTCGATGCTCTCTCAATGCTCTGCGTGGATAAACACATAAATCAGAACCTGTATCAATAAGAAATTTCATTTTAGTTATTTTATCCACTATAAAAATGCGGCCTGGTGAAATTTGGCAGTCGGTTGCCGCTAATTCCGGCTGCTCATGCCGTTTTCCGACTGTGAATTATAATTGCATGGCTTAATGCATTTATGTGCTCGATTTCTAAATCTCTGATGATACCAACAAAAATCTAAATTTCGAGACCTCGATCTCGATCTAGATCTGTGACGGTGATTATTGTCACGTGATGGGGTACGTGGCCGTGATTTATGGAATTTACTTTTCAATGAAGCTACTTCTTTCGTTAAACTTTCTAATTGTTTACTCAATTCTGAAATTTCATTATTTTTAATATTATTATTTAAAGTGCAAACTTGTTGGGAGGGTTGTACAATATCGTGAACAGAATCTGCCAAATCAGCAATTGCTTCTAAACTGAGACTTTTTTGTGAAGCTATTATTGTTTGAATATTTAATGGTAACCGACCTGTCCATAATGTCCGTAGAAATTCCTCTGGAACTGCTGGACCTGCCAAGTTCTGTAAATGTCTCAAAAATTGAGACGGCTTCCTATCTCCCAATTCCTCTTGAGCTAAAAGCTGCTGGATACGCTTTTCTTGAGAAGCTGTAAGCCTTTTTATTAACTCGGTCTTCAATTTGAGGTACTTGTTTTCCGAGGGAGGACTTTTAATAATATCTTTTACCTCCTGCGCAAATCGTTGTTCCAGTTGAGAGGATATGTGGTAAAACTTCGTCGTATCCGATGTTATTCCGGCTAAATAAAATTGTCTCTCAATCTGAGCAAACCATAATGCGGGATCATCTGGCCAAAACGGAGGTAGCCGCACTCCAACTTTGCTAACCTCATTGTCTGTAGAAGCTTCTTGCGCCATCTTGTTCTCGAATGTTCTCGAACGTCGGGGGTCACCAATTATGTGGATAGCCTACTGGGTATATCAAATCAAAAACTAATCCACATATTATAACAACTGTATTTACGATTTTACAATATTATTTGATATAAAAATTAATTATTAAATACGAATTTACGAGCACATTAAACAGAGTACAGAGCAAAAGATATGACATGCATTCGCCGTGAGATCTAGCCGCGCAGTGTCCCCGCCGCGGCGACCAAGTATTTTAGAAAGTTGTTTTAGCGGCGGCGGGGCGCGGGGTGAAGAGGCGGTGGTACAGCGCACCACTCGCGCGCTGAATTTGCTGCGTCATTTTCAATATTATTTTGTTTTGCGAAGATTCTTCTGACGCCACAGCCTGATTTCCATTGAAAAATCCTGAGATTTTTTTACAGTTTCAGAATTTTCTCTCAGACGTACCTACTTAACAATTTATAAAACGTAGTAATATTTTCTTTACTGCGGATCTTCTTAATAAGTATAGATTTTAATTGTGCAATTATTACCAAAGGAAGATTATTTAACTTTTTATTGGAATGTAAGCTGTGGTTTATTAAAAATTCTATTCCTGACATTTCCTGGGATTTGCAAAATCCAGCCGCAATCCTGAGAAGAGTCCAAAAATCCTGAAATCTCAGGACAAATCCTGAGATATCGTAACCCTACGTACGAGCAAGTACGCGTACTTATGGCTCGACGATCTTTTTCGCCTATGTGTCACCGTAAGTACGCGTACTTAAAAACCGCCGAGCAAAATCGTCGGCGATCCAACCGGTTGGAAATCTTGCTCGTAGCTCGCCTTGGCTCATACGTGTGGCAGCACTGCGAGCCGCGAGCCGCCTTTTTTTACGCTAATTCGTGGACGCATACGCTTTTTGTGTTTAGAGATTTTTGCAATTCCTGTTAATTTTGATTCAGAATTTATTTAATTGGTATAAATAAGCGCAAAACTTCTTCATACACCGGCTCAGGCATTCTGAAATAATTATGGAAATATTCCTTGTCTTCATTTTCCTACTAAATTCACATGTGATAAACGCTCTCTTTTCGTAAGCCCGTTCTTTACCCACACTTTTCGACTTCGTCTTTTTTTTAAGTTTTTAAAATGTAATACGATATAATTCCTAAATAACACAAAGCTTCTTCTGTCGACGACATCGCAATACAGAGTGAGTAAGCTTCACGTGTGTCACGAACGTCGAGCCGAGTAAGTTCGCGATCTTAAAAACCGCGAACTTTAAGTTCGTACGTCTATCACCCACTTTAGTGTCTGTCACATCCCATACATACGGGCTAACTTCCTACTGAGAAAGATAATTAGTCAATGTCACCACCCTCTAATAATCGCCTTTGGCGTAAAAAGTCACACAGTACCTTAAAGAGAAATAGTGTAATAAATAATATGAAAGATAGGTTAGGTTTAAAGACAAGATAAATTATTCATAATAACAGTGTACATACTTAGTTTGTTATGCAATGAAACTCTTAGACACAGATCAAGTAATCACTACCTCTTAGAGAGCCTCGTAGGTCCATGTGTATTTCTAAAATTTCGCAAAGAAAATCAAAGGCGTCTTTTGATAGCCGATATCTTTGCACAAAGTACATACATACTATATCTTTGTTTGGTTATAATTAAAATTTCTTCTTTAACGAGAGAAATTTATTATTCGTTTCGAAGATCACTTTCTGCAGCTTTCACAATTATTTTCTAAGCTAAAAACCTACGCGAAGTCATAATTTAAAGAATGTTTTGTTTGTCACACTGAAATTTATTCGTCGAGCAAGAAAACTACACGATTGATCGAATTCGTTGGCGATTACTACGGTAGAGTTGTCAAATGTGTAACTCTACTGCCAAATAGGGATACGCAAAAAGTATCGATACCTCAGGGTATCGATACTTTTGTTTCGATACCAAGTACTTTTGGAATCGATACTTTTGATCCGATACTTTTGAGGTATCGATACTTTCTCAAAGTATCGATACTTTCTCAAGTATGTAGATACTTTCTGAAAGTATTGATATTTTTCTCCCCATTTCTGATAAAGAAAAGGAAAAAAAAATTAATAGATTTTTGAAACAAAATATTTGTCACATCACTACTAAATCTAAGAGATGATTCGGGGATTAGTATTTAGTGACCTTGACTGCTAAGCCGGAGGTTGTGGGTTCGATTCCCACCCATGACAAATATTGTGTGATCTGTACGGTAATTTGGTCTGAATTTGGGTATAATTTATGTATAATATGGATGTTTTAAAAAATATATAGGTATGTTATATGTTTATATTATATTATTAACACTCCATAAAGTTTTTATAAATGTATTAAAAAGTACTCGATACCTCGAGGTATCGATACTTTTGTTTCGATACTTTGTTGGTATCGATACTTTTGAAATTTTGCGTATCCCTACTGCCAAAATTGCAGAATATATATATATTTTTTTAATTTGTTACATATTGTAAATGAATAACCCCTTATTTACCTGCATAAGAAATATTTACATAATCTACAATTAAATAAAACAACACCAAATTTTATATATATATTTAATGTAAATCATTTATCGAGAATATAGCAGAACTTCTAAATTTTGGATAACTATAGTCCATCAGTGGGTCAATCTTTCCATTCTATTTTCACATGTTTCTGATTCACTTGACTCGTTATTAGAAAAGTTTGAAGTTTTGCTGTCACTTGCATGATCAATTATAAATTTGTCCAGTTCTATGGCCAAAAGTCTTTCAGATTCAAAATATTTGTCTACGATTTTTTCAACATGCTGACACACATTATCGAATTAAATGCCGCTTCAGATTGAAGATATTTCACCTGTGGCTTGATTTAAATTTTTTTCCACAATACGTCTATTTTTTCAATGGGGTTTAAATCCTAAAACAAACTAAATCATTAACCAACAATAAAGTAAAAATATGTATCGTATAAAAATACCCCACATAAAGACATAATACCATGTACTGGTAACCCCAAAAATTACCTGTCAAGTAATAGAAAAGTTTTGAAAATGGTACAATCGGCCCTTTATTTTGCCGTTCTGCTTCATAAGCACGTTTTACTTTCAATATAACATCTCTGCCAGCACTTTTTATAACCTTAGGCATGATGATTACCAATAAAATCGAATAAAAACGCCACTGCTGCACACTAATTCCGGAAAACAATATGACGGAAAGAAATTTAAATAGTTCCAATTTTTGCCGCGCGCAGACTTATCTGGCGCGCACTCTATGAATCGACATAACCTGTCACTTCACAAGTCAGATGTCACTAACCCCGAATGTCACTGTTATTCAATATTCTGACGTCTGCTGTTTGAACAGTTAGCTAATTTGTCCACGAGAATTTTTACATTCAACTTTGATTTATAAGCTTAGGTACGTATTTCAATTTATGTAATTATTTTGTGATTCAAGAACGAATCCTAAACTTTTTGTCTATAAAGTTTAACGTGTGTATAAGTCTGATAAAATAATATTTAATTCTTAAAATTGCAGAAATATGGCACCAACCGCTGCTGCTGTAAGACCTAAGCCGGATGAGGACGTTACCGGTATTAGGGCCGTTTTATTGGGACCTCCAGGTTCAGGCAAGGGGACTCAAGTAAGTAGAAACCTAAAATGCTTATGATTTCTTTAAAATTAACCTTACCAAAACAAAACATTAATTTACCTATTAAACCTGTTATCTTTTCGAAATGTTTTTATAAAAATTAATATAACAACATTGACATTGTTATGTAATTTTATTGATAATATTTATGAGATAACCATTTATTTTTGTCTTAGGCTCCTCGGTTAAAAGAAAAATATTGTGTATGCCATTTGTCAACTGGGGATATGCTGCGAGCGGAGGTTGGGTCTGGCTCGGAGCTCGGTCGTCGCCTGAAGAAAGTAATGGATGAGGGGAAACTTGTGTCTGATGATATGGTTGTAGATATGATTGACAAAAACTTGGATAAGCCTGAATGTAAAAATGGCTTCTTGCTTGATGGTTTCCCAAGAAGTGTACCACAGGCTGAGAAGGTAACATCTGCATGTTTGATGTTTTTAGTAGTAATTTTGCTTTTGCAATTGATTTTAAACAGAATCTTTCTTTTCACAAACAGTTTCTTTAGTGCTTCTGTTTTATCAGCAAATAAAATGTTTCTTTAATGTCTGAGAATTCATATTACTAATAGTAAATAACATTATCGATTGGCAGTCATCACCGCAAATGTTTGGCTTTTGACCAAGATTGATTAGTAAATATACATTGACATAGTATTAAAGTTGATCGAAGTAAATAATGCTATTGTTCATTGCTATAAATCTTATAAACTTAAGTTAAACATTTAAGGTATTAGTAAGAGTTGTTTATGTTTTTTTCTCTCTTGACACATTTGCGGTAATGAATTCTGAATGATAACATGTTATTGTTATGACATGACATTATCAGTGGGTGTTTTCATGACTTGCAATTTATTCATAATTATTCACCACAATGAAATAACATTTCAGCTTGACGACTTGCTAGCTAAGAGGAAGACAGCTTTAGATGCTGTCATTGAGTTTGGAATAGAGGACAGTTTACTGGTAAGAAGAATTACAGGCAGATTGATCCACACAGCCAGTGGTCGGAGTTATCATGAAGAGTTCCACCCTCCAAAGAAGCCAATGACTGATGACATAACAGGAGAGCCACTGATCAAGCGATCAGATGACAATGTGGAAGCTCTAAAAAAGCGATTAGCTACATATCATCAACAAACCGTTCCTTTAGTAGACTATTACATGCGGCAAGGCTTGCACTATAGAGTTGATGCATCTAAGGCAGCCGAGGATGTTTTCAGTAAAATTGATAACATCTTTAAGAGCCGTATCTTCAGCAGAACAAGATCTGCATTATAAGGTTTTTAACTAACTAATAAGATGAAATGTTTTGTACAGATGTTACTTTTAGAAATTTTGATTTGGTGACTGTTTGTATATTTACTGTACTCCACAATCAAAGTTAAATCTATTTTAGAAACAATTTTTTCTTGTACAAATACAGTAAAATGGAATTTTGGGAATAAAATGTTTTATTTGAAACTAGCAGTATCTGGCATGCGTTGCAAAGTCAAAAAAAGCTTCTATGTGCCAGGAACCTGCATATAATAACTCTACAAATTTTCATTATAATTGGGTGAATAGTTTTAGAGTGCATAGAGTACAAACATACTTATATTGATTTTATTCATTTATAATATATTATATAAGATAGATCTTTGAAGAGAAAACATTATTTTACAATATCTATCTAATAAGGTCATAATCATTATTTTGTTCCATGGGTATCTCAATAACACACAATTCATCATTTTGATGTCTTTTATTTTCATAATTTTTTAGATACACATTACATACTAAATAATTAATTGTATGTATATGTATTTACTTCTGGTTTAATACTCATATTTTTTTTCCAAGCTCAGAGAAGGTCAGGGTCAAATTAATATACAAATAGGTTTTATAATTACTACTTGCACTTAAATATTACATAATATTAATAATTTTGTAGAGGTTGTAATAATTTTTAGACTCAATATCTGAGCACAATTCAATGGGAACAAACATTCCTTTTTTTTTCAAAGAACTACGCCTAAGATTTTATTGAAACTATATTTTAAATAGAAAACTATAATTCTATTAGTAGTGTATATTGTGGGGATATAGGAATAAGTACTACAAAATGTGTATTTCAGAGAAAAGTCTATTTCCTAAGTTATATAGTTTTAATTCTCCCTGGGGATTTCACAGCCGTACTATTATTTTTGCACTTTCTATAGCATCCTGCATTACATATCTTGTTAGTTGCCGACTATTGGTATATCTTATTTTTGGTCTTTAATATTAAGTAAAGAACAGTTTCCATTTTAAATTGTATCAGTAATAACATCTAGGAGAAATTATAATTAGCTTTCAGGTTTTAAAAATTGTGAAAAAAACTTATGGAATAGATGGGATGACATTAAATCTTAGCAAACTAAATAAAACAACAAACAAAATGGGCAAAAATCCATGTAATGTTCATTTTTATTGTATGATTCTAAACAAAATGCAAACGTCAAACAATATTGAGATTATTTAAGATCTCAAGTAATATTTCATACTAAAAGAAACTTACACTGACAATGATAAAAATATGGACTAGTAATGTATACAGAACACCAAAAGCAAACAGGCACCAGCTTTTCACTCACGATTACTTCTAATTAATATATTTAAAATATATTCA
Source organism: Anthocharis cardamines (assembly GCA_905404175.1). Taxonomy (NCBI): domain Eukaryota; kingdom Metazoa; phylum Arthropoda; class Insecta; order Lepidoptera; family Pieridae; genus Anthocharis; species Anthocharis cardamines. Next base: position 10,507,099 of record FR989952.1, on the reverse strand, counting down.
ACGCATAGCGACTGATATGATTACACATGGATATGATAGCTACTAAATCTTGAGTTAATTTTACAATCTTATCACCATATTATTATCTTTGCATTTCACGACGTACTTTTATATTATTATTGTCTCTTAAAAGGTTTAATTTTAATTAACTTTATAAAATATTTATTATGTTTAATAATCTGCTGTGTAGGAAGTGAATTTGGGATAGATGTCGCATCGTGAAATGTAAGGGCTATGTACCGATTAGACTATCTACAGAATCTGTCATGGACATTTGAGACGTTTCACCGAACTCTTCTAGTTTTCAAAATAAATTACTAAAACTAAATATTTACAAGAAATCGTACTAGAGTTGAAAATAGGGCTATCACCTGGTCTGAACTTGTGTATAAATCGACCGTTCGTTCATAATTTATTTAAGAATTGTTTTTCTACATAAAAATACATTTAAAGCTCCAATTTGAATTTTGAATAAACTTTTCCAACGATTTGTACGTCGCATATTATCTATGAATTGCATGAATTTGAAATATCGGCTTTTTTACTGGAAATCTTAGCCAAGAAAGCAGTGGCGTAGCTATCATACGCCAAAGTGGTGCAGTGCACCAGGGCCTCAAAGCTGAGAGGGCCCCCTGAGCTTTGGAGAGAGGGAGAGGCAGCTCTTGAAGCTAGAAATTCAAGCCTGCTCTGAATTTGTTTTTAAGATTTTTAATGAGCATTTATAACAATGGAAGCGCCGAGCGTCCTTGATTAATAGTAATAATTTGCAAATAATTAATTTTGTGCAGTTTCTGAAGAAATTTAGCCGGGGTGAGGTCTGCGATTTGTTTCTCTCGCACCGGGGCCCTTGTCCACTTAACTACGCCACTGCAAGACAGCCAACACTAAAACAATCCAGCCCCAGATATATGCCCTACTCACATCTCCGGTTCAAACTGAAGGCCTTTAACAATTTCCTACACCACTACATAGCTTTGGATACTCGAACAAACAGACATCTAAACACTAATACAATAAAGCTTTAAGAACAACATTTACATATAATAACATTGTTAATGTATAATTATTAACAAGTGGGGTAAAGGAGCGCTTGTTAATGTGGTACGTGAGACAATTCGAACAACTATTATGGGTCTACTGTGAATATCAGTCTTAAATATTTAAGCCAGTTAGAATTTGGGGTAAAAAATCGTAAATGAAGCTCTTACTATAAATACTAGTTGTTACTAGTTGTACCTTCTGGAGATTACCACTAGCAACGAATAATTAAAATATAACCTCCATTTAGTGGCATAACTTGCGGTCAAGCTGAGTAGCAATGCACAGTTTTCAATCACAAATAATACCCAAATTTTGCTATATTATGATTATTTAACACAGGGCTTTTTACTTTTCTTACCAAATAATAATTGTAATATTCAAAACTGATATACAGTAGATTAAACATGGCTACTCTATAGTTAAGGGTGAGAACACAGTGCACTTTCAAATCTACCCTCAAATCTTCAAACTATGCGTAAGGCTCACTTAGGTATAAAAATAACATTCATACATAATTTTAAAATTAATTTCATTGATTTTTATAAAAAAAGAAATTGCAAAATTATATCGATTTCATATTTACATACAATATTAAAAACTTACGAAATATCAGGCACCGTTTTAAAACCAATGCATTCTATGCCAAAAATGTAATAACAATTTAAAACAAAAATTGTCAACAAAAACATCGAATGCAACTAGAGTTTTGGAACAAGTAATTCTCAATACATTGAAGACCTCCACGAATGGCTGTTAACAAGCTATTTCATCAACAGCCATATCTAAGTCTATACAGCCAATAGGATCAATCCATTCCAACACCATTAGGGTGTGGAGTGAAGATTAAAAGCAATCAAATTGCGGTTCAACGCTAACAAGGTGTATATTGAATTTTAATGGTCGTGCAACCGGTCGTGTGACCGGCTCGACGACCGCGACGTCTTGCGCTGGTCCAAGTAAGCCGCCGGCGCCCAGCCTTCGCCCTGACCACCTAGAAAACAATATCAGGCTCATACTTCTACCATTCATTTTTAGTTCGCCGACAAAAATCTCCCATCACGTATCTTAGAAAGAATTATTGATTTTATCTTAGGTCTAAAGGTAGATTATAAAATCAAAAAGTCCGACAACACGTGACACAGGTTTAAGGTTATAATTAATCAGTGTTATGTAGGGCCAAGCATGAACAACTTGCGAGAAAGCATATTATGGCTGCCTCGATTCAAAACTGTCACCAAACAAAACAAACCTTTTTACAGAAGGGCTTATCATTTTTCTAACATAAGTTCCCTCTGGGATATATCTTATCGATCCTGATTCTCGTCATCATTCATTAACATTATCAGCCACTTTGTATGTAGATTTTTCCCAGTAATTATGGACATGTATAGTATTACTATCTTTTTATAGTAGGTATAGAGAGGCAGACGAGGCTGCGGTTCATCTAGTGTTAAGTGATCACCAACAACTCTGGAGTCGAGTCGCGAGTGTGTTTCCGGCATTTTAGGAGCTGATTCATGCTGGAGCGACATAATGGTGCAATAGACTTGTTTGTGAAACAAAACCTATGTTGCTGCCAGAACTTAAAATGAGCAGTGACAGGTTATTCGTGGAAAACAACCGCCTGCGATCGATACCAAGTAAATAGCAACAAATGAATAGAATCAAAGGTGGCTATCTGACTTATGGCTGATCGTTAGCATTTTAAAAAAGAAAACGTTTTTCTCCTTTATTTTCGTATTAGGTATCATTCATTGCATGTTTAAGGTATCTATTATTATTAACAATTAAAGATAAAACCAAATATATAAAAAAACATAACAGTCTAAACGACAAGAACTTATTTTATTTTGGTAGATTGCCGGACCAAAAATGTTAGATAGCCGCCTTTGATTCTATACGATTCAAATATTCTAGTATCTGCGGCTCGTGTCGTACCTGCAAGCCGCACGTACCACCAGCCAGCGCAGCCGACCTTAAGCAGCTCCGCCTGCTGCCCCTCCCGCAGCGACACCTCGCTGGCGCCCACCGCCGTGTAGTCCGACAGCGCTACCAGCGCGCTCCCCACCGCCTGTGTACCCCCACACCATTAATCACGCTATACTCCGACTTTACAGTGCCTTCACCGCTAATGAGGAGCAGGGGCCGTATCATCATTTGGACGCTGTTAAGCAATACAGTGTCAACCCACAAAATTACAAAAATGTAATTTTTGCTTCCTTATGACCTGGAGTACATATTTCAAAACAGATATATATCATTTAAATCGTTTTAATAGCGAAAATATTGAAAAAACTAGCGAGCACGAAAACCTAAAATGTTTAAAATATTTAATAATAATGCATTAAATTCAACTACTTTGATTGTTACCAAGAAAAACAACATATATTTAGTCTAATAATAATAATTACAAAAAAAAATATTATTTCAGTTATTTTTTTAGAAGAAATTGTATAAAACCTGATTAAAACTTCAAACTCAATTTTCTCAAAATGGCAACCATGTGGGTTGACACTGTATTGCTTAACATAGTCCATTTATAAGTAATATTAATGGACGAGTATGTAAGGATCGGAGTCCAATGGTAATACGTATTGAAATATATGTATGTATTGCAGGAGTTCTTAACGATTGAACGAGACGAAGTTATACACGTATTGACAAATTTATGGTCTAAGATCCGGGATTAGAAAAATATACCCTCATCTGTTAATTAGATGAAACAATTTTTAATAGGCTGATTTCAATATCATGAACTTATAAAAACAACCTCTGCCATCATAAGCCTGCTGCAATTAATAGTAATTAATTAATTATCAACTAATTAATTTTTAATTTTTACTTTCTCATGTTAATTACATGTTAAAAACATTATTATATTTAGAATTCGACGCCGTTTATTATTGCATTTGGATTTTTTAATTAACATGTGTGGGAAATAAGCTACATTTACCTACCTTTTCTCACCTGGCTGCAGGTAAGTATAGCAATCATAGAGATGGGTGCCTACTGCAGTGAGGTATATAATATAAAATATTGACGGTTTTAACTTACTACATGTAATTAACATGAGAAAGTAAAAAATTAAAAATTAATTAGTTGTTAATTAATTACTATTAATTGCAGCAGGCTTATGATGGCAGAGGTTGTTTTTATAAGTTCATGATATTGAAATCAGCCTATTAAAAATTGTTTCATCTATTTAACAGATGAGGGTATATTTTTCTAATCCCGGCTCTATAGCTGACTAAATAACAACAATTTGGCGCTTCACATTGATTGAAACACACCCTAAAGTCTTATTCAAATATCGACATCAGACGTGGCTCTCACAATGTACTGTAATGTATTACACCCACATAAACAATTCGAAGTGCTTAAACACGCTTGTGCAATTGTCAAAGAATTTAGTTTGAGCCTTCTAGCTAGAGATTTAATATGAAGGCATGAACGCCTACTACTTATTATTTTAATAAAACAAAATCCTGGTCTAGTCTAAGCACTTAGGTTGTTTCAAACACTTGGCCAACGTAAATAATACATTTAATGTCTAACTAACATGTAATTCTATGGAAAATAAGGAAAGTATCCTACTGGGTTAACGGTTTGACTTTTAATTTTCATAAACATTGTCCAATGGTTGAAGTTTTTCGTGTGGATATCGTGGACATTTCTTATTTTATGATTACTAGTTACATGAATTAATTTTCGAAAGTACATAACTCAATGGATTGGGTAACGTTAACAATATATAATAAAATTACACTTGATACTTTATACACAAACGTATGACCAATACTTTTCAGATGTTACCTACTACTATTTTATTCTCATAGCAATAACGATGTCCCTAGCAATGTAATTACTCGAAATCTATCTAAATAACAATGAAGTTGTTGGTTTCTATTTCGATACAAATATTAATAAGGGTAAATTCAAAGTATGTGTGTAGTATTTGCTTTTGATATATCAGCCGGCCTATCATGATCGCCACGAGATATGTCGCGGACGAGAGAAGACAAAATAAGATGTAAGATATCTCTATATATTATATCTCGACATCGACAATTTTGATAGAAAAGATATCTCGATCGACAAATATATCTATTTTTGATATTAAAAGTCGAGTTATAAGTGTAATTGTTATGTTAGACCCGGAAGAAATAAAGAGATAATCGATTAAAACACGAGAAACCGTTCGACAAAATTTTGTCGCGGTTATCATGCTAGGCCGGCAGATTACATCTAATCTCGTCAACTTTGTATATGTTAGTTTCACGGTTGATATATATCACACAGTCATGCACGCATTCTTCCAAACCTCTTTAATCGTCTAATAAACTCAACACATCGATGGCATGCGTGTCCACGCCCCATTATCGCCTCGCGTGTACAGTTAATATTGAAAATCATGCAACACTTGTCATTCATTAGTAGGATTCACACTTTCATATTTTCAATATTTTAACTGAGCTTGGTTTCGAGATAATAAAAAATAAAATCGATGAAGCGATTTCGATTTACTAATAGAATTTTGATGCAGTTAAAATATTGGTATACTTTAGCACGGTTAATAGTACCTTGATATGGCTAAGCCATGCACACTTTCGTATGTAGAGATAGATTAGTGACAAGATAAAGTTTAAGATAATAGATAAATACAGCTACATATAGTATAGATTTAAGTATGTGTTCATAATATTATATGTAGGTGTGAAACACCTAATAAATTTTATTTTATCCAAAAGTATAAAGTAAATTAAACTAAAATATACTATTTATTCGTTCTCGTACTGTATCACAATGCTTTAAGACAATATTTCTAATCTATTTAGTTATCACAGTTTGTAGCAGAAATGGTACAGACATCGATTTAAATGCGAGGTGAATATTGGTATTTATGTAGGACTTATGTGTGACTCAGTGTCTAGATAATATTGTTCCTAACAGAATATAACGTTAGAGTAAATATGTAGAATGTTATTACCAGTTGATGTTTGATAACAAAAACTTAGTACTTTGTATGGAGTTTGAGGTTGGTTGATAGAGGAATTTAGGTTTCGAAAACTGCAACTGAAAGCAGAGTCAACTGTGTGCTGATGATATAAGCTGAGATATGCTGTGCTGGGCGAGGCCGAACATTTTGTTTGTAAACTTAAAGGTCATTGATTCGGTAATAGCGTAAAATATACGTAAATAAAATGTATAAATGAAAAGAAGATTCAATTAAGATGAATATCTATATAGACATAGCTCTCCAATAAATACATACAACATCGATAAGCGAAGCGCACGAAAGTATCTTCAAAGCACACGACTATGAGTCTCATACAAAACAAAACATGACTTACACAATGTTTAATGTTCAGCAACTACAACTGACATATCCAATACGGCGTTTTCTTTGGTTATTATAAACTTTGGATATCTAATTCAGTCTTTATATACAAGGCCCGAGCGGGCATCTATCAGTACTGTGACACGTAAAACGTGGAGTTGGCCTGTGTCGAGCCCGATACGGAAAAGAACTGTACCATTCTATGTATGGTACCGTTGAGACCGACCGCCTCCGTCACCTGTTGAACAACACAACATACAACATAGCAGCCATTTGTTCCCCACTAACCGCTAGATGGCGTAAGACCAACCAATACATTTCCCAAAACATTTCAATGTGACCAGTGCAAAGATTTAAACTCAACTTGCGGGTGTTGCTATCGTACTGAAACTATAAGCGATGATCAGTGGATTGATATACGAAAATGCGATAGCGGAGGTTAAAATAGATCTGGTTAATCGATTTGAGAACTTGTAGTACCTCTACACACAATTAGCTAACTATCGACGAGATACTACCAATTCTCTCAATATAGTTGTAAATATTGATATTTTAATTTGGTTTAGTTCGCTAGTTATTCCGTTATTCCGGGAAGCGTAGTGCGTCTGGAATGGCAGCCTAGTCATGCGCTACCCGGTGTCTATAGCCCACATTCCTATATAAACACTTCACACTTACATATTGAGTGGTTCACTTTACTCACACTGTAAACGCAAAATTAGTAACCATTAATTATTTGCACCATTTATATTATTTTTTTATCGTAAAGCCCAAGAAAGCCCCCAATATTTCTACGGTTAGTAAAAAGAAATAAATTTTATATTAATGAGATTTCAAGAATATACAAGTCAACATAATGCTTAATCTAAAAAAAAAAGTTTATTTACATTAAGAATAAAAATACAGATATTAATATTCAATTCCCAGAAATTCCCAATAAACTACAAATTGGTAATTTTGAAAAAAAAATCAATAATATTCATAAAAATCTTTGGTAAAACTACAGAAAACGGTACTCACCTGAAATATGTTATTGTACACATCTTCCAGAGTATACTACATATATGTAATAGGCAGTGGCGGAACCACCATACAAGCCCAAACACCCGGCTTCCGGCTTTATCGTAATACGCGTTTATATAAAACCTATATAATGACGTAATAATAAAAGTTATTTATAAATTATATAATTACGTTAAGGGTGTAGCGACATCTATAATCCGCTACAAAAATCAATACGAAGACGTTTAATCCTGAATCGCGCTATACAAATATTTCGGAGTGCTGAGTATATATACAACATCTCGACATCAACCACAGTCTTAGGGCCGGCCAGTCAGTGGTTCGACACCTCCCTTCTACCACAAGGGCATTGTTTTTTTTCTTTTTATGATTGCATTAATATAGCAAGCCGAGCTTTTGGGCTTGTATGGTGGTTCCGCCACTGGCAATAGGGGGTCTTAATTTGTTGTAATCGGAGGTACCATTTTATGTAGTGTTACCAAATCTTTTAATGAATTAAAACACGATTTTTTACACTTTAAACACGCCTACTCTTAGGTATTCGAAAAAAATATTAGTAAGTGACAGCTGACAGGTGTCACGTGTCACGTATCGCACACGTACCGGCGCGTGCTCGGGCTCCTCCTCCTCGTCCTCGGAGGGGTCGGTGGACCAGCACGGCTCGTCGTGGTTGTCGCACGACGCGGTCCGCGACGGGTTGGAGGGCGGTGCGTGCGGCCGCTCCTTTTGTGGACCGAGATCCCATGAACTGGTCTGAATTAATGTTCTGGAAAATGTTACTTCGAGATATTAAAACTACCTTAATTAAATTACCTTTGTTGATACCCCGCACTTCTTATGCTTATTTTCTAATGATCGATGATTTTAAGTAAGCTAACACAGTATACAGAAGATATAATTTCTTGATTCGACTTATATTTAAATTATTTATTGATTAGTATTGAGTTTTTTTGATTTCATTATTTAAAATTATATTTTACAAAGGAACAGAAAGAGAGAGAGAGTGTGTACATTTTCGTTTTAGTTATCTTTGCGAGAGCTAACGAGACCCTTTGACTCGGAAAAAAACGAGGAGAACGACAAAGATAGCGAAACGTGACGAGAGCTTGATGTAGACACTTGCTCTCGGCCGGTACCGCGCTGTTTAGACGAGTGTGTACAGCCAGCAGTAAAAAAACTGTTAATATACCTATATCAGGATGAGGACGAATATAAACCATGACTAAATTATATGTAATTTGTATAAGTAATTTCCAACATGATATGAATTGAAATTCTTATATTAAAATTAGAGAAATAGTATCATGGTACATATTCAAAATTAAATATTTTATGTTAATGAATTTCTAACGCAGTTTAGGTAACACAATAGACATTCGCTCCTTAATATTATATTCATTAATATTCTTACCTATGATTCTGCGCGTATTGCCTGACTCGCTCTCCTTTAAGCTCCTTCAGCTGGTCGAGCAACACCCGCTTAATTCTCTCAACCCAGGCCCGCTTCACGTCCACAGTGGGAGCGGTTATCGTGTGCACCTCAGCTCTGCCCTGACGCCACACTTCGAACTTACGAAGATCACCCTTTACCGATTCGGTCAAACCGATTTGAGACATCTGCGAAAAATATTTCATACATTGCTTTAAACAATAATCAGTTTGGTCTTGTATCACAAATAGTATCATAAAATAAATAGTTATATTAAAACATCATATATTAAGGTAGCGTTCCGATCTTGACTGCCGCGACTCGGCGGCTGCGACCCAGCAGTCATTGCCGGGCAGCAACGCACCGCTCTGTATGATCATGCATAGAGAGCTTTCCGATGCACGCGACCGGGTCGTGCGGCCAAGCTGCGCACGAGTGGCAGCGCTGCCCAGCCGCTTGTGAAGCAGTCTGGCAGCGCGACCCTCTATTGTTGCACGTGCTCTAAAATAAAAATGGCGGTATTTACACTCGCCGATACTGCCTGGCAGTTACGATCGGAATGAATGTGGTCGCGCTGCTGAGCAGTTGGCAGTGCTTGCAGCCGACGGCAGCGACTGCCGAGTCGCGGCAGTCAAGATCGGAACGCTACCTTAAGTCGTTTTAAGGAGTTTGCAGGCGACCAAAATAGATGCGCTCAATAAAATAGACAATCTACGAAAAGTTTTACCAACTCTACTTTCCTCAAAAAAATATTGTCAATTGTTTGACAAACCTGCAAGTCATGCTTGAAATGATATGTCGCTTTATTGTGACTGTTCTTAGCAGCTGGCTTGCAGAAAAGCATAGCCTTCTCGTAGAGGAAGATGTGTCTGCGCCGAGGTCGTATCCGAAGGCGTATATCTCGTTTGTTCTCTGACACAACCAGGAATGAACCTTGTAGAAGTAGCTCTCCTTGCTGATTGAGATCAACCTGCCCAAGAAAATTTATCTTTACTCAGCTAATACCTTAAAATGAAGACCAATCAGGTAAGTCAAGAAAAATGTACACAAATTATAAGTTTCGTACTTCATCACATCAAATAACAAAAATGTTTGGAAAACAGTAGAGAGAGTTTAGATGTAAAAACAGTCAAGTGCAGCGCATCGGTTTCAGTCGATGAGTTTCTACAGCGCATCACTAACCTATCATCAAGTTTCCCTCGCTCATTTGTTGATATCTAACATAAAAAAACCCATCGAGAATATCAACACTTGGGGGCAAAAATGGGGCACATAAATATTGTATATTATTCAGTCTTACTTTGTCTAATATTATTATAATTAATTAAAATAATTGTCTTAGTTTGGAGATAAGTCATTGTACTTACCGGGACGCCAGTAATGGCTATCTGGTGCATAGAATCGTTGACGCACTTGAGCACGACAAGCATGCAGTCCAGTGCTTGTTGCAGTCCCGTACTCATCGTCCCGCACTCGCTGTACCTTAATAAGTCCTGCAATACGCGTATTCTCTTGATTACATGCTTTTTATTATCTCTTCTTCTTTTATTTAATGGCAACTTCTATTAATGACAGATTCTGCCAATGTCCAGTATTTTAGGAAGTCTCGATAATTTTATTAATTTTATTCGAAATGTCATGCAAATAATGTTTTTAACAGTTAAAATCCATACTTCAATAGTGATTTTTAAAAATATTTTCGGGGCCAAACAGTTAACCAAATATTGAAGAGTACTTTGAGCTTATGAAAAGACATTTTGGCAACTTTTTTATCCCTAGGAAACGACCCGAAAATTCTAGTATAACACATATTTTGGTACAACTTTATTAAGTTTATTTAATATGGAGAAGGACCAAACCTTTAATAAGAGCTGATATTTAGTAATTCTTTGCACTGGTTTGAGCAAATATGCAGCGAGCGGCAGCTTGTGACCAAGACGTTGTTGACAGGCCTGCAGAAATAGATGCGTGTCCACGAGCGTCTCACGTAGTCTCTCAGAACGAGGTATATTTTGGCAGTAATAACTGTATAGGCGGAAGAATGTTTCTCTCTGCAAATTAACGAATAGGAAGGTGAAGTCAGAAGGTCAAGAAAGTCAAAAAAAGAACACAAAAAAATAATTAGTTAATAAAAACTTACTTTTTCAACAAAGCAGAGTGCAACAAGTTCCGTTGCTGAGATCGATTTTTCTAAATCCTTAAGAAATATTTCTTCATGGAATGTGAATAGTTCGTGAAGATTGCCAAATAGAACGTCCGCTTGTCCGACTAATCCTGAAGGCAGCGCATGTTGATTTTCTGCTTTTTCGATTTCGTCTTTATAGCCCTGAAATCAAAGAATATTTTTATTACACAAAGCGACCTCACTATCTACATATAAATACTAATATTATAAAGAGGTAAAGTTTGTGAGGTTGTGGGGAGTAATCTCTAGATCTTTTGAACCGATTCTAAAAATTCTTTCACCGACAGAAAGTCACATTATCAGCGAGTAACATAGTAAACATTTAGTGTATAGTACATCTACATTGCACCCGTACGAAGCCGGGGCGTGTTGCTAGTTTAGTATAAGTTTACGTAAAGTGATAGTACCGAGTCAAATGATGATGTGTATTCACTGATCGTATCGCACCATTGTTGTAAACGCCTATCATAATCTTCATAAATTGCTTCTAAGCAATCACGTTGTGACGTTAATTTTTCACCGTGTTTTTGGAATATATTTTTAAAGTTTTGTAACGTTGACGACCAATTACTAAAAGTTTGGTTCCTGTTCAAGCTTTGAGACTTTTTATAGTGGTGATTTTTATATCTTTTGCATTTGTGATTGTACGTGTGTTTGTGTTTATTTGAACATTTCTCTTGCCTTTTCCTTCGGTAAGATAAAGTTGAACGCAAACTTCGAACGTAACTTTCCGTATTGCTTTTTGAGCACATTGTTGAACTTTTAGAATGGGAACCCGTAGAATAATGGTCTTTTATAGTGTTATTCCATTCTTTCATTATCCTTTTATAGTCTTTCAAAATATTCGTGTAAAAATCGTTGGAATCATTGCCGCTATCCATTGTATTACGTAGTTCAGTACAAGTGTTTGTTTGCAATTGAGAATCTTTCGAAACCGTTGAACCCGTTAAGTATTCTGGAGTTGATATATGAATATCCGTCTCTCTGCAGCCATATATCGGATTCTTTACAATTTCTGGGAGGTCAACTACTGTAGCGGCACTTGTCAAAGATTCTGCAGTGTTATCCTCAGAGACAGTCACAATATCGGAATCCGGTAAATAATGAATTTTCTCTTCTGACTTCGGGGCGTGCTCGTAACCAGGTAGTAATTTGCCATAATAGAAGTTTCCAGTGAATGGTTCCATATGTACCGGCTTTAAATTCTTACGCTGGCATTTGATTCGATTTCCTACATCACTAGACGATTTTTTGTTTCTTTTATTTTTTGTTTTATCGAAGAGTGCAATCTGATTTGCATAGTCACTGAAGAGAGTGGAGTCTGACGCGGTTCTTGAGAGGCGTTTTTTCTTCCGCGTGGTCGAGCTGTCGTTTTTTCTGTAGTACCACGAGTAGGAAGTGCCGATGCTAAGATCGGCGGAAGACTTGTGGAGGTCGTATTTTCCATATTTCATATTGCACAGTACGAATTTGTAACACGCGACCGAGAGCTTGCATCGAAGTGCACTTGGTGAATGTGTTAAATGCATCGCGTTCCATTGAGTGGGCCCGAACGGTTGCGTGCGTCGCATTGAGTACATCAGATATATGTACCTGGTGAGATGTCAGATGGTCCATAACAGGCCATTGAGCGCACTACTTTAATACAATGGCATATTTAATTTTCAGAGCGCGTAACGCACAAGAGATATCGAGATGCTTAATGGACTGTGTCAGCGATTGCATTTCGAAATAATCTAGTGGAGCATACTAAAAAGATTTACCGAAGGTTTGGAGCTAGAGGTTTACTTACGGTAAGTATGGAGCCCATTTCTTGTACATAGATTCTTTCAGTCTGCAATAATTCGGCGAGTACGTGGCCTCGCCGTGACCGCCGCGCCTCAGCATCTTCACCCCCTGAACTCTCTGAGCCGCCTGATGTCTCCATCTGATAACAAATTATACCATATTTAATTTTCTATCATAATAAAAAAAACTATTACTGTGAGAGCTAAAATAAAGTATGATCAAAGACATAATATTAACATAATCTGTTAAATGAACGGATTGTATGTGTTTCATATATAAGTATACAGAATGCGTTTTATTGTAGATATTTAAAATTATAAGAGGTATGACAAAAAATTAAAACTAATACATTTTTAAATTACATAACTATTTGGTTTTTTTGAAATGCACAGTGTTTTCAAATCGCTTGACAGGACACTGACGTTATGACATATAGTTAAAAACACCAAATATTACAGAAGGAATAAGGTTTTATATATTATATTGCTTACATTATTCTTAAATCCTTTAAATTAACAAACTTAAAAGTTTCGAATTCCATCGGATAGAAGTCCATTCCAATGTTTTATAATAATAATTAAGATAAAACTGAGCGGATAAATGACTCGTGGTAATTGGAAAATATTGAGTTTCAAGCATTACACGGTAATAACATCTATTCTGTAAATCGATAGCTCGATAAAGAATTATTAATAATAATTGGCGTGTAAAATAAAAAGGCTTCTAAGGTATCACAAAATTTAAATGCGCAGTCTCTGTATTTTATTTCGTTGGTTAGAATTCTGGCAGATGATCTGCTACGTTTATAACATTGGCCGGCATTTTTTTACTAAGAAGTTAATAAAAAATGTGGTCCTGTTTCATAACGACAAAAACAACAAAAGTACGTCATAGATGGAAAAACCATAAAGTGCACATTGTGCGTTTCAGTGGATTTCCGAATGCTCGATGTAAAAAATAGGTCGACAGCGCATCATCACTGATGTTCTGTGGCTGAGGTACCTACCATAAAGTGAACCTCATGCTCGTCTGTCGATATCTAACATAAAAAAAAAACGTGTTTTTGACCATTTTATCAAATTCGGTTCGAATACGTCTGGTTTCTATTAAAATTATCGGACTGTTATTTCTATAATCACGTGTTTTCCTAAGTCTGCCATTCATTAAACCGGATCGGGTAATGTACCACTGAGGGGTTAGCACGAACAATTATCGAAAAAGTATTCGTATCGTCGAACTGTCATTTGTATGAAATTTCAAATTATTTCTCATACAACTGACAGTTTGACGATTCGAATACTTTCTCGATAGTCGTTCGTGCTAGGCCCTCTATTCACAAGTAGAAAATATGTGATTGCGGGTTTCGTTCAATTAATTGATTTCCAAATAGGTCAACAAGTCATCACTGATTAATTTCCAAGTAAGCTTAGTTTTTACAAAACAATAGACTAGGACGAATGCAGATATACAGTTCTACTAAACGAATATTAAGTCTTGTGAAAGTTTATAAAAGCTTCACCTAAATTTCGACGGAACAAATCGTCATGTGCAGAAATTGCATACGGTCAAGTTTAGCTCGGAGTTGTAAAATGTAATTGACTACGTTTACTTGTAATTTCCGTTACTATTCCACTAAGCGTTTTTATAAGCCGTATACATGCAATATTTTAGATATATTGAGGAATGTAGGTTATGAGTTCCATATCCGATAATTATTCAAATATAGAATAACGTTATATTGTCTATAGAATCCGCAATGCAAGAGTTAATCTTATCGCCTTCAACGGTAAAAGAAATTTATATAAAGCAATCTAGCTTCCATTGTTGTACGCATAAAATAAAAATATCATTGCCCTTATAATTCCCAGCTTTGATACCACGAATATTTTATAGTGCACTATTTTAAGCGCGAAAATCTAGAAACCTACATTTGATGAATAGGCTTGTTATGAATGCTTTCAATGATTCCTTTTTTTACTCTAGCTATAAAAAGAAAGAAAGTTATCCCGTTCTTTACAATTTATTGTTATCAGACATCAAAAGCTTTATACTGAAACTTATAGAACTCTAGTATATATGTATATTTGGATTTCATATGTATAATAAAAACCAACTAAAAATGTATATTTATGTCAATTAATATGTTGAGATTGTGGCAAATAATGGACTTACATGTATGTGCTGTTCCGAAAAATCTTTCACAATTTTGTATCCAGTTTTTAAAACTACGTTAATTGTATCCATAATTATCTTAACACATTCACTTCGCACTGAATATAATAATAGCGTAGTTTTAAGGCATTTTCACACATAAATCGTTATTTAAATCAGATGTTACAGGATGTAAGCGAGGCACATGGCGAGTGTTTGGTGTAAGAATAAGGAACTGACGGCAGGGATGCGAAGGGCGAGGGAATACGTTGGGATCGTAAAAAAGTGGTTGCCTCCACTTGCGCGCGTAAAGCGGCGTGGATGTTGCTCTACATATTAATAAAAATAAACTTGTTTATGTTACGTATTTTATTTAATGAGGCCATATGCTTAAAAGCAGTCTTCTCCTTTTATGTCGATATTATCGCCTCTGATCTTGTTTTAGATCATAGATTTTTGAGAAAATCATCTATACTAATATTATAAATAGGAAATGTGTTTGTTGGATACGATTTAACGCAAAAACTACTCGACTGCTATTACTACTTACAAGCTACATTATCAGCGAGTAACATAACATTTTTTTTTGTTTTAGTACATCTATATTGCACCCGTGCGAAGCCGGGGCGTGTTGCTAGTTGTCACACGAAAGATTTTGAATAACATGCGACACCTTCAATCAATTATCACGATAGAGATTTTGAATAGACTAGATGCTATGTTAAAAGAGAGATAATTCTATATCTAATAATACAAACTGTAGTACACTTTGCTCTCTCATTATTATCTCTTTATTTTTTCGGAAGATTGGTAATATATGAAGTGCTTTTCAACTTTTTGCGATTTTTAATGAGTTACGTTGTTCCACTTCCACTGGCCAATTATAGATGAAACAACGTTGGGCAATCGAAAATATCATTTTTGTATATGTATAGGACTATTTCATACAAATGAATATATTTCTATCTGTAATGTGTTATTTATTTCTAAAATATTCCCAGTGCGTCAGTAAGAACTTTATTTTTGAGACTTGAACGTATATGTTTTATTATATATTGTAAACGAGTTATTATGTAATACAAAAGGTCTATATAAAATATTTTTACAGCGTTGAGCATATTCTTTTCTAGTTTACATTATAATGAAGAATGAACGTGCTCTGTACGCGACATTACAAGAGAAGTGCTTGTGTGTGTGTACGTGGAATAGTGTTGGTGCACACCTGCTGAGTTCCGTACAATTATTATTTTAGACCGAGCCTTGAAGAGCCTAACGGCGAGCGAGGCGGTCCCCTGGGGGTCGTTATAGTTTTAGTACTGCCTTTGAATTAATTAATATTATTTTTTTATTGAAACCTTGCTTAAGTAAGTTATCAACTTGTATCAAGATTAATTGTGGTGTCATAATAGTGTAACATTCCTCATATGACATTTAAATTTAAAATAGTACATACATATATTAGAAGATAGTAGTATATATTTTCTATCTCATGAAGTAGGTACGTTTGGTTATAAATGTTGTCAAGCGTGCGCATTGTATTAGTGTGCGTAATGTTTAGCGTGCGCTGCCGAAACTACGCACACTCTAAAAAAAATATATGCTTCTGTTCTGTGTGCACGCCTAACAACATTCATAGCGAAACGGACTTCGTGAGATAGAATTAACTAAATTTTGCTTGCGTTATTAGTATGTAATTTGTAAATTTAAACAAGGTTAAAATAACGGCAAAAGAAACGTCTGTTTCAAGGAACTCAAGCTATTGAAAGGCATTGATCTCGACTGCCCAAAGTCTATTGTTTATTTTTTGCCCGACTCTTGGAACAGCTGTAGTCAGTTTTGTTTGGAAAGTACATGAGATAGAGCACGTGCTTCACATCGGGGCATCTGGTGAGAATACATAAGATGTATGGCTGTGATATGCCATACACAGGAGTTATATACGTACGTGTTACATTTTGTAATGACCGCGACTCTCATGGTGTTAGTCATATGGCCTGAACCTTATCCTCATTTACTTTCCTCCTATAATAAGGCAAACCCGGTATAAGTATATAACGTAGGTATATATCTATAACAATAGGTATACAACTTGATTTGATTTTTAGTTCTACCTGCACGATTCTTACGCTTTGTATTATTTTATCAGGGTGGATTTATCCTGTGCTAAATAAAAATTAATAAAATAAATATGAGTGATATTTTTGAGCCAGTTCGTACATATACAATATTATCTCGTATAGATATTAGATATCATTAAAAAATCATTTAAAAAGCTATACTTATCTATACTAATTATAATAATAACTAGCAAAACGCCCCGGCTTCGCACGGGTGCAATTTAGATGAAAATAAGTTACACGCTGATAATGTAGCTTTCTAATGGTGAAAGAATTTTTAAAATCGGTCAAGTATTTTTTGTATTAAATCGTAACAAAACCGCAAAAATTTAAGAAAATGACAAAGTATATACAATACTACCCCTCGCAGCATTGCTCGCTGCGCTGCGCTGCTTGAAGCCGCACCGGCCGCGGCGCGACGGCCGCGGCGTGTATTTTTGTTTGTATTGATATTTTTAATTTCGTAATATCTTTTGAATGGAATGTCCGATTTCAATAATTCAAAAAGTAGTCAATAGGTATTGAAACAGTCTTGGATATGAAATAATTTATTTGGATAAGAATTAATATAAAGGTATGGATAACATGGTCTGATTTTGAACGGCATTTCTTTCAATTTTTTAAATGTTAAAAAGTAGTTATAGTAACATAACTACAATAGCTAGATATATGATCTCGCGAAGTTTTTTGTTGATATTGATATGTTCTATAATATTGTAGAACATTTTTTTGTTCTATCGTTAATACTTTCCGCAGCGCATGCGATGAAAGACATATTTTGGCTAATTTTTTTACATCTTGAGTTGGTTTTAGTAGGAATTTCTAAGGATCTCTAATTTTTTCTAGTAATAAATATAGCCTATGTTACTCAGCGATAATGTAGCTTTCTATTGGTGAAATAATTTTTGAAATCGGTCCAGTAGTTTCGGAGCCTATTCAATTCATACAAACAAACAAAAAATCAAACCTTTCCTCTTTATAATATTAGTATAGATAATAATAATAAAGCCCTTTAATCTGATAATAAGAGTATACAAGTTTTACAATTATATGAGTGCATGCAAATTTAAAAAAGTGTTAAAGGATATCTCTTATTTCAGTGTGCCTCTTGGCAAAGGCCTCCTCCAACGATTTCCACTGCCGTCTATCTCTCGCCACCCGCATCCAGTTTGGTCCTATTGTGAATTTGAAATCGTCTTCCCATCTGATGCACTGTCTTCCTCTACTCCTTTTCCCATCTCTTGGGTACCACTCTGTCACTGTCCTGCTCCACTTTCCTTTCGTATCCCTGATAGTATGTCCAGCCCATCGCCATTTTTGTTTGTCAATTTGAGTCAGGACGTCGGTGAGTTTTGTTTTTGCTCGAAGGTCGATATTTTGTATTTTGTCACGTTTATTGCAGCCCGTCATACTCCTTTCCATTGCCCTCTGACATACCGCGAGTTTTTCTCTTAGGGATTTTGTGAGTGCCCACGTCTCGCACCCATATGTCAAGCATGGCAGTATACAAGTATTGAATGTCTTTCTTTTCAATGATATGCTTAATTCTCTGGACTTCATTATTTCCTTTAAAGACCAGTACTTTTTCCAACCAATTGCAGTTCTCCTATTTATTTCTTTTATCATTTGGTCTTTTGTAGATATTACTTGACCTAAGTAAATGTAATCCTCTACATACTCTAGGGACATGTTGTTGATTTTAATGTCAATTTTTGTATAATTTGTCAAAAGTTTGGTCTTACTGGTGTTCATTTTCAGTCCGATTTTCTCACTTTCGTCATTTAAGCTTTTTAACATAGCCTCTAAATTTTTAGGATTTTCTTCCATAAGTACTAGATCATCAGCAAACCTAAGATGATTGATTTTTGTACCGTTTACATTGATCCCAAAGACATCCCAGTTCAGTTTACGAAATATATACTCCAAGACTGCAGAGAACAGTTTTGGAGAAAGTGGATCGCCTTGTCTTACACCTCTGTGTATACCAAATTCATTTCCTAAAGTCTCCAGCTGGATTCGAGCCTTAGCATTTTCGTAAATGGTTTTTATGATATTGATATAAGTTGCCGATATTCTTTGTTGTCTAAGACTTTCCCATATGAATTCATGATTAAGACTATCAAATGCTTTGGCATAATCTATAAAGGCTATATAAATTTTCTTATTGTATTCGTTGTATTTTTCAAGTATTTGTTTCATCTATTACTTACTATTTCATCTATACTAATTACTTTACTAATATTATAAAGAGGAAAGATTTGTATTTTTAAATTTTTGTATGTTAAGAAGAATACACTCAAAAACTACTGGACTGATTTTAAAAATTCTTTCACCAATATAAAGCAGCATTATCAGCGAGTAACATAGGCTATTATTTGTGTATAGTACCTACATCTACACTCTACAGTGCACCCGTGTGAAGCCGGGGCGCGTTGCTAGTAACAAAATAAATATAATGTGATATCACTTAATACACAATGAATAAATTGTGTAGGTACCTACCATGGAGCAAAACACAATACATTACGACAATTAATAATTGGAAATGATACTTGAAAACTGAAGAACTTGTATACTGTCACTCGATAATCACTGAGAATGGTACTCAAACAGTACTTACTACTTAGAACCCCACAATCGCTGTAAACAATATTCAACAACAAGGAATCGGTGACTATATAAAAGGGATACACTGATACTGCCTCGGCTTGTTGGCAGGGTGGGTGGCACACCGACCTTGCGATCCGATGGGTCGAAGGTTCGAAACCTAGGATGACATGTTTTTAATTTTTATGTTTTTAATTTCTGGAATAATTACAATAATGTTTTGGTAATCTAATCTACTTATCTAACGCATTGGGTTTCTGTAATGATATACATAAGTTTTTATGAATAAATAAATAAATAAAAATTAATTTTCTGTAAACATGTTTTCCCTACGTTAGATCACTCCAGGTAAGAATTGGGTAGAGGCATATCGAAATTACGTGGTAAAACCGTTATATTATACCGTACCGAGATTAACATTACCCATAAACAAGTCAATTTCACCCAAAAAAAAAACAAAATAAAATTACATAGATACATCTGACAGATGGCAACTATTACCGTTTTCAATGTTATCAAAGTTCTAAGATATAATGTAAGTGTAAATTATTTTGAGTAATTGTTATCAGAAGACTTGACAATACAAGGAGCGAATAAATAACTTTGTTAATGTGGAATGCATAAATTATGGTGACAAGTAAACGATAGATTTCATAATTTATATCAATAATTAGTAGTTAATAGTTATCGATCTGATTTTAAATATCTCACATAATAATTTACTCGGGGTCACCAGTGGCGTTTCCGAACCGATGATACTACTTAAGGACCTAAAAAAGCCTACTCTTTCCATACAGGTTTCCGCAACGCACATGTTAGTTCTCTACTTTTGACATTAGAAGTCGAGTTATAAGTGTGTCATGTTAGACCCGGAAGGCATAGAGATAATCGATTAAAACACGAGAAAACGGTCGACAAAGTTTTGTCGTGGTTGTCATTCATGCTAGGCCGACTGTTGTTGCAGATGTTTATGGACGCCGGTGATCACCTACCATCAAATGAACCGAATGTCCATTTTCCCCATATTCTATAAAAAAATAATATCGGATTATACATCTATAAACAGAAAATATACAAAGGCATAAGTGTATGACAACCCTGACCTCAGACACTGTTGGTCACTTGATTGTCCATATTACAGACTTACGTCCTCAATTACACACCGCCTGCATCAGAACAGATACATCAATACATGTATGTACCAACATATCTAAATACAATGTGAAGAGTATTCAAAGGTTCGATTTTCCAACATTACTTAAACTGAGATTCTGAATTATTTTCAGACTCCTATAACTAATTGTTAAACGACAAAATATCTCACAAGATTTATTATATGCAACGATTTAAAAAATAGCACTAAGTGTGTCGTGCCTATCAAGAATCTGTAAATAACGACCCTAGTAGACACATATTACTAAGCGTAATTATCGTATTTATCAATCGTCATTAAGATCGATTAAGGTATTCCTTAACATTAGGAGAGCTGTAGGTAAAAAAAGCACGAAGTTCTTACTAAGCAAGAAAATATCAAAGAAAGATTAGTCAAACATTGATCAAGAGAAACTTTTTCTGAAGTTTGTGCTAACCCGTTTGTAAGTCTCATAAATATAAATGAAGCCATCAGGCACGCAACGCACGCATTTTTAATCCGGTGTACCCTTTAACTAGAGTCACGGAATATTGCCTTTACTTTCCTTTTAATGGGAATGACAGCAGCGGAGGTCCTGGATTCGAATCCTGTGGATACAAGATTTAAAAATGTCGGTTGGGCAGTGCATACAAGCCTGATGACCTACTTGGCTTTATTAATAATTGAAGAAAGCGTTTGTCCGCCATCTCACCTGATGGAAAGTAATCAAAAATAAGTCTGCCCCATGCCCCACTAGGGAACTACTCGAGTACTTTGGATAGACTCGGGAATGCACTTTTTTTTCTTATTGATGACAAAAAAGGTTTAGTTCTCTGAATAATTAAAAAGGTCAGAATAGAAACGAACAAGAGACATTTGATTTAATTAGCAAAACCTGTTATGCATTAGCACCTGTTAGCATCGCAAACGTTAATAGAATAATTATTATTATATCGCTTATTACTGCTTAGTATTGAGAGTTGGATGTACGTTTGAAATAAATGGATGTAAAGGTAAAACCTTAGATGTCTGAAAGCTTTATTTAGCCACTAAACATTATTTCCATTATCACATCTATGAAAAAGTAAATAATTAAAATATAAAATAAACTAATACATATAAAAATACTAGCAATTGCCCCCGCAACCCCCCTTGTGGGTTGAATTTCGTAAAATCCGTTCTTAGCTGACCTCTACTCGGCGAAAGGAATATTCCTACCATATTTCAAGTCGCTACGCCTTATGGTTCCAGAAATATCGTGATGAGTGACTATATAGGTGGAAATCTCTTTTATATTATATAGATAGATAATAGGTGATAATGTGATGTGGCTAAGATACGCTACTAAACTATTCAGCATTTGCCACATTATTTAAAATGACGTGGTACTTAATAAATTGGCTATAGAACACAACATTTCCGCAAAGTTTTTTTTTTATGAACTTGAAAAGCCGAAAGTGTTTAACAAGTGAGCCCACATCCGGGATCTTCGCCCTACAAATATTCACTGCACTTCCCGCTTTAATTACCTTTACTCATGGGATCGGTTTATGTGATAAAATGTTATAGTTTTTATCACAACATCCGTGAGTTAATTATATTACGAAGGAAATAGTCATCCCAATACTTCATAAATTAATTATAATATTATAATTTACCGAGGTATATTGGTAGTACTTTATATACTCAATTGAAAAGTACGATTTTAAAATTAACTTTTATCAATAAATTGTCAAGGTTGTTTCTTTTCATACGACGATTTTCCCGAGAGTTAAACAAACATAATATTATGTTGGACATTTTTATTTTTGACCTATCCCGGTGTCTATTTGTTAATAAACAAATTCCCGCTGTTCAATTAAGCTAAAATTTGGATGAGAATGAACATTGGATGACAATGCAATTGAGTCTGATTTTGAAGAATGAAAGAAGATGGCCGTAGGAATTTAATCATTAAACAATGCAATTCTGTAGATTTATACTTTATAATATGCAAGTCTGTCCATTGGAAAATTTGTCTGTGCTAATAATGAAGATTTTTTTGTTATTGAGTTCAGTAACATCATTATTACATCAGTTTTATTAACAGTGGTGTCGAATCTGTCAATACCACGAACTATGAACCAAACAATGTGGTTGTTGTGAGAACATGGCCGCAAAAACATGGAGAACAGTTGCGTAACTGAGGTTTGAACCGGGACAGGCTCCCGTTAAGGCGTCCGTTACTGTAATTTGTTATATGGAACTTATATCCTATACTTTAGCACCGATGAGCTAGGAAATTTTAAATCAATTTCAGATGGATTGCGGTACAGTACAGACTGGGAACAACGAATCTTCTCTGCAATTCAGAATTGTAAATACGAAACTAGATATGTTTACTACTATAATCTCTAATCTAAATTATACATATATTTATATAGGTGTATAAGTGAAATCCCGAGTGGGGTATGGGGCAGACACATGTCTGTGTCTGTTTCACTTTACAGGAAAGTTGATGAACAGCCGACTGTGCCCTGCCCGATCGAAGCATTTTTTTTAAATCATGTTTCCCCGGGATTCGAACCCAGGACCTCCGGTGCTAAACGCATGGCCACTTACCACAGAGGCGGTCAATTAATGTATGGGATATTATATATTTATCCAAAATATTATTTTATCTTCTCAATATTTCCAAAATAAGTATTCAGATTAAGATCAGTAAGTAGGCGAAAATTCTCCTGATACTTAAAAGTTCAGGTTTGACTTTTGAATAAAAATTTGAACAGGTTTAAGATTTTCTCAAGAATACCTTTTGAACTAAATTGCATCTCGAATACGCTTCAAAGATTTAGGTCAATAGAGGTATTTTTTTTTATTATTGACGTTCATAACTTATAAGTGTACATTAACTAAATGAATCAATGATAATTTGATTTAATTTAAGCTAGTGTTTTATTGGAGTTACAAAAATTAACCATTTGCACTCCAGTGACGACTCTAACTCAACAACAAAGATCGATGAACAAAGCCCAGAGTGTAAAGGGTTAAAATATGTTCTCACATACTTCTTTAGCAATAATTCCAAGATATTATAGGGATGCAAGTCTGGAGTATTTTTTACGGCTGTAATATGTAGTTTATGTGCCACTAGAGGAATCTGCTGTGGTCATTTAATAGCTGGAAACAGTTTTTATTACCGGTTAGTGGTGTCAGCTAACATCTGGTTATTTTACACGGTGTTTGCGTTGCAAATATATAGCACGTAATTTCGTGGGAAAAAAATATTTATTATCTACATACATAATATGTATTCATTGTAAAAGCATAATTCAGTTTGAAGAGAACAAAGCCAGATAGACATTTGACTTAAATATTTTATGATTTAATAAGACTAGGTTCGGCTCCGACTTTTCCTGTCGTTCTTAAGGTTTGAAACTATCTCCGTAGGTACTGAATTTCACTAAAATCGGTTCAACAGTTTGGTCGCGAAAACCAAATAGCAAGATAGAGTTACTTTCACAAATATAATATGGATAAAATATGATCATAAAACATATAGTAATATTAATGAATGTCACGTTCAAATGGATATCGGTAATAGCAAAAATTATCTACTTATCATTTTTTTCGAAGAGCCTATTTCTATTAGGTTTTCTAAAAACTTGTCGAGATAACTTTATGAATGTATGTTTGTGGTTTTGATTATTAAGATCGTTTAGTTACTGTATTGGTGGAAAATTACATAACACTTACGGAATACGGCTAATTACAATGATGTTTGAATATATTATTATCAATATTTCCCGTGTAACTTGAATAGATATGAAGTAATACTTGTAAGTAAGCCTTGTAAGTAAACTTCGTACTTATGTACATTTATCCTGGTTTTAGTCCAGGATTATGAATTTTAATTTTTCTTTAGGATAACTTAAATGAGAATTGAATACGTTTGCTATTATGAGTAAACATGTTTAAAATATTAACATTAAATATACATTTAAATAAAGTAACTTTTACCGTAATTAAATCGTGATTTATACATTTATTTTATCCCGACCTTTCGAATGCTTTTCAGTAAGTATGGTCATGGTCAAAGTTATTTTATTTTAATGTGTGATACTCACGTTAAAAGACAATATGTAAAAGACAATCAATAAGAATTAAATTCATGTGGGAGGTCTGGTTTCAAACTAAACATCGTTAACACTCAATAAATACTGGTGTTTAATTATAATCAAATCTTGTCGAAAGATGTGTCAGCTTAAAATGTAGGTTAGTTACAACAACACAAAGGAACTAATAAAGGGTGATATTTGCCATTTGGAAAACGATTTTGTTTCGAATGACCAAACTACAAAATATATTCTATGGTTAAAAACAAAACCTTGAAAAAATTAATAACTCACAGTGCTCAGTTTCCATGAGATCTCTTCTAACACCTGAGCCCATTGCATATGATAACTGACTCTGTTGATTTTCTTGTTTCCTTCTGACGTTGATCGTCTCCATATCTTTTCTTCGTCACACCTCATTGTGCCACTATCACTATCCAATTGTCTCCAAGTTCCAGAAGACATTGCACTACTTTTAAGTTCATTGCTCTTCGGGTCTTTTTCAACCATATTTATTTTTACACTTTACGCGTTCAACCATCAATCGACTGTATAGAAACTAACACATAATTGTCACATTTTAGATTACATAATTATGTTTGCATTATTAAATTGTTTGAATGCAGATAGTGTGACAATCGTTGAAGAAACAAAATGCGGTCATTTATCGAGGACGGTTTGTTCTTCCGGAAACATTTGATAATTATTTACAAATCGAGGAATTTAAGTTAGGATTATGTAAAGAGCTATTGTGAAATGGTCGGGTAATTGTAATTGCTAGTAACTTTGAAAGTATGGATATCCCACATCATTTATTGGTCAAGCCTATTATAAGATTACCGAGTTGAAGATGTGATAAATACATTAAATGGCATAACTTGATTAATTTATAGAAACTTTCATATTTATATTTTGTTATTAAACTACAGTTTAAACCATCATTCGCAATGGAAACTTTTCCAATAAAACAAATAAATGAACAATTAAAAATTTTTTTTAGAATGAATAAAATATTTTTTTTTTATATTGTGAACTCCGTAATTTTTTGGGAATATAATTTTCTATAGCAGAATTCAAATAAGTACAAGAAAGTTCCTAGTTTGTTATAACAGAAGTATTTAGCGAAAAATGAGCACAGACAAGGCAAGGCGACGATTTTTAATTGCGTTGACCTGAATGATATCAGAAATCATTATATAATCACTCATTTAGGATTCACAAATTTTGAGAATATTGTCTTTTCAGGCGATATATAACTCTCATTTAGGCTATGATATTATTTTATTGTATACTTTTTATTCTTATAATTCAATAAGACTAAGATTTAATCCATTCATTGCATGTATTTTAAGTCGACAATGTTGATATTTATAACAACGTAAGTCACGTAATAGTGGATAGATCTAATTTACTCCCATTGTTACAGTAATTACCACGACATCGAATTACATTATACCGTGGGAGGAAGTTTGAACTGCGACCCTTGACTCTCCTAATTTGTATTTTCTTCAGAAAGATACTGCACTTCTGGTTGATGTAACTTAATGTAATTATTTTCAATCTTATGCAGAAAATCACTGTGATGTTTTTATTTACAACAATATATAATATGTTGTATACATGATATGACATTAAAAATCTGGTGTTGCATGCGTGTATTACGCGTACAGCTATAGCGAAAACATGAATATAGAGATTTTAGATTTGTTTCATTTAATAGTTTGCTGCTGACATAAGCCAAAACAGTATTACCTCAACTGAACTGACTATCCAGAAAATGAGTGACTTTGAGAGAGAAAATATACAAATATTTGTATTAGTATTTAAAGCAAGAGTTCCATTTGGTACAAGCCTATTCCCAAAACCAAAATACGAAGTTTCGGCTGACGGATCGTAAATTTTCCTATTACGAAAATCTTTCGGATCCGATGATCAATCCGTCCGCGTCGTTCGCAATTAGACAATATACCTATATTTCATTTAACATTACTATGATCGTAAAATAAAGAATTCAATTTTTTTTATGAGTTAAAATACGGAGTTGTTTCTTCTTTCGTTTCGCTTCACCTCTAAATTAGTATGAGCTATCAGAAGCATAACAAAAAGCCATCTTCATTGACAACGCGTTTTAGCTTATCGCGGCAGTTTAGAATTTAGTCAGTAGTTTGACGTTAGTCAGCAGTCTGAGAAGTTGACGAATTGCCCGATGTACAGGGAAGTCAATAATGGAAAGCTGTCACCACAAAAAGTGGTGATCGACCCACTCTACTACCCCATGTCAACTAAGTAGGTCAGGTGTGATGACCGGTGTCTCCGTTACTTAGTTTATTACCGAGATGAGATATAATTTAACACAAATTACATATGGAGCCATTAAATGTAGGCTAATAAGTCCTGTTATTGACAGTTAGTGTTGTCATTACAAAAAACTCTAAATATGTTATACACTACTATAATATATTGTATATAGAATAATTATTCTTAGTCGTTAATTAGGCCAAACTATGAGTGACGAGTGACGACACAAGGATGTTACTGTAATTTTGTTTAAATAATAATTAATAATTAACCATGTAAAATATTTAGTTTTCTATGAAATAACCGTTTTGTATAAAAAAAAAGTTAAGATCGATATTTGATAGCAGTGGCATTTTATTAATACCTTTAAATCGGACGGAAATCGTAAATAATGATTATATTACTTTTTTAATTATGTAAACTCTTGTTTTTACTTGTTTGTCTGATACATAAAATAGACCTATTACATCGAAGTAAATAAAGATAAAAATATTTATTTTGCCCCAATACACATTACACGAAAGATATTGGTATAGCCCTAACTTCTAAACTAGGATTCCCTGTGTGGGAGCAATTAAA
The DNA here is from genome assembly GCA_905404175.1 of Anthocharis cardamines. NCBI lineage: Eukaryota > Metazoa > Arthropoda > Insecta > Lepidoptera > Pieridae > Anthocharis > Anthocharis cardamines. Next base: position 10,479,317 of record FR989952.1, on the reverse strand, counting down.
TGCTCGAATATTATTGAGGGTATAATCGCTAATTTGCATTCATTTAGATTAACATGCAAATATCTTCTATTTAAATTTCATTATTTTTGGATACAGCAAATTACAGAGACGGAAATGTGTGTTTTTTATAAAACAAATTACCGTAATTCTAAGTCTTAAGAATACAAACATGAAGTTAGGGAAAGTTTTCTGTATTCCTTGTGTGGATACATTGTAATAAAGTAAAGTAATTAAACATGCTTGATTAAACAAACAATGCTATTATATATATTTAAGTAAAATATTAATAATAATTTGTATAAAATCGAAGAAGGATATATTATTATAATTACATATTGTATTATGTTTAACAAATGAATTAATATCACCTACCACATTTGAATTACAGTCTACTTACAATAACTTACGGATAGTAGACCACTACGGATTACTATACATATAATAAAAGAGTAGGATCGAAATTATCTATATCTATATACATATAATAAAAGAGTAGGATCGAAATTACGCTTCACTAAATATTTTTACCAGAAATTAAGAGGGGTGATAAAAGAAGGGTAGCAGAATGCATAAATGCAATTTTTAAGATTCTTGTCTGTCTGTCTGTCTGTCTGTTTGTTCACGCTAATCTCCGAAGATACTGAACCGATTTTAATGCAATTTACACAAATATATTAAGGAAAGCCCGGGGCAACATATAGGCTTTGTTTCATCGAAATTGGTTATCGGAAAGAAAAGTTATCATCATTTAAATATTATCTTAAAGGCACCATATCACCAAATTTCAATGCAAACTGACTCGCGTTGAACTTTTTCGAATTGTCAGATGTCAATCACAGTCTGATATGTAAATGAAATAGTTTGATTATTTCGCCATTTGCAATATGTATTCGTAGAATAGTGGATAGAATATTGGATATGCAGTCCCATAGCGTAGCTTTTGATGCGAGTTCGAATCTGAAGTTGAAATGAAAGAAATATTTTTTTGTATTTATTTATTTATTTTTTGAAAGAACTATATTATAAAAAAAAATAGAAAATGTATTATTGAAATAATATATGAAAAAGTATTTCTTATGAGATCATTTATTTCACCTTTTCATCAATCCTTTCTCTTAAACAGAATTACGATTATTCGACATTGCTTTTTTGCTTCCGTATCTTAGAGGTTTCCGCATTTAGCACCGGAAACCCGGGCAGGAATTCCGGGAATTTAAAAAAATGTCCGAAAATGAGAATAACCAATTAAATGAACGCACGCATCTATTTAAGACAGAAAATGTATTGAAAATTTAATAAATATGAATTTCCCTAACGTTTCTTTAAATTCAGGTTAATTATTTCAACTATTGAATATCAAATCATCCTTCGAACCCCAATCTCAACCACCATTAAACATGTCGATAACATGATGCAAAAGCAACCGTTAATGACTAATTTGATAGCTCTTTCCCAAAAGAAATCACCAAGTACAGAGGGTGGAGGAGGATATGTCATTTGAAGAAAGCTTGCTCAAAAGCTCAGCCTAAAGTGAACCCCACGCGAACGAAGTCGCGGGCATCAGCTAGTGTTAAATAAAAATACAAAAACCTCAATAACTCGAATCGAAATTATAAATTAGTTGATATTGGGCTTAAAACACGGGGAGTAAAATATAAGTTAGAAAGTAACTTGACTAGTTTAGGAAACATTCCGATAAGACAGTAGCAAATTAAATAACTTTGATAGCTAATCAACTAAACAATTCACCTACAAAAATGCACTATTCTGATACATTTTCAATTCAAAGAACGTTTCGATTAATAAGTTTAAAACCCCATAAATACGATGGTTGAATTTTTTTTCACTAAAATCATCTTAAAATAACTCCATAATGCTTTATCACGTTCACTTATTTAGAAATCACAATTACACCAATTGTTTTACTACACATTAGAAACAAAAAGCCTTTTTGCGACAACCATTAGTTTAGACAAATGGTAACTTTCTCTAATCTCTCGGAATTAACAACACAAGACATTTTGTCGACAATATGACGTCATCTTTGTATACTTTCCTCCATTTAATACGAACATGAGCTAGCTTTATTCATTGACAGTGACTGCAATGTAGATTAGGCTAGTTGCATAACGAAGCAACTCGTAAAAATAATAATGTACAGGCTTAGTAGTAAAGTGGTGGTATTACGTAAGACAAAACTACAAGGATTTAAAAACAATTAGGTTTGTCTTTTTCTCGCTTGGAACAAACTGCGTTTTTTTTTGTAGATAAATATGTTTTTTCCTACGGTTTAATGTGTTTCGGACCACCATCGGATATTGCAACTTACAAGTTCATAACAGCGCCTTTCTTTCTGCATCATAATTACTACTCTGTGGACTGCTGTCACAAATTATCCTACTCACTCCTTAAGTGCCGGAAATTAAGAAGTCCACCGGTCTATTACCAAATCAAATATCGTCACAAACTACTGATTCACAGTTGAAATGTAAGAATTTTAGGCTATATTTGTAATGGAAATTATCTTTACATGTGCCTACTGAACTAAGCTTATTTGAATTCTCACCATTAATATTACATAATACAGGATTACAGTTGCATTGTGGACTTGCCTTAATCGGGCGTGATGGCACATCCATTACTGTTTTCCACAGTGAAGTACAGACAGCATTGAGCATACATAATGGGGCTAAAAGAGTGCGGTAAACCACGTGGGAGATATAAACACCTAGACTCCGTTAGCTATTGTTATTAGAGAAATTGCTCTTCAATCATTGATTGGATAGATTTCTTAATTACATGTTAGAAACGCATGCGCATAAATAAAATACATATGGAATTTAGTTTCTTGTCGCTTACAGTTCATGTGTGATGATTCATAAAATTGATAGTGAATCATTTAACATATGACAGTTATTAAATTGTCCTTGTATAAAAGCGGTTCAGGAAGAGGGGTTGGATGTTATAACATTATCAAAGTAGTTGTTGTTCATGCTCAAACTTTAAATCTGTCAATGCTATGTAGTTTTTCAGAACCGTTACATCCTTTTGACATATAAAGACCTCACTTACATAGTGGCTATTGATATAAGAATAAAAAAAACCTACCATAGGTTCAAAGGTCTCACATTCATTTTGAACCAAAATTAAAATTTCCTACTATTGCCTTTTTTACGAGTAATAGTACAACATACAAGGTTAAATAACGATTTTTAAATGTTCTGTGTTACATATATATAATTATACTTTATTAGACATAGACATATAAAATACAATTTTAGGCTTAACTAAACTATGTTATATAGAGCCGAAAAGAATCGTTTAGAGATGTGTTAACCATAAGCAATAATCATGGCTGCAAAACATACGGTTCATTTAAACTTTTACCTGATTAAAACGATTTGTTAAGTATCCTAACGTTTAGAATGATTTTTATCAGAGTGTCAAAATAAATAATATAATATGTGACAGTGCGAATAAGTAAATAAACATCGAAATATAACTGAATCTGATCTGTGGTATTTCTACGAACTAGTCGTTTCCATCAAGGAGGTCTACATATCACTCAATAAGGTAAGCAACTACATTCCATAAATTCCCCAAGAATTGGCACACTTGAGGTGACTCGTGCCAGCTTATTGCTTTAGACTGAGAGTGAATGGGTTAGCTTATGACAGGGACGATCTATCTTCGTCAAGGCGGACCATGTATAGTCCAAGATTAATAGAGATTCTAGGTCGAACGAATTGAACGAGCGAGAACCTTCTTTGAAGAATCGAAAATCATTTAATTTTGTCACGGTAATGAAGAAATATAAATAGCATCCCGTACCTATAGTAATGTTGGAAAGAACAAGAATACTTAAAAAAAGAATGCAATTGTAAAACACACATACAGTAATTTTATATTATCTACCTTAAAATAACAAATTGAATCGAATTAGCTCATCACAAATTCAAACTTCCCGGAAAGCCAATCTGTTGTCCAATTGTGTATAATATGTACTACGTTCAGTTTTTTTTTTTATTATTACCAAAATATGAATATATAATACATTGAAATAATGAAATAGTAATAAATAAATAATAATTTAAAGAGATAAAAGTTCTAAAAAGTTTATAAACTTCTAGAAAATTTAATTCCTTCATTTAGGGAAATTCCGCGTTTATTGAATATTTCTTTCATTTACGTATTACTACAATTATTATCTAATGTATTTTAATAAATCCAGCTAAAATGATCGTGATGAAGAACTTACAAAAACGTGACGATAACAGGGCTTTTTATCGTAAAATAGGCCGAACGATTCTTATCTTATCGATCTTAAGGCATACTGCCTTTAAAAATGTATTTAGGTGAAATATTGTCCAATTCCAACACATTTACTTTATACAGAATCCTTTTGTTTCATACAGGCATCGCAATTTCATCTGTCCCTTGTGCATAGTTTCGTCCTGGTTTTTACTAAGTACGACTTTATCCTCGTCGATGCAAGTACACGACATAAAGGGACTAGTAATCTCATTAAGTGCCTAAGGGACAACGACCTGTATGTTATGTGTAGGCAAGGTAATTATATGTCATTTATAGATGGAGATATACCAGAAAAGTACTAAGAACGTATACAGAGGGTATAGCACGAACAACTTGCGAAAAAGTATTCGTATCGTCGAGCTGTCATTTGTATGAAATCTCAGATTTCGCATAAAAGTGACAGTAGGACGATTCGAGCACTTTTTCCATTGTGCTAGACCCTTTGTTATGTCTTACATACATCGTTAACTTGTCCTAATATTTTGTTAGCTACTTATAGATGTTATATAATCGTAACATGTCAAAATGTGCCATTTTGTTAATTTATCAAATTCCAATGAATATCTTTAACCCGAAACCTCAGACCGAGAGAGAGTTCAAAGACTATTATTACATAATTTTGTTTAATAGCCATAAAATTACACGTTTTGCCGTTATTAAACTTATATTGGTAATTTGTTCTTGAATTTCAGTTTGCCTGAAAAAATAATTTCACAAAGGTTTTCACAGAGTAGGTAATTGATGCGGAATAGAAGTTGAAAACAAAATATGCAATACTAGTAGCTGAGCCGGTAGTAGGTACGCGAGATCTCAGCATATTATCGGTGTGCTAATGAGGCAATTGTTCGGTAAACACGCGATTAGCGCCTCCGGTCGATAAATACGGCATTGTTCAGAAATTTTAGTTTATACCTCGTTATTTCGGTAACATTCCAGTTACGTGATGTTTTAACCCTAGAAAGATAGTCTGCGTAAAATTGACGCATACGCGTTTTAAATATCGCGAATATGTTGCTGTGCTTTTAGGACATCTAACACGTTGCCTAGACATTCCGTGAGGTGTATATGGCACTGAGGTAAGTGTTATCCATTTTGAAATATAACGACCGCGTGAGTCAAAATGACGCATGATTATCTTTTGAGTAATTTTTAAGATTTTAATTTAAATAGATATTGATGTTTTTTCTTATGTAATGATATTTGTTACCTTATTTTATATATGTTTGTAGATATTCTGACAAAATAAGGTTATAAAAATAAAAAAATCTTAACAGGGCCATGTCATCGTCATTTATGAGTAAGAGATTAGAAACTCCTACTTTGAAAATATATTTACGGGATTATATATTAGACATACATCAGAAGATAAGACTGAAGCGCTAGTACCGAAAAATCGTACTTACTGCACATATTGCCACTAAAATATGACGGAAATTATTCGCCGAGAACATAAAACAGATATATGCCTAAGTTTGTATGTCACGGGTGTGAATATAACTGTATGTTCCCATTATGTTTACTATATCTTTATTATATAGTATATGAGTTAAAATTGCTGATTATTAGTAAAAAAAAAGTTATTTGTGATAAAAGAAAAAATATTTCGAAATTTTGTTGATTTTTGAAGAAGTTTTAAGATTTTGGATATTTTCGTATACTAAATAAATATAAATATATTAATTTTGGTATTTATTATTTTATTAGTATGTAAAAAATGTATATCAGTAAGTTTTATTCAAATCAATAAATAAAACATCACATTATTGATACTTAAAACACATGCGTAAATTTTACGCATGATTATCTTTTACGTACATAAAAATATGATTATCTTTCTAGGGTTAAATATGGAACTTTTCGTCTAACACTTTCATAAAAGCGAAGCATTTTTAAATTTTGCTAGAATGTACAATCAAAACAATAACATTTAGATTAATTAGAAAAGCATTTAGATTTTGAGTATTATAAATCAATAATCGGTAGTACATGTTATCTAAGCTTATTAATTTGTCCGTATTAAACGTTAGTAAAAAAATCTAACATGGATATAAAACGATTTTTGTCACATTATTTTTTCACATTCACATTTTTGTTTAATTGTTTTTAAAGATTCTATGTTCTTTCACACATTTTAAAACTCTATGTATTCTTTCAAAATTCACAACTTCATTGTACACGTTTTTAAACAAATAACACCAGAAATACGAGCACAAAGTGTTAGCGATGGAGGAAAACTAATTTGCACACATTATTGAATTGATTATTAATTAAAATTAGTAATACACGAAAATAAATGCATATGTATCCTGTTCTCTACAAAATATAAATTGTGAGTGGAATCAATATTTTAACGAATGAGGAGAATATTATTTATTTCTTGGATTAAAAAACTGCATGTAAGCTGAAGATGTATGAAATTTTCTGTTTTTGTAACATTGACATATACTATGTCAATTTGTGGTGACCAAGGACTTTGTCTGTAAGCTAAACCATTGTTGAAAAGAGTGTCCATGGAGTTTCTTGCCGGTTCTTCTCCATGAGACCCACTTTTTGGAACCGTGCAACTAGACGTTTCATAAGAGCCTGCAAAGGCCTATTTGAAATAAAAAACTTTTGATTTTGATGATTTTGACTTTACATATGTTATATATATAAAGTCCTTGGTGGAGACACCTTAATACAATATTTGATGAGCTCGTTCGATCATAGAGCTTCGGGGTCTAAGAATAAAAAACCGGACATAACTGCACTTCGATTTAAATCTATGGCTGCACTATGGGCAAAAATAAAAAAAAAATAAAAAAATTAAATCTATGGATTTCCGAATGGACAATGTAATAAAATAGTTTGACAGTAGATGGCCTGCGGCTGAGGTTATCACGTACCATCAAGTGAGCCTCAGGCTCGTCTGTCAATATTTGACATATAAAATTACTATCGAATATATAGTACTTAGCTTATAATAGCGATGGATAGTTTCCAGTTATGCATTTCGTAATTTTGATGTATCAATTATCATATTCAGAATTCAAGTTTGCTCATTGCCGCCAGCGCGGCGTAAGATTTAAAAAAAAACGTGTGTGCATCTGAGATAGGTAATCTTCATATAATCTAACGTATACGTAATGCTATAGCATGGACATTATGTAAGATAGTAGAAGTAAAAACGGCCACAACAGTATAATTAAGTAATTCTTAAAACTATGATGGATATTAATTATCTTTCACCTTGAATTTCATTGACTAACAGCATGAATTTGATGCTTGTCAGATTATTTGCAGCTTCCGTGATAAGAATAATTGATAAAGATTTAAAAAAAAACAGTATTAGGAAGTTTAATTCATGCTAAAAGCAAAGAAAATTTGAAATACAAAAGTAAATTGTTTACACAGTCTTCATTAAAATACTTTAACCTATAATCAGAGGTATGGAGGTAGAAATTCTTTTTTAAATTTCAAAACAAAGGTTTACTGAAAAGGCCAAGGTATCGCTTTCCACGAGTATTGTCAAGAGCACTATTGTGTCACAGTATAAAGAGTACAAAACCTCGGCATTTTGGTTTTTTCAATACAACCGTTCCGACAGTTTTCCAGAATTTTTGGAGTAGATTTTTCATCATGGAAGCATTTCATGTATTGTTAAAAATTGTATGTAAAATTTAAGGCAGAATTAAACAAGAGCTACGGAAAAAGTAATATGTAATACCAAACTAAGTATATACAACAAATTTATCTTGTATTTCTTAAATTATAATAACAAGAGATATTATTATTTCACTCAAAATGTTAATTAAATAAATTAAATAATGAATGAAATAAGTTTTTTTTAATAACAAAAATATATATACATATATAACTTATATTAACCTAAAGTAAAATTAAATAAGATGATGATGGTGGGTAGGTAGATATGTTTAACAGCAATTCATACCGATTTGGTTAGACGTGTTTCTCGGTAAGGTCAAAAAATCTTTTAACTCAAAAATTATACTCAAGGCAAATCTTTGAACTTATTTTTAAACCTACACATACTATTATGAATAGTTAACCACTTTTGAAAATTATGTTTGAATTAAAATAAATATAAACTAGTATTGTTTTAATAATATTTGATATTATATTTGTAATATACATCGTAACAAGCTCACATACTTAATGTAACGGATGCAAGCAAGTTGGTCAAACTTGGAAACATGCGCATATCATAGTAGAGTGTTTCGGATAAATACCGTTTCTATAATGTTCGTTATCATCATCATCATCACTTAGATGCCGTTGGCCTTGACTATATAAGACATTTAATTGCATTTTAGTTGACTTCCGAAGAGGTAGAATGATAGATCTCGCATAAATAAACTAGATCACTATCAAACGAAATGAAAAATTACATTTTTTTACACATAGTTCTGAAGTGGTAATGTAATTTTCATGTTTTACCAAAAATAATTTGGTATTTTCTGTTCAACACAAACTAACATGCTGGCATGCATTGTAATGACACGTAGGTAAAGTATAAAAGTGATTTTTCCAATTTCATCGTAATTGGATGAATAGTTAAGGAGTACATAGAGGACAAACATACATTGATTTATAATAGCATAGTTAATACACATGCAAACTAGTGCTTTTTTAAAAACTCAACTTTCTTTGAAAGTAAGCTTATAGATAAGCATAGAGTCATCAAAATCTCATCATAACTGCAGCAAAGCTGATAGTAGGTATCATTGAACAGCACTAGAACTGCGAAAGTAGATTAGTATTCACGAATGGTTATAATTGAAAGGGGGTTTTTGGGCCGCACAGAAAGGGAAACGTTTTAACTGCAAAATAATTTAGGAATCAACGTGTTTTAGTTATTTTATACAGTAACGGGTAGGAGAAAGTAAACTACTGTCAATTGTACTGATTATTCAGTCGTTACTGGACTCTATAATCTATATATATAAAAGAGATAAGTTTTAAAATAAAACTAGAAAGCATATACACCAACAAAAATAGAATAAGAATTATTTTATAAATTAGGTATATCTGGGGGCACGGCAGTGCCCCCGCCAAGTCGAGCAAAAAGCGGCACGGCCGTACTATCCTTTTCTCGAAGTAGTTCGGGCCATTTTCGACCCTCTATAACTTCGTTGTGGATAAAACTAGAATCCTGAATTTTCAGTCACTAAGCAGGCATTGTATAAACTCGGTATATTTCAAATATCATTCTGTTTGAACCAGTAGTTTAAGAATTATAACTAGTCAAAGTTTGATAATTTGTCACTCACTCACTCACTCACTGACTGACCGATCATCAAAACTCTAAGGCACTTCTAGCAGACATAGAAACTTGAAATTTAGAATACAATTAGTGTTTAGTCTATAAATCAAGGAAAAACTACAATATTTTGAAATTTCGGTCCAGTTTTCTAGATATACAATTTTTTTTTGTATTTCTGTATGTAATGAATAATTTAAAAACTATTGGACCGATTTTAAAAATTCTTTTACCGTTAGAAAGCTACATTATCACTGAGTAACATAACATATATTTATTACTAGAAAAATAGAGATCCTTAGAAATCCCTACTAAAAACAACCCAAGGTGTAAAAAAATTAGCCATAAAATGTCTTTCACCGCATGTGCTGCGGAAAGTATTGATGATAGAACAAAAAAACGTTCTACAATATTATAGAACATATCAAAATCTACAAAAAACTTCATGAGACCATATGTCCAACTATTGTAGTTATGTCACTATAACTACTTTTTTACATTAAAAAGTTGATAAAAATGCCGATCAAAATCAGACTGTTATCCATAGCTTTGTATTAATTCTTATCCAAATAAACTAAGAAAAGGACTATCTACAAAAAGAAATGAGATGCCATCAAAAACATAAATTGTAAAAAAAGCCAAGTCTTGCAACTCAGTGCTTCTATCGTAAAAAGTTGTGAGATCCATATAATACCAAGTCGTTCAATTTATTCAGTCTCTACTGAAGGATTCTTCTGTCTTAAGTTATTACATAATAAGCTAACCTAACAATATCTTATAGTGATCGTATCAATGCCAATATTAAAAATCTTTGATGTTTAAAATAAATAGATTGACTTGGCAATCGCACTAAACAATCTAATTTAATATAATATGTATTACTTGTGAGATACATCATGTTTTTAATAAAATAAAAAAAGATACATTGTGATTTCATGCGATAGCCGAGTCAATCTATTTATTTTAAATATCAAAGATTTTTAATATTGGCATTGATATGATCACTATAAGATGTTGTTAGGATAGCTTATTATGTAATAACTTAAGACAGAAGGATCCTTCAGTAGAGACTGAATAAATTGACCGACTTGGTATTATATGGATCTCACAACTTTTTACGATAGAAGCACTGAGTTGCAAGACTTGGCTTTTTTTACAATTTATGTTTTTGATGGCATTATCTTTTTCGCATTGCGTCATGCAGATCTGTCAAAAGGTCGACGGACCTTGAATTAGACGAAAGAGCAAATATTTGTACACGCTCTGATAAAATTTGTAGCGTCTTATCAAATGATAGTCACAGGAAATTATATTTAAAATTGTGCATCAAACGTGAAATTATTTTCAATATAAAAATCCTTTGTATTTTGGGTCTTACCAGTTCAAAAGAGTAAGACTCCCTATTTAAATGAAAATTCTTTTAACGGATTACATTTTGAATCATTATACAAACATATAATTTAAGTCAATTTATGGGACTACCTTGAAAGCTCTATATTTTGCCAGACAAAATATATTGTTTTCGTGAGCGGAATTCCCCTGTAAACCGGAAGTATGATATCGGACATATCCGGAAAATTACAAATGTATAAAAACAAACCTATATGGACTGAAAATATTATATCTAAAGAATACCACTTTTTACAATTTAAAGTATTTAAAGAAAACCTTTCATACCTTATCACTACAAACACAAACGTAGTTCGGGTTGCAGTAGGCACAATCACATTCAGGACATTCACTCCAGAATATTTCCCCGTTGCAGCCCAACCGGCCGCCGGTTTCCACCTCTACCCATGTCGAACGCTTCATCAGGACGAAGTGACCCACTAATTTTCCACAACAGTCCACAAATCAGTACAAAAACATTACACTCTGACACACAACACAAATATTCTTTCTTTCTTTAAAAAATATGAAATCACTTTAAAAAGCTTAGAAAAGCTCACAAGAAAACAAAGAGCGCTTCGAATGGTACTAGGCTTGCAGGAGTTGCGTGAGGGTCGCGCGAGCGTGGCGGCAGAACCGCCACTCTACGGCTCATCGGACAGACTGCTAAGTTGCTAACTGCTTGCGATGGACGTATGCGTTCCCGCGACGCACACCTTCAATCAAGTAGGAAATCCTCGATGGCACAGTAAACTCAAAATTGTTTTCAGAAAATTGTATATACCTTTGGGTGTAAAATATAAGATTATTACGATTTTTATTAATATATATTTATATATAAGCTAAAAGTATTGGGTATTTTTAAATTATTAATTAAATAATCTAATTTATTATTTTGTGATATATGTGATAATAACATTTAGTTTATTTTATACATATTAATTATTGTTATTTTAATAATGTAATCCGATCACGGTTTCAATTAAACTGATGTATGCTGCACATTCACGTACGCAGTGAGCGAAACGATGACGTAGAGATATGTATTAAATCCATTCAGTATGATAATAATGCTTTGTTGACAAATACTCGTGACAAACTCGCATTCTCTTATTACTACGAATATGCATGTGAACAGAATGCGTACTAACAGTGATCAATGCAATTGTTTTTTTGATAATATAATAACTGTATAAACATTTTGTTGAAATAATAATTATATTTTTCTAGATCCAGATTAGAAGCGATTTTTGTATGTTGATTGATGGAGTTTTAAAGTTGTAATACTTTCCTTGCATTAAACAAAACCACTCACTTTATTACTGTGAATAATACGAGTATAATATTTATATAGTATAGTTTATAATTGAAAAACCTGTTGTAAAAAAATCGGGACAATAGCAGAGAAGCACTTTCCGATTTATTTAAAGACAGCAATAAAACTTGATCCACATACGGTCACAAAAAACGTCGAACCATAAATTATCGTTCAACAAAAATATACTTATTGCTGTAATAAAAGATTCCATAAAGAACTGATATTGATATTGATTTGATGGATTTACATTACTAAGAATTTTTTTATATATCTAACAGCCAAATGGCCCTATAAAATTAACAATACGAATAACGACTTGTCCCCGTAAATATATTTCAAAAGAAACCTATGTATATTGTGATAAAAATATCGCCATGTCAATCTATCTCCATATGTCCACCCGTAACTTATGAAATCCGCTATATTGTATTCATATACATTCTGCCTTTTGTAGAGTACGAAATGCACCAGGAAATACGAAACTCTTTCGTTGTGAAACTAAATAAATGCATTATTTATATTTAGGTTACATTTATTGGTGAAACGCTACAATTACAAGAGTAGTACAGTTTTCTTTCCACGATTCGCAAACAAATGATACACGTTTGTTTTTTTTAAATAAATGCATTATTCACAACGCGTCATCAAATACTTTGTAGAGCTGATAATATTTTAATTTAAAACAGTAAGCAAATATACACCCGTTATACGATAACATAACTTATATAAAATGTTTTACTAATACGAAAGTATTTTAGAATAGCAGAACAATTAATTAAAAAATCGATGATAATATGTCTTAATTGCATAGTGTCACAATTGTATAACATTATGCCAAAATTCAGCAGTATTACATAAACTGAATAAATCTTATGTTTCTCAACTAAATTAAGATATAGATGTAGTATTGGAACTGGTATAACACTTTCATTTCTAAATAAAACAGAGAAATCAACCCAGAGTAGGACAATTCCGTGATTCGTCGCTAACCGATTAAATTGTGTCCAAACTCCAAAGCTTGCCTCACTACACGTTTAGATTTATAAGCGGTAGTGTATTATAATTGGGAAACTATACGGAAATATATCGAATTCGAATTCGCCAATATACCTACCTAATGTTTTTAAAAACAGAACCCGGAAAATTTTGCATTTACAATAGAATGTTGTTTTTTTTTAATTTTGATGATGATGCTTTTTATTACAATTGTATAAATAAATGTAATTGCACCGATAATATTCAAGCTCGTTTATTTCTTCCGTAAGGTTCTACGAAGAATGCGGCAATGCAAGCTTTTGATTGATCTCAGTGGTAACAGCTTCTAGACATGTTTTGCGAATAATCATACATACGAGATATATCTACTCATTCATTTTTATATTCCATATATACAAAAACATGGATGCTGTGTGAAAGATAAAATTTAAGATCATTTTGATCCTTTAAAATGAATAAAGATGAAGATGTAGACTAATCTGTATATATGTTAAAATGTTTATTTAAAATGCATTTTACCGATCAAAATGAACGTTGCAGAATGCAGTCATGCTATCCGCTTTGTTGTTACTCGCCACTAGTCAGCTAGTATTTGGTAATGTTGACCTTAAAAAGGGGGATCTAAAGGCTTCTTTAAGGTCGGGGTGCTTCGACTTAGATCGCAACAACACTTACTTTTAAGTGGGATAAACGTGAACTAAAAAAGTATAATATTACCTATTAGTAATTTCATACTACCGCAATTTAGAAGAAAAATATTCATTCGTGATAAACTGATCGCTCGCAAAAAGACGTCTTACTTACGCAATTCTTACGCAGTTATCATGAACATAATTTCGTCATCGCATTAATTACACATACCAAAGTAAGATCCAGTACTTTTCTAATTAAAGGTATCTATAATTACCAAGGAATACTTATACATGCATGTTGCAAAAAACTTGTACACACTTTTAAACTTTTCTTTGAAAATCTGCTAACATACATACAACTTGGATATCTCTTTTTACCTAATATGAACCCATTTGTGTGTATGAAAGCATTGATGAAAGTAGAAGAAGCGAAAGTGGTATGTAAGGATCGGAGCATATGGAATTCCGTGATCTCTGCCTACCCCAATGGGAAAGAGGCGTGATGTATATGTATGTATGTATGAACCCATTTTACATAAAGCATCCAGAGTCCAGCGAGGTATTTTTAAATATTTATAAACAGGATTTTTTGTCCCACGTCCAGTCACTTCAAGTATTAATGTCTTATTGTGGAATGGTGGTCAATAATGGTGGTGGAATGAAAATCAAAACTCCGTCAAGGTCGATATTTTTCTTAAAAAATAATCATAATCCATAATCATTTACTATACAAGGTGTTTCGTAGGTAATCACATTAAATTTTTCTACGTGTAGAGAACATTGACCTTAGATAATTTGCAAAATTTCACGTAATTACAATGAGCCGTTTGGCCACAGGAATTATTTTTCACTTTTAAAAATTATAACACCATGTTTGTTCTTAGATGCTTTCATTGATAATTTTTACGCGTAACCTTGTAATTTCGTAATACGATAGTGTGCGAAAAGGAAAAAAGATCTATTCGTTCTCTTGAACTATAAACAAAGCGCGGCGCGACACAGTAAAGATATCTAACAGTAATGCGACTCGGCCCTGTCCTTGAAATAATTACCTATGACCGCAAGGTACGTAAACACGCAATAGAGCCTTCAGTATTTTAATTTAATCGAGGATTACCTACTTGAGTTTTTTTCTCGTTTTGTGATTGTAAACATTATATTAAAACAAAATATTAGTTGTGAATGAAATAAGAAGTGTACATTAAAAATACATGTTGTGTTCTTTGATTAGTAGATTTCAATATTTACAAAACACACGCTTACTGCTTACAAAACCGACGTTCAATCGCCATTGCGGCGCATTCGCAACTGTTCTAATATTACTGTGGTCCGGAAGGTCGTTGACTCGGGACGCTTATCGCTTTTTAGATTGAATGATTTCGCCAGGGTGTAAAATTTTGTGACTATTTTTACTTTAATTATTTTGTATGAAAACATCGGGTTTCTTAGTTATTTAGATATTGACTTTATTTTTATGGGGTCTTGTGTATTTCCACCCATACTATTATGTGTTTGAAGAAATGTGATAAGGTACAAAACACGTTGTATATACCGGTAACTAAATATTTTTTCAATTTTCAAAAGATTTCCGTTTTTAACTCTATGATATACAGCTTTGACGTGAATACGACAGTAATATAGAGATGTTAAACATGTTATTTTACAATTTATACAATGGTAATTTCGATGGCAAGATATAATTGAAATTGACTGTTGAAATTGTTTTCATTTTAGGCCACTGGCATCGACTGACAGCACACATCTTTTGTAAAGCATTCAGATACTCAGGATGATGCTGCGAAAACCAATCAATCAATTTGAGAGTCATTGGTTTTATACACCGATTGCCAATGAACTTTCAATGTTAAATAAACATAGACTTAACTTCTTAGATGCGATTAAGTGGATAATGTATTGGGTATAATATGTGAAAGGTTTTGTGACGTGGTTCACGCTATTAAAATAGGTAACTGATGCACAGTGGAATTAATTAAGAAATCAAACTAAGAGAAACTTTATGGAGAGTTAATTGACCGATAAAAATTATACACTGAAGAATTGTATTACACGTGGTCAGGTAAATAACTTTGTAATAGATATATGTATGCATGTTACAATATGATAGATAATATATTAAATTTTTTATCTTTAAAACTGTACTTTCCTTTTATATAACTTTTAAGAATAATTTATACAGTTAGTAACGGTTGTTAATCTTTATAAAAGGTAACCGTTTTCTAAATTATAATTCGGTAAATAAATACTTTGGGCTATTTACGGTTGACTTGATTAAACAATTTAAAATAATTATTTTTAAATACAACGGTTTTACTTTATAAAAACAACCTAATATGTATTCTAATTTGTTAATGAGAGTATCATGCATTTAAATGAAAAAAAAAATCAGAATGCTGGTTGTTGTTTGCCAGTAATAAAATATTATAATATATCTATTATCTATATTATATTTATATTAGCTATCTCAAAATTAGTGTTTAGTTGTATGTGGGAGTATCTATATTTTGTCTCCTTATTTCCAAGTTCGGCATATATAATGGTCAAAGATATCGACATACAATGGCCATCAACTAACGTATACCGAAATGTAGTTCGCCCACTCTGTGCCTAATTCAGGCAGCGGCCGACCGTGAGATATCAAAAGCCAAGTTGAGGATATCTTATAGGTTAAGGTAAAAGTAAATGTAGAATTAATATTTTGAAATACTAATGAATAATTGTACATTTGTTAATTAGAATATTACTAACTAGCGGGGCAACGGAGACATATAGTTAAGTCTATTTTGCTAAATACTACTCGTATTTTTTACTGGTGATTGAAACTATTTACCTGTGCTAAAGGTAACGCGCATTCAGCTGAATGAGCCAAGATTGCCGGAGATTACTTTCTCCAACCAAAAAAAATATATGTATCTTCCTCTTTATTATATTATGTAGAACATTCTAAATCTTAACAATGCATAACAAAACAACAACATGATCTATAATCAAACAGGTATTACCATATCAGATGAAAGTGTATTACGATTACGAGTTATTTGCCATCATTTTGTAAGATATCACCTGTTGAACAACGTTTTTATTTGCTTTCATTTAACCTTAAGTCCGAGACCTTATAACAGCCTTCTGCATCGGACGGACGTAGCATGCATAATATGTACTTAATTTAATATCTTTCACTATGATCTTTAAGTGTGTGTTTCAGAGAGAAATTGAATAGAAGAACAGCTGGTAAATATCGACTAAAATCGGCGTTGGACTATATTCCTTAAGACATGGGCTAGCTGGCATTAACCTAGCTAGGACCTTTCGATCATAAGAAGGGTCTATTCAAGTCAATATGTGACACATGAATATTCTTCATTACAGTATTATAGAGAAAACCATATTACTGGAACTGTTAAGTATCGGAGGAGAAAATACAAGGTAAAATTAGCAGCTGTACCACGTGCATGACAGGAAAGAACACAGAATGGCACTCACTATCGATATGCCATTGTCGGCTTCCCATGACGCGGGCGGTTCGTTCACATGAAGTGGTCTGGAAAATGTGTGGGATAGGTTGCTATTGTTTCGAGATCAAAGTAATAGACAAGTATGGTTTAGTACAAAGAGAACACTTCCTTTACTTAATGCTTTAAATGAGAGCGAACGCTATGAACGTTCCGGCCATCGTCGAGGTACGCGTTCATCATTTTTTATCATTTGACTGGAACACATCTAATTATAAGTGCCTCTTCACAATTTTTGCATTTAAAAAAAAAATTTGATTCAGACTGCTCAGCTGACGACCTGTTTCTTGGGGAGGAAATTCTAAAATGGATAGCTGAATCCTGATATATTTTCTAAGCACCTATTTCATCAGTATACCTTTTCACTAATCTAATGGCTGACCTTGGTTTTTCACTTTTCATACATCAGATTTCAATTCTTATTATAACCACATTGAATTCCTTTAACTACTATCCCTTTATTTACAAAATTCCTCTTTTCCGGCATTCTAAATTCAGAAGATTGTGTTAGTTTAGCTGTATCTTATATTTCATATAATTGTACATAATTAGCTTCAGAGGTTTCGGCTGAATATCCGCAGTCTACGTGCAAGACTTGATATGCATATTAGCTGTAAGCTGTATTACGATCTATTGTTGGTTATGACATAATGTTTGAACAAACTACAAAGATATTAGATAGCAGAGTAAACTGCGTTCACCTTGAGCGCGGAATGTTGCGGGTAGCACTTATCTACTCCAGTTTAGACATAATTTATACCATTATACTTGCGCCGGCGTATCAAAGGAAAACACCTCGAATTTAATATAAATATTTTCGGTACAAATGTATTATGTTATAACTTAGAAAACTACATAAAAATAAAGCTCCTAAGCTCAGAATGAATATTAATAACAAGAAGATATGCTTTGAGTAGTGTCAAATGCGACGTGTAGTAAATCGATCGAAAGTAATAATATTTATGTTGTATCAACGACCTGTAACTTGCCGTACATTAACCATTAGAAATAACATCTACGTCGGGATCGCAAGAACTCATAGCATGGCATCTGTCGTCTGTGATAATACTGGAACAAAAACGATAGTAAGAAAATTCCATCAATGTCGAGCTTAACGAATACCTCTCCATCGTACGACCAGCAAGCCGCTTCACATCTCAAAATTGAAATCATTAAAGGTTCATGAATTTAATTGTTTTAAAGAGTCACAATACGTTTTTAAGTATTTTCTTCAATAAGTTGTAACAAATGAGTACTAGACTACTAATTTTCATTTATAAATCTATTCTGAGCCTTTGGGCAGTGTTGACCTGCTTCTGTCGGTGACTGTACCTGCTTTAACATTAAATCATGCCCGATATAGCCACAGCCTACAAATGGTCAAAATAAACATGTCAACGATATGGAAATTTGATTTAATGCGAATTGCAAAAGCGTCCTTTTATACGATGAAGTCCGTATAATTTATAGCAATCTAGGATTACAAAGAAGATCCAAAGTAGAACTGTTTCATGAAGACTTAAATATATACATATTTTATGTATGTATAATGTATATAATGCCACGCTGTGAGTTCTATACTGTAAAAAAAAAGACGATTCAAAAGTGCTTTAAAATGCTTATTTGAATAAAGATATTCCTAAGTTTGAGTTGAGTTAATTATTCAGAAACTTATTATATAGCAAATCTGAGATTGCTTTCAAGATAAAGTTGTAGATAGGCCCCTGTATTCAGACATTACAGAAGTCTATTTTTTTTTTGCAAACTGTCAAAATATAGAATGACTACGGGCCTTTAAGTTAATAAGTTATTATTTTAATTGATTTATATTACAGTGATTATTGCGTTCTATACATATTTTGACCTTGAAAACCTTGCATTCCTCTGAACGGGAAGTGGCACTACGGCTGCAGGCAATGACGTGAAGCCTAACTTCATTGTTAAATATTGTTTTAACAAGTATTTATTTAGTCATATCGTTTAAATTTAGTTTGATTATAATTAAACTCTTGCGTTGATTTAGCGTTTACTATGAATAAAGCTAAAAAATAGGATCCTATGTAGTCTCGATCCATATTTACGTTGTTGAATTTCAGTAGCCTCATGTAGCTGAAAAATAATCCATTTTCTCATTCTATGATTTTTAGTTGATCGATTGTTCGTTCGATTTTGATTTAGAATGTGTAGCTTCTACTTCATACTCGTAAATTTCGAACCTTGAATTAAACTTTTTACGCCCAAATTATACAATCGCTTATATTAAGAGACTGCTATGATAAACAGAGTAGATAAATAAGATTTTTCTTGTTTATTCGTGTTTATGTTTCCGTTGTTAAAATGTATTATACATAAGAATTGAATAGAAAGCACGGAAGTTCATTGAACCTTAAAAAAAAGGCTATCGAAGCGGAACCCAAATAGGCATCAATTAGAGCTGGCGATGTGCGGTCGCCGGTCACGGATATAGCACTGCGCCCTAAGATTATGTGTAAATGTTGATGAGCACTTTCACTGATACCATAAAGTATGTAATTCATATAAGACATGTGACCATAACTTAGTTCCGTTCCAGTGATTTGGATGATGTCACAGAATAAATAATATGTATTACTAAATGCCTCATAATAATATTCTTAATAAGTATACAGAAGTAGCTTCTTTTTCGTTAGATTTACGGTAAAAGACATTTATTTCTCAAAAGATTTACTTTCAGAGAAAATTAAACATTTTTTACGTAATATAAGTAGCGCAGCGATGGCTTACCATTGATTCCGACTGGGTCAAATATTTATATGCTTACTATTTTTATATGTTTTTCTCTACGTCTGGCTATTCATCGTTCATTCATGGAAGAACCATGATTTCCGAAATCTCAATTGAAAACAAGATAACTAAGATAGCCTCAAACACGTTAATATCTGATACTAAAAATCTGTAAAAAATGTTTCTTTAGGTGATAGTAGTTAAAAGGCAATATTGCATCTGATATACTTTCGAAAGAGACTTTTTGATTTAATTACGCAGCTTTTTCACACATAAAGAGGGCGTTGAAAAGAGATTTGAGAGAGGTAAATATGCCGAACCAGGGATGCAGCCCGAAAGTGACCAATTTTTTTTCTACCAATCCTTACGACTGGATCCATGCCCAAAACTCATAATCCATGACTTCAAAAGCAATATATATATGATCTGAAGTTTAAATTACTGTTAAAACCTTACATGATTAATAAATGAACAGTTGATAATTTTAAAGCTACTAGAAACATTCATAACATATATGTTAGGTAACTCAAATCTAATATAGAGTAGGGACCTAAGGAAACAAACTGGTTTCCTAAGAAACGCCTTGAGGAACCGACAAGTTTCCGAACTACCTAATTGACATCACCTTCCTGCTAAACGGCCCTAAAAACTGTTACTTAACTACTTATATAAACACTTCACTCACTTTTTACTTTCTAACAAGGAAGTTGTCGGTTATAGAAAAAGTCCAAGCTAGATAATGCGAACGGACAATAACACTAGTTTACAAAATTTAACTTTTTGGCTGTTGCCGTGAATTTTGTGGGTGATTTTGTTTACTTATGACATGGTCTTTTCAAATATACCCTCAGAAAATTTTCTGCAGCTCGAATATCTTTCTTTTCGACGTTCATCATTTATGCTAATTTATTCGTTAATAACGTGGGTGTTTCAGTGTGTAAAGATTAATTTCATAAGTTTTAGCGACATGAGTGGTTCAAGCAGAAGTTGTTTAATCTACCAACATTATTTTTGCTATATATGTGGAGAATATGTGCTAAAAAATATAGAAAAGGTGTATCAGAGTGCGTTAAAAACTCCAATTTTTTCTACTTTGGGATATCGCTGGATAAAAATTACAAGTCTTGGGCTCTTGATTGTTTTTGTAAATAGGGTGTTGAATATTTAAGATTATGGAAAGGCAGAAAAAAAGGTAGTTTTAAATTTAGAACTCCAACTATTTGGGTAGAACCACGAAATCATCTGAATGACTGTTACTTATGGTTTGGTTAGTGGGCAGCAATATTTAGTTTAAAACTAACTAGTAGCTCGTAATATAATTATTTTGCCGCCACTTCATATTCAAATGAGAATCATGAAACAGTTTTTTAATGTACTCGATAAAAATGGGAACTACTTTTCCTACATTTGCCACAAATTTTCTCAGCTCACTATGGAAAAGATTAAAGCCAGTATTTTTGACAGACCCCATATCATACAACTTCCAAAGATACTGGATTTATAAATTCTATGAAAAAGCTTGAATTAGGAGCATGGACAGCGATCGATATCGATGATCATCGAGACATCGATGATGCAGAACTTTCTCAAAAACAGAAAGTCAGAAAATTAAAACTGAACTATTCAGAAAATTATACTGTCTTCTACAAACCTGCTTTTACAATTAAAAACTCTGAGATGCAATATGAGCATTAAATTCTACTTCCTCCGTAGTCATATAGACAGGTTTTAAAAAAAAATAGGAGACATGAGCGAAGAGCAGGGAGAGCGTATGCATCAAGATTTACGTGTCATAGAGGAGCGTTATCAGAGTTTTTTTGGATGTCTGACTAATGCTGGTGTCTTATACGTTACTTCCCTAAGTCCACACATAAGAGAAGAGCTTTAAAGCGAAGTTTTTTGGAACTCAACGATTGTTTAAGTTTTTTAATAATAATTTTTCTTAGTAAATTCTTATAATTTTCATTTTTAACCGTAACTACCCGAAACTCATAAACTAGAGCTGATAAAAAAAATCTACTTATATATTTGTAACTAGCATATCATAAGTAGTCGACAACAGCAAAAATTGTATCGGCAACAGATACACTGTAAACCAGTGTAATCGTTATTGTGATACTCAGAAATGATGAAATAAAACCTTTAAATGTTCAAAACAATGTTAGGTTTTCATGAAGAAAGCGAACAAAACATATCTATATATCGCACCTCCTTACTCAACTACTTTTTTTAAGAATCGAGCCATTAGCGATGTCTATCTTAAATGATTATAGTACTAAATAAAGTTCTCAAATTACCGTAATCTAAATAGACTGTTTTAATAAAAATAAAGTTTTTTTTTATATTTTTTGGTTCTGCTGTATAATTTAATAGTTTCTTTTTAAAGAGGGGAGCAGCTCCGGGATCGTAGAAACAATCGTAGAAACAGTGGAGCCGCTCTTCCTCACAATGGACTGGGATAGGACGCTGGCGGGATACCAAATAATACAACCTCTTTGTTTCTTCCTGGTTCCTCCTCGATGTTACTACGAGGTTGGTTGATCGCCGACTGACTCACTAGGCCGAATCTGGCCGCCTTTTATTTGATAATTTTCCCGCGCTTTTTCGTGCGAGCGAGACAGGGTAATTCTAGCGCGAGAGGGACGCACCTATGTGCAAGAATAGGATAGCAATATCCTAGCGGGGGGGTTTCCAACCTCTTAGTATACCGAGTCGAGAACTTTTTATTTATATTCTCATTTTAACCTATTTTCCAATGAAAAACAATAATTTTCTCGATTTATTTCTACACTTAATCTATGATTCTATACACAAAAAATATCAAACTTAAGATTATAGTACAAAATCAATTATATAACGAATTATTAGCATCACATAATAACTATATATACAATTCTTACAGATCGACAATAATACATAATTAAATCTTATTTCTACTTAATATTCTAGGTAGCGTCGTTTACAGTCTCCCCCCCAGTGCACGCTCCGCCGGGTACTTCTCCACTCGGTGACGACGCTGCTGCTCGAGGGACCACGATGATGAGACGTGATGTGGGTCGCCTCATGATGCCGCCCGCAGTCCGCACGTCGACTACTCGAACTCTTCCGTCTGGACCCCGATGTGTAGCGACGATCTCTCCTCTCGGCCAGGTGTTACGCGGGAGCGAAGAGTCCGCGATGATCACGACGTCGCCTTCTTCTGGGTTCACAGCTCCTCTTCCCAGTTTCCTCGGCATGAGCGTTGGCAGGTATTCTTTCAGCCAACGCTTCCAGAAGTGGTCGGCCAGCAATTGCGCGGTCTTCCAGTCGGCCTTCCCGACTAGCGATGAGTCGTTGAAGTCTCCCACCGCTGCGGATCCGCATGACCTCCCGATCAGGAAGTGGTTCGGCGTGAGGCTCTCTTCGTCCGCTGGGTCGCTGCTGATGTGTGTGAGGGGCCGGGAATTCACCGTATGCTCGACTTCTGTAAGCAAAGTATATAATACTTCTTCAGGTGGACTCTTTTCGAAAAGAACGGCGGTTAACGCAACTTTCACTGTTCTAATCATTCTTTCCCAAGCTCCTCCCATGTGCGGAGCGCCGGGGGGTATGAACTTCCATACGATATTCTTTTCTTCTGACGCTAATTCTATTTCTCTCTTGTCGATCTTCGCCCATTCGTTCTGCAGCTCTTTGTCGGCTCCCACGAAGTTCGTGCCGTTGTCGCTGTATATTTTCTTCGGACTTCCTCGGCGCGCCGCCAGTCTTCTGAGCGCCATTATCATGGAGCTGGTGCTCAGCGATGCAGCTAATTCCAGGTGGACAGCGCGTGTCGTGAGACAGGTGAAGAGTACTCCCCATCTCTTTTCTTTTCTTCTGCCGATGGTCACGTTCATGGGGCCGAAGTAGTCGACGGCTGTGCAGGTGAATGGGTGTGTGTTGTGATGCAGGCGTTCTTCAGGTAGGTCTCCGGTGATCGGCATCTGTGGTTTGGCTCGGCGAACTTTACACCACTGGCATTGGTGCACGATCTTCTTTACCACGTTCCTCAAGCCCAGGATCCAGTATTTCTGCCTGACTTCGTTGATCACCGTCGCGTGGTTACCGTGAAGAAAGCGTCGATGGTAATGCTCGATGATGAGTCTCGCTATCTGATGCTGTCCGTCCAGGATTACTGGAGCCATGTCGCGGTTTTTTACCATCTTCATCTTCTTTATACGGCTGTTTAGCCGCAGCAGTCCATCGGCGTATACGGTGACGTCTATCCTTTTCAATTTGCTTGATCGGTTAATGGACGATCCATTCCTTATTTTCTTGACGTCTTCATCGAACGATTCGTCTTGGCTCATTCTTAGCAGGGCTATTTCCGCCTTCCGCAGGTGCTCTTCGTCGATCGGCCTCCAGTCTCGCTTTTCCCGTGCCGCATTTTCAATTCTGGCGCGCGTAGCCTTCTTCTTCGTATACGGTTTCCAATTTTTGTCTCTTGTAGCGTTGACTGGAGTCTTGCGCGTCTTGCACAGGTCTATGAACATGAATACTCTGGCGGTTGTTCGGAGAAGTCGGTTCCATGAAGAGAATCTCGCAGGGTCAGGTAGAACTCTCTCATTTATTCTCACTGTATTGACGACTTCCTTCTTCTTCTCTTCCTCGCCAGTCGATGTTGCCTCCGGGCGTTTCTTCGCTGTATGTCTCAGTATCTCTGATGCCTTTTCATCTGCATCATTGCTCGGGTATCGATGTTGTATCTTCAGTGCATTCAGCTCTAAGTGCTTCGTTGTTTCTACACATTCTTCCTGATGCGAGATACTGCAGTGGTTTACCGAGTTCATTGCTGATACATTTCCGCGCCCGTGGAGCACCCATCCAAGGCTGGTGAGCGATGCGGCTGGTTCATTCTGTCTTCCTTTCAGGATCTTTCTTGACACGATGAGATCCCAGTTGTCTTGTCCAATCAGCAACGTGGGCCTCTTGTCTTCATACACGAGTTCGTTGATCTTTTCTTGCAAGTGACGACACTTCTGTAGGTCTTCTCTCTTGATCTGCTGCGACGACAGTCTCAGATCTTCGACCGTTCTGACGTTCTTGAGTGTCCTCTTATCCGCTTTGTGAAGACCTCATATCTTCAGATCCATCCGCTGAGAGTTCTTCTTCTCCACTATTTTCCCGCCAACCGTCTCCAGTACGAGGGCTTCCGGCTGTCCCACCGCTCCGATGTTCTTTGCTATGCTGGCGTCCATCAAGGTCACCGTCGATCCTTCATCTAGGAGGGCGAGAACGTGCGCAGATCCTTTGGAGCCGTACACCTCGACTGGTATCATCTTCAGATACGCCTTGGTTCCTTCGGAAGCAGCGTATACCGCTTTCGTGACAACTTCTTTGTCTTCCGTCGGTCGGGGGTGCGATGAGGTAGAAGGCTGCGCTTCCTGGGTCGGCGCAGGCTGCGGACGATCGGCGTGCAACATCGTATGATGCGGTCTTCGACATCGCTTGCATGGTTGTCCCTTGCAGTTGATCTTCGTATGTCTCTTCTTCAGGCACTTGAAACAAAGCCTCTTCTGTTTTACTATTTCCCAGCGCTGATTGGTAGTCGCGTCCTTAAATTTTCTGCACTCGGTGAGCCAGTGTTCCCCTTCGCAGGCCTCGCATGTTCGCTCCGTTGGTTGTGTAGGTGCCGCTGCGTATCCGCTTCGGCTGTCCTCGTAGGTCGTGTGAACCTGGTGACGTCCAAACCTCTTCTTGGAGTCGAGCAGTACGGCATCTCCGCACAGGTCGGCTTCCATATCCAGGAACGTCTTCAGCTTCAGTAGTTCAGGTTCATCTTCCTGTCGATGAGACTTAAAATCATACCAACGGTACCTTAATATCGGTGTAAGCTTTTCGACGATGGCTCTGCTCAGCTCCGGTGAGTACAAGTACTGAGGCTTCTTCAAAGCCTGTATAGTCGCGACGGCGTTGCTAATGCGGCTGGCGAAGACGCAGGTATCTCGTGGGTTGTCGTTGAGCCTTGGCAGCTCCTTTATCTTCTCGGTCTCGACGAGTACCAGCTCTTCCGGTTTGCCAAATCTCCTCTCTAACGCCTTCATAATTTCTTCGGGGTCGGTGGCGATGAAGAGTAGGCTTCTCACAATTTCTTTTGCTGATCCTTTAATAGTTTTCCTCAACCGAGCCATGTTCTGTGTCCTGTCGAAGGATGTCTTCGTGTCTTCGTATGCCCTCTTGAAAGGCAGCCAGTCTTCGAAGGCTCCATTGAAGTCTGGTAGCTCCCAAATCTTCTGCGGTGCCGCTGACATCCTCGTGGCGCTGATGATGGCGTCGGTTAGTTCTCGAATGTCGTTTCTCGGTGCTTCTTCTCTCGGGGGTTCTATGTAGCTGGTGGATCGCTCGACCCACCGCTCGACGTGCACCGATTTCTCGTGTTCGAATTCTTCGTCGAGATCGTCCTCAGAGTTGTACTGCGCGATCTCTAGCTCTGTCTGAGCGAGCGCGGCGGCAGCCTGCGCTAATTCCATGTTTCTTCTATGTAGCTCTCGACGCGCTTCTAGTTCCGCCCGTTTCGATGATCTCGTTGACCTCGGCGCAGCCGGCATGATGGTTTCCGAAGACGCGAACGGTGGATTCTGTAAACCTCCAATGTTCTTCGTTACCTTTCTAACTGTAGCTGACGTTCCGGCGTATACGCTCGAGTCGGTAGTCTGGGCGGCGTCCGGCCTGGCGCGCGGTACGGCGCGCGATGCGGGCAGTGACGCGACGGGTGGCGCGACATACGTCGCGGCGTGTGGCGCGACACGTGACGCGCCTTGTGTTGCGACATACGGCGCGACGTTCGGTGCGGCGTGCGGCGCACCCCGTTGCTCGACGTGCGGCGTTGCTCGTGGCTCGACGTGCTGCGCAACCCGTTGCTCGGCGTGCTGGGTAGCTCGCTGCTCGGTATGCTGCGTAGCCTGTTGCT
The DNA here is from genome assembly GCA_905404175.1 of Anthocharis cardamines. Lineage (NCBI taxonomy): Eukaryota > Metazoa > Arthropoda > Insecta > Lepidoptera > Pieridae > Anthocharis > Anthocharis cardamines. Next base: position 10,452,187 of record FR989952.1, on the reverse strand, counting down.
CTGCGTGCTGCGTGGCCCGTTGCTCGGTGCGCGGCGTAGCCCGTAGCTCGGCGTGCTGCGTAGCCCGTTGCTCGGCGTGCTGGGTAGCACGCTGCTCGGTCTGCTGCGTAGCTCGCTGCTCGGCGCTCGTCGTGGCGCGTGTCTTCCGGGCGGGTGCGGCGTGCGTGCTCGGTGCCCTCGTCGATTCCGTCGCCGTCGTTCCGCTGGTGACTGATTCGGCCGGTGTCTCCATTGACCAGTCGGTAGATTCTTCACAGCGCGATCTTGAGCTCATCGGCGATCGAGATCGTAATATTGGCATCATTTATCCCAATCCGGCAATCTCGAAGGACCACTAAAGAGGGGAGCAGCTCCGGGATCGTAGAAACAATCGTAGAAACAGTGGAGCCGCTCTTCCTCACAATGGACTGGGATAGGACGCTGGCGGGATACCAAATAATACAACCTCTTTGTTTCTTCCTGGTTCCTCCTCGATGTTACTACGAGGTTGGTTGATCGCCGACTGACTCACTAGGCCGAATCTGGCCGCCTTTTATTTGATAATTTTCCCGCGCTTTTTCGTGCGAGCGAGACAGGGTAATTCTAGCGCGAGAGGGACTCACCTATGTGCAAGAATAGGATAGCAATATCCTAGCGGGGGGGTTTCCAACCTCTTAGTATACCGAGTCGAGAACTTTTTATTTATATTCTCATTTTAACCTATTTTCCAATGAAAAACAATAATTTTCTCGATTTATTTCTACACTTAATCTATGATTCTATACACAAAAAATATCAAACTTAAGATTATAGTACAAAATCAATTATATAACGAATTATTAGCATCACATAATAACTATATATACAATTCTTACAGATCGACAATAATACATAATTAAATCTTATTTCTACTTAATATTCTAGGTAGCGTCGTTTACACTTTTAGTAACGGTTTGTCTTTAAAGGTGCGATATGTACGTAAGTCAAAGGAACAAAACGTCAAGGAGAGACAGAATTTAAAAAAAAATAACGGTTTTTAGTAACGTTTTTAATTTGAAATAAGAATACTTTGATTATTGAGGATTTAATATTCTATCAACACGCAAAGGGCTTTCGTAGACCATTGCCCAATGCCAATGCACGTGGTGGCCCAAACAGTCACGTAATAGATATGATTTAGGCACGATTAGTTATGAAAGTTACGCATCATATTTATATGTATGAAAACAACTATTGCATATTAAATAGCTGCTTATGATATTTTACTAGGTAGGTACTTGTTTTAATTAATTTTTATAACTATTAATATCTAGTAGTAATTGAATACAACTGATTGTTGTTAAAATCACGATATCGATAGTCTCACAGTGGTCACAAGAATGGTCAGTGAAAAAGACACATACCTGTTTTTCAATTTTGTTTACAAACAAGTGCATAGTTGACTGAAGACTTTCTGTGCCCTTCTCGACGAATCATCCTGGAATCCAGTATGACTTTTTCTTCAACATTCCCCGGGAGTTGAACCCGGTACATTCGCTGATAAAACTAAGACGCATAATGAGTTACGAAGGCGGTAATGCGAATTATTTTATATATGTCAGATATATATTAAAACGTATTAGATATTGTGACTCAACGAGACGAGAGAGAGAGACACAACAATATAGAGTTTAAGTTAACGCGACTGAATACTCGTACATAAAAAGGCTCTACGTCCTACATTTAACAAAGTTCGACGATCCATAAAGTATATAATGACGTCATTCCAAATTCAAAATAGTAGACTATGTTTAACTCTAGTAGTGTCTAGTGAACCGTGAAAGCATCATAGCAATTCGTGACCTCTGCTTTCGCCCACTTTCCATACTTGACACTGGTTTTTGCAACCAGCTTCGACGGAAACTTGAAAAATTGGTCTGACTGACGTAATAATTCTTTTGAAATGTATTTAGAAGTTGAATGATGATAATCTCTGATTCTAGGTTACTACATTTTATTGGCCGCTATATAATTAACTAATGTCACTGCTACTTGCGCTACCGTAAATGTTTATAAAAATGTTTCTATAGACTGCTATCTAAGACAACCTCTAACTTATACTACTGAGTATAAGGTAGATGTTGTCTTTATTAGATTCATTTGTTTTCGGCCATTTACATATTGGCACTAGATGTACATCAATCCAATGACTACTAACACTTCAAAAATATTGTTTAGCCACCGTGATGACCGTAAGTAAATAAGCAAAGTAGGTTTAAAATAGTAAATATGTATGACTTTCAACAAAGTTATAGTTAAGTTATAACCGCTTTTGGTATTTTTTTGTTTAACTTTAAATCCATAGAGAAGAGCTGACACGTAATTCGAGATTTACCATCCATTCATCCATCATTATAAAACAAAGTATAAACCGTAAAAAAATACCGGTATATTAATTACCGGTAATTTTTATCGGTAAACATTTTTTATCATATATATATCGTAACTAGCCTTAAAAAATACAATATTAGAAAATAATTCATAAGGAATATAAGGTATACTTTCTTCAAGATAATTAATTAATATGCTGCTCTCGTGAGTATGCGTGAGACGCCCTTGCAGTGCCGAACTAAGCGCAGCAAACTCACTTAGAATATTTATGAGCACATTTTGAAGACAAAAACGATAATTTAAACTTGTAAGTACTTACCTAGGTAGAAATTTTGGATTCACTTTCGTTTTTTTAATTGTTTGTCGCTGATTATAATGATAAGTACATAATAATAATGCTTGATAGTTTAACCGAATAGATTATTAGTACCTATAGTATTGATAAATAAATATATTATTCCTTACTTATCCCTCATAAAAGGCTTACTAACTACAGTATCTATTAGTACCTATTAAACGTATTATAAAAAATATAATTATATAGAATAGGACTTTTTCTAAAATATACAAGAACTGAATACCCACAGGCGTTTTTTGCCAGATAATCTTGACTTTTAAATAAAATACTGTATACCGGATTAAAACGCGATTTATTATTTAAATTATTTATCCCGACGTTTCGGATGCTTTTCAGCAACCGTGGTCGCGGGAGACTGCGGTTGCTGAAAAGCATCCGAAACGTCGGGATAAATAATTTAAATAATAAATCGCGTTTTAATCCGGTATACAGTATTTTATTTAAATGTGTGATACTCGCGTTAATAAAAGACAATATTAATCTTGACTTTATAGAAATTTTTAGATTTTTAAAGTTGTACAAAGAAAATATAATGCCATCAAAAACATAAATTGTAAAAAAAGCCAAGTCTTGCAACTCAGTTCTTCTATCGTAAAAAGTTGTGAGATCCATATAATACCAAGTCGGTCAATTTATTCAGTCTCTACTGAAGGATCCTTCCGTCTTAAGTAATTATATAATAAGCTAACCTTACAATATCTTATAGTGATCATATCAATGCCAATATTAAAAATCTTTGATGTTTAAAATAAATAGATTGGCTCGGCTATGATATGTTCTATAATATTGTAGAACGTTTCTTTGTTCTATCATCAATACTTTCCGCAGCACTTGCGATGAAAGACATTTTATAGCAAATTTTTTTACACCTTGGGTTGTTTTTAGTAGGAATTCCTAAGTATCTCTATTTTTTCTAGTAATAAATACCCTGTGTTACTCAGTAATAATGTAGCTTTCTAATGGTAAAGGAATTTTTAAAATCGGTCCAGTAGTTTTTAAGTTATTCATTACATACAGAAATACAAAAAAAAATTGTATATCTAGAAAACTGGACCGAAATTTCAAAATATTGTAGTTTTTCCTTGATTTATAGACTAAACACTAATTGTATTCTAAATTTCAAGTTTCTATGTCTGCCAGAAGTGCCTTAGAGTTTTGATGATCGGTCAGTCAGTGAGTGAGTGACAAATTATCAAACTTTGACTAGTTATAATTCTTAAACTACTGGTTCAAACAGAATGATATTTGAAATATACCGAGTTTATACAATGCCTGCTTAGTGACTGAAAATTCAGGATTCTAGTTTTATCCACAACGAAGTTATAGGGGGTCGAAAATGGCCCGAACTACTTCGAGAAAAGGATAGTACGGCCGTGCCGCTTTTTGCTTGACTTGGCGGGGGCACTACCGTGCCCCCAGATTAAAACAAAAAAAAAATGGTCATTTAATAAATGATAATATTATATTGGTAACATTGTCCACAGACATTGCGATGACCGTAAGGAAATCTGAAGAATGACTTATAATAGAAATAGAAAAGAGACTTTCTTGACTAGGAATATACCTAAATATTACGTAAGATGTCCTGTGTTAGATCAAAGAAGTAAAGACTCGTTTCGCTCAAAAGTTTATAAAGTTCAATATTATTACTTCACAATAATCACAATATTCTATTTTTCCAACCACAGGTCAGCTGTCGACGATCCAACCAAATTTAGCGCGCCAAATTCATAAAACGTTTTCCCGCCCTTTTTCATTTGACAGCAAACCTACTCGAGGGGATGCAATGTTGTCAGGTCATAAATATTATTTAAATATGGTTCTAGCTATTATTGCTAGTTAGCAAAAATATAAATGTACGATATTTTGTAACAGCTGATTGTATATTTCGCCTCACACCTTATGCTAGGCGGTATGGTCGAAAGACTTTAGCCTGCCCTATGGGCAAAAAAAAAACTGACTTAATGCATGACAACCATGACAAAAAAATTCGAGCGTTTTCTCCTAATCTGAGGTTTTCTCTTTAAGTCTTCTTGGTCTAACATGACACATACACTTAAAATTCAACTTCTACTGTCAAAAGTAGAGACTTTAAAGACAAGACATTTCGGTCGACAAATATAGAGATATTTATCGATCAAAGTTGTTGATGTCGAGATATAATATATCGAGATACCTTAGTTTGTCCTCACTCGTCCGCCAGATATCTCTCGATGATCATGCTAGACGGGCAGGATTCAATATGATATTCTATACTTAACATAATCATGGCTTTGGTCACTGACCTGTTCGACGGGCGGCTGTAGGGCGGCGCTTTGCGGTGGCACAGACTGAACTGGGCGGGCGGGTTTGGCGGCAGCACGCTGTAACGTCGCCCGTTTCACCGTCACCATCAACCAGACGTCTTCTACTCTTTGTGACACCTGCGTACAACCAACAGAAGTGCTTTAGCCCTATAATATTGTATCATTAACCATATATAAAGCTAGTATCACACACTACTTGTAACCACTCTTGCTGTAAAGATCTCGAAACGGTGGGTAAAAAAAAACAGTTTAAATAAGCAATATAAAATATAACGCAGATTGTAAATGAAATATCCAGAGTTAAAATCGAATTTTCTTTTTCATTTCAAAGCTTCATATTATCCGTCTTTTACAGCCCAATTTGTTCCAAATCTATTGTATTTATATGCAAAAAATTACATACATGCTAAATAATAAGGATTTCTTTTTATGTGAACATTATATCAAAACCACTTTTCAAGTGCAAGTGTATATAGTTATATATAATTTTTGTTATATTGGTCATTGTATGAAACTGTTCAAGAAATTACAATAAAAGAAACGGAATATATATCCCCCTATCCCTATTAAGACATTTAAAAAAATAGATTATTTCATATTTCTGATTAATAAAATATACGAAATACGTAAAAGTACGTAATTTATTACCGTGTAATTAAATGTATTCAAAAATGTTTTGTTGCATTTTTAAAACAAAATGTATTTTTAAAAATGATTAGTGTAATCTCAAGTGAAATAAAAAGAAAATGGCTCAAAATGCACATCCGACAATTTTAATAGGAAAAAGCGACATGTTCTCAATTAATTATTATAGTTCATAACAATTCTTAATTTAGTAAAAAAACATCGACCGCATACCTTCCACCCGACTCGCTATCACGCATTAGATGTATAAAAATATTTTACCTCCATAACATTTAATCTCTGGTTATTAATTTTAGAACTGAATCAAAAACAATACAACATCACGCTCATCAGTTCGAATTTCAATTGTATACTCATCTATCACACTAATATTTTCAACCAGCCAGGATATAAAACCTCTTTACAATGAATATTAATCAGTACATTGACATAGTATTAAAGTTAAGTTTTTTATTAGTATTATTATATTGTTGATCGAAGAATCAGTATGAGAAAATCTCATAAATTACTTAAACAGTCCTTTTTCATCGTAAGAATTAAAAAGTTAGTAAAATTATTTTTCGTTTATGAAATCGTCTGAATATGGCGTAATAAATTCAATGTTAAGGGCGCTATAGCATCCCTTATACTAAACCTCTTTATTTTAATATTGACCTGTGTAACAAGGGCTCTGGTCTCTTGCGTTGCCGACTGCATCAGCATGTCTCTGAACTCTTCAGGCGAGGTGAGCTCGAAGCTTTTCGCGTCCTCCAGTAACTTATCGACGGCTATGAGACCGCCTTCCCCTGCTAATATCTCCACTCCCGTTGTACACCATTCGTTTGCCTACAAAAGTCAATGTACTTAAGTTGTTGAATAATAATATAATGTGAAGTGTTTACATGTAAATCGCTGTACCCATTTTGATAAAATTTTGCTAGAGAAAATGTTTGCCCTTAGGAACATCTACTAATTTTTATCCTTGGAAAATATTTTTTTTTTCCAATCAAACTAATTAGTGGTCTTTTATGAATTTATAATATTTCGATAATGATAATATTTTAACAATTAAAGAAAAAAGTTCAATTTCGACTTACCTTATCTATTCTATCCATAAGTTCTCTCGCTTTGGTTAAGAGTAGATTTCGTTTTTGTATTTTATCGATCAATAACGCACTCGTACGTCTTAATTCTTCACATTTTGATTCTATATGGTCCTTTGAACTTAGAGGATCTTCCATCAATTTTTCACCTGCAAAATATTATTACCTAGGTGATTAATCTTTAATCTGACATTTATTTAAATACATATATTATGTGAAAATGCGTCACATTTATAAAAATATACATATAATAATTTATTACGAAAATACCTTAAAATTATATATACCTTCATCAATAACAGATGACGCAGCATCTAGATCACAATTGCAAAGTTTTTCAAAATCGTTAGCCTCTTGTATGAGACCATCAACCCTGTTTGCTGTTTCACCGACTTCTGTCATGTCGCACGCTGCCTTTAAATGTGTATCTAAAGTCGCCTGAAAAAAAAACAATTTTAAATATTTTACAGATCCATAACCTTTGAATACGTACATAGTATACCATAATGCCTTTGCCATAAATTATCATAATAAAAAAAACAATCCGTCAGTGTCACTTTAGGCGTCACTATTGATTTTTAAAATGATTTTAATTTTTATTTATTAATCAGAAATAAATAAATGTGAAATGACTTTAGATATTGTGTGTAACTTTCGTAAGTGTAGAAGATCACTATCAAGTCAAGCATGGGTTACAACGTGTTCACATGCTTTTTGCGTTGAACACGGAAAAAGCGAATTTAAGCGTAACACTGAGAATTCATTAACATGTCCCGCGTGTGGAACTGAATTACGTGATAAATTTGATGTAATTCAAGCGGATCTTAAGCCAAGTGAAACGTTTAAATCAATAGTATTAGCAGGATTAAAACCAGATACTATTATGGATGTTACTATGCGTGCAATGTCTTTCTGGTCATATCAAATCGAACAAGAGACGTTATATCAAGAAACTTTAGCAAAACATTCAAAAGAAAAGCTCCAATGCTTAGAAGAAGTCAATAACATAAATATGAAAAAACTTCAAGCTGAATTGGAGAGTTGTAAACGTAAAATAACATCACTGCAAACTGAATTCAATAAAAAAAGAAAACATGCAGAGGAACTCGCTGCAAAACTGGAAGATAAAACGAGAAAACTACAAAAACTGACATTTGAACTCGATTCACACAAAAGAAAAGATATAAGGACAATTAATTTTGATCAAGTTAATAATAATAATCACAGTAATCGTGATATATGTATGGACATATCCGAATTGGTAGTTAACAGAGTGCCATCTGAACCTTTTATTTTCAAACCAATGAAAGACACTGATGACTCTCATAGGATAGGCTCACCGAAGACGCCAATGTTTGATTTTCGTCATAAAAGTAAACAACGCAATTTTCAGTTTAGACCGTTACAATCCTAATAGATAGTGTGCATGTAAATATTAATTATATTTAAGGAGAATTACCTGCATTTGTTTAAAATTTAATAAAAATGTCCGAAATTTGAGCCAATGGTTTAATTTCATAGAATGTTTCTTCCAGAAATTATCGAATTGTTTTTCAGTCTCTTCGAGTTGTACAAGTAACCTGCAAACAAATGTTAATTTTTTTTAATACAGTAGAATCTCACTTATCCGGAAAAATGTATTTTTCCCAAAAAAGCAATATTTATAAAAAAAACATAGTAGAACATGAACACAAATACGGTGTATTCCCTTTATGAAATACTTTATTTATTATGAATTTTTCTATACAATCCAGTAATCCAAACATTCCACTAATCAGGTTTTTAATAGTGCCGGATTAGTGAGCGTCTTCTGAAATGTCGAAGTCATGTGAAAGTACGTAACTATGGATAGCTTTATTTAATAGTATACTTTTATTTCAGGGTTTAGTGTCAGCCTAAAAAATGACTCCCGAAGCCTGTGTGTTTGCCTACTAAATTAATAACTTAATGAAATAAATTTATAATTATTTAAGTACGAGTATATAGTTAATTATTATTTTGAAATACATGATAAAGTTTAAACATTAATATCGAAAAATCCATTTATACCGGACGGGAAAACCACGAACTTATGGATTTGAATTTTCGAAGTAAATAATAGCTCGACAGCGCATCATTGATAGATATCCTGTGACTCAGGTTTAGGCTGTCATCAAGAGATCTCTTCGAAAAAAGAGACTACGATGAAAAAATAATAAAATTCGGATTTACCTTTCAACAGCAGCTACGTGGCTTATAATATTATAAGTAAGATTTGGTTTTCGCATTTGTGTCAGCAACTCCTCTCCTTGTGAAGTCGCTGACGCCAGTTCGGTTTTTAAAGCTTTATAACTGAAAAAATAAGTATAATGAGCCCATGTATTTAATGAAATACCATGATGGAATACTTACACGGACCTACCGGACGAAACGAAGGAATGTTATCTAAATATTATTATTATACGTTATTAATATAAAGAATTATATAATAATTATAGGCTAACAAATATTGAGAACATAGTTTCTTAAGTTTTTTATAAAGACTTGTATACATGGTAACGAACAAAAATAGACTCACCTAGATTCTTGACAGTCTAATAATTCTTTGGTTTGTGCGGGATCATTGCCCATGTCGCAATCTACTATTTCGTGCATAAACTCGTCCAGTTTCGTAGAGATTTCCTTCATTAGAGTTGAAAATTTCTCTAAGGCCTGTAAAAATTTAAAAATATTAAGATTTCATCTTAAATTTATCTATATGTAATGAGAAATAACATTTTTTTATTCAGTTTTTCATTCGGCGATCAGCTCAATATGAAAGTTCCCAGGTATCTTCATTAAGTCAGAGCGCAAGGGTTTCATCATGTTTACCTTATTTTTTTCTTAATTTAAAAATATGAAAATCAATTTAAAATTATTTTGTCCTTTAACAAATTATTGATAACAAGATACTAAAATATAATTAATAATATCTAGATTATTCGAAAATTCATAAACTAAAAAAGCGCGCATAAATTCGTTGAGTTTAAAATTTAAAGTGTGAAGTGATCAACGTAGAGAATCGACCTGTTGTCCCTTGTAGACAAGCTTATTGTTTTAACCAATGGTCTAACAAACAAATCTTCTATGCCATTCCTTTTAATTTAAATATCTATATTGCTACTATTGTTAAGCATCTCAAGACTCAAATAGGTCTTATGCGTAGTTTTTCACAGTGGAAAATAACGTACATTCCGTTGGGCCATCAGCGTTTCGTAAGAGGCCCAGAGATAATATAGGCTACTGTAGCGGTCAAGAGCTTCTAGTAGTACCCCTTGAGGGCACAGGAGGCTTTCACGTTATGCCTTTGAGAAACTATAGTCTAATGCGATACTTACTATCCGTTGTTGTATCCACTCAGAGTGTGAGTACTGTAACTCACCTCCCAGATCGGGAGTGAGCTGCGACCTATCGAAATGCTCATATAACTCTTCCACACACGCGCACACCAGGACCCGGAAGCGAAACTCCTCTTTGAACAATTTACTGCTCACTTCCGATAACGCTTTTTGAAGAAAACTAGCCGGTCGCAGTACGTAAACCGTGTGAATTACGCCAGGGAAGAATTCCTGAAAAATAAATTATAATTGTTGTTTATTACATTCAATAAACATCGAGTTGAGATCAAATAATCGAGAAATATTAAAAAATCTATACTATTATCATAATTATTTACAGTATTGAGATTGAGAATATTATTATATAATTTTCTCCGACCGACTCCGTGGCTCAAATGATCCGTGGTAACTTGTTTTATTACCGACATCCCGGATTCTAATCCCAGGGAAGTAACTTTCAAAAGGTTTCGGTCGTATGATCACCTACTTGCCTAAAAAAATGATCAGAAATATCTCCATATGGAAACTCAGAAATTCAGCAGAACATAAAGCAGATAACTTCTATTATTTTTTTTATTTACTTGATACAATTATTTATGAATACTTACGGATATCCTCAATAACGTTGCTTTGACAGAGTTCCATCTATCTTTCCGTCGATCTATTATTATGTGGAAACCCATTTCCGCTTCCAGTAATCTGAGAATGGAAAAGGATGTTTCTATAATGCAAGTATCTTTGAGTGTAATATACAATTGTTATTAAAGTTATTATAGATATTCTAACACAGTAAGTGCTTATGAACTTATAATTCTATATTTAGATAATATTAGTGATGAGATCAATTAGAAATATGTTTACTGAACATAATATATGTATTATGTATGTATTTTTCTTTTACTTAAACAAATGGTGAACTACAATTTTCACGACAACAGCATTAATTATTTACGAGAATTCGAAATTCGTGACTTTAAAATATCTTCATTGATTAGAATAAAAACTATGAGTCACCTGCACTTTATACGTTTTCATTGAGCGTGTTATCAGATACTACGAAGTTTCATCTCTAGATTATCTCACAGATAGGCCGTTTCTGTACGTTGTGCTCTGTTTCATGTAAGTTATTTGACCGTACGTAGTCGATATTCTGTGTATTATTGTTTTTTTATCATATTATGTTTTGATTTATTCTACTTTTTTGTTATGATGATACTTAAATTACTTTTGCTCCAGTGAAACTCGGAACTTCCGCATCCCTTGCGATTGAAATATAAAAAAAATCGTTCCCTATAAACATTATGAAATAAACCCTAATGTCAAATGATGATGAAGCTCAGTTTCTCCTTGTAGATAAATAGCTTAACATACTAAAAACTATGGATATTGAATTCAAATAAAACTGTGTGTCATTAATATTGGTGTATATACTAGTCGGTTTCGAAATAGGAAAAACCTATTCTTGTATATTGGTTACCAGATGGAAAAATCGTGTAGTGCATATTGCGCGTTTCGGTTTCAGTCTAAGAATTTCCGAATGCTCGAAGTAAAAAGTAGGTCGACGGCGAATCATTGACTAATGTTCTGTGGCTAAGGTATCACCTACCATCAAGTGAACAGCATGCTCGTCAGTCGATATCTAACATAAAAAAGAATAATTTGAATAAAACACTATATACCGGATTAAACGCGATTTATTATTTACATTGTTTAAATTATTTATCCCGACGTAATTTTCCAGATTAGCCAGACTGCCCGTTACCACAGTTGCTGAAAAGCATCCGACACGTATATAGTATTTTATTTGAATGTGTGATATTCGCGTTAATAAATACAAGACAATATTAAGAAGAATTTGGTCGATAAAGCTGTTAAAAAGAAATCGTAAGGTACTCACGAGGGCACTGAAGTGAGGTAGAGTAACAGCCGTCGGTATTCAGTCGCTGTGAGCACGTGGAAGTTGTTGTTATCCGGGAAGGTGATGAGGGGCCTGTGGTCGCGCGCCAAGCCGCCCGTGGCCAAAGCGTACTGCGGTAACAGGAGCTCCCCCACGTTTCGACCTTCTTCATTCTCGCTGCTGCACCCATCGCATTCCACTTCTGAAACACAACACAGTCAATAAATGGGACGTCTGTAAAGCTAGTTTTAACAGACACCTTTTTGGCAGTTGTCGCATCACCACTTACCATAGGAATAATCTAACATATAAAAATTATGACATAAGTAGTAAATATTTTTCTCACTGTCTGACGGTAAATATATAAGGTAATATAGATAATTTAAAAAAATAATTCAAGGACGGACCAAGAGGATGCTTTCAGGTCTACAGACCAGCGGTTAATTAATAATTATACACTGTAGTATTGAAACAAAGTGAGATTATGGATAATATAATAATCTGATGGCAAATAGAAAATTTTGTTGGTGACGAGGATGGATCCCGGGATCTCTTCCTACTATCATCATCCTACTTAATATTATAAATGTAAAAGTTTGTGTGGGTGTATGAATGGATATTTGTTACTCTTTCACGCAAAAACTACTGAATGGATTCTGATAAACTATTATTGTTTATACATCAGAATCAGAATAACATATACTAGTATGTAGGCTAATTAAAACGATATTGATTTAATTGGATAAATTGTAACGATGAGTGTCAAGTAGGTTGGAAAAAATCCTGCTGAGAGCTTTTTCGTCCAGCGAAGTGGGCATAGGTCAGCTAGTACGGTAATATTTATGAGAGAAAGTGATAGTGCGATACAAGCAAAGATTGCAATAATACGATAAGAGATGTCCCCCGATCAGTTTAAGAACCAAATAAAAATAACTCCTATGTAGAAACATAGAAACATAATCACTGCTGATCATAAGCAACAGTAGTTGGTTATGATCAGCAGTGATTATATTACACCATATTATGAACAACAAGCCCATTTGTATCCCTATCATATGCATGCTCGTAGTTCTTCAATGTTCGTAGTTCTTCTGTTCTCTACTGCTTTACGTTTGTATTGAAATTGCTTTAAGCACAATAAAATTAAGACTTCATATACGATTATATATCAAGATATTTATTTATAATATTTGAGGTAGTATGAAGATATGTATTAATTCATTATGAACTGAATATAGTATGAGAAATTCAATTTAATCCCGTTCATTCTGAATGAATCATTCGTTGCACTTCTGTCGTTCAATCAGACTACAAAGGCATTCGATTTCCCATCAATTTCGTGAGAACCTAGGTGCAGACACGTATTGAATAGCCTATATATATAGGTTTGTACTATATACCCACTCGTACGTAACAATGTCATCCAATTTATACTCTAGTAAACGTGAAAATGCTGATTTTTGGCTGTATTCGTGTAACGAATGGATGAAATATACATAACCGGATATATATTCTATTTTATACAAACATACATGTAACAAAAGAAAAAATTTCGAGGAAAATAGTTTTATATCCATTCCTTTGAAATTTTGAAATTTCCAATTTAAAATCAGTATAATTATTAATTACACTTATTAAATGAATGGTATTAAAGATGTTCCAAAATTCCGTGCATTTATTCAAAAAATCACTATTTACGATCCATACTACAATATAAAAGTCAGTTGATTTTAAATATGTACCTACAACTATACAATAATATAATTAATGTTACTACAAAAATATTTCAATTTTGATATAACTCGAGTAATAATTACAGTATGATAGAACACATTAGCAGTTCAACGACCTTAATTAGTCGTGATAAGGTCAAGGCAACTGGTTTGGCCGGAATCGTTGTCTTTAGACAACTCACCTCACTGGTAAGCTTAGCTAAACGATTAATTATAAAAATCCTCTATTCGCTACAAGAAGGAGGGATAATTATCCCATTGCAGTTAAATAATACTCATCCTGATATTCGTTTCTGATAGGCCCGCTGAAAATTCAGTGAAGGAGACATAAAGAAAAATAAGTTTGTCCTTGCCCTACCCCACGTGGTTGTGAAAATTACAGATACTATAATCTACTAAAATAACTATGCATACGTCGTGAGTCCTAATATCCTCATTCTATATTGATAGAACCTGGATATGAGGACATTGGACAAGGACCAATCGGTATCGGAAGTAAAGTTACATCATAAGTAACTTTTAAAGTAGGAGCTTCATTTTTTATACCCAAATAGGCGCTCAATAAATTGAGAAATAATTGAGGTTAAAACCTCAAATATAAACTTTATGACACGTGTCTATGTAGCTTATGATCATAGGTAATTAAATACGTTGTAATAGGCAATTAAAACCGATTCAGTAAGCCTGAGATGTACTCGTACCACAATCTCTTGGAGTGTTTTACGTGTTTTTTCGTGTTTTAATCGATTATCTCTTTATTTATTCTGGGTCTAATATGACAATTACACTTAAAACTCGACTTTTAATATCAAAAATAGATATCAAAAATAGATTTGTCGATCGAGATATTATCGAGGTATCTTACATCTTAGTTTGTCTTCTCTCATCCGCGAGATATCTCGTGGCGGTCATGCTAGGCCGGTAGGAGGACCAAATATAATAATATACCATAATCTTGTATTGAGCATCGTGTTATTTTTTTTTAATTGATTATTATACATACATGTAAACACAAATATAACTCTTAAAATAAAAATAGACACTTTTTTCGAAGCACTTTTTATAAAAAAAGTTATTATACATAATTATGCTCATTATTTCTTAAGAAAAAATGCAAAGAAAGTTGTCTCGCGATAAGATCTTTGCAGTTTATATTTAAACATTGGCAACGTACCGTAAGTAATCTTATAATTAGGATGATACACCGATCGGCTTTGGTAAATAAACTTTATTATTATTGATTGCACTTACTGTGTCTGTGTATTTAATAAACACTAGTTTCTATACAGTTTCTTAATTATGAAGCTTTTCGGATAAAACGAACTGGCTAGGCTGGAGATTGAATAGAAAACTGAAGTATTCACGGTTCTGGCTTAATCCAATCATATGAAATTTGATTTGCTTTCTTGAAAATTTATTAAATAGATTCTCTAGAAAACCTTTAGAACGATTTCTTCAGAACTTGAAACGTTCTGATTTATTGTTAGTATTTTATTTACAGGCAAATACCTAAGTGGTAAACGACCTAACTGACCGCAAAAATATCCTAGGATTCAAGTCCACTTCTGGTCGCATCCCAATGAGGAACAGAGGTTGTCTTTATTTATTAATTAAGGTAGCAAAACACGTGTATTAAGTAGTTATGTGAAACAATCATTGGATAGAACAAATCATAATTTCCGCAATTTCCAGCAACTTCTGAATAGCTCAACATTAGCGGCATTGTTTTTATTTATATTGGTATTGCGAACAGTTATTCAAGTCTTATTGTGTCTACTGTCGGTTTCTAGTTCTAAGTTATATCTATAATTGTATAGTTCGAAGCGAAAACTTACAAATTGATTGAATTAAAACCACAGCATGTAATTTCCTCATTAAATAATGTAAAATTACCCTAACATTATTAGTTATATTATAATACCATATTGAATACTTGCCTAACTTTTGAGTCCTGAAGCTGAATTTCATGAATGCCACAAATGATTTTATCGGACACATGATAATTTTTAAATTTATATATTACACAATTTATTTTAAAAAAGAAAACGTCAACCATCCACTATCGAAGTACGTCGTGATTCAATTTAAAAACTGTATTAAGTGTAAACACGCCCTTATCCTTCAAATGTATAACTACTAAGAAAGGTGTTTAGTGACCCACGAGCAGATGTGTACTGAAATAGTTCGAATTGCACATCCAGGTGCGCACGCGGCGATCGTCGCGAATAAATCTGAAGATGGCCTCAACAATACTACTGTGTCGCAGGCCCCAGGCAATACCTTTAGGGCTGATACATTTAAGTTTGTGATATTTTAATAATAGGAAAATTGGTAAGTGATCTTGTAAGATTCGATTGTAAATTGAATAAAACATAACCAACTTATAGTTTAAGCAACTTTGAAAATTGAAACCGAAACAGGGAATTTTCTGTTCCTAATAATTCATTTAACTTCGAAAGCAGAAATAGATATGTTTAAAATATATGTAAAACATACACTATAATCACGTAAGTTATAAAAAATAGCCCCTTAAATTAGAAAAACTTTAAAATGGCATCCCTAACAAACAGCATTATGTTGCATTTATCTGATACAGACCGTTTCTCTCACTTCAAGGTGGGAAAAAATATATTCCTATTGTTACGCTTTATTATGAAATGACCTACTCTATTATTATTATTACATTTTTTGTTTTTAAACCACATTACATCAAAATCAATGTAATTTATGTATTTTAGACTAAGCACGACTGCCAGACGACGTAGATGTTACATAAAAGGTTTTTAAAATCTGCCAAAAGCTTTAGAATTGGCTACAGAATGATAATAAATTGCAGTCGTATGTAGGCAGTAGGCACTTAATTGTTTTGGAATGCATCAGCTGCAAACGATGTTACGGTCTTGAATTTATGGACGGTAAATAAAAAAATCATTTAACATTACAATTTTTTACACTTTCTCGCAATTTCACTCCAGATCATAAACATTGATAGGTATATTACAATATTAAGTGAAAAACCAAAACCATTTATATTTTTAGTACTGGCAAAACATGTGATCGCCACAATGTATTTTAATTTTACCAAACATTGTAGCATGTTTTTTACAAATAAATAATTCTTATTCATTTTAGTCGTGCTGTGCATTAATTCGAGACCACAGATTAAAATCGGATATTCAAATGAGTGATTTTATGAATTGATAAATATCATAAATAAGTTAACTCACTAATTTAGTCAGAACATAATGACGTAACATCTAATGCAAGTAGATTAGAGGTAGAGTACACACGTGTATTCCTTACACACACATGCTGATATTCAGACATTACACACATTAATACATTACCGTGGAATCCAAAACACTGCATGCTTCGGCGCACGCGACAACACGCACCACTCTCAACCACACTCACGCTTGTATTGTCGCAATACGACATCACACACACACCCTTGACCTTAGAAAACCAATGTTTAACATAGGTATTTTACACATAGCTCGTATTATCTACAACAGAGTACAAAACAAAAATATTCAATGAGAGCACGTTAGGCGCGCTCCACCGCAACTTATGTTCTGATACTTCTGAAGATTCCAATCTGTAGCTATCAGCTATTGATGAGATAAGTGAGGACTAAAAATCCCGTACTCGAGTCGAAAGAGAAATAATCAGATATTATATTTGTATTTCTTTTGATGTTTTGTTTAAAATCTAATCAAGCAATTTCTCCAACAAAATGTATTTTAAATACAGCTAAAATCAACGTCCCAAAGATTTCATTGCAGTGTTCCATTTTAGTAGTATCCGCTAATATGGACCACGTCGAATGTTTCAATTTAATACAAAATTGACATTATTCATGGATAAACCATAAAACTGATTAAAAGTTATTTAAGAGATTTGGAACGTTGCTAAATAATAAATATCGTTTTAAATATGTAGTATAGTAAGGTCGTCGAAAACAAAGGAATTAGATATTTAACACAAGTTCGACCAAATTGTTGTGGCGACGCGACGCGAACCAAGCAGGTAGGTTGGCGTCCCAAACATTTAGTTCCGATCTCAAATCGGGCATGTAGACCGGAATGCTGAGAAACAGACTGGAACAGATTACTTTGAACAGTAATTATATTGAATAACAGCAAATCTTATTGCGGAAATTGAACTGAAAATAGCTTAATTACGTTACCAAACGGTGTTTTTTATAGGACAATCATCCTGGTAAATAAAATATCATAGGTAGCTAATAATTAATTATTTACATTTGAAAATGGAATATTGTGAAACTTCACACGTCATATTTGTTTTATGAGTGTTAACTGTAAATAAAGTAAATGCACGACGAAAATTTAGTTAGATGTTTTATTGAGATTTATTTATTTAGATACATATACATATATAACAAGAAACAATAGTAGAAATAAAAAATATTGTTTAAAAAGAAGTCAGTCGGTTCTACGTCTTTGTTACATGATTACCAATATTTTCCTATCGCTTTATTGTTTGACTTTTGCTATTTTTTCTCCTTACAGTAACCAACAAAGTTAGTTATCTACGTTCTGTCCATTTTTATCTAGAAGGCGTACCTACCTTCTTTGTAAGTACCTAAAAATATATAATATATGTTTTTTGTTATTGCAAACACAGAAAATTAATGAAATCAGACAGTATAGTTTAAAAAAATTTTAGTTACCATAACTTACGTGGGAGTCATCGAAATAATGTATTGATCTGAACCGACGTGAAAAGTCAATAGAGTACAAATACATACATAGAAAAGCTTCGTCTGTTCACATGGTGTCTTAAAATACCCTAACGCGATTGAAAGGTTTCTAATGGATTTGTAATCCCAACATCGTACAAGAATGTACGCTGCAGGTTTGTTTTATGCCTTTTAACTGTTTAAAACATTAAAATGTTTCGTTGTATTCGATTTCCTTCATACAATTGTTTTGGTTTAAATTCCTTTAGAAAGCGATCGTAGAAAAAGAATGAAATTAAGATAATGGGTCATTCCATGTCAAATCGTCAAGTAGTTGGAATCGACCCCTTCCGATTTGGATGAATTTTGGTGGAGAGTTTTCAATTCAATTTTTTTCCTTTGGCAGAACTTCATTTTATGATATAAGGAAACTCCCCACCAAAATTCATCCAAATCGGAAGGGGTCGATTCCAACTACTTGACGATTTGACATGGAATGACCCTAATATATTAAAGAAACTGGTAAAGAGCGAGCGGGAACTTTGTAAATAAGACTTTCGATTTTCATATTTATATATTCTATCATTTGATATTTAACTCGATGAACTTTCAGAGCTTTATTTTCATTGTCTCTCAAATAACTCATGCCAATTACAAATACATTGCACTAACATTTTTCTACCTACAATAATTTCGAAGGCATACACACATACAGCCTCTCGCTGAAGGATTCACTGTGAAAATTAATATTCAATTTTCTCAGTTCTTAAGTTCACGCTGCATCAGACCCATTCAACTTGTGGAGTTGAGAACGTTTTGCTCGTCACGTTCTGCTCATCAATGAAAATGATAAGACAATGTATTTCTTAAAACCTTGAGTGAGGTAAACTCATGTCACAATGACGTGGAATGTAATAGTGACTGAGTTTATTGACTGAGTAAACTGAAATTTCGTCAATTTAAATTGGTATGCGTGAAGTAAGCAACCTAGATATTCTAATTGCACTTTGATATGTATTGAACCTTTGAAACCGTGTTAGCGATTAGTATTAGTTATGTAAATAATAATTTTATGTCAGCGTAGATAGACAAGCGTGAGTCACTTGATGGTTCGTGGTAGGTAGAACAGGAGTTCATTCTAGAGGTTTTTGTGTTAACGAAATGAAACTGTTAATTACAAACTGATAACCTGTTAAATTTTTTATTAGCTGGTTTGCAGTTAGCGACTACGCATTGAATGTTCCTTGAGCTAATCCGCGCGTTGCGTTCGAAAATCGTTGAATTAAACAGTTAATATATTTAACGGCTTTTGAGGTAAACGAAAAGCAGCTAATTCGTTAACATTAGAAAAGCGTCTAAAAAAAGCTGCTTGTTGAATTAACGCCCACTCCTAATTTATTCAATGGCTGTCGACCTATTTTTATCTCGAGATTTCGAAATTTCTTAGACTGAAGCCTGAAATGTGCTTTAGAACTTTTTTCGATATTTAATTTATTTAAGACAAATCCTTTGATTATTTATATAAATAATCTAAGGACAAATCCTTCTTTGTCAATTATAAAACAAAATCGAGCGGAAGTCGAATCAGCGATCCATCGAAAACGCAACCTCTCGCGCCAATTTATCTTATATATTTTTAATAAATTCTCTCTAGAACTTATAAAGCAATTTAAATCTCCCTACTTATTTGAAACCTTATGATGATTATAAACTCGTTTCTTAAGAAGTGTCATTAGTATGTAAATAATGAGAATAAGTTTCACTTTCTCGCAGTGTACACAGGTATCCGCAATCTACACGCACTCGTGATAATTTTCTCACCTCTACCACGAGGGTATGATCGAATTTACGTAATTTTTCGCTTTTGGTGCCTGTTGGCTGTTATACATAAACTAAGATAACTGTTTAGTTAGAATGTATTTTGTTTGTTCTTTATTCAAACATCGGGGTCCTGATTCAATAGATCGTTTTTACAAAGTATTAAAATTTAAAAAAAATGCATTCGATCTTGCCCGTAGGTCATTAACACTCCGTTAACATATGTATGAAAACACTAATTATTATTAACCTATGTCATGTTGCGATAAATTCAGTATATTATTTCCCCGAAGTTTCATAATTAAATATGTGATATTTAAACGCAATAAAAAGCATTAACAAAAACACTAATATGACAAAATAGTGTCGATAAAAGTCGAAGAAACGCAAGTGGTATGCAAGGATCGAAGCATATGGTAATCCGTGATCTCTGCTTACCCCAATGGGAAATAGGTTTGAAATTGTATATATAAGGTTTCTACTAGTATGTATCATAGAAGCATAGAATAAGGCTGTAAGGCTTATTTTATATAGAAGCCTATTATGGAACTTGCATTTTAAATCTATTGTCAGATTGTCACTGACGCAAGTGCGAGTCAACACTCGCGATACTATTGTTCTTCGGCCTTGGTGTTGTAGCTTGATTTGTATATTTCATCGTTTTATGTTTTACTTTCCATATCTTCATATAAATTATTCTATAATCGTTGAGATAATAAGCTTAATAATATGTGCTGATCAATTCTTAATTTATGTTATAAAAAAAACAAAAGAAAGCTATTGAAAATTTGATTCCATCTTTTCTTTTGAGGAAGGACTCAGTTAATACGAAGTCATTAATAACGAACTCATAAGCCTAACAGCTTCTTTATTTTAATCTACTTACTAAGCATTTAAGCTTACTCATACAATATTTTCATGCTCATTCAATCATTTTCAACGCTTACATGATACGGATATTGTTACTAAAAATGTGGATTAGATAATTAAATTGGATTTAACCTAACAGAAGGAAAAATGTATTATTTGATTTTAGAAAACGTTTTTGTTAACATTAGCACATAAAAACTTATGAGTTTCGTATAATTTGTCATAATTATTAATTCTTCGTAAGGCATGGCATAATGGCATAGCTAAATGGATAAGGGTCCAGACTCCAGGCTAAATAATTTCAGCAACTACACAAAACTAATTATTAGTAAAAATTTACTCATCAAGGACGCTTGTCGTTTCTATTGTTATAAAATATAAATGATCATTTAACATCTTTGAAAAAATAAAACGCATGTGTAAAGAAAATCACTGGTGTACAATTCAAACATTTATTTCTATTTCAATACAGACTTCATTTCTCATATATATGAATATATTCAACTTCCAACACTTCCAAATATCGATATTCACATAGTATAGACTTTAATACATCACTACAACCTTACAATTACAATAAATCTATATCTATCTATCTTCTATCTATAATCTATAGAATAGAACAAATCTATATGACTTGACTACAGCACGACTGCAGTCAGAATGATAATTAATTCGTTTCCACAAATTCATTATGCAAAGAGTCAAGGATACGCTAATAACGAGGTACAACCACTGCACCAAGTCCTGCCAGAGCCAAGACTGCCTCGCAATTGTCGTTCCACCTCCTTTATACCAAACTTGTTCATAAGTTTTGTAGTGGGGAGAGTGGGGGAATCGAATGAATCATATTACTTCCAAAATAATATCAATTGACCATCTGAATTAAATACACTTAAAAGCATCAAAACAATATGTAAACTCATTATAATTAATATCAATTATTTCATTTTTTAACACTAAATTTGATTATAATATACGATTTTGCCTTTTAAATTTACGAATCACAACACTCGGCCATCCACAAGCGTGCTATCTCCGGAGCACGCAAAATCACAACACTCATTGAGCACATTATATACAATTAATCTTACAATTATATCTTATAATTATACAATCAATACCATCTTATCCTCTATTATTACAATGAATTTCTTAAAAAAAAAAAAAATAATAATACATCTTCTCTTACATAAGAAACAGAACAATTAAATAACATTTTTTTTTTTTTTACTTAGAAACTAGAACATACATACTATACCTAGACTATCACTAATCACAACACTATTAACATCACAATACGTCACCAATCTCAAAGATATTACTTTGTTTCATAAATTTTATTTATTATTTGAACATAGAAGATTTGTCGATACTTCAAAAATTGCTTATAATATATAACTTTGGACACTTTATTTAAAATTAATTAAATTATATGATAAATAAAATAAAAAATTCTTTAAACATTCGAGCATGGGCAATCGCCATGGGCGTACTTTTAGTTAGACATGGGAACAATGTATCACTAAAAAGAAAAGATTGAAATGTAATGTATCTTTCGATCACTGGGATATGTATCACTCTTTTATAACTTTATATCTTTTGTATCACGCAGCGACATTACTCAGCGTGATTCGATTCGCTCAATTCATGAATCAACCACTTACTCTCTATCTTGCGACAGCGCGACAGAAGATTCTAAATAGGGAGGTTTCGGACTCGGCCGAGACTTAACAAAAATTATCATTTGCACATGTATCCACTTTTGCGACACAGATACAAAAAGACGTTGTGATTGAACGAGATGTAAAAGATATACTGAATTACTGATACATTCGGATTCGAAGTGATATAAAGTGTGATTGATATAAACGGATTGATACATATTTTTTTTATCTATCTCTCTTGAGTTACCGATCTCTACTTTTAATAAATATTTATTTACTGGTATTAACAAATGTGCAGCAATTTCAATCCACACAGGAATATCGATTGCCTCGGAAATAATTGATTCGTCGTATTCGTGGTGTACCCGCGACTTTTTTATGTAACTTTTCGGATGCCAGATAGCCGCGCCACCACCATCATTTCAACGCTTCACTAGAGTGCCGTCAAAGTCAACTTGACACTCTTTACGACTTGAGTATTATATCGATTGATTCCAGGGGGAGGCAACTTAAAAGTGTCTTTCACACCTCTATCTATTAGCTGAGGACCTATTTAAAACTTTGTCTTTGAAGGTGTTACCATTAAAAATACAAATAAATTTGACACAATTGATCTATCTATATGTCTAGCTTTAGTTATTTGTAATTATTTAGTTAAAAACATCAAATTTGACATTTTTATAGTCTTGATTGGAGGTTTCAACTTTACTCTTTCAGATTCAACACTTCTTCAAATTCATTCTATTCTTTTATTTATTTTACCGTATGATTATATTAAAACCATCATGTCAAACCAATCATTTTGATTTTGGAACAAATTCTCAATCTTATATTTAATGATTAATTTAAAGAATTAAAAATAAATAAATAAAAATTATCAAAGTTTCGGCATTTAAAAAAAAGGAATAAAATAAAATAAATCTGTGAGCTAAAATAAAGATTCGGGGATCGTCATAACTTCAGTAATTTGCAAAAGTTAAATAGAAACATTTATTTATCATCATGGGATCTCCAATAAACTACTATTTTTTTTAGATTGATAAATAATTCAGGAAACCAATATTGATTTCTTATTTGATCAAGACTTTACGCGAATGTTTTAATAATAATTATCAAAATCTTGAACACTTCGAATAACCAATTAATTATATCTGTCTAATTTTTGTTCACATATTTGTTTTCTCAGTAGAGTTGATTAACAAACAAAACTCCCGACTCTAATATATTAGCTATTGGCAATAATGCAGATATAAATAAAATATTTTTCCATCACTAATTTTGTAACAGGAGAATATTATGTAAATGATAGTCTGGGTTTGGGGTCACTATCAAAATATCGCCCAACTAAGTCTTATTCCTTAAAATATGATACTAAAATTCAAAAAGCTTATAGAAGTCTAGCATTTATATACCTACAGAGTTACTAAACCTTTTCGTGATACATCAACTTTAAAAATTATATACTTTGCGTATGTTAGATCGACTTTAGATTTCGTATGTTAGATCGACTTTAGATCTGGAATCCGAATTATAGAAATCACATGAGAGAATTCAAAAAAAGTTTATTAGTTACGTTATAATCGCTATAATGATTCATACATTAATTCTCTTAAATTTCATAATATTCTTTCTCTCTACAACAACAAAAAACAGTCTGACATCTTACAAGATCACTAACTGTAAAATTTACTCTCCTAGTGTTTTAGCCAGGATTCCATTTATTGTTAAGTTGCGCTAACCTGTTCGCCTCTTACAAACGAAAAGTATATTTGTACCTCCTTCACTTGGTAAAAATTATACTCTTAACAGTTTTGCGTTTCGACCAATTACCACTTATAATAAAGAATTTCTTAACTTTGACATTTTTAATCTTTCGATTGTACAAGTTCGTAAAATAATTGATAAGGAACTATCTCAATAGCTTCTGTGTATAACGTTTATAACTCGTCGTTATATAACGTTTATCATAACTTATATCTTTAGCTCTTCTTCTTTCTATCTTGTCTATACTATCGGCTTTTAGTAATGTTTTTTGTAATACATACTATTTTTGGGCTTTATAGGTCTGCGTACGTACAATAAATTTTACTGTAACACTGTTTAATAAAATGACTATTTTGCCAAAATAAAATACATAAATAAAATGATTGTCAGCAATTACAATATCCTCAATAATATGGAACGTAATTAATAACTATAGGTCTACAATTTTGGTTTGAAAATCTCTATAAATTGTAAATTGTATTTTAGTCAGTATGTAGAGTTCTAGTTATGGTTATTACGATTGCTACGGAGATTATGAATGTTTTAAGAAACTTTTACTTTTGACTTTAATTTATTTGCTGTTTATTTGAGATGCAATTTCAAATTCTTATTTGTTCTAAAAGATTAACTTGATAATTTTGAAACAATAATTGTCAAATTATTTGAATCGTTTGAATCTGAAATTAATTTTTGTTATAAATATCTTAAGAAGTTTTTGTCAATTCATTTGTACCACTACTTTCATTTATATGAAATTTCTGTTACAGCCTTCAAGGTGGTTTATGACCTGTTTTATCATATTTACTACATTTTTGTATGTATATCCCCAACTAAAATATGTTGAATAATTTTCTCTAGTTGTATTTACTTGCAAACATTAACTATGATAACAGAACCAGTCCCTAAATTGAGTTTTCTAAAAGAATTACTTTTTACCTTATCCATTATTTCTAATCTGATAGAATTGCTGAGAAGCTAAATGGTTCAACAAATCTTCTGGTTCGCTACATTTAAGAGTTTGGGCTCTATTACCTACTGAAATATCAATGATTTCATAAATAATGTAGTCAACTGCCTTTCCAGAGTAATATTTCTCTTAAAATTCGGCGGGTACTTATCAAATGTTGAAGACTCACAAATGTTTTTGTATAATTAATAAACTTGCTATTATTATAAACAGATATCCAGCCTTTCGATATTATCTTAGTTACAGCCTGTACATCTTTTGTCGCACTAGATAAAGATCTGCGTCCTGCGCTTACTTGACTTCCGGGATGAATCCGTCTGTTCTTCTCTGGTTGGCTCTTTAGTAGACCAGCTCTTTCCTTGGATTTCCTCTTATTTGAACTCCGTGAAGTTTTATTCGGCAATCATCCTTTCGAGCAGGCGAACCTCCAGGAGTCATCGCTCATCAGTCGTTCATGCCAAAAAAAAAAGAAATATCATTTAAATCATGCCAGTAGTTAAATCGATTCATTATTGCTTAAAGTATTAATATAACTTGCTTTTCATAGTATATGCAATCAAAACAAAATAATGCCTTTTTATTTTTAAAACCTCTTTAAAACAAATTAACCTCTTACGTATAAACTCTATAACTAAGCACACATGGCTTCTCTTGGTAGGCACACATAACCTCCCACATCTAAGCACACTTGGCTTCTCTTGGTAGGCACACATAACCTCCCACATCTAAGCACACTTGGCTTCTCTTGGTAGGCACACATAACCTCCCACATCTAAGCACACTTGGCTTCTCTTGGTAGGCACACATAACCTCCCACATCTAAGCACACTTGGCTTCTCTTGGTAGGCACACATAACCTCCCACATCTAAGCACACTTGGCTTCTCTTGGTAGGCACACATAACCTCCCACATCTCAGCACACTTGGCTTCTCTTGGTAGGCACACATAACCTCCCACATCTAAGCCCACTTGGCTTCTTTTGGTAGGCACACATAACCTCCAAGAACTGGCTTCCTTAGTATCCATATCTCGCTTCATAACGTGGGTCCTTATCCCGCTTCTGAAATGTAAAGAAAATCACTGGTGTACAATTCAAACATTTATTTCTATTTCAATACAGACTTCATTTCTCATATATATGAATATATTCAACTTCCAACACTTCCAAATATCGATATTCACATAGTATAGACTTTAATACATCACTACAACCTTACAATTACAATAAATCTATATCTATCTATCTTCTATCTATAATCTATAGAATAGAACAAATCTATATGACTTGACTACAGCACGACTGCAGTCAGAATGATAATTAATTCGTTTCCACAAATTCTTTATGCAAAGAGTCAAGGATACGCTAATAACGAGGTACAACCACTGCACCAAGTCCTGCCAGAGCCAAGACTGCCTCGCAATTGTCGTTCCACCTCCTTTATACCAAACTTGTTCATAAGTTTTGTAGTGGGGAGAGTGGGGGAATCGAATGAATCATATTACTTCCAAAATAATATCAATTGACCATCTGAATTAAATACACTTAAAAGCATCAAAACAATATGTAAACTCATTATAATTAATATCAATTATTTCATTTTTTAACACTAAATTTGATTATAATATACGATTTTGCCTTTTAAATTTACGAATCACAACACATGTGAGGCTCGAATTTTTCTAGCTTCTAGAGCTACTACTCCTCTTTCCAGGAGGGTTCACTATACCTATATATATTTCTCTTATATAGATTTTTATTATTATAATTTTTAATATTATAGCCATGCCATTGCTCCTAACTGTTTTTGTAAATTAAATTTTGTTTCGCACACAAAAGATTAATCTTGAAACAAAGCACCGAATGTACAATGAAAAGAAGCAGTGATTACAAATTTTGTCCACAAGCGAAAGAATACGACGACCATAATGCACTAAAGTATGAGATTTGTTTGCTTGTTTACAGTTCACGTGTCGCAAACAACACATCTTTTCACATATAAAGAAAACAAGCATTTGTGTTATGTAGCTTAGCACCATTCTTCTTGACTTCGTACTTATTATGTGTTCACTCAAGGTATTCTATCTTCAAAGTAAGGTTAAGGTTCAAATAATGATGTGTTTTTGTATCGTAGGTATATAAGAAACTTAATCACAGATAAGTTGAAAGAATTAGATATATTGGTAGGTACATCAATGGTTTTTTTTTCTCGTATGTCTTTCGGCTACTCTAAACTGGCTTCCCCATGAAATCTGAATGCATATTTTATTGGGATGTTTATATCTTCGTAACCTATCTAATATATAAAATTCTCGTGTCACAGTTTTCGTTGCCATACTCCTTCGAAACGGCTCGACCGATTCTTACCAAATTTTATATGCGTATTCAGTAGGTCTGAGAATCGGCTACTATCTATTTTTCATACCCCTAAGTGATAAGGGTTGATCACCCTTAAATTTTTTTTTTATTTTTGAACGATTTTTTTTGTTTTTATTTTTTTATTATGTGGCATTAAAAAATACATACAACCCCTGCTTTTTTGTCAAAAAAATCTAGACCCGTGCGAAGCCGGGGCGGGTCGCTAGTTTGTATATAAAAGCATATTATTGAATCGATATTTTATTTTGGTGTCAAAAATTATATTCTATTGGTTTTCATACAATATTATTTAAATAGCGGAGATGATACTCCACTAGAACATATTACTATGTCTATGTCAGTAAGTACAGATATTCTATCTCACGAAGTCCGTTTGGCTATTAATGTTGTCAAGCGTGCACATATACATTGTTTTAGTGTGCGCAATGTTTAGCGTGCGCCGCGCTCCCGAGATTACGCACACTAAAACAATGAATATGCACGCCTAACAACATCCATAGCCAAAAGGACTTCGTGAGATAGAATATCCATAGCACTTGCATGGATGTCAAGTTATGTCCTCGACTACAAATAAGCGTTAGATAATTAATAAACACTTACTAGCACAAATGCGTAGATATAACAAGGAAGATAGATCACGTTATTGCTAATGAGTAACAATTTTACATCCATTATAATTCTAATAGTTAACTATGTGTATTGTATGGGTAGGTACTTTACGGAAACATAAATAATGATAAATAAAATAGTATTGTGTCAATTCGTCACGGGTTCGCATACTGGGTAATCCATGATTATAAATATTTTGATACTTGCCAATGAATAGTGAATAGTAATTAATATATTGAAGTCCGACCCGAGGCCATAGTGCGAGTTTATTTAAATAGTAATGGAGTTAAGTCAGAGCCGTCTAGTGTTTTTTAAACTGTGGGTTACGACCCCTAGGGGGGTCGTAGGGGGGGTAGGTTCTACAGTCTTAACAGCTATACTAGTGAGAATAATGGGATTGTTTGATTAATAAAAAACTAGGTGTCTACTTGATTTTGTAATTTTAATAACTAAAGGATTTAAAAGAATATAATAGAAAGAAAATTATAAACGTAGTTTTTCAAATCATTAATATTTTGTTTGTTCATTATGTCCTTTGGAATTTTTTAACTTGTAAATGGTTGCGTATTCAAAAATATTGAAAAACACTGGTCATATTATGACGTAGGTAATTTACCATGATACCATTACAAAAATGGAATAGCTAATTGCTCATGTTAGTTTATCGATATATAAACTTATTCTACTTAATGTAGTCATTTCAATTAGGAGTCAAAATTCAAAATTCAAAAATCATTTATTCATTTAGGTAACACAATGTACACTTCTGAACGTCAATAAAAAATACATATTAAATGCTTCTAGTTTTACATTTACTGCCAGTTCTCAAATCAAGGGCGTAGAGCGGACGAGAAGAACTGGCAAGAAACTCGCCGCCACTCTTTTTTAATCGCCAAGTTTTTGTTTTACAAATGTTTTGTAAGGAGCTGCAACCATTACACCATGTTCCACATGACATCTTTAAGTAATTAACTATAATAATCGAAAAATATATATATAAACGAAAAAAATAAAAATAAATAAAAACAAAGATTTGTCCTCTATCAGCAGAATGTATGGTGAAATAGGAGCACTCACTTACATTCTCGTGGGAACAACACGCAAATACATAGACGAAATAACTAATATCACCGCATACACGAATTCAAGTTCGACCAGTCACCACAAGTAGATATCACAATAACAATACAACTCGTACAATAAGTGAAAGTAGATTTGCTTCGATTAAGATATTCATTCGTGACAAACAAGATTATCGAGAAATTGAGCGCACGCTTTTTAGATAAACATACCGGTTTAGGACACAGATATTATACCCTCAACCATTTTTATAAGAACTAAACAGTAAAATTGGGTTTAGTTTTAAACTGCTAGTATTACCGGGCAATGTTCTACGCCCAAGGCCGGATTTAGCTGAGGCCTTCCGGGGGGTACTGTCCCGGGCCTCCAAAAAAGGGATTTCGGAAAAACATTTAGAATTCCCACGAGTAAACACTGGTACTTTTTTTTCGCTGTTTTACCATTACAACCTACTGACTTTGAGGCCAGAGGCCCTCCACACCTCTCAATCCGGCCCTGTCTACGCCGTTGCTAAACGAAGAGGTCTCGAACACCAGGGAGCGGTAATCACAGTTAGAAATTTATACATATATTTCCGAGTGCAAAGCACTATATGAGCCGGTAATACAAAAATTTAATACATATTATGTTTACTCAAAACTATGTTCTTAAGTTTTTTTTATAAAGTACGCTTTATGCTTTTATATTGAAGCAGCTATTTTTATTTATAACAAAATCAATCAGATTGAGATACTTTTATTCCAGGGCTTGCATTTTAACTTGGATATGAAGATAACTTTTTTAGACAAATATTGCACTAATTTTGACTCTTATTAAATATTTTAATTAAAATAAGTCTTTAAAAAAGAAAAAAAAAATCATTAAAAATTCATCGTACAGGATGAACATCGTTATACAAAAAAATAGAACCCCTCAGAATAGTTTCTAATTTAGACAATGTGTATATTGTATACAAACCACCTGCCGTGAATACACAGGTAACGGAAACAGCTGTTTAAAAAATAACATTTCTTATTATAATACCTTCTGTCTTCATCCTCTTCCTACTATCTCACTGAACTAAAACGGTTGAAGTCATTGTAGGTCGTTAAAGAAAAAAACGAGCAAAAAGTTGTCGTTCAGGCAGTTAAACCTGTTACGATTTATCTTTTCCCACTAACAAGGTATGAATATGAGTTAAATCGGTTTTAAGTCTCAAATATTTTTTTTTTATGTTAGAGGAGGCAAATGGGCACGCGGCTCACCTGATGATAAGTGACTACCGCCGCCCATGGACATCCGCAACACCCCGGTGTTGCGGATGCCCATGGGCGGCATCCAACGCACCCAGGGGTCTTGAGGATGCGTTGCCGGCCTTTAAGATATACAGTATATTTTCCAAAACAAATGAACGTCTTACCGATTATCCGGCTTTTTTGTAGGTCTAAATGAAAAACTTCTAAGTATACTTTTTGTGGTTTTGCCTTTAAAATTTAAATATCTATTGCAGAACGCAGCTAAACTAATCATTATGAGATGTTTGTAGTATGTATTATACATATAAAGGCGATAAAACAGAGTAAACCCACGAATCATACCTCCGACTTTTTGTGATTAATTGCTTAATTTTGTTTTAAGAATTAATACAAGTGTTACTAAGATGAGCGGCATAAGTAATTACGTTTATATTCGTTATTACTTAATAGTTAATACTTTAATAAGATGCACATTCACGTATTACGTAAAAACGAAAGTAAATTATTAAAAAAAAATCATATCCTCTTTTTTTTTAAATGCCAGTTAAGGCACTGAGGATATACTAAGTCGGTGTCTGTTCACTAAGTTTTTAATTTCCACATGATTTCTGAGTAATAAAGAGGATCGAACCTATGACCTCCAAGGTTGTAGCATTATTATGCTACCATTTTGCATGAAGCGATTGTATTATTAAACTTAACGTTCAAATAAGCTATTAATTAGTGTTTGTTTACGTAGATTCTTGGTTGTTTGGTCTCCCGCACAGACAACTAATAATACAAATCTTCCAGTAGCAATATATTGCAAAACTTTTTACCTAGCCGTTTATGTCCTAAAATGAGGGAAGTAATATAGCTTCTTGTTCATTAAAAATGTCGCTAAAATATTGATTAAGTAGGTACCTTCACCTTAATAATATAAAATAGTTACCAGGGGCGTAGTTTACCCTTGATGGGCCCTGTATCAAAATGGTGGCCTTTCTTCCTAACTATTAATGGAAAGTAAATTTTCGCTAACACGGGTTCGGGGTCCCTGTAGATAGGGGCTGATACCGCAGCCGCAGTAGCTACATCTCCGATAGTTACCATAAGTTTCATGCAATTTTACTCTACGGGAGAACGGGCTCCAGCCCAAATCGTAACTCATTTTATATATTCTAAGTACCCTCTAGGTCGTCCCAACAACAAGATAAGTCAACAATGAGCTTTATTAAGAATTATGGTTACTATAAATGTAAGTAAAATTATTTATTATGTTAGTAACTTTATTAAGAAAAAAGTAAATACTCGCTACCTCGTCCGAAAATGATTTCCAATTTATTGGGAACTTCAAAACGTATTTTCATATCACTGGCTGGTTCATTCACAACCGTTACAACTTCAACGAACAAAGATTCCAATTTTAAACAGAATTTGAAAAACGAACGTTCGCACGTTGACCCAAGTAATGGCGCGCATCGGATATGCTGCTATGACAACAGAGCGCGGACTGGCGCGGCTCGGCGCGGCGCTGGCGGCCGGCGCGCGGCGTGTGGCGTCCTTCCGCAATGGGATGCTCGTGCCTCCCGCCGCGGCCTAATTCTACTATACTTTATGCGGCTGTTGTGATGTAATCTGCATGTGACGATAGTAGATATCACACTGACTGATAAGTGATAACCTGGCGTCACATTACTTTTAAAGTTTTATTTTTCTAACGGTCGTTTTTACTATCGAAGCCTAAAACCTTAACATAAATTAACGATAGTTTAATTCATCATCATACATTTTAGTTGAAGACAAAATCATCAAACACAATGATATTTTAACGAGATAATTCCAGTTTGTGTTCTCTCGTATTTGATGCATTATTATTTTAAATAAATGTAAATGTGTTTGAAATTAATTAGATTAATATGATATTAAAACTTTTATTCATTTATTTCATCTTAGTCAATAATCAGAAATTAAAAAGCCGGGCATTAATCCGTACATGAAACGGACAAATCCGAACAGATGGGACAAAAAGGCCTAATAGGAACTTTTTTGCAAAATTAAAATCGTCATATTATTTCAAATAACATTTGTAATCGTAATGTATATCGGACACTCGTAATAGGATCGGTGTTACATATCGTGGGACGATAAAACCCTGCGTGCGCCAGCAATCAGCCGGCCTAGCATGACCGCCACGAGAATTGTCGCGGACGAGAGAAGACAAACTAACATATAGGATATCTCGATAAATTGTATTTCAATATCGACAATTTTGATAGAAAAGATATCTAGATCGGCAAATATATCTATTTTTGATATTAAAAGTCGAGTTTTATGTGTAATTGTCATGTTAGACCCGAAAGAAATAGAGCGATAATCGATTAAAACACGAGAAAACGGTCGACAAAATTTTGTCGAGGTTGTCATGCTAGGCCGGCAGGAATCTGAAAAGTAAGCATTAGATATTGAAGGCTTAATTAAATTATACGTCAAGCCTTCTGGATTGCTTACTTTCCTTTTGTTTAAAATGGGGGAATAGTTGCTGCCAGCTCACTTGATGGTAGCTATAGATATTTTTTTGTGTATCTACATTACATCTACATTGCACCCATATCGCGATTTAACGTGGTAAACCATTGACATAGTATATTGTGATCGAAGTGGTAAACAGTTATATTATTCAAATTCTTATAAAAATAGGGCACAGTGGCGGGTTGGGGATTGGAAAAAAATGGGCGTTTCGGCTTTTTTTAGATGGGTTTCCGAATGATCAAAGTAAAAATAAAATAGGTCGACACAAAGTATAAATACGTCTTTCAACATCGAACCTAATAAGAAGGATCGTTTAATTCTGTTCAGGTATTAGAAAAAGGCAAACAATATTTATATATTTTGCAACAAGGACCTTAACTTTATTATAATAAATATACCTATTATATTGATATTATCATAATATTGAATTGAACCACCATCATTGACCACACGTCAACCATTGTTTTATATACTCAGAAATATACGTATCCTTTCCTGTGTGGATCGAATGCTATTGTTATAGTCTTCATAAAAACTTCTATAACGGTCGATAGCTGATCATTTTGGGATATTAACTACTTAGTTTTACCTCAAGGTCAAATAACAATAAGGATACGAAAAATATTTTATCTAGAGCCTTTTATAATATCTACAACATCAATTGTGGTGCGGAACAGAAAACTAGCTATATCTCAAACCGAAACCGAACCAAAACCGATAATTACCGATGCTCATATTATATACTTATAGGATATCATTTTCATAATCTTATGTAGTCAGATGTTAGCCGTGGCTTCAACTGATGAGTTCTCATCCCATCTTTAGATTTTAAGCCGCATATTTAGAACACAAAATTCGTCATATCATATTTTCGTATACATTCTTGGAGTATTTCTTGTAAGTCGGAAGCAAGGAGGTACAGGACAATGAATCGGCGAACAAAAGCCGGCAGACAGGCACAGCTTGCATAGCAATCAGGCCAGCCGGCCATTCTCTTGCAAGCGTCACACAAACCCATATAAATAATACTTTTACAAGGTAATTCCTGTTTGAATTTAATTTAACCCTGCTATCCTAAAGCGCAATTTAAAATAGCAAAGTTAAGATGATTCAAGGGTTTCTTTTTTGCTTTTGTAGCAAATCAATTTTACACTCCGATATTAAAAAATTGGTTTGTGAGATTTGAAACTACAACCCAATACTAAAACCCATACAAAATTAGACCTTTTTAAGCTATCAAGGTTGATGATGACTTTATAAGCTAGATAGGTTGAAAAATAATCGAATCATTTGTTTGAATGTGTGATGCTTTTAACATTAATTGTAGTGAGTAAAAACCAGAGCTAATATATCAAATTCTTAGCGAATAAATGGCGATAACAGAAGATTACACTAGATATTGAGCCATTCAAATGATAAATTTAAAATGCTAATAGGAACATTATAGAATATTA
Source organism: Anthocharis cardamines (assembly GCA_905404175.1). Taxonomy (NCBI): domain Eukaryota; kingdom Metazoa; phylum Arthropoda; class Insecta; order Lepidoptera; family Pieridae; genus Anthocharis; species Anthocharis cardamines. Next base: position 10,417,409 of record FR989952.1, on the reverse strand, counting down.
TAATAATATTATGTAGTATAGCCTAGTATTTATGTACAGTGTTGTAGGAGAAAGTCATGATTGATGATATTACCTAGAAACAGTTGAGCTATAAAAAGAATTAACAGTCCTCGTCAATTGATGCCTTATTGTTCTTTTCGCTCGAGATGCGAAATAAATGAGCTCAACTCCGGTTAAAAGTTCCCTCGTAAATAAAGTAATAAGCGAAACTGACGTGTGAAACAAAGGGGATATATTATGTATTAAGAAAAAATAGGAGCTATGTACATAGATATGTATAAATACATGTAGGTAAGCGCGTTTATGAAATCGATAAACCGTAGTGATTCGTTATGCCAATTCGATCTGTTGAATCAAGGTCAATATTTTGCTGAATTGTAATTGGAAGTAGAAGCGTTTTTTTGATATTTATATTTACATAATATGTTTACAAGGAATTAGTCAAATTATTAGTAGACATTTATAACGGCAGTAGGTTCTCTTACTCGGTTGTAACCGGATTAGAGGTGTGGAAGCCTCGGGCAACAAAAGAGTAGGGGCCTCTACTCTTTTGTTGCCCTGGCCCTAAATTTTTTTTTTTTATTATTATTATTATAAATTATTTTCATGTTAAAAATATGGTTACTCTTACAGAAAGTAAGTGATGACAAACTTTCGGAAAATGTGCCTAAGTTGTACTTATGTTCTTTCTTAGTTCTATGACGAATTTTGAAGTTTATAGCGAGAGCGGCAAGGTTATATTTCTTATTGCCATATTTTTCAGTAGGTAATTATTTAAAAAAAAAAAAACATTATAATACGATGAAGTTAATTTTAGGTGCTATGCAGATAATATTACATAACTAATAATAATAATAATAAATAAATAACTAGAAGCGAGATTTGTAGACTTACTCGTAAATATGCACAGTAGTTATAGTATACTTATAGACGTATAGACGGTTATCCGGAATTCCGATATCTCTCCCACCAGTATAATGTTCGAAGCAGCCAACCGTTCAGAAAAATATGTTTATAGGTATTGTATGCAAGTCAAATTAGGCAGAAATCGTACCGCATCTAAGGAAACACGAGGAAGACACCATCTATAGCGCCAACGTAACCTGGCCTTCGAAAGTTGTCTGGCGTCCTTCCTACTTACTATTTTTGATACTTCTAATTACCATTAATACACTGTTCTTAAGTATAAAGCGCAATACTAATTGTACCTATATCCTCGTACGTTAGAAAGCAGCACGTTGAATGTTATCGAAACACAGGAAAGTGGGTTAATTTAATGATAGGGTTCAACTATTTTAAACAGTGTGAATGAGGATGACAGGTATTATCTATCTATACTAATATTATAAAGAGGAAATATTTGTATGTTTGTTACGATTAAACTCAAAAATTACTGGAACAATTTTTAAAATTATTTCACCAATAGAAAGCTACATTATCAGCGAGTAACATACATAGCACCCGTGCGAAGCCGGAGCTTGTTACTAGTTTATTATATAATTGTTTTTGTGTACTAGCAATAAACATACCATTTACGTGTTGTTTGCGCTTAGAGCAGCACTTCCAAAACTTCATATTCAAACACTGAGGTCAACCGAGCAAAAAGATGACAACGCGCGCGCCAAGCCAAGTAGCCAGTACAACTGTCCGATTGAGGACGAAACAATGACTTTTGTTTACAAATTGACGCAGACAATTTAATGAACTGTGGTCGGAGCAATGAGACAAGTGCGAATGCAACGCACACGCCGACACTGCATCGGATGTCGTGGGCGCTGATCCAGCTCAGACCTTCGAATTTCCGAACCCCAATCTCAGTCTCGTTTGACCGATACATTATTATTCAGTTTCACGCCTATCTTTATCAATAAACATCAATTCGCCCACCACACGTCATACAAATAAAAGATATCATGATAGCGTAAAAAAGTTTATTCTCTATCACATTATGTCTTCCTACGGTTAAAAAATTTGGAACATTACGTAGAATATTCTAGGTGTATTGTGATTCGAAGCACGTCGCATTTTGCGAAACCGTCAAGTTCGTAGATAAGAAAAAAAAACTTTACAATAAAATATGTATATAGAAAGACTCTGCAAAACTATAATTTCATTCTTTTCATATAGACCAATAATTTATTTCATCACATTTTATTATTATTGTCCGAAACCAAGAGGAAACTGTAATACATGCTTCGAATCTTACAAATCTCCGCACTATAAAAATATACGAGGAAGCATATTTTCTAGGCACATTTCTGTACTTTCTACAATGTATTATTGAACGGTTACATACTTATACTTAATTAATAATTACCTTAGATCAAAGTAGAAGAGATTACTTAAAACTCAAAGTATTTAACTTCAGTATTACATTTTTGTATATTTAAATTACGACTCAAATCATAATGGGCAAAAGTCTAATTTTAATATTCATAAAGGTTTCATCTTGATTTAAATTTGATAAAAACGAGTTATAATTTAACATAAAAAAAATTGAGCTATTAATTCAATAATTGTTTGTGTTATTCAATATAAAATCAATAGATCCACCACTAATAATAAAATAATACTAATAATAGTCCTAATAATACAATGATTGAAAGTGGTACTTTTGCTAAAATAAATACTTTTAAATGATTAATCCCTACTAATATAACGTAAGAATTGTAATTTCATTAAATGACATTAGAAAATTTAATATAAAATCCCCCAATTGATCAATATAAAATATTAAAATAGGTGGTTTTGCGTATTTCTATTAATTAATGAACCTATCATTATATTACACAAGACAAATGAATAAAAATATTTCATGTTTTACTTTATAGTATATAAATGTTAGCTAATAATACAAGATAATTTATTTGGTTATCAACTGGAACATTTATTAAAATTGAGGACTTCTAAAATATACGCCACTGAACTACACTTGGGAGTGATATTATTAGCAGCCATTAATAAAAAAAAATAAAAAAAAATTGCATGACATTGACATTGTGTAGAAAATAAAACCCATCAATACTTTTTTTTAAAAAGAATAAAACTGATTAAAAATCTTCAAACCGGTCTTAAAAATAATCGATTCTGATGTTTGATTTTCACTTTGATATGTATTTAAATAAGCTTTCTCGAAGAAAATAGATTAAACACCACGACACTCCTAGATGAATTTCTAAAATATTCTAAACCATATCTACGATTTATTTCGAGTACTATGAAGGCACTGCTCTCATGTGTAACAGAACTAATTACGACTTGTGATGACCTATTCAAAATAATATTCAATTAAAACATGATTAAATACACACCATTAAAGATCCTAAAACATAATGAGCACTCTCATGCTGACAATTAAGAAGAATAGGCAAAATCTGAGTCCCAGAATCACTTTGAAATTAATATCAGCGCTATAGTCCTATAGCCATTTGTACTGGTGTATAACAGAAAACCGACAACAAAAACTAAATATTGTATTGTGGAACATAAATCCAAGTACAGTGATCTTATAATCGAGGATGCAATACTACATAGTTAATACATACATAGTATTTAAGTAGGGACAAAATAACGTGAGATATACTAAGAATATCGACGTAATGAATATTTGTGATGTATATTTAGATACTATTCCTAGTATATTAAGGTATTTTTGCAACTAAACTTAAAATTGAGTAACTTACAACTTAAAATTTCATACTTATTGGATTTTAGCATTATACCCTCGATATTAGTTTTCAGTAGGTAGCACTAAAGCTTTTCTGTTGAATAAAGAAAATCATTCAACATATTGTTGCTCAAGTTCTAACACCGCGGAAGTCACATTTTGAACAAATAACGTTACGCATGTCATTCGATAGGGAATCGCAAGACGCATCATTGGACCAATCAAACACGGTAGTTTACGTGAATGAAACAGTTCTTTAATTCGTATATTGAATAAACTTAACTTTTTTTTTATCTCACACAGCCACAGATCATCAGTCAATGATGCGCTGTCGACCTTATTTTTACTTCAAGCTTTCGGAAATCCATAGACGAAACGCGCAATATGCACTTCACGGTTTTTCCATCTATGAACCGTTCAATGCCCGAAGTTACCAGACGTGGGGAAAACATGTTTGCATATAAACATGTGGTCCCGATGGCATTCGAACCTACATCGATGCGCATGGCAGGTGTTCTACCGAAAGCGTCAATGAGCCCGTCGAACTCTAAACAGTTGATGAATAGAGAAATGACACATTTTTTGCTCTCCTGAAATTTTGTCGTATTTTGACATCCGCGGTGTTAGAACTTAAGCGACGATATATGTAATTCATTTTCCGTAATTTATATACTTCATTATACTATTTGTATAAACCTCCAAATATATCATATCTTGTAAACAAAATTTTTGAACCTAAGTCCAAAAGAAAAAAAATCTCAAAATACATCCACACACATCGAAACAATATCACACCCACTCTTCTTAATTATCTCAAATTAAAATAGACTACATACACAGCTATGGCTAATTTAATTGTGTAAATACGATTAATATTATCCTTAAATATTATTGTATAATCCGTTCTCAACCAATACTGAAAAGGTGTCTTTCCTAACTTATTGCAAAAGTAAGTACAGACCTACAAGGGTGTCTATGAACGCGTGAAAAGTCGAAATCACAATTGCCATATTGAAAAAAAAAAAAGAAATGTCACTTTTGACAGTTCACTATTTGTGACAGTTGGTACATACTCCCCCCAACTTCTGAGCAGAACTATTGAATTCATGTTTGAAAGAAGCCATTGATTACTGAGCTATAGAGATTCTTCAGATTAGCATTATGCAATTCTATTCCCACTGTAAGTTAGGTTTGCTACTGATTATTATATCGCTACAGAACAAATTTAAAAAACTACTATGATTAAATCTCTTTCCACGAACATAAACAACTTCGTAGGGCTATTATGGGAACAAAGCAACTGGTAATTGTTATAAGTAGACTTTGTAATCCCCATTAGTTGAATTCACAGATAATACATTGTCCTGTCAATGCCTGTACCAAGCGCCTTGCACTCTCGTCTGGAAGTGCGATACGGGCGTCACTATGGCATATGCCTGCTGCGGTTGTTGTACTACGGCCAGAGGTATCGTGTGAACCTGTTGAGCCATCTCCACTGATTGCCCGTTGTCTTCGGACACACCGAGAGGTTGCACGCAATGTTGTTGCGACACTTGTTGCACGCCACCCACTTGTTGCGTCAGAACCTGCTGGTGCTGACTCACTTGCGGCACCAACATCTGTTGTTGCATCTGCTGCTGCTGTTGCGGCTGCTGTTGATGTATCACAACATGCGCTTGATTCTGCATTTGCTGGTGTTGGACTTGTACTTGTTGAACTTGTTGTTGCTGCTGTTGTTGTTGAACCTGTTGTTGTTGCTGCTGTTGCTGCGCTTGTTGTTGTTGGTGCTGTTCCCTGTCGTGTTCTTCTTTCTTTTTAGCTTCGATAGCTGCCTTCTTGGCGTCCGCCTTCTCTTTCTCTTGTTGTATTCTAAGCGGATCTTTATTTTTATCGTAAGACATACATTTCCCGCTGCGGAATGGAACCATATCTTTAGACATTTCCTGTTTTTTCGTAGCGAATTTCACGTGTGGGAACTGGTCTTTCATGAATGCCCTGAATGTTGAATAACCCATAAGCTTTACTCCTGGTTCTAAAATTTCTCCATATTCCTTATATGCTTCAAACAAATGTTTCCTAGAGTCACCTTGAATAATGACAGTCTTACTACCTTTTTTGCCGCTCTCACCCGATGGTTGAACATCTTTTGGTGAACTGGCATGTTGTTTTAAATATTCCTTTAAGAAATTAGTTGCATGTTTATAAATATCCAATGTGAATGTGTTGTATGGCTTCTTGCCTACATTGCCATGGATGCGAGGGGCTACCCCGTGCGTCATCACGTGCTGTCGAATGCGTTTTAACTGATAATGCGTTACATTTTCTAGGTATAAGAAAGCTTCTAAGCAAACCTTCCTCCCTTGATATACATAGCAGGCTCGTAATCTCCTCCTGACTTTGTGCCGCGAGGTTTCCGCGGGGTTCGCGAGACTGGCCATAGTAATACCCATCAAGTACATGTCGTGTTCACTTTTAGTAAGTTCAGCAATGTTGAGACGGTGGCGGTATACAGCTTCGGGGTTCAGACCGCGATAGCAGTTGTCTTTGCAGTCACAACCTCTCTTCAACCGTTCTTTGACCTATAATTAGGGGAAAACGGCATTTATTTCATTGCTATAATTAAGATGTAACTGAAGTCCATTGTTATAAAATGTTAGGACTGAACAGTTATGCAAAAGATAGCTGCGAGTTGTTAATATGTATTAATTTGGTTTGTTAGTGTTACACATGCACTGATAGTCAATAAATTTCCATATTATAGTAAAAAAAAATGCACAATAAACATAGTTCATTGTAAAAGAGCCATTCAGTGCACAATTTGTATGATGCAAAATTTTTCGAAGTATAAAGTAGATTCCCAAGTCCCCTAGTGGGGCATAGGGCAGACTGAATATTTTGTCTGCTTCACTGATCATTCTTATTTACAGTCAAGTTATGTGTTGTACTTGTACTACCTACTGTAGGTGATCAGCCTTTTGTGCCCTACCCAACCAAAACATTTTTATTTTTAATATTGTTTTCCCAGGATTCGAAAATGGGACCTACAATGCTAAATGCATCATGCTTACCACACTTACTACTTCCATATTTCTACACATTTTTTAATTTTTTGTTATTTGGAGTTAATTATGTACTGAACAGCTAATATACAACAGGGCAAAATAGTAAAATAAATAATAGTAATACTTAAAAACTACTGGACCAATTTCAAAAAATCTTTTGCCGTTAGAAAGTTACATTATCACTGAGTAACATAGGCTATATTTATGACTAGAAAAAAATAGAGATGGTGTAAAAAATAGCAATAAAATGTCTTTGATAATTTAATAAAAAGAATCGATTTTAACTTGTGGAACATTTAAATCTATAAATGTGCTTTTTGCTCTTGGAAAAGAAGCCATATAATCCTAAAGAAGATTACAATGTAACTGCCAAGTATCTAAAACTTATTACTATGATAAATAGTATCCATATTTTGAATGAATAATTTTCATTTAAATCATACTAATATTATAAATGCGAAAGTAACTCTGTCTGTCTGTCTGTCTGTTACGCTTTCACGCCTAAACCACTGAACCGATGTTGTTGAATTTTGGTACAGAAGTAGACTAGAGCTTGGGAAAGGACATAGGCTACTTTTTATCGCGAAATATAGGCTTGGAGGGGTTGAAATAGGGGATGGAAAATTGTATGGAAGTTCGTTAAATATCGAAGATGACACCATGAAACGTTGTATTTAGGCAATTGATAAGATATAAATAAATATTTGTTCTTACGTTTTTGAAATTTCGACCTATGTGGGGATGAAATAGTGGATGAAATTTCGCAGGGAAGTTCAACCAAATCTATTAATATATTTACTATATACTATATGAGAGATTGATGAAAACATTGTTCGGTTAATAAATACGGGTAGCCCGTAGTACTAATTCTATGCAGATGAAGTCGCGGGCAGAAGCTAATTAATTATATTTCAACAGTCTTTAGAAGTTTATAGTTCAAGGGTACTATTTGTGAATCTTTTACTTATAAAACACCTCAGAATTTATATCACACAGTAAAAAATAAAAACAAAGAATATACCTGTTCTGGATTATCCTCTAATGAGTTTCCAAGCACTTCGTCATCACTATCTGACTCAGCTACTTTTTTCTTTCTCTTTACGACAGCTTTCTTTTCCATTTTAGGCTTAGTTTCAACATCCATCTCTTGATTCTCCACATTGGTCTCAAATTCAAGCCTGTATTGAGCTGGCATTCCTTGAATATTTCCATCACCATTCTCAACTTGTACTGTATGACCTTGCCATAAAACCTGAAATGTTTTATACATAATTTAGTAAAATATCACAAGACAACACTTAAATTCAAATTTTCAATTTTTAACCTGTTCTTGATGTCCATTATAGTTATGCTGCTGCATGCTTTGTGAGCCTCCAAGTTCGAATACTGAATGTTGTCCCATAACAGGGGTATGCCACTGGGCACTTTCGCCATATTCGCCTCCCCCATTCTGGTCCGAGGGTATGGACACAATGATTGCTTCCTTGCTGTCAACACTACGCCGCTCAACAGACAACAGCGAATGCAGCACCTCACTAGCCTCCTTCTCAGCTGGATTCACCACTTCCATCTTCTCAAAAGACATCGCAACGCCGACGCTAAACTACAATCAACATCCATGTCAAATCACATGTACCTACTTACATACGTGTATGTACAATGGCCATTGAGCGAACTACAAGCCCGCCCCGACGACACCACGTTCTAACAACCCCAAGATTATTTCAAGAAAACCGCGATAACTTTTCAAATTCATGTAAATAAACATAACAAAAACCGTGCAATTATTAACCTTAATCGCGTTTTTTAAGTTTCATTATCGCATAGCGGATCGAACTCCAGTGGAATATTGGGCCATATAGTCATAGCAAAGGAAGAAGAAAACTTACCTTTTACACTCCAAATCAAGGAGAGAGAAACGTAAAAATGAATCCCACTTATCGGCAAACGAATGTGGATTATTTTTTATCACTTCATTCTAATATTACAGTCATAATTGGAGAGAAATGCACAAATATTTCACTAAATTCACGGAAGCAATATGGCGATACACTTTCCGTGAATAAAATCGGAGGACGCCGTAGAACATGTCATTAGTACAGTGCGCGGACGCTAGGAGGCGCTAGAGGCACGCGTTTCCGTATCGACGCGCCGCGGCCGCGCCGCGACTGTCTAATTCAGTGCGGGAATTTTAATTTAATCTTTGTAAAAATTTTATATTATTCCTTATAATATTATGTTAACTGTAACTTTTTATTATAAACTACATAAAATACTGAATATATACAGTCCACAAGAAAAGTCTTTATGCATTTGAATATATTTTTTTTGTTATTCCTATGTACTAGGTTTGTCAGCAACTTCGCTCTCATGGATTGAAGTGTTTTCCAGGTAAAAATAGTCGTCCGTCCCACTCTCCTACTCCTAAAATATCCAAAAATAATTATATCTATCCCTATCCAAAAATTAAGTATATCCGAGCAAAAATTCGCATTTATATATAATCCTTTCAATTTGGGTGGGGTAGCATTCACCGAAATAAAGCCAAGAGAAGACCCAAAGGCGTACTGTGCAGCGATTTTCAAGACTCTCATGCATCAATGAGTGACGAATCACCGATATTCAATTATGCTGCTAACCATGGCCTCTAGAAGCCATTGGCTAAAGTTTTGTAGAAGACAAGCATTTTCGTCAGTCTCGCTTTGCTAAATGGTAATTTTTATCGGTGTAAGTTAAGTTCGGTGAGGATAACTTCAATCGAAGTGATCTGGAAAGTTGGGAGTTACAAGTAGTGTCATACGGTGCAAACAAAATATTCCGTGTTGGTCACATTGAAGTTGGAAGGAGGAGATTTCTTGTATTTTTTTTGTGGCAAGAACAGAATTACAGGAATTGCGAATTGCTGCCGCGGTACACCAATCGCCATTACATCAGATGAGCACTTCAATATGTTAAACATACATTGCAGACATTTAATTCACACAGTATAATATCATTAAAATGCATAAATTATCTCGACCTCTTTTATGTATTGTCATCACAGTACGATTCTTGTCTTGAATCATAAGAATATCTAAAAATATATACACATATAGTTAGACAATTCACATGTAGTTTTTTCGTATATATTATAGCAATATTAAGTTGTATATATTGTAATGTAGGTATAATTAACATGTGAGTAATTGTAGAACCTAAGAGGGGTCCGCATCAGCGTGGAACCACAGCGACCATTCAACTTCCACACGGCCACGCGTCTTTATTATCTTGTAAAAATATATTATTATACCTATATAATATATTATATACCGCGTGGTACGACACATCAAAATTAAAGCCGTTAAAATGGCTTCAATAATAAATATTATATTATGTCTATTTAGCATTAGGACGTTTACAGATCAAGTTAAAAATTATATTACTTATACATACAGTTTACATTTATATCATGTGCACTCAACCGATAGCATTGCACAATGCACGACGGAAAAGCCGCCAAAAACAACACATTATCTTCCGGCCTAACTTACCGACATTTAAATTTGGAACTAAAAATAAAAATATATAATAAATAATTAATAACCTAGATGCTTGCCGGGGATTATTCTATAAGAAAGAATTTTCAAATAGATAGATTTATTTCAGAGATTATCGTATGGCAACAAACAAACTGTGTGTACCTCTTTATTTATCGTATTTATTTTATTAATTATTTGACATATAATTGTACGTTAATATTCTTGGTTTAGAATTTAGTTACATAGTAAGCTTTTAGCATAAAAAAATATAGGTATATGAACTTAATATTTTTTTTAATTGAGAAGCACGGTTCGTGTTTTCGTCGGCTAACTGTACAACGAATTCATACTTTTTAACATAGGTGCATACTATTGTGTTAATTAGGATTTTGTATCTCGTACCAAAAACGAATCACTTCATTGTCCGTCTGTCTGTCTGTTTTTTTTATACAGAGTAGGCATAAAAAAAATTATTATAGCATACATGGATAATAATTAATTCAAAATATTCAAAGAATTTATCTGGTTTATTGTATAAACGAGAGTAGGTATATTTATTTTATTTATTTATCCATTACAAATATTTTATTTTAAATAATATATTTGAACCTATTGCAAAACATTACCACATGTTTACGATTATAATTCGATGGAAGTGAAATTCAGGTGATTTCCTGTATTTTAATGACTTCCTGTAGTTCCTTTATCCTTATTATATTATATTATACAAATCTTTGTATATATAATAATATTAAAAACAAGGATCATAAAAAAATTATAATCGAAAATACTTTACCAATAGTTTTTGATACGATATTAACTATGTGAAAATAAATAAATACTCGATCTTAGATTTTTTGGTTTCATAGGCAACAAATATATTAAAAGAAATAGCTCGAATATGTCCATGTAAGAAAGTTATGTAATATATAAAAATTTATTACTCATACGTAAGGCTGGATACGCTTATAACTCACGTTAGCTGGTATACGGAAGCTAATTGCTAAATTCGATTAAATAAAAAATCGCTCGAGATACCTTTGAGGATTTTACCGATTTTTTTAATTCACACAAACCTGTAGGTGAGTCTAGGGTGAAGCAGCTACTGCGTGATTTGACGACTGCGCCAGGAGAAGGACCATCAGGCCACTCCATACGTTCTTCCATGGCTTTAGAAGCACTTCTCTTAAATTGTTCTAAGAAACTGTCTATTTGCGTCTCGATGCTCGTCGGGGAGTTGGCCATCGTTAGTTACCACCGAAACACCGCAAACAAACACAACACTTGTTCTCAGATTGTAACATTTTGGGATATATCGGTGATATTTTTATGGATAATAAAATTAAAGTAATATAGATCTTCAACGGATTTTAGAATTAGGCACTCGTTGTTCGATTTCATTTTATTTTATTTAAATTTAAAAATCTCGAAATAACACAAGCACGAAAATCCACCTACTCGAACATCGACTTGTTTTACTACGGATACCGTTATGCTATACTAAGCATCGAAAATAAAGAGACACCCACCGACATCTATCGATCGCTACAAACAGCTGGTACGTGAGTTGCCTTAATCTCTACGTTATTGCCCGCAACAAAATTATAAATGAGAATAAAAAAAAATATTTTGCCTGACAGTTTTCAATATAATATTCTTGCTTATAGATTGTAGGATTTTTATATCTTATTTGGTTTAACGAAGTTTTAAATAAGCTTATCTAGCAATGACGTTTTGTTTCCGACGTGTGGATAACTTCACGGCACGAACGCTTCGGGCCGCGTGAGGGGATCGTGTTTGGTCGGGCGCGCTACGGTGATCACATTTGCTAGTATTGCGCGACGAGCGCGTGTAGCTTGTGATAAAATAGAGGTGACTGGAACTGTCACACGAGATCTCCAGCCGGCTAGAAAATGACAAGTATGTACTATTTAGTCGAAATTTAAAAAATATACATCATAAAATAAGTGTAAATATTCCTTAATGGTTTTGTTATTTCTACCAGATTAGCAAGTTCTTATTTTAAATAGAAATAGCAATTATATTTTTCACAATAGGGTAGTTTTAAATTCGGTATTTTTAAAAATTGTATTAAGGTGCTTATTATTCTATTTTATCAAAGTATTTTTATCTGTCCAATTTAATTTCTGCTTTGAATAATTTCGTATCATAAATATTTAATAAGAATTTACATACTGATATTTCTAACGGTAAAAGAGTTATTTATATGAATCTGAAATATTACAAATGTTCGATTTAATTACTTTCGAAGATCAAAGAACTTCATTCATCAATTTATGGCGCGGACTCTTGCGTTAAAGGTCAAACGATCATGCAAGTCCTTATCTTCCTTGTTATGCAATGGGATTCTACTACGAGATTCCTTAAGAATATAGGAAAATTATAGGTAGATACGAGTTTTTGATTAATATATTTTATAAGTTAACCCTACTCCAAAAAAAACCCTATTTTGAATGAAAGCTATGTTACGAACTCTATCAGAATACTAAAAAATTTTAGTTGTAAATGCAACTTTTAAAATATTATAATGATTTAAATATTTAAATCAAAACGGATAATTTTGTACCTAAACTAAATTAAAATGCGAATATAAGTGTGTGTCACCTCGAGTGATTTTTTTATACCTAAAATTAAAATTTATTTGAAAAAAAAACTAATTTATTTTTTAAAATAATAATATAGGTATACTAACTCATGTAACCTTGTCTTTTATTAAGTAGTCTATTAGACTCTTCAATCAACACGTATCAAGTCACTGCAGTTGCCAGATCAGCTAACATAATTGGTACTAGTTTATTTAAATGCGAAGAATTTTGATTTTAAATAGGTATGTTGTTTTAATTTGTGTATTTTGTTATAGATTTTTTTGTAATTAATATTAATTAAATATATATCGTTTTTCTTGGTAGCAATCAAAGTGACAGAACTTAATGCATAGATTTTAAACATTTTAGGGTTTCGTGTCCGCTAATTTTTTCAATATTTTAGCTATTAAAACGATTTAAATGATAAATATGTACTCCAGCTCATAAGGAAGCGATTGGTGTCAAAAACATTTTTATCATTTTGTGGGTTGACACTGTCTGTATTGCTTAACAGCATCCAAATTTGACGTTGTGACAATTCCTAAAGTAGATTTTGATTTCTCCACCACCTTTGAATTCTTAAATTCCGAGATTGGTAAGCTTACCCGTAATATTACACATACTGTCTTATCAGATTGTAGTCTATATTATTATGATTGTAAATATACCAATGTTAAAAATAGATACGCAACTGCCTACAAAACATATATCGACAATATTATCAGTTCTTTAATTGCATTGAACTTGACCGTTATTCTATGGCTTGATTGTTACAATATAGTTATAGCAACATAATCTGTTCAAAAACAATTATAATAAATACGAGTATGGTAATTTATAAGTGATCCGTTCATGTCGCTATGTTGTATTGCGGTCTTCTTGCGTTATTCGATCTCAATTATTTAATATTATATGCAATTACTTCATGTATTTTATCTTTATTGTAGGAATTTCATGCATTCGCCGGCCTTGATAAATTATTTTAAATTATTCACCAATATAATTAAACAATAATACTCTGTGATACAGTTGCCTAAGATTGGGTATTTTTATCAGTCCAATTCAGTTCTGCCTTGAATTATTTTTGTATGATAAATATTCAACGGAATATCTTATTTACTTATACGATTTATATATTCATATTTTCTAACCTTAAAAAAGTTACTTATATTCTTATATTATTTATTCAAAAATATTACAGTCAGTCGATTTACTTGAACTTCTACTCTTCTACTAGTTAAAATAAATTATTATTGCCCATTTATATTATTTAAACACTTAATTTAATTTAGGAATTAATATAAGAAGTAAGTCACAAAATAACCAATAAGCGAAATATTTAATAATTCTACCCTATCAGTCACCGCTAAATTCAACAACGTTATGAATAGTTATCAAAACAATAATGCGTATCTTCATTGATCGGAATGTTTAAACAAAAAAAAGCAATTGGACGCTGTTAAGCAATACAGTGTCAACTCCACAAAATGATAAAAATGTAAATTTTGTAACCAATCACTTTCTTATGAGCTGAAATACATTTTTCAAAAGACTTAAACATCATTTCAATAGAAAAATATTGAAAATACGAATGGGTACTAAACCCTAACTTGTTTAGAATATTTAACAATAAGGCACTAAATTCTATTACTTTGATTGCTACCATAAAAACGATATACATTTAGTGTAATAATATTAACTACAACAAAATCTATTAGTTCTGTTATTTTTTAAAAGTAATTTAATAAAACCTAATTAAAACTTCAAACTCAATTTTCTCAAAATGGCAACCATGTGACACTGTATTGCTTAACATCGTCCAATTATTGTTTGCGTTTAAAATGCAGATGAAATTAGTTTCCGATAGTTAATCTCTTTGCTTGAATGATCTTCTTTTGTTCACAATCATATTGACTGTACCACAGAGCATAATGTATTCACTATTCACTGATTTATTTAGTTCGGCTGTGCGCTTGGTTAGTCCTACCTAGGGTTACCAGATGAAAAAATTAAAAGTCCGGAGGAAAGGCCTGATTTCCATTGAAAAATCCTGAGATTTTTTTACAGTTTCAGAATTTTCTCTCAGACGTACCTACTTAACAATTTATAAAACGTAGTAATATTTTCTTTACTGCGGATCTTCTTAATAAGTATTGATTTTAATTGTGCAATTATTACCAAAGGAAGATTATTTAACTTTTTATTGGAATGTAAGAGCTGTGGTTTATTAAAAATTCTATTCCTGACATTTCCTGGGATTTGCAAAATCCAGCCGAAATCCTGAGAAGAGTCCAAAAATCCTGAAATCTCAAGACAAATCCTGAAATATGGTAACCCTAGTCCTACCAGACCGGCCGTACCTAAATAGATACTAAAGGGACATTGCACCCGATTCCTGGAGCGTCTTATCCTTCAGTTTTACTCTCAAGTGCCTTATTGGTGTTGCTGTGGATCCATTTCTATTTTAAACTCTAGAATTTGTTTGCACTGCTGTAATTTATACAACATCCTCCTATTAATTTTTATTACGAAGATTTTATCACTGAGAAATCTGCATGATCGAACCAGTTTAATGTTCAATGCAAAAACGAATACGAGCGATGAAAATCTATTCCTAGAAAAGAAATGAACTAATGTTTCATGATATTGATCAAGTTGTGTTAATGGTGTAGAGTTCGCAAGGTTTTTTTTGTGATTTCCCACGAGATTAAGGTTTAACGAATTCAATAATTATTTTCTTAGTAGTTAATTTACATGTTAGATACGCAATATATTTTTAATACAATATATTGATTGTAATCTTTCCTCATATCAGTGTAATCCAAAATGTCAGGTCAATGTTGGTTAGGTATTTAATGTTTTAAAAAATAATTAATTTAAATATATTGTTATCCATATGCATTTGGTACATTAGCTATACCAAACTTATCTATACTGATTTTATAAAGAGGGAAGATTTGTCTGTTTGTTTGTTAAGATTTAAGTCAATAACTACTTGACCGATGATTAAAATTCTTTCACCAATTGAAAGCTACATTATTAGCGAGTAACATTGGCTACATTTTACATATCTACATTTCACATGTGCGAAGCCGGGGCTGATCGCTAGTTTGTTATATAACGGTAACATTATTCAGTATTTAACTTTGGACTGTTAAGAAACCAATGTGTGAATCTGTCGTTTCTTTTTTTTTATTTGCCAATTTTGAATTTGTTTGTGATGTACTGAGCTTGTTGCAGATAACTTTAAAGTTCGCTCATTCAATTTTTATTTGTCATTGAGGTAATTAACGGAGTAATTAAGTAAACGTTTATCAGAATATTATTCAATATTTGTATTGTTTATAAAAATATTATAGCTATGTAATAATGACTGATAGAATGCAGTTACGCTTTGATGTTAAGTGCATAATTATTTGTGTCTACGTTCATAAAAGGGAATCAATTAAAAAGTCACGAAGGTACATGAGAAGGTGGTACTTGGGCACATATTGACGGGCTCGTTGGCGCGTTCGGTAGAACACCTGCCGTGCGCATCGATGGGTCGTGGGTTCGAACCCCACCGAGATGTTTAAAATTTTCTGTAAGCATGTTTTCCTCACATCTGGTAACTTTGGGCATTGATCGGGTGGGAGGAATATCGAAATTCCGACCGGGTAGCGAACCACCGTTCATAGATGGAAAAACCGTGAAGTGCACATTGCGGGTTTCGGTTTCCATGGATTTCCGAATGCTCGAATAAAAAAGTAGGTCGACAGCGCATCATTGACTGATTTTCTATGTCTGAGGTATCACCTACAATCAAATTTTATAACTAGTTCCTAAAATAATGTTGGTTTAACATTAGCGCTGGACTTCCATAGTGCATTCTATCTTAAACCTACACTACCAAATATCTGACGCCGCCCAGTAGTTTTATTTTAAATTTATTTCTGTCGCGCTATTTTGGAATAGAACTCCTACGGAATGTGCTCTTGTCTACAATCTACATGAAGCCGCAACGTAAAGGCCCACGCAGGCGGAGACATTCACGTGAATAATTCGAAATATATTATCTGAACATTTCAAATTGGGTTATATACATAATATATGTATATATAAAAATTGCACAGTTTTTAATTGTTTTATTGAATAATTGTAATAAGCAGTACTACCAATCTAAATTTCTTTTCATTGTTTAGGGTTGCCTGGAAAATATCGCTTAGAGCGATAAGGCCTATTGCAGTTTTCTAAATAATACATAAGTACATATTATATTATAGTACCTAAAATCAGGCGATTTTCATGATATATCATGTATTTCCTCCAAACAAATGATTTAAATTGGATAACACTTCCTGAGTAATCGGAAGGTGCTACGAATTGTAGCATCTTCTCTATCTACGAAAATATTGACATGATACTCAAATTGGCTTTAAAAATAAATGAACAGCAGCTGAAATCTAAAAAAAAGCCTTTCTCTCTTGCACTGCCTTTTCTGCACAGGGGTACCTACCTATATTAATGTTCCACCTGAAGAGTTGGTGTCGAATACCAGGGTAGTATTAAAACCCTATTTTAACGTTTATCTATTTATCTGTAGAATAATGATGTGTTAAACAGACACATATATGTATCGGAGCTTCATTATCTACACTGTCACTTATTATGGGCGTCATCAGGAATCCGGACAAGAAATACATTCTCGTACTACAATACACAATACAGTTCCTAGGCCAGCGTTACTCTGTGGGCGATCCGTATGATATAGTCTCTTGATCACCGAATGCACGTTCTTTTATTAACGTTGCCCTCTCCAAATCTAGGCTCTGTATACGTCACTTTGACGTTTGTGTGATGTTGACGATCCATACTCATGACCCGGATGCGACACGGCCATCCTGAGTGGCACACGTCCTCGTGTGCTTATCTGAAGCAAAAGAAAATACTACACAGTATCATTCACGCTCGGCCATATCTGACCTAATCCATTATGTCTCAATAAAATAGTATCACTTGTCATTTAATGATTTTATTTTACATCACTATTGAAATCCAATCAACACAAACCGAGAAAGTAAGTTACTGACTATTGTTGCAAATTCTCTACATACATTCATGTAACTGTAAGTGTAGGGACTAGTACCCGGTCTATAATATGATGTAAATTGTAAACTATTGTTTTGGTTACAAAATAAATTTCATTACAGGTCAACCTTATGACCGTGAAACGCGACATATAAGCGCACACACTTAAGTCAACCCTGTGACTACGAGTGCTCTATGACACACAGCCATCCCTGTGACTTAGATATACACACACACATTGTCATCCCTGTGACAATAACAAACATAGTCATCCCTGTGACTGACACACACTCATTGTCATCCCTGTGACAATTACAAACAGACAGTCATCCCTGTGACTGATACACACACACTGTCATCCCTGTGACAATAACAAACAGACAGTCATCCCTGTGACTGATACACACACACTGTCATCCCTGTGACAATAACAAACAGACAGTCATCTCTGTGACTGATACACACACATTGTCATCCCTGTGACAATAACAAACAGACAGTCATCCCTGTGACTGACACACGCGCGCACCTATTGTCATCCCTGTGACAATATCATACATAGACAGTCATCCCTGTGACTGCCACGCACGCACACATCGATTTCTGGTTCATCGCTACCGCACAGTAACACGTCTAAAGTTCTAACTTTGTCTACGAGTGTACTCATATAACCCTTTCAACTTGCCCGTAGACACGGCTTGATCCTGTCGCAAGCAAATTCAAAGTTATGCCATGAGATTCACAAGAATTAAAGTCTTAACTGGCGAAGCATCCACCCTGGTGGTCAGCAATAACGTGAGTTGGTGCTCTATACAAGGAGATACTAGTTCTAATCGCAATGGCTGAATCCATGCGAAGAGTGTGATACATAAGGACTAGTGATCATTATTTAGAACGATGAGCTACTCTTCAGAATACTTTTTACCACTAAGCTTTCCATATCGGCATGAACTGTATACCACGGGACACTAATCTTTGTGATCAGATCGAGTTCAGTCTGTAAACGTTCTGAATGCAATTTGGATAATTTACAGGTCATACGTCCATCGACAAACTTAAGAACATTTTTAGCCATATTATGTTCGAACCAGTAGTATTAGCGTATGCACAATACCCTAGAAAGCGTCTTGTGACTCGTGTACATGGTTGATAACTGACCATTTGAAAGCTCGTGGGAATACAAGGAATCTGCCTGTGTGTTTATTACGTTGTACTCATAGAATACACTGGAGCATAATTCATAAGTTTGACCAACGTCTGGGTGAAACATTGAGATTAGTCACCTCAACATTTATTGTCTATTTCGCCTAATTGTGATTTAACTAAACGATATTATCAACATCAATGTGGCCTCATCAAAAGTTATCAGACATAATATCATGAAATAAAATGTGTACGTCATGATTACAAAGAATAAACAACCAATTTTTGTGAATCACACAACACTACATTAGCCTATGTAATCTACCAACAAGTTTTCCAGAGATACCCTCTTTAATTAGGGATTAAACGGCATCAAAATCAAATCAAAATGAAAACTGCTCACCAAATTTTTTTTTTTGTTGTTGTTGTTTTGTTGTTTGTTACATGAAGGGTTATTAGGTTATCGCTTTCTCCAACCCGGCCAACCTGACAAGATACACGTCCTCGTGTATATCTGTAATGTAATTAAAATGTAGAGTATCAATGTAAACTCAGCCTGATCACTGACAATAATAACAACCATAACAAAAGATTCCTCTAAGCCTCAATAATAAATTGATCGAGAATTATAACAACTTAGATCACATACATAGCTCATGGCCACTGGCGGCCACAGTAGCTAGTGACACCATCATCACCCATATCGTCATCACCTCAAGTGATACGACCATTACACATCACTTCACGTAGAGTGTACGACTCCCAACCCAAATATTACATGATCTTTGAGGGTCTCAACAAGGGTGGTCCACTGCACCACCAGCTGCCCATCGCCCTCTGAACAGCTCACAAATGAGTTGTAGTTACGACTACTGACAAGTGAGTACAGTGTGACGAAATAGCCATGGTATATGCTACTTTGTGATGATATCACAGTCACATTCTTCTACGTTTAAATCGTTAGGCATACTACTTAGAGGCATCTTCTGTATACAATAGTGAGCGAGTTTATAGGTTCTGTTACTTATTCAAAGATTTCAAAAGATAGCAATCGCCCTCAAGTATTTTTTTCATAACTAGCACATTTTCCGTTTCTTGCCGCTTGCTCTCTTGTCTCGTCAAGCTTAATCTCAGTTTCGGTATCGTCTAAATTTAAAAGATTTAGAGGTCTAGTTACACGACTTATCAACACGTGGTATCAATGTTTTAACACTCGGTAAAAACTTAAATGTCTTCCTTGTAAATAATGTCAAAATGCTTTACAGTGTTCACTACGGCCAGAATATGTAAGGTCGACGATAGATAGTACGGTACTTTAGGTACAAAGCCTAATTTTCAGTTCATCTAAAGTAACACGTGGTCGTTAATAAAATCACGGAATATTCATTACTACCTGCCCCGGCTTCGCACGGGTGCAATGTAGATACTAATGTGGCATCAGCGTGGAGCGATTAATATCATTATGACGATTACAATATACTTCAGGATTCCGTTATACTTTATAAGAATTAAACAACATCTTCAATAAATACAAATTCAGTTATTGTTAAAATCCGCAACGTACTATAAAATATCGTACAGAAGGATACACGGCACGCAGCTACTTTGTATTGTACTACGTAGATGAAGCAAGGTTTTCTGAGATTCCTTGTATCGATATCAATTATTAAAACAAGGTAACTGGTTTCGTTCATAACCACACATTTTGTTCAGAAATGGCTAAGGAAGTGTTAGCCGTGTTAATTGTGATCGCATTGTTTTCATATTTCGCGACCGATCATTACCTACATTGTATTTCAAATCATTCGTAATTTGAATAATAAGTACCACGTGAAATAAAATTGGTAAACAATGACCATAAATGAAAATACCATTCTTTGCGGTATGTCATAGTTTGGTACAGTACACAACCGATGCCTTTCATACGGACTATCGCATAGAAATTCTGTCCTTGAAAATAACCGTTAATAGATTGCTTGACAAGAAAGCATTCGTCATCATCGAAATAAAAATAATACGACTCACCGGATTGTTCTATACACAGAACAGAAGAAGTAAGGTTCTATAGCACGCGAGTCCATATCCAACTTCTGATATCGGAACTTCATTATCTACACTGTCACTTATTATGGGCGTCATCAGGAATCCGGACAAGAAATACATTCTCGTACTACAATACACAATACAGTTCCTAGGCCAGCGTTACTCTGTGGGCGATCCGTATGATATAGTCTCTTGATCACCGAATGCACGTTCTTTTATTAACGTTGCCCTCTCCAAATCTAGGCTCTGTATACGTCACTTTGACGTTTGTGT
The DNA here is from genome assembly GCA_905404175.1 of Anthocharis cardamines. NCBI lineage: Eukaryota > Metazoa > Arthropoda > Insecta > Lepidoptera > Pieridae > Anthocharis > Anthocharis cardamines. The sequence goes on along the minus strand of FR989952.1, from coordinate 10,396,030 downwards.
GATGTTGACGATCCATACTCATGACCCGGATGCGACATATGTATATTGTACTCTGGCCTACAATTACTTGATATATTACAATAATTGCATATGCAATCAGTCAATGATGCGCTATCGACCTACTTTTTAATTCGAGCATTCGGAAATTCATAGACTGAAACCGAAACGCGCAATATGCACTTCATTTCCCATCCCTGAATTATTTTGAATTTTATTAAAATATGCCAGTGATATATTTCACGTCTCTTCCATTGGGGTAGGCAAAGATCCCAGCTCCTTGCATACCACTTTCGCTTCCTCCACTTTTATCAACGCTTTCATACACGATCATCTGTTACGAGTAACTTACACAGATCTAATTGAGGTTCATTAAGATCAGTATAGATGTAAAATCAGTATAGATTTGTGAATAGCCGTAAAATGGGAAAATGCTGCGCAAACGCATCCAGAAGCGCCAAATATGACACGTGCCAATATATTTAGTAGCAGTGGGTTCTATGACCACGTCACTGGTGGGATTGAACTGCGCACTTCCTTACACATGTACGAAACGAAGACGGAACAACAGACGCTTCATTTAAAATCCAGATTTATGCTATTCCAGTGATATTTTATTTTCAATACTTACGTCCGCGTCGTTGGCACTTGGCATTTAGAATTAAAGATGCGTGTTCCGTATTAATGGTGTTTATTTTAGTTTTACAGCCATTAGGTATTTACCGAAATTTATTTTTCATGTTTTAGTCGGTTTTTCCGGGTTGAGTTATATTTTATAATATTGCTTTTTTCAATAAAAGCTAATCAACGTAGGCCAGTGTAAGATAATATTTGTACGAAACAAATGAACTGACGTTGGCACTGCGATGTCTATGTCGTTATCAGACAGTATTAGTAATAAATGCCTTTTATGTAGTCGTAATCGAGATGCTGCTATATCAGTATATCTCAGCACGCACGCTGTGGTCAACTTGAAGCTTCAGAACTTTATATTGTTATGATTAAAGATAATTTCTAAGGTTACAACCACCAATTAATACATAATGCTTCCTGTAGGTATTTACTATGTTATATTTTAACAAGATTTTTCTTGAGTAAAATTCAGTTTAGCTAAATATTGGCAAGCGTATTTAAGTCGGCCGAGATTATCAATTCTATGGTTGCAACTACGATGGTCATAGGAGCTAGTGGCTAGGTAGATAAGGGCCCTGATGCATATAAAACACAGTCATTACCTATTAATATTCGGTATCTTTAAATACATGCTGATGGAGGCTAAGGAGGTGACCACCTTACATTAGCTACGCCACTGGTAGGATACTCAAATGATTAAACACAATTCCATCGATGTCTTGGCAAATAGTCACAATTTACCTGTTAAAAGCTTGATTTAAATAGGTTCTTGGTGTAAACACCTAGGTCTTCAATCTGTTGCTAAATATTGAGTTGTTTGCAGGTCGAGCATGGGTAACGCTAGCTACCAACGACTCTTACGGCCTCGGAGCTCTGGTACTGGCGCATTCCTTACGTCGCGTTGCCTCCACGTATCCAGCCGTGGTGCTCATCACACCTACAGTAACTGATGCTATGAGGTAATATATGTATTAAATTAATCAGCACAAACTCTACTCTACGAAACACGATTTAAAAAATTATTTCGGTCGGGTAGGGCACAGAAGGCTGATCACCTACTTGCCTGTAAGGAAAAATAGTCAGTGAAACATACACAGAAATGTGTCTGCTCCATGCCCCACTAGGGGACTCGGGAATAGACTTTATTGAAGTTGTTACTCAGGTGTTTTATAAAAAGGTAACGTAAATATTATTCGGAATAGACTCGTGAATAAAACATTTAATGTTAACAAAATATGAGTATGTCGCTGACCAAGACGTATATTTTTTTAATAACAGATATTTTTGCAGTAGGTACTGATTTAGTTATTCTACTTAAGTTATTTATAGGTCATTATTACATCTAATATTTCCAATAATTTCCTTCCTAGATACTATTATCGCGGTTGAAATAGATATTTAGATTTATTTATTTGTTTGTGTTTGGAAACGAAATATAAATACTCGTATCAGTAATTATAGGTAACGGAAAGACAACATAGACTATTTCGCAGTATATATTTAGACAGATATCATAAGATATCAAAAATAAAATTTCAAGAGGATTACATCTGCCATATTTTAGTTACATCATCATGGAAATCTGGTACCGATCCAGAATAAGCAAGATGTTTTCCTGTCAAATATTTTTAAACTATTTATTATGACTGTAATAAAAAGTATCGGAACTGGTTTATATTCTTGTTGTAATTTAATTCTAATACTCAATTGATAACATCCGTGAGTTATGAGCGTTAAAGTTAGGACACGGAGATTACTTCCGGTCAAGTAGTATCAGTTCAAAGTACTTGCCTGTTAACAAATAGGATCAGTGAAATAGATAATGGAATCTAATGATCATAAGATCTATAAAACATAAGTTGGTATCGCCATCTCCATGTTGAATAACTTTCACCATTCGAATTTCGAATTATATCCTCCATAGATTTTCAAAAATATTTAAATCTTTTTTCGATAAAACCTTTGTTGTCATTCACTAGATAGTTATTTATTTAAATTAAAACATTTATTCATTTAGGTAACACAATTTACACTTATGAACTTATCAATAAAGATAAAAATATAATTTAAATGCTTCTAATTTTACATTTACTGCCAGTTCTCAAATCAAGGGCGTAGAACGGACGAGATGAACTGGCAATAAACTCTCCGCCACTCTTTTTAATCGCCATTTTTTTTGTTTTACAAATTGTTTTTTAGGAGCTGCAACCATTACACCATGTTTCATATGACATCTTGATGTAATTAACTATAAATTCTATAATAATGTTATAATAGAGTAGCATGAGAGAGTAAAATAACATTTATTGACAGGGAGCGTCTCCGTGCAGTATTTACTGAAGTAATAACAGTTGATGTGCTGGATTCTCAAGATGCTGCCCATTTAGCGCTGTTGCAGCGACCGGAGCTTGGCATCACCTTCACAAAAATACACTGTTGGAATCTTACGCAGTATGAGAAATGCGTCTTCTTGGATGCTGATATCCTGGTAAGACGGATTTTCTTTACATGGAATTACTAAAAAACCACTTGCGATTTTTATGGCCGACTGTTTAAAGAAATAAATATTTAATCTAACGAAAATAATACCAGATCTAAGATAAGATTCGTAAAACTCAAATAATATATTTATTTTGTATAAAAAAAAATTTTTAAGCTTGTAATAATTAATATGAGTATGTATTTGAAAAGATTCGCAAATTCAAATTCTGTATTAGGTATAGGAAAAGTGAAAAATATGCTATTTTACCAATAAGAATTTTTAAAAAGATATATCATCACAATATATTTCATAATATAGGTAATAAGTAATAACGTAGTCGCAATTAAGATAAATGAATGGATTTACTTTGAAACAATACGAGATACTTTAAACGCACACATTGAAACTTAGTAATATAAATGCTTATTCATAATATAGGTATGATTTATGTAATCTGTACTTAATAAATAAGTGTTGTTTGTTTGTTTTTAGTGATAAATCTTTGGAACTACTGAACCAATGAGAAAACTAATATCACTAAGAGAAAGCTATATTATCAATAATCAACATGAACTATACTTTTTTTTTATAACATATCATATTTATTAAAAAAAAGTATCATGAAATTATGGCACTTTGAATTAATTGGGGATTGATAGGAAACCTACCATAAACATAGGGTAATTTAGCCGGTTTCCCGTCCAGGTCCTGTTTTCGTCCACTAACGCGGATCTTGTAAAACATTTACGTAGAATAACATTATAAAAATAGTCAACCGCGCAAATTTGGTCTCGTTACGGACCCTAAAGTCAAATCTGCACGTCTATTAAATCAAAATATTTATTAACTAGTTGAGACTCGAACAAAAACTACTTCTATCTGAGGCTTGTTTCCGAGCTAAAAACATGTCATCATAAATGTAAAAAAAACAGTGGTACGATTTAACTTTGCAGTCAGTTTTTTTTATTGTTTTAGCATGTATTTCTTATGTTTTGGGTATTAATGACTAAGTAAAGACATAAAGAACATATTAAAATGTGTGTTTCGTACTCATTTAAAGTTTTACTTTAAAAATCGAGGCGGACAAAAACTGAAGTACCTATTTCGTAAAATATTCAGTTCTCGTCCGCGTGGACGAAAATACAAAAATACAAGTAAAGTTTGATTAGTCGTTTAAAATAAGGAATGCGTAAAAATTCTGTTGAAATCATTATGGAATGATCTTCGATGGTTAGTTAGACTGATATTTAGTTTCCGTCCACCAATTTAGCAGTATTGTAAGTATAAATATATATTCAAGTATTGCGGACGAAAAATAAAAAATACGTTGAAAATTGCTTTAGTTTCCGTCCATGAGTGGACGAAAACTAATACTGGTTAAGTATTTAGTTTCCGTCCATCACAAACAGCGTTATGTTACTTTTCGTTTAGCTTTTTTTCTACAAACGTGTAGAATATACGCGATATAACCCACTTATGATGTACGTAATCGCGTATATTGTTTGGACCTATTTTATTATTTTAATTTTTAACAAATCCCATTTTTATAGATGACGTCATCGTCTAAAAAACTAGAAAAAGGCACCATGATACTCTGAGGATGCCTTAATAAAGCTCTTGCAGAGATCCGTGATAGTTAGAAATGTATGTATTAGAAAATGTGCAATGGATATGCTTTATATACCGTGGACGGAAACTAGCCTACACAAGGTCGAAAACTAACATTTTTGGACGAAAACTAACGAAATCGGTACTTTTCACTAAAACATTTTATATAAAAAAAACGTTAATTATAATTATTTGCTACTTAATGTAAGCCTAAAATAGACTATATCAGCTTTCAATAAAAATTCGGTTTGTTAGAGTTGGGCCAGTAGAACATATTAGTTTTAAGCCCATAAGCTGGCAAGTCCACTAAGTGGACGAAAACCGGCTAAATCACCCTATTATGTACGTATGTTTTCCTGTCGAATGGTAACTCTTTCTCAAGTCCCTATCAAAATATACTTTTAAGTCTAACCAAGATCTCAAAGAACATTCTATAGAAAAAAACAGTTTGCCAATTCTTTTAGCCATAGACTTGAGCACGAAGAAGCTCATCATTCTATTAGTTGTATGCAATTTCAACTGATTTCTTATACAACTGAAGATACGATTACTTTCTCTAAAGTTGTTCATGTCCGGGCCTCATATTCTCATTTAAAATATTGAATACTCTAAATCTTGCTTGATACAGGTATTGTTTGCAATAACTAGTTCCAGGGCCGGATTTAGAGGCCTCGGGGCAACAAAGGCCCCATGGCCCCAAATTATTTTCCAAATTAAATGTACAGTTTTTTTTAATATGTAAGAACAAAATAATCATGTTATTACAAAGTACAGTAGGTAAAGGTAAAATAGCGAAAAAAAATATCAAAGGAAAAATTGTTTACTTGTCAGAATTGAGATTGCAATGATTGTTTTCCGATGTCTGTTGTGGAGTCCCCGGGGCTGGATGCCCTCTCCTAAATCCGGCCCTGACTAGAACAGCAATTAATACACGATCGACAGCAGTACGTAGGCTATAAAAGCTATTTCCAATGTAATTGTTTACACGACAACAAAGTCAATGTTAGCGGATGCGGACGGCAGCAGTAACACGAGATGCGACGTGTCCCAAATATTTTTTTCTAATTTTTGGACGCTGTCCAACACGCAAATTTCTCTGTATTTTCTTCAGTTACTATTAAATAGTGTCGAACATAATGTCGACAACTTAATTTTTGATATCATAGATGTTGAGATGTTGTAAATAAAATATCATTATAAAATTATTGGAGTAGGTATATGGAAGAACAGCTTCTCAAAACTCATAACGATAGTGTCTAGATAGTCGTTGAGTTATGCCGGTGCTCATCATGCTCTCTCACTCGCACATTATGTTTATCTTCTCTCACACACGTCGGTATCGCATGCAAAAATGAAAATAAGATTGAAATATACTCTTAATTGATATCAGCAGATGAGCGCGAAACTGACTTGGTCGCACCTAATACATCGTTCAATGTTGCGCTATCGACCTATTTTTTGACTCATTTTTGTTCATACGTCTTGCATTTTCCCAATTTACCAGACACAACAGTTGATAGTTGCGTTTTACATTTTGTCTGGCTTGGATAAATATCCTGTTGTATAATATTCTGTCGAAGCACTTGCTTGTCGACATTTAAGATACGTCTCGTTATTAAATAAGCATAAGCCACACTGAATTGTTATCGCGGGTTATTATGTCAAATGAAGTTCTGATAAAAATATAATCGATAAATATTTTGAGAAGGTATCACGTATGTTCCACAACATGGATATATTGTGAATAATCATTAGATATGACTGTATTTTTTATGAATGACATTTTTTTAAATATTAGCTTTAGAAAATATTCATAACACACAATCAGTTAATAAAATTCTTAAATATGATGTTGAAAAATAGGTATAATTTTTATTTTAATTTTACCAGCCTAGTTTTCTTCACAATTCAATACTCTCTTTGACTTAATTTCCCTAAGGTTAAAGTAGAAATTTACTATTTTTTATAACTGCCATAGGTACTGTTTATGGAGATAAATAATTACAACGCAGCTGTACCTATTGCATTTTTATCTTTATCCATATTTACCTCAATCTTAAAAAAAAAGAAAAAAAACTAAATTAACTCAATGTTTCACTAATACGTTCTCTAGTACGCCTCTAGAGGCGAAAACGACCAAAGATAAAGATAAAGAACTTCATGCAATTTAGGTAACGGATTGATATTTTATCTACTTATATGTTGATTTTTTTCAGAAGGCCAAGACCATTCTTTTTTCAAGTTTATTATTATTATCTAAAAATGAGCCATCTTTGACCGGAAGTTTGGAAGAATTTAAATGTAGCCGAGTTTCAATTTTATTTGCTGGACATAACGATTTATATAGAATATAGCAATATATATAGGTTGGAGTTGCAATTTGTAAGGAGGAGTGCTCAAGGTCCTCCTAGTAATTATATTGTATATAGTCTATATACCATACTGATAACGCGATGGCAAAGTGCAAATGCCTTATACCATATACTATAGGTGTATCAACATATTTTGTTGCGTGCCATTATTGACGTTGAGACATCTGCCTACCTGTCGTAAATTACCTGCTGTAAACAAAATAAAGTATACAAATGCGACTTCAATATAAACATATGTAGAATGTATAGAGAACCAAACAAAATATTCAAATTGTTCCATTTCAATATGAGCTTTATAATTGGTTGGTACTTGTTAGTTCGATAATATCCATCGATAGTATCCTTGACTTTAGGCCAGTTTAATTATCCCTGCTGATCTGATGACCTATAACAGTGATGGTGTGTTCTTTATCAGGTTGTTCAGAACTGCGATGAACTATTTGAGAGGGAGGAACTAACCGCAGCTCCTGATGTCGGCTGGCCTGACTGCTTCAACTCAGGCGTATTTGTCTTCAAACCTTCATCAGATACCTTCAGTAGACTGATCACATTTGCACAAGAACGCGGAAGCTTTGATGGTACGAGATCATTGTATCTTTTTTTATTAATTGCAAAACAAATAGATCATACATATATTATATATCTATACTAATATTATAAAGAGGAAAAAATTGTGTTTTTATATGTTTGTTTTTTTGTAACCACTTAGCTTAGCTACAGATCCTACTTAAAGATGTCATGTGGAACATGGTGTAATGGTTGCAGCTCCTTACAAAACATTTGTAAAACAAAAACTTGGCGATTAAAAAAGAGTGGCGGCGAGTTTCTTGCCAGTTCTTCTCGTCCGCTCTACGCCCTTGATTTGAGAACTGGCAGTAAATGTAAAACTAGAAGCATTTAATATTTATTTTTTATTGACGTTCATAAGTGTACATTGTGTTACCTAAATGAATAAATGATTTTTGAATTTGAATTTGAATATGCCCTGGGAAACAAATAAGATTTGCTCGAATGAAATAAAGACCGGACTTGATCATCACCTTGCCAACTCGCAAATACAGACGAATGTATCTACCTACCGAGGGTACATGTGAATTCTCTTTCTTCTACTAATTAATTAATTTAATTACACATATATATTTATTATTATATAAATATATTTTGTATTATATACAGTCTTATTTAATTGACGGTGGCAGTGAGCGCTCTCATTCAGACAACTAGTAAGAATTATCATTTAACTATAGAACAGCTTTATATTCTACTCATATTTTTTCCAGGTGGTGATCAAGGTTTATTAAATTCATTTTTCTCCGACTGGTCATCAGACAACAACAAGCGCCTGCCTTTCCTTTACAACGTCACATCAGGCGCTTTTTACTCGTACCTGCCCGCGTTGAAACAGTAAGTTGCTTATCTATAGTAATATCATGGATGGAAAAGCCGTGAAATGCACATTGCGCGTTTCGGTTTCAGTCTATGGATTTCCGAATGCTCGAAGTAAACAAGTAGATCGACAGCGCATCATTGACTGATGTCCTGTGGCTGAGGTATCACCTACCATTACTCATGCTCGTCTGTCGATATCTAACATAAAAAAAAATTAAAGAGGAAATATTTGTTTGTTACAATTTAACTCAAGAACAACTCGGCCGTTTTAAAAAATAATACAAAAAAAAAATGTCAAAGAAAATTTTGGAATAGGTCTCGTCGGAATTTGAAAGATTTTTTATGAAACAGCTCGGGGCTACAGCTCGGGACCCCTCTTTTGTAGAGGCCCATTAAAGATTATTATATTTTGTAACCATTGCCAATCCAATTTGTTCTTAAACCATGTGTGTTTAGTATTAATTACATCTATTTGTGATCCACTATAACTTGCTAATGTCGAAAGTCGCAGGCACAGCTAGATTAATAAATAGCCTAGAAACTCAACTCTGTCCCTTTATCACGGTGGTTGCACCTTTTCATACATTGACCTCATGAACTTGATCCTCATCGGAGATAAGAGACCGCTTCTATTTCTGTCTATGAGGAAAATTACTACGTAAACTTTCCCTTTTATACAATCATTTTAATAATCATAAACGTCAAATAATTAAAAGTTGGTGTAATTTTAATGTTATTTATTTCAGTTTTGGGCAGAATTTAAAAATCATCCACTTCATCGGACCAGCGAAGCCTTGGCTCCAACACTATAATTTTGAATCTCAAAGCGTTGACGCTCCAGAACACTTGAAAGGCTTCCTGCAATTATGGTGGGATCTGTTTACATCGCAAGTGCACACTCAACTAGATGTTACAATGGTAAGTTGTTTTATATTCTGATAGAGATTTATTGTTAAGAATCATTTTTTAAATGCTTAGGTATCTAAAAAAAGTTAGGCTGAGTTATTCCAAGAATTGTTTATATCTCAAAATATAGGAGACATTTTCGTCATGAATATGATATCTTGAGATCATTTCCAATGCAACGATACATAGTTTCGATTACGTATTTGGTATCAGTTACCGCAATGTAATACGATCCCTTCTCGATAACCGCAATTTCTCGATCTCACACCGCAACATGTCGGTACCCCTTCATTAGTTCTATTAAATTGATACATTTGCACACTGTCCGCTGATCTGAACATACAATATGTTTTCTAAGCATATCCAACTGGATTCTATTGAAGAGGTGAGATTATTCCACATAGATGTAGACTGTATGTATCCTTCTATTCCTCTGCCTTTTCTGTTTAATGCTTTGATTTTGTTTTTCCGTATCTTTTATGCATTGTCAAAATTTTAAAACCCTTTTCTTTAGCTTAAAGCTTTAGCACTAGTTTGAATTGAGATTTTTACGCATTATCGATATTTCTCCAAAATACTAACATGTTCTAACTTTATTGACATCGATTTGATAGTTTTGCACGATTTAGATAGTTTTTGGGCTTTTAGACGGTGTTGGTATTTTGGCGAAAATATCACCGTTTTGTAAACATACAAGTAAATATACTTATAAGTATAATTCTGTTAATATTTTTAGAATTTTGTGTGTCAGTGCAGTACAAAAAACAAACATTATTTACTTGTATATTTATGTGACGGTTATTTTTTGCAATATTACACTTATCACAGCTTGAATTAAGCTTATGCACTGCACCATGTGCGAAGCTTTTTTCAAGATTTTTCTGCATGTATCTAGTTGTTTTGTACATTTAATCGATAGGCCAATCTAGAAGAACCTTCTTCAGAAACTCGGAGAGATGTAGAAGAGCTTCAGAGTGAATTTCCCCACGGTTTTGAACAAAGACTGGATTATGCTACGTATGAGCCTGCCCTGGACTCCACTTCCGAGTTTCCTTGGCACCATCCTGATAAACAAGTATTAGAATCCGACTCTAATGAATTAGACAAAAATGATTTTTTCGATCCATGGGACAGGTATAGAGGAAATATTCTACCACACTCAGAAGACTCCAGGCAATCATGGGAAGACCCTGATCCTAATGAAGTGAGAAAATATGCTTGGGACCGTACACAACATGTTTCTCATGGCCCGAGTTCGAATGAACACAATAACTTCAATCAAAGTATAACACCTCACGATAATTTACAAAACAATTATCATCATGCAAATAAAATGAATCACGAACATAGTGCAGTAAATTACAATACACAAAACTGTAATAATCATGATCACATTAATCATTCATCAACTCATAATCCTTACACTGATTATCACGCAATATACAAAGAGCCTCAGAACAATACGTCGAAAGACTTTAATGATAATAATTCTTATGAAATAAATAAATCGAGTAATGACTCACAAATCAGCCAAAACAAAAACCATCAAGTATATTGTGTTCATATGGACTCTGAAAAACCAGTTCCAAAACCATCTAATGAAGATGGTAATCATAATGAGTTACTGAATGGTGACGTGTGTGATGAAAGTCATTATGATGATGTCCGACCAAGGCATCCTTACGATGGATTTTATTTAAGACATAAGATGACTATAGACTCCCATGGAAAAAAAATGTGTAGTCATGAAATTCCTCCACCGTCTCCCTCGCCACCGCCAGAAATTCCTGAAAATAACGAAGATGAAGATGATCAAATCGAAAATGGTTTTTATTTGGAGACAGAAGATGAAGTAAGTTAATACTTTCTAGATATTGTAATTTAAATGGTATGGTATACATTGTTTTGGTAAAATTAATGAGCAAAGCCGTATAATTTTTGTTACTAATTCTATAAAAAAGATGCGCTCGATTTTATAAATAAATGCACGCTTAGTCTTTTAATCGCATGTTTACAGTAGATAGTTTAATTAACTAAAAATCTTTAAATCCTTCTCTAACATAACGAACGAGTTTTAGGTACTGGTAAGTTCTAAATTGAAATAAGAAAATGCTTATATTTTCAGACTGGGGTAGCTGGAAACTTAGCGCGAGTTCAACCTGGTGTACCTCTGCAACGTGAAGCAGTTGATGAACTATCACGACGCCAAGGTTGGGAGTCGGGCAATATTGACTACATGGGTGCCGACTCTTTTGCTAATATTTGGGCGAAAATTTCTGAAACTCTGAGTCAAGGAACATCCTCCCCACCCAAACAACCATCGCCTCCTAAAGAATGTTATCAAGCACCATTAGAAAAAACTAAAGAAGCAGGACAAGATCTAGCTGAGAAAGTCGCTGCCACATCTCTTGACGAATCAAATGATATACCAGTACCTGCGAGAGAAGCAGCTCACGCCACAGGTAAAACGAGTAACTCTTCTCCCGAAATAAATAAAAATATTGAAGGTACCGCTCCTCAAAGTAACCTAGAATCCATCCCTCAATTAGAATCAATGTCTTCTGTTACTGAAATTGAAGTACTTAATACAGAACCTGTTGCTGATGTGCCTGCTGTGATTTCTCAATTGGAAACCTCAATGGCTGCATCTAAAATAGAATCTGAAGCAATCGCTTCTACAAATGTGCATGAAACAAAATCTCCAGAACCTATAACCTCTACCGAAATGCATGAGAATGAACCTAAGAATGAGAATGATTTTCCAAAATCGAATATAATTTCAGAACAATCCACTGACGTGCATGTTCCAGAAGCCCCCATTGAACCAATTGCGATCGTGCCTGCACCTGCAACCGTAGAAGCTGCATTAGAAGCATTACCCGATACATCAAAGGATGGAACTGTATCAGTTCAAAGTGATTTGCATGAATCTAATGTGGCATCAGCTGCCGAGTATGAATCCAAACCGGTATCGCAGCCAGCTAGTGCTTCTAAAGTTGAAGTTGAGAGTCCTAGTGAATCGCATGAATCGAATTCATCAGAAGTTTCGGTTGTCGTTCCTCCAGTATCTACACCCTCACCCCCAAAGACTGAGACTGAAAATAACACCACAGAACCTGAACTTAGTATAGTACAAGATGCAAAAGTGGCGTCAGTGCCGGAAGTTAATAAACCACAAACAGTATCAGCATCTGAAATTCCCTCTGATGTTCCCACAATTGATCCTAAACCAGTGATCCCTATCGACATGCCCAAGTCGGAATCCGACTCCATGTCTAGAGCATCAGAACAGGACAAAACTCCAGAAAAAGCGGATGCCCCTGTTTCTGACAGTCCTCCTTTAGCCAATACTCCATCTCAGGAAGAAGCGTCTAGTGTTCCGGCTGTCAAATGTGAGTAAAAACATGTATCGCGCCGTCTTCGGCTAATCGAACGGCTTTGCACTGAAATCTCACCGAGTTAATTTTGCAGTTTTCATATTCTTAACTAATTTATTCGTATGGTTCGTTTCTTGGATGGTACATCTAATCCTTTGAAACGAATTTTAATTTAGTTTTCTTTTGTGCCGTTTTTTGTGTTGGTTTTATGTTACTTTTTACTGAGCATACGTTTCAAAATTTCGTTATTTCACCCAGCTCTCGAGGAGGCAGCCCAAGAGACGCGGCTTTGATACAGGTAATAATAATAATTGCACTTGGACCCAACACAACTTTGCATTTTCATCGCATTTACCCTTTCATCCCTAGAAACAGTAGCTTAAAATATTTACAACACTGAAACGTCATTGAACAAACATTTGCCGGTCCTTGAAATCACTTCTATCTACTACGCACATTTGCCAGATGTTGGGTCGTGTCCAAGTGAGTGCAATATGTAGGTGCGGTCAACGTCATCATCCAATAATTCTAATTTCGAGAGACATTTATTACCACAAATATATTGCAATATTTTCCGCATCCGCTTTCCGGAATTAAAACAATATTTATTTTAAAATACAGGATTACGATGACGTTGGGTTTAATTATGGCCTATTGTATATTTTATTCATTAATAATACTTTCTTCATTTTGTTTTTGTCTTTTGCTTCCCATTTAAGACTAAGTACATACAAGGAAATTATCGAAATAACATAAAAGACAAATCATTTAAAAAGCAATGAAAAAGATTAAAAGATGATTCTGAATAATTGAATACATGTCTGTACTGAATGCAATTTTCTTAATTTCCTTTCACTTAACTCGCTGAATTTATCTGACTCGGCTTGCATCCGTATTAACCACGTTGCTATGTTTTCCCTCGACTTGTTCCAGGCCCTAACCGAGCTTGCTCTCTAATGTGACCGCCATACTAACGACAAGTCTAACCGAAAGAGAGTATAAAGGAGGCAATTCATTGGTTGTGTAGCGGAGGAGCGTCGCAAGCCGGCGGCAAAGCTACAGCTGAAGCCGCCAACCGCTGCCGACCCCCTTCCCACACCAGACAGCGAGCTGGAGGACGCCGCATCTCTTGCACAATCCATCATTGCTAGCGAACTGCGCACCCCTACTGTCACGTCGCCCTCACCGACCGCATGCCTCGCCTCTCCGCAACTGCAAACACAGCAACAACGACTCGACGTCAAAAAACCCGACGTTCCAACGCCACCAATAGGCGCCGTATCACTTTCACAAATCGGCATCAAACCTAAAGCGAAACCGACTACTGCCTCTCAAATTGAATCTTCAGTAACTGAAAAAGAGGCAGAACCACCGAAGAAAAAAGTGGTGAAGAAAGTCGTAAAGAAAGACGGTGCGTCTAGTGGTGAAGCGCCCGTTCCTCCGCCGCGTAAGAAAGAAAAAAAGCCTAAAGAGAAATGAACGCTCGCACCACGCTTATAGTTCCTCTGTGCCATAACGTATCTAGCCTAACCTTTAATGTTATTGATTATCGCGATAAATACGCGTTTTGTGTTACACTTTTTTTATAATGATTTTATTACTTGAAAACACACGTCCATTGTATCGTTTTAATAATCTAAGATTTTAATTTTATGTTCTATTCTAAATAAGTATTTGTCTTTAAATCGTAGATATGAAAATATTTTAACAGTTTTGTATTTAATATCTTATAAATTATATGTAATAAAGTATGAAATGTTTTGATACAGCAAAAAAAATATATGAAGTTTTTAGAGTAAATAAATATTAAAATTTATTTTTAATTAACTTGTTTTATTTTTATATAAAATATAGAATAGTTCGATCGAGCTGTAAAATATGATAATATAATTATTATTATTTATTAATATTATATGCATGGTAGGAGTTCTGACACTGATACTTACTACGCCTATAGTCTACTCCTAGTCTTTCTCCTAGTTATTTTTATCTTTCTCATAATTAATTAAAAATTCTTTCATCAATAGAATGATACATTATCAGTTACATAGGCTTATCTAGGGCCAATAAAAATGGCTAGATTGAGGAGCTGCGAAAATATAATTACTATCACGCCATCTTGTGTGAAACAGAATTATTACCATTATTAAATATTTACCCAGTCTGTTGTGATCTTATTCAGAACCTCAATAAAATGTGGACTGCAACCGCGGTAGGTTATATTATTGTAATTAAGTAATTATTGTTATTAAGAAATACAGGGCATAGTCAAGTAGATGTTTGTAATTCTGAAAACAATGTCTTTATAAAAAAACCTTATAAAACTATTCGATAGCATTATAAATTATAATAATATATGTACCTTCTTATAAAAATAATAGTGTAATGCTCTATAATAATATATGTATCTACTTATAAAAAATATAATATTGTAATGCCCTACTGTGGTAGAATCAACTTTGTGGACCCAATCGTCATGATTAAAACTACAGTATTATTGCACTGAATTAGTTAGGTACTTCTTCGAGAGATGGCGTTGAGAATAATTTAATTTTTAGGTATGTAGGTATGGTACCTACACGTTATAGTTGACAGTTGTGAGTTGACACTGACAGTTCGTACTTCTATGTTTACGGTTAGAACTTGAAGGTTCATCATGGCTCCGCATAAGCAACCAGTTTCGTTTTGATTATTCTGCGTATCGGTAGTGTCGATTCATTTTTATATATAACGATCTGATTCTAATTGTTTACAATCGTAATTTGGTGTAAGATAAAGATTTTCTTCAATAAACCAAAGACTTTAGTAGGTAAATAGTACGGTTCGGACATTGGTGTTGATTTTCTAATGTAATTTGTACGTTTTATTCGAGTGATTCCTGTATCGGAGAGATTGGAGAACTCAGTGTTGGACGGTGTTTGAAAATGTGAAACAAAATGTGCCGGTGATTATTTCAATCAAATATCAAGGACCTTATAATAGTAAAGTACATATTTCTCACGATGAAGAGGTTTTTGGCGTTCTTTCTGTTGCTGCCAGTGTGCTTCGCACATCTCAATGTCTACCTTAGTAGTGCAGAAGTTTTGAGATTATTAGGTAAGTAGTAAAATAGTATAAATTATATAAAATCTTTTCTATTCTACTTAATTATATAAGTAATTATATATTCAATTTAATTTTACAATGATGTATTGCAGATCAAGCACTGAGTTTGTACTTCACCTATCTTTTAATTTTATTTTTACTCTATAATAAGATACATATTATGATGTTCAATCTGTAACAATATATATAACTAAGTCAATCAAATCAAGATTATGGATTCAAGTTATTGAATTCATTGGTAAAACATGTTCAGTGGCTTAGCACAAAACATGCGACTGTTAAAACTATATAAAATAAAAGCAAATGTAACTTTATATTATGTAAAACTACACAATATAAATAACACAAAAACTACTCGATTAATTTTAAAAATTCTTTCACTTATAGTTAGATACATTATCAGTGAGTAACATAAACAATTTTTTATTTAGTACATCTTCATTGCCCCCGTGCGAAGCCGGGGCAGTTCGCAAGTATATAGATAAATAATAACATATTATCATACATTACTTTTCCCTTCTACGGAAAGTAAGGTACAATCAGACACAAATGATTGAGCTCGCTTGTAACTTGACAGTTGCTTTTCAATATTCTTTGGTGTACCAAAATTAAACCATGTACAAATATTACTAGACATGTACATATTTGTGGCCTTATTACTAGGCAGTGATTTCTTCCAGGCAAATCATTAATAATAGGAAAATATGTATTTTAGTTAGGTAGGCTTTTATTAAATTTTATTTCCTTTTTTTATATCTTAATTAAAAAATTAAGCCCATAAGCTTCACTTTAACTTTCTCATTTTTTTGAGCTAAGTTATTAATTTCTTTTTCTTCTAAAAGGGACATAATAAAATGTACTATTCATGTGATATTGACATGCATTGCTTATCAACCGGGGATTATGATAAAATAGATAAGTTTGATAAAGAACATCAGAAGTATACATAATCATCATTCTTCATATATAAAAACACAAAACAAAATGCAAGTAAATGCTTGTTTTATTATAATTGCCTGTCTTTGTGACTCAGTGGAAAGTGTGTTGCACATTGCACATTCCCCACTAGATATTCAGGAAAAATAATTTAAAAAACTGTTAGACCTACTTGAAGATATTAATGAAATAAGTACCGAAATGTGTCTGCCCCATATGACACTAGGGAACTAGAGAATTCACTTCACATTTTAATTGCTGACCTCAATCCATTATAATTAATTTTTTTTAATAGTGAATATGACAATATAAATGAAAGCTTTACCTGCTGCATAAAGCTCTAGCAACTTCTAGTGTAATTACTTAAATTGTGTTTTTATAATATCCGTTATGAAAATATTGCAGTTGTTAGGCTTCTGGGGTTTGATATTATATGAATTCATTGCTTAATATAGCACTAGCGATCCGCCCCGGCTTTGCAGGGATGTAATCTAGATATCACTACATAGTATAAAACAAAGTTGCTTTCTCATTCCCTATGTATGCTTAAATCTTTAAAACTACGCAACTGATGTTGATGCGGTTTTTTTAATAGATAGAATGATTGAAGAGGAAGGTTTATATGTATAATAATAACAGTTTTTCTGTAGTGTATTTAGTATCAGCATTGCACCCGTGCGAAGCCGGGGCGGGTTGCTAGCACTATAAAAAAAATTAAAAAATAGCCGATTTTACTCGCTGATAATGTTTTCTATCGTTGTATCTTCGCTGATATGTTAAATTGTAACAATCAAACAAACAAACAAATCTTTCCTTTTTATAAAAAATAAAAATACGCATAGATATTGGATGAATACGACGCGATGCCCAAAATTGTCACGAGATAATTGTCGTTTATAAAATAAAATTTAATCTTATTTCACGGCAATTTTCTAATGTAAAGGCATTAACGCTCCGATTCTTATCTTTGATCTGGCCTAAGTTACCCGTTTTCAACAGAAAGTCTATTCGAAGGTGACAAAACTTAGAAACACGTTGTCTGCGTGAACCGCAATAGCCATTATTCGCTATTACTTATCCGTTTCTGTCTTATTGTTAGGATTCTCGAAGGGATTCAACTAGATTAAAGTGTGATAATAGGATTAAAAATTGTAAACCTTAAATATTACCCTTTTCTCATATATTTTTTACAAACTTGCAATAATTTGTGTCTAAGACAGACAAATTATTTTTCATAAAGTATGATTTGGGACATTACGTTTTTAATAGGTACGTGTACCTATTAAAAGTATATGTATATGTTATATATTATATTGTATATACAATTTAATTGAACGGTTATTCTAAAAATACATGCTTGTAATATCTGGTTTAATATTGGTAGAAACGTTAAAGCTCTACCTGCGACTTCGTAGTAAATGAAGTTTTTGTCTCCTTTGTGACAACCTGCGGGCCTATCCATCTTTGTCACAATGACCGTACCATCTGCTCTTTGTTCTTGGTTAAAATTTGAATTTGTATTCAACAAAACTACGAGCAAAGGACACTCTTGTATTGTCCACAAAGATTACTCTACTTCGGTCTAAGTAACTAACTTAATTGTGGCAATAAATCTTTCGTAAATTGACAAAAGTTACAATTTTCAACTAAAGTAGTTTCTGTTTTTATAACTTTAAAATAAATGAATATCTTGGAATTATTCACCGTTAATTGTGTTTTATACATAATTTAATAATAAAAGATGAAATCGACACTTTAATACTTCTGAAATCGCTTTTTATATGTTCGTTTTTATATTAATTGTAAGTGTCTTTGAAATAATGATATTGTAACCGTACTATGCATATAACCCATCAAAAGGGTCCCTCTTAAGGTGAGAGTCGTCTATTACGAGATGACATTTATGGAGGCTGTATAGACCAAACCAATGAAAATGTCCAAAATGACTAAACCTACCTATGAGGAGGCGGAGGAGGACTGAATTCTACCTATGAGGATACTTAAATTAGGCCATGATGTAATCTAACAAAGATTGACTGTAGTTAAAAGATGCTTCTA
Source organism: Anthocharis cardamines (assembly GCA_905404175.1). Lineage (NCBI taxonomy): Eukaryota > Metazoa > Arthropoda > Insecta > Lepidoptera > Pieridae > Anthocharis > Anthocharis cardamines. The sequence goes on along the minus strand of FR989952.1, from coordinate 10,377,167 downwards.
AATTTAAATAATCGAATGAATTAATAATTAATCTTCTATTTTTATCATCATTGATTTACAAATTAAATTAACAGTAATATAAAAATCCCCACATCACAAAAAATATCATACTTTATCTAAATCACATTTCACCAAAAGCACTGCTTAAAAAATAGGTAACTTTAGATTATTTTTGCGACGGTAATATTTTGATATTGAACTGAGATTATTTAATTTGCGTTTTTGATACAAGGACATTTTACGACTATCTAATAAAGGTTATCATTATTGTGCGAATATATCGCCGGGTTCCAGGACTAAAATAGTATCTGAGAAATTGTCTAATTACAGTATGAAGCTTAGAATTTCTGTGAAAATAATAATGATCAACTATTTACTAAAATACAGACGAGTTATCTAAAATCTTTTAAATGAATTGATGATAATGGTGACAATTTCACAGCTATACGATTTTGTTCTTGGGACCTTTGTATATCCCTTTCTAGTTATTTAATAGTATGATCATAAAACACCGGTGATAAGCAGTCGCAAACCGCGGGATTCGCTATTGCTGACTCGGTATCATTGTATCTGGGAACAGCATGGAACATAGTTTATGGCTGAGTACTATCGCTCATCTGAATTCCCGACATCTTGGCGCAAGAACTAGTTATGAACTGCACATTCACGATTCTTTAATACAATATTATTCCTTTGAAATATTTTAAACTGATTCCACCGCAGACGAGAGAAATCCATTGTATATTTTAATATGTTTTATATATTCACAAGCTTTGGTCTTATAAAGCTTTGGAAGCTTAAAAAGACTTTGGAAATTTGAAAAAGGGTTTGGAATTTTTTGAAGGTTATGCGGTATATAGCTGACAACTTCTATTAAAACTACACATTTTCTACAATTCCGGTAATGTCGAATCGCTATGAAAATTATTTACCTATGGAGTTACATCTTTGTCTGTCTGTCGGGGTTTTTTCCCGATTCTTAATAGTTTGATATTTTCAAAGTAGGTAACTGTGAATATTTTAATTTGTATAAATTATTTGAGAAGAACGCTTTAATAATCAGTGAAAGCTTGCATATTGTAAGCCTGTTGAAATACAAACCCATTGTTTCGCCTAACGACATGAGCTCCTAGATCTAGATGAAGCGTGATGTTCCTAGAATGAAATTAATCTCGATAGTTACGAATATCATGTTTGTTCTGACTATATAGTTCTGATATCATATAACAATATATAACAAAAACAATAAATCGCTCCCACAGAGTGTAACTAAACGGTAATAGGTGGCAAAATTACATTTCAACATGTTAACCGCATCAATCTATGAGAAAATTGATTTTTTGGTGATACGGTTAAAATTCCCTATTCCATCTGCCGGCTGTCGGTAAGAGGATATTCTTTAAAAGTTTTGAGTTTCTTGTTTGGTAAAAAATATTAAAACCGAAGACAGAAATATAATATGTATGTTGTATAAGGTTTCGTCTAGACACGGTAACCTTTCACACCGCCACGTTCGTTGTCTGTCCAACAATCATAAAATATCAAAAATTACTTTGCACTGGTCATTTTAGTAACCTACGACCAACAAAAATTGCTGTTAAACATCGAAGACGTACTTTACAATAGCATTTCTTCAAAGTGTTATCTGACAATGTTATCTGAATGGTTGATCTTGAATTTTTCTGACCTATGCTAATATTATCAGCTTGTGTACTTAAGCGTCAGACGATCCCTTCGTTCCTTATCCTCACTCAGAGTATTAAAGAAAAGAGATTGAATAATAAAACGCATCCGGAATAGTTTATTGTTATTTTAATAAATACTATTAACGCTTCGTGCTGAGTGCTCCATACGGATCTCATCCCCACATAGAACGAACTCGTTAAAGGAATTAACAATGAAATATTTCAATAAACATCTCGCGGCGGGCTCTATATAAATATGGGCGTGCGTCCTTCTCGAAACTATTTTTTATGTAAATAATGTTGACATTCGGCGATGTGGAGTGGTCCCTAAATAAATTTAATTTCACGGACGCGTACGATGAGAGTTTTTAATCCATCCCCGTGTAATGTGTCATCCCCGTCAGGTGCGGCTTAGGGAAAACACGAATCGTGTGATTAGAATAAAAATGCCTAATTAAAAACTCATTCGGTACACGGTTTAAATATTCAATGGGAAAGTCGGATAAATCGTTTTGTAGATGCAATCTAGTTAAGTTAAAAGCACTTAAAGGCACATGCAGACGTCAGAAATAGAATTAGGTGCACATGGAAGTAACGCTGCGGATTATGGAGGGATTATGGCCTCTACATGAATATGCAACTCGTTTTCAATTAGGTATAGCGTCGGCTCAGCTCCGAGGCTTTGGTGCTTTGTAATCCATTGTAGTACTTCAGGCGTACATTCGTCCCAGTCATCGCGAAGGTGTAAGCGACATGACAGTTTTTGTCTTCAGTTATTTAGTATTTTATTAAGGAGAGTGTTGCTTGACTTACTGACCTACAATCGATCTTGAAATCACTAACAATTAGTTTAGTTTCGTGAGTAGGTAACATATAAGTTTCAAGTTATAACGATGAGTTTTTATTAGTTGTTCTTAACCTATTTTTTAGTTTATAAATCTAGCTTATAATAGTTGTCACATAACTGTATATCATGTTTTATGGTCAACAAAAAGTATCATCATTCGTCGTATAGTTTAGACCAATACACACTAAACTTACCACAGTAATTTTTTTCAGTAAATATGATGAGGAAAAACGAAAGAATATATTAATAAAAACCTTTATATACCGGTATAACTCCCATACTAAATTAACCGGTATTCAGTCACTGGTTTAGACGTACTAAGTGTACAAACAGACACACGAAATCGCTACGTTGTTTGAAACTAAGGATTAATAATAAAGATGTTAATAGCTTTGAAGTCGTTGTACTTCGTCGAGTACTATTTACTCGCATTCAACTCCTTGTTATGCTATTGGAACGATTTAATTGTTCTCAATACCTTTTTGAACAGTAAATAGCACCGATTATATCTTTTATGGTAGTCTCACTGAACTAGCGTGAACTCTATATTCAATAGGGATCTATGCGTAAACTAACGCCACAGAAGGTTGTTTGCTTTTTTTATTCTTGAAAGACAATGAGGTCTTAATAAAATTAATTATTTTAAGTAGACATGCAATGGATATGTAAAGTATTTTTTTATTATTGACGTAATATTAAACCTATGTCAATGATTTTTTTAATCTGTGTTAGGTTGTCAACTGTTCTTTTTAAAACTTACTTTGCAGATCTCAATTGCAATTAGTGTAATCTTTCTATGATGTTGGACGCCACTAATCAATAGCAAGTAGTATAATATTAGTTAAGTGAATACCAATTTCATTAATAAATGAATTATAATGTTATGATTCTGTCGCATTAGTTTTCCATTGGTTACGAGTATTAAAGTACAATGTTGCTTTCTTATTATAGTTATTTTTCGATACACTAGCAAGTTATGTGAAAAAGTTATAATATTCACTTATTATAAATATATCTAAAGTACTTTTCATAATAGTAACAGTATTATAAGTAAGAAAATAGGAAAAAAACTAAATGTCATTATAAACATTTCAAAAGCAAGCACGATATTAAAATTTATATCCGACGTAAGATTAACTAAGAATTATTCTCTTGAATTTCTTGTTCCAATTTTATCCTTTGTAAGCAAACCATTGCAATAACAGCCTGTCTGTCAGATTTTAGATAAACTCGGGCACAAACTCCTAATCAGAACATTTCTGGAGTCTATTCTAGATCGAAACAAAGGAATAGCTTCTAATTGTGTTCGTTATATAGATTTCCAAACATGATTAAACATAGCCATTAGAGACAAACGAAATGACATGGGTATCCAGGTCAGACTTCAGCTGAATAAATAGATCTTTATAAATAACACAAAGCTTCGTCCACGCCGGCCAATTTGCTTACAAAGCATCCGTATCATAAGACATCATTGGTTGATCATGCGGAGCTATTTCTATATTATTAAATTTAAAGGGATATAAAAAATAGTTAAACTGGCGTCAATGGCATCAAGTTCCTACCACAACCTAGGTTGTATTGGTTATTGGTAAAAAACATATCAATTTTAAATAAGTGTGTGGCACTCATTGAATTGTAATAGGTACATATTAGCTCAATGGTGGCACTCTGGTTTTAGAGAACAAAGTATTGAAACCAAAGTCACGAAACCAATACAATATAAGTAAAAAAAACTGTAAGCACCAATACATACAGAGAAGAGTGATTTTAAAATTAGTCTTCGAGTGATCGATAGTTGGTTTTATTTAAAATAATAGTTCCGTGGCTTTACATTCAATCATGACACGGGTTTTGTATTAGCTCGGCAATTTGCTCCAGAATGGATGGAGACGTCAACGCGACAAAAAGCTTCGATCGATCAACGATCGTGCGCGGGCGCTTGTCACGTTGTTCATGATACCCGAACTGCGCCAACAATTCGGCTACGCGAGAGAAATGACACTAGTGAAATTAGTATCATTCATGTTGAAGTTTGTACAAACTGACATACGATCAAATTGGACATATTGTAGTTTAGCAAAAATTCAATCCACAGTGAGTTCTTTACGGGTTGGATTCTTACTTAACTACGTCTTTTGATAAACACAATTTCTGAATATAGTGTACTAGCAACGCGCCCCAGCTTCACTCGGGTGGAATATAGATGTATTATGCACCATACTCATGTTACTCGCTGATAATGTCGCTTTCTATTGGTGAAAGAATTTTTAAAATTGGTCCCGTAGTTTTTGACTTAATTCAATAATACAAATCTTTCCTCTTTTTAATATAAGTATAGATATAGATATCTATTTAGTTTCAAAACACACATTACAGAAACTTTAAAAGCTTGGATAAGAAAAGTGTTGTAGCGTCTCGCTGAGCTTACAATGTGTTACGTAAACATAGACTACAACAATACTCTTTCCAATTTCAATATAGTGTCAGAAATAATCACTTGTGAGAGCTCAGCGTCTCACGGGACGTGGGGCGTGAGTCGAGACAATGGTAGCGAGATAAAACACCTCCAAGATGAGGAGTATGGAGTGCGCTGTGCGGCCCACGTGAACCTACCCCGATATCATTAACGAGGCTTGGATTTTAGATTGGACAAAAACATTGCGGAATCGCTATCCCTAGCTTAATTTTGAGACATGAATTGGTTTTTCAATTGTCTTTTAGCTTGCTTGCTTAAGAATGAATATATTTATCAGACATTGAGAGGGGATGATAAAAGAAAAGTAAATACATGAATGTAATGTATCATACATCTCTTAAAGTAGTGAAAGGATCTTGTTATAGAATATATAGTTTTCAGAGGTAGATTAAGGTAAGTTTAGAGGAATATAATATTATAGGCTTTGTTACATCGAAATAATCGTCACTTAAAGATAGTTTCAAATTCGTGTAAACGAGTATACTACATTTTTTATACTTAAAATTGAGTCTATGCAAACGATGTCACGGTCACTAGCTAGTTTTAAAATATGTCTCAAGTAAAATTGTTCCTTGGGTTTCAAGATTATTTAAAGTTCTTAATTTAAATGAAGAAATTCATTCGTTTGGAAAATCTTAATTTCCTCTGACCCGTAGATGATGTTGAAATAAAGCAAACGGTCATTCAGCGGATACCCTTCTCTCGGCAAGCTGACGCAGACCGTCACGATGTGTCCATCACATGCCACTGTTGACGAGTCAGTTTGAGCCCAGTTTAAGCTTAGTTTAAAATCTGACAGCTCTCCAACCATGATCGATGATGGCGTGAAAGATTGCTTTACAGAAATAGTATTCGGCACTCGTTAGCGTTTAGGTGTCATTACTTCTCTTACGACCGGCACTAGTTTATTTTTTCATTATTTATTTAAGAGAGGATATATTATCCCACGCTCTCCACAAGCGTTAGTTTTTATTAAACAATAAAGTGCTTTTGTCTCTGCGTGTCACCGCACGCCATATAAAAATATTAGGACTCCTGTTGCGATGCCACACGACTAGTATTTAATTCACTGTCTGTGTTTATTCAAAGCTCAGAAATGTCCCATTAGGGATAACGCTATGACAATTTTGTTTTGTATGCTCCATAATTGAATAGGCGGGGATGGGAAGCGACACGTGACCCTCGGCGCTGAACTAGAAGTGTGTAAATAAAATGTGTAATAAACTATTGTGTCGGTTTCACGCGCATTATTACGTGAGAGAATACTGTAATTTATGAGAGACATCGCAGTAATAGCAGGCTTTACTCTCGTAAGTATTCGCTATAGTCTTGTGTTACCTAAGTTTTATCTAAATCGTTGAATGCACTTACGAGAACTGAGAAATGGATCTCATAACTTTTCACCTCGTATCTCTTTCGGCTGTCAGTTATGGAGTAGCATGACACATAATATACTGAGCTGATTTCTCAACATTGTAGTATGCAATATAAATTAATTTTGTTAAATATATCGGATAGAATAGAGGATATAAGACAGTAAAAAAGCTACAGTATCAACGCGTGGGTAGGACCACACACGCGCCCCACCATTGCCCCCTACGCAAATATCTAAGGCGTAACCGTTTACTATCCCCACGGTTCCCTCCTACTTACTGCCTACAACTATGTACATTATCACTTTGCGTCTACGTTCCTAATCGGCTCTAAACACGATCTACCACTATCAATACCAAATACTATTCTTTGCCTCGTTAACAACACGATAACCTTACTTGCATGGATCAAAGCTTTTTATTTGACTTCACAATCAAGCGCAACTGGTTTCATGGAAATCTAGGTAAACACTATTAGAGGTTATTTATAAGAACCTCAAGCACGAAATTAGAAAGCTGTAATCGTCAAAAAAATCCATCCATTATGTGACGTTTTCAATATTTTTATTTACAGCATTGTCATAATTAAGGAGCGTGAAATATGGCACTAGTCGATTGTGTTGCATTCTCGCGACAATGCAGCGTTTAGGGAGAAGGACCCAAAACAAACAAATAGCACACAATCAAACGGATAAAATATTCTGGCACAATGCACGAGGCAGCCAGCACGTCATAATAAGGCAGTTGCTTTTGTTACGCGGTTGTAAATCATACAGTTTGTAAAGAATGGCACACCATAAATAAAGGACAAAAAAAGGAATACCGTGCTCTCTATTGGGACACTTTTGGTCCCGCAGAGAGTATTCGAATGGATGTATAAATGAAACCATGAGTTCGAAATAAAGTCTGTTTGTTTCCAAGTAACTGGCTGCTGCCTGCTATAATTGAAGATCAGTTTAGTATGTATATTAAATTATTCATAGTACATATATGTTATTGGTCCAGAATTATTGTTTTTATCTTGTTATGATTTATTTCATAATAAAATTAATCTAATAACCACGAAAGCTGGTATAACGATTGGTAATAAATGCAATTTAATGACGTTCCGTTTAAAATGAAAATAGGAGGCGTAATAAAATATTGAACTGCAGCCACTTTCAATTTTTATGGCTTCCTAAGAAAGTAATTAAACTTGAGCATTATGATAGTATTGAAGAATTTAAATCGGTCGATGTTGTTACGACTGGCATTTAATGGTTCACTGTACCCCTGAATAAACAAGCCTATTCGAAGTTAAATTTGCTTGCACCGGATATGGCTGCCACTCGAATGTATCCATCATTTGCCTCTAAATGAAGACTTGAACGCCTATCTACCACTCGAAACTCCGATGCCATCGCGGACAAAGAAATATTATAGGCTAGAAGGGATGCGGTCAACCTCACTTATTTTATGATCTGTAAATCTTGCCGTTATGAGCTTCTAAATAATAATGTTTTATTGGCCACAGTCACAGGGATTGACGTATGCCTCCTTTACGATTTACGGTCGATCGTAGCATATAGTGTCCTAAGATTTATGCCTTCCCTGAAGTTTACTGCTAATGCAATGTGCTATAAGTTATATAAAATCAAATATGTATATATGCAAACGATAAATTCTTTACTAAATAAAGGAATCAGCTATCTTCACAATTCTAGTACATTTACCAAAATTAGATTAAAAAAAAAAAAAACTATACAAAAAGAGTTATCTAACAGACACGTATCTTCCATTAGTACTTAAAATATTTTAGCAATAGACGTTTGCTTTAGATAAGTTTGTCTACAACGCTAGCTTATCTGTAAAGACCACCATCATCGTTTCAACTCAGCAGGGATTTGGCACGTTTAAACAAAAGCTCAAGTGATATCTTTATGCTTGGGATGTGCGTTATTTATTCGTGTTTGCTGTTTGGCCTTTTGTGGCTTATGAATCGTTTTTCCAGCAACTGACGTGTACATCTTGACGTGAATTGATCGAGGATCTCGAGGCGAACATGTTTGGAAGTGAATTCGTATGTATCGCAGCGTGAAGTAAGGATGTTGTAGCGAGTCATGGCTCCGCTGGTTCTATGCCTCCTGCGGCGATTCGGCGGCTCAAGACCCGCATGTTGTAAAATTTAAATCAGACTGAGTTTTTATGACGCCTATTTCGTTTAACCGTCAATTGTGAAATACAAATAAAAATCTTAAAGTAACATAATTAATCCCTTTATCTTACAATCTTAACTAGATGCATGAATTTTATTACAATTTTACATTGATATTGAATTCAATTTTTAAAGATTAGGGACAAAATACCTAAGATAAACAAAGAATACACAAATTTTAATAACGCCGATGTTCTTTGGATATTTTAGGTAATTTTGTCCCATTTTTTTTAAAACTGAATAATCTACAATTTCATACATATATTTTTGGGTTTTAGCACTGTGCCTATATTTCAGTGATATCACATTTATTATTTTGAACAAGTCTCGATATTTCGATATTTGCTTTCAGTCTTGCTCGAGTAAATATCAAATACCCCTCACTGGCGTCGAACACTGGAAGTTGTTGAGTGAGAAAATACACTTTTGGGCTGAAATCGTACAGTACAAATATTGGTAGAATCCGTTCTGAGGTGCGCGTGTACTAATATTTGGATACGCTACAGCGGTCATTATTACTATCGGAGGTGGTCACGTTGTATATTTTTTAATATATACGTATATATACTACGATTTCCCTAGAAACGATTGAACAGCCGTATATATTCCCCCTGTGTAATGTCGCTACATTTCGTTCCCGCAATCGGGTTAAACTTTATTTCTGGCTCAGTTAACATACCAACGTTCTGGGCACCGATTGCATTAATGGGAAGCGGCGTTTATTTAACCGCTCGTAACTCTATTTGTTACCGTTGCATGTGGATATTTAGGCTATAACGCTAAACCGTACTTAGCTCTATTTTTATGTATTGCCTGTAGGTATACAGAAAGCAGTATATTTTACTTTTTCACTCCTAATTTAATTGAATCTCACCTCTTAGCGTTCAGTGTATTTTCCTGCTTTAAGCATGGACACCATAAAAAGAAATAGAAAGGAGCCTGTGTCGCTGTTCTCAGATTACATCTCAGTTAAGTCGTGAGTTTGGGACATGCGTGGTTGCGGGCAAAAGTCACGATTCTACCTGGACAAAAGGACCTAAACAAGTTTATGCAAATATTGTTCAATAAACCGAAGTTCAAAAGGGATTGACAGTCACGTCCCTTTTCGATATAGATCCTTGAGGTGAAAAAAAAGTCGCGTATGCGGGCGCGGAGTAAAATGTGCATGTAATAAAGTGGAGCAAGAATTCCAGTGAGGTGTGGTGTGGGTGCCTCGTGGTTTGCAATGTTCTTTTTCTTCCGCTCATGCAAATTCAATTCCGTCTCGGAAATCTCCGAGGATACACAGATTGGAAAATGTTTGCTTTCCTTTTTTAATTAATTTTTAGTTGTCTGGTTCTCATGGGTGGTGTGGGGTGCCGGATTACGTTCCTGTTTTATTGTTAAATACCAATTAGCAATCGTCTTATATATTGTGATAATTTATATTTCGAAACATAGGTACCTACTCGTAGTTAATCGTAAATTTAATTTCTTTAATGTATACTACTAACTTATTAAAACTACAATAACGGTTTGTATGTACCGTTCGGCTCTATTTTCTACTTCATTTAAATTTCAACTTTCGTGCACGTTTTGTACAGACTCGAAACATTCTCGATTTTTATTTTTGTTTGGAGCGTGCTTGACTCTTTGTTTGTTTTTCATGCACTATAGCGTGGCATTGTACTTGTATCCTATAGTATATATGTATATTATGCGATGAAAATCTCACTTTGTTGTCTCAGTTTCGTGACTTATAGTTATTAAGAGAGTAAATTATTTGCACGGGTTGATTGTTATTTTGTGTAACAGTAGCCTTAATTTATAATGAAGCCTTTTCAAATAAAATTGCTCTGATTTTAGAGTGTGGTTGTGTTTGTTTTAACATTATCTTTAATCAAAGCGATAATACTTAATATTGATTCGTAGTCATCGTATGTTGTTATTACTAATTATGAATATGGCACTAAACAAAAAATTAAAGGATTTTCAATGTGTACATACTGAAAATAATTACGCGCTACTACTAGCTTAATAAGTTCAGCGTTTTTAAAAGTTAAAACATTTTAGTGCCTAACGAGCCATTGTTAGGCATATCTGCAATCTAACAGAGTAACCGCTTGAGTCTAATCACCTGTTGTCGACGCTACGATAAACATAACAGTTTATATTTTAAGACAAAAGTAGTACATAATTTTTCTTTGTGGAGAAATATTGTTAAACATATTGAACGTGATTGGGACTGATTGACGGCAATTCGAGTCGGTTATCCAAAGGTGCTTGTTGGGATAATACGAGCAATCTATCTCGCGGTAGTCGGCACCGCGTGATGGACCTTACGACTCGTTCTGTTGTTGTTTTTTGCTTTATTGATAAACTTTACGAGACGCCTTTTTACTGTATTAGTATCTTGTTATGTTTGAATAGCTTTTACCGATGAATATTTCAACGATGATTGAAAACATTATCTTTAATCTCGTTACTATACATGGTAGAATGTAAATATGACATAAGAAATTCCAAGTCTATTTATATATTTTCTGCAACATATCCTCAACAACAAACTAAATATTCTTAGACTACTTAATCACGTCCCGATTTTTAGTTTAATAAGGTCAAGGTTCTTTCATTATTTTGTAGAAAATCACGTAGAAACAAAATAGCCGGGTGATTTATGATGAGTTCTGGGTACGTGTACGCCTGAGTTGATGTTTATCTACGCGTGATAACGATATGAATGTTCTCTATTGGCATTCGAGCTTTGAATATTACGAGGTATGGCGTGCGTAGGCTTCAAATGTTACAGATAAGTATCGTTCGTACAGGGTGCTCCTTCAGCTTTCTCTGGTGCGTCAGAGAGTGTCCAATGACCGGTGTTGTGACAGCCTCCCACGATAACGTCCATGTTTATGCACGCGCGCCGACCGCCATGTTTGTTTTATCTCCGATCTCGATCCAACGCTCAACCGTGTTAATATATGTCTTATATTGGAAAAAGTCTTATCGTCTTTTTTATGATCACCGTATGTTTTATTTAGACATCGGTTATTAATAATAATGGATCCTTCAGGGTCGTTAGATCAAAATTTAAGATCTTCAACGTGTAGTCAGTTTTTTACGTAAGTTTGTTTTGTTTTTTGTAAATGTCAGTTGTTTGGGTCCTTTTATTTGGGTTTCAAGTAGGGGACGTGTTGGCTTGTGTTTGTATTTTGTATTCAAAACAGATGTCTAACCTGCGATGATTGTTGGGAAATTAATTGAATATGTTTTATTTATTATACGGGCGACGGGGTTTTGAATTATGTGCATGTATAAATATTCTCATATTACAAGTTTTTTTCTGCTCTTCGGTGTCAGGTGCGCGCCTACGTGACAGTCAAGTCGGTGGGACAGGGTATTACCTGAATTTTGAACACTTAAAGTTTATTCAAATGTTGATGGCACTTTATCAAACATTCCAAAAAAGGTTCTTGTTGTGACGGTTGACAGTTCTTCGAAGAAAATATCGTTATTTTACCAGCGTCACGTTTTCGTCTATTTAATTTACAACGGATAAGTTGATTACATTTTTGAGCCATCCATGGTTATTTTACGGCTTGTTAAAGGATGGAACGAATGATCCATCCCCGAGAAATGAAGACAGGTATACATCAACACATCTAGCTAGTGATTCTCTACGGTAGAAGCCGTCTCGATAAAAAAAAATTGGAAAGCCGTGTAATTGAATTTAATCAAGTGAAACTGGGGCAAATAAGATCGGATATCATCGATGTTTTGCTATACTAAAATATTCTCAAAGTAACTTGAGTTGGAGAAGGAAAGACAGCAGGTACCTAGGTTACTGACTACTGTTTTTTTACACACATTATCAGGATTTCAATAACACAAGTAAAGTGACGGATAATTAATATGTCGACGGTACTGGAAAAACAAAAGCTTGTATTTTTCGAGGATTTCAGGTTTTAATGAAGTTTATGCGCCGAGTGTTCGGAAATTTATTATAAGTGGTGTATGCAGAGACGCATGAGTGGGGCGAGCACGGCGGGCGGTGCCGGCGGCCACGCTCATACCTTGCTCTTTTTGCCCATTGTTTACTTACGGCGATGTTAAATTTTTATGATTCCCGTCGTGACTGACGGGGCTGTATATTTTCTGAACGGCTGCCAACTCGATAATTCTCGGTTGCGTACGATTCTCGATTATCGTCTTATTTATGGGACAAGATGGTTACGTGTTCGATTGTATGTTTAATTTAAACTAATGTAGTTCGTACGTGACTCATTTTTTACACAATTTAAACGCTTAATTAGACCCTACATGGATGATGTGCTCTACTTTTGGAAATATGTTCAAGGATATGAGAAGCAGTTTTCTTAAGATTCACTTTGAATAAATTAGATTTGTTAGGTGTCAGAAAAGTGCATCGCATGATGCTAAAGGCCGATGCTTACGCTGTAGGATGGAGGGCGCCCAGGCGTTGGATGGTAGGGTGTAAACATGGCAAGTCGAGCACGGCTGCCGTCGGCATTGAGGGCACTCGACGGCTCTCCGGAATTGCTCTCTTGAAACGAACGATTTAAATTCCTGGTACGCTGTTTTTTCTTTAATTTCGACAAATCCCCAATGGCCGGAATTGAGCTTAACCGTTTTACGTTTATATTAATTCCCAAGCTGAATTTCTTCCTAAGGTTTACGGTTTTTCGTATATATACGTAACATGCGTGAGTTATAAGCACTATATCCTTGTGGCATATTTGTGGTTATTTCTTAAATTTTGACATCACACATGTTTGATGTTTTATGAGTGCGATAAAGAAGTAAATTAATATGAAGCACGAAGTTTTTCGCTTATTAACTAAAATAAATATATTTACTACAGGTGCCTTTCCATGAAGGCCTAAAGTCAACACCTTCGGGGACAGGTAACCAAATACGTTTACGCTGGTGTCAGAAAAGTATTATGTGTCCTTTTCAATATTTTCCTTTCACCGAGCCTTATAACCTTTCTAAGTTCCAAAGTAAATATTGGCAGCTTCTGTGGCATACATTGTTGGTACAAATTCTCCTGTATTACCGTATGGTTGGATAATATTTGCTAAGCGCTATTTGACATCGATGTTGGTTTGTTCTGTTATTGGACACCAGTATTCTAAGCACAGTTTCTGTTTGCGTTAGACGAGGCGTTTTCAGGAATTGTATTGACTTCTATTTGAACACCTGATCTTTGGTTTCGTATTGAGTTTTTTTTTTCACATTAATAAAATTACATAGCATTGGTTTATTTAAAGCATTCATTCGGTAGCTCGTCAGATAAGCAGCAAGATAATTTATTTCTTATCTTCGAATATAAATCTCGTATCGTAGTAACACGCTCCGTGATAATAATTCGATATTACCGCGGGGCTACCGTGCGATAACCTTAGGAACGAGCTAATCCCTTGATAAGGAAATGCCTGCATACTGAGTGCACGTGGACCGACTAAATAATTGCTTTGAAATAATACAAGACAAATTCGTGTAAGGGGCTCGCCTTATCCAGTAACATTGCTATACACGTCACGTTTGTGTTTTTTAATTAGCCACTCGAGATGTTGAGTGAAATGGGCGGCTTTTTGTTAAGTTTCAAATTACGTTCGTCGTCACAAGGGTGATTTAGGGCAGGCATAGAGAGTAGAGGCAAATTGTCTGGGTTTGTAACATTTCAGTAACTATTTTAGGTGTTATATTTTATTATTATTAAAAGCTACTCCTAATGCACTATTTTGAGGACTGTATCAGATGTATTGTAAATTGTAACTATATACCTTCAGAATATAACTACCAAATATGTATGTACATATCTAGACGAGAAGACGCTGACTGATGTATGCCCAGCCTAAACCACTGGGGATCTTCTTATTCGTGTCCCTCTTGACGTCGTGAACTATTATCAGGGGCTGATGTTGCTCGCCTCACCATGTCTTGCCATCTCTCTCTTTTGGTTCTCATCCTAGAGCACTCATGTAAGGGGTCGCCTACGGCAAAATTTATCTGGATAATTAATCTGCGATGGACTGGCATGTAAGATCGTCTACATGGCCTAGTACCTTCCACTTTGCCCTGCACAACCAAGCGTTCTATAGAGTCATATTCTCGCCTTGAAACTGGTGATAGAAACAATTCTACATGCGTTTTTATACCGCATACCACTTAAGGATATTATTTTCGGGATTATACATACACGTATATGACACTAGCAGAGACTATGTACGCAATCAGTAGTATTTGATTGCGTGCATAGTCTCTGCTAGCTACCTCATTATTGTTGTATTGTTAGAAGCTATGTTTACTAGTCTCCAGAGTTGTCAAAGCTAACTAGCGCTCCAGTAACCGCACTCGTCAGGTATGTTTGTGTTACCGCGTTAAACAATCAATGAGCCTGTTGTCGACAACCATGTGTGTTTATAGTTCGCAAACTTGCTCTGTGTCATTCACGCCCAAAGCTTTACAACCTTTATAGCCTTTTCATATTAAATAATACTAGCGACCCGCCCCGGCTTCGCACCGGTGCAATGCTGATACTAAAACTGTTATTATTATACATATAAACCTTCCTCTTGAATCACTCTATCTATTAAAAAAAACGCATCAAAATCCGTTGCGTACTTTCAAAGATTTAAGCATACAAAGGGACAGAGAAAGCGACTTTGTTTTATACTATGTAGTGATTGAGCCTTTTTATTAATCTAATTATAAGCAATAATGTATGTAGTTAGTCAGTTCACGCCGACCAAACCACCAAACAAAATTCTACTTCAAAACAATTTTTTTTTTACAATATTATACATACAAATATACAGCCATTGTTAATTTGAGTGCGCTTGGTGTAGTGACGTTTTCTCTTATTGAAGGAATATTTCAAATCACTTCAGCAGTTACAGAGATTATTCAATCGAACAAACTCCCTCACGGGAGCTCACGATTCGTTTAACTTAACCTTTTTAATGTGCACACGGCACCATTTAATTATTGTAAGGTATAACGTTCAAATTTCTACTGTATATTAACAATTGGGTTTTTAAATACTGGATTAATTTGTTTATTGTAAATCTAAATGAGCTTAAATGATAATAGCATCGACGAAGTTTTCTCGTTTCCGAACGAAAAAAAATGGTATAATTATGATATCGGAAAGCTAGTCTCTTGAATGAAGGGCTCCTTCCCGTAGCAGCCTGTTCATTTATGCATTAATCTTCATCAAGTTTATAATATACTAGCGATCCAATCCGGCTACGAACAGGTGCAATGTAGATGTAATATATTTAAAAAAATAGCCTATGTTACTCGCTGATAATGTGATAATGCAGCTTTCTATTGGAGAATTGGCCGATTAGTTTTTGAGTTAAATCGTAACAAACAAATAAACAAATCTTTCCTCTAAATTGCATACAATTAATGCTTAAGGTAAATAGGTTGGTTCATAGATTAAATCCATTTGATGCCGGAAGGAAAAAGCTACGAATATATGCGATCAAATAGATAAATGGAAAGCTTCAAAGTCAGATCCAGTATGGAATCGCTAGCTCAATGTTTGTTAACATTATCCGTGAGTAGTCAAAGCAAATGCGTTAACATAACAATTAATCTAATTCGTTTATTTATATACTTTCCTCAATAAACTGGGGTATTAACAAGATATTCCTGTAATATACAGTAGTGCCAGCAACGTGGATTACACCTTGTGCAACTTTAAGGTGGTAATTAAGCGCTGAATAGTTTCGTTCACTTTACCTAATTGCGCTTTTATAAGTTATCTGTGGTTTTCATAGTGTTGGTAGCGCATGTTGTCTACACTAATAATATTACAAAGAGGAAAGATTTGTATATTTGTATGTTTGTAACGAATAAACTCAAAAACTACTAGATCGATTTTATTAAGGTGGTAATTAAGCGCTGAATATTTTCGTTCACTTTACCTAATTGCGCTTTTATAAGTTATATGTGGTTTGTTTTTATAGTGTTAATAGCGCACGTTGTCTTCACTAATAATATCACGAAGAGGTAAGTTTTTTATATTTGTATATTTGTTACGAATAAACTCAAAAACTACTAGATCGTTTTTTAAAATTATTTCACCAATATAAAGCTACATTATCAGCCATTAACTATATCAGGCTATAGTATATTATACAGTATTATTTGTTTGACTCCACGTCCTGTTATTCAATTTAGTTAATATTATGCATGGGTGTGTAACTCAGTTGACAATGCACTTTTATGGTGTCATTGAGTTGGTGTATTGAGGAGCTAGAAGTTGGATATAGGATCTCGAATGCTAATGCTAAATCCCATTGTGTTTGGACTTGTTTTATTTGCTTGAAAGGACAGGTTGGCGGATAAAAGCTTATTTAAATATGTATTTGTTTTTATTTTTATACTCTATAACGGTATATTTTACCGTAAGAGTTTGATGAGCCGCATCGTCAAACAAACGTTCGGATTTGCGCAAACACTGGCTGGTTTGTGTATGGTATGTTATTTCTAATTTGTTACGTCAGATAACTGAGTATATTGACTATTTGCGGCTATATTTATTTGGACTGATCCATCGAGCCAATTTTGTGAGGTAAAACAAATATTTAGTCTTGTGCACTGTTGATACACTATGGTACCAACTCGATTACGGCAATATTTTCGTTTAAAGTTTTGTTTGTTTCTGAGATTAATTGACCGATGATTACTATGATGAAAGCGGTAATTGTTAATTAAATTAATAAGAGCTATATCTGTTACTGGCGATATTTTTGTATGAATTTATAGCTATAGTAGCGTTGAGTACTACTTACATAGAATGGTTTCTTAATAAAACTGGCAATTCTATAAACTTTTCATTAACTTGAATTTATTAAAGCATACAAAGCAAAGTGCTCGTTGTGAATAGCATAACGTCAGCATATTTTTCAAAAGGTACATGTTTTTCAAAGAGAACATTTTGCGCTTAACCCAATTCTATCTTTGTCTACGACCTTTTAGATAATCCATTTAACTCCGAGTAATTCAAGTCGGTGAGTCGTAAATCGGAGTACGTAAATCGAAAGTGACAGTTTCCGTGTCTCCGCACATAATTAAAGGTATGGAATTCAATAACATCTGGTTCTTGATGAGCGCAAAAAATTGGGAAGAGATTCCGTCTGTCAAACTAATTCGATGGGATTTCGGGCTCCGAGCACGCGAGCAAAAAGGCACATTCATCAAATAGATATTTTTAAACGCCCTCCACACTCGATCATTTGGGCACGGACAAGTTACATTGCTGAAAATTTTCACGCCTTCCTAATTAAGAGATTAGCTGTGTATCGTAATGGAGAAATGTACGTTTGCGTTTATCGCTCTCGTTTACTTATTAGTTAATAATTGCCGGAGTCGCTTTGATGTGTCTAATAATATGAGTTCAATCATTAAGATGATTATAATTTTAAACCAACTGGATTAAGGATTGACGGGCTCGTTGGCGCGTTCGGTAGAACACCTGCCGTGCGCATCGATGGGTCGTGGCTTCGAATCCCATCGGGACCACATGTTTACAATTTTCTGTAAGCATGTTTTCCCCACGTCTGGTAACTTCGGGCATTGATCGCGTGGGAGGAATATCGAAATTCCAACCGGGTAACGAACCACCGTTCATAGATTGAATAATCGTGAAGTGCACATTGCGCATTTCGGTTTCAGCGCATCTATTGACTGATGTTCTGTAACTGAGATATCACCTACCATCAAGTGAACCTCATGCTCGTCTGTCGATAGCTAACATAAAAAAGTAGCATTTTCGTTTTGTTGTGGTGGTTGAATTGTTTCGTATGAAGTCATTTTAAGCTACATATTTGAAATTACACCAAGCCTGCAAGAATTTAATGCGATTTCATTACTGTAATTAATGTTGGTGGAGGTTGTAAAGTGTGTGTAGCGGTGAAGTATGGGCGATGATTACACGCAACACCTCCGAGATGGCGGCGCCCTCTTCACACCCTCGATAAATTTTCCGCACCTTGATTTTCCTCTAAATTCAAGCATCCTTTAGGTATTCGTTTTTACAAAAATTAGACGCGATTTAAGCAATATATTGTTATTGAGATCGCTTTATTTTGAAAATATTATTATTATAACATTTTACGTCAATTTACACGCAATCCCATTACTTGCGCTCAAATTTAGGAATTTAGACTTTCATTTCAGGAACCATATCGACTTAATATCAGTATTGTTGTAATATACCACTTTCCTGTTAACCCTCAGTGTTGACTGAGTTTTATATGTATTTTTACGGTGGAATTCATAAACGTATGAAAGCTTGATGTAGTTACAATATGTTTTATCTCGCTTTATCGAATATGAAAAGACTACAGAACGAAAGAAACATAACATACTTTAAGTTGTATATCAAGCATAATACTGATCTCCTCATTATAAAATGATAAGTGATATTCTTGTCAAAAATATCAATATGATACCCATGCACTTGAGAGTTGCAGTGTTTAGTGAAATTTGCTTACAGTACAAATGTTTAATCGTAAAATGGTTGTTGCTATTGATATAAAAATACATTTAAGGTTAATAATCTTACGTTTTCGGCAATAATTCCTTAAAAAGGGTCTCTCGTGTCGTTTCAAATTACAGAATTTTATTTACGACTCTTTGTACGAGATGACCAAATCTCGTTAAGGATAAAACCAAAATAACAATACGGGATCTTGTTACCTCGTTTCCGGCGTGGTAACTTTTGAAAAAAGTTTTACACCTGACTGCATTTGCCAGATCCTTTCGTGCATTACCATCGGGTATTGTAAATCTTTTTTTAAGGTTTAATTGTTAACGTTAATTATATGAAAAAATGTTTTATCTATTTAAATCGAAATCCTGTTAAATAGTTGTAATCTTTTTTGATTTTTCTCGTGTCAATATTAAAATATTTTAGGGAAGTTATTATATTAGGTATATTATATATTAGGAAAATTATATTATTATCACACTAGACATTACACAAATAAATAACGTGTGTACACACGCTAATTATTCGAAGTAGAAAAAAAAAGTTAAATGATTGACAGAATTGTATTATTTTCAGTGATGATTATTTTGCGTACTGCAGCGGTTCTCAATTCACAAATCTACCTTTTAAACAATGTATAACGAACAATTTGTCGTTAGTACACATATATCCACAAATTGAAATAACAATGCGGGTATCGTAGTTTTTCTCCAAATCCACCCTGATTTATTGAAGCAGCGCTTAATTGAGTCTAAACTTAAACTCTAGTGAATTTGTAAGTAAAAATACTTTAAGTAAATATAAATGCCACTCAGCTTAATTATAATAATTTTATTAGTGTGAACTAAAGAGAGAAAAACTTAAGTTTGAAAGAAGATTCGTTTTATATTAAAGATTTTCCCTTAATAGCAAAGTAATAAAACTATAATTCTTAAGAGTGCTCTAATATTGATATTTTGTAAACAGTTCCTTTCATCTCAGAGTGTTGCAACACTATCGATGACCTTATTTCACACTACATATTGCGACAAATTCATACTATTCTATGTTGCTTTATTACCGGTCCTTTTATATCTTGCTAGTAACACGCCCAAGCTTTACACGGGTGAAATGTAGATGTACTATACACAAAAACAATATAGCTATTACTCGCTGATAGTGTAGCTTTCTAACAGTGAAAGAATTTTTAAAATAGGTCGAGTAGTTTTTGGGTTAAATCGTAACAAACATACAAATCTTTCCTCTTTTTAATATTATATTAGTATATATAGTTTTTAATCGTAACTTACTGATATCGAAGTCAAATCATTAAACATTGTCAATGATTTTTTATTTGTACAAATGATAATCCCTAAATAATTCGTGCACAGAGTTGTTGCAAATTGACGGTATTATGAAATCATGGCATAGTTACTATGTAAAGTTTCCTTTTATTTACCGGAAAGTCATTGACCGGCATTAACAATATGTAACAACAGTCCGTCAGATGCCCCAAGACATTACGGCGATGCTTTCCGGTATCGGCCAATAAAACTGTCGCCATTGCAACATGTCGCGTCTAAATACGCGTTTTTATGTATTCCCAATGATTTTTACGGGATATACGACGCTATTCATAGCACGTTGTACGTTTTATGATTATCATTATCACACATGCTTATGGGATGTGGTGGAGTTGTAAAATGTTTCATTTTGTTTACTTAGCGGTTTCCCGTTTCGCTTGACTTGTTTCTTGATCCTTCGTCCTAACGTTAAATATTTATACATATAGACTATACATAACTTGGGTTTACAGTAAAATTATCTCATTATGTTTCTTATGTTAGGTATCTACAGACGAGCATAAGTCTCACTTGATAGTCACACCTCAGCTATAGAACATCAGTAAGTGATGCGCTATCTACTTGTTTTTGATATCATTCAGATATCAATAAACGGTTATTCTTCACCCGGACAGATAAAAATCTAAATATCATATTCATATAATTAATAATCTTGTTATTTTTTGCTAGCCATTGTCTATGTAAAACAATATTTTATCAGGCGAATTTTAATTAAACTCTCCTATATTAACTGAGAACAGACGTAAATGGAACGAGCAAAGAACATACAAAAGGTTACGGTTAAGTTTATATGACAGCTTTTATCATTTTGCGCAGAAAATCTGCAGCGCATAATGTGCTGAGGTAGAAATAATAAACGACATTTTTTGTCCCTCAACCCTTCGACGAAGTGAAGTGCATAACTCTGCACACCTTTATTTTCCGTCACCTCTGCACTTTGTTTTATTTTCTTGCACGCCTCGGCCGCATAATTCTACAATAATGCCTTCGGTTTGCCCTAAAATTCCCCGCTATCCAGAAGGGGGTGGCTTGACTGAATATCGGCGTCTATTGTTCGTCTTTCTATTTTATTCCATACAAATGGTTCCATACAGATTTTTTTTATGAACGTAATGAATGCTTTATTCGTAGGTGCGAACGATTGAATGGAGCGGATTTCTTGCGGGCGTGATTTTTCTCGCGATATTCCAAATACAATTGAGATATTTAATATTTCTTTGTGCTCGTACTTTGCTATAGAAACGTCTATAAAGGCTGCGTTTCAAAGAAAAGAGAACATAGATATGTCGAGGATGAATTATACATACATACATAAATGACGAACTCTTATGGGAAACTCATAAAAAATTGTATGCTTTCTCCTTTTTTTAGAAGTTTCAGTGTCTGTTTGTCGTGGCTTGAGTGGCGGTGAACTAAAAACTTTCAAAAATTAGTTACTTAACCAAAAAAAGTGGGCGCCACGGGTCGGGAGCGGTTATCTCGTGTTATTTGTCATATCAAGTACCTACCTCGTTTCTTGTTACCGCTACATCAAAAGCGCCGCACGGTAGCTGACTTGAAGCCACTACTGGCTACGGGAATGCTCGAAAATATTTTTGTCACATCTTTATTGCCTAATGAGAATGTTTAGTTTTAGTCTGAAGTCACTTTCTAGGTGCTCATTAAAATCCTAATCTGATGGTTATTCGAGGAAATAATTTATTAACAAGTTTTTATCAATGTTTTTCATCTAATCATTATGTTTCTTATTAGAATTAATTTAAATTATGGTAATTAGATTATATTGAAAGATCGAAGTGGATGATCGAATTTCATATAATCGCGATGCACGCGCGTCGTCGCGGGGCTGCGCTGGCGTCAAATCAATTTGTCGGTGTATTGTGACATCCGCGCCTGACCGCCATTTTGCATACAAACGATCTTATAAATGCAGGTAATTTATGTGTCTCGTTAACACCTAATTGGCCCTATCGCGGCGTGAATAAACAAACATAACATTAATGGCGTCAAAATTATCATTTTAATCATATTCACATACGGTTGCTTCATTTACATACTTATACAAAATCCACAAAACTTGTTTGGATAGGATGTCTAATTTATGATTATTGCGCTTATAACAACCATAACCGCGGCATGTTTGTAATAACAATCCTGTATCCAATCCATATGGCACTTTTTAACCAGTCGTCACGTCAATGTCTTATTGGAAATAGTTTAGAAACGTTTTTTAACGACATTCGTAATAATTTTTCCAATTAGATTTCTTGGATTGTGGAATGTTTGATGACTAGTGAAAAATTTTTATTGTTATTTTTTATCAACTAGGTAGAAAATAGAAATCGGTTGTCATTTGTTTTTAAACAAATGTCCCTGATTTTTGACCTTCACCGATGTCCTCATTAATTTACATGAATTTCATTTTCATTAATAATAACGCATACCGATAAAACCATTCGAAACTATAGTGCCAACTTTTTTTATTTACTTAGTCGACCGTTGTGACTAGATAGGCAGTGAAAATGTGATAAAATGTATTAATCTACATATTACTCCATATAATAGTTTAGACTTTAGACACTTTAAAATTAAAAAATAAACGAAAATTAGAAATCTCTATACGCTTGTATTTCGTAAACCTTAAGGTCCATTTATACGATACCATTTTCTTGTATATACAAAAGTAATAATTTCAACGCGGATATTATGTGCTGATTACACCAAGAAAAGAATTGAAACAAAACTTGTATGATAAGAATGTTACGTGTTGTCTAGACCTTGCAAGTCGTTTGTTTCTATTTAATTGTATGATACTAATAATATTCAAAAATCTACCCCCAGGATAATTACACAATATATTTCGTTAGAAACACACATCAAACGTTATGTCATATGGTAATATGATATGCGGTATGTCGTTAAGGATCGAGATGAATATCAAACCGTCTATAAATTTTAATTATGTAAAATAATACGTACATAACGAGACACGTCCGCGATATGATCCTAACTCATGGAGTTCGTGGAAGTCTAAAGTAAGCTTCTCTTATTCGTGTACCACGTTACCAGGTACTCAAGTATATAAGTAAACATTTGGTGTGCCCTTCATTAAAATCTTGATTTCAACCCTGATTCAAAGGCAGGATATATTTTTTTGGAATTTTTTAGTTAAAATTCTTCAATATTTATTCAATTTTTTTTTGTTGATTATGTATTATGTAATTATGGCGTGGAATTGTATCGCGTTTTGCCGGATCTTCCCACTCGTTAAAAGCGATGTTCAGACCACAATTTATAGTTTCAAATTGGTAAGCAATGAAAGATATTTTGAATAACATATAGGTGATCTAGCATCTCTTAGGATTTGTGCAAGAAATTTAAGTTTCTCGTTTGTTTTGACCTTAGCAAAAAAAATACGAATTTACAAGAATCAACAGTAGGTACTCATAATCTCAATTTTTAAAAAAAAATACACTTATACAGTAAGATTGTGATTGAGTCGGCATCGGCTTGCAGCGAGTTTGATAAAGTCTAACAAATTTGCATTTCGGTACTTGAAAGTCGCCTTCGAAGGAACTGCCAGAGCAGAAGTTAGTGCCGGCTTAACTTTTTCTCGAAATGAATTAGAACGGTCGCTTTTAAAACGGGTTCCCATGATTTGTGGACAGGTGGCGGCACCGTCGGCGTCTTTGCACTTTGATGTTGCCGCCACGCGTGCTTCGATCTTAGTTTTTGTCCGTTATTCTTTGTTATTGATGCGTATTGATTTGTGTGCCGATTGTAATGTTATTCAATACGCACTCTCGGCTTACTATAGTTTTTTGTCATAGTATAATGCGCTACCGCGTCTGTACAGATCATTTTTCTTTTTTTATTAATCGACTGTAAAAAAACAAAATTCTCAGGGTAGTATTTTGATTTCCTTTACATGATTGATTAAATAGGTAGTCACTGAGAGGTCTCAAAATATAAGAGATTTTTTTTATTATTGTTTTATTTTAAGTAGTTATGTAATGAACTATTTTCTTTTGTTCAAAGGTCTAACAGCAGAGCTGTATTACGTGCGAGATGGTCAGATTAACACCTATGCACTTAACTTCGTAGTGCCAGTGCCCGCAACTGTTGGAGAGTTACATTTCACGTGGCAGAGTCTTACGAGACGACCAGTAAGTATGATTTGATTAAATTAAGATCACCTTATGTGATAGTGTTATGGATGGGTAGTTCAATTGTATACAACTTGCGTTCACCACTGGAGCTCCGGGGTTCGAATCCCGGGGTCTTTAATAAAACTGTTTCGGACAGTCTCGCCTAAATAATGCCTGTAAAGATCAGTGAAACGGACACAGAAAAATTATTGCTCACAATCAAACTCGAAGACTCGGAAAATCACTTTTTTTCACATGATATTTAGTTATATAACGTACAGAAATATATAGTTAAAGAAATGAAAGCATTGCGAGAATATAATTATATATAACTAGCTGACTGGTGGCGAGTTACAGCAAAGCGGCTAGCATAAAAGCTTCGCCATGAAAATATCCATACATGTTTCATGATGATCGGACAAATGCAGTTGATGTCATTTATACAAACATTCAATTATATATCTCTCTATATACTTAGACAGGATTATGATATTCGGTAAGTAGTAGTAAAATGGTTTGCCTTTATTTAAAGTCGTGAACAACATCAAAACGTTCAATCGCAGTTAAAACTTTTCCCCTGTAAAGTAGCTATCGCATTCCACTGAAAACGATTAATGAGTGTCATTGACTTGTTGTTTTGTTCCTATAAACGCTTTAACAGCAGTGATTAGTTGTGAACGTTTAAATATAGACACGAATAAATACGTAAACTTCCACCATAATTAAAAGCTTCTAAGTCACGAAAAACACATCCAAAATCTTACCACTATTATTAAATAATAAGAAATAAGAATGTCATTGATTCGCCATATTATGACAAGGTATTAAAACACTAGACTCTAGTGATTGTATCGACTATAGACTCGTCAATGATGTAACGATTGAAGAATTTAGTTTATAATACGATGCATATTAAGCACGACGTTTAATAACTGGCATTTAATCGAACAATAGTTTGGTTGACAGTGGACCGTTGTTATGGTAATGTTGGTACGTGATTGCAAAAGTAATTATTCGATGTTTTGAAAACATTAGTACTGTATGGAGACTACTTTTACACAAGTATATCGACGGGAATAAGTATATCTAGATTTCTCTTCTTGTGGTCGAAGTTTTAACTTTTTTACAAGCGGAGACGATGCAGAATGTAATTAAGATTGGGTGGAAAGTTACTGCTAGGTTGGTCGTTCGGTTTATTTGCCTCGCAAACGAGCTATTCTTATGGAAATACTAACTCTTATCTGAATTTAGATTGCTTGTAAATTAGTTCCGATAACATACGCGCGTAAGCTTATCCAACAATCTCAGGGATTAATTTAAGTCTCCTCTTATATAATTTTCCGGGATTTAGATGATCATTTTATCAGTCATTTTTGTTGAATTTAGGTTCTTCTACTTAACTCTATTTTATGAGAGAAAGTTCAGCCACCTTTGGCCGCTTTATTTCTTAGGAAATTACAATGTCTTTGTCTATTTTGGAAACTTAAGCTAACTCTTATGTATGACCAAAGTGTTGGTATTTTTTATAACGATTTCTAGACTTTTTTGTCTTTTCTCAAACATTGAATTTCGAATGTTAGGTATAAAACTGTATGTACGAAGGCGCTTCTCACGGCTTTTTTTATTACTTATCCATAGCCATATTATCCATACAAATGTATTATTGATGGGGGACACGTACAGAATAACAACAAATGTAGTTTTTATGTTAAAATCGAACGCTTGTTATGCAAATATCGAGTTAGCCGATCCCGACGCAGACAGTTTTATATTACTCCTGAATAACTAACTAAATATTATGTGCATCCATTTATTCTTGTATACACAAATATACGTAAAACTAGTCAGATGGAATATCCGATTAGTTTTTTGTATGAGATACAGCACAAACCACATTGCACAGTTCATATATATTTTTCAATTTAAAAGCGTTTTTACGCTGACGAACAGCTTTCTGGATATCGTTATACCTCATACTAAATTGCTTTTATGATAAATATTACGGATCATGCGTTGTGTTGTTGAATTAATGTGATAAGCCGTTTGGAAGCAAGCCGGGAACAGAATATATTTAGGTTCACTGAACTTGTCAAACCATCTGTTTATTTAGGACAACATTTGCAATGTTCAAGATCTCTGTATAAGCTACGATTGTGCTTTATCGATGCGTTCTCCGTAAACGACGTGAGTAGATACTATCAACCTTTTTTAAGAAGCAAGGCTTCTTTACTGCATTGTGTGAATTGCATTTAACAAGTATATTAACTGTTTGTTCTAGAGTAATTTGAATTTTTATGTTCTATAAACGAGCTCCTAAAATTATCAGGAAAAATTCAGTACGTCTTTTATGTTTGCGACGCTATTTACCGTGTTCGGCGCCTTTGACACTGCACCGAGCAAATATTTGGTAAACGGTTAACTGAGGGCATGAGCAATCGCGCTATTGTCTGTATATGTTCCCCGACTAACTAATATTTAATTAGAGGCCACGGTGTCGCACCTCCGTAGCCCCCGCTTGCCTGATGAAGCGGCCAACCGCCAAAGGGCCCGCGGCGAATACTGTTTGTTTTACCATTCATGTTACCGACTAGTGATTAGTCAGATTATAATGAGAGCTCGGAACACAAATAACTACCTTGTTATACGGCTGACTTACAGCATGCTTTGTTTGTTCGGCTCTTGATTTAATAATACACATTTGAGTTCTGTATAATTGAGGCCGAAATTTATAAACATTGTTTGTAAAACTTACTAAAGTTTTTTGTAGCATGTGAGTTAAAGGACTTGCAGGAGTGTTTAAGCTTAGTTTGGTTTCGTTTGTGTATCAAGGATCACCGACATTTGAACTTCCTAACATGGACATGGACCGCTAGTGGCTCGTGGCTATCTTAGACAGATACGGTTACAATAAGATGTCAATACCCCGTTAGATGTGTAAACGTAACAAATACAAAAAAGGCGAAGATGTCACCCACTAGTTGTCTATTGCTCGCAAACTCATATAAATAATAATAGTACTTTATTTTGTTGTTACAGTTACCATACACGCTGCGAGTGGACGTGGTCTCACATCCGGAGGCATTACATCCTCCAACCTTTAGTATTCCTACTACGGGCTTGGTGCCAACCGAGCCCCAAACATGGCAAGTGGATCTGCCTTGTACGCACACTGTAGCCGCCGAAGTGGACGTCACTATCTCCTTAAACATATCCACCGGTTCATCTTCCACCGCCTTACATTTTAGAAGACGTAAAATATGTCTTAAAGATGCACCTCGACCAGCTGTAAGGGTGGATAATGCACCTCACGCACCAACCTCTGCTGATATATTCTACGCGGGGGCTGGTTGTGCCGGTGGGTTGCTGATACTAGCAGCTGTGGCGGCCGCAGCATGTAGAGCTCGTGCTAGAAAACTACGCAGAGCAAGAAGCGATGAACAGGACGCTCACGCCTTTCTACCCGACTCGTCTTGTAAGTCCGCGGCTAGTTACACGAGCTACCGTCGACCCACATCGCTGCCAGTCGCGGCCGCAGAAGAAAGAGCTAGAGATCTTCAACAAAGGATTGCAGAATTGACGATACAACGGTGTCGTGTCAGGCTACGATCGGTAGCTATGGAAGGCACCTTCGGCCGCGTGTACAGAGGTACATATGCTGACGAAGATGGCAGAGAACAAGAAGTTTTAGTTAAAACTGTCGCTGAGCACGCATCACAAGTGCAGGTATTTATTTTTAAAAATGTTTTAGGAACAACATCGATTTCATTAATTATTTTGTATGTGATAGGTTTTCAATATTGAAATGAAAGATTTCTATTGGGCTTCCACACAAGCTATTATGAATAAGAATAGGAAAATAAATGTTTAAACTTATATTGCAATATTATATATATTTATTCTATTTTTTACTAATCATAGCGTGACCTTTTTAGGTATCTCTCCTATTGCAAGAGGGCTGTATGTTATACGGTCTCCACCACGAGCGGGTTCTGTCCGTTCTCGGAGTGAGCATCGAAGATCAGACAGCGCCGTTTCTTTTGTACCCCTGGGGTTCCAGCTGTAGGAATCTCAAGCAGTTCCTATTAGCATGTCGAGGAGTTACTATAGGAGGAGCCACGGGAGGTGCGCCGCCCCCTCCATTAACCACCCAGCACGTGGTTAGAATGGCACTGCACGCGTTGGATGGACTGTTGTATCTACATTCGCAACACGTACTGCATAAAGACATCGCTGCGAGGAATTGCGTGTAAGTAAAAGCTTCCCGACTTTCAATGTATTCGATTAATTCTAAATAGTTTGATGCATAGATTATGTTAAACGTTATTCGAAACACTTGTGTATGTATGTGTTTTTATTTAAACTACAGTTGCTCTAACAAATTTCTAATGAAACATTTATGCAAACATGGGCTCATTGGCGCGTTCAGTAGAACACCTGGCGTGCGCATTGATGTATCGTGGGTTCGAATCTCACCGGGACGACATATTTATAATTTCTGTAAATATGTTTTCTGTAAGTATGTCTGGCAACTTCGGCCATTGATCGGGTGGGAGGAATGTCGAAATTCCGACCGGGTAACGAACCACCGTTCATAAATGGAAAAACCGTGAAATGCATATTGCGCGTTTCGGTTTCAGTCTATGGATTTCCGAATGCTCGAAGTATAAAAAGTAGGTCGACAGCGCATCATTGACTGATGTTCTGTGGCTAGGGTATCACCTACCATTAAGTAAACCTCACGCTCCTCTGTCGATATCTAATATAAAAAAAGAAAACAATACAATTGTGCAATTTTGGATCCTTTTTATCTAGGCCAATTATAGTTACGACTATTTTCATAGGTCATCTATTTTTGTCCCAACAGTGTTGACGAGAATCTCCGAGTTATGATAGCGGACAACGCGTTGTCCCGGGATCTTTTCCCGGCCGATTACCATTGCTTAGGCGATAACGAGAATCGTCCGATCAAGTGGTTTGCGTTAGAAGCGTTATCGAAGAAGCAGTTCAGTCCAGCGTCAGATGTATGGGCGCTGGGTGTCCTCTTATGGGAGTTGACAACACTAGCCCATCAGCCATACGCTGAAGTGGATCCCTTCGAGGTAGCTGCGTATTTGAGAGATGGCTACAGATTGCAGCAGCCGGCAAATTGTCCGGATGAATTGTAAGTATAATTATTGTGTATAAAATATTTTTCTTTCTGTTCAGCCTGTTCACTGGAGAATCTCCTAAGTGTTTACTTTTCTCGGAGTATAAACCGAGTTATTTAGGATGTTATTACAATTTGTTCATTAAAGTGTCTGTATTTTTGCAGTATTATAATATTGTTAGGCGAATCATTGAATTAAAACGTCTTTGTTTAAGGCCTAAAAACTTTCTGGCACTTTTGATGCCAAAATATATCAAATGTTCCTTTTTAGCTTAACTAACTGCTCTTTACAAAAAACCAAGGTGGCAACACAGCCCTCGATATATTTATATTTTATATTGTGACTCACGAAACCAACCCTTCCAGGTTTGCGGTGATGGCGTACTGCTGGGCGATGTCTCCCGATGACCGGCCGACTCTGCCCCAACTGCAGATCTTTTTGAGAGACTTCCACGCACAACTGACGAGATTCGTTTAGACCAAACCTTAACACTATAGTGAAGTGTGCGATACCAAGACTATATCGAGGTGAATACTCAGAGACTGATTATGTAATATTATAGTGTAGTATATTAGGTTTCGTGACATATGTTTGCTTTTTTTCTTGGTACAGTTGAAGGTATTTTTAAACAAGGAGGTAGACGTAGGAAAGATTTGCGGTAATCGCCTAAGAATTACTGAGTATAGGATATCCGTCAAACAAGACAATCACATATATTATAATATTACTATGGCGTTCGTTTTTTTAACTATATAAAAATTTCATAGAAATATTGCGATATGTGTAAATGCTTTGAGACTTATTTTTCATCAAATATTGACAAGCTCTATTGATCTCTGTAATTTCAGTAACATCACTCATTGATACAAAATGTTTTGCAAACTCTTGAAATCGAAATGCCGTATTCAATTTTTTTATTATCTTTTCAACTATAACCTCTAAATAACATATAAAAGACAGTTAAATGATAACTTTTACTGGATAAAAACGTGATTTGTTAATTCAAATTAGACATCTGTCACCTTTCAGTCTGCCTGTGACCACGCTTGATCGAAACGTCGGGATAAATATTATGATGAATAAATCGCGTTTCAATCCAGTAAAAGTGATTTCATTTAATTGTGTGATACTCTCGTTAATAAAAGAGATTTTTTGTAGAAAAGATACATTCAAGATTTGCTACACATTCTGTATTTTTGAGAACAACTATTTATTTGAATGTACTCGGCAACTAGTAAAATATAAGGCCTTTCGAAAACCCAAATATTTTTCAAAGACACAATAGCCGCGTGGCAGTGTGCCACAGACTTTTAGTAAAATTAGTTTTTCAGAGGAAAAGCAAAAATGTGTGACGTCACCGACCTATAACGAAACCTCACACTGCCATATTAGAATTTAATATTATTTGTAAATATATAAGACTTATTATAATATAGATAAATTGTATTACGTATATTGATGTGCCTCAGTTAAATATTTAGATCGTTTATTGATGTAAAAACGTTAGAAGTGTACAAGACAATATTTGTAGAAACTGTGTTAATTTTAATATAATTGTATCATTCTTGTAAATAGATAGAGATGTATAATAGATAGATTGATGGCTGTTAAGGACAGAATATATTGAAGTGCCAAATATCACTTGGTGAGTGCCAATTGTTTTTTTTTTTCAACTACCCTACATTAAAAACGAATGTAACGCTATTTTTTGTATTGTTTACATAATCATTGATTTTGTGTTTGAGACTTTTCATTAGTATTGTGAAAACAGGTTATGTATTGTATTGATGGTATGATTTTCATTTAATAAAAGCTTTTATTTCTTTCAAAAAGGCGGTTTGGTAGTCCGGTATTGAAATTGTTTTAGGCATAATGGTATTATAAAGATTCAGATTAGCTTCGTTGATGGTAAAATTATCGTTTGTGCGGTGACAATATATGATTTTGAAAGTGTACGCACAGAAATATTTAGTGCGTAGATTATTGTGCAGGGACATGTTTAAAAATTTTATAGATCACAATGAATATAAGACGGAAGTATGGAAATTATTTATCATTATGTAAGTATGAATGACTTAAAACGAAATGTATATTATGAGCAGTGAGCTACGATGTATATTTGTAAATAGTATGTCAATATACGAGTGAATATATTGAATCTTGTTTTCTTTATTTCTAATCCCTTATTCGGGAGGTTTTAATTTACCTCTCGGTTTTTCCACCTATAAACAGTGGTTCGTTAGCCGATCGGAATTTCGATATTCCTCCCACCTGTTCAATGTCCGAAGTTATCAATGGACATGCTTGTAAACAATATAAACATGTTGGCCCGTTGGGATTCGAACCCACGACCCATTCCGATGGTTTCCTCACTATTATGTACATTTAATTCGACCACCTCTCTGGACCTGGTAAAACAGGTATAGGTAAAAAAAGCGGGTTGTTTCTATCCGAAGAGACACAATCTTGAATTTAGTTTTGAGACCTTTTCTTCATAGACATTAATTGATAAGAATTAACTGAGTGGCGTAATTAATTGAGTGGCGTGTTAGCCTCCTAGATCACTATGTGACACCCGCGTAACCTAACTGACGCGTACTTCAGTACTAAACTTGTGCCGTTAACAATAAGATAAATAATTCATGATACGAAGAACCAGTCAATCGCTCCGTACTATATCTGTCTCTACCAAGAGTCATTTAATTAAAGTACAAATAATTTATAAATAAAAGTATGAGAAAAACGATCGCATCCATTTTAGACCATAACGCCAGATTATTCAAGACTTCAGGCAGAATTCTTTATAAAGTACCTTCGCCTTTTAGAGTAGGTTAGAATACGGCCCTCTGTTTGATGGGACACACGATCATTGCCGCTATAAACCAATGATTATTGAACAGACATCTGTATGCCCAACTTACTGGAATTAGAATTCACGAATTCTACAAGATATAAAAAATAGTGTGTAGAAATAATAATTTAGGCGCCGGCGAGATTCGAACTCACGATCTCCTGTTTACTAGACAGGCGCTTTAACCAACTAAGCCACGGTGCCACGAGCAGGTTCGTTGAAATTAAGTATAAGTAATTTATATATATGATAAATAATAATTAAACTGATTAGCAAAAGTACGATATTGATATAATAAAGTCGATATTAGGGGCCGTCCATTAATCACGTGAGGCTCAAAAGGGGGGGGGAGGGGGTACGGAAAAGATCACGAAACATCACGAGGGGGGAGGGGGGGTCTCGTTAGACATCACGTGTATTAATTTTATTTATTTTTTGTCAAAAAGCGCTATTTATGAACCGAAAATTTATTAATTTATTAATTAATTATTCATTAATTTTATTGCAAATACATATAAATGTTTTTCGAATCAAAACGCCATTTGTTAAATATTTTTTTCCAGTCAAAAATAGCCTTTACATAGACTTCCAAAAAAATACACGTGATCCAGGGGGAGGGGGGGGGGAGTGGTCCCAAACCTCACCAAATATCATCAGGGGGGAGGGGGGGGTAAAAAAATGAGAAAAACGACCTCACGTGATTAATGGACGGCCCCTTACGACTATTATTATAGTTACATCGTGAAGAACTTATAACCGGTTTCTATATTTAACTAACAGTACGTGCTTAGGTAACCATAGCAACGTACCTTCATCTGTCAAAACAGGGCTGACCAAACTAGATGGCTTAGATTATTTGTATGTCAAATAATCTAAGCTAGACGAGATCTAGGACCAATAAAAATACAATTTACAAAAAATCGAATAAAAAATGTAAAACGCTATATTTCTAAATTTTGTCATTCAAACAATACAAAAAGAAATAAAAAACAAAGAAACCTTGATAATCGATTTGGACAGCTCTGAGGGCCTAGCACGAACAACTTGCGAAAAAGTATTCGTAATTTGAAATGCGCGATAGGGTGTTGAGCCTGCCACACCTCTGTATTATTTTTTTAAAAGTTGGATAGTATAGTTTTTAGGGCCAGATCAAAAGTACTCGTAACCGTCGAGTGTGTATGAAAGCATTGATGAAAGTAGAAGAAGCGAAAGTGGTATGTAAGGATCGGAGCATATGGAATTCCGTGATCTCTGCCTACCCCAATGGGAAAGAGGCGTGATGTATATGTATGTATGTAGTATAGTTTTTACGTACTTTTTTTGTAATTGTTGCATATTGACGGTCTCGTTGGTGCATCTGGTAACTTGCGCTACGATGGGACGCGGGTTTGAATTCCGCCGGGACAACATGATGATAATTTACTATAAGCATGTCTTCCTCACGGTCACTTCGGCCATTAAACGTTCATAGATGAAAAAACTGATTTTCGAATGCTCGAAATAAAAGTAGGTCGACATATTATTACATCGACATAGTATTGCCTGAAGTGAACCCCATGCTCGTTTGTCGATATCTAACAAAAAAAAAAACAAAGTAAATATTTATAATAAAAGTATCTAGATATGGGGATAACGTAAATCTTATCCGGGGAAATCTTACCAATTTTCCTTTAGGAGTTTAGCTATGGGTTTATTACATTATTAAATAAATTATTTAAAAGTAAAATAAATATCATCATAATTTATATTTGTGCATAAATCTTACAAGTTTAAAAAACGAAAAACAAACTACCTATATCATGAATAACATTAAAGATAGCTATGTGATGATTAAACATAATATCATGTCAAAGTCTATTTCAATAACCACGTAAGTTGCATTATTGCAATATTAGAATGCATATCATCATGCAAATTCGAAAATTGGTTAAAACCTAGGAAATATTATGTAAAAAAGTAGAATCCACGAGCCTGTACATTGAATATATTACAGTCTTTATCAGAACTATATTAATATTATAAAGAGGAAACATTTTTTTGTTTGTTACGATTTAACTCAAAAAACGACCGATTTAAAATATTCATTCACCAATAGTGTTTGTTTCGACATTGCACCAGTGCGAAGCCGGGCGGATCGCTAGTAGTAGATATAGTAGTAATAGATTAAAATATTTTTAACATGTTTGTCAGACTGTTAAATTTGAAACATATAGGAGTTAAATCAGCGAACACAGAAAAAATTGTTTCATTCGGTCGCCGCGTTAAATCGATTTCGGGTGTCGGAAAGATAATTTATCGTCATTCAAAGGTATATAATTATATATATTGCAAATGAATGGACCAGCTACTACTCTATAAAATTATTAAAAATTTAATCCATTGGAACAACGATTTCAAACTCTCGCACATAGCAGTCGTGGCCGAGCGGTTAAGGCGTCTGACTAGAAATCAGATTCCCTCTGGGAGCGTAGGTTCGAATCCTACCGACTGCGAGACTTTTTTTTTATTATACTTTACAAAACTTAAATAATATTCAATGAAATAAAACAAGTAGTTAGACATTAACTTGCATTTATTTATGTAAAACTAAGGCTGTTTCGTTATATTGTATATTTTACACGAATGATATGATTTTTTTAATATTATCATCAAAATACATTTGTCTATTTCAATAAAATACAGACAATTTAATTTGTCTAGTGTAGAAAGTTTATCTAGAAAATAAATCGACTTGAATAAATATTTAATAGTAATATTAATACTAGGACGATTCCCATCATGTGGAAGTTGACTCAATATTATTGCTTTCATTTTCGCACAAGACATAATAGCGAAGAGTGTCAGTTACAATTTTAACTAGCTCTCCTTTGATAACTCGATCAAAGGTTCCTCTCTCTGCCTACCCCTACTGTTTTTTTTTTTTTTATAGTATAGGGGGCAAACGGGCAGGCGGCTCACGTGATGGTAAGTGATCACCGCCGCCCATAGACATCCGCAACACCAGAGGGCTTGCAGGTGCGTTGCCGGCCTTTAAGAAAGATACTGTTAGCTGATACCTAGGACACAAAATGCTATGTTAACAATCAACTCCATCTATATATATTATTTTAATATTTAAAGGTCTAGTTTGTATAATAATGTTGATTAATTTTAATATTAAGTCCTTTTTTGTAATAGCTTTAAGTGGTGTTCTCCAAAATAAATGTTATCTATGTAATTTTGAATGATTTTGTCAAAGTATTATATTATATACCTAATAACTAGCTGACCCGGCAAACGTTCATTTGCCACGTAATTAATTTCTAAAAAGCGGGGGTTGGTGATAAAAAAATAAAAATTTAGGGTTGTATGTATTTTTTAATGCCACATTATAAAAAAATAAAAACAAAAAATTTCGTCCAAAAATTAAAATAAAATGTTTAAGGGTGAACGACCCTTATCACTTAGGGGTATGAAAGATAGATAGTAGCCGATTCTCAGACTTACTGAATATGCATAAAAAAATTCATAAGAATCGGTCGATCCGTTTCGGAGGAGTATGGCAACGAAAACTGTGACACGAGAATTGTATATATTAGATAATAATGTTTTATTAAGTTAATTAAATAGCTTTATCTATCTTACAAAGATCCTACATTTAGCAAAAATATGGGTCGGACGTGCGTTCTAATGACATAAAAGTACAATAAAAACCCTCCCCTGTTTGCGAACGATTAATTAACGGGGGTAAATTACAATTAGTGGGCGCCACCGGTACTCTACGTGTTTTATGCTTCCTGTTTTATGAATAGCACCTCTTTACGACCACGTAAAATATATTTAATTTGGAATTAGTGTAATATAATGAGTCATGGAACAGCAAGCATAATAATAGGCATTGGCAGGTTAGATGGTATTCAATTTGAACTTCAAAAGTCCAAACCAAAAGTCTGTGACAGCCGTGGCTGTATCACAGCACTGATTTCCAGCGGTGCATTTAAAAATTCAAAAATTCACAATTACAGTAACACAATGTACACTTATGATCGTCAATAAAAAATACATATTAAATGCTTCTAATTTTACATTTACTGCCAGTTCTCAAATCAAGGGCGTAGAGCGGATGAGAAGAACTGGCAAGAAACTCGCCGCCACTCTTTTTAATCGCCAAGTTTTTGTTTTACAAATGTTGTGTAAGGAGCTGCAACCATTACACCATGTTCCACATGACATCTTTACCCGGGAGATACAGTACGTAGATTTCCATTTTCACACAAATTCAAATCATTTATTAATTTAGGTAACACAAGGTACACTTACGTCAATAATAATATATACATATTAAATGCTTCTAATTTTGTACTCAAATTCTCAACTCAAACTGCATGATGATGATACAACTGCCACGACTGTATCACAAATAATCCTGAATCGGTGACCCATTTCCTGCACTGCATAGGAGGCGTTTTATAAAACATATTTGAAATTATCTTATAATGACGATAACATTTGTTCCCGACTTCCGATATCGATGCAACAAGTTGCTGTCAGTCAGTCAGTCTAATCAGTATGCTAAAGATTTGCCTGAGATAATTGTAAATGACAAACAAAATTTTCTCAAAATCAAATATCACCTTTTGTAATCAGGAATTTTATACAGTTTTGATTTATATTAGTAACATACGTGTATTATGTTTCTTTATTCATCAGTTCGATAGACGAGTGTGCACACTCGGTGGAGATAAATACCTGAATAACAGGACTTCAATTAATTATGTGCTGTCGACCCAATTTTTTTCATGGAGCATTCGGAAATCCACAGGCTGAAACCAAAGACTGGTTTCTATAAGAAAATACACATATTGTTCGATCAATGTGATAGTTTTAAGTAGGTAGGAATCAGTTGCCACTCTCATTGATTCTTCCTACCCTCAACTCTGTCGCGCCTCGCCACGCAGTCCGCGTCAGACGAACCGTCCGCGTCGGTGAAGGTGCTGTGAACTTCGTACTCGAAGCTTTAAAATCTCATATATTAAACGTTTAATTTAATTCATTTATATAAACATTTATACGTCCGTGACGTGAAGCACAATCTGGGATATCTGGGCCCCGCATCGTATGCTGAGGTGCAAGATTCAAGCAGAGACAGGAGGAATATCAAGGTTAGTGGTATTGATTCTTAACTTATTAACTAGCACATTGATCAACGCCCCTTTTCCGACAAAATTAAAATACAGTCCACTATAATATACGTAATATCGAACTTTTTTTCACCAGCGAAATTGGTTTTATATAATGTGTGGTATAAAACCAATAAAATGTAAAATGTAAATTAAGAACTTACTGTATTCTATAACAAAAATATCCTATTTTTTGGTCTAAATATTTATTGAATTGTGAAAAAGGATTTATTAAAGAATCTGTGTCTTGTGCTATTTCAAAGCGAAAATAATGTCCCTCAAGCATTATATTCTTAAGAAATGGGGGAAAGTGGTAATGAGGTTTTAGTTATGTCTTCTATTGAGCGGGAAAGTAATTACTGATCGATTTCTTTGTGGGGAGATAGAGCATACCGTAATCCTCTATTTAATGAGAAAGTGTGGACTGTGGGGTAAATTCATTGTTCGGATTGTAGTATTTTTAAGTAGCGAGATAAAATGTTTCAGCTTACCGAACCAATATGGTGTTGTGTGATAACAAAAATGACATGGTACTTT
Source organism: Anthocharis cardamines (assembly GCA_905404175.1). Classification (NCBI taxonomy): domain Eukaryota; kingdom Metazoa; phylum Arthropoda; class Insecta; order Lepidoptera; family Pieridae; genus Anthocharis; species Anthocharis cardamines. The sequence continues at coordinate 10,338,897 of FR989952.1, read as the reverse complement.
TATTTGAGTATTCATTGACGAAACGAGACATTAAATTTTTTCTATTAATTGAGTTCTTGTGGCCAGTTTCCAGCTATGGATCATATTAGTCCCAAAATTTCAGATTAATATAACATAGGAGAAAGGGTCAAATTTAACTTGAAGCGTAAATAACAGATATAGACTTTCTATATAATATAGGAGGGCAAACTTGTGCATGCGGCTGTGTTTAACTTATATTGACTATACATATACATTAGAGATTTTACGGAGGTAGTTTTATTGGTGGGAGATTTCAAAAATCATTTATTCATTTAGGTAACACAATGTACACTTATGAACGTCAATAAATAAAAATAAAAAATATATTTACTTTATTAAATGCTTCTAATTTTACATTTACTGCCAGTTCTCAAATAAGGGCGTAGAACGGACGAGAAGAACTGGCGATAAACTCTACGCCACTCTTTTTAATCGCCAAGTTTTTTGTTTTACAAAATGTTTGTAAGGAGCTGCAACCATTACACCATGTTCCACATGACTAGCAGTGGATACTCATTTATATTTTCCTTAGTGTTTCCATTTTAGATTTATATTACACGATACCAAATGTACAATAGTAACAAAACTTATCTCCAACAAGGATCTCGGGATACCAACCCGTAGGGGATTGAACAGCAGGGCTTTCGAATAAAACAAATCTTTTGGAATTTAATTCGGGCCCTACAAATCCCTCTCAAATCTTAGCTTTGCAAAGAATAATTGGAGGTTTAATTTGTATGTGAGAGCTGGTTTTTTTCGAATATCTTTTAACTTTAATCACTTTATATCAGAAGTGATATGATGTGGCTTGATTTTTAGTACATAACGTTCCTCTGTGGCCTCGTGGTATAAGCGTCGCGTTTAGTACCGGAGGTTCTGGGTTCAAATCTCGGTGAAACAAGATAAACAAAATTGTTTCGGTCAGATAGAGTATAGAAGACTGATCACCTTCACCTACTTGCCTATAAAAAAAATCATCAGTGAAACAGACCAGTATTATATCTTTTACTGTCAATGATATTAAGCTTTTGTATTAATTATTGTCAAGATATAGGACGTAGGTAATCAAAAATTCGCGGTCGACCTATTTTTTTACTCAGAGCATCCATAGAAACGCGCATTTTAACTTTACAATTTTTCATAAATTTATTACCCGAATTGGCTAGGTCTAGAGAAATACATATTTATATTCTATAAATATGTTGTATCCATCAGGGAACTCGCGGCGTATTGTTGCAAGGTTGCAAAAAATCATCAGCTATGTGTGTAAGTGCGCAATTTTTCAATTTCAACGAGGAAATAAAACTGAATATTAGATAAAAATAATTTATCCGCAAAAATACCAAACGATCCAAAATATAAATATTCTTCCACTTATTATAAACTACTTAACATTACATTTTAGTTTGTTCAATTTCATAAGCGAAAAACTGAAGCTGCGAGAAAATAATATATTCAGCAAAAGTTTTTAACGATGAATTATGAAGTCGGTAGAAAAACAATAAGGATTGCTGAAAATGGAATAACGTGAGATTCGTTCACTGTGGATGTAAATTAATGTAGACTGATTGTCCGTTGTCTTTTTGTCGTTTTTCTGCTTCCGCTGTTTGTCCTGTCTACAATCTAACAAGTAAAACGATTTAAATATGTCGACGCAAGAGCAAAGTCGGATATGATGAAATGAAATGAAAATTATGATACCAAGTCACTTTTTTGTATTTGTTAGGCTAATTGGACCTATATAATTTATTAAAAAAACACAACATGTTTTCGAAGATAGCAGTCTGTAATGGTTCATGAAGACTTCAAAGAACAAGGTCAAGTAAAAACAAAGCGTGACCATCCTTGGTTGGCGACAGGCTGTCATTGCAGAGGCGAAGGCCATTGGTAAGACTTGGAGCGAAATGGGTAGCTCAAGACAGAGCGTGCTGGCGGAACACTCTGGATGTCCTTTGCTCCATTTAGGGGACATAATACTGCTAAAAACTCAGTCTGCACTGACTCTCGGCGGCGTTGAGTCTGTATGATGACTGATGAGTAAGAATTACATATCGTTCACTAGTCGGATCAGACTAACTAGTAAACGCATACACTAGTCGGATCAGACTGACTAGTGCACGCATACTAGTCTGCAAGATTTCGATTAACTTATCTGATTTAATAAATGAATAATAATAACGATTGTATTTTATTAATTTATGGCGTGTATATTATAAATCGAAAAAATAGCGGTGTTCACTATTGAAATTATTTTTAATTGGTATTTTATTTAATATATTAATAATATTGTGCTTTTAGCACAATATGCTGTGTTAACTTTGCTGTTCAATAATTTTTATACTAATATAAAATAATTTTAATACTAGAGAAAATGCCTAAAACAAGTATCTAAACCTATCCTGTTTTAAGAGGATATATTTCACTTAATGTTAAGAAAATCTATTTATTAACAGTATATATATCTCTTAAGGTGTAATCAGAGAAAAAGGGATATATGAAAATAGCATAATTAAAACCGCTCATCAGGATGTGAACGATTTGCGATTGTAATGATACTCGTAGTTGCGAAGCTATGATTGATTGCAGGGTGCAGGTAGCCGATATCAGGTGCGGCGCGTAATCAATCAAACCCACTTTAATCAATTTATACGGACACAATTTGCGCCAATTTTTCCAGATTTACTCCGCAGCTGTTGATGGCTGCAGCGACTGTTTTGCAATTACAATGTGGAAGATACTGCGTGAACGACGACGCAAATTGTTACTGAATACTTTATGCTAGAAACCGTGGCGTATTCATAAATTTTAAAGGTAAATTATTGCAGGCCTTGCCTTTAAAATTGTTATATACAGAGACTGATTGCAACGACAGTTGATTGATGTTCTGTTGAATGTATGTATTAGAAATTTTCGCACGTTATTCGCTTGAGAGCCGATAAGCGAAAAAAGTGTGCATATACTATTTTCCGATTAATACCTATATACTATCGGAATATACCCTCTAAAGTTAATAAGATTCGCAACCCATTAGTCAAGAGAAGGTAATCCAAAGTCTAAACTCTATATACTATTCTTAGTAAAGAGTCCATCCATTTTCCCGTCGTGTTTATTCCACTCAAGAGGCGACACTTCATTTTCTTTCAACCAATATTTTCTAAGGAAAACCTTTATACATTGAAGGCGTTTGAAGAGTGTTATTGAGGTTTGAATAAACAAGCATAATAAATAAATAATAAAGCCAATTTATTCCAAACCTCTTTACAAAAATTTAATATTTCAAATGTAGTTAGTATTTGTTAGTATATGATTATTCTAATGATTAGTAGAGTTAGTAATATTTTCTATTTCTGAGATTTGCACCCCTCGTTGGGTGAAGGCCTCCTCCAACCCCTTCCACACATCTCTGTTCTGAGAATGTAAGTGAGTGCTCCTATTTCACCATACATTCTGCTGATAGAGGACAAATCTTTGTTTTTATTTATTTTTATTTTTTCGTTTATATATATATTTTTCGATTATTATAGTTAATTACTTAAAGATGTCATGTGGAACATGGTGTAATGGTTGCAGCTCCTTACAAAACATTTGTAAAACAAAAACTTGGCGATTAAAAAAGACTGGCGGCGAGTTTCTTGCCAGTTCTTCTCGTCCGCTCTACGCCCTTGATTTGAGAACTGGCAGTAAATGTAAAACTAGAAGCATTTAATATGTATTTTTTATTGACGTTCATAAGTGTACATTGTGTTACCTAAATGAATAAATGATTTTTGAATTTGAATTTGAATTTGACCTCTTATCTGTATATCGTGAGATATGACCAGCCCATTTCCATTTTAGCGTTAATGCATGCGTCAGTGCGTCGGTGATCTTCGTTTTTTGCCTAATCTTATCACTTCTTAAGCAAGGCAAGACGCAAGTATCCATAACAACTTTTTTAAAAAACATAATAATAGGCAACTATAAAAATATCTGTATATGAAAATTATACTAATAAAGTATCGAGGAAAGGTAAAATAAACTTTAAAAAGATTTGAAAGCACACCGTCAGAAGAATTCTCGCTGCATCAGGTAATGAAATGTTGAAAAAGAAATTCTCCTTTTAAGACAAAGAGCCAAACTCCAATATCTATAGCAAGGCTTTTTGCTCTTAACTTTTGTAATACTGCAAAGTGGAACAGACGCCTTCATTTTGTTTGAGAGGTCCTACTATTCGTTAACCTAAATGCTCTTACTTTAACTGCTCCTTTGTAATCGATATTACTTATTTTCCGATCGCCATATTTTGAGTTTGTTAATTTACGGCGTTTCGATTTCCTGAAGTCGCCAAAGTCGTTTTATAATATTGGCAAATATCACACATTCAAGTAAAATACTTTATAACGGATTAAAACGCGACTTATGTTATCTATACTAATATTATAAAGAGGAAACTTTCTACTGGACCCATTTTTTTAAATCTTTCACCAATAGAAAGCTACATTATCAGTGAGTAACATAGGCTATTATTTGTGTTTAGTACATCTACATTGCACCCGTGTGAAGCCGGGGCGCGTTGCTAGTTATTTATATTATTTATCCCGACGTTTCGAGTAGGACATTTCAGTAAACGTGGTCACGATTGACATAGTATTGTTGATCGAAGGTGGTCACGGACATACTGAAAGATATTTGTCTGATTTGATATGTCATCAAGTTGTCATGTTAACGCTAGAATGAAAAGTTTTTTTATGTCAAATATAGACCATCGTGAGGTCCACTTGATGGTTGAAGATACCCCAGCTACAGAATATGATATCAGTATATGATGCGCTGTCGACCTACTTTTTTACTACGAGTATTCGAAAAATTATAGACGCTCAGTCACGGTTTGTCCATCTATGAACGGTGGTTCGTTACCCGGTCGGAATTTCAATATGCCTCCCACTCTTTCAATGCCCGAAGTCACCAGATGTGAGGAAGCCAAGTTTACAGAAAATTACATAAACGCTATCGGAGTGCAAATTAGATCTTACCTACCTTGCGGTCTTAGTACCTTCAGCTTCTACCAATCATGAAGTAAAAGATAGGTCGACAGCGTATTATTGACTGATGTTCTGTGGCTGAGACATCACTTACCATCAAGTGAACGCCCGTCTGTTAGATATTGCTAACATAAAAAAAGAAAAAATCTTCTTAAAAATATACTCTTCAAATTATTATTTTATCCCGACCTAAAATCATATCGAAGAACCTATTTAAGGAAAATAATGAACCACAAAATATTAAGCCCGTAATATAAGCTGGGTAAATTAATTAATCAATGGCTGGCGTATAATTTTGTTGCGGTATTGTTTACGTCGTTAATCATATTCAATTAGCTTTTTTAAGTAAACAGTTCTGTGGTGTAATGGCTACGCTGAAAAATATGAAGGGGCTAAATATATCCGAATTTAGGATTCAGAAGGGAAGATTGATAAATATGGAGAAGACATAATGTGTAAGACTAGAGCTTTATCCAAAAAATACTTAAAATAATCGAAAATTTTCGCCTGTTTGTTACAGTTTATGGAATGACAAAAAAAGGAATCGTTAATGACGGGTGATTTTATACCTACATATGTAGTTTATAATTGAAACGTATTTCTCTCTATATGAATCCGTCCCAGCTTCGCACGGGTGCGATGTAGATGTAGGTACCTACTATACACATAAAAAAAATGTATGTTACTCGCTGATGATGAAGCTTTTTAAAATCGGTCGAGTAGTTTTTGAGTTAAATCGTAACAAACAATACTTTTCGCTTTATAAACTCTACTTATTATTTAAAATAGTTTATTTTAGATCCGTCTAAAATGAAAAAAAATCTTTATAATCGATATAGACTGTTTGATATGGCGTTGAAAAATATAAGTATCTTATTCCTAACCATAGTAACAACTAACAAATATATCGTGTATCTTTAAGTAATCCGTAGACGCGTAGAGGTTTAATATTAAGCGAAAATTCTACCAGAGGGGGTCTTATCTGGTGAGATGAGATTCAAAATTTAATGTTATTCTTGGTTTCGAGTTTTACTCCGCCCTTCACGCTTAGAATGTGTTAGGAATAATGTTATTATAATTAGCTGAGCTTTAATTTTTGAGGAAAGCACAAGAGCTTTACTGGAATAGGTCAAACAGCGAAAATTCTATAGCTTACATGATTTATTTATAAGTAAATTAAAAAGAAAAGTCATTGTAAATCCAAATTGTAACGTAACTCAGGTATATAATAATATTAACAATCTATTGTTTTTATTTATCAATTAAGTAATAATTCCATAACTATTATTATATAACGTAATAATAAAACATTTTTATAAAAATTTTGCGACAGTTTTACTCCTAACAGAGGATGAAACTATCTAACTATTTGAAAGCGTTGAGTTAGAAAAGTAAATACTTACATAATATGTTGTTATTTGCATTCCTTTACTAACGATTGTTTTCTTTTAAATCACGCAACCAAACATATTTTTTTCATATATTAACATTTCAGAACATTAATGGAAGTGACAGTTTAACACAGGAGATAATTTATTTCAAAGTATCATATCATCAGAATTTGCTCGTAGTCCGAAGTAATTAGCTATATAGATGATTTATCTTACATAATCAGAAACTTGTCACTTCGTTTTGAAATATATGTATATATAATATATTTTTATATTAGAAATCGACAGACGAGCATGAGGTTCACTTGATGGTAGGTGATACTTCAGCCACAGAACATCAGTCAATACGCTGTCGATCTATTATTTACTTCAAGCATTCGTTACCCGGTCGGAATTTTGAAATTCCTCCCACCCGTTCAATGCCCGAAGTTACCAGACGTGAGGAAGCCATGCTTACAGAAAACTATAAACATGTCGTCCAGGTGGGATTCGAACCCACGACCCATCGATGATCACGGCAGGTGTTCTACTGAACGCGCCAACGAGCCCATCAAAAATATCTCCTTAAATGGCATCTTAAACAACAGAATAACCAAAGATCCTTTTGAATAAACCATTTTTGTACCATCAATATAATTACAATACTCAGAGAGGAAAGGTGATAAATTACAATATTTTATCTTGGTTGTAGGTCGCTCGATATCCGCCCGGACGTGAGGTGAATCTTATAGCTTATTTCTACCGAATATTGCCTTTATTGTTTCGTTTATTGGTAAATAGGTATTATTTGGTAAGATGTAATCAGAAAGATAAACGTATTTATATTGTTTTCGTTCAGTGTTTGCGATTTATTATCGGATGCGAAAATATTTTATCATGTCGTTATTATGATTATAATTAACTAGTGGACCCCGCAGACGTTGTTCTGCCACAATTTTGGCTTCGAAATTATATGATTATTCTTAAATTTGAATATGCCCATTTGCCCACTTTTTTATATAATTGTCTAATATGTCACTGATTTGCAGTGGATATCTATTATTCCAAAAAAGCTAAGATCGCATGACGTGATCTGTCAAGATGGCGGAGTTCCGAACCTAATTTATTTTAAAATTAATTTTTGCATATATTTTTTTCTTGAATTTTTCCGATATTTTAGCTATTCTTTTATTCTGGACATAGAGGAATCCAACAAATAAGATATCGTTAAAATCGGTACAGCCGTTCTTGAGTTATAAACGGTGTAACTAACACAAATTTCTTTTATATAAATAGATTAATATGTTCAAAACACAAATAAATATACTTATCTGGGATATAAATATTTTATTTTTAAGATTTGGCACACATATCCAGATTAATAGTCGGTAATTTTCGCGGAAAAATGTCAAAAACCGCTAGCAAAAGAAACAAAAAGAGAGCGAACTATTGTCGTATGACTTCATGCAGGACTTTGTTACGATGTAGCTTATATCACCAGTACTTAACTACGTCTATAGTATTCAGTGATAAATGCATCATAATCAGGCAATATAAACATTAATCAAACGTTATATGAGTGTATTTCTTTAGTAAGCCTTTAAGACGGAGCTTAGAGCCTTCGCTCTGTTAAGGCAAAAACAAAAAGGATATTTTTCAACACAACTGAAAGGATTACCTTGACAGGTCACAATAGTGTATGTTTGTATGAGCTCAATAAAAATTCTCATTGAATATTTAAAACTAGCAACACGCCCCGCCTTCGCACGGGTGCAATGTAGATGTACTATACAAAAAAAAAATTAAATATGCCTGTGTCCCTCGCTGATAATGTAGCTTTCTATTGGTGAATGATTTTTAAAACTGTCGTATAGTTTTCGTGTTAAATCGTAACAAACAAACAAATCTTTCCTCTTTATAATATTATGTAAGTATTAGTAAAGATTGAATATTTAAAACTAGCACCAGTCCCGGCGATGCACGAAAATAATAACTTAAAGAATAATACATCATTTTCATCATCATTCGGCTTTATTTCTTCCGACATCTTGAACAATTGTTATTACACAAATAATATTAAACTATAAAATAAAACTATAAAAGCATCCGAAACGTCGGGATAAATAATTTAAACAATATAAATAATAAATCGCGTTTTAATCCGGTATACAGTACTTTATTTAGTATAAACTATGTAAAGATAATATTTCAGAGTATAATTCCGTTGTGTAGCACTCTGTTTCTTGAAAGTTTTCCCATTGGAAAGCCTATATCCATTTCTAGAGCTAAAAAGCCCATACAATATTTCAATGGTTAATCCATAAAAGTATATAATAAAGTATTATTTACTTTGGCATTTATAAACCGTTTGGATTTAAAACAAACTATTAGGAACCACAATAAGTATCCTTAAGCCTCATATCTGGACCGCAGTCGGTGATTAAGCTAATTGCCTCATTCTACCGTACCATTAAGAAGGTTACGACAACTCGAGATGAGATCACTTGAGGTCTTTTTGACACCAATTTATAAAGCAACTGTTTGTTAGTGGTCGGGTGAATAATTACAGTAAGTATTTATTATTTAACTCACCCGTATTTCCACACAATAGATGCTGGCATTAATAAATTAATTAAGAACAAAAGAGGTGACATTTATACCGCTTGAATGTTAGGATAATACTCATATAAAACATTTAAGATGTAGTTTATGTTATGACTCTTGGTATGGTTATAAAAAGCAATCATGATAGATACAAGTTATGAATAACAGACCACACGTTTGTTTGACTTTAACAAAAAGCCATTTGCCCTCTTAGTTAGGGATTTTTGTGATATTTAGTTTGGGGTTTATTGCGATTTTGCCCGAGTAAATAATGTAATCTCATATGTAAAAAACATGTCAATTCGATTTCTCAGTTATTGCCTTAAAGAAGGACAAACCAATAAGCACAAATTAGTGGAGATAAAATACGCGCATCTTGTTTTTTAAGTCCAAATCAAATATATTGAAATCGGCCATTCTCAAGTAACTTCATAACATCCTAGGTGTATGATATAAGTAAATGGTATTATGCATCACATAGCTGCAGTAGAATTTCATTCAGTTAAATTAATATATGCACAATGCAGCACTCGACTTCTCATATACATATATTCAAATTAAACAGCCGCTGCAGGAGAACATTATTGAATGAAGTTGAGAATATCGAGATAGGAGATTTAGAGATGAAGACTAAGTCCTTCTACTTCGAAATTCAATGTAGCCAAGAGTTGCTTATGGAGCACACTAGAAAATAATAAAAGATACCTCCTTACGACTCCTTTGGTAAAACGGTAACCATCGTTGGACCACCAATTTCAAGACCATTGTAAGTTAATATATATTGTATTATATATTTCGCGATGAATTAAAATATGTATAACATTGGAGGGGTATCCGAATTTTATTGAATTTATTCTAATTAAGGTACGAAGATATCTATACTAATACTAGCTGACCCGGCAATCGTTGTTTTGCCATGTAAATAATTTCTAAAAAGCAGGGGTTGATAATAGAAGAGTGAAAATATAGGGTTGTATGTATTTTTAATGCCACATTATAAAAAAATAAAAACAAAAAATTTCGTTCAAAAATTAAAAAAAAAAATTAATGGTGAACAACCCTTATCACTTAGGGGGATGAAAAATAGATGTTGTCCGATTCTCAGACCTACCCAATATGCACACAAAATTTCATGAGAATCGGGAAAGCCGTTTCGGAGGAGTTTAACCACAAACACCGCGACACGAGAATTTTTTATATTAGATTATAAAGAGAAAATATTTGTTTTTTAGTTTTTTACGATTTATATGATAATTAAATAAAATACTTTATACTGAATAAAAACGGGATTTATTATTTATTTTATTTTTCCCGACGCGGACGTTTCGAATGTTTTTCAGCAACCGTGGTCACGGGCAGACTATTAATTGCATTTTAATCCTGCCCTTACAATTACCGAAATATTTTAAAATATATCGAACTCGGGAGTTCTGGTGGCCGAGCAACCATTGAACTATGGAGACGGTCAAGAGTATTCCTAGATGAAAAGAACAGTTTCCACCCCCACACACTGTACAAAATGATTTACACTCAGTAGTGGGCGCTGAGCAACACGGTACACTGTAGTGATAACAACTCGCATTGTTCTGCGTTTGCGAGTTTGGTCATCGTAAATCTGGTGAGGTGTAACGAATCCCTATTGTGAGTACTTTATTTCACCTTTCCATTGTTACAGAAGTCTAAGGAAAAGAGATGGCGTATTTTCTAGGGGGCTCGGCAAAACACAGTCCTTAGACGTAGCTTATTTATTTACTATATCTAAGGAAAAATAAAGTTTATTATTTTATTATAATCTCAATATAAATCATAAACTTTTGATGTTTTTACTATAATTATATCATAACTATTGTAAAATTTAAATCGTCCTTTTGTTATTTTTCATCGGATGTATCTTAAAAAAAAATAGTACTTAAAATGTTCAGTATTAATCTCGTATCACGTGTGGCTTGCACCAATGGAAACATATTATGAAGGGATATCCGCTGGATAGAAACGATAAGAAAAGCACACGACGCTCGGCGCCGATATTATTTGGACACGCTGCTTCGAGATGTGAAACCTCTCACGCCCACGTGATCTGCTTATGAATTTATGATAAATATTTATCAAGTATTTCTAGGTTAGAATAAAATTATTTCTACTTATATCAAAGCATCATATCAAAAAGTGTATCAGTACATATGTGTGAGTCTAGCACGAATTACTTGCGAAAAAGTATTTCGTATCATTAAACTGTCATGTATATGAAATTTCAAATGATTTCTCGTAAATACAATTGCAACGGCAAGAATATCGGTAGTTTACATTTATGTAATAACTAGTGGACCCCGCAGACGTTGTTCTGCCACAATTTTGGCTCCGAAATTATATAATTATTCTTAAATTAATACCTCCGCACTCTTATGAAGAAAGGGATTTCGTAAGATTTTTCAAAAAATTTTTTACATACAAACCTCCTAAAATTCTGAAGACAACAAAAAAAATTTAGCTCAATCGGTCCAGCCGTTCTCAAGTGATGCGAGTACATACCTACATGCGGCATTTTATTTTTATTTATATTATTAGTATAATAATAATTGAAAGGATTGCTAATTGCTTACTTCCACTATGTCAATGCTTCAATTGGACAATGTAAGTCTTGTCCGTTAAATAATTTATTGTTATTTCTTGTGTTATGTTTCTTCGGGCTAGGTATGTCAGACATTTAAAAGTGCCTTTCGTTTTGAAGTCTGTTTTTAATTTAATTCTATCTTATATATTTATATAATGTTTCTTATTAAAGTCGTATAATATCAGCATTTTTAATGTTGATAAGATACTCATATACATATCTTCGAGAAATCTATGTAGAAAAAAAATATAAGTACATATTTACAGATTTACAGAAAAAAATACGATAAATTGCCCTCCATCTTTTCTGGTAGTCCATTTTAAATAACTATCTACAACCTACAATTACAACAAAGTACAACTATTTGTTCAACCACAAAGCATTGAGAACAATAGTCATTCATGATTCGTAATAATAATTTGAAATTCATTCACAGAATAAACATGTGGAGTACATGTAGAAAATCTCCTGCCGAGTGCCAATAAATAACTTAGCAATTATTGCTTTACAAAAGGAGCACGCACATCGGGCCCCCAGTCCCCACGCATTACTTGTACATTAAAATTATTACAAATTACAATCCAATGGGCGCCCTACCAATATCATACAGGGTGATTATTTTAATTATTATGTCGTTTAGTTACGAAGCATTGCTTGTCAACTATATACTACCCACTGCAGATAACTTCCTCATAGAAATAAGGCCTGTATTCCAAGAAGTTACTTCGTCGTTCGTCGTTTCAGCCATAGGACGTCCACTGTTGAACATAGGCCTCCCCCAAAGACTTCCAGTACGGCCGATCACTTGCGGCCTGCATCCAGCGGCTCCCTGCCACCCTCGTCAGGTCGTCTGTCCATCTTCGTCTTCGTCGTCCGAGCCGTGGTCTCCACTCGAGAATCTTTTTGCACTAACGGCTATCGGTTCTGCAAGCTATATGCCCAGCCCAATGCTACTTCAGCCTGCTCATTCGCAAGACTATGTCGGTAACTTTGGTTCTACTACGGATCTCCTCATTTCTGATTCGATCACGCAGAGAAACACCGAGCATAGCCCTTTCCATAGCTCGCTGAGCGACTCTGAGCCTTTGTGCGAGGCCCATCGTGACAGACCACGTTTCGGTCCCGTACGTCATCACTGGTAGCACACATTGTTCAAAGACTTTTTTAAAGAAAAAAGTCTAAAGAGCCTAAAGAGATGCCTAAAGAGGCACTGGGGTATTTTGGACGAAAAGATGTTCCGAAGTTTTCCAAAAGCTGCCCAGCCGAGACGGATTCGACGATTGACCTCTTTCTCGAAGTTGGATCTAGTTACTTAAGTCAAAATACATTTTTGAGAACTGTGAAAATGTGAAGGTGAGCTCAAAACCGATCGGTATCTGGACTGGGGTTTTTATTTTGTAGACCGTTAGAAGTTAGAGAAGTAGAAAATAGGTCGACAGCGCATCATCGACTGATGTTCTGTGGCTGAGGTATCACCATCAATTGAACCTCATGCTCGTCTGTCGATATTGGAAATGAAAAAAAATAATATTACGTTTGTTTTCCAATCCAAAGTTGTAGGCAGAGTTTTCCGAGAGGTGATAATGAGATTTTAGGATACTTATATTACTTAGTTTGTCAAGGTGTTGGAATCAATAGTCCTACAATTACTTAGGTATGTACGATATGGTCTTTGGATGATCGTCTAGTTTGTTAGTATTGATTGTATACGATAAACATATTATAGTTTATGTAAATGAGGTTGAGAGTTCAGGAATATGAGGTAAATAACAGACGCAACCTAATATTTTAATACTAACAACAACTTTTTATATACTTGTTTTTTTTTGTGTATTTATAATTTTATAAATGCAGTCAGAACCTTTAAAAAACAACCTGTATCATTGGTACCACATTATTTACAGTAAATTGAGTTAGCAACTTTATTAAGTTAAAATCAAATTATGAATCTCTTGTCTGCCTAAATAAGTTTTGTTAGGATTCGCGGCGCGGAATTCAATTGTTGAAAATCCCGAAACGTAATTAAATTTGTTACTATAATGTAGGTTGACGTATTTTGTTGAAAAAATACATTTAAAGTGAAATAAAATTTTGGTGTTTAAATAAAAGTGTTTTATTAATTTTAGTGTAATATGTAATCTTAAAATGTTTACACGAATTATTTCGGAAAGTGGAATTATTTTAAATTTAATTCATTCAAAATTATGTAATTTTAAAACAGTTTATCTATACTCGTACCAACTAATATTATAAAGAGCAAATATATGTATATATTTTATGTATCGAATAAACTCAAAAACTACTATACCGATTTTAAAAAGTTTTTCACCAATAGAAAGCTACATTTTCAGCGAGTAAATTAGTATAGTACATGTACATGGCATCCGTGTAGTTATATAAATGAAAGTATTTACCGTTTTGTAATTTAGTCTTCTATTCTCATAAAATACATTCAACATATTTTGAAATACGATACAAGAAGAAAATAGCATAACAATCCCTCGAAACATTCCAGTTTCCCGGTTTTCGCTGTGTTCGGAAAAAGGAAAATTAAAACATCTTCTACGACTGCTACATAAGTAATTCGTATATTATTTGCGGCTACAAGAGTAGTATAATTAGAGACAGAACTTCAAATCACATTTAGACCAAGAGTATAAAATAAATTCTCTAATTCTGTTCGAATTGGTTCCGAGATTCGTGTCAAATTCAATTGGAGGACGTTAATCCCTTAATTCTAGGCTTTGTCGCATGGCCATATGTCGTCTTAAGCTCGCCCACAAAACTACACTTCATTCGACGAAGATTAATACACAATGGAGTCAGCCGTGTGATGACGTGTTTGATTTCACGGGGGACAAATACGTTTCGATATAAACGGTGTGAAATTGTAAAAATAACGTTATTATTAGACCTGAGCTTAAACTGTTGTGAATAATAGCTATTGTGTGTGAAATCGGACGCTGTGAATATAAGCTTTATAATATGCATCTGCTGTTTATTATGTCTAGTTTAAAATAAGTTTTCGGATATTTAATATATGTTGCGTACATATCTCTACATAGTTTAAACCAATGTCGCTTTTCGCCGTCTGTCTCTTTGAACGTTTAGATCTTTTAAACTATACGATGGATTTTAATGCGGTTTTCATCAATAAAAAAATCGGAAAAAAACGTGGTATAACCATAATAGTAATATATATTATTAATCACTATTATTTACTTAGAGCGTTCAGAAATACATAGACTGAGACCGAAACGCGCAATATGCACTTCACGGTTTCCTATCTATAAACGGTGGTTTGTTACCCGGTCAGAATTTCAATATTCCTCCTACCCGTTTAATGCTTGAAGTGACCAGGTGAAAAATATGCTCACAGAAAAATATACATGTTTCGTACCGGCCGCGGCGGGATTCGAACTCAAGACCCAGCGTGGGCAAGATAGGTGGTCTACCAAACGCGCCACTGAGCCCGTTGAGTAAGTTTTCATAAATAAATGTAACATTTCATTTACTATGGGATAGGTAGAAGTTTCTGGGATCGGGTCCCATAAATAGCTTCTGAAGGAAGTGTAAACCTAAGATTCAAATAAATATAGCTCAGGGACACATATCTTTCCTTCACAGACCCTACACGTAATTTTGAAATTTGTCAATCGCTTAGTGTAGGAAACCCTTGTACCCTATAAATTATATTAGGGACACATCTATGTGATTTTAGGTGAAAATACCTTCATAAATTGGCTCACGTGATTCCAGGTAGCGTGTAGATAAAGCAATAGGGAAGATATTATGTTACAAGACCAGAATATAATTTAATTAACTGGCATTTTACTGATGAAATATATACCTATATTTCAAAACTCAAGGCTGAAAAAAATCTATAGAAATACTAGATACCCGATAAACGTTGTCCTTTCTGTTCGGTCAGCGGTCAAAATTGGTTCAGCTGTTTAACAGGAGTCCAGTGACATACATACGAACAGAAGAATTATATGTATTTGACAAGACTAGATTCCAAGTTGCATGTTGGAATATACGTCGCGAGATAGATTCGAGTTTCGAGTGGAGAGCGACACTGCATACGATTTTGGATTCTAAATAGGACTTATAATACAAAAAAAATATTAGGGTAAGTAAATACTATTTTGAGTCCGTAAGTCAAGGCACTCCTTATTCCACAAGAAAATATTAGTATAATGTACTGAATAATTAGATATAATAATAATTCAACTTTTTATTTATGAGAACTAACTTCCAATTTTGTATTCAGTTATTCTGTCAGTAAAAAAAAAACTCAATATATATAAACTTTTACTGTTCATAATGTTTTAAATTTCCTTATATCAACAAATACGTAAATATATGGAAGAAAGAAACATTTTGACTCTGATAATTCTTAACACAATCCTTATGTGATTAAAAAAATATGATAAAACTGTCGATCTAAATAATGCCGCGAAAAAATATTTGAATTTCGAATATGGAATGCAGGCGTCTTAACACAAGTATGAAGTACGTATATATTTGCAAAAGCGAATTGAATAAAACTACAGAGTACTCGCTTGGTTTTCAAATTAGACGAGTGGATATGAGTGACGGCGCACTATGTCTTGTATATTGCTAGCGATATGTCAGCAATTTTCCTGCAGAACCCATATACGCCTAATAGGATATTATTCCACTTTGCATCACTCTGTGGTACTACTTCGTTATTACATTGACCTAAAATTGTGTTTTAGCGGAAATAAAATTATTTATTTTTAGCAGGAATATATTTTAAATAAAAACCGTGAGGTTGCTAAAGACTGTGAGGCTTACTTAATGGCTCCCAGAATATTAATTAATGATGCGCTGTCGACCTATTTTTTTACTTCAAGCCTTTGAAAATCTGTCTGATTGACACTGAGACTGCAACATGCACTTCACGATTTTTCAGAATCACTCATTTAAATAAAATAAAATTACAGGATTAAAATGCGATTTATTCGTCAAACTTTTCCATTTCGAATGCTTTTCAGCAAGCTTGGGCATGGCCAGAGTGATTCTAACTTTTTCTGGTTATCATGTCTTTCCCAATTGAGTTCAACTATACAGTAGCCAGAATAAACTGTTAAGAATGTTTGTTGTAATTTATTAATTTGTACACAATGACCTGGCCGCCTCGATGGCTCAGTGCTGGTAGCATAGTGTTAAGCACCGAAGGTAACGGGTTTGAATTCCGGAGAGTCAAAAAAGGCACAGAAGTCTGTGCTGTTTTTGATTGTCTGTGTAGAAAAATTATCAGTGAAACTAACACGTACATGTACGTACTCTATGGCCGCCTAGAGGTATACACTGACCTAAATATTAAACACGTACCAGCGAGGGATAAACTTCTGCAGGTTCAAAGCGGAACAAACTACTAATAGGATATAAGTGTGATCCGCGGGTTCGGGTGCGGCAATTCCGAACATTATCCATCCATCTCGGACCCTCGCGCTTTGCATACGTATTACATTAC
Organism: Anthocharis cardamines; assembly: GCA_905404175.1. Taxonomy (NCBI): domain Eukaryota; kingdom Metazoa; phylum Arthropoda; class Insecta; order Lepidoptera; family Pieridae; genus Anthocharis; species Anthocharis cardamines. The sequence continues at coordinate 10,321,767 of FR989952.1, read as the reverse complement.
TCTACGTCACGTCCATTCACAACTGTATGACCCCATTATGGGACGAGCACTTTTTGTTTGAAATCTAACCAGCTTCTTCAATCGCTCCAAACTTTCAATTCATTAAAAGATAAAAAGTGTAAAAGTGAATTCCCGAGTCCCCTAATTTTTCACTGATAATTTTTCTTGATAGGCAAGTAAGTGATCAGTCTTCTAAGCCCTGCCCAACTGAAGCAATTTTTTTTAAACTTGTTTCCCCGGGAATCGAACCCAGGACCTCCGGTGCTAAACGCATCGCGCTTACCTATGAGTCACGGAAGCGGTCGATCTGGGATTAAATAGACATAAATATAACTAAACTAGCAATGCACCCTGGCTTCACACGGGTGCAACTATATAAGATGCTGAGATATACATAAATATAAAATATAAAATATAAGATACACAAAAATAGCCCATGTTACTAACTAATAATGTACCTTTCAATTGGTGAAAGAATTTTTAAAATAGATCCAGTAGTTTTTGAGTTTATTCATAACATACAATAATACAAATCTTTCCTCTTTATAATAATAGATATAGATATCTCACAGTCATTAAACGTGTATTTTACCCAGAGATAGCGATTAAATTTTGAAAAAAAATAGGTTCCTCTCGTCTGATTAGTCAAAGAATGAAAATGAAGCATTAAATTTTTATATTTTCGCTAGCACATTCCTAAATTAATAAAAATGCGGTCCATTTCATTTTATGAATAGTGCGCCGCGACGCGATCAATCTTAGCTTAAAATAGGACGCAGATAAAATATTACGACTTTAATGTTGTATTAAAAGCTGAGAAAATGGTTTCAAATAGTTTTATGCATTTTAAAGTATTTAGAAATTACTTAGATCATAATATTTAGCAGTAATATGCATACTTTATGGACACAATTCTTATTTTACCTATTTATACGAAGTAAAAGCGAACCACTAAAACATTTTCATATAAAACTAGCTGACCCGGCAAACATTGATTTACCATGTAAATAATTTCTAAAAAGCAGGGGTTCGTGATAAAAAAGTAAAAATTTAGGGTTGTATGTATTTTTTGATGCCACATTATAAAAAAATAAAAACAAAAAATTTCGTCTAAAAATTAAAAAAAAATTAAGGGTGAATAACCCTTATCACTTAGTGGTATGAAAAATAGATAGTAGTCGATTCTCAGGCTTACTGAATACGCATAAAAATTTCATGAGAATCGGTCAAGCCGTTTCGGAGGAGTATGGGAACGAACATTGTGACACGAGAATTTTATATATAAGAAGAAGATAACGCCAAGACGTAAAAAGTTATCAGATCTTATGGAGAGCCAAGCTCCTAGCTCTACCTAACACTCTCTCATCATAGCGTATAGTGTTCTGTGTGAATCCTAGTGCAAAACCCTACACCTTAGTCATTGGCAGATAGACCTGTTAGCGCAAAATGAAGGCCTATTTAGTGATTTTTTTATGTTCATAAGCCCGTAGGAGTTTCTACGTTACATTTACTTTAATCTTTACATTAGTCAAAAATTAGGCTTGGTCGGTTCATAAGATTTTCTAGCACTCTCCAGACCGAACCTATAAGGGTAGAAAAATACGACGAAATACTTCGAGAAAAGGCAGTGCTCTGCCCGCCTAGCATGACCATCAAGAGATATCTCGCGTGAAGACAAACTAAGATATAAGATATCTCGACAACTTTGATAGACAAGATATCTCGATCGATAAATATCTCTATTTTTGTCATTAGAAGTCGACTTTTAAGTGTGTCATGTTAGACCCGGAAGACAAAGAGATAATCGATTAAATATGTAGTATAAAGTACCAATAATTTTGTCGATTGGCCTTTAGGGCTCTTGCTTTGAAGTAATTAAAATATTATTTTTTACTTTTTAGTTTAAGTTTGTACATACTATATTATGTAGTTGTAGTTTTGAAGTCGGTTTTTGTTTTTTGCTTAAAAATAATTGTATATTAATTACGTATATTTTAAATCATAACAACGCAACATTATAAGTAACATCCGTATTATTATTATTTTGTGATTTACTAACAATATTTTGTCGGAACTCGTTTATGTATATAACGGACATAAGATGCTTTCCCTTCTCTAATTCCATTATTTATTGCTCTGAGAAGCGACAAAAATGTCCGGAACGAAGACGTCACTAAATCATCGGCGGGGTTCTTTAATTGTGAAAAATAATATTTTTTCACGAAATCCCGTCGTTATCGTCTCGAAATTCATCCGCGAAGAGAATTTTAATGATTTTAATGAGGAAAAAAGTTAGGTCAATTTTTCTTGATTATAGCGAGATGAATTTGCAATAATTTTATGATGTCACTTGAAAGTTCACTGAGACTGAAATATATGACCTAGATTTATTTTTTATAGTATTGCAGTTGTATAAAGTTTCCCACAATTTTTTATGGACTTGATTATTTATTATATTATTATTTGTTGTGATTTAAATTACCCCTATACTTTATAGTGTAGATTGCTATACATGAAAGAAGATTTAAGATTGGTTTAGTAAATAAATCCTATAAAGTAAAGATAAATAAACATATATTTTATTCCATGTTCTTTATGTGGAGAAACAAATTTTTAACTCGGCAATATAACCTTTACTTTCTGTAAATATCGCCTTCATACATAAAAATAACTAATATTATGCTCCAGATGAGTCAATATAATGTTTAAAGTTCGAAATATGTATGACAACTTTTAACTTTTTGTACTAAATGTAGATAATTAAATTTCTCTTCCGTAGATCTATACAATAATCCTTTTATAAAGTAAAAACAAATTTGGGCGCGAATGACATAAGGCTAGTTCGAAAAATATAGGAAATCTCATTTATATTCAATGGTAATAGTTTGTGGGATAACCATATACTGTTGCGTTGACCCACATCGTAGTGACATGATGAGAATAATACTGAAAGAACTTTTTTCATTTCATACTTTTGCAAAGAAAATAAGGCTTTTATCTACCTATTTAGAGTAATGAATGTTTTAATGAAAAATAACAACGATGGAAGTAAAATATTAAATAAATCTCATATTTATTTTCCTTTATATCATTATCATGTTACCTATCTAAAATGGTTAAAATCAATTGTATTACAAATAACTATAATATTTTCTATCACTAATGTATAGAGTATCGCAAAAATAGTGATAATTTTAAAATTTTACATTTGTATGGTGCTATGCTATTAATGTGAATATCCGCAACTGTATTGAGATTTGATTTGAGAGCGACAAAAATTTGGTATGGCTTAATTACTAAACTCTACTAAGCTCTTTACTATAACCTGTAAAAAGGTGAATTACGTCTAGTGGCAACTGCCATGTGGTATGGTTCCCAGGATACTGGCACTATTTCCTCGCTGAATGGCGAGGCTTATTCGCTGGGCGAAATAGGTACCAGCTCTGGGCTCCCCTGAAGCATGGACCAGCCGCATGGACAAATCCTTCACAAATTTTTTCGTATGCGCCGACCAAGGACCCAAAGTTTCAAATGCTAATAATAATGCTAAGCTCTTTAAAAAAATGTAAGAGAATAATCTTAACTCGAAAATTATGATACCACAAAATGGGGCGCTCTACTTCTAGACGTTGATATTGTACCTGAAATTATATAAATATTCCATTAAATAAAATGACTTTCTGAATTTTTTTAATTTAGAGCATGTCAAAATGTAACAATAAATATTTATTGATTTTTACAAACGTCTTCGTTAACACTTTAACTGCTTGTATTCGATATCACAATAATTCTGTTGTGTTATCGAATACAAGCTTCAAACTTATTTCAAACCGATTTCTTTAAATTCGCAAATCTTTTTCTCAAATTCTGTGTACTAATACAAAATAAGAAACCTACTTATATACAATAAATACTTAGGTACTAACCTAACCTTCAAATCAGGCCAAACATTCGAAAAATAAAAATACATAATAAATAGATGACAAACCGAAGGCATTTGTCTTTCGTCTTTATGATAAAAAGAAATGTTCACCAAAACTAATGCGGTAGGTCTGTCATAAAAATGGCATCTGCGGTTTGGTCGAAAGTGTGGAAAGATGCGGGTGCATACCGGTACAGCAAATTAGTGGCCTGTGCTTTGTCACCTTCGCTTATGACAGATGAAAGATGCAGTCTCCCAAAAACTGCAACTACGGATGATGGTTATCGATATCTGTTCTGATCGTTTGCATTATAAAGAGCTGTTATCAAAACGCTTCAGAATCATTTTGTGTAGCTTTTTTCTTTATATTTATGAATCATTTTTTTATCCACGTGGATGATACAGCTTCATCTATATTTTCTATTTAGCAAAATACTTTTGACTTGCAATATTGACCTTCTCATGTGTGCCTCTTATAACTAATTATTTGCAATTTCCTTTCTCCAAATAATGTAGCAAATAGACGTAATTACTTTTAAATTTATAATTATTATGGACTGTAAGTTTATATAAAAAACTTTATACCAGATTAAAACTAATAATAAATCGCATATAATCCAATATAATGTATTTTATTTAAACGTGTGTGATGTATTCGCGTTAATAAAAGACAATATTATGGACTGTACGTTGTTTCAAATATCGAAGTGAATACAAACCCGGTGGGCAGAGGTTGTCGTCAGGCGATCAGTCTGTCAACAGCGCAATGCCAGACGCCCTGCGCCCGCGCCGGCGACCTGTAAATGTGTCTGCGCAAACGTTACTGTTTCCGATACTATTTCTATTTGCTGCTACGCCGCCGTTTGACAGCTCGTTCTACACGCAATTGAATCGTTTGTTTTCATTAACATTTAAATGTTTTATTTGATTTAGAAAATAGATATTTATTGATAAAAAGCTTGCCTTCGCGACTTTTTGTATAGCGGTTTCTAGAAGAATATACTGACGGAATCCTCCAAGGTGCCATCTATCACTGCAACGTCAGATAGTAGGATAACTACTAATTTTAAATTTGAACGTTGCGGTAACTAGATCGTTTTGATATATGGCTGGATGGATGGATGTTACTGTCATGGCAAGTCAAAAAGAGTCACTTTTTCTTAATTTCCCGCTCTTTTTGTTAGATAGTTTCAATCTCATTGTCAAATGGATCAAATTAACTAGTTTTTGTCAAATAATATTTTGTCTTACGCCGGTTTCTTTGAGGTTTGATTTTATTTATACCGTCAATAGATACAAAAGCCATAAAGTGCAGATTGCGCGTTTTGATTCCAGTCTATGAATTTCAGAATAATAAAATAAAATAGGCAGCGCATCATCGATTGTTTGCTGAGGCCAAAGTCCAAACGGATGTTTTTAAAACCAATTGAACCTCACTTCTTTTATCGATATCAACCTTATTATATTAGACAGATGAGAGGAATTTCGAATTAAATAAAGTAAATTTTAAGCGAAAATTTTTCCATATTTAGAGTTTAGACGTTACGCATCATGCATTAAGCTTCAACTGATTGGCGATAAACGTTCTTATCTTTTAACCAAGTACTACGATAAAATTGAAAACCCCGCGTACGAGAGGGTCTCATATCAGCCTGAGTTTCGACAAATCGACAGATTATGGTAATCTAACTGTTATTGGGATAGCCTTTCATATTCCTTGGAGATAGTTTAGAGCGTGAAAGATACTTAATTCCTGGTAATTCTAATAAAATAGTTTAGTTTTTATTTTTACGTACAAAAATCAATATTTTGGTGAATTCAACTAACTGATATCTTTAGTTAATTGTCGTTATTGTTTTATCGCCACCATATCCATAGCTCAGTGGTAAGCTTGTTGCGTTTAGCACTGAAGGTCCCGGGTTGATCCGGGTAACAAGTTAAAATCAGTCAGGCAGGGCACAGAAGACTGTAGTGGTCTCGAATTTACCGATAGTTTCGGTAATAGTGAGTAAAATAACAAAAAAAATGATCAAATAAATTTACTGTATTTTGATCCAAATATGTACAAAATTTAACTTGGCGATCCTACCGATTTTGCATTTGACTTTCGAGACCACAGGAAGCCTGACTGACTACTCGACTGTAAAAAAAAACCATTGAAACAGACACATACATACATACATATATGTATATCTGCCCTACTAAAGGACTCGAGAATTCCCTTATCGTAAATACTTTATTTACATACATATTGTTAAATTATGATTCTAAAAGTACGAAACTATGAAAAAGACATCATTTCATAAATATATATATTATATAGGTAAGCTGTGACTCAAATTAGGCTCATAATTCATGTTGAATTGGAACAATTATAAAGTAAGGGCTAAAACACACATTGAAATAAACAACTCACCCTTCCTGTTAATTGCTATAACTAATAATATGTCATGATATGGTTATCCATTGTTTACAAAACACATAAATTGTCATGTAATAATAGAGAATGGACGGCTCATTTCCCTTTCCCCTACAAAATGGAACGTGGACCATTTCCGTTTTCACACCAATGTAATTGTCGTGAGAGATCCATATTTCATAGTTCTAAAATTATACGACATCTCTCTTGAAGGGGTAAGATATTTTTCATTTAAATAAAAATGCAATTTATTATTTATCCCGATGTTTCAGATGCCTTTCAGCAACCATAACGCGATTGTCGTTACTGTCCGTGAAAATCGCGTTATAAACTGGTATAAAGTATTGTATTTAAATATTTGATAATCGGGTTAATAAAATACAATATTTTCAACTTAGAAAAATATAGCTAAATATTGAATAGCATCTTATATGTCAAAAGAAGGCATACATTTCAATACTACGTCAATGTTTAAATCGTAATTTAATATTTATAAAAAAACTGTTTATACGCCTCTGAAGTTTATAGGAATATTAGATTTCTAAAGTCGAGTCAAGAGTCAAGAAGAAAAAAATCTTTTTGTTCAGAATTCAAACGACTCCTTTAGGTCTATAGAGCTTTCTGAATTTCACTGATTCAGAAAGCTATATTTACTCAGCATTTGCTTTAATACGCGATCTGTTTGAAACTACAGGATTAATAATAATGTAAATAAAGAAGTAATTAATAAGTTTTATTAAAAATCCATACTCTCACTGAATAGATTGTTTCTAACAAAAAAAATATGAATCACAATTATTATAAGATATTTTTTGCATTTGTTATTAAATTTATAATATATAAAATAAAGTAAATAAATTTCTAGCTTATATCCATTTAATAATCTATGATTGATATCCATTGACATATTTAATACTATGTCAATGTTGATAGCAATTAAACAAACAAACGGTCGTTGAAATGTATTATGACCTGTCAATAAATACTTCACACCAATTACACGCTATTAAAGCCAATAACAAGTCGTAATTTAATCGAACTGGGGATTATCAATTGAGGAATATCGTCTAATATTTTAAAAGCTTGTATGTTTACGGTATAGCGTAACATTGATAATTCGCTAACAAATGTATTGAGTTAGCGAAACCTTTAGATATTGACTATTGTTGATATCTTTAACAGTAATTAAAAATTAGTAAATTATGCCATGTTTGTCATTTATATATCTATGCCATTATTTAAATACTTTTACGATAGCATCATTACTTTGATATATATCGATGGAAAAAAGTTAGGTACTTGAATTTAAACCTAGCATTAGAGCTACTATGTATTTTGCTGTGAAACTATAACGAAATTCTGACCGTTTGTACCTGGTACTGTTATACCGTTCTATGTATATTTGCTATGAATTCAAGAACATTACGTATTTCAGAATGCATAAAGTTAAAAAAAAATTGGTAAACAGCGCATCATTCCTTAATGTCCTTTATCTTACGCTTTGTCAAGTGAAAGAAAGCTCATCTCGCGTAAAAACAATTTTTATATTCAAACCTATGTCCATTTACACCAAACATCAAAAACGAATCCATAACATACAAATATAAAAAAAAATTACATAAAAACGTTGCTATGAAAATCTGCTAACAATTAGAATATAAGAGCCCCTAGCACAAACAACTTGCCACAAAGTATTCTTATCATCAGACTATCATTTGTCAAAAAAGAAATCAATTGAAATCGCATAAATTATCGGTGATTCAGATCCGGCTCGAAGGACCACAAAGATGTATGGGCTGAGAAACCTACAATGTATTTAATGATAATGACAAGATTTGATACTTGATAATTATTATATTTGAAACTTATATGATATTAAATGATAACGATGTACCTACACCGAGCGCTCGAGCTGAACTTCTAGTCAAACATTTTTAAATTTTTACCCACTAGCGTAAACTGTTGACTTGGTACTTGAAGTACGGTGCTAGACCGTACAAATACTTTCTCGCGAGTTGTTTTCGTGGCTTTTACAGACCTCAGTAGTGAAAATGTTTAGAAAAACTTTCGCAATAGTCTTATTTTTTGCGTAAAACATGTGCAGCTAATACGAGATATGTCATAGGATTAAAAAAGGATTCCAATAGCAATAAAGACCGCTCTAAATTTAAAGCTATAGATTAAAATGTCAGGAGCAAACATTACGCATTCGCACTTCGCCATACAATCTAATCCCGCACTTGAAATGTTTGGTGCCTGGGGTCTTTAGTTTTTTGGGGAGGGTTCGAAAGGCCAGTAAATGAGATATCCACGTATTTGGGATTATAATGAGTTCTGGTAAGTGGCGAGGTTAGGTCTTTCGATCGTGTGTAATAGGAAAAGTGTAAAGATCAGACAGTAAATATAATTCTTTATAACGGATTAAAACGTGATTTATTATTTATCTAGTGCTGGAAGGGATCCGAAACGTCGGGATAAAATTATAAATATGTAATAAATCGCATTATTTGTATGAAATATATAATTATATTTAAGAGTATATGTATGTTATATGAATAATATTTATTATGGAGACTAACTACGTAATGTGATATTACTTTTAAAAAAGGGAAATATTTAATTTATTTCTTATGTCAATATGTGTATTGTAAGTAAAATTACGAATATTTATGATGGTGTTGATTGATGATTGAATAACTATAATAATATACCCGTACAGTAACAATATATTTTTGAGTTGATGACATAATAATTTTAAAAAAGATGTGAGTTTTTTTGGTTTAATAGCGGTAATTATACAAAAAAATGTGAAAAGAGCCGGGAGAAAATACAGCTTGAGTTTACGTGAAAGTAATATTATTATATAATATAACGATTTTAATCGTAACCAGGCTTTAAGTGCCGCTTTAGAAGTTTGAAATTGAACACGAATGACATCGCACTGGATTTTTAGACTGCTTTAATAGATGTTCCTCTAAAGCAATTCATGTCACACTAACGACTAGAGGAAAAATGAAGGGTCAATTTAAGCTCTCTGAGGGTCGGGTCACGAAAATTAGACTCCGGGGAGTGAAGTGCATCCGACCTGCATATGTGCATAGTGCTGGACGATTTTATGCCACACGTGACAGTTTATTATATCGAGATTTTTTCAGTAAGAGGCCCAATTATGTATTTCTATTTGAAATAGTATCGAACTTTTTCTAAGTTGTGCCGTGAAAAAAGGACAGACACTTATGTTAATAGATTGCTGTTGATTCAAAGTTCCGGATTCATAAATACATTTTGGTATTGGTAGCCATATAGTTTTAGACTTTTGTGTAACTAACCACGATAACTATATTGATTATTGCACTTAGGTGCATAAATTTGATAATTTTGACAATTAATCATAAAGTAAAAAATAAAAAATTTACGAAGTTTGTTTCCCTTACATGGGTTTTATAAAATGCATTTATATCAAAATTACAGTTAGTCGTTTCAAATTTATTTAATTATATATGTAGGTAGTACTAGTTAGACTTAAAAATACACAGAAAAACGTAAGTTTATATGAGGGAGTTCTGAATATGAGATGTTTTCTGAAAAAATGCCGAAACAAATATCATATTTCAACATAATGACCTAATACTGATAAATAATTCGTCATATTAAATCGATGTCTCCTACGTATGTTCGTGTAATTAATAAAGTTAGTATTCTAGGTTATATTTTTTAACTATACAGCTTGTTTTAATATATAAAAATCTTTATTCAATAAAGTCTTTTAATGTATAAGGAATGTAATAAAAGAAGAAGGTAATAAGGTTTATCGCGAGCACAGAAAATAGAACTAAATAATAACAGACAGTATAGTTTAAGGAACGTTATACATTAACTATGTTGGTCACCACAACTTACGTGACATCGAAATGTTGAATTCAATGAATCCTTTCAAAAGCTCTCGCTCAAATACTAAATAAATACAATTTGCAAGTCACGTTCCGTTCAAAGCCATCCACAGTGCAGTTCGCAATGAAGTTATCAAGAAATTTAGGGGCACTACTCGCAGTAGGGTGCACAAAAAAGCTAACACGTCACACAATTGCTTTGCGTTTGTTAGGGGAGCTGCTAGTCTAGGCGATGAATGAAGAAATTGTTAAATAAGAAAAAATAAATAAAAAGCATTTTCATTATATTTATAGGAGTATTAATATAAAATCATGATTTTTTAAGTTACCGTTATGATTTTGAATGCCGTTATGAGACAACCTAATATCATCAACAATCATATTTTTTTATGTACTTTTAGCTTAATATTTTACGAATCTATTTAAATTGTGATTAACTGTGTTAAGTTATAGCACTTTAAATATGAATTGAGTAACATATAAATTAGATGTGGTTATGAATTTTTCGCTTTATTTCCCTTAAATTTAAATACCTTTAATAACGCTTCTATCGGATGACTAAGAGTAATAAATTAATAAATCTACAGTACTAAATTAACCTCGGTAACATCTAGATTTCATTAAACAAATTAATTCCTCGACTCGATTGCATTTCTATCAACAAAAATATTTCTATGAAATGATGTTTTCCATTTATTTTTATTTAGAGGTTAATTATTGACCTTACCAAACTAAACTTATTAATATGCATAATAGACAGACAATTTATCAGGATAAAGAAAATATATTGATTTGAGTAACATGATTTTATTACATAAAACATTGCGCGTTTACCTCCTAGTCTATACGAAAGCGAATAATAAATATCTGTCTTATTCATAGTGTTAAAAGTTTAAACCCTCTATTGAGCAATTGTCGATGAATGCACGTCGCTAACAGTTACCGGTTTTATTGTCTCGGTCTTGAGTTCAATTCACAGTACTTACTTGATTTATTGCAAATAAAGGGATTATCTTCAGCTTTACAAAAATAAACCTTATAGCTGTTCAACATTAAAAAATAGTTTTTATTTTCAAAAGTTCAGCGTTAAATTAACAAAGATAACACCAGAAAAAAAAATTATTACAGCCTAAATACCAAAATAGCAATGGATTGTCTCTACATAATAATAATCTCTACATTTAATGATGACCAAAACTCTCAATATAAATGAAAATTTTGATACATCAGATCGCGTCGGATTGAGAGATGTGAAAATTAATTAGAGATTTCTGATTTTTGACATACGAAAAACTAGAGTAATTTATTATCGTGTAATTAAATATATTCAAAAATGTTTTGTTGCATTTTTATAAAATCGGTCTGTTTAAAAATGATTAGTGATTCACAAGAAAGTGGCTCATAATGCGCACCCGACAATTTTAATAGGGATAGGCGAGATGTACAATCAAATAAGCTGTTCATTTTACGAAATCACAAGCGCAATTAACAATGTTTCATAAGTCCTAAAATACAATTGTACTGTGGAACTCATTAAACATACATTAACGCAAACCAAAGGATGCGAGAGACTCTTTCAAAAACCACACTAGAAATGTATTCTAGTAAATACTGCACTGCAAATAGCTACACATTATGAGGTTGCAGTCACTTTGCAAACAGTCGGGAAGAAAAAGTTTCAGCTCAAAGGAGCGATTGAGGCGTTGCCCGGCCATTTACACTCGGTTTTAATCAATGAAGTTCAGAACCAATAGGTTTCCACACAAAGGAAATAATTGAGTCGGCTGATACTGTCTGAAAAATGGATTCAAGACATGAGCGACCCCAAAGCGTGTTCCTTGGGATAGGGTATCTACCCTTCTCTCTAGAAATGTCATATTTTTTAAGGAAATCTTTTTGAGTTCGTTCGATCTATGTGTAACACTAATATGATAATTTTTTTTTATCTATGTATAACTAAAAAATTGCAATTTTATTTTTATTGTTCTCATGTAAGTGTAACGCGCAATGTGCACTACACGGTTTCCCATCTATGAACGGTGGTTCGTTAGCCAGTCGGAATTACCAGACGTGGGGAAGACATGCTTATAGAAAATTATAAATATGTCGTCCCGCGTGGGATTCGAACCCACGACCCCATCAGTGCGCATCGGTTAAGTAGATCCAGAGATTACCCCCTACAACCTCACAAACTTTACCTTTTTATAATATTAGTATAGATTTAATACAAATTACAGATCAACAATATGATTACTATCTTATAAATTGTTTGTGCAGAGCCCCAGTCGGCCTAGCATGACCGCCACGAGATATGTCGCGGACGAGAGAAGACAAACCAGTGGCGGATTTACACATTTTCGGCGTATAGGCTATCAAAATTTTGCCGCCCTAGCCTCTATAAATGTAAGTTCCTAAATTTTCTTAAATATAATGATAGGAATTGTCTTGTAAGTACACTTCTCAGTAAGTCTTACTTTTAGACTATACTCTGTAAGGTACAGCAGACTGTCTTAAAAGTAAGAAAAGTAAGACTTAATTTCTATAAGATAGCTAAAAGTATCCTCAAATTTGCCGGCCCGAAAATCTGCCGCCCTAGGCTGACAAAGATGTAAGATATCTCGACATCGACAATTTTGACAGAAAAGATATCTCGATCGACAAATATATCTATTTTTGATATTAAAAGTCGAGTTTTAAGTGTAATTGTCATGTTAGACCCGGAAGAAATAAAGAGATAATCGATTAAAAAACGAGAAAACGGTCGACAAAATTTTGTCGCGGTTGTCATGCTAGGCCGGCTGGTCGCAGTCCCGTCTTCTGTGAGATCCTTTTCCTTGATTAACTAAACTAAACAATATAAATTATTAATAAGTTCTTTACTTACACCATATTCACATAGGATCCGGATTGCAAGTATTTATTGAAATGTGGCAGACTTTGAGACAGTCTGATGAATACAGTCTCAAATGGAAATATAAAAATATTGCCTTTTATATGAAAATGCACGATTTCCTTTGTAATGAAACGATATTGCTGTTCCTGACCAGATTGTTCGAGAACTTCTAGATTGTTCTTAACGCTTTTGTTGTTATTTCGAAGTCAAGTGGAACGACTTGAGAACTACGCTAGTGCTACAACAATTGCAATTTTCATTTAAACAAAAGGAATATTAAAACTTTGTTTTCTTTCGAGAGTACGCTCTTTTGTTTTGCGTTTTATACTGGGGAATAATAGTTTTGGATTTTGACACAGTTTGTAACAATTGGAAACCTAGATGTCGAGTTATTTGTTCTATTGTATTTCAAAGGTAGCATTATTTAGTTCCTCATTTGGAAATATAAACTATTCTCATTTACTTAAACATATTACTATTAAATAATATGGCTTCCTAATCAGTATTCTTAACATAATAAAATGCACAGGAAATCCTTCAAATCAGCAAGTTACTCTTACGTACACTTTAACTCCAAGAAATGACATAAACTTTGATCAAGGTTCTTTAAAATCTAATTTAGATATTTTGTTAGGTATTTGGTATATGGTTCGGGGTTGCGGTTGAATACACAAGTTATCCCGCTACCCCAACATGGCGAAAAGACGGGGCCCTGGAGTTTTAGTGGGTATTGGGGCCTTTCTGGCCCTGACCCCCACAGTCCCCGCGCCACTTTACCATCTGCCCCGGCGGGGCCCTGTCAATGGGTTTTTCCAGGCTAAAAAAAAGGTATTTGGTATATATCTGCCTGGAAGGGTATAAAAAACTGATGTATTTGCAAAAAAAAAATGAAATAGACAGAAAAACTCGGGAATATATTTAATACTAATAACACACCCTGGCTTCGCATTGATGCAATATAAATGTACTATACACAAAAAAATAGCCTATGTTACTCGCTGATAATGGTTCTATTGATGAAATAATTTTTTAAATCGGTCCAGTTGTTTAACACATATATAATTTAAAATTCAAGTACCTTTATTGACCAATGGGGATATTATTTTGTATTATTTACTATAAAGTCGATTTTTATAGGGTATATTTTGGTGAGTGCGCTGAAGAACTTCACAACCTTATACCTTCATCCCCTTTCCACCACCGTTCCACCAGGCACCGCGGCCGGTTGGGTTTCCATCCTTACGTCGTCGATATACCGCGTACTCGCAAGAAACGTTTCTCTACCTCCTTTATCGTGAGAACTTGTAAGGATTCCCGTATTCCCGTCAACTTACAATCTGGGTACTTTTAAGACGAATGTGAATAGGCACATGTTAGGGAACGATCATGCTCCGCAAACGCAGTCAAATGATCGTTCTCTGCACATTAAAAAAAAATATATGATATTATTTTCTATTGATGGAAGAAACATTCCGAAAAAGACATACAGTTATTCATACTGCAACCCCAAGGAATAACTCAAAATGACAATTATTGTGGATACGACAATAACGAGGTATCCAATTGAGTCGTAGTTAGTAGTGAGTCACCGGGTCAGGGGTGAACTGCCCTCATTATCTATGGTTAGATACGTATCCTCTATATATTACACACCCTTAAAGTTCAGGAGAATTCACCCCGTGCGTTATCGAATCAAACCAGGAGGTATATTACCAAAAACGAATGTCAAAATGAGACGAAGAGAAACGAAAGAACAACCAAATTCGTATTTTTAAACGGTTTTATTTAGCTCACCCCGTTTGTTTTATTTATTCTTTATTTTTAACTTAATAATAAAACATTTTCAATTTAATTTACGATCATAGTTACGTCTAATTGCGAACGACGGATTGTGTACGCATAGTGACGCTTCTCGCACTTTCTCGTATGTTTTATGTTTTTAAAAAATATGTATGTATGTATGTATACCAACAGTAGTTTCTAAGTTTGTACGATCCGTCAGTCTAAACTTCGTATTTTTAGTAATAGACGCCCTGGTATTAAGAAAAATAATATTATTTTGTCATTTTTGTATTTAGAAAATGTCGTCGTCAGTATTGAATAATGATAGCAAATAATATTGTCTTTTATTAACGCGAGTATCACACATTTAAATAAAATACTGTATACCGGATCAAAACGCGATTTATTGTTTAAAAAAATTATTGGATAAATAATTTAAACAATAAATCGCGTTTTAATCCGGTATACAGTATTTTATTTAAATAATGATAGCAAATTTCAGAAACATACTTAATCTCCAATAAATACATATAGGAGGCCTTAGAGCGTAATGTAAAGATGGTATAACAAAACTAGCTACAGTAGCTTCTTGGGCCTGCCGTACCAAAGCCGAGTAACTAACTAATTCTGTGTCGAAGATTTGTAATTATTTCCGATCAGAGAATTTTTCTACTGATGACGTCCCCTTGGCTTCCTAAGTAAGGTCGAACTAGTCTTAATAATATCGTCAATTCTACATTGAGACGTGACTATGCATTGGTTTAGCACCCTCATAAACCCCCACCGCATGCATAGGGAGCTTAACAAGGTTGCAACTGGCAGATTGCAAAGAGATAATCCGACAAGTATGAATATTGGATCACATGAAACAGTAACTATGGTAATTTTCTCTTTTTATGACTTACTTTTTTTTTGTTTTTTATGTCAGATATCGACAGACGAGCATGAGGTTCACTTGATGGTATGTGATACCTCAGTCACAGAACATCAGTCAATGATGCGCTGTCGACCTAACTTTTACTTCGACCATTCGGAAATCCGTTGTGTATCTTTAAATTGTACTCAATATAGTATAGAAAAAATATGTCATTTTCCAGACTAATACTATGAAAGATGAAAACTGATGGCCGCATTTATAAGTAGTCATAGTCAAGTCATGCTTAAAGCTTTTTTGTCTTTATATAACTATAGGTATGAATGAATGAATGAACGAATGAGTAGGTAGTAACTTACTTCTATGGAAAGTTATCTTGAAAACACCCACAACTTGGGACAATTATAATTAATACATAAAATATTAAAATGAACTCTGAATAGTACATACTCATGTACAGTAACAAATCTTATACACTTTCTTCAAGAAACACGTATCATTAAGACACTAACCAAATCTTTATATATATCATTGCCACATAATACATATAACTTGGAGGACTTATAACCCATTCTGAAGTTTATTTCAATATAACTTTTTGAATAAAACAATATTATGTTCTAAAAGAAAATATAGCGATCTTGTTTGTAAATGTCAGGCAATGTTATTCGAGTTCAAGAACTCACTATTATTCCCCATGACATTTCTTTTTATTTTATGGACTTTTATAAGTGAATCGTCTAACTTTCGGCTTTAGGCGAATTGGCGCACATTCCAACGTATAATATTTGTTAGAATTACGGATATTTTATTATTACACCCTTTTTTATTGAAAGTAGTAACGTCTCTTTCGATCCTTTAGTAACATAAATAAGAACAGGTTTATTTAATAATCGAAATGGTTCTAAATGAATCTAGATTCATTAAAAATGTAAATCGCATCGCAATACTGATACACTATTTACTTAAAATATAATCGATAGAAATTTACAAAGTAGAAGATCGGGCTTGATCGCTTTGAATTTATTCGCAAACATTACCTACTTCAAAGGGAAATTCTGTCCTTAAGGATTACCATTGGTCCACTTCTGTGACTTTTTAACTGATATTTGCAACAACCAATTGGTCTGCATTGCAGTCCGTTTTTTTATAGTGCCCGGGATTCAAATAACCAAATCTCTGATATTTACAAATACAGCTGTTACCGCGCATTAATTTGCTCCTGAAAATTGTTTACAGACTTGAAACCTCGCTTCAAATTGCTCGCTTGAATTCTCGCTGTCTGTGATATTAAAAAAACTATACACTTTAATATTGTCTTTTATTAACGCGAGTATCACTTAAACTTACATTTAAATAAAATACTGTGTACCGGATTAAAACACGACAGAAAGATGACAGTTGTCTGATTTTTGAAATGTCACAAAGTTTCCATATTAACGCCATCTATTCCCAAGGAGTTGATATATACTGTAATTTTCTATATTAAGTCAATATTGACTAACGGTGTCCTCTTATTTTTTAGTGTTTGATTTGGGGTTTTAGATTTTTAATTACTGGACTCACGATACACTTTATAATCTATGTATACTCTTTGCACCACTTGTGAGTTATCGTAGCAATCTCGTATGGGTCCCACCGCAGTTGTTCCCCTGTATTGACCTCGATACTCGATGGTAATGTGAAACAATATGGAATCCGGTAATAATGGGAATGGTCGATGGGTGCATTAGTCGCACGTGACACCGCATGCCTGATTGGTTTCCGAATGAACGATAAACCCTGTCCCTTTATTGGAAGAGGAATTCAAATAATCTCTCAACACGTGTTGTGTTAAACTAACGTGTCGACTGACCTTTTTTATTCTAGAAATTACAGTAATTTTACTGCATTTCACCTGATGGTAAGTGGTTACGCAGTCTAAGATGGAGCACGATCATTCTTTAAAAGGTGCCTGTGGATAGCCTACTGGGTATATCAAATCAAAAACTAATCCACATATTATAACAACTGTATTTACGATTTTACAATATTATTTGATATAAAAATTAATTATTAAATACGAATTTACGAGCACATTAAACAGAGTACAGAGCAAAAGATATGACATGCATTCGCCGTGAGATCTAGCCGCGCAGTGTCCCCGCCGCGGCGACCAAGTATTTTAGAAAGTTGTTTTAGCGGCGGCGGGGCGCGGGGTGAAGAGGCGGTGGTACAGCGCACCACTCGCGCGCTGAATTTGCTGCGTCATTTTCAATATTATTTTGTTTTGCGAAGATTCTTCTGACGCCACACTACTCCCCCACCGAGACCGGAGCCAGCTACGGTCGATAGTAGTCAGGAAAACGAACCACACGACCACTTCTTGTCTTGATTGGCTCCGCTGCTGACGACTTGCTGTTATTAATTTGAACTTCATTCTGTAAATTATTAAGCAAATAAGCAGGTTTTAAGCGATCGATTGTGACATAGGTATGTCTACCACACAAGTCGATCTTGAAGGTTTTCTTCCCTCGTTCCAGTACTTTATGCGGACCGGAGTAAGGCGATTCTAGCGATCTTTTAATAGGCCCTTTGCGAAGAAAAACATGCTCAGCTGTGTCTAAGCCCTTAGGAACATAGAAAGTTTTATTGGAATGCCAATGCGCCGGCTCTGGTGCAAGATTTTTAATGTAGCTACGTAAGCGTGAAACAAAGTCAGTGAAGTCTGTGATAGTAGTAGCTTTAGAAGAGAAAAACTCGCCAGGAAGTCGTAATTGTTCTCCGTAAACCAGCTCAGCTGCAGAGGATTTAATATCATCTTTCCACACACTGCGTATACCAAGTAAAACAAGTGGAAGTACCTCTGACCATTGATTGTTTTTGTGACACATGATAGCTGCCTTCAGCTGACGATGAAAACGTTCCACCATACCGTTACTTGCTGGATGGTAGGCTGTAGTTGGGCGATGCACTGCGCCTAGCAGAGCAGCGATGTTGTGAAACAGGTGGGACTCAAACTGCCTGCCTCTGTCTGTCGTAATCTTCTCAGGGCAGCCAAAGCGTGCAACCCAGCCGGAGATGAAAGCTCGGGCACACGTTTCTGCCGAGATGTCTGGTAAAGGAATTGCCTCAGGCCAACGTGTAAAGCGATCGATGATCGTGAGACAATATCTGAAACCAGAAGAATAAGGTAACGGGCCCACGATGTCCATGTGGACGTGGGAAAAACGTTGAGTTGGGCTTGAAAAAGGAGTTAAAGGAGAGGAAGTATGGCGGAAGACTTTATTACGTTGGCATTCTGTGCATGAATTTGCCATGCGGCGACAATCTCTTTTCATTCCAGGCCAAACAAATCTTTGGGAAATCAATTTAATGCTTGCCCTGGCTCCAGGATGACTAAATCCATGAAAATAATTAAAAACTTGCTCTCGTAAATTCTTAGTTATAAAAGGTCTCGAGTTTGCCATTGATACGTCACAATAAATGTAACTTGAAGAATTTGGTAAATTTACTTTTTCTAATTTAAGTGAAGTTTCTTTCTTTAAAAGTTCTTGCAGTTCAGTATCTGTAACCTGAGTTCGTGCAAGCTCTTCAAAATTAATTACATCTGCGATCTCATTTATTCTAGACAGTGCGTCGGCTACCACATTATCTGTACCGGCCACGTACCTGATATCAGTAGTGAATTGAGATATAAAATCTAAATAGCGAAACTGACGAGGTGAGCATTTATCTCGATTTGAATTAAAAACATATGTAAGTGGTTTATGATCTGTATAAACGGCAAAAACTCTTGCTTCTAGCATATGACGAAAATATCGAATAGCATCATAAATAGCTAAAAGCTCTCGATCATATGGGCTATACTTAACTTGACATGGCTTAAGTTTACGTGAGAAGAAAGCTAAAGGTTGCCAGGTGTCATTCACACGTTGTTGTAAAACAGCCCCAATCGCATTGTCTGATGCATCCGTATGAATTGCGATATCACAATCAGTTCTAGGATGTGCTAGCGTGGTCGCTTTAGAAAGAGCCAACTTACATGCGTTAAAAGATTCCATTTCAACTGGGCTCATCTCAATAGCTTGTTTGCTTTTCTTTTTGGGTCCGGCAAGAGCTAAACTGAGTGGAGCTTGGATAGATGATGCGCCTGGGATAAAACGTCTATAAAAGTTAAACATACCCAGAAATCGACGTAGTTCTTGAATATTCTTCGGAACTGGAAAGTCCATCACTGCTTGTACTTTCTCTTGCACCGGACATATTCCAGTTGATGAAACCTTATGACCCAAAAAAGTTATATTAGATACACCAAACTCACACTTAGCGGAATTTATTAAGATGCCAAAATCTGATAGTCTCTGGAACAATTGATGCAGGTGATCCAGGTGCTCATCATAGTTCTGAGAAAATACTAAAATGTCATCTAAGTATCCATAACAAAAATGAAATCCTTTGAGCATTTCGTCAATAAAACGCTGAAATGTTTGCGCTGCATTTCGAAGACCAAATGTCATATATGAAAATTCAAATAATCCAAACGGTGTAGTAATAGCAGTCTTCGGTATATCGTCTTTAAAAACCGGTATCTGATTGTACGCTCGTACCAAATCGATTTTTGAAAATATAGTGCTACCTGCTATCAAATGAGTAAAATCTTGGATATGCCTGATTGGATAGCAGTCGGGCAACGTTCTCGCGTTCAAAGCTCTGTAGTCACCACAAGGTCTCCAGCTGTTATCCTTCTTGGGAGCTAAATGAAGAGGAGAAGACCATGGACTATCTGACCTGCGTGCTATTCCAGCTTGTAGCATATCTTCAAACTCCTTCTGTGCAACCTTCAATCGATCAGGAGGAAGTCTACGAGGTCGAGATGAAACTGGCGGACCTGGTGTTGTCCGAATATGATGCACGGTATTATGCTTTGGCTCCTTATAAGTACCTGCTGGGCGCGTTATATCTGGATACCGACGTAAGATTTGATGGTAAATAGAATCTCCAGAAATTACCTTGATAGAAGTCACGTCACTTTCAGATGCCTTTTCAATTGATGTTGAAACTGCGAGTGATGTCAATCCGTCAATAAGGCGTTGCTGACGACAATCTACTAACAGATTATAAAAAGAAAGAAAATCAACACCAATTATCGGTTTAGAAATGTCGGCAACTACAAATCTCCATTTAAAATCACGTCGCAATCCTAAATTAATATGAATCTGAACCCAACCATAAGTAGTGATTATTGAGCCATTAGCTGCAAACAGCTGGTAGTCAGTCTTCGTTCGATGCTCTCTCAATGCTCTGCGTGGATAAACACATAAATCAGAACCTGTATCAATAAGAAATTTCATTTTAGTTATTTTATCCACTATAAAAATGCGGGATCATCTGGCCAAAACGGAGGTAGCCGCACTCCAACTTTGCTAACCTCATTGTCTGTAGAAGCTTCTTGCGCCATCTTGTTCTCGAATGTTCTCGAACGTCGGGGGTCACCAATTATGTGGATAGCCTACTGGGTATATCAAATCAAAAACTAATCCACATATTATAACAACTGTATTTACGATTTTACAATATTATTTGATATAAAAATTAATTATTAAATACGAATTTACGAGCACATTAAACAGAGTACAGAGCAAAAGATATGACATGCATTCGCCGTGAGATCTAGCCGCGCAGTGTCCCCGCCGCGGCGACCAAGTATTTTAGAAAGTTGTTTTAGCGGCGGCGGGGCGCGGGGTGAAGAGGCGGTGGTACAGCGCACCACTCGCGCGCTGAATTTGCTGCGTCATTTTCAATATTATTTTGTTTTGCGAAGATTCTTCTGACGCCACATGCCTATTAATTGCCTTGAAAATATTGGATTATATTTTGTCGGGATTACGGATGCCGGCAGAGAATTTCAGTAAGGACAAAATCTTGCTTGAAAGAGGAGAAGAAACGTTTCGAGTACGTGAAACATCGACAACGTTAGGATGAAAACTCAACCAACGCCTGGTCGAAGAGTAATGGAAGGTTGATGCTGGTATAATCTTCTGCAGTTCTTCAGAGAACTCATCAAAATACTCGTAGGTATGTATACCTTATTAAACTGACAATATAGCTACTGTTCGATATAGTTCCAAGGTCTGTTTTGCTAAAAAATGCATGTTTGCATTTCGATTTAGGCTCGGGTCTTATGGCCATCTCTTAAACTAGTATTATTTCAGAAGGTCCTGACAGTATAACAAGCAAAATTTAACGTAAGAATACAATAAAATTGCTTGTGGTGGCGTCCATGCGTCGGGTTGTACGGTACCTATCCCTAAAATATGGCGAGAGGGCCGATGGTTGGGAATGTGTCGTACTCTTGAACGGGTGGTCGTACTCGTGTTCGTGAAATGGTTGCAGTTCCTTACAAACATTTTGTAAAACAAAAAAACTTGGCGAGTGGCGGAGAGTTTATTGCCAGTTCTTCTCGTCCGTTCTACGCTCTTGATTTGAGGATTAGCAGTAAATGTAAAATAAGAAGCATTTAATATGTATTTTTTATTGACGTTCATAAGTGTACCTACATTGTATTACCTAAATGAATAAATGATTTGAATTTGAATTGAATTTTGAATTTGAATTTGAATTTACAGCGCCTGTATGGATGCTTAATGTAATTCTGCACGAAATAATGTCCTCTGACTGAGTTATTTCTTACCATTACGCTGAATGGATCCAGAATTCGAATCTACTAAGTGTATTGAAAATAATAATAATAAAATACTTAAACAGAAACGTACTTTTTTTAAATATACAAAAGGTTTTTTTACGACTGAAAGCTACTTTTAATAATTTAAACTGTTACTGTTTAAATACCAGGGTGAATCAAAAAGTTCTTAGAAGTGCATATATATGAAACCTTTTTGGATCAAGTTCGATATTCAAATTAAAGAGTGTCTATCACACTATATTTATGCAGACTGTCACTTGTTTTTGTCAGTTCGTTCGCATGTAATAAATTTTTTTGTGCAACGAGTTGCTAAAAAGTCAAAATTATGGATAAAAGTGAGTTACGTGCGGTGATAAAATATCTCAGTTTGAAAAAAATGTCTACGAAGGAAATTTTTTTGGACATTCAGCAGACATTAGGGGGTGATGCTGTGCCCTATTCTACGGTTGCGTACTGGGTGGCTGAATTTAAAAGAGGTAGATCAAGCTGTAAAGATGACCCGCGTTCTGGGCGGCCTTAACCTCCGTTACAGAAGAAAATGTCAAAAAGGTTGAGAGTCTGGTTTTGGAAGACAGAAGAATGACTATAAAACATATAGCTGAGATCCTAAAGATATCTTTTGGTAGCGTTCAATCCATTTTAATTGATTCACTGGGGTTCAAAAAAGTGTCTGCAAGATGGGTGCCACGAATGTTAACCGACGAAAACAAAAAGCGACGTTTGGAAATTTCCAAGCGTAATCTCGAAATGTTCCAGCGTGATTCGGATAATTTTTGCCGTCGTCTTGTCACCATGGATGAAACGTGGGTCCACCATTTTGATCCTGAAACTAAAAGACAAAGCATGTCTTGGAAACGACCATCCTCTCCATCCATCAAGAAATTTCGAGTTGCTCCTACCGCTGGCAAAGTTATGGCCTCTGTGTTCTGGGATAGTGAAGGAATCCTTTTTATTGATTACATGCCAAAAGGCCAGACGATTACTGGACCCTATTATGCAAATTTAATCCCGAAAGTGCGTGAAGCGATTAAAGAAAAACGTCGTGGAAAACTGTCGTTGGGCGTGTTGTTCCTTCAAGATAACGCTCCTGCTCATCGATCGGAAGTTGCGCTCAACGCAATCCGCTGTGCTGGCTTCAATCTCCTTGACCACCCACCATATTCTCCGGACTTAGCCCCGAGTGATTTTCACTTATTTCCAAAATTAAAAGAGGAAATTCGTGGAACAAAATTTCACGATAATGACGCGGTTATAGCTGCCGTAGAGGACTTTTTCGAGAGTCAAGAAAATAATTTTTTTTCAAAAGGAATAAGGAAGTTAGAAACGCGTTATTCTAAATGCATTGCATTGGAGGGAGATTATGTAGAAAAATAAAATATTATTATTTAAATCTTTGCATTTTTTAATATTGATTCCAAGAATTTTTTGATTCACCCTCGTAATAGAACTTTTGTCAAGTTGAAAAGTTATAAAAGCATTTTTCTGTAAACGAAGTTGCTTCTTTGCTTAATGAGTCGGTTCTTTCCTCAAAAGAGCTTTAATAAATTTATTTAGCTTTACTTATTAAACTTTAAGTTAAATTATTCATTTTGAATTAGTGTTATGAGTTTAAATTATTCTGACTTATGCTATTTATTATTTACTGAAAATATAATTTTTATTAATTAGTGTCTGAAAATTACAATGCCGGTATTGCAAGCCGCATTTGTTCTCGTTTTATCTATTTATCGTTTATTGGCTATATTTTTTTAAAACTTATATTATATCACCACATAATAAATTCATTTGAGTATCAATTAGACTATCTTCTCAATAATTGAAAGAAAAATATGTTTATTTTTTGTTTTTCTTTGGCGCGTTGGGTAGTACATATATATAAGTAATTTGCTCAATGTAGAGCCATAAAAACATTAATTAAAATAAACTAACACGTTGCCTTTGACTGAGTTACTTTTATGGGTTAATTCAAGATTTTAGTTCTACCTTATGCCTTAAAAAAATTGCAGAACTTTATCAACAGAACAAATAAAAAAAGGGAGTTTGATAATTAGTCAGATTTACTAAAACCGTAAAAAATAGAACCGTCGTTGTTCTACGATCACGACGAACTTGTATTGTCATCTGAATATATCAAAGCAAACTTTAATATCTATAGTACATATATTATAAGTATATCAAGATTACGATTTATTCACACATTTGAAAGTCCTGGGGAATGCGAATATCATTGGTAGCAATAATTATTCATTTCATTACTCCCTTCGCAGTATATTCACAGACTCATATGTCACTCGAGAGACATTATTATTTATCCAAACGACGCGGACGGGTGTAAAACTCTTACACAGTTAAGACGTTGTTGCATGTAAATCAACTATTTGCATACTGCGTCTGCGCTGGGTACAGAGGAGCTATGTGTAAAGGCTGTTCTGAATTTTGTACTAATATTAGAAAATCTAATTAAAGAAAGGTTACAAAAATGTATTGGGTAAATTACTTAATACAATCTATGCTTCGATTTACATAGCGTTAGTTTAGTATGAATTTACGATACGGCTGTCCCTTAGCATTTTAAAAGGATTTTGTACATAAATTATTGATGATTTAATTCCGAGTACAGTCAAGAAAACTGGTTTTTAAGAACCTAAATGTTATTATGAATAACTGCCTCATTTTATACATTTTCTCTCTATTCCGGGATAAAAAGAAGCCTATCATTAGGTTTAGACATTTCCGTATAAAATATCACTAGTTTTTTAGATTCAGTACTTTGCCACTAAAATAATTTAACTATCGAAGTAAACGTCGCCAGCACAGAACACTTATTTTTCCTGTTCTGTGGTCGCAGAGTTTTAAAGTTCGAATTTCGTTTTGAAGAATAAAAGCGAAATTTTGTGAATTTTAATAATAAGAAAATTTTGTATATTCTGGGATTCATTCTTAATATGTATATTTTATTAAATTAAATTTCAAATTTCTTTAATTAATTAGTACGAAACTGTTTAAATCTAGACGTTCAAATAAGCACGAAACTGTTTAAATCTTGACGTTTTGCGTGAATTCCTAGATTTGTTTTCGTTATAACAGTGCGTAATATCTTGCATAAAGAAACATGCTGTATAAGTATTCTGTACTGCGCGTGAGTTTCAACTCGCACTGTAAGTTACAGGCGCCGGCGCAAGACAAATGTATCGTTATTTATATTCGCAAACCTAAAGAATTATCGACACTTGAAACAACACTGAACTGCCCATTAAGTGTTTATTGATTACTACGAAACATATTTAGATTCAAATGAATACTTGTTGGTTGCATTGAATGAACTTGCCAGTGGTGGACTTATCCAATATATAAAATTTCCATGTCACAATGTTAGTTACCGTACTCCTCCGAAACGGCTTTACCGATTTTTACCAAATTTTATATGCGTATTCAATAGGTCTGAGAATCGGCTACTATCTATTTTTCATACCCCTAAGTGATAAGGGTTGTTCACCCTTAAATTTTTTTTTTTAATTTTTGGACGAAATTTTTTGTTTTTATTTTTTATAATGTGGCATTAAAAATACATACAACCCTAAATTTTTACTTTTTTATCACCAACCCCTGCTTTTTAGAAATTATTTACATGGCAAATGAACGTTTGCCGGGTCAGCTAGTACGTATATAAATTTCCATGGTAAATGCTATTAAATTTTTGCCACCCTTGCTTCTACAACTGTCAGTACCTACATTTTCTAAAATACAATGAAATTATGCTAGCAGACTAGTAGTAAGATATCAGAAAACCGTCTTACAAAAAGCTTTTTAATTTCCTTAAAGCTTAAACGAAAAATCCGTTTCGAAATTTGCTGCCCCTAAAATCTGCCGTCCTAGGCTCAAGCCTACTCACTACTCAGCCTGCTGGTAAAGCCGCCACTGGAACTTCTCTTGTTGTTTCGGATCCAATTATTATTAGATTTCATTTAATGTCGTGGTTGTTTTAATATTTAGGCTAGCTTGTTCAACTCTGCGATCAGCTGTTCGTTGCGTATAGTACAGAGAGTTGGAGTGCAGGAGCAAGAATAAATGTTTCAGCCGGGCAGAGCACATAAGAATTATCACTTACTTGCCTTTAGAAAAGTGATCAGTGAAACAGAATCGGAAAATTTACTAAAGGCTAGTTTGTGACTGCAGTCCTACACGGTATTGTAGGTTCTATAAATAAGGATTTCTAATCATATTTAAAAAAAATATATGCATTATTTATCATATTTCATAGTTATATTATATTACCTTTATATATTATACATCCTTCAAACAAGCTTGAAACTGTACAATCTAAACGTTTTGCGTGAATTCCTAGAGTTGTTTTCGTTATAATCGTGTTATCCTTCATGAAGAAACATGCTGTATAAGTATTCTATACCTACTGCGCGTGAGTTTCAACTCGCATACCTTTATTATTTTATATTAATATTATTATAATAATTAAACGATCAGTCGCACTAATGTGTAAATATCTGCCGTAGGGCTATTATGGTTTCAGATCATTGCCGGAATACACATTACATCTAATTTTAGCAATTACAATTTTCCAAGGACTGCAAATGTACATATAGGTATTTGCATGTATTTCAGTTCACAACCACAGTATGTATAGTCCATATAGTATTTCAATATCCATAGCTTTCTCAATATTCAAGACACGTAGCTAAATAATCTGCAGCAGTAAGTACAAACTTTCTATGCAAATCGGCTTATGGGCTACGCAAAGCTTACTTAGAAATTAAGCTGTTTTGCATAAAAGCCTCCAATATTACTGAGTATAATATATCTTTAAATATATGTCTTGCGATATAGATCTTCATCTTTAATTACAGGGCCGATACTTAGGTTAATCCTTATAAATACGTTTAAGAGCTGGTTAAAAATAAGATATTAAAGTAGATCAGTAATTATAAGAAATAAATCAATTACATTTAAGACATATGATTTTGGTAATATCAAGTCGGGTTCAGTCTATGTAGATTATGTAAAAGTGCTATATTCACAGTGTAAAAGGCATACCGATGCTTAAATGTTCAGAGGCAACAGGCCAATGTACGGTTCTAAATGTCACGTGTGCTCTGCAATTTTGTTTTGACTGTTAAAGCCCATTTACACGATGAAAATTGTGGGCAATGCTCACCCTAGAAACTTCCTTGCCCACGCTAGACAGTATTAAAATCTCGTATTAAATGGCTGTGGTTGGTTTAGCTGGACCCCTAGATAAAAAAACCCCAATGATTCTTCCATATGTAAATCGCAACACTACCTGAAAATTATCGACTGTGCGTAAGCGACAGTTAGATGGCAATTTACAATCTGGCTGAACATTTTAATTGCGACTCGTTCGCCAACACGTTCAAATGAAGTAGACATTTATCAAAATGAACTTGACGGTGGAAACGGCCCAGCACACTGTTTTATGGCGTGATAAATTAATGATCTTATTACTTATGAGTATTCTTGGAAACTGTCCCGCGGTGAAATGAATTGATATGCGTATTGCACATGACGTTTCTTTTATGGCAATTCCTTAACAATTTCATAAAGCAATAGGACTCTTGATATTATCAGACTTGCTTTTTATATAATTTCAAGTGTTTTTTATATAAAGATATTTTTTTATATTAGATACCGACAGACGATCACCAAGATTTTATAATGTTACAACCTCTGGTATGTACCTAAAAAATTAATAAGTTTGAAATACATAAATGAAATTAGAAGGTATAGTTTAAAAAAAACCGTAAAACATTAACTATGTTGGTTACCAGAACTTAAGTAAGAGCCATTGATATAAAGACAATACAAAAAAATAAAATAAAATAATAACAACATTCAATAAAACTTATAGTTAATATGTATATGACCATTATACATAATATCACAGCGTTAGAGTCAGATGGACGTATAGCTACATTTTCTAAATTTTACAGGAGACTTAGGAATGCTGTGACAATCCGCCTATTAATATTTTACTACCTTTTAAGACAAATATTATACAATTGACGTATAAATCATTTATATCGGTATATTGGCATAATATTAGTTTAAAAAAAGTTAAGAATGATTTAGTTACGTCTGAAGAAAAACTATTTATGGGATTTTTGTAGATACGTTCATGGTTCTTATACCGCGATATACATAATAGTTATAATATATGGTGTATAATTGGGTTTTCATAATTTAAAAATAACATTTTCCTTCTTCTCGTATCCGATTACCTGTGGTACTTTGTAATAACGAAAGTTACAAATGTCTGTGAGTCGTCACTTTACCGTTAAGTGAGTTAACCAACAACACATTTGTAAGTTCATTTTTCAGTATCGAGTTACGAGTGTTGATGTAGCGGTTAAGTAGATGGCGTAAAACAGAAGATGTAGAGGAAAGCGGTTTATAAGATTTTGCAGAAATAAATAAATAAGTTTTCCGAATCGATAGGTCATGGTAACTTTCAAGAACTGAGTTCTTAAGAGCCAGCAGCACACTGGCGTCCCTAGTTGTTATTCTAATTCTGGGCGTTTAGGGCGGTGTTGGTTTTTTTCAGTATTTAAAAAAGCTCGAGTAGCACCAACAAGTGGTGCATTATCTAACGTCCGTTATATTTCTATATAAATAGTGTATTTACCTATGAAATGAATGTCTTATTTGAACATTCTAAACGGATGGGAAAAATTACGTTAGCGTTTTATATTATACGTACCATTCTAAGTAAAAGTGATTTCTGTACAGTCGTAGTAAAATAAGTACATGTATATCAGTAGCATGTCTTATCGTACATTGTTAATTTAATGATTTAATAATGTCCACATGAGTAGGAATATTTAATTTACGACATTGAGATTTACGCTATATCAGTAGCTATAAATACATGATATATTGCAGTGTAATTATCACTACATACATATATTTCACGCCTCATACCCATTGAGGTAGGATTTCCATATGCTCCGATCCTTGCATACCACTTTCGCTTCTTCCACTTTCATCAACGCTTTCATACATGCTTATTTGTGTCGAGTACTTTGACCTTTTTCAGAATACAATATCATATCGAATATATCCTATCGAAGCACGGTACCCTAGGTCGAGCACTCCCGACTTTTCCACTACTAGTATACAATAATTACTCGCTTGAGCTTATAACTTAATCGCCCCCATTTGCCCATTCATCATAACACTCGAAGCTCGATGTACCGATAATCATAAATAAAGGTCGTATACCACTGAACAAACGACCCCATCATAAACTATCCTTTATCGGGTATTGGGATCGTAACTCGAGTTTGATCGATTGTACTGTCTCGATCGGTTATATTTCTTTTCAATTTGTATAGACTATTTACATACTAGTCAAACTTAGGAATTGATTAAATAAAATTGGTGCTATACTTAATTGTTATTTGGCCGTCAAATTTATAGGGATTTAAAGCGGAATTTGTTATTTTTTTTATCGCAACATTTCGAATTCTTTACAAGCAAGTAAATTATCATGAGTAGACTGTGTTCGCAGTGAGTAGAATATGTATTGAATAAATCGCTTTTCAATCGATTACAGCTATTTTTATTTAAAATAGGTATCGAAGTAAGATACTACGACATCTGCTGACAATAATTTGAAGGGCACTACGGTGTAATAACTATTATATTATCACATTTAATTTTACCCACCGGTCAATAAATGGAGAAACCGGAAAATGATAATGTACGTTTCCATTTTAAATGACGAATTTTCATATTGTCGAAGTTTAGATTTGGCGTGATTTGGAATACACCTCAATAAAAAGTTTATTGCTTTGCATGGAACACAACAAAATCGCTCCCACCCCCCCCCCCCTATGATAGAACAATAAGAAAAGTGTTAAAGGACACTAGATTAGAAGACATAATCTAGTTAATTTAGGATAGAAATAAACTGTTTATTAGACTTAAGTGTAGAGTTTGTAGGCTATATTGCATGTGCTTTTAGTGCTTACTTAGTAAGTGCTTATTTATAAAAAAAATGTATCCTTAAGTTGAGATATCATCTGCCGGGCTAGCATGACCGCCACTAGATATATCTCGCGCGAGAGAAGACAAACTAAGATGTTAAATATCTCAATATATTATATCTCGACATCGACAATTTTGATAGAAAAGATATCTCGATCGACAAATGTATCTATTTTTGATATTAAAAGTCGAGTTTTAAGTGTAATTGTCATGTTAGACCCGAAAGAAACAAAGCGATAGTCGATTGAAACACGAGAAAACGGTAGACAAAATTTTGTCGCGCTTGTCATGCTAGCCCGGCTGATTGAGGCTCACTTATCTATCGATATGGGATATAAAAAAGAAAGCGTTACTAGTAGTAAGATATTTGCATAGGTAACATCTCTTTTACACGTAATTCTCGTATCCAGTGTCTCGGTAAATTGAATCGTTTTTGCCTTTTTTCCAGGCTTCAAGGGTGTCGGAGTGAAGTGAAGTGTCATTATATGCTTCAGTGAGACGTGAATACAGACATAAAACTACACAAAATTTTCATACATCTGAACTTGTGTCACTAGAAAAATATCATGAGCCTAACCTAATCTTAAATCCTATTTATATTATAAAATATGTGAATGTTTGTGAGGATATTTGTTACTCTTTCACGCAAAAACTACTGTACGGATTTTGATGAAACTTTAGATATTATTGTTTTTACATCAGAATATTAGCTATAAGATATACTTGGCTATATTATAACGATTAGTGTCAAGTAAATCGGAAAAAATCCTGCAATCTGAGAGCTATTTCGTATGAACTGTTAGAGTAGTTTCACGATGGCGGGATAGGAGTGTAATGCAGTAAGTAGAAAATACCTAGAAACAAAAAAATAATCGAAGTCTGCGCAGACGAAGTCGCGAGTAGAAGCTAGTTACTTAATACATGAAAGTAAAGGTCAAAAGCGAAAATAATTAAACTTATAGTGGAAAGAGCTCTAAACTAACTTCAATTAAAATATTAAGTAGGTATATTATTTAAGCTTTGCATGAAAATATCTCAAACTTTCTTTAAACATTATTTCTTAAGTACAAAAGTGTACCTTAGAATTCTAGCTATATTAGTGGTCAAGTACTTTGCTGATAGCTTATTGAACTCAATGATTATGTTTGCTTATTCATTAAGCTTCAGGTTGAGCCTCGAGGCAAAAGGGTGTTGGACTCGGGAGCGTCATTACACGCATGAACGAGACGAAATCACTGCGGTAAAACGTTTTTATTGCTAATAATATACATTTGAACACTTTTTTATGTTAGATATTGATAGACGAGTGTGACGATCACTTTTAACACTGAGCGCTGTTGTACTATTTTACTGAATATTGACTTTTATTAACGCAAGTATCAAACATTTAAATAAAATACTGTATACCGGATTAAAATGCGATTTATTATTTATATTGTTTGAATTATTTATCCCGACGTTTCGGGTGCTTATCGGTATTAATCCGGTATAAAGTATTTTATTGAAATATTTTACTGAAACTAAAACGTGCATATGCATGCGACGGTTTTTGAGATAGAGAGAAATATAGATAGAAAATTTATTTATATTTTTTATTTATTTTATCTATGCATGAATTGTGGTTCGTTGGTCTCGGTCGTTTCATGTCTGAGGTATAGCTATCAGCGAAACAATATGTGTATGTTTAATTTTTATAACAATTTTTTTGGTACTTTTTTTTTATTTTTTATTATCACCACCGACCATGACATTAATATGGTGGACCATGGTCATCCACGACTCAAATGTCTCAGCTGTCGGCCTTTAAAAAAAAATTAGGTTCGTTTTTTGAAACCAACGAGGAACTTTTTGTCTTGCTTGTACACAATGTTAATAAAATTAAATAAATTCGTGATTTATGACGAATTACAATTACAATCACAGTAAACAAATGTTTCAATCACCAGGCGTTAATTACTTGAGTGTGACCAGTGACCACACACGCTGTAATCAGATGAGACATAAAACTAAATGGTATTAAAGCCAGCAGCTCGTTAAATTTTATCAAGACTATAAGAGCACAGAAAATCGAGTTTATTAGGCTATATCACATTGCCATGAGCTTAAAAACCGAATCTGATACTATATCAGTTTTTTTATGTTAGATATCGACAAACGAGCATGAGGCTCACTTGATAGCTACATAACATCAGTCAATGATACGCTGTCGAGTATCGACCTACTTTTTACTTAGAGCATTCGGAAATCCATAGATTGAAACCGAAATACGCAATATGCAATATTGGTTAACCAGTCGGAATTTCGACTGGTTAACCAATATTGCACCTCCTACCCGTTTAATGCCCGGTGTGACCAGACATGGGGAAAAATGCTTAAAAAATATTATAAGCATGTCTTTGATTCGGGATTTGAACCCGCGACCCATTGGAGCGTAAGGTCTCTAACGAGCCAGTCAAACGTTTTTAAAATGTTTTCTTATTTGTAATTAACAGTTAACAATTAACAGTTGAATTAAACTAAAATAAAGAGTTAAAACATTTTTTAATACACAGATGGAATCTGTTAAAACCCAACAAATGCACTTTAACGCCTGTTCATCGTTAAATTTCAAAGTCACCGTGATAGTTGTCATACAAACCAATATAAGGAGTAAATGTTAACTTTTTTCTTTAGTTATTCTGTTGTATGACATATGTTTATCATCTTGTCTCTTACGACGGATGTGTCTCATGCATTATGCAAGGAACTGTGTGGGATAATCGGGTTCGATACTGTTTGTTAGTCAAATAAGCCATTGTGAGCGGTTACATCTGATATCGGAAGTTTGAGTATCGAAGGATAACAAAATTGTATTGTTAGCTTAATATATAGTGTCGGGACGTCGCCTTCAGGAGGTCTATAACCAAAAATCAAACGTTTCAGAGCGAAACAAAAGAGCAACGAATAAGAAAATATTTTCAATTCTATTTACGATTTTATAATAATTTCGATTATGGTAATGTTAAACGAAATACATAATGTCAAATTGTGAACGACGCGACGGATCGTATTATAATAATAAAACAACACATTTTAGTTTGAGACCCGGTTAATATTTATCGGGTTTTTTTTTCTGTATTATCTGTCACCGTGGTTTAATGGTATATATGTACCTTTAAACCACGGCGTTTGAGTTTGTACCGGAGGCCCCGAGTTTGATTCCCGGGGTAACTAGAAAAATAAAATTCAGTCGAACTTGTAAATAAATAAATATGAGTAAAACAGACACAGACGTAAAAAACAACAGACAAAGAGGACTCGCGAAAAGAATAGAATCACGACTAAAATTTAAATCTAGTACTATTAGAATAAAAAAACGGATCTATGGTTCATGTTACACCATAAAACTGTTGCCTTCTTGGAGACATTATTATTTTATTACGACCATAAAACAAGATTAACAACTTAGTGAAGGTACTAAATGCGTAATGGACAAAAACAATAGCGTTCACTTATATTATATCAATGCACGTACGATATTAAATCAGCCATCAACTTGTATACAGAAAGTGACAAGAATCTTAATGATGCTAGTTAATATTGTATATCAATAGATAATATTATTGTCTTTGACTAACGCGAACTTATCACACATTTAAATAATATATAGTCTGTCCGTGACCACATTTGGTGAAAAGCAAGAAACTTAATATTATAAAGAGGAAAGATTAGTATTTTTGAATTTTTGTTTTTTGTATGTTATGAATAAACTTAAAAACTACTGGACCGATTTCAAAAATTCTTTCACCAATAGAAAGCTACATTATCAGCGAGAAACATAGGCTTTGGGTATATAGTACATCTACATTACACCCGTGTGAAGCCGGGGCGCGTTGCTAGTAAATAATAAATTGTGTTTTAATCCGGTATAAAATATTTTATTAAAAAGTTACTATCCAGTAAAAACTAGTAACTCAAAAACTACTCGACATACGACTGTAAAAAATCTTTTACCAATTATTTATCAGCGAGTAAGATAGTAATACATTTTTTGTGTATAGTACATTTACATTACACCCGTGCGAAGCGTTGCTAGTAAATAATAAATTGTGTTTTAATCCGGTATGAAATATTTTATTTAAAAGTTACTATCCAGTAAAAACTAGTAAGTCAAAAACTACTCGACATACGATTTTAAAAAATCTTTTACCAAGCTACATTATCAGCGAGTAAGATAAGTAATACATTTTTTGTGTATAGCACCTACCTACATCTACATTGCACCCGTGTGAAGCCAGGGCGGATCGCTAGTTTGTATTACATAATGTATAATAGATTTCGTTTTTTCTATTAATTAAAGAAATCGTTTATCATCACTACCATTCTTGGAAATATAAAATAGAGTTTACCTGTGATTTTGTCTGCAAGAATATCGAAAATTGTTTACAGAAAGTAACAAGATCTTGATGAATTTTGTGGGATTTCAGAACTGGACTCGATTAAAGGTGTAATAGTGTTTTTATAAACCGAAATGTTCCCGAAATATACCAAAGAAAGATACCTATTAACTACCAAAGATTCTCCTAATAAATATGTGTATTTTGTGGAATGTAGAGGCAGATTTAAATAGATCAACGCGCATATACTGATGTCATATGGCTTGAGAATTACCTACCATCGAGTGACTTTTATGCTCGTTTGTCGATACATAAAAAAGTGCCTCTGCTCAAAACACTTTATCAAAAAATACAGCTCAATGGCTTGGCGAAACTCCGGAAACTCTGTGTAATTAAACTTAATTAAATTAGAGTATAACTTGCTTATGCAGACTATTACAGTAAGGATAATCTTCAAAGATCATTTAGTTTATCCAGAACGATAAATTAACAAGTTGAACCTTGCATAGCTAAACTACAAATTCCAATGGATAATTACGGCCACCTTATTCAAAGCCCCAATGGCCTCTCCGGATCTTAGATAATCCCTCGCTACCCCAAATTGTATTGTCAACCCAACACATGGTAAGATAAATAGAACTTCCAACTAACATTACAGTTAGCTGTTCCAAAATCTAATTGCTATCTGAAATTGCGCAGAGTAAGCTCGCTACCTTCAAAGTCTGTTTCAAATTGGCAATGTACTCAAAGTCTTCGGATGGAAATTTGATATTCTGTGGTTATAGCGGACGCTTCACGCCGGCCACTCAAAGAGGGCTGTTACAAAAGCGGTCCGCTACTATCACGTAATTAAGGACCCAGTCCCAATGTTCAGCAGACCGTGAGGGGACAGTTGCTTGGAATAGTTGAGGAAACATCGCTAAAATGCATATTCAAGAAAAGTAAGCCGTATTTCTAAAGCATAAGGTCTATATTTGTAGCTATTTTATTCTAATTCATAGTGCACTGGGCAATTGGGATAATGGTGGTTCCATATAAATTACTACTTTTGTTTGAGAACAAATTAAGCATTCGAATGATGGTAGTTACTGGATACTTTCTTTAACCTCTTAGCTAATAATTGCAATAGATGATATATAATTAAGTTTCGTTTTTTACTATTCATTCTGAATCTAACCTACAGCAATCTATTCCGGGAAATATAAATGTTTGCCAGCGTCTTTGTCTGCAAGAATATTAAAAAGAATATGAATTTAATATAGCGAATTAAGGAATAATAATAGCAGTAAGCATCAACAACGCATATAAGACGCAATTAAATTAAATAATATCAACCGAATAAAAACACCAGTTAATAAATATTACTTAATGCATTTGCCAAATGCGGATAGGTATCTTCTTCAGCCTGTATTCATCCACTGCTGGACGTAGGCCTCTCCTAAAGCGCGCCATTTACTTCTGTCCCCTGCTCTTCGCATCCAATGTCTTCCCGCCACTTTTCGAAGATCGTCACTCCAGCGTGCAGGCGGTTTTCCCACAATGCGGCTACCAAGGCGTGGCCTCCACTGTACAATACTTCGACTCCACCTGTTTTCAGCATTTCGAAGATGGTTTGTGACTCTCTATCACAACCTATCTCTACTAAAAAAAATTAAAACTCAAAATTTAACATAATATGAATAGACTAGCCAGTATTGCCATAATTTCTAATTACGACATGTACAATCTCCCTAGAAATTATGGGTTTAGTAGCTACTTTATGAAATTTCAATTCAGACAACTGTCAGTGTGCCCCAACTATGCCAACTATAAAACATTCGAAACGCCAATTTAAATAATATTATGAATTAAACGCGTTTTATTTCTATGAAATAAAAGCATTACAATCAGGAAGATAAGAGAATCTTTGGTAATTATGCAGTTTGATTCCTTTTTCGAAAAACTATGGTAAATTGTCCGTGAAAAAGTTCATTGAATCATAATAAGTGATATTACATCGCGGGAGGTTGATATATATATAGGAATACAGATAGCAAAATGTAAGTTTTAAAAAGAATTGTACTAAAAAGCTTGTAAAACAGAAACGTCAAAGGCCCATTATGCATTTTGCCGACAGAACAAATTCGGAGCGCGCACTCATCAAACGCGAGATTGAAAGGAAGGATTGTGACCCCAATAACTTTCAGTGACCGACTAGTGACTACTTACCCTTTGTTGTTATTTAGGACGCAACGTTTTGAGGACGTCTGAAGCGTGAAGGGATGGCAGCGATACTGAGATTTAGCTTTTCAGCTAAGTTTTGGTTCGTCTTGGGTTTCAAATCTATGGCTTACGGCCAGCTTCGGAGTTTGAATAGCTTTATCATTGGGGTCAGACTTAATGACGGTGTCCTTGATGGAATTGTTAATATAACCCATCACGGTTGGTAGATTCGATTCCGATATTCTTTATCTGATATATTTATAAATTTTTTTTAATAGAACAGGGGGCAAACGGATAGGTGGCTCACGTGGTGGTAAGTAATCACCGTCACTCATAGACATCCGCAACACTAGGGATTGCAGGTGCCTTGACGATCTTAAATGACTCTTTTTTTTACGTTAGATATCGACAGACGAGCATAAGGTTCACTTGATGGTAGGTGATACCTCAGCCACAGAACATCTGTCAATGATGCGCTGTAAACTACTTTTAACTTCTAGCATTTCATAGACTGAAAACGAAACGTGCAATGTGCACTTCACGGTTTTTCCATCTATGAAAGGTGGTTCGTTACCCGGTCGGAATTTCAATACTCCTCCCACCCGATCAATGCCCGAAGTTACCAGACGTGGGGAAAACATACTTACAGAAAATTATAAACATGTCGTCCCGGTGGGATTCGAACCCACGACCCATCGATGCGTATGGCAGGTGTTCCACCGAACGCGCCAACGAGCCCATCATGACTGACTAAAAATATAGATACCAAATGAATGAAGAAATTTTCTCCAGATTTCAACCAGCGTTGACTGAAGAGTCATAAAATAAAGACTATCCGTATCGGGTTTAAGTTTTGATGGCGATGATGGACATCACCTATTACGAAAAGGTAATAGGTATAAGTGTAATATTGATTGTTGTCTACGTTCTGTAGCTGATGTATCCTGCCAACGTATATTCCTTGACTGGCTTCATACTCGCTTTTGTTTTTACTGAAACATTTTCTTTTACATACATATATTTTTCCTTAAAAACAGCCGATGGAAAATACAATAAATTAAAAAGAAATTGAGAATTTAAGTAACATGAAATAAATAAAAAAATGGTAAATAAACGAGATTAATAAATTATTTATTAACTTCTATTATAGGTACTAATAACAAAAGTTACTCAAATCTTAACTTAAGCTTAATTTATATTCATATAAATTAATGATTAACATTACAAAAACACAGTCACAGTAATCTAACAAGCTTTCGATTGAAACCTACCACGATGATTTTCAACCATGTTAAATATATTATGTTTTATTTGCTTAAATATAAGAAACTTAAAACCTACTTTAATCCACATCTGGAACTTGGTAGCCATATAATGCCACAGGCTAATCTAATCCAAACCACTTAATCCAAGTAAAGCCGGCTTAAAAACTAGTTATATAAAGTCCTTTCAAAGCAATTCCGTTAAATTGAGTTGAACGAGAAAAGTTTAACACTTCTATAACTTTTCTGTGGAGTTAATTAAAATTAAATTAGCGCCATAACACTTTATTTAACTTTTAAATTGACTTTAAAATAATTAATTTCATACTTGTATTAATTACATTTAGTAAACAAAAGAAATAGCGTATTTTTGTATTAAAACAAAAGGAAAAATTAAATTCTTTGATTGACACATAAATAACCTTACTTCTTCTGTTCTGTGGAAATACATAACAGTTTTTCAGGAAAACAGGTGCTCAATCTTCTGTGCCTTGGACGATAGATACTGTTACCCCTGGGTTCGAACCTGTGACCTTCAGTGATAAAGGGGTAACCCTCAGGGGTAACGGTCAAACCACTCGGCCACGGATGTGATAACTCGTAGCTACATTACATTACCTTTCATCTCTGGTGTGTTATATTTATATGGATGATTAATTTATGATTGAATGAATTCAATCACAAATAGTAAAAAATATAAAATTATAAATAAATTCAATCACTCTTGAAAAATGCTCATTGAAAAAATAAAAATGTCTAATTTGCTATTAATCGTATTTATTATGCGAGTACTCGCGTGATTGTTGAGTTGTGCATTTCAATTTATATCTTTCAAATAACACAGACCTTGGCACTTAACTTTAGATCGATCAGCCATTATTACGCTCCCTCCGTAGAAGAGCGGAAGACAAATCTGCTAATATAGGCTGACATGATTGCGAGAAAATCCTCTGACTCCCACGATATTGAATCCAACCAGCCGCAACAAATAAATACTCAAAATAAATTATCTGTTTCCAATAAAACAGCTATTCTTCCGAGTTGGTTGTATACGCTTTTGAATTATGAACTTTATTACCTGCGGTAGAGGGCATAAAATTCGTTTTTTGTACATAACCTTTTAGGCACGCGCCAAGCTACGGTAGATTTTTCAAAAACCCATCCTCCATGGTTAATCGAGCGCGGGTAAACATGACATTTTTCGCATCTAGTGGAAATATCGGTGGGGTAAGCATTGTCAGGCGGAGACGTAAAATCGTTCCCACGAATGAATATGTTTTGGCAGTCTGCAATCATTAATCATGCATTGAGTGGTAGCACAATGTGCGTAATGGCGGGTTTGGGGACCGAAACTCTTATGATTCCTGTATGGAAGAATAATTTAAGGGATTATTTTGCCATCATTGGTACGCAAAAATACGCAATGAACA
Organism: Anthocharis cardamines; assembly: GCA_905404175.1. Taxonomy (NCBI): domain Eukaryota; kingdom Metazoa; phylum Arthropoda; class Insecta; order Lepidoptera; family Pieridae; genus Anthocharis; species Anthocharis cardamines. The sequence goes on along the minus strand of FR989952.1, from coordinate 10,282,013 downwards.
GGAAATGGGAATCGAAATACAAGTGCATCAATGTAAACCTACATATATACCTATTGGTCAGTTCCTGCGCTGTTGTTGCTGTCAGAGTTTGTGAGTATCGCAAAATAAGTATTTGGGTCACTGGATATCCAAACATATCTCAAATGATATTAACCTAGAGAGGGCAAGGAGAACTTTATCCATATGCTGGCTCGTGGTTTGCACGTAGATATCATAAAAAGTTAAAGCTTGTATGAAGTAATCTATAGAGCAGTTTCACTTTTCTTGTTAAATACAATAAAGTACCTACCAACGATACTGTAAGGATTTAGGTGTGGCAAAGGGTCGCAGAGTTGACGTCACATTTTTTATAGATCCCAACCGTTGTGAAAGCACTATTTTTTAGAACATTACTTTTATTTAAACGTTTGGTCAGTGAATGCCAACAAAGCTGCCAACTTCCGATGGCCTAGAAATGATTATTTTTTTATAATTTTCAGCAGAACAGTACAGTAGTTCCAATGACTGTTCAGTTCCGACTGTTTCAGTTCCCTCTTAGAAACAAAATACATATTATATTTAAAACTAAAAAGTACTATTCTATGATATAAAGTATTTCAATTTAGTATGTCTTCACATACTTTGAGACATGTATATGAGATTTGAGATATTGAGATTTGAGATTTGAGTATTTGAGATATGTAAGCCTTTTATTATCATTATTATAAAATAAAAAAGTATACAAATTAAATGTATTTCTAACCTACCTTAATCTCATCAGTTCTCCAAGATATCTTAAATAGCAAACCATATGTTATTTCATCATGGTCCCTTGTGCTTCTATTTTACTTGGTATAAATTCTGTAACGAAGCATCGGATTGTTTCAGACACTAATTTATCATAAGTGCTCCACCAACCATTCTCTGTTCAAGAACGAATTATAATCGCCCTCTAACTGGACATATGCACGTGTAACTTCCGTTTTACTTATCAAAAACAAATAAAGGGAAATAATTTATATCAAAATGTTTTTTACGATATTTGTCAACAAATTAAACCTTATCAGGAAACAAGAATCAAAATAGTAGAATTAACAACTGTATTGAAAAGGCTTAGCGTTCTTTTCTGGGTTTTGGTTCTATACTATGAGGACGATTAAAAATTGTCTGAAGTGATCAATCAAATGATTGTCGTCAGTGCAGATACGGATCCCTAGACATATTTGAATAAGGCCCTACTAAGAAAAACCATGGAGACTTCAAAATCGTATTATTACAGTTTATTTAGTTTTAATAAGGAATAGAAGCCTCACCTCACTGATTAACTTGCTAATCATATTTACTTACAATATAATTAGCAAGTTAATATAAAAACAATTTTTGTAGTGAATTGAAATAGAAACAGTGACTATGTGAGTTACTTTGGTTTCCATATATGTCGACGTCATCTGTGTTTCTGTTAGAGTGAAGGTCATAAAATGTTTTATACTACTATTGCAATTTGAAAAACAAGTTTTGCCGCTCTTCTTACAACCACCAAAAAATGTTTCTAAGAAATAGAACATCCTAATACATATTAACGTTCTTCGAGTTATCAAAGAGTGCTTCTGAAGTTACATTTTGAAAGTAGCTTCGACTCCAACGCCTCCACTGTTCCTATATAAATACCGCGTGTTTCAATTCGGAAGATTGATCGTTCCGCTATCGACGCGACACAAATTGCTGTTCATTTTAATATAAGTTACACACAAGCTTGCGGTTTACCCTCTCTTCCTTTCTAACTTATGTAGTACTACCATCAGCGTGTCTTACAGTTTGTTTAATCGATTAAAAGTGCACATGAGATATTTGTTAATCATTTGTAATCTGATGATGGAAATCTGCAACAATATAAATACATATTGAAGCTATACTTCTTTAGGCGCGTTATGAAAAAATGATGAGAGTGTTTTAAGATGCGCGCGCATCTGTGACACAAAATTAACATGATGAAGTTGGCTACAGATGACCTGCGCGCGCACGATGTCCCAAAAAAACGACATGATGAAGTTGGCTACAGAATAGAATTTGATTGATTTTAACATTTTGCTTCTATATTTACTGCAGTTTTGTTTTTTAAAATTTTGCTTCAGACGCCAAAGAAGTATAACTTCTAACGCGTATACATAAGTACACACATACCTTTTTTTTTACGTTAAGTATACATATATTGCGATTCGGTTACAGTATATGGTTCTTCGAATGTTCAAAGTAAAAAATAGGCTGTCAACGCATTATTGATTTATATCTTGTGGTATTATCGTCAGCCATGCCAGAAACGAGCGAAACATAGAAATGGGCGCCTTATTACCTACTCATTATTTGACGTGAAATATTGATTGTAAATTGTACCTAATAGGTGAGGTGAGAATTGAGATTATAAAAATTTTGCAAGCCTTGCCCTCCTTAATAGTGATCATAGCCTTAGCACAAACAACTTGCGAGAAACTATTCAACCGTCAATATGTCAGTTGTCACTAGCGTAATTATGCCAATGCAGCCAATGCTCTTTGACGGGCTCGTTGGCGCGTTCGGTAGAACACCTGCCGTGCGCATCGATGGGTCGTGGGTTCGAATCCCACCGGGAGCACATGCTTCTAATTTTCTGTAAGCATGTTTTCCCCACGTCTGGTAACTTCGGGCATTGATCGGGTGGGAGGAATTTCTAAATTCCGACCGGGTAACAAACCACCGTTCATAGATGGAAAAACCGTGAAGTGCATATTGCGCGTTTCGGTTTCAGTCTATGGATTTCCGAATGCTCGAAGTAAAAATTAGGTCGACAGCGCATCGTTGACTGATGTTCTGTGGCTGAGGTATCACCTACCATCAAGTGAACCTCATGCTCGTCTGTCGATATCTGACATAAAAAAAAAAAAAAATGCGGTCTCATGGGGCCGGCTGCTTAAAGCTTATTTTTATTTTTCTCATAAAATTAAAAAAAACCGCAATGTAAAAGTTCAATGTCCTAAATATTAATGTGTTCATCACAACACAACACAATTACAATATATTGTTATTTTATTGTGTGTTAATACATCTTGAAAATAAAAAACAATTGCAATTTTAGTTTTAATTCATTTATTATACAACCCAGCTTTCAGGTGTCTACTGCCGGGTTGCCAAGTTTTCGTCCAACGCTCGGCAGTCCACTTTGTTTTCATAATAGGCTTTGCATTGGCCGAAAGGCTAGTTACGACACTGTCAGTTGTATAAGAAATCATTTAAAATTTCATACAATGACGTCATATCGACCAAACGAATACTTTCTCGCAAGTTATCAGTGCATAGTGCATGTTCTGTTGTTATTTTGTTAATTATTCTGATGAAATATTTTCTTTTTCCACTATCTTCCAATGAGACTTCTTGCCAAGGACTGAATACTGGTTAATTTACTATGGGAGTTATACTGGTATAATAAAGGTTTTTGTTAATATTCTTTCGTTTTTATTCATATTTACTGAAAAAAATTACTGTGGTAAGTTTAGTGTGTATTACTCTTTAAAACTAATATCATGGTATATCAGTCAGACACGTATTTTGGAAAATAAAAATTAACCGGTTTCAGTCCCTGCTTCTTGCGTTCTTTCATTGAAAATAGTTTTATTATTTGGCATTGGAATCACAAATCAAGTGTACTAAGCGTCGCCGCGTACAAATAATGGAGTAAGTACAAAAAGCTTGGCGTTAAGGATGCAGCAATAAATCTCGCATCCGATACGGATACTCATTCAATTTTATTGTCTATTAGCTCAAGAATCGAGATCTCAATCGCTCACATGTTTTTGTTTCGATCTTTATTTATCTCATATGCGTTGAGAATGAATAAAATGTATTTTATTGGTTGTTTATTTTCTGAGCTTCAGTTTTAATTTTAAATAAGTGCTTATATTGAATATGTTTTTCTTCAATAGATGCAATCATTTGATCATTATGTACTTTTAGAGACAAGTTCAGTAGTTTAATCGTCTCTTTAACTTAATAAATGCTTAAATAACTCGTAATTTTGCTATATATCCACCTGTGTTACGTTCATGCATTTCTAAAGCTTGTAACTGTGACATTATTAAACAAAAGAAAGCATTACTAATAGGTATTACATATAAATATTTCAATGATTTTTGTTTAATAATTTCAAAGTTACAAGCTTTCCTAATCTAGTTCTCGGAAAGTGTATACTCGTATGTAGGACCCGTCGATGTAATACTGGTATGGGTAATTAAAATACATTATACCGGATTAAAATGTTATTTATTATTTATATTGTTTAAATAATAAGATGCCTTTTAAATAAAATACTGTATACCGGATTAAAACGCGATTTATTATTTATATTGTTTAAATTATTTATCCCGACGTTTCGGATGCTTTTCAGCAACCGTGGTCGCGGGGAGACAGAAAGATGACAGTTGTCTGATTTTTGAAATGTCACAAAGTTGCCATATACAATTCAATTCAAAAATAATTTATTAATTTAGGTAACACAATGTACACTTATGAACGTCAATAAAAAATACATATTAAATGCTTCTAATTTTACATTTAATGCCAGTTCCCAAATCAAGGGCGTACGAGAAGAACTGGCAAGAAACTCGCCGTCACTCGTAATTAGATGCCTATTAAAAATTGAGGCAACCTGTCGCATCAACGATTCAAAATACTCTCTTTTTACCAAGGACTTTATATATTGTAATAAATCTTCTATATATATATATATATATACATATATATATATTATATACATATAATAAAAGAGTAGGATCGAAATTACGCTTCACTAAATATTTTTACCAGAAATTAAGAGGGGTGATAAAAGAAAGGTAGCAGAATGCATAAATGCAATTTTTAAGATTCTTGTCTGTCTGTCTGTCTGTCTGTTTGTTCACGCTAATCTCCGAAGATACTGAACCGATTATCGTGCAATTTACACAAATATATTAAGGAAAGCCCGGGGCAACATATAGGCTTTGTTTTATCGAAATCGGTTATCGGAAAGAAAAGTTATCTTCATTTAAATATTATTTTAAAGGCACCATATCACCACAATGCAAACTGACTCGCGTTGAACTTTTTCGAATTGTCAGATGTCAATCACAGTCTGATATGTAAATGAAATAGTTTGATTATTTCGCCATTTGCATTATATGTATTCGTAGAATAGTGGATATGCAGTCCCATAGCGTAGCTTCTGATGCGAGTTCGAATCTGAAGTTGAAATGAAAGAAAATTTTTTTTGTATTTCTTTATTTATTTACTTTTTGAAAGAACTATATCATAACAAAAATAGAAAATGTATTATTGAAATATTATATGAAAAAGTATTTCTTATGAGATCATTTATTTCACATTTTCATCAATCCTTTCTCACAGAATTACGATTATTCGACATTGCTTTTTTGCTTCCGTATCTTAGAGGTTTCTGCATTTAGCACCGGAAACCCGGGCAGGAATCCCGGGAATTTAAAAAAAATGTCCGAAAATGAAAATGACCAATTACATGAACGCACGCATCTATTTAAGACAGAAAATGCATTGAATCCAATCTTCGATTGAACTCTGATAAGTAGAAAAAAGACACATATCTGGATTTTGGTCACGTAAAATTTAATTAATATGAATCTCCCTAAAGTTTCTTTAAAGTCAGGTTAATTATTTCAACTATTGAATTTCAAATCATCCTTCGAACCTCAATCTCAACCACCATTAAACATGTCGATAACATGATGCAAAAGCAACCGTCAATGACTAATTTGATAGCTCTTTCCCAAAAGAAATCACCAAGTACAGAGGGTGGAGGAGGATATGTCATTTGAAGAAAGCTTGCTCAAAAGCTCAGCTTAAAGTGAACCCCACGCGAACGAAGTCGCGGGCATCAGCTAGTATATAATAAAGTCCTTGCTTTTTACAGAATGGAACAGATAATATTGCAATAAAGAAATCAATAGAGGGTGACCATCATCCTGACCGAAGAAAAAAACTCAGTTAAAACATCATTCAGCAAACATATACGTCCCTCGACAGCTGTCAGGGACACGCGTGACGACTTGCATTCGCCGTATACCAACATATGACACATGCTTTATTTATTTTATTTATCTGAATTTATTTACAGCTGGCAATACCGCGCATTGTCTTCCATAACTAAACATACACATTCATTGTAGCTTTAATATTTTATATAGTCATACAGCATTATATGTGATTCCATTGTAAATATTAGAGCCAATTATGGTCTATACTTATTAGACAAAATATTTTAAAACTACGACAGTGTTTTAAGTAAGGCTTCGCATGGATGCAATGTACTATACAAAAAAGAAGTTACTCCCTGATAATGTAGTTTTCTATTGGTGAAAGAATTTTTAAAATCGGTCCAGTAGTTTATGAGTTAAATCGTAACAAACAAACAAATCTTTTCTCTTTATAGTAGATAGATAACGTAGATAATATCAATGTTAGATACTTGACGTTTCGTTGCATAGACCTCACAACTAGTTTTCAACTTCTATTTGTAAATATACGTTACCATAAAATATGGATGTGTGAGAAGAGATTTTCATTCTTAGCTTATTATATTAAATATATTATTAGCATATGACGTATCCACAGAGGTGGTCAACCATCTATAATAATTAATCACACAAATGACCTCTCACTGTTATACAATCCAATTATTATCTATATGCTATTTAAAAATAATAGATTTGCTACTAGCTCATAAACATACGTTCATAATTGTATATCTATTACTCTTATTATTTCTGGACATTTTACAGTCTGATCATGTACATATCGCCGGTTCCGGAGAATAAAATGGTAATTGCCATATAAAATGTATAGCAGTTATCATTTTGTTCTCCGGAACCGGCTTATTATATATAGATGGATTGACTCATAATAGATGACTAACATTACGATAACAAATACAGTCTTTTTGTATTCCCTTTACACAAGAATTTGACTAAATTTGCTAGAGCTTTTCGTAAAGGCTTACGCAACTCTACGCGCTCCATACCGAGAGTCTTCACTTGTTTTCCCTCAATTAGCCATTCTACAAACCTAGTGAGTGCTTGTCACTACTGCAAGGAGTATCTGTCACTATGGTGGTAGAGTCAGCAACAAAAGTAGGTTAAAACTAGCCACCAGAGTACAGCTTATTTTAAAGCTTAATTTTTTATGGTTATTTTCTTAAACTATCATACGATAATAATTTCCTATTTAGTTTAATTTTTTATTATTTCTATGGGAATGGAGGGAAGGCATAGGAATTTTTCTAAATATAAAACTTTGATATCAAATTTCACAATTTAAAGGCCCTATTTCCCGTCATCCTATAATTAATTTTTAGTTATTAATTAGATATACGAAATATCATTTCATTTCACCACAGTTTGGCAATAAAATTTTGAATGAAAACTTGCAATCTATGACTAATTTTTTAATAACTTACTAAGACTCGTTTTTTTATTATCGAAGTAAGTAATATTTTAAGAATAATACATTATTATGAATATTTAAAAAAAACAATAATTAATGTGTATTTAATATGTATATGCCCATATTATGTATAGGCTTACGTTAAATATTTAGAATTCTAAAATATTTATTGAACTTACGTAAGCTTCTTAAATAAAAAGGTACGTTTACAGACCTGCATGTCTTCCTTTACTATGCTATAATTTTGTAATAAGTGAAGCGTATAATTTAAAATACATGGAAATTGGTTTTAACATAATGCTACGTTGTGCACAACCGGATTACACATTTCATCAATGAGCCAGGATGGAATGTTAATGTCTTAAATACATGGTTAAACAAACAAGAAAATTCCAGTAGGGTTGTTAATATTAAAATTACTGTATTACTATAGCGCAGTGAGTATGCTATGATGTTGCAGGTTTCTTTCTCAATAGCCAAAAACAACAAAATGATTGGAAAAATATACATATGTGTTGGCGTAACATAGTTGATCTTCTAGTGTAAAAAAATTGCTTTTGGATAAAAAATTTTACCTAAAAATTTACTTAATGGTATAAATGAAAAGGACACTAGGTGACTAGAGGATTCGAGGATTTAGTGTCTTATATATAAAATGAGCTAACTAATAGATAATATGATATACAAGATGATATAACTAACAAATGTATGGAATTTTCATTTTGATTTGCAGAAAGAGTTTAATATTATGATTTCGGTGGGGCGCTTTAATCATATTTAGAAAGTTATGTTGTCAGCTGAGATAACTTCAAAAGAATTAGGAAAATAATGTGTAACATTAAAATGTTTTTAAAACATTACGGCAAAATATTTAAAAACTTATTTCGTTCAAAGGAACCTTCCTTCTCACCATGCCTAATATATTCTTATTATGTCATATTTTTCCCGCCCTTCCGAAACCGTGATTAGAATTTACGATTACTGTTAAGAAGCCTGTTTTGATGGGGAAGTTGCCTGTTTTTAAGGAAAACCCTTGTTAATAACATTAATGCAATATTATAATGATACCATAATAGAAAAACAGGATTTCCAAATAATCATAAAAAGTGGCTCAGTATGCCCGCTACGTTTAACACAGGGAGGAACAGGTTCAAATTCCACAGAAGGCCTAACAGAGAAATCTGTCCACTGCACCGTATCATACTATGACCGTGCTATGAACGTATCAGTCACGAAAAGATACTTGGCATGGAGTACTATACACATTTAAACGTACATTAGCAGAGGAAAAAATATTCTCACAGACGCAGACGCAACGCAGACCCCTTAACTTTTACGATCAACTTATGTGGATAATGTGTTAAAGGAATCAAAAATATATTTATTCTTCTAAATTAAAAAATATGAACCCCTAATAGGATACGGATTTGACCTTCACTCGTGTCACATATTTTTAGTCAACCCACTCGCGCTATAATTTTCTTTTACTAAATTTGATATAAAATACTATGCATCCATAAAACAGATGAGTCTAGGTCCTTTCTAATTCGGATCTTAGACTATAAATTATACTTCGTGTCGTAGTACTATAATTCTGTCTCTTACAATACAGATTCTTTGCATCAGGTGTTGCCATAATCCTATGGATTAATAGCAAAACTAAGATGTCACTTCAGCTTCCATGAACTGTTTCATATTTTAAACTAACAACAATGATGTTTACAGCGCGGTTTCGCAACTGTATACGAAATTCAACTTTATTACTGAGGAATAAAGTATGTTTCTAAATGTAACCAGCCGGTTGGGACTATTGTGCATTTGTCGCAGATGTTTCCCTTCACTTAAGACGTTAATAATTCATTGGTTTACTGTAGTTTTACTTTATCATTTTTGTTTCTTCTGTTTATGCAAATATTATGCAAATTGAGCTATTTTCGACTAGAGTGAGGGTCTATTTAGATATTTTTTTTATTGTTAATAATATTTTATATTTTTTGAATAGTATTTAGCTAAGCAGACTTCTTTCTGGTGTTTATCGCATTAATTGAAAAATAAAACGAAAGTAGTCATGTCATAGAAATAATATTAAAATAAACTAAACAATATAATATTTCGTTGTTTAATGTAGCCTATGTTGATAGAGTAAGGTATCAAAAGGTATTAAAAGGTACATATTGTAGGTACCTAGTACTCTTTAAAGTTACATAGGTAGGGCATAAGCCCTTTTTCCTTAAAAGTAGAAGAGAAAAACTGTCAATATTAATTTAAATATCGAACTCTATAATTTTAATACAATTGCCAGTTCATCAAAATTAAGGCAATAAACGTTAAGCACTCTCACAGAAAATAAATACTGATTAAAAGTGATTTGGCGTCTGTCAACCGTCATTACCAATGATGTAACTTCGATCGAGTAGTTATAGAGCTTTTTAGTAGTGTGAGTTGTGACCATACTTACTGTTTTTGTGCGTATAATATTGTAACTTAATTTATCCGAATACTCAATTATCCGACGCGTTGGTGTAAAAGATACATCGTTGTTCACTGCCACCGCCGCGCCATGAGCGTGTTGAAAAGCGTTTTATAATATATATAATCGAACATTGTTAGTCCGCTTACGGAGATTCCTCGCGCAATTTTCTTTATAGTTAATAATAAATATGTATGTCAAATTTTAATAAAAATATAATAATAATAATATACGTACTGTTTTAAGGCAGAAAGGTTTTGTCTTTTGACCTCTTCCCAAAAACTATCGTATCAACTATCAGAAATTTTGTGTATCCGAACAAGTCTCGGTCCCAATTGACTCTAATAATCGAGTTCCTACTGTATATTATTACAGTAAAAGTTTAGTTTATTATCGGTACAAATATTTAAAAGAAAATATAAGTTTTCTGTCTATTTGTGTGTCTATACCATAATTATAGGAAATGGTGAAAAAATGCTTAAATCTCGTTGCCATTTTTGCTAAAAAACCTATTAATATACAAGCTATTATAGTAGCAGACGAATTTTGTAATTATTAGGTAGGTACTCTTTTGTTTAAACGCCTTAATGTGATGAAATGTAAAAATAAAATAATTACTTCCATCGTCCCCTCGACTTATGCTCTGCGTTATTAGTTAGTTAGTTTTAAGCTTTTTCTATGTAAAATACGATAAGATAACATTATGGACTATACTATAACAAAATTATTAAAAACAGTGTTTAATACAAAAACCTGCCCAACCAAGTTGAAAAAGCCCCACTGTCATAAAAACCATGGTCACTATTCATCTGACGTGAGGTGATTACGTACGATGTTTATTTTGTTATTATTATATTTTATCTAAACACAATCGTGATTATCGAATGGAAGGAACGGCGCTGGCGCAGACGTCGGCTCGTCTTGTGAATTGTTATTGATTTCCTTTTGTTTGTTTTTGTTACTTGATTGACTTCGATTGGTAATCCATCACTTTAAATTACTATTTACATATGAGGTTTGAGTATATTTTAAAAATATAGAACCTTCATGGCATAATAATTACTATTTTAAATATAGATTAAAGATAGAGTAGGAATGTTCATGAAATATATTAGGTATATGTTTCTTTCTACTTATAGCATTGAATAGATACAAGCAATGTTAAAATTCCGTCCGAGTAATGAACCACCGTCCATTTTGATATGCCGTAGCACGCAGATTCGGCAATAATCTATATTCTATAAAGCTCAATAAAAAACAAACAGATCATCATTGACCATATCCTGTGACAAAAGTATCGCCTAATATCAATAATTATCAAATAAGCAACATGCTCACATGTTGAAGGGTTCAATTTCTGGGATAAAAATAATATATTTAGTTCCTTTTTTCAATGTTGAATAAAACCGGATGTGTAAATAAAACAATTTAGAAATTGGCAGCAAGTGCACCGAGCTTAGTTCTAAAAAAAGTAAATAATCAGTTTATTTGTATGTATAAATGTCCTCTCTGCATAATGGTCTAAGAGCCCGTGGGAGATCGTACTTCACCGATCTGATAACCAGATGAGACGTATTTTTTATTAAATATTTTTTATAAACAAATATGCCTATAATTGCTTGCCTATCGAAAAGTGGTACTGGCTATTTTTAATAAAAAAAATAAAAATATATACACTGAAATGAGTAGGCAAGCATACCTAGGCATATTCTGTGTATCAAAAACTATCAGTCAAATAAATTTCATTTGGTTATCAAAAGTATGAAGGTGATGAAAAAAAAATCGATAAAAGTTAATTTAATTAAAAATAGCCATGACCACTTTTCGATAGGCAAGCAATTATAGGCATATTTGTTTATAAAAAATATTTAATAAAAAATACGTCTCATCTGGTTATCAGATCGGTGAAGGACGATCTCCCACGGGCTCTCCTACTATAAGAATGATTTTGTAGACATATCTATCTTTGATATTATTCTGTCTATAGTTATTCGTTTTCGTTTATTTATAAAACAACTGAAGCGAAAGACGAGTGATACGACGGACTCGCTCTTCAGGAAATTGAAAATAGTGTTGCCATTTCAACGTGACATTTCGTGTTCGTGAAATTAGATTTCGCAATTCAGTAATACTTTGCTGTCTTGATACTTCATATAAGTGACTTATATATTAAGTAGCTGACAAATATTTTTCATTGACATTATGGAGGGACTGAAAATAGTAGGTATACCTTATTTTCTAAATGCAGCAAAATATGCTGACTGCTGAGTCACTAACCTTTTAAGCTGCCACTCAGATGTTACTATCACATTTAAGAAATTGTATATCTACATATCTATATAAGCAACTTTTTTTTTCTTTGTTATCGATAAACTTGAAAACTACTGGACCATTCGACGCGGAATTAATTGTAGAAGGTTTTAGGCTATTCATTTTTTGAATTCCATCAACCCTTTACCATTTTTTTTTCAAATTTATGTGGATAGTTCATATGCGTCTATCCTTTACAATTCGCCTAGCGAAGCGGGCGGGCGGGGACGGCTAGTATTATATATAAGTAAAAACATATTTAAGGGTTTTCTGTTTTTCTTTGCTATTGCTTTTTTATATGCTTATTTTTGTATTTGTTATGAAGAAATTTAAATAAATATATTTAAATGAATAGTTTCTGATATTTAGATAGATTTAGAAACTATTGAACCAATTTAAGTATTTTCCGAATAAATAGTAATTTCCTTGAGTAATCAAATATTTTAAATCCTTTTAAATGATTCTCAATATCAGTTTCATATTTTTCGGCTTTTGATGGCAGAATTTACCAGAGTTCCTTACGAAATATCTAAGTTCATATATTATTATATACAAATTCATAGTATAAATTAAAACTATGTGCCTACTCTGTAATACTCGAACATTAATATTGCATTACTATCCCTTATTTCAAGCAAAAAAATCTTGGTAGTTTCTATACGTAGGTATATTTGCTCGTCCGCCTGCAAGTTCCAGTAGGGCGCACTCCGCTGATTGCGTCGTGTGCCATTTGCATTTACTCGTACTATCAGACACAAAAGTGTGTTTGCTCATTTTAATCTACACTAATATTATAAAGAGTTATAAAGAAGAATTAACTCAAAAACTACTGGAGCGATTTTAATAATTCTTTCACCAATAGAAAGCCACATTATCAGCGAGTTAGGTATATAGCCGAGGCGTGTTCAGGATCTAGGTTTCTTTTATTAGCCTTGCCTATAATTTTTAAATAATTAGCTCCAGGGGGTTTTAGACCACAAGGTGATCGATGTACAGATTAACTTAGTATTTTCTAGCAAAGTTTCCACTTCAAAACTTCAGAGCGACAACATTTATTTGTCGGTAATTGGTTGACAATTAAGAAAATAAAAGCCAGACACTTAGCAACGTAAAGGATTCGTATTGCATAGTTAATAGTGGTATCCGCCATGCCCTTTCAATCTAATAGTTGTCAAGAGTATCCGCTAAGTGACTATTTGTTATTCCCATTAAAATTTTAATAACATTTAATTAAAATAGACCCTAAAATCTTTTTTGTATTACGCAATGAATAATAATAAATATGTGTCGTGTATGTCATTTCCTTTCATGATATGAATAAATTATTGAATAAAAACGGATTTCGCTTTTTTTACGATTTGTATTACATAACTATTCTAGAATATTATAATTTTTATTTTCTCTGTGACTGTACATTCCTGGGAAAAAATCGCTTCGAGAAGCATAGAGCTATCTTCGTTATTTGAAAGTGATGTTCACGAAGGAAGCTACACCACCTGAATAGAATAATGTTCATTGTAGTTTCTGATCATTATTATAAATTATAATTATAATCTTCCTCTATTTTATTAAGACAGTATCATTTGTGAAATTGTCAATACATCTATGGATCCATGGATCGCAGGTTCAATTCCTGTCGGATAAAAACTGTTATGTTGATAACATCGTTGAGGACTATAACTAAACATTCGACCGCCTCTCATTTGTGTGCACTGGCGGTTGAGAGTCCCGGATAACCAAAGTTAAAATTGATATGGTCAGCATAGAAAACTGATCACCTGCTTGCCTCTAAAGAAAAATTATCAGAGAAACAGATTCAGATATATGTCTACCCTACACAACTCCGTAAAGCGTGAAATGCCCGCGCATCGAGATGTGCGATGCTCATTTATTGGGTTAGGAAAATTAGGAAAATAGGTCGACAATAAACAATTAATTGATGTCCTGTAGCGTGGGCGTCACATACTCATCTACACTTCTACACTAATATTATAAAAACGAAAGATTTGTATTTTTGTATGATTGTAACGAATAAACTCAAAAACTACTGGACTGATTTCAAAAATTCTACATTAGGCATTACGGGCCGTGTTGCTAGTCTAGTATCAAGTGATCCTCACCCTCATAAGATCGAACACAATATTTCCAAAAACATAGCATTGGAAGAGCGCCATTTATGCATATTTAAATTTTAAAATTTTTGGATACTTATTAATGAATATATTATTAAAAAATATGTGCCATAAATGAAAAGTTTAATAAAGCAATAGTATCACAATATTGTCTTTTATTAACGCGAGTATCACACATTTAAATAAAATACTTTATAACTATTATATATCACGTAGAGTTAGACTATTTTTAACATACCATCAAGTCAATACAACATTCCTTAAAGACTGCCAAAGTCATAAAGCGACTGAATTTAAAATTCCGAGTAAACGTACAAGCTAAATAACTTATGCGTAAAAGAATGTTCCGTATTTGCGAAGAATATAGCGTTTGAACTTTGTCCCTGAGGAGCGCTTTGAGTCTTTGATATAAGTTCATGCGCGGTACGAGTGGCGTCGCAATATGTGCTTGTCAACAAACCCCTTTCCTGAAATCGGAGCAGTCAAAGGTTGGCAAAGTTTGGTTTTGCCTTAGAGTAGATTGAATTTATTGTAGATTGAAAATTAATGTTTTTTTTTAAACTCTTTATTGCACAAAAAATAATTTACAAAAGGCGAAATTAATGCCTAAAGTCATTTTCTGCCGTTGGCTTTGCGGAGAGATGTGTAGGCACTGCAATAGAAAATAAATAGAAAAGAAAATGGAATAAAAATTATTTTTCTTACATAAATACATTTTGTCTCGTAATATTAAGTGTTATCTACTCAACGAAGTCAAACATTATAAAAAATATTCCTGGATGTCTATTTCCGGGTCCAATTGTGAATCTCAACATCTAAACTCAAACAAACACAAAAAATATTTATTTTGTGTGTAAGTTTAGCTTCACTCCTATGCAGAGGTTTAGGCGGAGTTTAGTGACACTACAGAACAAACTGTGAGTGATACAAGAATTATTAGAATGATTTATGTTTTATTTGTGGTGAACAATATAATTAAATATTTCAACTTATATCTCACAGCCCGGCTAGCTCAGTCGGTAGAGCATGAGACTCTTAATCTCAGGGTCGTGGGTTCGAGCCCCACGTTGGGCGATCAGCATTTTTGTTTTTTAACTTTTGATTAAAAAGATTCATGATTATATGTTTTACTTATTGTAATTAATCGCGTTATTGGTCTTAAATATCTTAATCTAGGCCGATGTTAATTTTATTGTTAGAGTTTATTACTTTAGTAATATATACATAATACGTATTCATATACATAATATTATTATATTGGTAGAGATAGACTATTAATTTATGTGATTAATTTCACAAGTAAGGACCAGAATAAATAAATAAAGCGTTGACTTTGAATTAAATATTATAATATATCAAATAATTAGTAATACAATTCATGCATTGCGTGAATCTGAAAAAAGTTTTTTTATGGATATTAATTAACATTTGGTGAATACTGCCATCTAGCGGATACTCTTGATAACTGTTTGTATTTCAGAGTCATGATGTGGTTGCGTACATAATAATATCGTTGTTAAAGAGTAAATATTTAAGAAAATTTTGACCAGATGGCAGCACAGAGCCTAATAATTCTAACTTTTGTTTTGTCATTTTTAAATAGTAATCACTAATCAGTTAATCACTAATCAGTCACTTCAGTGAACGTGAAGTCAGAAGTGACAAAATTATTTATTTTATTTATTTATTTAAAATACATAAAAAAACACACAAAGGATGACTACAATTTTTGATCTATTTCCTTTATTTATTTCCGAACATATTAAAACTACAGACGTTTTAAATATAAAATGCTATCTAAAAAATCTTAGGCCGCACTCTCGGCTCAAGCTTGATGCAGAAAGGTAGACAAAGAGAAGTATAGATGGAAATAGGGGAGGCCTATGTCGAAGAACCGACTATAGTAAAAAATTTAATTATTATTTATTTATTTTATTCAAACAGAATATTAGTGTATATAGTAGTAATAAAGGCTGCAGATGCACAAAATTTTACAGAAACAACATTAATTAGTCACTCGTGCGGTAAATCGCTATATTTTCCATATAAACTTGTCTCTTCTCTATGTTATTCCTGGGAAGGACTCCAAAAACTAATGAAAATATTAGTTAGTGAAAATCTAGAGTTCTAGAAATCTACCTAGTACTTTAACTATCAGTTAACTACAATTATGTTTCCAAGAATAAAAGTATTAAAGTAAATAACATTATTATACATTTTCTTGTACATCTGGTAATTGTAGGACTTCCTGCGACATCATTTAGTGTAATTTGAATTGTTTATATATAATGGAGGAGACACGCAAAGCGAGCTTTATGCCATCTTGGTTCTATTAGGAATATGACGCAAATACTTCCTATGTTTGCTGCTTCAGGTAAGGCTTTTATCCGTTTTTTTTGTGAGATATCGACAGAAAAGTACGATGGCCACTTGATGGTAGGTGACACCTCAGCCACAGAACATTAGTTAAAACCATAGTTTGAAAAAGCGAAAGCAATATGCATTTCCGTTTTTCCACTTATGAGCGGTTATTCGTTATCCGGTCGGGAATTTGATATTTCTCTCACACATTTAATGCTCGATATAAACAGAGGGACGAAAACATGATTACAGAAAATTACAAACATCGTCGCCGGGATTCGAACCCGCGACCTATTGGAAAGCAAGGTAGGTGTACTATGCAAGGTACCAAGGAGCCCGTCATAATAATAATATAATACACTTTGATCGAGAGATTTTTACTAGGATTTTTAATATTCGTGGCGGACTCTTGGTAAACCATTTTCATTCTCAAAAGAGATGAGAAATAATATACGGGTTTCATGGGATACTACTACAGTTAACCATAAAATCATGTATCGTCGAAAACCTGCTTATATAATTGTACTTACTTTTCAGCTATTTTGGTAGCAATTTGTAACTGCGTATCTACAAAAGTAGATTTCATTGAAGATGAAAAGCGTATCGCTTCATCATCCAGTAAGGAAGACGAAGATGTAGAAGTAAAGCATACTATTGTTGTATCAACAAAATTGAAGAATAATAATAGAGGTCTACACGCAACAGGTATCAAATTTTATTTATATACCTACTAATATTATGAAGAAGAAAGATTTGTTTGTTTGTTAAGATTTAAGTCAAAAACTACTGGACCGATTTTAAAAATTATATTTTTGGTATAGTACATCTATATTGCACCCGTTATAAGCCGGGGCATGTTACTATATTTATTAAATGTTTTTATATAATTTTCAGAACCTATTTTAAACAGCATTAAAATATTTTAATTAAATAAGTACTCTACTATTTTCTAAAACTTGCGATTGGGTTGCGAATCTTATCCGACAGGATTTTTTTAATATTCTGAAAACATGTTTCTACCTTCTTTTAGCCACTTCCGGCATTTTGAAAATTTGATCGGGTAACGAACGATTCCTCATATTATATTATGGAACCTCATGTTCATCTGTTGATGACATTAAAGAAAAAACTATCTAAATTAAAGCTTATCTATTACACTACTATTATTTTTATGGTGTTTTTACATAGAATTTTATTAATTAAGTACTAATTAACCTAAGTGTTATTTTCAGGAGATCCCGAAGCTCTATTCTTATCAAGAGGAACCAAAAATACAAAACATCAAGACAGCGGAGAAGTTCCAATCGTAAAAGCTTACAAATCAGTTGATAGCACTCTGATAAGAACACCAGACTCAAGATTCAGGCACCAAATGACACAAAAACCAAGTTTCAACACTAATGTTCGCGATGAATTAGATTTTTATCCCAACACAGCTTTCAGATCCGTCTGGAAACCAGCTTCTTTCTACAATAACATAAATTATTGGGGTCAGGACGACTCCAACAGAGCCAGAACAAACATGAGACCAGACACACGACATATAAACAGACGAATCAGTGATGAAGGCGCTCGTGAATTCTATTGTCGTAAATGCAGAGATCTGAGCAATGATTCAAGTAATAGCTGTGTGCAGCAAAAAACCAAATCATGGTTTCGCGAGAGCACGACTCCGAAGATAAAGGTGGACGGCAAATTAGTGAAATTAAAATAATCCATTTGACTCGTAACAAAAAAGACGATACGATCATAACCTTGAGGCGAAACGTTACACCAAGTTCATTGTATGCGTGATGGTAGCTTCGATAAATAATTGTACTCGTAAAACATTGCGTTGTTAGATGTGTCAAGTATTAAACGTTGACAAATTAAGTTGTAGGATTGTAAGACAGTATATAAGATTGTTTATATTGAAGCATCATAAAAAGAGCCGGACAAAGAGGGTTTTGAAATTATGAGCAGTGGCGAAGCTAGCTGAACAAGGGCCCCGATGCATAGAGAAAGAGTCGCTTGCTTGTCAGCAAGCTCGAATATTTCTGGTTTGTCTTTCCATAGCCTAGGTGCCCTCTGAGTCTCGGGGCCCTGGTGCATTTCACCACTTTGCCTTTTAATAGCTATTCCGCTGCTTACTTAGAAACTTCTCGTACGAGCCTTTAAGTACAGAAGTAGGTCTATTACCAAAATCAAACGGAACAAGCAACTTCGTATTTTAAATTATCATGTTTTTTTTTTCAATTCCTTTTACGATCTTAATTATGTCAAACGAAAGACAAAGTTTTTTTGCGAGCGACGGATTGATCATCGGATCCGTAATAGGAAAATATACGATCCGTCAGCCGAAACTTCGTATTTTGTTTTGGTAATAGTAATAATAGGCCTTCTGAACCGCTTTAGGTGTATTTCAAAATGCGCCCATGCATTTGTAATAGTCGTATATTTAATAGACGTGATCTTTTGGAAAAAAATAAATGTTATTGTTTCATTAATATGCATTAAAATTATTTGTGTTTATAAATGCGATTTCCAATATTAAAAGTTTACAAAGAAAATGACAACAGTATTCATAATAAAAAGAAAGCTATCTGAAATCATTGGCGCTTTTTTAAAATAAAAAAGCATTATCTGTTTGATAATATTTCACGTCAAAAATGAGCGGCATTGATTACAAACAAAATTAAAAAGAACGGTAGATACAACAGGCATATATTATCTAATCCCTCCACATCCTACAATAAATGTAGGGGAGAGGGGGGCACCTTTGAACACTTTTTAAATAAAGTATTATATTTCTCATATGGTATTATTTATCAAGATTTATTCTCTTTTATTAATAGATATGGGGCTTATTCTACATAGTAAAAATGTCATTTATTTATTTTGACTTATGAAAGTAACACAATTTAAATTTTTAAAACAACACTTTTTTGTTCAAATGTGCCTCATCTCTGGGGTACATTTGAAACACCTAGGGGCAGTTTAGAAAAAACAGGAAAACATGAAGATTATGTGACTTAGAATATAATCAACACAATAATTAAGCTATTTGCATTTTATATTATCATTGTGCATTATCATTTATTTTCTAATAAATAATCAAATAAATAATGGCCTCAAAATCCACAATACAGGCTGTATTATACGGCATCTTCGTTTACGGCATTTTTTTTTGTAATTTCTTACCATTATGACTGCAAAAACAATATCAAATAAAGTTATTTACTTATATTTATCTAAAAATAAATATAAAATTTGTTTATTTGGTTGGGAGAACATTTGAACATTTTATTCAAAAGTGCCCCAGTGATTTTATTCAAATTTACCCCAATACCATACTTCAGAAATAAATATTTCTAGACGATAAACTAATTTGTGTTCAATTACTATATATTGGTAATACTTTGGCTATAATATATGCAATACTATAATATAATCACAACTCGAAAATAATAATTAAAATACAAAAATTAAAATTAAAAATTCTTTATTTACACCAATTCAAATATACCAAATAAATAAACCCAGACTCCCGATATAGTTATGAACTGTGTTTCAGGAGTCTGTGTCTTCCCAATTGTATGTATTGTAAACAAAGTAATTTACAAAAATATTAAATTTAGTGACTAAAAATTATAGTCCAAGATCCCAGAGCGTTCTGACATAACTTATTTTCACATGGATGAAACCTTCACGAATTAGTATCGTCTAGTATACTTTAAATACCTGCCTACTTGTGGAGCTTGCCCTGTGACACCTGGGCAGGTACCAGGTGAGAAAGGTAACTAAAAATATGAGTTATCTAACTTAAATTTGTATGGCTGAATTTTATATATATTTTGTAGAATATTATTCTAAACTAGAATTATAAAGTGTCAGACACTTTTCATGGACCAGAGCTTTTGTCAGACGCTTTAAAGCTCGACAAAAAATTAATGAACTTTACTTATTTTTTCATGTCTGACTTTTAAATATATTATTCAAGTAACTACTACAAAGTTATATTTCATCAGTCAGACAAATTCGAGTGACCAAACATCCCCTAAACACAAAATTATTCAGCCGGGAGTGCGAGCGCGAGAGCACTATGCGCATGCGTCTCAGAGTAAAAAATTGAAATGTATTGAAAATACTTATTAATTTCAATCCAAGATTTTTGCATCCTTATTTCAGTAAGATCTCTTATTAAAAAAAAAAGATTTAAAAAGATTCAACCCAGTCAAAATGTATATCTATATATTTGTCAAGTTGAATCTTTTTTAATCTCTTTGGGCCATTTCGAATCTTTTCAAATATCTTTTTCTAATCAGGGATGAGCTTCAATATTAAGTTGTGAATTAATAAATATTAAAGTGAATTTATTTATTGCATGTATTTGGGATAGTGAATATATGAGGAGCCATTTTGTTTTATAAGGAATTATCTATATTTTATTGTAAAAAAGATACCAGTTAGAAAAATTTTAAGAAAAAAATATTTTACCAAAAAATATATAACTATGATTAATTACAGCAAATATTTGTTTATCTTTTAATCATCGCAATTATCGACACAGTCATTGGAATTTTCATCGTTCATCCAATCATGATATTGTCCATTCAAGTCATCCTCGTCGTCATCAGTGATGTTGTCGTTGCTGGCAGCGTCTTCTGCAAAAAACAGTTTAAAGAATTAAAAAACATAAAATTATAAATACAATAAATTTAAAACTTAAGTCAAAGTATAGTACCTGAATTTTTAAGGAATTCACTAATGTCTCCGGCTAATTGGTCACCATCAAACCAATGAAAGTGATATTGGTTTTCTTCTAGCCTCCACCCATTGTGTTCAGGAGTTAAAATGGTTGGTAGTTTTTCATTTGCATTATTCCATATACTAGCAATGTAATTCGCTCGGAGAAATTGTTGAAATAATTCAGTTTTACATGGTTGTAAACTGCTTGCATCAAAATTTTTCAAATTTTTTCGATTGAATTCTTCGTTAATACTATTTACGCTATAATTATTTATAAATAGCTGAAGTCGGGCAGCATCAACATCGAGTACACCAGGAACACTGTAAATTTCGCAGATGAATTTCTGAATTTTTTGAAAAATGTCTTTTTGTATATGCTCATCAGTACACAACTCTGGATCTCCAAACTGCATAAAAGCTTGCTGATATTCATGTTTTTTCATTAATAAATTTAATGGTTTTTTTTTGCTTTTTTGCTTTTTTGCTCTTTCGCTCGCACTCCCGGCTGAATAACTTTGTGTTTAGGGGGTTTTGTGTTTAGGGGATGTTTGGTCACTCGAATTTGTCTGACTGATGAAATATAACTTTGTAGTAGTTACTTGAATAATATATTTAAAAGTCAGACATGAAAAAATAAGTAAAGTTCATTAATTTTTTGTCGAGCTTTAAAGCGTCTGACAAAAGCTCTGGTCCATGAAAAGTGTCTGACACTTTATAATTCTAGTTTAGAATAATATTCTACAAAATATATATAAAATTCAGCCATACAAATTTAAGTTAGATAACTCATATTTTTAGTTACCTTTCTCACCTGGTACCTGCCCAGGTGTCACAGGGCAAGCTCCACAAGTAGGCAGGTATTTAAAGTATACTAGACGATACTAATTCGTGAAGGTTTCATCCATGTGAAAATAAGTTATGTCAGAACGCTCTGGGATCTTACTCTATTAATACAATACCAAATACGAATTTCTAAAATATTGAGCCAGGATACATAAAATATTCAACTAAGATTAAATTTATATAATATAAAATAAATTAAAATAGGTTTCATTATTACATTAGACTCAATTACATTAAACTAATACTACTAATTTACTAGTAATAAAGTAAGGAAGAAAATAACAAGCAATAAATCATTAATTGTAAACATACAGTAAATCAGTAATTATTGACGAGATCTTCAACCACGTCATAGTCCATATCCGATAGCCATTCTTTAATGTTGCTTTTAACTCTAAAGTTATTGCAATTTAAAATATTATTAAAATTATTGTTTATTATTTTGTATAGAAGAGGAGCTAAAAAATTATAATGCCTTTGTGCAAATTTAGTTTTAAGAGCAGGAGTACGAATGTCAATGCGTCTGCGATTAGAGGCAATATGCATCTTTGGGACCTCAATACGATGGTATTAACTATGATGGTAATTACTTTGTTAGTAATTTGTTTACAAGTAAAAAAATATATGTTTATTTTCGTCTCCGTAAAGTGACCAGCTAATTTTTTTTGAAATGAGATTTACATTGACGATGGTTAGGAATTGACAGACATGTAGGTTGGAGTTACCAATATTGAAAAGGTTTTGGATATTTAAAAAAATAAAGGATGCGTTCATTAATCCAATAATTCAAAACTGCCTCTGTTCTAAACTGCCCCACTCTCCCCTACTATTCAAAGATGTGGAAGGTAAGAAGTTATAAGGTAGAAAACAGAAGGAAGAAGTAAATAAATAAATACTTTTTTTTAAACATAATTTTATTAAAAATAGTCGATAATACTCAAGACATTCTGCTATCAAAATCGCGATTTAATTCTGAACTCTGTACTTGGTGATTTTTCCGTTGTTATTGACGACAGTTTCTCCACCTCTCAGGTTGTGCTCTCGACCATTTAAGTTCGCTGAGGATGAGTACGAGGAACTGGACACGCTGTAGAATTTGTTGTTCCCAGGGTCGTCGTTGAAACGGTTGGTGATGTCAATGTTCTTCATTACCTGGAAACCGAGAACAATATTAGAATTTAACATCAATTAATCAATGATATCCTGTCGACCTATTTATTAATCTTATACCTTTAAATAAAATACTGTAATCCGGATTTAAACGCGATTTATTATTTATATTATAATCGCTTATAAATCGCGTTTTAATCCGGTATACAGTATTTTATTTAAACGTGTGATACTCGCGTTAATAAAAGACAATATAATCTTAAACCTTATTATATATAAATTTCTTATTATTTTGAACACAAAAACCCATATACTGAAGCCGAAATGCGGAAACTGCACATCAAGACTTTTCTATTGATTTGATTGATTTAAATATCAACGAAGTGGCCAGACGATGGGTAAAACATGCTTGTATAGAAAATACATATAACACATGCTGATATAGAAAATTACAATTTCGAACCAAATTCTCCTTCTTCTTCTTCCTGCCCTGTTCCCTTTTATTATTTGGGATCGGCACAGTATGTTCTCTTTTACTATTCTCTCCTTTCACTCGCCATATCATCAGTCACACCTCTCAAACACATATCATTCTTCACACAGTCAATCCATCTTTTTTCGGCCTCCCTCTTCCCTTATCTATCCACTAATCCAATTTCGGATCTAAAGTCAAACTTAGGATATATAGGAACACTAGGCAGGAGCATTACCTACCATACTATCAAGCCCGTCGAAGTTACATTATTAGAATTTTAATATATATACAAAGACTTAAAAAATAAACGGTTTGATACCAAATACCATATACATTATACATCCATATGCATCATATGGTTAGGTCATGTTCGAAAACTTGGTATAACAATGTAGAGTTGACGTAATCTTTAATTATTATCTGTTCTTTATTCGCTTCCTATATTGTTTTATTTAATGATCTATAAAATTTTTGAGACATTGTGAAGGAGTGGCGAAGTCCTGACAGTTTCTTATCTTATATCTAGATTCTACTCGCGATTCGCCCACGCCGACTTTTATTATTATCAGTTTTTGGCCCTTTTCTACTTACTGCAAAACCCTAACGGTTTATGCACCGCACGGCGAAATAGCGCTCATATATTTCCGAATTAGTTGACACAATTAAGTCACTATCGTGATAAATTGCCATGTGCTATTCTGATGTATAAACAATAATAAGTTTCGTCAAAATCTGTTATGTAGTTTTTGCGTGAAAGAGTGGCAAACTTTCGGATAGATACAAAACGGTAAAAATAATATTTACATCATTTTCTGGGTTGATTGCTGCAATATGACGGCTGAAGCCAGGCCCAGCTGCCGCGCCGGCGTAAGCACTGTTTGGTTGGGACATGACATCGAATGGTACCAAGCCTCCTGCACCAAAGAAATTGGGCGGACCAAACGACGGAAACCTGAAGAAATTGGGAAATTCACGAATCTGGTTCGCAGTGATATCGTACGCTCTGTGCGCAGCGTATGATGCCAACCTTTGCGCCTCTAAATTCGAGGCGAAAACCCTGGAAACAGTTCCCAACATCAAACACTCACCAACAATAACAAGGGGGGTATCAAACTTGGGAATCACAGATTCCGCTGATTTTAAATGGTAAAAGCACTTCGCTTACATTTTCGAGATAAATCAATTTAAATTTCAAGTTCACTCGACTAATTTTTTTTTTTCGAAATTTTATTTATATTTATTAAATGATTTGTAATTTTAATCAATTAATAATTCAAATGGTGAAGTTATTTAATATTAAATTTAATACATATCGAATATGTTCATATTTATTCAAATAAAAATCAGCGGAATCTATGATTTCCAAGTTAAACCACCCCTTGTAAAACATTATTACATTGGTGCAAGCAAAAACCTGTGCGCATTAGTACAAAAACTCCAGAACACAACACGCCCCCAATACATGTACCTTTTCAATCCAAAGCCGGGAAACGGGCGGAAAAATCTGTTTCGCTGGAACCCTGGACCGATAAATCTTCTAACTCTAATACTATAAATTATTTACAGATTAGTGTTTTAAATTAATACAATTACTCTAAAATAGGAACTGTGAATATTTTGCAACTGCTTATTAATCATATTAAATCTAAAACTATAATACATCATACATGTTGGTTACCTAAAAATAAAAAAGCTCAAAGGTAAGAATTATTTGCAGGATATAAGGAAATGGGAGAATGGAGTGAATTAGGACTTACATCTATTTACATATAATAAAACAAAATGTATAATATATACTAGAAACCCTTACAGCCTCCACCGATCATGCGAAACCTTCACCGAAATTTAAAAAACGATTCTTACTCTTGCAGAATGTTATCGTAGTTTGAAATGTAATTTGGAAAAAATGTATCTGCGTAGTTTGTCAAGAATGGTGGTTGAGCTATTGGTGGATATCCACCATTGTAAGAGTCACTATTTCTCGTGATGTCTTTATCGTCGAGACCGTAGGTGCCACCGTACCTATTGCCGAGTGTGTCTTGGTATGCGTAAGCACCTACCCCCCGGGGTTCTGGATAACCTGGAAACAAAAAATAAATAAACTAAATTAGAAGAAAAAGATTATCGTCTAGTTTAAAATACAAAATTTCATTATGAAGTTCGAGTTCATATTTTTATGATTGAATATAATATAATTTGTTAAAGAATTAACATCTTTAATATAACATACTACGACCAACATATTAAAACTTTCGTGATATTCGCAAATTTTCGAACCAATATAACCAAAATTTTTACGTCGATATCACAGTCGCTTAGCTACCTATTTATTTCTAAAAAAATAGTGTAGTTTAACTTCATTTTCACTATAATCGGAGTCAAATTTGACCCATGATATCCGAAGTGGTCCGTCCATATTGACATTGAAGTAAGAAAATATTTTTAATTTGCGAAAAAATATATTGTAGGAAAACATTCCGTCGTATAAGTGAATAACCCTTGATACCCTATATTATAAGGAAACCAAGAGATGAAAAACAGGCAAAGGGAACACAGTTTTAGGGTAGCTTTAGAGCGACCAATCATTCATATCATAAATATCTTATCATTGTCTCATCCACCTCATAGAGGACTTTAATAAAACAAAATAAATGAAACAATGACTACATGTTACCATAACCACAACTCCATACAATTAAAAAAGGAAACACAACACATTACGTCATACCGTTCGACCTTCCTTGTAATAAGCACACACTTAAAGATGGTTTTATCAGCACAGTATATCTATAAGTAGTTATATATTGAAAAAATGCACCTAATGATACATTAATGGATGGAAATCCCAATATGTAGAACGTTAATTACGTTATAACTCAACAATGTTATACCAATCTATAATATCATTACTCTGATGATCGTGATTCCTTTTTTAATTTTAGTTAGGTACTTATGCAATGACTTGAGATATAGAAATAATAATTAAGGAAACGGAAATACGTGTAGGTATTATGTGATTAAACCCTCTTCTGATATCCCTACTATACTTTTATCCCTACTTAATATTATAATTGTGAATATAAGTTTGTTTGTTACGCTTTCCCGCCAAAACTACTCAACCGCTTATCATGAAACTTTGTACACATATTCTTAGAGGTATTAGAAAGGACATAGGACATTTTATTAAAAAAAATTTTTTTTACAGAGGGTAAAAATATATTTTAGCAGAGACGATTGTTTGTCAAAAAATCTAGACCCGTGCGAAGCCGGGGCGGGTCGCTAGTAATAAATGATAAATGAAAATCAGTATACATAATGTCTTCTATGCACTGCTAAACTATTCATCCGATTATGATGAAATATTATTCTTCATATGTCCGTGAAAAACGAGCTATGGCACTGCAAGACATGCCAGGTACAGCTAGTATATATATATGTATTATAACAGTTTAATAATTGTATACCTATTTATATTAAATATTAAATAAATCAAACCTGACGTGGATTGCGTTGAAAATCACTAAATAAACTGCGAAGCAATTGTCTGTCGACACCTGCTTTCTCGATCATATATTTCTTGTTTACTTAGTATGACTAATAGCGATTTTTATAGAACAGTACTGTGTAAAACCTCTTTTAGCGCGGTCTTTAAAATATAACTATAAAACCAACTACATCAGATTCGGCTCTTATTGAAAAAACTGATTTCAACAAATGATTTTCGAAACTACATATAATATTTCAGTTTTATATCGCGTGGCAAAAATTCTACGGTAAACGCTTAAAATATGATCTAAGAATTGGACAGTAATTGTAATCGTTTATATAAATTTAAATTAATTAGTTGAAAGCACAATGTGCATGATTTAATGTAAGGTTAATATTTTCTTCATATTAGGTTATTAGGCTGTTCTGTGAAGAATAGGAAAAACAACCAAAAACATATTCTCATGGAGTAAAGTAACGCCAAGGCGGGTAGGTACCTACATATTGCTTGCACTATAAAAAAGTCATCTTATGGAGAGGCAAGCTTAGGAGCTAGGACCCTACAAGCCCTAACATAACACTCTCTCTCTCAACCTCATCCTCGTCAAAATGTGTGGCTTGGCCGTTTCTTTACTGAAGAAACTATTGGCACAAATTAACGCCTAGAGAAGGAGTCTACATTACTTTTACGAGTCCTTCCTAACACTGTGCAGACCGAATCTAAAAGGGTAAAAAAATACAACGAAACGCTTCGAGAAAAGGTATGTAATAGGTCCTGCGCTTCCGTTGACTCGTCTTGGCGAAGGCACCACCGTGCCCCTAGATTGCCAAAATATATTTAGAAACTCCTCCGTTATTAATATGTTAGGTTCTTGACCGATGATTACATTTCTGTAATATGATATTCAAAACAAAAGAATTTAACTTGGAATAGCGGTATATTTGAATAACTTCATGGATAATAATGAATCTATGCCTGATTGCAAAATAATGATAGAGTTCTTTTGTCTATATCAGCGCTTACCATGTAGTTTGTATAGTCTTTTGTATATGGTAAAGTATGAAATGATAAAATAAATAAGTGAAAAATAGTTCACGAAAATAAGACTTGGGTCTCGTTACCAGACCATAAAATCTTTTTAATAATAATAACCAATTTTAAAATATTATTTTTGAATTCAAAAATCGAAAGACGAAAACTATTCCATCTTAATTTAAATATCGAACAAATTTTTATATAGTTAGTTTTATGTGCAAATGGTGTAGAGAAAAATCTTGTAAAAACGGCAATCGTGCACGGCTTACGTGAGATTTTCCAGAAAATCATCGATTAGAAGAACCGTCTCCGTGATCTGTTGCAGTGGTATGAGTGTTGCGTTTTGCATGTTAAGGATTCGAATACCTAGTTCAAGCAAAGCAATAGCTTCGTTCGGGAAGGATCTTCTTGCCTGTTACGTAAAATTGTCAAGTGAAATTGACACAGGAATGTGTCGGTCCCATGCCTTTAAATGTTGGTTTTAAAACAGGTTTAAACCTGAGACAAAAGTGTGTAAAATAATTGTTTCTGAACTTTGAGTTGTATTCAATAAAGATTTGCATAAGATTGTCGTAAAGAAATTATAGCCAATCCTAACAATATTTTATAATATATTTTTAATAACAAGAGAAAGCTTTCGGCACACAAATTTTAATATATTTTCGTTCGTTTATATTTTAACATTACAAAAATATAAGAATTTAGTTACTTATATACCTACATCACGTTATATTTTTCATATATACCAGTAGCATTAACTGATTACGGTCTCGTTGGTTTCAAGAAACGAGTTTATAAACTTTTAAAGGCCCACAACGCATCTGAGAAATTTAGGTCGCTTTCGATCGAATAGGTATTTCACGAAGTCCGTTTGGCTATGAATGTTGTCAAGCGTGCACATATACATTGTTTTAGTGTGCGCAATGCGCTACCGAGATTACGCACACTCAAAAAAATGTAGCCGGTCTAGCATGACCGCCACGAGATATCTCGCGGACGAGAGAAGACAAAGTCGATGACGAGATATATGACGTTTTTCCTAACATGCACACCACGATCGACAATTTTCTCGTAGAAGACAAATCGTCTCGATAAGACAAAGAGGTGTTGCTATTTTTAAAGAATATTGTTAGTAGAAAGTACTTAAATAAAAATTTGACATTTAAATTATTGTATCAGTAGGAAGGAACTTTTGTTTGCAAATAATTTCAATAGCGAACTAGTTTACATTAAAATGGACTGGTAGACTGGAACTGGAAGACGCTTTAGACTGCAAATTAGTATTTTGTGCGATTCACGCTCATTATATAGCGTTATATAATATTATAATTATAATAATTCTGCCGTCGTAATAATGAACGCAGTATTTGACAAAATATGAATTTTCCTTTTTTTTTAAATTTAAAAATAAGTGTGTACAATTCGCAATACACATTATTTTAACTAAATCTAAATATAATTTCTTAAAAAATATTAAATTCAACTGTATTTTTTAATAAAAAATCCTTTTACCGTGCTTTACCAGAAACCGCCATTTTGCAAGTACTGCGTTTACCCGTACGACGGCAGAATTGACTGCCATAGCTCGACAAACAACTAGGTACTGAATAAACGCAAATAAAACTTCTATTTAATTTCTACGACAAAATACTTCGTCATCATCGAAGACAAATATATCACATCAATGTGTCAAAAGTCGATAACATTTGGTGCGTCATGTTAGGATCCGTAGACAAAATATCTCGATCGACAAATATCTCTATTTTTGACATAAGAAGTCGAGTATTAAGTGCAACTATGTTAGATCCGGAAGACATAAAGAGATAATAGATTAAAACACGAGAAAACGGATCGAGAAAATTTTGTCGTGGCGGTCATGCTAGGCAGGTTGGTAACCCTCCTACTCGGTTGTCTGCTCTATAATAAAAATAAAAAAAGCATTCTGACAATTAAGTATGTTCAATTTAGTCATCTATTTACATCGAAAAATCCGACTGGGTAACGAATCACCAGGCACCGATATAATAGATGGAAAAACTGTGGGGTCATCGCACAATGTAGTTTCAGTCATATCAATTTTACGAAGCCTTTCCTTGAAGTAATGTTTCGTTGCTGCGGTATTGGCCAACCTCACGCTCATTTGTCGATATAACATACAAATATCTAATATATAAAATTCTCGTGTCACAGTTTTCGTTGCCATACTCCTCCGAAACGGCTTGACCGATTTTGATGAATTTTTTTGTGCTTATCCGGTATCTATGAGAATCGGCCAACATCTATTTTTCATCCCCCTAAATGTTAGGGGTAGTCCACCCCAAAATTTTTATTTTTTATTTTTGGACGAAATTTTTTGTTTTTATTTTTTTATAATGTGGCATTAAAAAATACATACAACCCCTGCTTTTTTTTGTCAAAATATCTTGACCCGTGCGAAGCCGGGTCGGGTCGCTAGTACGTATATAAATGTATTTTTTTCTATTTCTATAAAGTATTTCTTTTTTTCAAATAACTTCACATGAATTATTATTAAATGTCTGAACTAAAATAATGATTATTATTTTATAAGTTTTGCCTATAAATATAAACTGTATCCAATTGCAACTTTACACTTTTAGGAATTTTAATTGATCATGGTTTATAGTTAAATTAAGACATTTATTATCTTGTCGTTTCTAAATTGCTAAAATTACTTGAACAGTGTAGGCGTGGACTGTCCTCCTTACAAGTTACAGTTATTATGCTATAAATTTTTCTTTTAAGCTTTTGCTCACAAGTTTACGACTATTTATATTGACTATTATAAGAAACAATTAAAATTCTAATTTAGTTTATTTTATTCTAATTTATCTCAGTGTTCATATTTTGAGTCTGATTTAAATTTTCTTATATCAGGCAGTGATAGATAGATCGCGGATTGGATTCCCACCGAGAGGCCTTCATGCCTTTTTTCATTTTTCTTACATCTTATAAGTTCAGACATAAATGGGTGAGGGAAATATTTAAATTCCCACCGAAAAACGAAAAACGTTAATAGATTGAAAATCAGTGAATGCGTTCAAAATCAGTTTTGGTTTCAGTCTATGGATTTCCGAGTAAAAATTGTACGTTGACTACGCCTTGCTGACTGATTTCCTGTGGCTGAGGTATCACCAACCATCAAGTGAATGTTCGTCTGTCGATATCTAACATAAAAATAGGTTAAATGTTGATATAAAATTATAAGGCGCTTTTAATAGTTCCGGGATATTAATCAGTAATGCGCTGTTCACTGTATAATAATAAGAGAGGATTTATTATTTCGAATCTATGATTGAAACTAAAATATTTTAGCTTTTCATCTCTGGACGGTAATTTCGATGTTCCATTGATCAGTGGGGAAGGGTGAAAATTTTGAAAATTACATCATGCGAGGAAGATCCAAAGTAAAGTAGTGTCTACTGATATCAGGGGTAACACTGCACATGTTAAATTGGTGTTTCTTTTAAAATGTATGTAAAGTGTTATCATCAAGTTTTGGACCAAATAAAAAAAAACAAAGTAAAGCGAAAGGTATACTTCACTGCTTTTTGTTTGTCAATTAGACATTGGGTTAAATATATAAAGGCAAGCCGGTGAGAATCGGCGTGCTAGGACTCCTCGCCACTTGAATCCGGTCAATGATCATAATAACTGGACGCAGAGAAAATATTGTATACTAATATTTTAAAGAGGAAATATTTGTATTTTTTAATTTTTGTATGTTATGAATAAACTATAAAACTACTGGACCGATATTAAAACTTCTTTCACCAATAGAAAGCTACATTACCAGCGAGTATCATAGGCTACTTTAATACATCTATATTGCACCTGTGTGAAGCCGGGGCGCGTTGCTAGTAGGTATTGTATATTTTCGAAAAAATCCGGTGTGAATCAAACAATTCACCCTTTCTATGGACAAGTTTGCATTGAAATAAAATACCGGATTAAAGCGCGATTTATTATTTAAATTATTTTAAGTCAGTCTGCCCCGTGAAATGGTTGCTGAAAAGCATCTGCATCAGCATCTTAATTTAAATAATAAATTGCATTTAAATCCGTTATAAAGTATTTTATTTAAATGTGTGATACTCTCGATAATAAAAGACAGTATTAAGTTTTCATTGATAAAAAACCGAAAAAATAGTAGACGTAACAATGTATTATGTAGACAATTATTCCATTTAATTAAAAGATAGTAAACATGTATATTTACAATACTTTTTAACAAAATCTAATTTATTAATAGAATTTTCAATGCCTTAGCAATTTAATATGATATGGCTAATATCATTATTCGCGCCTAGTATGGCCAATCGATTCGTGCTCGCACAATAATGGCTGAAATCTGTAAATTATAAGTTGAAGAATAATAAACATTCAGCGTTTATTAACCTACTTACTTGAAGTCCAACAGTAAACCTATTCGCATTTGTTTTTCAAATGAAGATATAAGGGATACCACGAAATCACAGTTTATTTCGACCATTTTTCTCTATTCAGCCTTTTTACTAAAACAATATATGTACATATGTAGTGAATATATGTAGATATGTAGAGTAATATACGTAGAGTTTTGTCACATAACCGAACAACCGACCTTAATCTAGCGCACATAATACATAGATACATTGCACCCGTGCGAAGCCGGGGCATGTCATGGTTGCTAGTCCTTCATAAAAAATACAAAGATTTTATGTGTTAAATCAAATACAAAGAAAACGATCACATTTGCCTTAACTATCATTTTAGTTAATGAATTAGGGGACAAAACTATTAAGTTTATTGTAATGACCGTGAAAGATATAAATAAATAATTAAATTGATTTTGTACTTCATGACGCATTTGCGCTAATTTGTCTACATGGTAACCCATTTGGAGGGTGTTTCTTTGAAGTTATTACCTAGGTACGATTTCAAGTGAATTGTGGTTTGTTGATTACGAAAATTGTTTGCCTTTGGTCAAGAATTATCGTGTTAAAACTAAGCATTACTCTAGAACTCAGAAATATATTTTTTTATTTATATTACAGGATATACAATTATTAAATTTCTAAAATGGCTTTCGTGTATGTGAAAATGATAAATAAAATTCGTTAAAGAACATTATAATTTCCAATGCGCACATGCCGGCCCTTTCAAAAGAGTTGCTCAGTAGCATTTTGGTAAAAACATTTCTTACTCTACAGATACAAATATATGTATTTTGGGTTATGTTTATTTTTAAATAACATATTGTAGTTTAATACGACTCCAATAATATTGAATGTTATTTAAATTGGTGTTTTTCCAACCTTTAGTTTTAAATATCCCAAACTTGTACACAATATTACTTTATCTTCTTCATATTTATATTTAACTACTGAAGTTTCCATTATTTTAATAGAAATAATGGAATTTTGACGGGCTCGTTGGCGCGTTCAGTAGAACACCTGCCGTGCGCATCGATGGGTCGTGGGTTCGAATCCCACCGGGACCACATGTTTAAAATTTTCTGTAAGCATGTTTTCCCCACGTCTGGTAACTTCGGGCATTGATCGGGTGGGAGGAATATCTAAATTCCGACCGGGTAACGAACCACCGTTCATAGATGGAAAAACCGTGAAGTGCATATTGCGCGTTTCGGTTTCAGTCTATGGACTTCCGAATGCTCGAAATAAAAATTAGGTCGACACCGTACTATTTAACGTGAGACGTAGGTCTGTAATTTTTTAGATAATTAGTTATAATAATAATAGCGAAATAGCATCTCATTCCCGTTCCTGATTTAGATTTTAGTTTCTGAAGGGTCAGTGGCATTTTTTTATAGAATAGGGGGCAAACGGGCAGGTGACTCACGTGATGGTAAGTGATCACTACTACCCATAGACAGCCGCAACACCTAAGGGCTTGCAGGTGCGTTGCCGACCTTTTTAGCTACAACTAGTTTTCCTGGCTCAAGAAATAGTGTTTTTCAGTTGACAAAAAATTAAATTTGTTTCTATAAAAAAACCTTAGTTTTACCTTTATGAGATAACAAAATAAATAGGTATCTACTTTAATAGTATGAAAACTTATTTATATAATTGTTATGAAATCTCTATATTTTTATATCCGGGTGTATTTGATTTTTTTTTTAACTGAACATAAAGTCCATCATTAAATTAAGGAAAATCCCACCGCTTCAATCGAAGTGTAGTTTAATTACTCGTTTAAATTTGTATAATTTAATAACAATTAACTGGAAAAGAAGAGATTGACAGTATTTATTTAATTGACCTATTAAATTTTAAATTCATTGTAGATTTTGAAAATTAATGTTGAATGCATTTCATTAATTAATTTTGTATTTTTTATTACATGGTTGATGCTTATGCTAAGTAATCACCACCATCCATGGACATCCGCAACTTAATCTCTCAGATGCGTTGCCGGCCTTTTAAAAATGTTAAGGCAAGTTTCTAAAAATGCCTTAATTTCACTTTTAAAATATAGCGCATACACTTCTAATAAAGTGGATTTTTTTAATGTGATAAATTATTCAAAACATGACGAGGTTTTATTCTTATTGTTAGCACTAACTTGTCAAAACACACATACTAAACGTAATGTTACAATAACTTCCAAATTCTTCATAAATTTCCTGAATTTGCATGTACATAATATTTCCATGTTACTATCGACGTATAAAAATTAGATTTTTTTATAGATGACAGATCTTTTGTGTATAAGAAAGTGTAGTGCGATTAAAGGGACGAGTAGATTGTGGAAGCTGTTTGAAAAACGCAACTAAAAGTTCATAATAAAAATCATAGTCTAGATCTGTATCATAAGTAACAAAATAGATGCTTCATAAAAAACATAAATGAAACATCATCGAAAATTGTTTGTCATTAGATCTTTTGAATAGAGTACCGAAAGGGAAAAATAATTATATTTTCACTTTCCCGTTTTTTATCGCTTTGATATTGGTTCCAAGTAATAACTATAATAATATAAATCAACTGTTAAACCATAACGTATTGAACAACTCATGACCAATTTTCTCACGTAAATTTAATCGTGTCCGAAATATTTGTTTAGCAAACTGGGTTTTCCAAAACCATACTATGATGCAAATACAGATTGTTTAGTTGTAAACATCTAAAAAGGAAGGCTCTATTGTGTACGGAATTGTTTAAGGTCCTTAGCTGTTATTGACCTCATGTACAAAGCGACTTTTGGTTTTAATTTTAATTATGATACATTACAATTTAACCAGCGATAACAATCTTGAATAAAAAGTACTACAGAATTTCAGAAATAAATACATATCAAGCATGGGAATTTCAATATGTAAATTTCTATACTTTATGTGAAAATTAATTTAAAAAAAAAATAAAGGAACATACCATAACACCAATTCAATTGCAGTAAAATAGCACTGATTGATATAATACCCTTCATCTTCACAAATCCACTGTATTAATGAATATGTATATCTAAGGACACAAGTATATTTGCCGAGTGGTCGCCACACAATGTTAAACAGTGTTGTCCACACTCTATTAAATGTTCTTCTTGAACGCTTATCAAGTAATATTTTTCACGATAATATGCGATTAATGCTCTTAATGATAAGAACTATAATGCTACATTACGTTTGTAATTAAGATTTAACTTTAATTCAATTAAGATGATGATTTTTTCGATATATCCGGGATCCGGGGTTTTCGGATGAAGGAATTTTGGTTTGTTATTGGACCTTATTTGGGTACCATCTCGCGTCCATGCGTCCCGGCTTCGATTCCCAGGTTGAGGACAGTGGCGTAGCACAGGTCACTAGCACCCAGTGAGGATACCTAATTTGCCGCCCCCTTATTTTTGAAATTGATTAATTAAAATTTTGGGCATGGTAAAAATGGTACTCTTATTGTGAAGTACTGACAACAACAAAAAATTTACGAAAAACAACTTTGAAGGATGTAATTTTTTTATCGTTACCCGTGAAATGCCACCCCCGCCAAAGTGTCGCCCGGGGCGAAGGGTGCGGTTGACGATTAAGTGATTTTCTGGAGCAGTTATCCATCTGAGTTTGAGAAATTGGTGGATGTTTGAAGCCTGTGCAGGTTGGTAATAAAAACTGGGTGGATGGATGAAAAGCATAAAGCGTCAGGGACACGGTTGCGTGCTAAGTGATCCCGTGAGCCCCAAAAAGGGGGACCTGACGGTCATTAATTTTTAATTTTTTTTGTTAGATACCCTCTCGAGTAGGTACATAATATTTTGAATATGTTTACCATAAGTATGAAGTTCCTAATTATGATATACGGAAATAGGAAATGGATCGTGAAACATCTTTCTAGTTTTCTAACTGGTATTGAATCGAACAACTTTGTCACTTATAGCGTTTTGCTTTAGGTAATGGAAGCGATGAAATATTGGTACAATTTTTTTATTTATTGGAGGTATATAATGTAATTTTCCCTATTCAATATTAAGATATGTTTCTGGATTTTAGATATATTGTTATTTAGTATCAGAAATTGAGAGGGCTCAATAAAAAAGGGTAGAAATGTACATTTTTTTAACCTGTTTGTCTTTGTTGACCCTAATATTATCAGAAACTACTGAAAGGATCTGATTGGAGCAACAAATAGGCTTTATTTCATGGAAATCGGATGTCTGGAAGAAATCTTATTATCGCTAAAGTGCGCCCTATTTTGTAGGTATATGTTTATTTATTATATGTATTATTATATTAGTTGGTACCCGAGTACCTAATAAATAAACATATAAGTACCTGGCCTCCTTAACACAGGAACTCCCTAGCTAGCAGGGCAGAGTCTCACTTAATTAAGATGAATTGTATACATAAAAGTGGTGAAATAAATAAATAATTAGTATTTAGTAAGTACCATATGAAATAGTTAATGAAAACCGCCGCTCCGTCAAGAAAAGAATCGTTGGCGAATATATGATGAGTGTATTATCCTTCCGCATAGCTGCCTTTGTTTAAGAATTTAATGAACTACGTGGAATAAACTTTGAGTTATCATGCATGGATGGCAAAATAAAAAATTAAGTTATAATGAGTTAATCGTGTTACTTCCAAGCTCGAATTACGTAATTGATGATCTGTATAGAGATGCACTGACCATGTTAGTTCTGCATCGTTATTGAGAGTTATCTCATACTGAGATAACATCAGTATTCAGTAAGCATTATTTATTATTTACAAACGTATAAAACTGAGATCAAGGTCTTGGGCATCGGAATTATGTGCATTTGTTTTGAAATTATTAATATTTTGTTGGCAAGTACTTATGATAAATGAGAAACATTGAATCGATATAAAAGCGAATTCGCCCATATAAATAAATAATAATAAAATATTTCATTTAAGTTTAAATAAAATTAAAGTTAGTTTTACGTCGTCATGTATTAAACTGAACTCTGAAAATGTAAATCAAAACATATAAAGTTATATAATACAAGCTATCCGCCCCGGCTTCGTACGGGTGCAATGTAGATGTACTATACGATAAAAAAAACGATGTTACTTGTTGATAATCTTCGAACAACTTTAATACTTACTGTGTCAATGCTGATAATGTAGCTTTCTATTGGTGAAAGAATTATTGAAATCGGCTGTATAGTTTTTGAAATAAATCGTAACAAATAAATCTTTCCTTTTTATATTAGTATTAGTACACAAGCAGTGTTTTTTGCACGCAGGGATTTTTGAGTAATTAGGATGCTCCTATGACTCAAAAAATCTATTAGTCCAAGAGCCCACTGCAGGATTTCTACCCGAATCGGAAAAATCTGGCAAATAACCAACCCTAACAACCTCCCCTGTTGATTGGCACTTATTTTAATCGTTAGTCTTATAAGGGTAGCAGACCCCTAAAAAATTGACCGAAAGACCTTTTTATCAATCCTTCGGTCAAGATACAGGGATTTATCATGTCCAACAACCGGTATCACCATTACATTCGCCATCGAATCGTATATAATAATTTGTCCTTGAGTCCGATTTGAGTAGAAATCCTGCAGTGGGCTCTTCTACTACAATATTGATTTTCCTGAACATAAACATAGATTTTGACTCAGTAATTAGTATGTAATTCTGTACGATTAACGTCTTCGTGACCCACGATGTAAGATGTATCACGATGAAACCACTTAAATAACGATGCGGTTAATCGATTTTTCCATCTGTAAGTACTTCTAATATAGACGTATTGATAAGAGTCATACTTAAAAGCGTATAAACTTAATTTAGATAGTATTATGACTTGTTATATTAAAATTTTCTCATTGGCGCGTTTGGTACTCCGTAGTGTACCTATACCTAGTACTCCGATGTGTCACGGGTTCGAATCCCACTGGGAAAACATATTTATAATTTTCTGAAAGCATGTCTTTCCCACTGGTCACTTCGGGCGTTAAGTGGGTGGGAGGAATATCGAAATTCCCACCGGGTAATGAACCACCGTTCATACATGGAAAAACCGTGAAGTGGATGTTGCGCATTTCGGTCTCAGTCTATGGATTTCCGAATTCTTTAAGTAAAAAGTAGATCGACAGCGCATCTGACTGATGTTCTGTGGCTGAGGTATCACTTCCCTATATAAGGTATACTCTATGGGTATCACCGACCATCAAGTAAACCTCATACTCGTCAGTCGATATCTATCATAAAAAAATGTTTATTCGGTTACTTCGGTTCGATTTTCTCTACTTTTACTGTAATCATTAACTAATGTATAATGAATCATTCTATAATGTGTATCAATTACCGTCTGAATAGAAGCCATTAATTAAGACATACGATTGGGTTTCGATTCGGTTTGGAGTTTCGAGGAGGAGTTCAATAGCGTTGTCCAAATCCTTGTATCAAAAAACTTTCTCCATAAAACCCACTACCATGTATAATGGATGGAAAGTCGTTTAATAACAGATAGCGTATTTCTTTAGTCTATGGATGCTACTGAAGATTGAGACTTTGCTACTTGCTACTTGAGATTTACGAACAACTGTTGACGTTGACTTAAAAATTGTATTAGAATGGTAAATAAATAAGAGTAAGTACCTACTAATAACGTATCAAAAATAATGTCGTTAAAATACTAAATTATTAAGGCATAGATATTGCAAGACCACTATCACACTATTCGAATGCTCGAAGTTGGAAACAATAGGTCGACAGCGCATCATTGTTTACGATTCATGAGTCATATACTGTGCCGTGTGTCACCTGCCATTAATTGAGTGAGTCTCACACTTCTATCAATAAATCTCATTCCTGTGTGCAAAAACATAGGTCACCATTTTGACTAAATAAGGTATAATATAGTATTTATTAATGCAACACTCAAGGGAAGTCATAAATTGTTTACATCTTAGAAGCTTAGAGCGAAACAATACATGCTTTAACTATAAGCTGACCACGTTTATGAATAAAACCGTATTTCTATAGAGTTTTGTAAAATAGTCTGTAGTAATTTCCCTCCTTTAAAGCTGTCAAACAAGTTGGGTCTTCTCGTTGTGGTCCGCCATGATAACTAAGTAATGCCCTGATTTCTAAAATTATAAATACGTACTGTTAGTAAAAAGTGTTTAATTTAACTCTTAATTACATATACCTATTCAGCGAATGTACATATATTCATATATAGAATAGCGCGTTTAATCGATCAGAAGAACCACACAATTTGAAAAATAAATGATTTCCTTACGGTTCTTAGATTAATATTTACAGTGGCGGCGTAAGGCGTGGGCAACGTGGGCCACCGCCTACGGCCTCGCGACCCAGGGGGCCTCGCACCCCGAAAATTATTATGCATTACTTAAAAGCCGTGAACGTGCCAAAAAAATTTTTGCATGCAAAATTAATCTTGCCCACATAAAAATTAGGTCTTACGCCGCCACTGAATATTTAAGAACGTTCATTTGTTAAAATATATAAACCCGTGTATAATATTGTAGTATAAGAAAAGTCTACGCCTGGCAACATAAACGAGAAAAATCTTTAATCTTTAGTAGAAATATATTTCACTCACAGTTAGGAATACAGCAGTTGAGCTGTGAAGATAACACAAAGCTTTAACGCAGAAAGTGAGTGACTTGTTGCATATAAATATTTAAAAGGACAACATGCAGTACTTGTGTCTAGGTAAATCTAGTTTTATTGCCATGGGCGAAGCATAGACTTTAATTTAAAAAAAATAATGTAAA
Source organism: Anthocharis cardamines (assembly GCA_905404175.1). Classification (NCBI taxonomy): domain Eukaryota; kingdom Metazoa; phylum Arthropoda; class Insecta; order Lepidoptera; family Pieridae; genus Anthocharis; species Anthocharis cardamines. The sequence continues at coordinate 10,241,385 of FR989952.1, read as the reverse complement.
GTGAAGTTAAGGTTTTATTTGTTACTTAAATTACATATTTGGTGAAAACAACAGTAATTATGTTCCCTTAAAACTATATTATAACATTTATTTTAAATAACGCTATTCTAAATACATATTATGTAGTAATAAGTACAACGAGACGCCTGTTCATAAATAATAGCAATAACGGCAAATTTAGTTTTGCTCATTATTTCCGAAAGGGACGATGATATTTTTAGGAGTGAAGCTGTAGGTAGAGACTGCACCATCTTTGTTTATTAGTCCATAGCCACCGCTTTCGGTTGAGACTTGACCATTGTTGTTGGAATATGAGGAGAAGCTTGACTCTGCTTGACCAAAGACGTGAGTGCCTGGACTTGGTTGTAAATTAGCAACATCAGCGTTTAAGTTAGTTGGTCCCTGGAAAACAATAAGAAACATTTTAGGAAAATATTCAATTGGTTTTTTTCTGTATTACTATCAAAATGTGGACAAAGACAGAAGACTCATCGTGCTGGGATGATTTGTATTGCAATGTGGATTTCGTTGTGGTCTATTGTATATTTCATTAAAAATATGTCCTGGTTGTTACCATACCATTTAACACCGTGTTTTGGGTTCAGTAAAATTCAAAAGTTTAAAGTTTACTACCTCATAAGCCCCTCAACATTTACCAGATGTAGGTAACAATTGAAAAAAAAGGCCTTATAACTTGCCTGGAAGAAATTGCTAATAAGAAATAAGGCCGCCTTTTATGCCTTTATTAAGCTAAGTGTAAAAGTCTTTAAGGTTTTAAAATAGATAATCCTAATATTGACGCAAAAAGTTAAATAAATTACTTACCGATAAATCGTCAAATGCGAAGTTTGGGTTGATACTGAAATGATATTAAATGCTTTAATAATTATATTTTTATATTTATTTAATTAAATTAGTTGTAGTTAACTCTAAAACAAATGATTTTTTGTTTATATTATAAACTGAATATAATTACAGTCATAACTGGATATAACGACATCGTTTATAACGACAGATCGGTTTAAACAACCGAATGGCTAAGGCCCGGCCAAATCTCTATATAAACTAATAAGTACACGTACCGCCTATAACGACATTGGATACAGTGACATATCGCTTAAAACGACGAAACTTTATCGATATTCATCGAATTTAAATTGTATATTATAAGCAAGTGCAATTCTACCATTTAATTTTCGACTGGCACTATTGGATAGATACTATTGAGACTTTTTAAAATAAAAAGTTATGTGAATTTGTATTGAGAATGTTCTGGGTCGATTGCTCGCAATAATATCTAACTCTATCAAGCTTAGTAACTTAACTAAAGTCAGTTTTAATACTTTACACATACAATTGTCGTAGAGTTTTGAAGTCACCAGTCGCCGCCGCTCTGATGAAGTCTTGGGTTGAGATAGTGTTAACTGCCAAAAGAATAGAATAAACTTTTAAATACTTATTTAGTTATTCAGATACCGATAAGATTTATGTTATATTATAATGATGTGTGATGTTGTGTGCAATAAAGATATATTTCATTTCAAGTTATCGATTTATACTTTTAATTATCTTTTATAGAGGGTGAATCTGTACTTATTGCCTCGTGAGGTTTCTTTTTTTTTAGCGCATCATTGACTGATGTTCTGTGGCTATCATCTACCATCAAAGGAATCTCATGCTCGTCTGTCGACATCTAACTTAAAAAAAAAATTAAATTATTTAGGAATACCGGAAGGAATATATTAATTTTGAAGTACTTTATTTTCCTTTAATCTTGTTATCTATAGATAAAAATCTTACAATAAACATAAAAAAGATTAAATAATAGCACCTTTTAAAAACGTGTTAACAAACTTTATCTAAATTATGTAGACTGTCTACTGGTTTCAATCCCTAGTACCTACTATCATACTCGATATTAAATTTTAAAATAGGTAAGTGTTCAGTGTATCACTTACAATTTCTTGTTGTGTTAAAATCATATGTGTGAATAAGTCGCAAATAACAATTTTCGATGACAGTAATACGATAATTGACGATTCTAGAAATCGTACTCACCATTATTTATAGACGCATATTTTTTAAAAACATATTTATAATTTTAGTTTTAAATTATATTTCTCAAATGCAAAAATTCATAAAAAATGTATTAAAATGAAAAACAGTATTAAATAAGTTTTGAGATTATTTTTATCCTATTTATAAAAACTTCTAAATAATCATTAGATTTGAAACCAAATGAATTTTTGTTTTGTTCCAATAAGCATATGTTTATTTTAGGAAGTTAACGTTATATTATTTAAAAATACATATTATTAATAAATTAAAAACAACTAAAGGCTTTTTTAAACTAAACTTTATACCTGTCAAATTTGTGAGGTCAAGCTCCGGTTGACCGTGACATATGATGGTAGCATGCTTTATTAAATTATCAAACAATTGACAACCTATTGAATATTATTATGGATTAAACACGTTCCAAACTCGGATTCAAATGATATAACAGACAATATATTACTACGAAGCAGGGATTGAAACCGGTTAATTTTTATTTTCCAAAATACGTGTCTGACTGCGATACCATGATATTAGTTTAAAATAGTATTACTCAATAGTACTACACAATTTTTTTTTTTTTCAATAAGTTTGGTTAAACTCCCATAGTCAATTAAGCGGTATTCAGACCCTGCTTAGAAGGTATTTACTTTTAAACAAATCTTGTCACTGATTTATTTGTCATAACGTTTTTAAATTTAAAATATAGTTTAAATTTATACGTTAGCGCCGAAATAAACACATATAGTATTATTATATATGTCGAAATAAACACATATAGTATATGAGAGGAAGTTTGAGAGTAGCGCCAGTGAATGAAAAATTGAAAGGCAATCGAAGCTTGGTATGGGCATATTATGAGGAGAGATAAAAAACATATATTATCTAAAAAAGTTTTGAATATGAAAGTGGATGGGTATAGTAAAGAGGGAGGCCTTAAAAACACATGGATTAACTGTGTGAAGAATTATATGTGAAAGGTTTGACTGATTATATAGCTAGTGAAAGAAGAGAATGGAAAAAGAGAACATACTGCGCCGACCCCAATTAAAAAAAGGGAACTGGACAGGAAGAAGAGGAAGTATTATTATATTTCTTAAATGAATAAAATTTTAACACTTACTTCCTAAATACATTGTGATATATTAAGAAACAACTCATTTATGTCGCTTTTTAAGTATTTTAGAATAATTATTTACGGTTGGTTAACCACAATGGTCATATAAACTATACACTTATAAGTTATAACGATCAACTGATTTACTATGTAGCAGTTCTCTTATATAATTTCGATGATTTAAATTATTAACATCTACTAACTATTTCATATTTATAAGAATTATTTAAATTTGACTTTTGTCTTAAATAAATCGATGTACTTTATATCAATATTGTAAGTTGTTGCCTTGTCTATATAAAATATAGTCTATGGGTAACAAATAAAAAAATATGGCGAATAATTGAAAACCTGCAATTTTTTGGAAGTTTTATGTCAAATAGATAAATTCAAAAATAGAACTCATCAAAAAGTTATATTGTAAATAATTCACAACAGAACTTTACCTTCAACAAACACTGCACATATCGCCACTAAACACACGAGGGATAATTTGAACATTTTTATTTTTAATTTTTATCAATGTTAACACCAGTGTGACCGGTTCTAGCGAGGATTAGTCTTAGTATGTTATCAGGGTCTGTTGACTACTTAATTTATATGTGAACATATTCATCAAACAAAAGAAAAATTCATACGCATGTCACTTTATGACAAAGTCCTTTATTTGCGATCGTTACTTGGAAGACGAAGCAAGCAGATCAATAATAATTGGCGGTATATTGTATGGTCTCATTTTTCTAATGAGTGACAGCTTAAAAATAAATTGCGAAAATTCGTCACATAAGACGTCATCAGCATTTTGTTTACGCTCCGATTTTTATTTTTAAATGGAAGTGGTTCCAATATTTAAAATAATATCTTTACCCACTCGAGCATCCTGGGTACTAGAGATCCCAGAAATAAAAGTATAGTTATGTGTCCTAGCGACAATAGTACAGTATACATTGTTTTAGAATATAGTAGCAAGCTTGTAGCAAGATTGAGATATTCTAAAATAATATATACTGGGTAGGTATTGACGCCGGACACGCAACTATACTTTTTTTTTCTGGGAGCTAGTACCCAGGACGCTCGTGTGGTTATAGTAATTTAAAATTATAATTTTAATATTCTATACTATGCTATATTGTATTCATAAAGTAGTTATTTTCAAGTCACTGGTTCCAAAATTGTAACCTGTTGCATACAAAATATACGATCGTGAGTTACATATTACGACTAGTAAACTATTCGTGAATCTCGTGATCATGAGGGTTTAGTTGATGGAGATCAGCTCAAAATGATTTAATATATTCAGCAGTTACTACTAGCCACGAGAGTATAGCCTACTTTTCTTATGTCAGGGCAATTTAATGACACACTAAAAAACTTTATTTTCTTGTTATGTTCTTACACAAACTACAAGTTAAGTAAAGATTTTCCCATTAAAAAAGTCTACAAATGTACGGATTTCAGATTTTTTCCTTTACTGTGTTGCTACATGATATTGCTTCATGCCAAATTTCATGATTGATGAGGTCAACGGTAAGAACTCTATAATTCATTCTCCTTGCGAGTGTCAAAATTTGAAGCATAAACGGAGTGTAAAATGCCATATCCTTTGATAGTGTCGACTTAAAAGTTTGAAGTTTTTTCACTACTGATACCTCCACCCATTCCTGAGAAAAAGTGTCTGACAGGCGGACAGACAAACAAACGGAGAACGAAATGATTCTATAAGTACTGAACCCTAAAAATAATATAAATATATACGAGTCACAAAAAAATTTGTTTTAGATTGAAGAAACTTAGACCAAATGACGCAGAAAAAAAATCCAAATAAAAAGAAAGAAAAACAATCCAAACATAAGAAAATAAATAAGTCTATTTAGCCAAAATGTCGCTTATCCTTTTTGGTTGTTAACCATCGATTTATTTTTGCATAGTATTAACATATTAACATTTCCGTAAAGATGTAAATTTTATTTATAATTTCGTCCGTATATCACCACAGCCGCAGGGTCTCCTCTGAAAATCAGTGTAGCGACATTAGTCGCTACTATGCTGATGAGGGGTCCTATTTGCCATCACTTTTATTCTTGTTATATTAAAGTCTTGTCTTCAAAATTGTTAAACTAGATATAAGTTTTATGTCTTTCTAAGGTGGAAAAAAAAGTATTAAGTACTATGTAGTACTTAATACTTTTTTTTCCTACATATCTAACTATTATTTCAGTAAATTTCCCAAGTAGTTTGAAATATTAACAAAGCATAAGTAACTAGCGTTTTTTATGCTTGATTCACTTGATGGTAGGTAATACTCCAGCCACAGAACATCAGTCAATGATGCGCTGTCGAACTACTTTTTACTTTCATAGACAGGGAACGAAATGCGAAATATGCACTTCATTATTTTTTACTTTTTTCCATCTATGATCCATCTGCATCCTAATTCAAAGGGATATATCAAGCCTCTTCTATTTAATTTGGTTTGTAAATTTAGTAATTAATCTATTGTTATCCGGTATTTGCACAAGGTTGTGGTACATTATTCTCTATGTACCTAAAATTCATTCCTCTGATATATTTTTACCTGGATTAAATCACTATTAAGTATTATAATGTATTTGATATATTTTTAGTGTTTTGTGTTCAACACTGATTTTTTTTAAACATCAGAATATTGAAAATGTACTATTTATAATGGAAGATTTTACTCATTGTTAGCGCAATAGTATTGACATAGTAGTCAACAGTATTGCGCTAATAAGTAACTTAGGAAAAAAGCAATAACTTTGAGATATAATTTAGTGTTTTCCTTGTATCTAACATTTTCATAAAACTTTTTATTTGTCCTATTCTGTTGTCTACTTTTCTCAAGGCCAAGTTTCTCTCCAAGGCTTATTGAATAGTAACTTAATATAACTCTTTGTAATTCCATGAGTAACTTAATATAACTCTTTGTAATTCCATTCCATTCCATTCCAAGTCACACAGTCATAGTTCAGACAAGTAAGAATGTAAGGGTGGCATAACATGCACTTGATAGGTGTTGCAAATTTTATTTTGTTGTATGCCTAGATGAGCTCGTTGGCGCGTTTGGAAGCCCCTACTTTGCATTCCGATGGGACGAAGGTTCGATTTCCGTCAGGACATGTTTATACATAATTTGAAACATGTTGGGGCCACGTTTGATCATTTCAGCCATTAAATGAGTTAGAAACCACTGTTCATAGACTGTGTGTCGGTTCAGTCTATATATTTCCGAAAAGTACAAGTAAAAAATGTCGAGAGCGCATCATTTATTGATGTTCTGTTGATTTATACCCCCTACCAACCGTTTAAGGTCGTCTGTCGATATGTAAAATTAAAAAATATACATGTCATGTTCTCTTTATTATTTTTTATGGCAGATATCGACAGACGAGCATGAGTTTCACTTGATGATAGGATATACCTCAGCCACAGAACATCAATCAATGATGCACTATCGACCTACTTTTTCTTCGAGCATTCGGAAATCCATAGACTGAAACCGAAACGCGTAATGTGCACTTCACGGTTTTTCCATCTATGGTCGGTGATTCGTTACCCGGTCGGAATTTCTATATTCCTCCCATCCGATCCCTGCCCGAATTTACCAGACGTGAGGAAGACATGGTTACAGAAAATTATAAAAATGACGTCCCAGTGGGATTCGAACCCACGACCCATCGATGCTCACGGAAGATGTTCTACCGATCGCGCCAACGCGACCGTCGTAATTTTTCTATTTACCTTTTGGTAATTCTAGATCGACCCACATACAATATATGTTATATTCAACATACGCCAAAAAGGGTCAACGTTTGTCACCACAACAACTTTATACAATAACAATTACTACATTCGGTCTCCATATCCATTTAAAAACTCAACGTAGTCATTAAATAATTTCTAGAAAATTACTTACAAAAGGTCTCCCAAAAATCCAGAAATAAGTGTAACTGTTCAGACACACTTATTCTTTTCACGGACGAGGACGAAAAGGTAAAGGAATTACTAGTTCATTGTAAAGTTACAACTCAATCTGTTTTTTTTTGCTTTAGTGTTGACCAGATTTTAGCCCTCTGTGCTCTGCACGATCGAAATAATATGTGTACCTTCTTTTCGCAATATGTATACTCGTGTATCATGTTTTTTAGCTTTGATTTAGCTTTATATACTCGTATTTTTTCAGTTTGTTTTTATTCAGTCTGTTTTGAGAGTATTACAAGTAATGGTGTTGGTCGAAATAAAAGGTAAAATTAAAATCAAATATTTATATTTTTACACTATGTAATGTTTTTCACTATCTAATGTAAATTATAATTAACAATACTTATTTATAAGCGTAAATATCGTAGATCTCAGGAACGACTTCGGTGTCTAAAATTTCAACTGGTACCGGCACGAAGTACACAAAATTTTCATTAGATGAATCCTGAAAATATATTTTAAAAAAGCACTTATTAGCAAGAAGATTTTGGAAAACCTTTTTAGAAATAAGTGTTGACATTTTGGTTTAATTATATTTTCCCTATTAGGTTATTTTATATAACTATGTAGCTTAGAACTTTTTTTAGAAGTCTTACCACACACAAGATGATATGAATGCAAAATAACAAGTACGATTTTTAAGAACGTAGAATGGGTAAAGTAATTTATCCTGAAAATATAGATAAATAGATAGATTAGGCAGCGTTTTCGATGAAAGCTCTCAGGCGGCTTGACTTTATCCGACACTTATCGTTTTATTTCAACCAATTTACACAAAACTGTCTGACAGATTGACAGGTGTAGGTATACTATTCTCCCATAACCTATCATTCTGACCACTCTATCAATAGCTAATTGAAATTCAGTAAGATATTTTAACTTAAAATATTAAATAAAGAATAGATGTAACCATATAAATTGGTAATATTCAATAAAATGTAAAGTTACAATTAGAATTAGAAAAAAAAAAAAAATAACGCGGTGGAAATACCACGTAGCAGCAACATTAATCATGTTTACATTTTCACTTTATTATTCAATTGAAGAATTTCTTTCTTATTTAAACATTATTCGTTCGATTATGCCAACAGAGCTATACTAATGTTCATTATCCATTTTAGTTAAAATAGTATAATACTACGTTAGAAGAAATAACTACCCTTAAAATGTTTGCTACTAATTAAATTCCTTGATTCTTGTAACGTAACCTAATTTAAAAAATGAATATGGCTGAGGCCGTATTGTGCATATATGTATCAGTGAATCACTTGGCGTGTCGTGAAATTAAACAATAATAGTTATTGTACACAATAAATAATAATCGTAAATAAGAGACGTTGGGCTTTATAATTTAACTCACTTCTCTTTCATTATTTTCCTTTCCTTCTTTCTCGCAACCCCCATTCTCTTTCTTTTCGGATTCACCATGGCCTCCCTCTTCTCCTTCGTTTTCTTCCCTCTTTCTACTTTCTTCATTTTCACTCTCATCTTTTCCTTTTTCCTTTTTTTCACCTTCACCTTCTTCATGCTCTTCTTTTTCTTCTTTTTTATTATCCTCATCATCGTCTCCTTCCCTTATTTCTCCGCCTTTTTCTTCATTATCTTCTTCGTTATCATTTCCTTCTTCGCCTTCCCCTTCCTTTTCCATTTTATTACCTTCTAACTGGTCTGATCTGAAATGTTAATTTCTGTGTGATATTATATTGAGATTACTAAAACTTGTACCTTTTTGTCTGTAAGATTATGTGTCTACAGGCTATTTTCTGTATCCTACGCCTGAGCTGGGTCAGTTTGACCCATCTTTTTTTCTTACTTTAATATTATGATCGAATTTAGGTGGTGAAATTTTTGCTCAAACAAGAGGCTACGTGATTTTTTATACTATTAATCTTACCTATAACGAGTTGGACCATCTTCAGATGCTTCCCTTTTAATAACTGAAATAGTTTTAAGAAAAAAATATAAATAAGTAAAATATATCCAAAAAAAATTTTGACAATACGAAAGCAACTTACTAGCGCAATAGGTCAGTGTTAGACACAAGAACAATACTGTGATTGTTTTCATTTTAAATTTTATTTTTAACGAATAAGTTTCTTCAAACTCACTTCAACACTGTAATATTTACAAAAAAATCAGCATCTTATATATATCTATGATATGGGTATTTAGCATTGAGTCCGATTTTAAAATATTGCTTGCCATATTTCATCTATCTTAAGTCATTGTTTCGTTATCCTTGAAGTTATTGCAATCATTAACTGTGTGTTTTCTTACAAAAGCGTTCTTTTTTTCTGGACCGTTTTTTGCACAAACGAAATAGTAGACTAGTTTCTCACCCTATTCTTCTGAACATAATATAATAGGTGTTCGTGAATTTCTCTCATAATATGATAAATACAAATTCAAAATACAGTATGTCGTATGGGTATCTAAAAATAATCTAGAATTTGGGCTTATAAACTATAACCCAATGATGTAATAAGTGCATATTTAGATTTCATCATATTATTTTAATTGTAATTTTTGCTACAACTAATTGTAAAGGCGTTAATTTATTTAAAAAAATAACAGTTGACAATGCATTTACTATTTCGTAATAATTTCCTCCTTTTATGTTTATACATATCGTTGTAGAATGCATTGCATTTATTTATTTTTTTTTAAACTTGACTTACTTCAACAGACCCTTTGCTGAATTTTGTGGTAGCTGTCTTGTGTTCTATTCTGGACATTTCACATAACAAATGAATGAGAAAAATATTGTCTGGGTATGGAAACTGATGGATAATATTCTGATATATGACATTCTGTGTGATAAAGACATAAAGAGACTCCCATGATGGTAACAAAAATGTTATCGCCTGTGCCCTATCCCAACGAAAGATCGACCTGTTATCTGCACACATCTTAACTGACATAGCGACATGTCCGTAGAACATGACGCTCTACTTGACACTTAACTTTATTCTTTAGAGTATACTTCATGGACTATTTGACTCAGGTGCATAGAGAAAAACATCGCTCTTCAGCAGTCGCACAAAATTATTTATTTATTTTTATTAATAAGCAACAAAGCTTGGAGCTTATGTTTCTCTTTCCAAAGCCCAGGGGCCCCTCAGTTTCGGGCCCTGGTGCACTGTACCACTTTGCCCTATGATACGATATGATCGAACTTGAATTCGTGTATGCGGTGATATTAGTTATTTCGTCTATGTATTTGCGTGTTGTTCCCACGAGAATGTAAGTGAGTGCTCCTATTTCACCATACATTCTGCTGATAGAGGACAAATCTTTGTTTTTATTTATTTTTATTTTTTCGTTTATATATATATTTTTCGATTATTATAGTTAATTACTTAAAGATGTCATGTGGAACATGGTGTAATGGTTGCAACTCCTTACAAAACATTTGTAAAACAAAAACTTGGCGATTAAAAAGAGTGGCGGCGAGTTTCTTGCCAGTTCTTCTCGTCCGCTCTACGCCCTTGATTTGAGAACTGGCAGTAAATGTAAAATTAGAAGCATTTAATATGTATTTTTTATTGACGTTCATAAGTGTACATTGTGTTACCTAAATGAATAAATGATTTTTGAATTTGAATTTTGAATTTGAATTTGATAGCTACGCCAGTGATTCGACTGGTGTCTTTGACAATATGTGTTTTTAAAATTTTAATTTTACTAGTAAATTATATAGGTCAATTTAGCCTTACTAATACAAAAAAGCGACTTGGTATCATAATCGTATCTGACATACCCCTAAGTGATAAGAGTTATTCACCCTTAAAATTTTTTTTATTAATTTTTGGACGAAATTCTTTGTTTTTATTTTTTTATAATGTGGCATTAAAAAATACATACAAGCCTATATTTTCACTCTTCTATTACCAACCCCTACTTTTTTTTGTCAAAAAATCTAGACCTGTGCGAAGCCGAATATAAATATAAAAAGCTTGTATTAACTATATTTATTGTGGCATTGTATAGGGAATGTTAAATAAAAATAAAAATATTTAATTTAATATTTATTACAAAACATAAGAAAACTCACATTTATTGATACGCAATATATATACTTTTATAATAAGCTTGTTATAACTATCTAAAAAGTTTTTACGCTAGAAGACAATCAACAACAACAGAAGACAATAATCAAGACACAATTCGCCGGTTCCGGAGAACAAAATGATAATTTCCATATAAATGTAAAGCAGTTATCACTTTGTACTCCGGAACCAGCGACATGTGCAGAAATTAATGACTCGTTATGATATTAATTACATAAGCAATTATTCTGTTTACCTCATGAGACAAGAATGTTCACAGTATGGCTCCCGACAAATTCTATTTATTCGCAAGAATAATCCAGTGAAATACAGGAATCTATTAACTAACATATATTTCCAGAAAAAGTGTTCTTAAAATAATCAAAACCTCCTCAAAACTCTAAAACCTAAACATATTTTATGAATCATCATTACTTCAGATCGTCTTTCAAATCTCCGTATTTATAAATAGTCTTATCAACTTTTCCATTATCATTTACTATGATGGTATCCACACCACCACTGGTTCTATCTCCATTGATGTTGCTCGCATGTCGGTAGGATATGATGGATGCACCGCTGAACTCATTTTTATAACCAGATTTCGACTTCTGGATAATAATTGGGTCGATTGGTGGTATTTTGGGTATTGGTGGTATGGACACGAATGGCACCTGTAAGTAAAGGAATTAATGAGTAGTATTATTATTATTATTTTTTATAGTATAGGGGCAAACGGGCAGGCGGCTCACGTGATGGTAAGTGATCACCGCCGCCCATAGACATTCGCAACACCAGAGGGCCTGCAGGTGCGTTGCCGCCCTTTAGTTAATATTATCTCGACCAATGCAAATGATTTCCTTTACATACTTTTTTTTTTATTTATTTACCATTTAAAAATACAAATTCAAAAGTTACGTTAAGAATAGCATCAAAAAGCCACTAGGGTTTTACATTAGACATTCAAATAACTATTCAAACATGCATTGAAATTTGGCGTATTTAAAAGTAATATAGATTTGTTTGTTTGTTATGATTCAACTCAAAAGCTACTCGACCGATTTTAAAAATTCTTTCACCAATAGAAAGCTACATTATCAGCGAGTAACATAGGCGTATGTATAGTACATCTACATTGTCGATCATATTATTTGGATGAAACTAAGACTATCTAAATACCTTCTATGTTTATTATTCCTTCTATTCTGTTGTCTTTATATACCTAAAGTTTAACATATAATATTATCTTCAACTCCTTTCCCTTCTCTCTTATCTACGTAGGTACATACATATATACTAATCGGCTCTTATTAATGTTTTTTTGTAATCTATACTTTTTTAGACAATGTTTATTAAAAAGGCTGATTGTACCAAAATAAAATTTAAAAAAAAACTATTGACGGGCTCGTTGGCTTCGGTAGAACACCTGCCGTGCGCACCGATGGGTCGTGGGTTCGAATCCCACCGCAACGACATGATTATAATTTTCTGTAAGCATGTCTTCCCCACGTCTGGTAACTACGAACTTACGTAGGAGGAATATCGAAATTCCAACCGGGCAACGAACCACCGTTCATATATGGAAAAACCGTGAAGTGCATATTGCGCGTTTCGATTTCAGTCTATGGATTTCCGAATGCTCGAAGTGAAAAGTAGGTCGACAGCGCATCATTGACTGATGTTCTGTGGCTGAGGTATCACCTACCATCAAGTGAACCTAATGATCGTCTGTCGATATCTCACATAAAAAAATTGACAAACTTATCGAGGTTTCTTCTAGACCTTATAATTATAACGTTCCACTTGTACAAATAATAAATATAAGTAATTTATATTAATTGTCTTATATTTATCATGAATAAAAATTAATTTAAATGTATTGTATTATTACAATTACGCTCATCTGTTATACCCATTGCATAAATAAAAGTAAATACTAAATCAACCCAGTAGTTATGTTGTTTTTATCCCATCCCATATTTTAATGTCAATCGAATGAAAGTAAGTAACAAGACAAATCCAAGTAATAATTAGCTTATTCTATTTTTTTAATAGATTAAAACCATTTATTAGTACCAGAAACACATTGCACAGTAATTTTATTGTTGTAGCCCTTGTTCACTAGGATTCCTTGTGTTGTTGGCAAGCTCTTCCAATTTTATCAATATAAATTACAAATTAAAATAAAACAGAACACTAAATTTGACTAACAAAACTTATAATTAAACTAATAAATAATTATTCTAAAGAAATATGAATAATACCGAAAGCTTTGGTTATTTATTTTCGCTTGGGGTAATTCTTTTACAGGCATTACATTTTCGTTCAGAAAAGGCAGATACGTAAAAAATCGAGTAAGTATCGGTTAAACGTCATCTGCTTATTTTATGCAATCTCCTCCTGCTATTTTCTTTCTAAAACTCTAACGGCCTTATTCATAAACCTACTATAAGCTTGATATATGTTTTGTCTCGCTCTATCGAATATAAAAAGACTACAGAACGAAAGAAACAAAACATATTTTAACTATATCAAGCTTAATATAATACGTTTATGTATAAGGCTGTTATAATAGTTTTATATTTCGGTGTATTAGTTACCTCCGTACTAAATTATGAAACGATTATTTCAATAAATTTTGCGTCATTGAGAAACAAACAACTATTTTTATGATTTCACATCTATGAATCGTACTTCGTTTACCAATAAGGGGAATTATTTTTTAGAAATCTCACAAATACGTAACTAGCAACGCGCCCCGACTTCACACATGCAATGCAGATGTAGATGCAGTAGGTGCAATGTAGATGTACTCTACACAAAAAGCCTATGTTACTCGCTGATAATATGAACGTTTCAATGAGTGAAAGAATTTTTAAAATCGGTCCAATAGTTTTTGAGTTTATTCATAACATACAAAAATAAAAAATAATAACAATTCTAAATTAATGTTTTAAATGAATATACCTAGTTATAATATTTCGATGTTTAAATAGAGAAAATCTTATTATTTGTGATTTATTTTTCTTATCTACAAACAATAAAGTGTAATACACAAAATGTTATCACTCTGTATCTTTGTTATATACAATAGAATATGAGTTGTAGATATTCCAAGTTCTTTTTAAACTTCCATATTTTGGAGTGGTCGACCTAGGCGAACGTACCTCGATCAGATCGGGGACGTTCTGCAAAAGGGCCAGATCAAAAGTACTCGTAACCGTCGAGTGTGTATGAAAGCATTGATGAAAGTAGAAGAAGCGAAAGTGGTATGTAAGGATCGGAGCATATGGAATTCCGTGATCTCTGCCTACCCCAATGGGAAAGAGGCGTGATGTATATGTATGTATGTATGTATATTTTGGCCGTTAAATATTTGTGTGGAAATAAATTTAATCAATGTCACAGGTGTCCAAAATAACTTCATTTAACATTGAAAGACGGATACACTTTCACATTTATATTATTAACTAGTGACCTGACCATTATAAGTATATACATACATATATATATACTGTGTGTATGTATAATAAAAACCAAAAAAATATATAATATATATATTTTCATCTAACCCTATTAAAATTCACGGATGTGCATTTTCTTTTTATTTTACTAATCATTTTTTATTTTAATGTTTTTCGTAAGTATGTTAAACACAGAAATCCATTTTTTAACCGTACTAAATCAATTGTAATCTATTTTCCCATACGACTTATAATTCAATTTATAGTCATAGGCGTATTATCATATTTGAGGGTGAACCAAGATGTCTCACAGGAGTATTATTTCCAGCTTATTCTATGAGGGAACGTGTATATTGTCTCTTTCTATCGTCAAGAACTACTGCAATAATACTGCTTTAAGACATGCTGGAAAGACTCCCAACCCATGCAAGCTTTCATGCAAATTTCAAAGTATTTCTTACCTGAGGTATATTAGGAGTTATGCGAGGAAACGGAAATAAACATTGTAAATACCTTTATTTTTAAAAAAATATGACAAAGGCAAAACATTGAATTTATTTAGTAGCCTCGAAAGTTAATATAGTTTATTTTCGTTAGTCTTTATTATAAAGTTCTGTTTTATTGTTATTCTAATCTATTTATTGATTGGAGTTGATAGATTTCAGTTTTTTGAAGTGTCGCTTACCGTAGCAGATCTGAAACAAAAGAGAAAAAAAGTAAATAAATATTTTTATGACGTCACCGCGTTCATCTCAGAACTTCACAGTTCCATATTTGACCCATCAGTGGAAGTACATGCATCCATATGCAATAATACCATTAATACAGACAACTAACTATTGTTACAGTTTCTAGGGAATAAAATAGTGTCGCCCTATTGACTTCTGTGACTGAGTTATCACCTACCATCAAGTGAACCTCATCCTTACGTAATCGACGTCTCTCACAGTTGTATGAAACAATCCTCTTCATCTTTTATTATAAGGACTTGTAAGCCTAGCTGTAATCTGGGTCGCTTCAAGGCATAGATTTCTAATGAACAAGTGAGTTCCATCTTAGGCCGCGTTATCACTTACTATCAGATGAAACAGCGGACAAGCGCTTGCTCATGACATGAAAGAATGCTCGTCTGATATTTAAGCATTAAAAAAATAGGCTAGTATCGATAGGATAGATCTAGTATCTGTCAGATGTGTCTTTTATATTCTTAGCATTAAACGACCGTCATAAAGAAATTAATAAGGACCTACCTAAAATTTGAAACAGAGAAAAAGAACAACGAGTAGATTCATCTTTTTTTATTTATCTTTATTATCTTTAATATATTTAAAATGTCTTTGAATACTTACACTATGTTGATATTTGAATTCGGCGAGTCAGGATCTGAAAATAAATGCCAAATTGTTGGAATTAATAATAATAATACAATGATAAGCTTCGAAGTGTTCAATGAAATGTTTTATTAACGTAAATAAAATGAAATGTTCTGAGAGTTTGTAGGGTATTACAAAATTGTATAAACGACAATTCGATATAAAAGGCACCAAGATACAGGGTTTCCTGTTTTGGGAATCCTAGTTTGGGACTCATTGCTTATATAATTAATACACATAAATTCCATTTTATTAGCTGAATTTAAATGATCACGTTGATTGATTTAATTGAACTGTTAATAATAATCATGTTGAGCGATTCTTAAGCTCTAGAAATGTTAAAAAAATTTTAAATTACACTTATATGTACGGTATTAGTACCTAAATACCAATATGTTCTAAATATAATGTTCTTGGTAAATACGCCATCAAAATATGTAATATACTTCCGGTATTAAAAGAATATTTTGTTTTTCTCAAGATTCAATCAACACCCTAAAATTTATTTTCAAAAAAAATATTGATGGAAGCGTAGATAATTCTGAAGTAATAAAGTTTATTTAAAAAAATTTTTGACCCTCATTGGAATCACATGCATATTTCCAATTATACATAGTAATAAGCCCCGATTTGTGTAGGAATATACGTACAGGAAAATTCTTCCACGACTCCATTACGGTTTGTCATAACCTTGGTGCCTCCTGTGTGTATCACATTTCCGTCCTTATCCAATCCCGACAAGCTGGATGAAGATACAGTAATACCGTTGATGTGCACTCCGGGGCCAACCTTCTTATTTATTATATCTTGGGGGGAGAATGTTGGAAATGTCGGAAACGTCGGAAAAGTCGGGAAAACCATTGGCTTGAAAGTTGACATGGCTAAAGTACGAAATTGCGGTTGCTGAAATTGGAAGGAAAATTAATTAATAGTGGTAACAACACTAATAACTTTGACGGTAACATATATGTATATATATACAGTCAAAATCTGTTATAATGATATTGAAGGGACTACTCATATTTGGTCGTAAAACCGATAATCGTAACAACTGGTGATGTTTTCGAGGTACAAAGTCATCAATATATGAAAATTATACGTACCCTAAAACCTTGGATGCTGAAACAGAAAAAAAAGTTATATTGTCTATGCGTAATGATTTCAAAATAAGATTATACAATACTTTATTTATAAAAAAATTGTATACGCCTTGTGATTAGAACCTTAGGTCTCGGGCTCAATTCCCGGAGAAACAAGATAAAAAGGTTTCGATCGAGCACGGCACAGAAGACTGATCAACTAGTTCACACATAAAAGAGACACAGAAATGTGTCTACCCTACAAGGGTCTCAAGAATTCACAACTAGTAGTATATTTGTAATAAGACTATAAGTTTTGATTTAAATGACTCCTACTAATAAAAAAACTTTTATAAAAGTGACTCGTAACTTACTTTTGGAAGTTGGCAAACTGAGGCACAGCTGAAATATAAATATTTGATTAAATATTAATATTTAGATAAAGTGTGATTAATGCTAGCTCAGATTAAATAAAAAAGGAATGTTAGAATCTAATTTACTAAAAAAATATTTATCGTTAAAAACTAAAAAAAATATGAATTGACATTTAACATTCGATATTCGATAAATAGCGGGAAATGTCATCGGTGACTCCGATATTAATGGCGGATGGATAGATAGATATGAAAATGAAGATATTGTTGCTTTTTTATGAATAAAGTTGTTTTATTTGAGAAATAGACTAGTTTAATTTATAAAAGGCTTTACTAATTAGAGATATTTTAATAATTATAATAAACTAGTTGACCCGGCGAACTTCGCACCGCCTTCCATTTGAATATGCTATTTTCCCACTTCTAATCTATAATACATATCTAGTATGCCACTGCAAATCAGTGACATACTAGATATTATAGATTGACATTAAATTGCAAAAAAGCTATAAGCGTGCGTGACGTGAGTTGTCAATTGCGGAAGATAGCGGAGTTCCGAACCTAATTTATTTTAAAATTAATGCTCTGCATAGGCTCAGAGTTTAATCTGAGTGCGTAGGTATATATTTATTTCTTGAAATTTTTCGATATTTTAATAGTTATTCTGTTATTCGGGACATAGACGAATCCAACAAATAAGATATAATTTAAATTAGTGCAGTTGTTTTTGGTGTAACTAACGATTTGTTTTATATAGATAGATCTACTATATAAAACAAGTCGTAATTGATATTATACCGATCGAACAGATAGAGGCTTCTTAAATCTTAATATATTTTGTAATTGAATTCATTCTTTGCGTCCATATTGCGACTCAGAACCTGAGGTTTTTGGCATAATTTTCATGTGATTCTTGTCTCCCATCCCCTTCTTAAAAAGGCTAACTTAATAATACATAATATTATAACTTTAAACTTACCGTGCACTGACGCAATCATTAAAACAGCAAAAATATATCCAATGAACGCCATCTTTCTTCTCCTTAAACGACACCTTTGCTTGACTGAAAATTTTAAAATATTACTCATATATGAACTCCTTGTTATTTATACAACAAGCTGAGTAAACAGTGTGTCGAATGGTTCTAGGAACCATCGGTATTATGTCTCCAAAATGTACTGCAACAATGGAAAAGTATGACGAAAATGTGTGAAATGTTATTGTAGTCATAGTACATATTGAAGATTTTTAAATTTAGAATATTTTGTTGGTTCCAAATTCCGTACCAAAAACGAAATACTTATAGTATCACTTCTTTGTCCGTATGTACCTATGCCTCTCTGTCAAGACCCTTTTTCTCAGGAACGCGTGGAGGTATCCAGTTGAAATTAATATGAAATTCTCAGGTCTGCAATATCTTGCAGCAGTGAAGAAGAAAACTTCTAAGTCGACTCAATCAAAAGATACCACCTTTAAGCTCCGATTATGCCGCATATTTTAACACTCGCAAGGGAATCAAAAGGGTACTTTCCGTTGACCTAGAATCACGAAATTTGACATGAAGTAATGTCATGTAGCACAAGTAAAGGAAAAAATCCGAAAACCGTAAATGTGTAGTTTTTTTATATCAAACTAGTGGACCCGACAGACGTTGTTCTGCCACAATGATCTCGAATGGCTTCGAAATTATACAATTAAGTATTCTTAGATTTGAATACTTTTTTTATAATTGTCTAATATGTTATGGTCTAAGAGCCCGTGGGAGATCGTCCTTCACCGATCTGATAACCAGATGAGACGTATTTTTTATTAAATATTTTTTATAAACAAATATGCCTATAATTGCTTGCCTATCGAAAAGTGGTACTGGCTATTTTTAATAAAAAAAATTAAAAAAAAAAAATTAATTTTTTTTTTAATTTAATTTAATTTTTAATTTTTTATTTGAATTTTTATTTTTTTTAATTTTTAATTTTATTTATTTATTTATTTAAATTTTTTTTAATTATTTTGACTTACCTGTTTACACCTGCTTGCCAGGTAGTTATACACTGAAATGAGTAGGCAAGCATACCTAGGCATATTCTGTGTATCAAAAACTATCAGTAAAATAAATTTCATTTGGTTATCAAAAGTATGAAGGTGATGAAAAAAAAATCGATAAAAGTTAATTTAATTAAAAATAGCCATGACCACTTTTCGATAGGCAAGCAATTATAGGCATATTTGTTTATAAAAAATATTTAATAAAAAATACGTCTCATCTGGTTATCAGATCGGTGAAGGACGATCTCCCACGGGCTCTCCTACTATTATTGATTTGCAGTGGACATATTTTATTCCAACGCGCTATCTATAATAATCTAGAAATAGAAATACGGCGCCATCTACCAGATATCTGTAAAACTTAGATGCCAAACCGCCATCCATTAGGATTTTATAGAACTAAAAGGTAAATAAACACACTAAAGTCGTAATTAATAAACATTTAATTTGCAATAACAAATATTGAGATAAAAACTACCCTATCTCCCAAGTTGGACCAAATTACAAATGCTTACAAAATTTGATAAAAATTGGTTAAGTAGTTTCGGAGTTTATCGCGAATATACATCGTCACACGAAATTTTTATATATATACTAGCTGATCCGGCAATCGTTGTTTTGCCATGTAAATAATTTCTAAAAAGCAGGGGTTGGTGATAAAAAAGTAAAAATTTATGGTTGTATGTATTTTTAATGCCACATTATAAAAAAATAAAAACAAAAATTTCGTCCAAAAATTAAAAAATAATTAGGGGTGGATTACCCTTAACATTTAGGGGGATGAAAAATAGATGTTGTCCGATTCTCATACCTACCCAATATGCACACAAAATTTCATGAGAATCGGTCGAGCCGTTTCGGAGGAGTTCAAGTTCGAACCCTATAAAGAAAAAGAAAGATATTTACTTAACTAAAAGTTTGTACGGAACCCTCGGTGCGCGAGTCCGACTCACACTTGGTCAGTTTTTTAAACTACTGACTACGGCTTGTCTTGTAATAAAATATACTTTGATAGAAACTAATAACACTTGATATTTATTAGCACTAGCTATAAGCAATCTTAAAAATTAATGCAAGGTATAAACATAATTTAAACATAAAATCCACCTCCTTGCGAACGAGTTTATTTAATAGTCCAGGAGCCAGTGACACTAATAGTGCGTAACGTATTTTCCAGTTTTACATACAAATTGATATATTAATAGAGGCAACATAAACTCAGTGTGACAGGATGTATCCTGAAAACAGTATTTTTTATATTTTTTTCATAATTAAAGAGCAAGCAAGAGTATTTTTGCACTTACACAGAAATTTATTGAAATAAGTCCATTTTATTGCAAATTATTTGTCACACCAATGTTTTTTATAATGTTACAGACTTTTACATGATGGTTATTTGCCACACCTATTTTTTCTTAAATAACTTTTAAGTAGTATCACCGACTCCCGGACTACAATGGTCTGCATATATTGCCATTTTCCTCATCTCCACTATTTTAAAATTAACAACCTATGTGAGGTATTTATTTTTTATGGTAAATATAGCAAATAGCAATTTTTCACTAAGTTGACAACCCTAGGCACTAGTAATCCAGATTATTATAAACATAGGTCATATCTTTATATATATAATTCTTCTGTGAGTGTGTATGTCACTGAACTTCTCTCAAACGACTGGACCGATTTTGCTGAAATTTTTTGTGTGTGTTCAAGGGGATCTGGGAATGGTTTAGATTCACAATTTTGTCCGCTGGACAATGTTTTTTTAATTAATTTTTAATTATTATATAATTTCGAAGCCAAAATTGTGGCAGAACAACGTCTGCCGGGTCCACTAGTTAATTTATAAATTCAGAATAAGTTAAAATTATCTAAATAGATTTAGCCCTCGCTTTATCTTTCTTTACTTTTACACTCATCTTGGTGTACCAAAGACATCATCATATTATACAAATTAGGCATTAACTGGACGCTGTTATGTAATACAGTAATACATACCCACAAAATGATAAAAATGTAAATGATACCAATCGCTTTCTTATGAGCCTGAGTACATATTTCAAATATATATATCATTTAAATCGTTTTAATAGCAAAAATATTGAAAAATCTAGCGGGCACGATACTTAGAATAAAACAATAATGCACTAAATTCTATTACTTTGATTGCTACCAAGAAAAACGATGTACATTTAGTGTAATAATAATAATTACAAAAAAACTGTTATTTCTGTTGTTTTTTAAAAGAAATTTAATAAAACCTAATTAAAACTTCAAGTTGACATTGTATTGCTTAACAGCGTTCAACTATCCTATAACACCTATCAAAGACAGGTAGAACAAGCAATGCTATTTAATTTCTCAAGGATAATGGAAGTTTACTAATTAGTCTTAATCCGTCAAAAATATTTATTTATTTATGTCTTAGTAACAATTATTTTATTTAATTATTTTAATTTTTTTATTTTTTAAATTTACTATATACACACAGATCTTCCAAGACTTCTTTGCTTTCACTGTTAATTTTTTACTATTATTATTTTTTATACTATTTATGTTATTTCTTTTATTTTATTTTTTGCGTCTGAGGCGCAAACTATTGTGGTCTCTGGCAGAATTACCAGCGCTGTGGAACTCGTCTGCTTCACAGCATTATGCTGAGCCAGGGCCAATTACAACCACAGCACACACACATTTACACAATTTAAAAATTGTACCTTGATTTGATGTTTTTTGTTATTATTTTGTGATTCTGTGTGTGTGTTTCGTTCGTAATAAATGCTATTGTTATGTCTAGTGTAATAATTTTACTTATTTTACAACTAAAACCACCTTTACTCATTATTCTTCCGAGCTTTATCTTGGATTTTAAAAACATATAACTTATTGAATAATAAATATAAGGAAATATAAATATGAATCCACTTACCACTTTATAATATTAAATAAGGAAAAACGTCCAACTATTAAAGCATCACATAACAAAGTGAATACAAATCGTGACTTTAAAATCATAAAAAGGTTTTATGAAATGCATTTTAAAACAAATGCAACAAAATGCATATATTTCACGCCTGTTGCGCATTGGGGTAGGCAGAGATCACGGATTTCATTTTCCGATCCTTGTATACCACTTTCGCTTCTTCCACCTTCATCAATGTCTCATACACGCTCGTCGGTTTCGAGTACTTTGACCTGAGGGGTGAGCACGAACAAGTATCGAAAGAGTATTCGTATCGTCGACTGTCATTTGTATGAAATTTCTCATACAATTGACATTTGACGATTCGAATTCGATGTCGATAGTCGTTCGTGCTAGGCCCCCTGACCCTTTTCAAGAACGTCCCGTAGCTGCCGACCTAGCATGACAACCACGACAATATTTTGTCGACCGTTTTCTCGTGTTTTAATCGATTATCCGCGGAATACTGAAACGATAATCAAAATTTGAGGGCTTCTTAAAATGTTTCTGTCTTTCATTTTACCTTCGTAATGAAAGGGTTAGATATTATTTTAAGTACAACTCAATGTTGATCAGCGTTCGAGAATTCGGCCATATGTCCCGGGTCTAACATGACACTTACACTTAAAACTCGACTTCTAATGTCAAAAGTAGAGATATTTGTCGATCGGAATATCTTGTATATCAAAATTGTCGATGTCGAGATATAATGAAATGGAAGATTTTTATTTGGCCTCCACACAAGACATTATGAACAAGAATAGGAAAATAAAAACTTAAATCAATACATACAGCTTAAAAATGTATAAATTAAACAACAGCTGTGTGGCCGCTCAAAGAGTAGTGACTCAGCTTCAGCTCAAATTCAAAAATACTTTATTAATTTAGGTAACACAATGTACACTTATAAACGTCAATAAAAATACATATTAAATGCTTTTAATTTTACATTTACCGCCAGTTCTCAAATCTAGCTGATAAACACAGTGCTGGTTTTCAGTCACCCCCTTATATACCGAGATATCCTATATCTTAGTTTGTCTTCACTCGTCCGCGAGATATTTCTTGATGGTCATACTAGGCGGGCTGATCGAGGACGTTTGCCTCAGTGGAGCAATCTTGACTCTACCACTCACACCTGCCGATCTAGCACGACAACCACGTCATAATTTTGTCGACCGTTTTCTCGGGTTTAAATCGATTATGTCTATGTCTTCAGAGTCTAACATGACACACTTAAAACTCGACTTCTAATATCAAAGTAGAGATGTTTGTCGATCTAGATATCTTGTCTATCAAAGTTGTCGATGTCGAGATATTATAGTATATCTTAGTTTGTCTTCACTCGTCCGCGAGATATCTCTTGATGGTCATGCTAGGCGAGCAGATTCATAAATAATCGTTTCTCTACTTTTTAAAGATAATAGACACAGACAAGTTGTCCAATTAATCATTGATTAAGTTTCTACGGGCTCGTTGGCGCGTTTGGTAGAACAAATGCCGTGCGCATCAATGGGTCGTGGGGTCGAATCCCACCGACTTTATTTAAATTTTCTGTAAGCAAGTCTTCCTCACGTCTGGTAAAATTTATGAAACTATCATGGTATTAAGCTATTATACACTCATTTCATATGACATATTAAATACATTTATTAATAACTTTTCGCTTTGCGTACATTGATGTTTTGCATTTGTGAAAGTTTTAACCTCTCTATATTAATCCTTCAATGGAATGGAACACAAGGATTATTTTCGTGTGAGCAATGCACATAATACACTCATACATATGTCATTTGGGGCGACCGTGACACAGGACGTGTAACCTCGGATCAAACTTGAACTGTTTCTTACTATTAGGGCTTGTACACACAATATTTAAAAAAAAAATCGAGTTAAGTAAAGACTCTTCTAATATATAAAATTCTCTTGTCACAATGTTCGTTCCCATACTCCTCCGAAACGGCTCGACCGATTCTTATGATTTTTTTATGCATATTCAGTAAGTTTGAGAATCGGCTATCTATCTTTCAAACCCCTAAGTGATAAGCGGTGTCCACCACAAAAAATATTATGTGGCATTAAAAAATACATACAAGTCTATATTTTCACTCTTCTATTACCAACCCCTGCTTTTGAATAGTCATTTTAATAATTCTAGAATAGAAGTAGGAAAATAGCATATACCTACAAATCTAGAAATATTTTTTTTTTATTGAATCCGACATTCTGGCAGGACAACGTCTGTCGGGTCTGCTAGTATTGTATAAATATTAGCCATATTCTCTTTTTTTCTAATTCTATTATGTTTATGCTAAAAAGACGTTTGACTGCGATCCCATCTCGTGGTAAGTGGTGATGCGATCAAAGAAGGGGCAAGTCTGTCTAGAAAAAGTCTATTCACCCTGGCCTTAAAGATACCCAAGTTATAGTGGTCCTGAAAGATAGAAACCGGCTTCGATTCGTTTCTCGCTATAATTCGATATCGAGTTAGTATCGTATTTTAAGGCTCAAAAGCTTCAGACAAAATCCTTGAAAATTGTCAAAATAACTTTATTTCCCTACATACAACTAATATTATAATAGAAGATTTTATTTTTGTCAATATTAATTGAATTTAGGCTTCTTTTAAAAGGTTGTGTTGTTAACTTACTCACGGAGATTAATTTGTTACGCTGTCTCCATGTTCCTCAGAGTTGAAGAACATGAGGCATTGTTCTCTTGGCATGTCTTGCTTCATGTATTAAGCAAGAAATGCCATGTGAATCGAAATTAAGTGTATTTATATAATGCCATTTGAAGCTTTTGTAATTTGTAATGGACATCCGCAACACCAGAGGTCTTGAGGATGCGTTGCCGGCCTTTAAGGTGAGAATAGGCTCGTTTCTTGAAGGTTCCCAAGTCGTATTTTGTGTCCCAAGTGCGTGTCACATAATCAGACTTCTGTGCTTTGAGCGACCGAAACATATTTTTTTTAATTTTGTTTCCCTGGATTCCAAACCAGGACGCATCCCGAAGACCACTGGGCCACGAAGGCAGTCTTGTAAAGATTAAGTTAATACATAATCACCAGCTTACAATAAAGATTTTTGACTTAACAAATATGTCACAACCCTAATAGCTGTTAAGTAATATACTTGACATTGCAGATTTACCATACGACTATCGACTATCTGGAATTTATTAATATCGAGTTTACCTTATCTTTATATAATAAGAATGTTACAGTTTGGTATTAGTTAGAAAGATATATAAAAAAATAAAATAAAAAAGTTTTTATTGTTTCCTTAACTACTTAATTTGTTTAGTTAGAAGATTATTCGAATTGTGAGATAAAAACAAATACATGTGCATATTTTCAATTACTTTAAAAAAGTAATATAATCTAATCTTACAATAAGTTAGGACCACCTGTCGCATGAAAGCCTCCTCCAAACACCGCCACTCTTCTCTGTCACTCGCCTTTCTCTCCCACAGTTACCTTCAGGTACCTCTTATCCATAGGAGCCCACGTGACTAAGCTGAGTAAATACCAATATCTCGTTTTGCTGAGAGCCTTGAGGACTAAATGTTATGTAACAAGTAAGGAATAAGAGAATTTTAAATTTGATGACGTTAATATCTACGTTAACATTCTAAATTGTTTTTACCGAAGGTTTTCAGTTAAAATGGTATTATATTTTATGGTATCTGTATACCAGTTAAGGACAAATGTACACAACCTTTATTTTATAAGTTGTTATTAATAAATAAGTACATAAGTAAACCGCTTATGCCAGATCTCAATTATATTGTAAGCCGATTTTTTAATTCATCCAAAAAGTACTTGATTTTTAACATATTTAGTTCCAATTAGTTTCGCACTAAATTAATTTTTGAAAGAAATAATATCTTATTTCTTAATGTAAAGTACATACACAAGTATATAACTTTTACCCATTGCGCTAGACAGACGTCATGATTTCCCATTTCTTTCAATTATTGCACACCCCTTTCGCGTCACATTCATGGACGGTTTCATACACGCTTATCAGTACTCTTGACCTCAGAGTTTAGGTGAACATCCTCGATCTGATCGAGGAACTTTCGTGAATATAGAACACTTTCGACTCATCCATTCACATTATTATTATTTGTTTTATGTTAGATATCGACAGACGAGCATGAGGTTCACTTGATGGTAGATGATGCCGGAGCAACAGAACATCAGTCATCAGTCAGAACAACGATGCGCTGCTGACCTACTTTTTACTTCAAGCATTCGGAAATCCATATTATGTCAAACACCACGGGACCAAAGAAAATTGGCGCTATACCGCCGTAAAAAACCCCTTTTCCCTTTTTTTTTTATAGAGGGGAATGCATTTGCGCACTGAGTACCCCCCCGCGGGATGTTATGCGGGGGGAGTGTAGGACTCAAGCTCACCCGGTGAATCTCTCTGCTAGTCAGAAAGTCGGGTGAGTAAAGAGAGTTTAGAGTTTTTGAGTAATACCCACTAAACCCCTCTTGACCCTCACGTCCGCTGATATGAGGTTTCTGGGATCGCAGAGCATGCTGCCAAAACCCCGACGGAATTTACTGTCGAGAGCGGAAATCGTGAGTGGGATCGAGAAGGTGCGCATAACGCCTCTTTCTCCTCCCACCACGTCTTTCCGCCCTCAGAGGATCAACAGCGATCCTCTCTTGCTCTCTTTCAGCATTCTCCTTCTGCAGCATAACACGCTCGCAGAAGGAGACCACTGCCTTCCATGCCTCTTCGCTATCCAGCATCTTGGTGACGACACTCAACAGCGAGAGGTTCAAAGTACCTAGTTTATATATTATATTAAAGTCTAATGTGTTTTGTATTCTTTTTTATTGAATAAAATAAGTTTGAGTTTGATTTTGAAATATAGCTAAACATAAGTATTACAAGCTTGTTTTATTTTTAATTTATGGAACAAGTTATTAGCTTAAACTCGTCTGCGACTTCAGATCACTATAAAACAGGATCGAATACCGGCTTTCTGTTACAAAAATATAAAGAATAATGCTTTGCAAAAATATGAATGCACGCATCTTTGATACATGTACATATGTACATACAACTATGTATGTAGATGTATCAACGTGGTCGATAGGCACGGAATTAAATTTCGGTTTGCACATCATTCTTGCACCTAATGAGTAGATGAAAATCTCAACCTCGCCGTCGCCGCCGTGAAACAGATAAGCTGTTTTCTAACTCCCAACATCCCTTACATTTCTTAAAGAAATCCGATCATTCACACCAAAATATATACAAATCTATCCAGTACATTAATAACTTATTTTAAGTCGTTAATTCATTTTTAAATTTCTCATTTTCTCAACAATTCAAAAAACATCACATGAGACGGCCGCAAAATTACGTTTCAAATTTTCAATGTTCAGGTGAGAAGATACGAAATTGTTAAGTAACGTGTGATTGCATAACACTCAAACTGGGACATTCGGATTTCCCAATGGAACTTTGATCGTTACAATTTTCCGACTCGCCTCGCAAACAATACCACCGTTATCTGTAAAAGGATAATGCTAACGATTACAAGGCGCGGGTGACACATACGAAGTGGGGATAAGCAGTCACCAGGACACCGGCCCAGGCATATCGCAGTGGGTTTTCTGAAGGCTGCGGCACGAGCCGCATGCCAACACCGCTGCTGACCTCGAACGACCCTATTAATACAACAAACAACTCCAGTCGAACATAGTAGCCGCCGGACCAACCATGAGAATCATTTGCGCGTTTCTGTGCTTGACGCAGATAGCTGGGGTCATCCAGTCGGCCCCAGCTAGCGGTTTCGTGTTTCCCGACGAGCGCCGCGTCAAGAAACTTGAGCCAATAATAACTCCACCTGTTTTACCAGTTTTGGAACACTTGGAGCGTGATCCGAGCACGTTGTTTGTTAGTGATAGAGCGAATACGAGCCCAGTGAAGCCTAGATTCGGGTTAGGGGGAGGGTTTAATGTAAAGCCGTCTGGGAATGGAGGGTTGACAGCCAGTGTGAGCAGCAGTGGAAGTGGGGCTGGATTGAGCCACTCAGCATCACAGTCATTTTCGTTTGGCTTCAATGAAGGTTTCAGTGCATCACATTCAGCGAGTCAAGCTTCTTCTTTCAATGGCTTTGGAAAGTATGTAACTTTAGTTTTATTTCTTTGAAAATATTTTTGAACGGTCCATTGAAATGTCATATTAAGGAGTCTTTGACAATGGCTTATACTTCAAAAATAAATATTTTAAGAATTTAATTTTGTTTCATGTCGTTAAATAGTATGTCAAGTTTTAGAGGTCAGCGACGCTATATAGATAAATAGTTTTGGGCCTTAAAAACATCAGTGAGATAGACTTAGAAATATATCTGCCACGTGACTCTATGTACAATTCCTTTTTTTCTGTATATAACAGTTTACAACTGTCTTTCAGAATGTTAATGTGTGTTATAATCTCAAGATCTGTAAAGCTAACTACATAATATTTAAATAGATTAAAGTTAGAATTAAGAATATTTTTTTGCACTCATGCACTATGGGTTGTAGAGAGTGCATTAAGAAAAATAGAGTTTCTGGTAAACAAATTCATTTAAATGTTGCAGCGGCTTCAGCGGAAGTCAAGCAAGTAGCCAGGCTGCGTCTTTCAGCGGCGCAGGCGCATCGTTGTCCGGGGCTTCATCGTCGGCCTCTTCCCTGGGAGGAGGATTCGGAAGTGGTAGTCAAAGTGCCTCTTCTGCTTTTGGCTTTAATTCTATCAATGGTTTCCAGTCAGAGGTAAGATTCTTACTATTATTGTAATGTTTCAAATTTTAAAAACGCCACAGCCACGCCAATACCAATGTACGCGGACTATACTTCCGGTTTTCCGCCCAATCCATTCAGTGTTCAAATTGTCATACATACATATATTTTCCCTTCACGTGCTTGAAATATATATATGTATGTGTAGTGTTTCACATATATAGGTACATACATCATATTTCACGCATCTTTCTTTATTAATAAAAATATAACCTGACGGGAATGTTGGCGCGTTGGGTAATACAACTTGCGTTCCGATAGGTCGTGGGTTTGAATCCCGGCGGGATGACATTTTTATAATTTCCACATTTGGTCACTTCGAACATAAAACGGGTGAGAGGAGTATCGAAATTCGAATTTATGTACTGTGGCATAGGTATAACCTACCACTCATACCTAGTCGTTTGTCAATTTTTGACATAAAAAATCATCCCTATGGGAATTGAATCCGTGACCCTTGAATGTTTTGGCGTTAATCATTGTTCCAATGATCTTGTTAAACTTGTCTATTTGAACTAGCATGTTATTTTCTAGAGTTAATTCAAATATACAAATATTCTTATTCCAGCCATCATTTGGTGACGGTATCCTGGATGTCAGACATCGCGGCGCTCCAGGCTTACCTTTCCCGAATCTACTCGGAAGAAGCAAAGGCGCCAGTGCCGCGGCATTCAAAACTAAACCCAACTACCAACGAAATAGAGACGATTTTCTAGCTGTTCTAGTTTCCAATTAACGCTAATTATTTAGGGCCGATGTGTTCACAGTACACATCCACACCTTAGTTAGCCCATTTAATTACTACTGACCAGAGAATGTACTGTGAATTCTCTAAGCAGTATTATTTTAGGAATAATCACGTTGTCTTGGCAAATAAGATGCCAATAATACCGCTCTTAGAGATCGAGGTAGAGTCCCAGAATTATAATACTAATTTATAAAAGCGCGTTACGTTTAAAACCGGAAGTTGCGGGTCCAAATCCTGGGATATTCCCAAGATAATATAAAATTTCTTCCGTCCGGCACATAAATAAATGTGGCCCATAGACCACACTGGACTTGGTAGACATTGCCCAATTTAGTTGGTGATAACTAAATACGAATAAATCTTTGAATTTGATTTTAACTTGTGCTACGAGCTAAGCTTCCGCCCTTAGTATAATTTGCAGTGAAAATTTGAATTCGAGTTTTGTGACGAACTGTCAAATCAGAATCCTTTACAAAATCATTATATATTTTAAATAACGTATATACTACCTACTTATTATTCCAAAACCAATGTGTAGGTGGAGCTCATTGACATAGTATTAAATAGACTTCAGGTCGCATACAAAATTCACGAAAAAAGTGTACCGATTATTTAAGCCTCGTTCCTTGTCAAATTTTGAAAAAATGACACTGCTCAATGGGAACAAAGAAAAGAGTGAAGTTGAAATATGATTTTATTAGTTACCAATATATATATATATATATATATATATACATATCTATGTATTATACATACACACTTGACTAACTTCGAAGACTTTGGTATTATTAGTATAGTTTATGAAACACCAATGTGTAAATTATCATGTATCTAGTAGGGTACAAATCTATAATATATTTGATAAACAATAATATAATGTTTTATATAAATAGTAATTCGTATGTTAAATAATAATATCCGCAAAATGTTCCGAATATATACAGATTGGAATATTTTCTTTTCCGTTTTAGCGTGAAACCGTAACAAACAAAAAAAATCACTTTCGCATTTATAATATTACTACGGATGCTTATCCTTAGATAGTAAGAATTATTTTAGTACTAATCTACTCCATGCATCCACTATTCTGTTAACACAATAGTTTGCGCATGTGTTGGCCCACCTTGGCCAAACATTTGTAGCGTTCATTTAAAACAGATAATTTTGTTCAAATTTTCAATTATTTGTTACTTTGAAAGCTTAAAATATATCTTATTTTATATGTACTAACCAAAAATAAGACTCCGTCCGTAAAATTGTTTTTTCGGGAATTATTTTCGCAATTTTTGAAGACAAACTGTGTCATTGTGAAACGTCTTAATATTGGCCGTGCTTAAAGAGAACTAAACAAAATAGACTCTCACATTTCAAGTGAGCCGATATTTACCGGCACGGATTTTTTGCGTCGACCCGATATCTAGTATATTGTTGATCGAAGGTGGAGCTATACTGTGATATTTACTCGCTGTCAAATAACTATAGTCATATTAATGGAAAAATATACATATGTAAGTGAGTATAACGCGGTATAAGAACTAGTTGAACGTATTGACAAAAAAAAAAAAAACAAAAATACGTAACTAAATAATACTTAACTTTTTTAAACCTCTAGTATGCCAATATACGAAAATTTTCATTCGTCAATTGTATTGTATGTGTATAAAAACCTGGTAAAATTTTAAATGGCGGATTGTCACATTATTTTTTCTCTCCTGTAAAATTGAGAAAATGTAGATACGTTCATCTGACTCATACACCGCGATAAGAACTAAGAAGTTAAATAATTATTTTCGTTAGCGTTGAATAATGACTGCCAAAGTATACATAATACATATAACTACGAGTAAAGAAGAATTATACATATTTTCATACCTCTACAATTATATTTATCTACCGTTTAATTTGCTACTTGCAAAAATGTATACAGAATTTAAATACCTTATTAATTCACATTTAACATTATTCATAAGACCGTCTTTTCTATTTTTACTTTAAATTATTCCCTAAAATTAACGAATTCGGTCCAGTATGTTTATATGGAATTAAATAGGGACTTACTGTCGTTCACACACGGAGTATAGCCCTAATTTCAAGAGGGCTTATTTATTTCTGCTTATTTTTTATTGATTTCGACATATTAAAGATTCTTACAAAATAGCTTAGGATTATAGAACGAGTTCTCTTATGTCCAAAGAATACAACTTTATGTCACTTTTAAGACTGTTTTCACAGAAGGAATGAAATATCAGATATTTTATTAACAATTCAAGAATTTAAGCGTACATATTGCGTGTAACTTACTCGTAAGTATAAAATAACAGTTGATGGCTCCACTGTTAAGACTGTTTTTTTTATGTCTACTAAACGTTTGCAGTAAACTAATTAGTAATTTAAGTAGCATAAAGTCAGCAACAGAAATGAACCCGTGGAAATGAACTATCCGAAGTTTCAAAATTGATATTCGAATGAGACCAGAGTATGTACTTATTACTCATTTTAGTATTATAGATTAGATACAATAAATAGGTTCTGATTTTTTTAAATTATTGACTTCGCTGCGTTTTGCTTGTAATGAAAAATGATCAGAGAAATAAACGCAGAAATATATGTGTCTCATACCCTAGAGGCCTCACTTTATACATACCAAACTATATATAGTTATATATATAAATTCCGAAATAATGAGTATTGCTAACCGTTTTTGAAATAGATCTCAATTTTAGTTCTTCTCTTAACTGTAAAGGTACTATTGTATTCCTCTAGAAAATCTTCAATACTCATTTTTACTAAATCAGATTTCAATTTGAAATAATATTGGCATGGCTTTCTTTTGTTTTGCTAAACAATAAGTCTAGTCTAGACATTAAATGATGTCCAAATAACACAATGCTTTGACGTCAGTATATGACAATGTTCGCCTACAAGACTGAATGACACACTTTTAACCTTGCTCGTTTATCAAAGAAATCAATGAATATGATATTATAATATTACTAGCAACGCGGCGCGGCTGCACACGGGTGCAATATAGATGTACTATTTAAATAAAATACTGTATACCGGATTAAAACGCGATTTATTATTTATATTGTTTAAATTATTTATCCCGACGTTTCGGATGCTTTTCAGCAACCGTGGTCGCGGGGAGAGAGGGGAGGGTCGGGATAAATAATTTAAACAATATAAATAATAAATCGCGTTTTAATCCGGTATACAGTACTTTATTTAAATGTGTGATACTCGCGTTAATAAAAGACAATATTAAGGTGCGTACGGATTGCGCGTACCCTGGTACGCGTACTCAGTTTACGCGTATTCGGAACGCCTAGTTCATACCTGCAGCTACGCGTTCACTCTTGGGGTACGCGTACCGCGCGAGCCAACTCGAGCGCGAGCCGATCGTCAGTCGGTTTTTTGTCGCGCGTCAAAGAGGACGCACGGGGCCGGCTACGCTACATTTGGACGGCAAAATGAATAAACACGCGTGTTCTTCGAGTTTTAATAATGAAAATATTATCAGACTGATTCAACTTTATGAATTTCACCGGGTCTTGTGGGATAGCACACTAGTTGATTATCGAAATTACGATTTACGCCAAGATGCATGGAAGGCAATTTCGAATAAACTGAAAATTGAATGAATTAAAAAAAAGATGACAATTTTAGTAGCTTTAACTTTGTCGGAGTCATGGCGAATGACTGGGACTCGCGGAGCGCTCTGAATCGATTGACCTCGCGTACAGGTTCGCGGTGGTCCATACAGGAGCTGTACGCGTATCCAATGTACGCGTGGACAGTGTTTCCCAACTACGCGTAACACAGGAACGCGCTATCCGTACGCACCTTTAGATGTACTATTCCCAAAAAATAGTCTATGTTACTCGCTAATAATGTAGCTTTCTATTGGTGGAAGAATTTTAAAAAATCGGCTCAGTAGTTTTTGAGTTTATTCATAACATACAAAAATACAAATCTTTCCTCTTTATAGTATTAGTATATAAGTATTTATATACATAATACAGTTTGGTATTGTATCGCCTTTCCTAATACGATTGTGTGTTATAAAGAAATTATTCTTATAATTTATTTATTTATAATAAATAATAATTTTTCATATTTTGTACAACCATGCTCATACAAATTATTACTTTACCTTAGCATTACATCCTTTTCAACTGTGGTTCAACTGTTGTGTAGTGAAATGTATAATAGAATAATATATCTACATTTATAAGTGACTGACGATTAATTTATTTTTTAAGATAAATTAAAATAAATATTTGAACAACGACTTTATTATTTACACATTTGTTATGCCATCTTCAAGAAAACCCTTAAATTTTTTAAATTCAATTCGAAATATACTTAGCGGATTTTCCTTTCTAATATTGACTTCATATTGTGAAATTTTACAATAAGAAACTATTGATTAATTCAAACGTCTCTCAACTAAATCTGTAATACAAATAAAGCAACATTGAGATACCTAATTAGTAACATATTCTTTCAAATCAGGATCAACAGATAATATCTAGATAACATATCTTAATAAGAATAAGAAAAATGTACCTATCTCAGGTCACACATATAAATTACATTCTAAATAATTATATTATTATATAATATTATTAATCCTAACTTAAACTAAATATGCTGTGTGGCGAAAGAAAAGGCCAATGCTCAACTAGACAAAATCTTATATACGTAAAACAAAGTCGTGTTAGTTACAACATTTACATATGACTCAAGAACGGCTGCACCGATTTTAATGATTATTTGTCAGATTCGTCTATGTCCCGAATAACACAATTACTTTTAAAATATTAAAAAAATCGGGAAAACAATATATGCAGAAAATTAATTTTAAAATAAATTAGGTGGATCATACGAAACTCCGCCATCTTCCGCTATTGACTGCTCAAGTCACACACGCTTTAGCGTTTTATGTATTACCTAATTGTTTTTTGTATAAGTGATGTACATTATATAATAGAAGTGGGAAAATAGCATATTCAAACCTAGAATTTATTTTTATTTTTTTCAAGACAACATTCTGGCAGGACAACGTCCGATTTCGGAGCTAAGACTATTTCACCAATATTATATTTTGGGGATTCCAGCTTATTTTCTTACCTACGCTGAGGGTCAGTCAACTTACATATTTTAAAATATTATTATTATGATATCTTCTTCCACTACGTATATTAACATACTTTCAATACTGGATGACTTCATACATAATTGCTATCATTATGAAACAGGCGCTTAAAATAACAAGTATTTTTATATAAAATACTGTATACCGGATTAAAATGCGATTTATTAATTATATTGTTTAAATTATTTATCCCGAGGTTTCGGATGCTTTTCAGCAACCGTGGTCACGGGCAGACAGGATTTAAACTATATAAATCTTAAAATCGCGTTTTAATCCGGTATACAGTATTTTATTTAAATGTGTGATACTCGCGTTAATAAAAGACAATATTATTAACTAATATTTTTTTCTATCCTATCTATCGCTATCCGGAGTTCTATTATTTTACCCGTGTGTCATTGCCCATTTGTACTCCAACCATTGAACTAATGAGATAATGATCTCGAAGTCTCTTTCACCTTGTATGGCAAACTTAGCTTTATTTCGACGAGATGAATGTAAAAATCTCTGGCTGAAGCCATGAGCAACAAGGATTTTGCATTATCGAATTCAATTCCTTCTGAATGGCTTTCCTCCATCTTGGTCCATCTTCTCTTCACATAGCTTCTTTAATAGTATTTGAATAAGATTCAGTAGCTTTGTATGAAATATAATCGGGAAGTTATTGCCTCCTTAAGCATAATTAAAGTTAAATCACATCTATATGTCATTGCTACTATTAGAAATATTATAAAGGTTTCTTTCAGGAAACCAATATAGATAAGTGGTGAATAGTCACAGTAGTTTGAAACCACATTGTATTAAATATACACTTGGAGAGGTAGGATTAGATTAAGTTTAATATATTATAATTAATATAGCTTTAAATATGTTTTTTAACAAATCATAAAATAATATCTATTCTTTATTAAACGTAATATAATGAGTAAACAATGAATACCTGAGTCCCCTAGTAGGCATGGGGCAGACCCATTTATGTGTCTGTTTCACTGATCATTTTTCTTTACAGGCAGGTAGGTGATCAGCCTTCTGTGCCCTGCCCGACCGAAACAATTTTTTTTTATCTAGTTTCCCCGGGATTCGAACCCAGGACCTCCGGTGCTTAACGCATCGCACTTACCACTAAGCCACGGAGGCGGGCAATACATATAAACACGACTTATTTAACCAACCTTTGTGAATTGTTTTTGCCTAAAATAATTCTTCTTCTCTTTCATCATTCATCTTCTTTCGATGATGTAGTTAGGTTCTAAATTCATAATATTCCCGCCTTGAAAACCTGTTTGAATTTATTTAAATTCTACCGTGTGTTTAATAATAGTAAAACAGCTCACAATATAGATGTACTACACACGTGCACACGTGCAACTAGACGTTTCATAAGAGCCTGCAAAGGCCTATTTGAAATAAAAAACTTTTGATTTGATTGATTTGATTGACACAAAAATACTCATAATGTAGCTTACTATTGTTGATATAATTTTTAAAATCGGTTCAATAGATCCAGAGATTACTCTATAATATTAGTATAGATGTGAGAGACAGGATCATTTTTTAAATAAAATACTGTATACCGGATTAAAACGCGATTTATTATTTATATTGTTTAAATTATTTATCCCGACGTTTCGGATGCTTTTGGTCTCGACGTTTTGGTTTCCCCGCGACCACGGTTGCTGAAAAGCATCCGAAACGTCGAGATAAATAATTTAAACAATATAAATAATAAATCGCGTTTTAATCCGGTATACAGTATTTTATTTAAATGTGTGATACTCGCGTTAATAAAAGACAATATCAGGATCATTTTGAGAAGATCTCAATCGATTACTATTTCAGTATTCCGCAGCGGAATAACTCAAAGCGATAAACGTGTGACGAGACATTTTCACGACATTGTATTGTTGTCGTGACAATCATACACTTAATAATAATAAGCCGATCATTGATAGGCTCATTGAGAATCCTGGTCTTGCCCATGACTCATGTAAATATCCAAGACATGGTCCAGATTACAAATTACCTTTAAGTCGGAGGACAGCCCCATTCGAAGACTACTTGGTTGTGACTTAAATGGCAATGCAAAATAAACCATAAAGTTATTTTGACTTCCGTATTCTGATATATAAAAAACTTTTTAAAATTTGAGTTCGTTCAAAAATCTTCGGATATCAATCACTCATCAGAAATAGATCAATATTATAATAATTATTAAATTAGGTAAGTTAATCAATCATAATAATTAATCAGAATCTAAGAAACAAGAATATATGTACATTCGAAACGAAACTGTATTGAGTTCGAGTCGACTAATGTATGATATATTTTATAGTCATACTGACTTTATTTTTACTATAAATTATTATACGGTATAATCCGGTCATCCATAGCGATCAAGTTCTCGCTGCCAAAGGTCATGCTGTAATTCTAAATAAAAAATTAAAATACATTAATTCAATAGATTTAATTAACTATAACAACTAGTTAGTAAGTTTGGTAAACATTAAGGCGATTATTAAGTACTAGAAATACACCCCGGCTTCACACGGGTGCAATGTAGATGTACTATACACAAAAAATAGCCTACGTTACTCACTGATAATGTAGCTTTCTATTGGTGAAAGATTTTTTAAAATTGGTCCAGTAATTTTTGAGTTTATTCATAACATACAAAAATACAAATCTTTCCTCTTTATACATACACACATACATATATATCACGCCTCTTTCCCATTGGGGTAGGCAGAGATCACGGAATTCCATATGCTCCGATCCTTACATATTTCGCTTCTTCTACTTTCATCATTGCTTTCATACACACTCGACGGTTACGAGTACTTTTGATCTGGCCCTTTTGCAGAAAGTCCCCGTCCCCGTCCTCTTTATAATATTAGTATAAATATATATATTACCAAATAATCACTGTACTAATCTACAATTCCTAAATTTAAATGTCAAAAACAAAATATCACTGATATATATCGTATATGCATATGCATATGATATATGATGAAACCGTACCAGACATAAACTTTCGAAAGAACTCATCAAATTTTATTCACGGTAAACTGGATATGTATTATGAAAATAAATTTTATAATGTCAAGTTTATTAAACTATAAAATAGCTATCGGCCATTCCATTTGTGACAATCCTACCGTTCCTTCGTGTTTATTGTTCTGATTAAAGAAAATGATTAAACTATCTCTTTGTTTACTTCTAGTATTAGTATCGGTATGGAATGTTAGTGCTTTAAAGATAATGCCTAGTGAAACTGTTGAATTACAAGGTAACTTTAATGTGAAGCCGACTCCAGTTCTAGAAGTGATTGAATCAGTCGGCACTACCACACGATACCAACCACCGATTCATAGCACAATAGCGGATATAGAAACGCATGCTAAAATAACGTCAGGTGTTATTACGAATGAACCAACAATTATAAGACATGAAACATTATCAGTGAATAGCAAAGAAGCAACAACAGAAGCTATTACAGTGACAGTAGTTGAGAAAACGAAATCCATGTTTCTAACAACTTTGCCGGTACCGCCACTAGATTTGATTCCACCAGAACTGCTAGATATTGGTGGAGAATTGAGAGGTATGGAACAAGCGGTAACTGTTAAACCTACAGTTATTGAGAGTACCAGATTAATTGTTCAACAAACAGCATTACCCGTGCCATCTCTGGATCTAGTTCCACCTGTGGGTAACATTTATTATTAAGTTATATATGTAGCTAAGGATCTTGATCAACACGGAACCAAGGACTGATTTCGTATTGAGAACTAGACAGAACTGCTCTCTCGTACCTATGTGTTTGTTATATTGTTTTTTTTTTGTACAATAAAGAATATTGAATTTAGTGTTGTTTTTTTTAAGAATCATTTAAACAAATTTAATCAAGCATGCTTTTTAATTTAAATCGAATCTTATAGACTTTCGAATGGTCGAAGTAAAAAAAAAAACAAAAACACATCTTAATAAAATTAATATCCTAAAGCTGAAGTAATACTTACCAGCAAGCAAGACAAAACCTCGGCTGTCAATTAAAAAGAAACTGACAGACTAATCAACTCACCTAAACCGTATTTTATTACTTCTTTAACGTAAATATCAACTCAGGATTTTTGGAAACTCTACGCTGAATTTGAAAAATGGCGGGCTCTAAGATATGAAGTTGCTGGAAGATATTTGTTAGAAATTTACAAAAAATAAAAAACTTAACGATCTAATAATAATAATTCCAGCGTCATATCTGATTGAAACCGGCTCTCCAATGATTCTTCCAAGGTGATGAAATACTCCTTTAGATTTTGTGCTTTATGTTTATAATAGTAATATATATTTTTTTTATAAATTACTAAGGTTTTTTATTTATATCATATATACCAGTTTTAATATAGTAAAAACTTTAAATTTTAGACTAAAAATACTGATAATATTTGAGATTGATTCAATAATATAATATGTAGGTAAATTGTTATATATTGAATAAATGCAATTTGCAAAATTATGCAGACAAAGCTCTATTACAATTTTTGTGTATTTATATAACATGATTCATAGAGGGCATCAATGATGCCGCATCATGTTAATCAATTAAATACAAGTATGATTAATACAAGAATTACTAAGTAGTAATTTTCTGTAGAAAATATGTAAAGAAAATAATCTCTTTTATTTTTGACGGACTCGTTGGCGCGTTTGGTAGCACCTACCTTGTGCTTACGCTCAGATACGTCGGAGGTTCGAATCCCGCCCGGATGACATGTTTATCATTTTCTCTAAGCATGTTTACCACACGACTGGTCACTTCGAGTATAAAACGGATGGGAGGAATATCGAAATTCCGACCGGGTAACAAACCACCATTCAACCGTGATGTGCAAATTGCGCGTTTCGGTCTCAGTCTACGGTTTCCTAATGCTCGAAGTAAAAA
Source organism: Anthocharis cardamines (assembly GCA_905404175.1). Classification (NCBI taxonomy): domain Eukaryota; kingdom Metazoa; phylum Arthropoda; class Insecta; order Lepidoptera; family Pieridae; genus Anthocharis; species Anthocharis cardamines. The sequence continues at coordinate 10,201,205 of FR989952.1, read as the reverse complement.
GTAGGTCGGCAGCGCATCATTGACTGATGTTCTGTGGCTGAGGTATCACCTACCATCAAGTGAACCTCATGCTCGTCTGTCGATATCTATATCTATACAAATATTATAAAGAGGAAAGATATGTTAGTTTGTTCGTTACGATTTAACACAAAAAATACTCAACCGATTTTAAAAATTCTTTCACCAATAGAAAGCTACATTATCAACGAGTAAGATAAGCTATTGTTTAAAGTACATCTACATTGCACCCTTGCGAAGATGCTATTATAATATATAACTTATTTATTTTTCTAAATACTTGAATTAATTAACTTTCAAACTAATTATTATCTATCATTATTTCTATTAACTAAACTAAAAATTATGCAAGGCCTCGATTTTTGCCAAGTGAACCAGATTTTTGAGAAGATAAATATTTTAGAAAGAAAGATAGGGAATAATATTACCAATACAAAAATCAACAAAAATACAAGTAAAAATGAATGAAGTCAATACAACAAATACATGCACAATTCATGAATTGATATTATCAATGATCAAACATTCAATAAGATAATGATCTCATATAGTAAGGACATGCAGAACTCGGAAGATCTTCGAATCGTGATCATAGATCGTGGATCTAGCGATCGCTCCAATCATATAAATAAAGATTCCTCCAATATCCACCTCATTCAATGAAGCACGATGAGATTAATTGCATTATCGCTAATTATATCACTTCTTTCACTAAAGTGTTTAGTGTCTTCTGAGTTAAATGATTATATAGATGTATTAAGATCACCAGTTCTAGCGCCGCCAATGAATGCAAGGCGTGTAACAGAAACTGCAAAAGATTTCCCCGTACTATTATTATTATCCAATGCTAATATTACGGATGCAAATGTGGTTAGCCACAAAGAAGATCCTCAAATGATTTATCATGTTAAGGTAAGTACTTAATATCCAATCTATGCAATTATAGATGAAACGATGAAGGATTGATATTGCATAATATACATAATTATTGTGTTGAATTTATTTGCAGAAATTGGAGGACCGAGAATGAGTAATACAGGTTTGAAACCTACAAAATATACTGTATTTAAACACTTAAATCGTGATTTATGAGTTTATATTTATACTAGTAACACGTCCCGGCTTCGCACGAGTTCAATATACTATAAACAGTCATAACCTATATTAGTGGCGTAGCACAAGTCACTAGCACCCGGTGCGGATCCCTAATTTGCCGCCCCCTTTATTTTTGAAAATGATTGTGTAAAATTTTGCCATGGTAAAAATGGTATTCTTATTGAATAAAACGAACCTAAAGAGAAACTTTATGGTGACAACAACAAAAATTTAACGAAAAAACGTTGAAGTATGTAATTTTTTACCGTTAACTGTGAAATGCCGCCCCCGCCAAAGTGCCGCCCTGGGCGCATCGCACCCTGCCCCCCCCCCATGCTACGCCACTGGGTGGTGAACGTCTGTTGGTGAAATAATTTTTAAAATCGGTCGAGCAGTTATTGAGTTAAATCGTTACAAACAAAGAAGTCTTTCCTAATTATAATATTAAGTATAGATAACGAATCTGTCAAGTTTTAAATCTAGTCTCACAAACAAACACGAACGTCGACATCAATAGATAATCATTAATCTAAGTAAAAATATATATTGTATTATATTTTTGTATTTTTTTTAAACTATCTATAACTATACTATACATGCAATATATTATTTAAATAACTTTTAGGTATAATTTAAATTTTTAATCAATTAATTGTGTTAATCGACGTTGAATGTTATTTTTATTAATCATAAAATGATGGTTAAGTACCTACTACACTAATGAAGGTACAGAAAATTTAAATTATTTTAAATTGATTTTCTGCACCTTCATTATATTATTGCTGCTATATTAAGAATTATACGAGTATATATACTATACGTAGTAATAATATCTTATAAATTAATCAAAAAAACAAAAACCGACTTCAAAACAATAACTACAAAATATTATAGTATGTATCAAACTTGAGATACGTCCTTCTTGGCTGGCTTTCTTCAAAAATAACCGTTAATAAATCACTACATAGTATAAAACAAAGTCGCTTTCTCTGTCCCTTGTATGCTTAAATCTTTGAAACTACGCAACGGATTTTGATACGGTTTTTTAAATAGATAGAGTGATTGAAGAGGAAGGTTTATATGTATAATAATAACAGTTTTTCTGTAGTGTATTTAGTATCAGCATTGCACCGGTGCGAAGCCGGGGCGGGTCGCTAGTATAAAATATTTGTTTAAGGCTGTTGCTTTGAAGTAATTAAAATATAATTTTTAACTTTTTAGTTTAAGTTTGTACATACTATATGTAGTTTTGAAGTCGGTTTTTGTTTAAAAATAAATTAATTTTAATTTTTTTGTAGAAAGTGTATTTTTTAATTTCATTTATCCTTATATAATCGCGTAACGAACATACAAAAAGAAAACATACATATACTGTTAATGATTTAGTGATGATAATTAAAAGAACAGAGACGTACCAGAGAAACTTGCTGAAAGGAACTACAAACCAAAATATCATCCATATTAAAGTATATTTTTTTTTTGTTGATTTTTTAAAGAAGTACCGAACCAATTTCGATAAAAATTATATGGGATCGTCTCTGAAATATTATACGTACCTACCAAACAAAAAAAGAATCTTGCGGAATTATCGCGTAACAAACATACAAAAAAAAAGAAACGAATTGAGAACCTCCTCCTTTTTTGAAGTCGGTTAATAAATAATTATGCCATCGATAAGAGTAACTGTGGAGATTCTTAGTCTGGTAGAAAGAGATTTCCAAATCGTTTCCGTTTTCGAAAAGAGGTTTTGGGCTTCCAAATATTGAAAATATAACAATGGATATACTAGGATAAAATTTGTTTTAATTTTTTTTTCTTATTGGTCCAAAGAGCACTAATAATCTTCCAAGACCAAATAATATGTAAATAAATAATTAATTAATACGTAATTATGCTCTTAGGTGTGGAAAAAACCCAAAAAGCAGTTCAGCAGATCCACGGCTGTAATTATATCAAGTTTTATTATTATTTTTTAACTTAAACACCCAATTATTTTGGAAATACATAGTACTCATTATATGGATTTCGACGCGAAGGCCATTATATAGTTAAACACTATGAACAGGTACAATCTCGTCCTGGGTACAATGACCGGAAAAAACCCAAACAAATATGTCTTCCCCCACAAAATTATTAAAAAAGAAAATATTTTTTAACATTTTAAAACAATGCTAATATTAGCACTTAAAGTTCTGTAAGTTTTTTATTATTTTTTATATGTTATCAATCGATAGACGAGCATGAGGTTCACTTAATGGTAGGTGAAACCTCAGCCACAGAACATCAGTCAATGATGCGCTGTAGACCAACTTTTTACTTTGAGCATTAGGAAACCATGGACTGAGACGGAAACGCGCAATTTGCACTTCAAGGTTTTTCCACCTATGATCGATGGTTTGATACCCGGTCGGAATTTCGATATTCCTCCCATCCGTTTAATACCCGAAGTGACCAGACTTGGGGAAAACATGCTTACATAAAATTATAAACATGTCGTCCCGGCGGGATTCGAACCCCCAACCCATCTGAGCATAATTGTAAGGTAGGTGCTACCAAACGAGTCCCTCAAATTTTTTCCTTTTTGTTCAAAAATGGAGCAACTGATAGACTTAATATTATGATTTGTAGGATAAAGATAGGCTGCTATTTTATCCCGGAAAAACATTCCAAATTATCTCTGACAGAGATATTTTTACCATATATTTAAGACTACTTTGTTTTTGTTACAGACAAAAACTACAATACAATAATTTATATCTACGAAGCCGAACAACATACTATTAAGAATTAAAGGTAAAAAAAATAATCTTTATTAATAAACGATAAACAATTTATATGAACTTAATTATGTATCGATAGAAAAAAAGGTCTTTTGACGTAAACTCCGCGTTTTACGGAAAATCCCTAATTATTGCTTGTGAATCTTCGAATAATAAGTTATTATATCACCATAATAAATCGGTAGCACGTCATCATTGAAACTTGAAGATATACAACAAAAAAATACCATAAGATGCTATTTGTAACTTTATTGAACTGGATTTCATTTTCCTTTCTTTTATTTTGAATGCTACATATTAATTTATATATTTGTCCAAAAACATAACTAAGGTCTTGTTGGAAATACATACATAAAAGAAAACCGGACCCAAAGAAAAAGGATTTCACCTTTTAAAAATGTTTTTCCGCCCATAAAAAGAAATACGTATCTAAGATTTTGACGTAGAATTATTTCATAGTACGAGTATTTCAGCGACATTGAACTCGGAGGCGGACACCTGGGAACCTTTCCTTGTAAGAACATCTCAAGATAAACATAAGTTTGATTGGTATACTAGATATTAAACGTCATTATCTAATGGTATGCGAATATGTAAAATACCTTTTCCAAGATGGCATTGGATTTTCCACTCAATCACATACCATACAATTAGATAATTCATGTTATGTATGAAAGAACACGATGCAATTATATTATTATCAGTATCTCTAGAATTTTTTGATTATGATTTTAAATTGTTTTATGTATTTACTGTTTAACCATCATATTATATACAATATTGATTATTAAATGTAGATTAATCAAATTTTCAGTGTTCAATTCAATATTCTTTATTGTACCAAAAAAAAATAAACAATATAACAAACATAACTAATCTAGAGAAGTAGATATGCTTGGCCTTATCGCTAGGCAGCGATTTCTTCCAGGCAAATCATAAATTATAGAACAAAAATGATGCATTAGTTAGGTAGTCATGCGATTTTAGACATAGACTAGTTTAAAATAAAACAAAACAATATGATTATACATATAAACTAAATACTACATTATAACATGTCAACAATTCAATAGAAAAACTATAATTAAAGACTAAGAAAGTGTAACTTCACATGAATCTTGGAGGAATCAAGACTTTGAGACTTTCTGATTGAAACAGGGAGAAAATTCCACAGCCGAACAGCTTTAGCAGCAAATGAAGCATTATAGAAGTTTGAGCAATGTGTTTCTTAATTTAATTCGGCATTCTTAAGATATATTGTGAAACTATGAAAAAAAAGGGTCGATGCAACATGGTTTGGTTTTAATTATCTTATCCGAAAAGATCTATTTATTTATTTTAATCCCTAGTAATACCGTAAAAGTAAATGTATCTTCGTTGGATTGTCAACATTTGACACAAAAACGGATCAAAGATGTATTGACATGCGAGCAAAACCGCACGTAAATAGTACTTATTATAAACGAAGATACATTAAAAAAGACAAAGATCTTCGTTATTCTGAGGTACAAAAAATAAATTTAAAGCACTTTGTTGCCAACCGAACCATTTAGCAAACTCGTTTATAATATACCGTGCACTGCTTTGTGTACAAACTCTTGTCTCATAATCTTGCAAAAAGAAAAAACCTCACGTGTTGTAGCAAACATGAGCGTCCGGTTTAAGGGATTGTCCAGAACGTGTTACGACTTTGCAAATAGGCCAGGTAACTCATCAAACATCGAGTTCGATCATCTTCTTACTTTTATCTAGTTCTAATGTTATTTCAAAGAGAATTGGTGTTATCTTTTATGTTAGATATCGAGTATGAGGTTCACTTGAAGGTAAGTCACACCTCAGCCACAGAATATCGGTCAATGATGCGCTGTCGACCTAATTTTTACTTCGAGCATTCGGCAATCCAAAGACTGAAATCGAAACGCACAATATACACTTCACCACGGTCCATCTATGAACTAGGGTTTGTTACCTGGTCGGAATTTCGATATTCGTCCCATCCGATCATTGCCCAAAGTTACCAGACGTGGAGAAAACATGCTTATAGAAAATTATAAACATGTTACCCCGGTGGGATTCGAACCCACGACCCATCGATGCGCACGGCAGCTATTCTACCGAACGCGCCAACGAGCCAGTTATCTGCCAGGTAACATTCAAAAGTTTTAAAAAGTCCAAGGTTATGCGATAATGTTTGTTTATAATTTTTGCCGAATTTTACATATTAATTGTTGGTTTAGGTATTTTTTTTATTTTTCAGATCGTTTAATCTATTTCAGTAACTAACTACAAGTCGGATACGTTATACGAATATACACAAAGCCTATTTCTATATCGTCCAATGCAGTAGGTATATTTTTTAAATGCCAACGAACACACTATTACGTAAAATGGTGTAACATTTTTTTTTTATAACAGCAAACTGTAAAATCCTAACTAAACAATAATCATACTAATTCTAAAGCAGTACGAATAAAAACCGATAACGTCATCGTGGGAAACTAGATGTCCTGTTAAGAGAGTAGGCGGGCAGTGACGTCGCAAATCGTCGATATGAAAAACTCTTGTATAAATAGGTCGGTCGAGTGAATCCTTTGTTAGTGATCGCGATGGGATTCTATGGTGTAGTGAGTTTGCTGGCGCTGGCCAGTTGCGCCTTCGCCTCAATAAATGATAACGCCATTGAAGGTGGAGATAGGGTAGTCTTAGTGGCACCTGTTTTAGCGCCTCCAAGGGACTCTCGGACCCATGTGACGGACAGAGCGAGACAGTTCCCGATACTAGTGCTGCTGGCTCAGCAGAACCCTTCGGAGAAGCTAAAGGAACCTGAAGCGAAGTCGCTGAATATCAATCAACAGCCTATTTATGTTAAGGTGGGTTTTTGTATTTCAGAAATTAAAAAAATCTAGACGTTGACATGTCTCCTACATAACTTAACTTTTCAGAAAGTGAAATGTATATTTTTTATTAATTATTGCTCGCAGTAACTTTTAATTTATTTTTATTGAAGATTCAGTGTTTAATTTATATTAGTATAGACTCTGGTTTTTAAGTAAATAATTCACTATTATTAGCAATTTATTATAGGAGGTCATTTAATATATGTATATGATTATCAAAACTATAAGTTATCCTTTTTATATTTCTTGAGTCGTCTTTTATTTATGTAGAGTCTCTTTTATACTATAATAATTTAGCATTCTCTTGGTCATTTATAGAATGATTTTTTAAATTGGTCGAGTAGTTTTTGAGTTAAATCGAAACAAACAAACGAATCTTTCCTCTTTATAATATCAGTTTAGATAAAATGTCTAATTTCTTGCCGGCTCAGTTCAAAAATACTTATATAGGTTTACTCTAATAATGTAATATTTGAATTTGTCATTTTTTTTAAATTTCAGCAATAAACCTACGATATACTGGCAAAGCCTAAATTTTCAACATAGTTCTTTATTTCTTCAAGCAGAAAAACCTATATAAAACTCTCTACAAATACACCAACACTAAAAAAGTAAATTTGATTTCAGTGATCACTTACCATCAGGCTTATATGATACTACCCTCATCTTCAATAAAGGATGTAGTATTTTTTATATTCTCTAAACTAATATTTTAAAATCTTTACAGAAACTAGAAGATCAGGAAAAACAGCCTGAAGCGTTGAACAGGCAGAAGCGTACTCTAGGAAAACTTTTTGGTCATGGAGGTGGACTTTCCATCGGTGGTGGGCTTGGTTGGGGAGTGGGGGGTGGTTACGGCGGAGGCCGCGGCTATGACAGCGGCTATGGTGGCCATGGAGGGTACCAAGAACCCCAGAAGACTGTTATTGTCAAAGTTATAAAAGAACATGGTAAGTATTTAATGATATTGCACACCGTACACAGTAGCGGGATAACCATATCAAGCCCAAAAGCCCGAATTGAAATTTATATAATTTAACATTTATAATTACGTAACTACAATATAAGTTATTAATGACTTATATAATTACGTTAAGAACATCCTTATTTTTTTAATTATTATATTATTATTTTTTGTATTTATAGAGCAAGCCGGGCTTTTGGGCTTGTATCGTAGTCCTGCCAATGACCATACACACTAGTTTATATGTGTGTTTTCCCTGTATCTGGTCACCTCAATTATTATTTAACCAGTAGGAGGAATCCTACTAATATTATAAATGGGGAATTTTGTGAGGACGTTTGTTCCTCTTTCACGCAAAAACTACTGAACGGATTTTGATGAAACTTTATAGTATCCTTGTTTATACATCAGAATAAGGCCAAATTATAACGATAAGTGTAAGTAAGTATTTCGGTATAAATCCTGCTATCTGATAGGTATTTCGCTCAGCGAAGTGGGCACGGTTTAGCTAATATGTACTTTAAATTCATCCCACCACGGCATGTCGGTTTCTGTCAACGGATTTTCGATCATTCGAAGTAAATAAATAGTCGAAACCTCGTAATTGTCTTTCAGTCGCTATCAAGTGTTTTACCTACTAATGAAAAGATACAATTTTCCGTATTTATAATAATTGTAATCATGTATGGCCTTAATTAGTATAAAATAATATCAAAAGATATAGTGACCATATTACGATTCTGTTCGTGTATAGATCGTTATATATTCAATCTATATTTATATTATACTAATGTTAAAAGAGAAAAGATTTCTTATTTTGAATTTTTTGTATCTTTGTATGTTATGCATAAACTCAAAAATTACTGGACCGATTTTAAAAATTATTTCACCAATAGAAAGCTACATTATTAGCAAGTAACATAGGCTGTATAGTAGGTACATCTACATTGCACCCGTGTGAAGCCGGGGCTGTTATAAACATCGCAATATACATTGTCATAAAATGCTAAAAATAATATAAAATAATAAAAAATGAGGTATCTAATCAACATGTCAAGGTTTTCTAGATTTAGAATTCAACCAAATATTATTTGGGTGCTAAAACGTGTTAATTTATTGAATCATAAAAATAATAATTTTAAAGATATTCGAGTTTTTAAATATTTTATCGAAAATTCGAAACATAATTGTATGTTCAAAGTTAAGGTATAGGTAATCTGTGGGTATAACATAATGTATTTATTATTCGTATGTATACGGAAGAGACTGAGGTGTGTAAATTATGAGCTTTTGATTTGTCTATGGACGAATATAAATCACGTGTAAATTGACCTCCAAACAGTTCAATTGTTACTAAGTACCTACTTACTGACAAGCTCTGTTGTAAGTCCAATCTAAACTTTATTTTACTAATTAAAAGGTATTTTTTGCAATTTAAACTGACGAGTAGGTTTTTTTAAAACATTAAAATTAAAGGTTGCTACCTGCATATATCAAAGCTTGTTCACGGAAACTCGTATAACAAGCATAGGTATAAAAAATTAAAAAGATTTCCAAGATTTGTGGATGATATCTCGAGAAATCTTAAGTATAATTTTGTAAACTTGTTAGTGATCAAATTATTCGCATTCTGGTTATTACAATTACGTACGTATATTAAGTTAATGTACACAGTATTCAAATAATAATAACAACATGAGATAGGTAACTAAATTGCATTCAATTATTTTACTTTTCTGAAGGAATACTGTGTTAGATTAGATAGAGGATTTGCCCTGGAGAGCAAACCATACACGTGTCTCAGACAAAACACAATAATGTAATCTAGTCCTTTCTTGTGGATATTAACACTTAGTAATATTTAAACCTTTTAAAGGCTAAAAACGAATAAGAAAAACATTATTTTAATTTTGTTAACCCCGTTTCGAGTGCTTTAGAGTTAGTCATGGACAGAGTGAAACATACCTAATAAGTAATATATATATCTTATCTTATCTTACTATCTTATCTTATCTTATCTTACTTCTTATCTTATCTTATCTTTCTTACTAATATTATAAATGCGAAAGTTTGTGAGTATGGATGGATGGATGGATGGATGTTTGTTACTCTTTCACGAAAAAGCTACCGAACGTATTTTGATGAAACTTTACAGTAATATAGCTTATACCAGGGTGAATCAAAAAGTTCTTAGAAGTGCATATATATGAAACCTTTTTGGATCAAGTTCGATATTCAAATTAAAGAGTGTCTATCACACTATATTTATGCAGACTGTCACTTGTTTTTGTCAGTTCGTTCGCATGTAATAAATTTTTTGTGCAACGAGTTGCTAAAAAGTCAAAATTATGGATAAAAGTGAGTTACGTGCGGTGATAAAATATCTCAGTTTGAAAAAAATGTCTACGAAGGAAATTTTTTTGGACATTCAGCAGACATTAGGGGGTGATGCTGTACCCTATTCTACGGTTGCGTACTGGGTGGCTGAATTTAAAAGAGGTAGATCAAGCTGTAAAGATGACCCGCGTTCTGGGCGGCCTTCAACCTCCGTTACAGAAGAAAATGTCAAAAAGGTTGAGAATCTGGTTTTGGAAGACATAAGAATGACTATAAAACATATAGCTGAGATCCTAAAGATATCTTTTGGTAGCGTTCAATCCATTTTAATTGATTCACTGGGGTTCAAAAAAGTGTCTGCAAGATGGGTGCCACGAATGTTAACCGACGAAAACAAAAAGCGACGTTTGGAAATTTCCAAGCGTAATCTCGAAATGTTCCAGCGTGATTCGGATAATTTTTGCCGTCGTCTTGTCACCATGGATGAAACGTGGGTCCACCATTTTGATCCTGAAACTAAAAGACAAAGCATGTCTTGGAAACGACCATCCTCTCCATCCATCAAGAAATTTCGAGTTGCTCCTACCGCTGGCAAAGTTATGGCCTCTGTGTTCTGGGATAGTGAAGGAATCCTTTTTATTGATTACATGCCAAAAGGCCAGACGATTACTGGACCCTATTATGCAAATTTAATCCCGAAAGTGCGTGAAGCGATTAAAGAAAAACGTCGTGGAAAACTGTCGTTGGGCGTGTTGTTCCTTCAAGATAACGCTCCTGCTCATCGATCGGAAGTTGCGCTCAACGCAATCCGCTGTGCTGGCTTCAATCTCCTTGACCACCCACCATATTCTCCGGACTTAGCCCCAAGTGATTTTCACTTATTTCCAAAATTAAAAGAGGAAATTCGTGGAACAAAATTTCACGATAATGACGCGGTTATAGCTGCCGTAGAGGACTTTTTCGAGAGTCAAGAAAATAATTTTTTTTCACAAGGAATAAGGAAGTTAGAAACGCGTTATTCTAAATGCATTGCATTGGAGGGAGATTATGTAGAAAAATAAAATATTATTATTTAAATCTTTGCATTTTTTAATATTGATTCCAAGAATTTTTTGATTCACCCTCGTATATCAGAATAACACATAGGCTATAATTTATATAGATTTTTTTGTATATTGGCCATAATATTACGATAATTATCAAGTAACTCGGAAAAATTTCTGCCTTCTGAGGGCTATCTTGGCGTGCGCTGCCTAAACTGTTGGAGTTATACAAAGATATTGTATGATGGCATTGTTTATCTTAAATAGTTCTAAATAAAATTCCGCGACAGCATATATCTATCTTTTATGTGGAAGCCAATATATCCGAAAATAAAAGCCATAAATACATTTAAATTGAATACTTATTTAACTTCGATCAACAATATACTTTTTTAACAACGCAAATTTTAGAGTATTTAACTAATTCTTATTAAAATTAATATATTTGTCGCTTTCAGTATTTAATTAGATGAACTTTGTCTTTTACACTAAGTAATTCGGTCGAATAGTTTAAAAAAATATCACGATAAGATTGACTCGAGTGGAGCGCCATTAAGCGGAGATTGAAGAAAAAAGAGCTCGGTTAAAAAATAAGCTACCTGTTGATGTTTCAAATTACAGGGAAATGTGTAAAGATTCAAAGTTTTCGTTTTATAATATTTATCCAGACGTTTCGATAGTTTTTTTAGGAATATACATATATTTGAATTCTTGTTTTATAAAATAAAAATATCTGTTAAAATTAAGTCAAATATACTCCTAGAGCAAAATCCTTGAATGTACACTTCATAAATATATGAGTAAAAGGAGCCTTATCGCCATTTCTTAAGCTGTATTTTTGCAGGTGTAGGTACTTCACGATCATCGTATCGTGCTGTCATGTTGTCTCGTAAAGTAAGACTGCACTAAAACTTCTCTTAGGGATCGTAGTACCAGATATCTTTTCGAAATGTCAGTATCAAGTAGTTTCATGTTATGACTAATACAATAGAACTAAAATCTTAAAAAAATCAGAACCGTCGTTGTTCTACGATCACGACAATTTGCAATACAAAACTTATTAACTAATGACAATAACAAAACAAAACATAGGTATGCAAAAAGCCCATCGCTCAAAATGTAGGATTAATGTAAATTATCATATTTTCTTCTTATTTGTAGGTCACGGCGGTTACGGTGGTAATTATGGAGGACACGGTGGTCACGGTGATTACGGCGGTGGCTACGGCAGCGGCGGCGGTGGTGGCGGCGGTTATGGCGGTGGATTTGGCGGTGGCAGCGGCGGTGGCAGCGGTGGCGGATTTGGTGGTGGCAGCGGCGGTGGCAGCGGCGGTGGATTTGGTGGTGGCAGCGGCGGTGGCAGCGGCGGTGGATTTGGTGGTGGCAGCGGCGGTGGCAGCGGCGGTGGATTTGGTGGTGGCAGCGGCGGTGGCGGTGGATTTGGTGGTGGCGGCGGCGGTGGTTACGGCGGAGGATATGGAGGTAATTATAAAACACATTGGCAACTACTTTAGTTACAAAGAGAGAGAGATAAAGAAGCATTTGACGGGGTCGTTGGCGCGTTCGGTAGAACACCTGCCGTGCGCATCGATGGGTCGTGGGTTCGAATCCCACCGGGAGCACATGCTTATAATTTTCTGTAAGTTTCCACGTCTGGTAACTTCGGGCATTGATTGGGTGGGAGGAATGAATAGGAATAGGAATAAATTCCGATCGGGTAACGAACCACCGTTCATAGATGAAAAAAGCGTGAAGTGCATATTGCGCGTTTCGGTTTCAGTCTATGGATTTCCGAATGCTGGAAGTAAAAATTAGGTCGACAGCGCATCATTGACTGATGTTCTGTGGCTGAGGTACCACCTACCATCAAGTGAACCTCATGCTCGTCTGTCGATATCTAACATAAAAAAAAGCATTTCGTCGTGATCGTAGTACAACGACGGTTCCGATTTTTCGATTTTAGTTCTATTGTATCCTCCTTGAGAGTTCTATATTGTATAATTTAGAACTGTCTAAAACCCTTTATCAACAGAACAAAATAATAAAAAAATGTAGTTTGATAATTATTCAGATATTTTATGCCATAAAACTAAAACCGTAAAAAATCAGAACCGTCGCGTCGTTGTTCTACGATCCCGACGATTTATTCGTTGTAACAACACTAAACATACACAATATTTAAGACACTTATCATTATGAAATACTAACTGCCCTACCCGCCCTTGGCCTTATACTTATGAAGAAAATGAGATGAAATCTCCATTTTACATAACCTACTAATAAATGAAAATCAATTTATCAATATGTTTAAAGAATCTTTTTTTCTAAAGAGATTATAAATATTAAAATGTTCACATTTCCGTAAGATACTTTTAAAATATTTTCCTGTACAAACCTTGTCTTGACAATTACAAATAAAACAAAAGAAGAATTAACCAATGTGGTGCAGTCGTTCGGAAACTATAAGCGTACATACATTTCGCCAATTCATTTTTATTTATATAGTAAGATTAAAACTAATAATTATACACACAACGCTTACGACAAAACGTTCAATGGAAAATTGAATTTTGAACGGCTACAGTAGTAGGTACTTACACAGTAGTTGTACCACGGTTTGAAGCAGGGACTGAATACCGGTTCATTTACTATGGGAGTTATACCGGAATAATAAAGGTTTTTGTTCATATTCTTTCGTTTTTATTCATATTTACTGAAAAAAATTACTGTGTTAAGTTTAGTGAGTATTACTCTTTAAAACTAATATCATGGTACATGGACTGAGAAGTCAGACTCGTATTTTGGAAAATAAAAATTAACCGGTTTCAGTCCATAGTTTTAAGTAATTTGCAGCCTCCGGGGCTATTGCATTTAGCACTGGAAGTTCCGGGTTTGAAGCCTGAGAAAATATTATAAAATAAATTGTTTCAGTCGGGTGAAACCCACAAGACTAAATACCTGTAACGAAAAATATTTAGTTTAACGGATATCGCCATAATATGACTTCGTCTATGCCCTACTAGGGAACTCGGGAATCCACTCCTTTTGTACCAAATATACTCGTATATTACATCGTAAAACAAAACATAACTATACATAGTTTTTAGATATCTTACCTAATTATTGCCTATTTAGTATTATAATATGTTATATTTTGAAAAAATAATTACTTTTTTTCAGGCGGCGGTGGCGGCGGTGGTGGCTACGGTTCCGGTTTTAACAATGGGTACTTATTATTGACTTATGATAACATTTAACAATTACATACCATAGCTATATATATAAATAACCTACTTCTATCTATAATATATCGTCGTGATCGTAGAACAACGACGGTTCTGATTTTTTTACGATTTTATTTCTATTGTATAAGTCATAACATGAAACTCCTTGACAGTTCTATATTGTATAATTTAGAACTGTCTAACCCCTTTATCAACAGAACAAATAAAAAATGCAGTTTGATAATTATTAGTCAGATAATTTTATGCAATAAAACTAAAACCGTAAAAAATCAGAACTGTCGTTGTTCTACGATCGCGACGATATATAAAAATCTCTATCACGCAAAAAGTACTGAACTAATTTGGATGAAACTTGTCAGTATTGTTGTTTCTACATCAAAATATAGCATATAGGCTATAATTTACAACGATATTGAGTTAATTGGTCAAATTATAACGACGAGTGTCAAATAAGTCGGGAAAATCCTACTATCTGAGAGCTTTTTCGCCCAGCGAAGTGGTCTGCGAATTGCGAAGTACTAAAAAGAACTGGAATGACGCTCTCACATAATTTCCAATTCAACCTTAAACCAATTTTTTTTTTTTATTCTTACAGGTACGGAAAACGCAAATAATTTTATCCGAAAAATATGATATACGATACTGAAGCGGATTTGAAGAGGAAATACGATAGATTGGTGTTTGAAAGACATAAAGATATGCTCCCTATATTATACCTCTAGTCCATAAGTTTACTTCATTCCTCTTTCAATAAAATATCTACAAATACCAAATTAAAATACTTACCGCGGAATAGGTACTGAAACGATAATCAAAATTTGAGGGCTTCTCAAAATATTTCTGTCTTTCATTTTACCTTCGCAATGAAAGAGATATTTTTAAGTACACCTCAATGTTGATTAGCGTTCGAGAATTCGGCCATTAAACATTCACTTTATCTAGCTATAGTTATCAATATTTTTATAAAAATCGTTTTTTTTACTTTTTATTATCTATTTTTATAATTATGTACAATTTTAACTGAAGTTTTTAATAGAATGTTCTTTGATCGGGAATTTATGGAAACTACTGAAACGGTAATTAATACTGAAGCCAATCCAAAATGTTTTTATCCTTTATATTATGTATGTCGATCAAAGTGAGCACAATATCTTTGAGTTAAACTCATTATTGATGTGTTTGAGTATTCAGCCATAAAAACTTCAAATAATATTACATTTTATCATAAAAATATTATTTAATTTGATTTTAGTAGATTTATGTAAGTTTTTATATATGTTATGTAATTAGTAATTAATGTATAATAAATACGATGGAGACATTTCGCTCAATGTAAAGTAAGCAATAAACTTATTAACTCGTTTAATTGTGTTTATATTTATTATTTCTCTTAGCTCTCACGGCACATACATACATATAAAATTCTCGTGTCACAATGTTCGTTCCCATACTCCTCCGAAACGGCTCGACCGATTCTTATGAAATTTTATATGCATATTTAGTAAGTCTGAGAATCGGCTACTATTTATCTTTCAAACCCCTAAGTAATAAGGGTTGTTCACCCTTAATTTTTTTTCTTAATTTTTGGACGGAATTTTTTGTTTTTATTTTTTTATAATGTGGCATTAAAAATACATACAACCCTATATTTTCACTCTTCTATTACCAACCCCTGCTTTTTTTTGTCAAAAAATCTAGAGCCGTGCGAAGCCGGGGCGGGTCACTAGTACATACATAAAATACATTGAAAAGTTCTACCAGAAATAATTTGAAAAAGGGGAAAGTCTTGTTTGTCTGTTTTTTCACGCTAATCTCCTAATATGCTGCACTGATTTTCATATAAATTCGACTTATAGACCGAACTTAGTCTGGGGCAACATCGACAAGTTGTTTCATTCGCAATCGGAGGTCTGAAAGAAAAGGTATCTTCATTTGAATATCTTGCTCAGTAGCTCGGGAGTTAAGATGAAGCTAACGTAAACAAAGTCATTTGTCATAATTACATACCTACAGACCTACTAGCATCGCGAGTGGGATTATCACTTTCTACAGACTAGTAGAAAGTGATCATAAAGTGATAGTTATAGTATAGTATAGTAGAGTAAAGGTTGCTTTTTATCTATGGTCCTACTGTTAGTTCCACAGGTAATTTATAATCGAAGAATAATCGAACAATTCTGCCTGTTATCGAAGGTGTTGTTCGGAAATTCATATTAATATCGACGTAAAAGTAGTACGTATTTAATATTACAAATATACCACTTAATTGTAATTGTATAACAACCACAATTAACTATAGAACAAAATGTTGTGCTGCATGATCAAAAAAAGACTTGACAATTAGCTAACACTATCCCCAAGAGTTTATCTTTAATCTTGATATTTTCATAAGAAGTCGCCTGCAATTTTTCCCAAGTCATCTATAAAAACAATATATATCTATTTCGGCATGAAAAATTCGACATGTGAATCATGTATAATTGATTGCAGTTAGATTTCAAAATGTGACGTAAATGCAGGAATGTCATTAATAGGCATCTTGAATACTTCTCTGTTTCCTTGCCAATGATCTAATCATTCGCGGGAAAATCTGCGTCACTGTTTCATCATTATTATATTTGACAGACATTTAACCATTTCTTATTGAACTATTAGATAATAAAAAAAAAAATTAGAACATTGTTTAATTTTCCAACTCTTTTAAAAGAAAAATAGCTATTTAAAGTAATTTTACTCAACGCTAAGTAATTTCATGGTATCCTACTTACCAACAACTTAGTGTGTACCTTACAGCGAAATTCTAATACAATAGTTTAAAATAAAATAATATTTAAGTTTTTTTTTTATTAGTAAATTTAATATTAAAGTCAATTTCGCACAGATTTCTTCGCATGGAAAAGGAATGCTTTTCGGGTATAGCAAGTCTACGTCCTATTCTTTCTTCAAACTTTCTACGTATTCTTCAAATCTAAAACCTTTTTATGCCATCTATTTCAATAGAATGTATGGCAATTCCTTAGCCAGGCTTAATCGTTCCTACCGAAGCGCGCAAAATACACTTCACGGTTTTACAATCTATGATTAGCTATCCGGTTAAAAATTCGATATTCCTCCTACCCGTTTAATACCAAATGTAAGAAAACTAAATGATTAAATTATTAAGTATTAACAGATTTAAATAAAATACTGTATACCGGATTAAAACGCGATTTATTATTAATATTGTCTCCCCGCGACCACGGTTGCTGAAAAGCATCCGAAACGTCGGGATAAATAATTTAAACAATACAAATAATAAATCGCGTTTTAATCCGGTATACAGTATTTTATTTAAATGTGTGATACTCGCGTTAATAAAAGAAAATATTAAGTATTAACAGAATTTGAATTTAATAACAGAAAGACGGTACCACTTAATCGTGGCGATTAATTTGTGCTTTATTGTATCAACATAACATCTCTTGAACCCGGATATGAAGTAATTGAGTTCACTACAAAAAACACACAACTGGCTTAGCCAAGTATCATATAGAAGTACCTAACAACAATAAATAATTGCTCATTTTCTATGAACATCTTCCTCACACGGCAATTATATAATGCGTAGTACAAACTGCGGTATTTCCTGTAACATAGAGCCGATATAATTATTTTTATTGATCAAAACAAGTTTCAATATACATATTATGTTTTGATTATTTTTATCGATGCTTTGTTAAATCTTTTTTACATTGTTATTACTTTTATATCGTTTAACTTTTTTTTTTATAACAGAGGGGAAAACCGAGCAGGTGGGTTACCTGATGGTAAGAAATCACCACCGCCCATGGACATTCGCGACTTAAAATGTCTCAGATGCGTTGTCGGCCTTTTAAAAAATTATAGGCTCGCTTAAATTCAGCAAGATGGAAACACTGTAGGCGATTGTATTATTTATATTATCCTACTTGCTAATGCTCGGGATTTTACCCGTTTATCTATGAAACTTTATAAACTTAGGATTACCGTTCGGGATACTGTTGGTTAATTTAACCTTTTATTGATGAGGGCCATTTAACTGATTTTTTGTGTTGCTATATGGACCACCTCTTTGGCTGTACTATGTATAAATTATAATAAACTAATTCTAGTTATATAACACGTAAAACATTATTCAAAATCGAATTCCGTTCATAAATGTAAAATGGTCTATAGATTAAGTTCTAAGGTTTGAATTAAACGCGTGCAAAGCTACGAGTACGTCTGCTAAAAGATTGATAACACGTTCTAAAATACAATTAAAGGAAGGATGTTTATAAACAAGTATAATTATAGAGGATTACGATTTATGATAATTATGGATGAGAATTTTACCAGCATATATTATGTTTTATTTAGATATTATGTGTTTGAGAGGTGTGGCTGATGATATGGCTAGTGAAAGGAGAGAATTAATAAAAAACATACTGCGCGGTGCGCCGACCCCAAATAAAAAGAAAAAGGTAATAGGGCAGGAAGAAGAAGAATAAGATATGTTTTACAAGTAAATTTTTCTTGGCTTGACAGTTGACCTTGAAAAGATTTTTTAATAAGAATTTTTTAACGGTCGTGTTCAATCGTGAAGCATACTATAATATAAAAAATATAATATAATATGTTCTTTTTTTCATGTCAAAATATTTAAATTAGGAAAAATAAATGTGTTTTGTCTCAAAACAGAAACAATATAGTCATTAATTAACTATCAATATCAAATGTACTATTGATTTTTTTAGGAATAAAATATGTCATTTCACTTCTTATTTGTCTATATAATCTTGGCTCTTGGCCGACAACGCGTATATGACGTGTTAATCACGAATTTCCATGGGCAGTGATGATATCACCTGCTCGGTAGTTCGCACTGTACAGTACTATAAAAAGAATATAAGTATACCAACCGGCATTTTTTTTTTATAGAGGGGGAAGTTTCATCAAACCGAGGGCGAGACGATTTTTTAAGAGCATTGCTCTTCTCGCCCTCCCTCACCGGCATACCAACCGGCCTAGGATGACAACCGCGACAAAATTTTGTCGACCGTTTTCTCGTGTTTTAATCGATTATCTCTTAATGTCTTCCGGGTCTAACATAACACACTTAAAACTCGACTTTTAATATCAAAAATAGATATATTTGTCGATCGAGATATCTTTTCTAACAAAATTGTCGATGTCGAGTTATAATATATCGAGATATCATACATCTTAGTTTTTCTTCTCTCGTCCGTGACATATCTCGTGGCCGGCAGGGCATAATTCCATATGAGACAAAAAATTGTCTATGCTTCAAACAGAAAACTAGAAAAACGGGCCCCGAGTTCAATTCTAAAAAAATGTAATTAAATATTTTATGGTATGGTATAAATGTATTTTTAAAAGGTTTAGGGAATACACTCGGACAAGATTGGTGTTGCCACCTACGTTAAACATTTTGGTATAATCGAGAATCATAATATCTTATTATATAAATAGAATCATATCATCATAAAAAGTTACTTAATAAAGTCCGTATTTCAAGATACAACTCAGGTTGAATCTAGTTTTGCAACTTGTCAAGCAATTTCTTCTCTATAAAGAAACATTTTGATAAATGTTGCACAAATGTGTATTGTTGATTTTGCTTATATTATTTATCAGGCGCTTTTTTAATAAAATTTACTTGCAAACCTGCACTCACCAAAATAAATACCATTTTTACAACTGATTGAAACAAAACTCTATCAAGTCTTATATATGACGATCTTTATAGGTCTATAATATATATAGAAGTAAAAAAAATCCTTAGCGTTGCTTATTATATAATAATATGTAATAATTTAATATATATGTGATATCATATTACATCTTACTTTTATTTTATGTTCTTGTCTCAGTTATTGCAAGGATATTATTTACAATATGTAATAAATCCGTATACAAATTAATTATTTCATCATTCTCATTATCATTTAGCTTTTTACTTGACATTGGTAGCAATAATTCTTATCACTATTAAATACTTAACCATACTATCAAATGATATTATATATCATTTATTTATTACTTTGGTGAAGGAGCTAATATAAAACTACTAATTCATGAATTACCACAACATATTAATTTTACTTTATCTTAACGGACTCAATAGCGCATTGGATACCTTCCGTTTCGATGGATCGCGTCTTCGAATCCCATCGGAAGAACATTTTTATAAATCTCTTTAAATATGTATTTTCTACACCTGATCTCGTGTCCAAAACACTAAACGGAAGATATATCAATGAATTCTGAGTAATGAGTCCATATGTTTATAAAACTGTTAACTGTGAAGGCTGCGCTTTCAGGTTTCCGTCTGTGTATGTATTCTGTGGCTGCGATAACATAGTATCTAACGTCGTGCTGATCGTAATACCTAATATAAAAAAACTAAAACAGAAACCGGAAAATAATAAAGTGGGATCGAAATTGATATACCTAGGCTAATTTTTATACCGGAAAATATATAACCAATTTTCCCCGCTATGGAAAATTTCTAGTTTGACATCAATTCTTTCGAACATTAAACTAGACTGACTATGGTTTACGATAATTCCGTTTAATTACAAATGTAAGGAATGGAAAAAAAGGATAAATTAAATTACTGCGTCTTAAACTTTTGTTTTACTTTGAATTGTTATATAATCACTACTGTATCCTCATAAATAGCTAGTTGGTTTTGTAATCACAAAAGGAATGTGAAAACGTACGTAAACAATATATGGAATTACCAATTCAATTAATATATTCCTACTGATAAGCTCTTATCTTTTCAAAAACAATTAATGGTAACTATTTATGAATCTATAATAATTTCATCTCGCCATCTTATTAGGTACTTATTAAACAGGATGCATGCAAAGACAATGCTTAGGTTTTAATATAATCCCTACAGGTTTTTAAGAGAAACCTCTAGAGATAGAATACTCTTTATTAACACAAAATACATATATAATACACACTTATTAATAAATAAAAAATAACTGCAGGGAGAAGATAGAGGGGGAAATAATAGGAAATTAGAGCAGTGTGTAACAAGAAGTAAAGGAAGGATAAGGAATTAACTGGTAATATATAGACTAGTGTAGATAAAATACTGTATACCGGATTAAAACGCGATTTATTATTTATATTGTTTGAATTATTTATCCCGACGCTTCGGATGCTTTACAGCAACCGTGGTCGCGGGAAGACAGAAAGATGACAGTTGTCTGATATTTGAAATGTCACAAAGTTGCCATATTTAATTCAATTAAATTAAAAAATAATCTATTAATTTAGGTAACACAATGTACATACATCTATGAACGTCAATAAAAAATAATACATATTAAATGCTTCTAATTTTACATTTACTACCAGTTCACAAATCAAGGGCGTAGAGCGGACGAGAAGAACTGGCAAGAAACTCGCCGCCACTCTTTTTAATCGCCAAGTTTTTGTTTTACAAATGTTTTTGTTTTACATTACATATTAACGCCATCTATTCCTACGGAGTTGATATTTACTGTAATTTTCTATATTATGACAATATTGACTAACGGTGTCCTCTTGTTTTTTAGTATGTTTGATTTGGGGTTTCAGATTTTTAATTACTGGATCCCAGGTGTTGGAGAGTCTCAAACCATCTTCTCTATTGAAGTTAGGATGTTTTTTAATTTCAATAGCCTCACGTACTAGTCTGGGAAAGTATCTACTTTCTTTTGCAAGGATTAAACGTCGGGATAAATAATTTAAACAATATAAATAATAAATCGCGTTTTAATCCGGTATACAATATTTTATTTAAATGTGTGATACTCGCGTTAATAAAAGACAATATTAGACTAGTGTAGAATAAATAATACAAAAACAAAATATTTAGAAAGACAACAGATAATGAGACTAAACAAGGTTTTTGATAGACGCTAACGTTTGCGGCTTTCTAATATGTACACTGTACAGGCATTGACATATTTAATACTATGTCAATATGTACAAGTATTACATTCCAAAGTTTTACTGCTTCTACAGCGAATGATGAGTTGAAAAACTTAGACGGAACTTTTCATCAGCCGGGCTAGCATGACAAGCGCGACAAAATTTTGTCTACCGTTTTCTCGTGTTTCAATCGACTATCGCTTTATTTCTTTCGGGTCTAACATGACAATTACACTTAAAACTCGACTTTTAATATCAAAAATAGATACATTTGTCGATCGAGATATCTTTTCTATCAAAATTGTCGATGTCGAGATATAATATATCGAGATATTTAACATCTTAGTTTGTCTTCTCTCGCGCGAGATATATCTCGTGGCGGTCATGCTAGCCCGGCAGACCGCAAGTTCAATCCTTTATCGGAAACGCACCTACTTGTAAGTGTATTTTAATTAGGAAGGTGTTTTTTAGTCAGTACAATAAAGAAATAACATGAGAAGAGAAAACTGTTTTTTTTGAGTTGATTAGTATTCGCAACTTTCTTAAATTTGATTTATCCTAGGTAAAATAATAACAGTAAGTAAGTCTTTCTAATAAAAGTTCAAGGTTTCGTGAATTTCGAACTTCGTCTTTGCCACGCTATAAATGAATCACTCTTTATCTTTCAATTATAAATGACCGAGACCTAGAAACTATCAGTCTTCGAAGTAGGTAATTTAGTTGGCTCGTCTTAAACTTTAAATAATTTTCGTTTAATCGAGAATGGTAAGTGCTAAGGTGCGGTCATTCACATTTAGGGTCGATGCACCCAGGCTTGGCTATCTAGCAAATCTAGCCGCTAACACCTATATTTTTGCAATTTAATAACTTATTTTAAATAATACAGATTATAAACAATTTTTTCAATATATTTTAGGTGTACCATTGCTAGCGAAAGTGGTATGTCGGAGCATATTATGGAATTCCGTGATCTCTGCCTACCCCAATGGGAAAGAGGCGTGATGAATATGTATGTATGTATGTACTATTGCTTAGAGTTGTACAGCAAATGTGGTAACTGGCTGACTGAAGTCAATAGAACAGACTAGCGGACTCAACGCAACGAACGCGACGTTGTCCTGCTAGATTAGTGTTGGCGTCAAAATTTAAAACAAAATCTCGATTTGAATATAGAATGTTATTTTCTCACTTCTATTCTACAATGTCTAATATATAGTGGATATCAATTATTTTTACAAATAAGCTATAAGCGTGCGTGACGTGAGCTGTCAATTGTGGAAGATGGCAAAGATTCGAATCTAATTTATTTTTTAAAAAAAATCCTGAAAATTCCGATATTTTAATAGTTATTACACTACACTATAATATTATGTAGATCTAATTGCGACGAGCGTATAATAATTTTATGATTGTACACTATCTAAAATACCATTATATCTATAACGTGACGTGGTTAATTTTAAAATCCATTAAACACTAGTAACTAGTTCAGGGCCGGATTTATGTTAGGGCTAAAGCCCCGGGGCCTCCACAATCCTCGGATAAAATCTTTCAAATTCCATTTACTCATTACTAATATACAAATTTGACATTCTCGCTGTTTTACCTTTACCTACTGTTGTACAAATATGATACAACATTTATATGTATATCGTTCTAAAATATTTTAAAAAATGTTAATTTTATTTGGGGCAAGGGGGCTTCCACTCCAACTCTAAATCCGGCCCTGAACTAGTTGCTACAATGTTAAGATAGAACAATTTCTATATGACTTCAATGGGAGAATTCTAACAGCAAAAGACTTTACTTTGCACGTAAATACCGATAATTTGTATTGTGAACAGCAAAATAAACCAACAAAAGTATATCATCATCGTTGGGTCATGGATTCGATTTCTACCAGGCCTATCGCACTTTTAAAATGAAAGTGACCTAAATCTAATAGGAAAAACTATCCTTTATACAACGGCTTTACATTTAATCATGAACATTGTAACATGAACTAGTAAAAATTATATAAACGAAATACTTACATTTGTCCCAATTTTAGATCATATTTTAAGTCACTTCGATTTTAAAGGTACCATAATATTTTAACAATCCTAAAATCACGCTTTTTTTCGTTGGGAAAGTGTGTAAATACACAATTATTTATTAAGGTATATAATGGTAGATAGATTATCATAAAGACAACATACAGTTTATAACTCAGTACAATCCACTTCATCCTTATTACATCTTGGAGAAAAGCCAAACGTTTCTTCTATTATATGAAGTTTCCAATATATGCTATTTACAAGAGCTTTGAAGCTATTCATATAACTCGATTTGAAATTAAATAATCTTTGAATGAGCACATGAACGGTGAAAAGTGGGTTCAAAACTACAACATTTTACATATAAAAAACAATGAAAACTGTATAAAAATCCATTGACTAGTTTTTGAAGAAGTAACCGGACAAACAGTAGATGGTATAACGGTGTTTAAAACTACTTAGAGAAGAAAAGATATTCTGAAAAGGTTTTAAATAGATATCTAATAGTATTTGTAAAACATTAAACGAAGGATACTACAGCGAAGATATTATGTATCCATCTTTTATTTGTAAATGTAAGTGCTTGAGACTTGAGAGATATGTATACCTACAAGTAGTTGAAAGCATTCAGACATGGCAACACAATTACTTGCTCAGTAATAAATTTATTTTGTTGAGAGAAAATGAATAAATAGTCGCACCTTTCACTTGACTTTCTTTGTAAGTGATTTATAAAACTGTCATTTTCATGATGGTTTCTTAGATGAAATTATATTCTTATAACTAAGGAACTGGCAGAATTAACAGCGTTGTGGCATGAAAGTGTCACAGCATATGCTGAGCCAGTTCCTATTAGGCTATTCGTAACCGCAGTGCACATTGCGACTAGACTGTACTAGCATAGATTTAGTTATAGTTAGTTTAAGTTTATATCACACATTTTTACTGTGTTTTGTGAATAAACGGTTCATCTATCTATCTATCTAACTAGTAATGTGCTAGTTAGGTACAAGTTAGCTTATATCTAACATAAATATTGTCATTCATATCAAATAAAATGTAATTTCTTAAGAGAACAATAAATATCGATAACCTTAACTTTACTACTTAACTTTAACGCGGACTCGACATATATGTCCAGCTTGAATGTTGGCTGCAAAAATTTAAAAAAAATATTCCTGGAACCCCGCAGCACCGCCTACTACAATTGTGAATGTAAACCATTCAGTGGCTCGTTGGCGCGTTCGGTAGAACACCTGACGTGCGCATCGATGGGTCGTGGGTTCGAATCCCACCGGGACGACATGTTTATAATTTTCTGAAAACATGTTTATCTCACGTCTGGTAACTTCGGGCATTGATCGGGTGGGAGGAATATCGAAATTCTGACCGGGTAACGAACCACCGTTCATAGATGGAAAAACCGTGAAGTGCATATTGCGCGTTTTTCCGAATGCTCGAAGGAAAAACTAGGTCGACAGCGCATCATTGACTGACGTTCTGTGGCTGAGGTATCACCTACTATCAAGTGAACCTCATGCTCGTCCGATGATATCTAACATAAAAAAGTGACCTATTCAAAAACACACAAAACATCAAAATCCATCCAGCCATATAGGAGGAGTTCAGTGATTTACACACTTACAGAAGACTAGAGACTTATATATACAGAATGATAAAGTGTTAAAGAGCATTAGAACTCAAACTATTGATCATATCCAAAAATGTTTCAATTGTGTTTCAATTGTAGTAATAATAGATTTAATTAAATGCGATGTTTTTATTGAAGACAATTTAAAAAGAATATTAAAATTTATATATTTTCCTTATTATGAAGAATAAAGGAATATATATACATGATATACGTATATCTCTCGGGTGAAAGTGCGATTCCAACACGTGTGGTTTGAACACTCAAATTGCTTTGTTCGTTCTTTAATAGGTAGCCCATTCCTTGATGAGATAAATAATTAAAATAAAATAAAAAAAGTTTATAATTTATAACTACAATACGTTATCTAAATCTATACTAATATTATAAAGAGGAAATATTTGTATTTTTATATGTTATGAAACTCAAAAACTACTGGACCGATTTCTTCCACCAGTAGAAAGCTACATTATCAGCGAGTAACATAGGCTATTTTACAGTGTACTATAAACATTTTTTTTAGTGTATTGTACATCTACATTGGACCCGTGTAAAGCCGGGGCAAGTTGCTAGAAAAACATAACTCAAGGGCTTGTATAACCTGAACAACAATATTAAGTTGATAATTGGAGAGATACGACTTTAGATTTTCAACAATAAGTTAGTACGTAGAACCTCCCAGCTTTTAAGCGATATAGAAAGAGTCAAGACTAAACGAAGAGCAATTAAGTAACTCTAAAAAGCTGAAACTTAGGGATCCCTAGCGCTTGTAATGCGGTTTTTATTCCGGTTGGCTGCGCGGACGCAACACTCGTAAGCTCGCAACCAAAGCCCACGGGTGGATCAGTATCGCGGGGTTTGAATTAATCTAAAATAAATCGCAATGTCTTATAAATCTATTTTAATTGTTTGTGCATTATATTTAGTGATTGCTGGTAAGACTTAATATTTTTTATTCCAAAATATTTTTATTATTTTTATATAACAACTATCAATGAAGATCCAATCATTATTTTACTTTAGTACAATTAACTGAAAAAATTACAACATACATAAAAAATAATCGATATAAGAAATAAAAAATTTAAGAACTTATTTTAACTAAAACGAGTTTTTAGTCTCTACATAATAATAAACTTACAGTAATAATATTTTAGGCATCATACTCGTTACAAAACATTATGATCGTATCATTACAAAGGTATTTTTAAAACAATTGCTATCATTATACGATATGCCTTAAAAACAATATCATAATACTTGAATTAAAGCACATTATAACTATGTACTTATTTTTTGAGTCACGACAAACTGTTGTTTCAAATGAAGCTTCCGCAATCGTGTCTAAGATAGGATCTTTTTTAATATCTGCGAGGTATTTGTAATCAATTAGAAGCTATTTATAATTCGTGTTAAATGGCGTGAGATGCGGACTGTTAAATTTAATTGTAATCATCAATTTTGCTCAACTGCTTGTGGCATCTCAAGGATTTTGCAGACATCCTTACAAAGACAGCATTATTTGGCATTTCAACAGCTGATTAGATCATTCTAAAATTATTTTCTAATATTATTGTAATCCTCTTAATCATCTACATTGTTGCCTTTTGTACATAATTTTATCATTACAATAGAATCTCAATAATAAGGTAGTTCAATAGATCGACACTTCCAATAATCCGGCACCCTCCAGCCGCGCCTCCCTCATTTACATTGCACAAAAACAGACTTTAAAACTATGTCATTAGTAAATGTTGCAGTTATAAAAAACTGCTTTATTTTATTTATTATGAATTTTTCTATACAATCTAGTAATACGAACATTCCAATAATCCGGTACCTTCGTGTTTGTAATAGTGCCGGATAAGTGAGAGGCTACTGTATTTTTAATTTTAGTGTAGGTAAATTAAATTATTTTCTCACATTCATTTCATTGTTACATTTTTAATCATTACTTACTACTTAGTGACCCAAAATGAGTCTTGGACTCCGAAACGATCCGTTCCGGTTCGGTCATCAATCATTGTTGGATTAAAAAAATCAATTTTCTTTAAATCCTATTACCAAGGATTATTATGGAATCGTGGAAAAATAAACGAATGCCTGATGTTTAACACAGCTTTTTTTCTAAATGCCTTAAATTTTATTTCAATCTTAAAAAGAGTTTATTTAGTATGGATGATTAATGATTATATGGTCACGCAGAACAGCCTGTATTCTTTAAAACAAAAACTTGTATCATTTATAAGATCATTCTTCTAGGAAACAAATTAACAAGTTTGGAGCTAAGAGCTTCTCATGCAACCTACCTCCGTCTGACTCCGCCCAAAAAACCTAACCGATCTGAGTCACTCCATTTATAATCGAATCATAATATTATCGTGAATCATTCGAAGATTATGAATTGCAAATATATAAGCAGGTTAAAATAGCCACAGGAAGATAATGGATGTTGAACATGGCAATTTTACGTTTGAGTAGCTTATTTGAAATTGGAATTTTATAATAATACAAAAACAAACACGATCAACCAGTTTCGAGTCGGGTTACACATCAGTGGACAGTACGATGACTCTTATTGCGTGCTAACTTGCTCTTCTTTTGATAAATAATATTATATAGGGTGTTGACTGTTGGGACACGCCTAGCGCTTTCAGTAACTTAACAGTGTGAAGGAAATTTTAACCATGCATAAAAAAAATATAACTCGTAATAATCGTGTTTTGAGGGTTTAATTAAATATTTATGGGTTTCCTGTTAGGCCTCTATCCTTAAGTTATAGACGTCTCTCATAGCCGTATCAGACGATTCTCATTATGGAATGGAATTCCCTGCCGGCGTAGCGTCCATCTTCCCACCTAGCTATAATCTGGGTCGATTCAAGGCAAATGTGCATAGATTTCTAATGTACAAGCGAGTTCCATCTTAGGCCGCGTTATCACTATCCATCAGGTGAAACAGCGGATAAGCTTGCTCGTAATAAGTAGTTAAAAAAATAATAAAGAATGAAGTAAAGATTTATTAATGATTTCTCTAAGGAGAAATATCAAACTAAATGAGACATTTAATCATATCACCTACTGTTAGAGACATTCACTTTTTACCGAAAAAAACTGTTGTTATTATTTTTACACAAAACTTCGTGTATCATATTTAGACATGAAAAAAATTAAATTCAGCAGAAAAAAAACAGTTATGTATTGAGTCTTATAACTGTCAAAGTTACCGCGCTAATGTGCAATCCAGGACATATCAGAATTTAATGCCATCGCCAGAAGACTGACAAAAAGAAAAAATAAGCTCTTAAAAATATAATATGGTATTGACTAGAAGTAACGTAAGGCATAATTAAAGAAAGATATGTATAAGGAGCATAATATGGAATTCCGTGATCTCTGCCTACCCCAATGGCAAAGAGGCGTAATGTATGTATATTGTATATGTATGTATGTATGTATAAGGAAAATATAACGTAAGACTAGGCGGTATGGTCGAAAGACTTTAGCCTGCCCTATGGGCGAAAATAATAATAATATAATATATGGTATTGACTATTGTCTATAGTTGATATTGAATTTAATTTAATTGCTTCTTATAGTTACTGCGCATTTATTGTTTACTCAAATCTTAAAGAGACTTATTTAGATAAGAAATCTAGTTAGACTTAACTCTTAACCTCACTGACCTAGTTTCGTTGAATGTAGGTATATGAACATCTAATGCGCTTCAAGTTAATACGTAAAGAATAAAATTATAAAAGATACATGCAAAATGCCATATCATTTGAATGGCAAATCAAAACTAGTGCTTCAACTAGTACATCATACTTCAAAATATTATTAGCAGTAGTTTTTATGTATTACTTTTTTTTTATAAACCCTTAATCTCAACAAACATCACAAACCAAGCCTTGAATCGCTAACTCTACATCGTAAAGTTAGTAAAGATCTCATTCGTCTGAATTTTTCTTGTAACAGTCGGCGATTAAAAATGATTTCTATAAGAACTTTTTGAACATAAAGAATATTTTATAATTTTGTCATTATTTTATATATTATATATTTGTTTATAATTATGCGTTATGTATCGAACTTTGGTTTATATGTATTGGTATGTACTTGGTAATCGCACACCACAATGCACAAACATCGCTGCGCAAATAAATTTTCTCAGTCGGAAACTGATACAAAGTAAATACTTAAGTTCATAGTAAATATATTTATAGTCAAGTAATGATATTATATTCAACAGCTAGAATTATGTTTGTAACTTAGAAAGATTTAAATTTCTAACTAGAGTGGACTCTTGAAGATTTAACACTAACACACTGGGTATCAACACCGTATGTATAAATTAAAAAATACATAGTCTGGTCCTATAAGAATATTTTAGTAATGGACTTATTCTTATTTGACCCACTGTAGCAATAAAATAGTAACTAAGGTAACTCTGAACAGGTTAACAGACAACTAGAAAGTTTATTAAAAATAAGACAACTAACGAGAACTTTTTGTGCTGATTAGCTGTAGAGAATCGAGGTCAACATTCAATCTCACATTTTATTCAACAGATCATTCTTCATCTGTATAAAATGCGCAAATAAGTAAATAATGTTTAATAATATTTGCAATATTATTGTAAGGTAAATTAGGTGCAAACCAATAAGGTGATTACAGTTAGCGTTCGAGAAGCAAAAACTTATGATGGACCGTTAGGCGAAAGTCTTGCACTCGCTTCGTAAATTTAACTTGATTTAAGACCGCACAGAAAACTGAATGCGCACATAAACTTTTGAGTCGATGAGCAGGGCAAAATGGCCGTACTTGGCCTTGAAACAAAAGTCAAAATCGCATGCGTTTCAGATTGATGGTTAAATAATGTTTGGTGTTGACGTTGGAATATGATAGGCAGGTGATAAGTGGGACTCTCGAGATGGAAGTCGAACGGGAAATAGTATTAGTGGTAATGTTTTGTTTCGGTCATTGCTCTGTGTAGCGTGCAACTGTTTCGTACTAAGGTATATTAAGAATCGAGATAATTAATGTATGTAAAAAAATATTTTTAAATAAGAAATTTAAATAGACAATAACTTAACTCTGCTTTAATTTAAATAATACCTATTCGGTTGTTTCGTTACTACTCTTCAATTATTTCAAAAAAGACCGTTCTCTCATACCAAACTTACAATAAATAAGCCAATTATTAAGTTAATTATTAAACTCTGGAAGATATACATGTGATATATAGCATATAATTAATTATTATTCAGACATTAAATTATACATGTTTTTTCGCTTAAATAATATTTAATAGGTATTTTAAAACATCACGATTATTTATAACTAGTAATAACGATGACCTAAGTTCTTAGTTTGATGCATTCGTAAAACTTTAATATGTACATTTTTATTATTTTTACTATTAATAAAACATCTTTACAAATTACACAACACAGTCAGCTTACTATATCTATACTATTATATTACTAATATTAATTATATAATATTATAAAGCTGAAGAGTTTGTTTGTTTGAACGCACTAATCTCAGGAACTACTGGTTCGAATTGAAAAATTATTTGTATATTCATCCAATTATCGAGGAAGGCTTTAGGCTATATAACATCACGCTGCGACCAATGGGAACGAAGCATCAGTGAAAAATGATGCAAAAACGGGGAAAATTATCCATATAAAAATACTCGACCGATTTTATTATCATGATCTGCCGGCCTAGCATGACAACCGCGACAAAATTTTGTCGACCTTTTTCTCGTGTTTTAATCGATTATCGCTTTATTTCTTTCGGGTTTAACATGACAATTACACTTAAAACTCGACTTTTAATATCAAAAATAGATATATTTGTCGATCGAGATATCATTTCTATCAAAATTATCGATGTCAAGATATAATATATCTCCATATCTTACATCTTAGTTTGTCTTCTCTCGTCCGCGACATATCTCGTGGCGGTCATGCTAGGTCGGCTGATATATTGCACCCGTGTGAATCCGGGGCGGATTGCTAGTAAATTAGTAATTATATATTAATGCGGGATTTTAATCTTTTAAGATAGGAATACAATTACAATAAAATGTTATACTAGATATAATAAATAATAATATTTTAGTACATTATTCACAGTCACTATATACAGCTCGATTAAGAGGATAAGGGAGTGTTTGTGAGATGTCATATCGATACCTCTGGGCTCAAAGGGCGTAAAGCACATTTTGGGGCAAATGGAGTTAATAATACCATCGTATTCAGTTTTTCATTCTCTATCGATTGGTATATACGAAGTTGCCAAATTCGCACAAAAATGTTCTTTACAACCCATCTATTTTGGGCTGCTAAACCAAATTTAAACAGGAAATCGGGCTGTAAATTACATTAGTGCGCATTTATTCTCATTATTGTTCTTTATAACCATTCAACATAACAGCACCTGTACTATACTACCACAAAATAATTCCTGAAGTTTAGGGTGTAAAGCACATTATTCTATTATTCCAGACTTAAAAGGCGTAAAGCTAATTTTGGGGTTCATGGAGTTCATAATTTATTTAGTTTTTTATTCTTTATCGACTAGTAAGTATACCTACACAAAGTTTATTACTTCTAGTACTGATGATGAAGTTAATACTTCCACATTCTCTTTGCCTCGAGCCTTTGTGGAAACACTGAAAATAGATAATAGATATCTTAGCCCAGTCACAAAAAAACAATGAAGCAGATTAGTAACCCTAATACGAAGATACAAGTACTTTCGTGTAAAATTATAAAAAAGCCCACTGAAGATGATTCTATTAGTATGCAGTTGCCTCTTCAGCAGTCACCAATATCTCCTACTCGAGTTCTAGCATCTGACGCCGTAATGACTTCTACATCTGAAATGATAAACCCAGAACAAGATTATAATATTTCGCACTTACCTCTCCAGCAGCCACCGATATCCTCAGCTATAGTTGTAGCATCTAACTCTGTAAGTACTTCTACATTTGAAATGATATACCCAGAACAAGATTATAATATCTCGCACTTACCTCTCCAGCAGCCACCGATATCCTCAGATATAGTTGTAGGTCTAACTCCGTAAGTACTTCAACATCTGAAATGATAAACCCAGAACAAGATTATAATATCTCGCACTTACTTGCCTAAATCAAACAGCCAGAAAATGGAGTAAAATATTATATAAATTTCCTGTCAGATGAGGACAAGTTAGATTCTTCAGGAAGCTCTAGAAAAGAATCAGAAAGTAGTAGTGAAGAAGAAATTGATATAAGGAAGATGTAGAAATTAATAAGAAAGAAAAGTCAGAAAATAAACGTAAGATCCTCAAGAAATTAAAGGTAGAGAGAAAGTCTTACGAAAACAGTAGTGGGAAAATCGTTCCTGAAAAAGAAATTAAACATAATCCATGTATAAAGAGCAAATGCAGAAGAGGATGCTATGATATACCAGAAGAGAGACGTCGGTCCCACAAAATCGATGCTGCTAAGCTTAAAGTGAAGGTATTTATTGAATCGCTACCTGCAGTGCCATCCCATTACAATAGACATAGAACAAACAGAGTGTATCTACCTCAAGAATTAAAGAACGTGTCTAATTTATATCAAATATATAAAAAAGGATAAACAGTGACCAAGAAACTGTTAGTGAAAATATTTCATGAAGAATATAGAAAGCTTCCATGGAGCTCTAATGTTTGTGATATATTAAATCAGTTTCACTGATGAAGAAGATAAAGAAGATGAAAATAATACTGAAAAAGAAAATAATTATTAATATGAATCACTCAAAAATTGCTTAAAACTTACTTGTTTGCTCTTTTATTACGTATTATAAAAACTATAATATTAACAATAACTCTTTAATTTTTAAAAAGGGATTATGGGAATAATCCATCAGGACGGGATGGGGTACCCCCCACCCCGTTTAACCATTTTTATTATGAAAGTTGTACAATTTTAAATTCAAACTTTGTGATTTACAACACAATTAAATATTGCTATTGTCATTTACTACATAATATTATACAACTTTTTTACGTAAGGTTAGATTTACTGCCTAAGTTAATAATATTAGCTGTTTTTTAATGGGCTTAAAAGACATTTTGTTGTTTTTTTAGGTAGTAAAGCAAACACTATTTTGGAAACTATTATACTTAGGCTTCATTTAATAATATTTACTTAAAATATAGGAAAATATAAGCATTTTTCTCATAGATTGTTTTTATATAATCATTGAGACAAAAAAGTTATAGCTAATTTTGTTTTATTTTTTCGGTTTTTTGGCTCTCCTGAAAAGTAGCTGTTTTGTGCTATACGCCCTTTGAGCCCAGAGGTATCGATATGTGTAATTATGAGAAGAGAGAGTGTGTGTGAGTGATTGTGTGCGAATGTGTGCTATCGCCAAGAACAGCTAACACATATCTGCAAAATAAACGTTATTTCTCGTAGCGATATGAAAAATTCATGTTATCTTTATTACTTACATATTGTTTTTTTTTTGAACAATCAAAATAATCATACCTACAATTAAATATATTTTGATTTGCAAGTTGAACGACCGGCACTAACAAGGAAAGCGGTTCGAACGGGTATCCTATCCGCTATCTATTAGCAGATTTACGATGCACGATGCAATCTCGTGCGCATAAGGACCCCGTCGGGTGACCTCTGGGATTCCACGTATTGGATAAAATATAATTGTTACGTTGATAATCCAGTGTTTTATATCAGATGTGAACACTCAAGCAAGGGATTTACTTGATGGTTACCTCAGCCACGGAACATCTAAGGGCCTAGCACAAACGACTATCAAGAAAGTAACTACCGTTCGTTAAATTGTCATTTGTATGAATTTTCAAATAATTCTCATACGAATACTTTCTTGCAAGTTGTTCGTGCTTGGCCCTCAAAATGTCTAACTACTTATTTTAATTTTGAACATTCGGAATCACATATGTTTATCTGGTCAGAACTTCGATAGTTCTTCCCCCTTGTTCAATAGGTACCCAAAGTGTGGCCAAAGATTTCGTTTAATTTATTCGTTATTCAAGACTAAATTAACATTTAAACAACACGTGGTTATTCTTAGGCCACAAATCCTTTTGTTTTCCTTTTAAAAGATACAGTTCTTTTTTTAATTTTCGGAGAAGGAAATATTTCAAAGTTCAACAAAGTCACTTTATATTGCTTCACGTATAACGGTATCATATCATATTATATTTGACCTACTTCCCGGTATTCAGTTGAGCTGAAAGTTTACTGCATACGTGCGTAAGTCGAATGACAACCATTGAGCTGGCTGATGAATAATGATGTAGATCCATAAAAATTAAATTATAAACGAATGCAACCCATTGGATTTGAACTATTTCGAGTACGCTTGTTTTATAAAAAAAAGTAGTGTTTGTATTCGCACCAATTTAATAGCAGTTCAGTAAAACTTGTATATTATTCTTGTTTAGGGATTATTCATAAAATATTTGCTGTACCAGGTAATAACGTCAAATACATACAAAAAAAAATCAATCGATAATAATCCTAACCTTTTTGTTTTATTCAATACTCGTTCGTAACAACTTTTTTGCTACGTAAATGTTAATTGCTACAAATCCACTTTATACATTTAAAAGCACATGATAATATGATTTCTTATCAATAATAATATCGAAAGTTCATCATTTGAATTATAATTTATATTAGTCAACGTAATATTTTATAAAGATTCATAAAATTCAATACAGAATTTACTTCCATAATTTTATAGAAAAAAAAAACATTTCTATGTATTTATATACTTTTACATTATATTTGTTTGGTCGTGATTTTAAGTTTTCAAATCCGATCTGTGAAGTTTTACTTAGACGACCATCTCTACATATTTACTTTTGGATTCCAGAAATTGACCAATTAATCTGAAATATTGAAATAATAATTACAGAATATGTATTACAGGAAATGCTTTAATGCCTTAACCGATCTCAGCGAACAATAACCAAAACATGGTTTGATTCTACCTACTCTCCAACTGTCATAATCAATTTCCTAATATATTACACTTATTCATTTCATTTCACTTAAAATGAATATTTTCAAAAATAATTATGAACCAAGCTTTAATAGGTAAAGTTTTATATCATACATACAAGTGACAACATGTAAATGGCGTATATGTTGATATTACTTTAGCTGTCACTCAAGTCCTACAAATTTTATTTTCCTAATAAAAAAAAACATTTTTATTAGGGTTGTGATTTATGAAAATCTTTTATTTCCTTTCAGAGGCGCGTCCCAAATGGCAATTCCTCCCGGAAATGCCCGGCTACGTCCCAGTTTACATCCAGAACGGAGATACGCCACTCGCAGAAATCAACCCTGAGCTTGCGGAAGCATTCCACGCTCTTCCCGCGGGCAGAAGCGCGGGAAAACTCGTAGACGCCGTACCCGAAGTTCCAGAACAAAAGGACCAACCCGAAATTGCCCCGGAACCGACAAGTATCGACAAACGCCCATACGAAAAGAAGTTGCTTGAAAAAAAGAAAAAAGCAAGCTTTAATATCGCTAAACCGGTCGAATACTGAAATTTACTTCCACATATTTAGTATAGTGTAGGTTAAGGTATGACGAAATGGAACGCTTCTTGCCATTATTTGTTATTTATTTAATATGATATGTAGTATACTCTTTATAGTATACTCTTTGTGATTACATTAATAAATATAATATAAATTGTGAGTTTTATTTAGTGTATACCTAATAATGTTTCGAAAAACAAATAATAAAGGAAAGGAATACAAAAGTATAATTTTTAATATGGTAACTTATATTAAAAAGAGGAAAGATTTGTTTGTTACGATTTAACTCAAAAACTACTGGACCGATTTCAAAAATTCTTTCACCAATAGAAAGCTACATTATCAGCGAGAAACATAGGCTTTATTTTTTGTGTATAATACATCTTCATTGCACCCGTGCGAAGCCGGGGCGTTTTACTAGTATGGTAATAAAAACTTAAATAAAAAAAGTACGCTTAAATGAAAAAATAACTATGTCCCATCTGGTTTTCTCAGCTACGTTAACCCTGATATTATTTTATTTTAAGTACGAAAATATATTGAACCCTTAGAAAAAACACTAATTTTATATTAGAAAAGCTTTTGAAGTATTAAATAAAACAAAAAACTATTTTACAAATATATTTATAACCAACACGCGACATTTACTTAACTATAGTGGAAAGAAACCTTAACTTTAACAATTATTGAAAATATATCTAATTATTTACACAATTTACACAGACATTACAACAATTACGATCTTCGCATAGTCAACATGACATTGATCTCCCAAATGATTGTCCTGAGGTTTGTTATCACTTCCTTCAACTGTTTGTTTTTTAACACAACCTGCGAAAATAAAAAATATACTTTTTTATATGTGGCTACTGGCTGATGCCGCAGGGGTATTCGACGACCAAAATGCCAAACTCAAACAAATACTACATCGCGATATTCAATGTTCGATCACTGACAAATGAAGCCCGAATTGAAGAATTGGAGTATACAATATCCAAAATCAAATGGAATATAATAGGCATATCTGAGCTAAGAAGAGAAGGATATAAAATTGATATATATGTAGTTGGCAACATTTGGAAGAGGCTTTCACCGCAAAAGGCGGACATCAAGACCAAGCCACAGAATAGAATAAATTAAATTTAATAAATAATACTAATATAATTAAAAAAAGAAACACACATACTAACAATACACAAACAATGAAACTGTAGCAACTAGTAAGGGATAAATAAAGCTTTATTATTGGATTTTTTTTAAATGGATGATACCATCATAGTCTGGCTAAAGAAAGTTGAATTTGTGGCATCCCCAAAATTCGAATGAGAATATGTTAACATAATATAATGAATATATATTTTTTTAAATTATTACAGTTTTGTCATTTCAAATACGGTAGCCACCACACGAATATTGTTTTAAAACGCGCTTTTCCAGTCCATACAACACACATTATTATGACTTTGAACCAAACACCAAGCATACCATTATTAAGACACACTAACATCAGAATACCATTCGGCGAGGAAAATTAAATATATCTGCGTTCTTATTTATACATTATGATAGATTTTTCCTAAATATTAGATTAGCTTTTCAGTTTATAAACAGAACTTACGTATTTAAAAGTATTCGATTTCAAATTTCTTATATTAATCTCAAAACAGCTAGGAGGTTTTTAGTGTTACTAACACTGTGCGTAAAGAGGGCCCTTCCCGGTTCATCTATCGTCAACGCGAGCATGGTTGAAAAGTTTTTTGTTTCATGCAGCGCATACCGCTACCGCTAACGAGTGAGTGAGAACGCGATAACATTGAACGAAAAATAGTGTGCGGAAGTTTCATAAAACTTGTTCTAGGAAATACGTGTTTTTCAGTAGTCCTTACAAGGTTGTGAAATATTTTTTGAATTGAATTGAATGTAATTTAGAATCTCCATTACATTTGCAAGGTTTCTATGATAAAAAATTATTTACTTTTACAATTTATGAGTACATAATGAACGCCCAAAGTTCGGGTAAAAAAGGCATCAAATTTTGGAGGCTTATACTGAATGTATTTCTGAAAATTTTGATCTTTTGTTTCGATAGAAACCTAGATATAGTGCACGAGATACCTATTAGTTCAAAAGTTTCAAAGAAAAAACGGTTACAACGCCATAATCACGTACGAGCTTTTGTATGGAAAGTAAGACGGGTTGGCCCCTCTTAAGTTGTATCAACTAATTCGTCATACCAAAAATTACCGCCTCCTTAACACCAGAGGTTCAGGGTTCGAATCACTTGGAAAAAAAAACCGGCGGAAACCACACCCGCTATCATTATATGGATGCAAGTCAGTCAAAACGTTCGTAGCTCACCTGTTCAGTGAGTTCTCTGTTCTCCTCCAGCGCGAGTCGATAGGAC
This sequence comes from Anthocharis cardamines, assembly GCA_905404175.1. NCBI lineage: Eukaryota > Metazoa > Arthropoda > Insecta > Lepidoptera > Pieridae > Anthocharis > Anthocharis cardamines. The sequence continues at coordinate 10,162,193 of FR989952.1, read as the reverse complement.
TCCGTGTTGCGTCTCTCGTCGAGCGCCTTGTTATCCGCCTCGTCTTTGATCGGGATGAGACTCTCCATGTGAGTGTACTCCATACCCTGGAAAGGTTATACCTTATTATCATATCTCGTAAGTGGACGGCCGTCATATTGTATTTTTTTATGTTAGATATCGATAGACGAGCATGAGGTTCACTTGATGGTAGGTGATACCTCAGCCACAGAACATCAGTCAATGATGCGCCTGTTTTTTATTTCGAGCATTCGGAAATCCATAGAATGAAACCGAAACGCGCAATATGCACTTCACGATTTTTCCATCTATGAACGGTGTTTCGTTACCCGGTCGGAATTTCGATATTCCTCCCACCCGATCAAAGCCCGAAATTACAGAAAATTATAATAATGTGGTCTCGGTGGGATTCAAACCCACGATGCGGACGGCAGGTCTTCTACCGAACGCGCCAACGAACCCGTCAAATGTAACACAATATGTTTTTTGTGCTTATCAAAAAAGAGTTACTACTATAAGACTACCATTTTATGTAATTTTTCAAAAATAAAACAATATAATTGCTTATATATAACGTTTTTATATTAAACCAGGGGAGATTAGGGAATCCATGAGAGGAACCGACAGGCGATTCGCCTATATACGACAGGTTGACTTCATCTAAACGGATCTCGATATCTTTCCATCCGGAAATTTTTGGAAGGCATTATTTAACAGGACGTCTGTTAAATAATACCCTGTCGACCTTTATACTTCGAGCATTCGAAAATATATTTACTGACAAGAAAGATTACCTTACTCTACCCCACAACCTGGGTTTTACTTTAAATAAAAAAGCTGCTTCGGATGATGTTAATGAACTCGTTGAATGTTCGTTGAGCTAATCCGCGCGTTGAGTTCGAAAATCGTTGAATTAAACAGTTAATATATTTAACGGGTTTTGCGGTAAACGAAAAGCAGCTAATTCGTTAACATTAGAAAAGCATCTTAAAAAAGCTGCTTGTTGAATTAACGCCCACTCCTAGGCGGAAGGGACATTGTGCGCCCGACCGCCGGCCGGTGTGGACGTGTTCACGGCTCTTGCTGAAACCGCTCTATGGATTTAATTGAATAACCTGTCATCCAACCAAGACACCACAGGCTGGTAGAAGCCGGCGATTGTGGCCGGTTGTGCGCAGGCGTCGGAAACTACCACGGCTTGTGGCTCATTTCCGGCCACTAGACGCTCAATCGGCCACAAGTGCTATCATAAATAAACTAACCTGGCAAGTCTCGTTGCACTTCTCATAGATGAGCCGCAGCCGCTTGAACAGCAGCCGGATGGTCCGCAGCTGTTCCTGCATTTTCGCCTTCTTGTCGTTGGACGCGTTCTCGCCGTGCTGCGTGCCGTTCGGCGGCTGTATCGCCTTCAGCGTCTGGAACACGTCTTGCGTTCTGCTCACTATGTCCTGGACGGTTTCTTGACCGAATCTGTGAAGTTGACCTTTGAATGACAAAGAACAATCATCGACGCCTATCAATATGCCTCCCATCTTTAATATTCTAATATCTTTTTAATGTTATAAAGCTGAAGAGTTTGTTTGTTTGAACGCGCTAATCTCAGGAACTACTGGTTCGAATTGAAAAAATCTTTTTGTGTAGGATAGTCCAATTATCGAAGAAGGCTTTAGGCTATATAACATTACGCTGCGACCAATAGGAGCGAAGTATCAGTAAAAGTGATGTTCTGTGGCTAAGGTAACACCTACCATCAAATGAAACTCATGCTCATCTGTTGATATCTAACATAAAAAAACCTACTTGCATAAAGAGGCAGTATTGAACTCTTTACTCTGTGGAGGGTGGTTGGGCGCGGGGGGCGGCACTGGTGCAGTGGGGGTCTGCACTGTCCCTGACGACTGCATCACTCCTGAAACATTACATTTTTTTTATTATTTATTAATATTGTAATTTATTAATGCGAGTATCAACAAAGAACAGATTTACATGGAAGCACAGGCCTTATAGACGCGCGTGGCACGGTTTCTTTCCACCCACCGCGGCGCTGCTAGTATCCGTGTGAACGCACACTCTGGCGCTGGAGTCATAGCGCGCACTCTCTCGCACCCAGGCGCTTTTCCGTGTTTGAGGTAATGGTGCGTTCTCGCTCGCACTTACACGTTTCATAATGCTCGGGGTGCTTAAAACCCGATGCCTAAGACTGCGAGAGAGCGTTATTACCGTTTGCTTATGAGAGCAATCAAGACGCAAGCGCGAGGGGGTCAGCTGTCTGCTCAGATGTGTGTGTCACACCGATACGTTGACGCATGCTCTACAGTCCAAAACTACTTTTTCAGTACCAAAAGTTAGAATGGGCCTGTGCTTCCATTTTTTTTTTATTATTAACACTAATTTACACATACATATATAAGTTCATACAATCGATTTGATAGTCCAGTAATAAAAAATAAATTTAATGAAAAATAATTTACATAAAAATGAGTGATAGATACATAATGAGTAGCTCTCAAAATTTATCTATCTACGAGCATTGAGTTTTTCACAAGAGGTCCCGGTTCGAACACCGAGGAAACAAAAAAAAATCTACTTACCTGTAAACACGGGACTCAGGAAATTAATAATTAATAAGGAAGTAACTTTTTCTATGAATGAAAGCAGTGGAATATGCTTCTCACAATAGATTATCAGTCACCCACTCATCATAAGGGTTAATAACAACACAAACCTGGTTGTTGTACACCTTGTGGTACCATTCCAGTGGGGCCGGCTACTCCCATACCCTGCAATTATTATTAATACTTATACATACAAATCTCATGTAACGATGTTATGTTTTCGCATAAAGTATATTTCTTAGCACTAGGTGATTAGGGTGCATCCACAAATTTTTTTTAGACTTTGAAATGGCACCATATCTACCTAATACCCTAATTCTCTATATAAATATTAAATAGGTACTTGCTGGAAGTGAATTAATAATTATTTATTAATACTTATATTAGGTTTTGAAATAATGATTGAGCTTCCCCAAAAAAAACTGAGTATGATAATGATTTGCTAATTAATACAATATTCCTTCAATATTTGTACAAAATCCTACAATTTATCGACAATAAAATAAATGTAAATAACTCAATTAAAAGCCACAATCCAATGTAAGTCCTAATACATTTGTACAGCTTAGAAAGTAGTCCAGAAAGTCAAACAAATATTATATTTTGCATGTTTGGCTTTTGTCTTGCAGAAGCCTATTCATGCTGGCCTTAAAGATAACCAAGTTATAATGGACATGTAGCCCTGCCAAATGTCTGGATGTGCAAAAAAGGAATAGAGATTATTGCCCGCAGTATTCTGATGACTACTGCTACAACTTATGGACATTCAAAAAACAACCTACTCATTTCTTAAAGTCAGGCAACGCACCTGTTATAGCTCAGGTGTTGCAAATGTCTATGGGTGCTGGTAATTACTTACCATCAAGTGAGCCAACAGCCTATTTGCACCCTATTCCATAAAAAATGATAATAGTTAATTTACCTGTGGTGCCATTCCCATATTGGCCATTTGATTTTGCATTGGAGCACCATATGGAGGAACCATTTGATTGCCCATCCCCACCATACCAGCTGCACCCATGGGTCCACCCATTACACCTGAAATATTATACCAAACTATTTAGACTGGAATGCATATATGCAAAACAAAAATGTATAATCAAATGCTTTATTTATTACAGTATAACAATAATATTAGAAGTATCAGTAATCTAGTTGAGTAGTCTTCCTTTTCATGGCAGCATACTGCCACACAGATTTATTGTTTCTTTCTACATAGTATAATGTGTAAATTTATAGTTTTAAATACACTTGAAGTATGCTGTATGCCCATAAGTATTTAAGTGTGTGTGTTCACTTTGAATAAATCGAATTTTTAGAAAGACTAGTTAGTTAGTGATCCGCTCTGCCTTCGAATGGATGCAATTTCAATGTACTATACACAAAAAATAATAAAAATATATATCCATTTTAGTTGCTGATAATGTATATTTCTATTGTTGAAAGAATTTTTAAAATCGGTTGAGTAGTTTTTGAGTGAAATTATAACAAACAAACAAATCATTCCTCCTTATAATATTAATATAGATTTAAGGCTTTGTTGAACTATAAATAAAGTCATTTCAATGACACTAGCCACTATAAATTAATACCCTTGGTAATACCATAAATAGGTTTTAATTAAAAGTATGAGAAGTTAGTTGCTACTTAAGAGGGAAGCCAATTTCAATTAATTCACCTGCTAATTGGTTTGGCATAGATTGCATTTGCCCACTCATGGGGCCCGTGCCGTAACCAGACCTCATAGCACCAGGATTTCCTTGAAAATTCCCAGGAAATTGATGCCCTTGACCAGCCATTTCTTAAACTCAAATTTACTGTAAAAAAAACATATGCATATTATTTCCTCGATGAGCTCCAGCTGTAAAATCACTATGCACATATTTTAAAGAATGTACAAGGGTTACCTTAGTTATTTCTAATATATAAGTTTCAGAGTCTGGATTGCAATATTTTCCTGATATTATGTATCATTTTTCACATAAAAGTTAATTTTTTACCGCTAATTAATTATTAACTGATAAATATGAAATCAATATTATAATAATAAATAGATATATTATGTTTAATATTATAAATAATATGTAAAATTTATATTATATCCGGCGCAAACATAACCTTAATTTATTTCAAAATTCAAAGAGTAAAGAATAAAGATTTATTTTGACAACTGAGTACTGACGTGACTACTGACAATTGACTTCTTGTCAGGTCACAACTCACAGGACGAGTAAAACAGATTATAGATTAAAAAATAATCAAAATATAATCCATTTTCGCCTCTATTTCTAACAGAATAATAAAGGTATACTAAAAAAAAACCTTATATTATTAAATAATATAAGCCAAAAACCTTACATTATTATTGAAAAAGATACTGCTCCCTTCAATAGAATCATTGTTCAAATTGATTGTCTTAATTTCAAAAAATAACTTACATAGAAATTCTAAACTTTTATATTTACGCCTACTTTTCGAGTGTCAAGATAGTGTCCCATTAGGCAGACCCCCAGGCCAAGTAGTGAGCCCAGGGCCCCAGAAACTCACGGTCCATCTACTGTCTCATCTCACACTCTGAGGCTCGTATTCCAGAACGTAACTCAGATCATGTTTCAACTAAAACCTACGATAACTACCCAACTTGCAAGTATCAATAAATAAAAAGTCGTATCATTCGATTGCGTCGATTTTTTTCACTGCTGCCAGGGGTTGCAGACTTAGGTATTTGATATTTATTTCAACTGGATACCCTCACATGTAACTGAGAAAAGGGGTCTTGACAGACGGTCGGACAGACAGACAGGTAACGATGTCATCCTATAAGGATCCGTTTTTGGTACGGAGTACGGAACCCTAAAAATATTGTATTACGAGCAAGCGAGTCGGTGCGCTGATCACCGCCGCTGGTCAGTGTTCACCGCCGTCCATGCGTAGTATCTCTAACTAGTCTGTGCGTCCATGACACGACCTTTGACAGAAATAGGCTCGTTGCAGTTGCCGCATTCCGCAATTATTTGGGAACACTCATGCACCATGGTGCTAGTCTGCTAGCCGACCTCACAAGTATGATGAGTAACATACATTGATGTTCATTATACGAATGGAATTTTAGCTTTCTTAATTTATTTATTTTTGTATTGCCTATTTCAGACGCGCGGCGCGATCACTATATCAGTAGGTAAATTAAAAAGCATTTTGTGCTCTTGATTAGTAATTATACTAAATCTTGGTTATCAAATATTCTCTCCCTGCACCAATTAGAAAGGCTCAGTCTTGATACCTTCAAGAATCTAATATACACACTATCTTGGTCTTTAATTGTTTTTCATTTGTTCGCATTGTTGACATTTTAATATATAGTGTTTATTTTAGTTTATATAATTTCTTTCTTTTTTAATTTTTTATGCCTATAATCGCAGGCCTACCTAACTGGTGTGCCTGGAAATAATCGCTGCCTAGCGATAAGGCCACCAATATACAGTACTTGTCTAGATTAGTTATGTTTGTAACATTGTTGAATTTTTGGTACAATAAAGATTATAATAATAATATATCCTGAGTTAATCGAGTACTTTGCATTTTAAACTTAGCTATTAATTGTTTTATGTGTTTAACTTACGGGTTTGCCACCATTCAATAAAAATATTTTACAAAGCTAAGACAATTTTAAGTTTTGATTTTGGACGGCAGCCAAGACTGACGACACAATTTCTTCCGACCTACTTATTTCTTTAAACTGTATCTCAAAATAGATCCGAAGATGCAGATTTATTATTAACTAGCAACACTTCCCGGCTTCGCACGGATTCAATATAGATGTACTATAAGATATGAAAAATTATAATACTCTCGTTGATAATGTAGATTTCTAATGGTGAAAGAATTTTTAAAATCGGTTCAGTAGATCCTGAGATTAGCCCCTACAACCTCTCAAACTATACTATACTATAAATAGGTACCATATTTTGTAAAATAACACCTAACTAAATGGGAAAAGGTGATATATTTCTAGTTTTACAAGAATAAGCTATAAGATAAATCAGATCATTAATTTGGTATAAAATAATTTTATGCATTGTTTTAGGGCTTTAGGTATGAAAAAAAGGGATTTAGGTATGAAAAAGAGGGATTTAGGTATGAAAAGAAAACACATCGATTGTACCTTACAAAATTATTTTCCATTTTATAATATCCTAAATTAAGTACATTATAGTATAATTAAATTTACTTTTGACAAGTATTAGGTATTTATTATGAATTTACATTCATGTACGGTATGTTATACATAAACAATTATTGTGCTTATAATTACTGCGAATGAAATGCACTATTATGGACTGTATAGTGAATTACCACCATATTATGTTTATATACCCTAATCTGATTTGATGATATGTGTAATAATATATAATTTGTATTTTTTTCTATATTAATAGCTCTATTAAATTTTAAATTCTTATGTGCATAAGGCAAGATGGCCACACAATATATGGCGTACATACATACAATGTTCTATTTGGTACGTTTTTTAAATCTACTTATTTATAGTTTAATGTGTATAATTCAATATATCGAACCGAATCATAATGCTAACTCCGACATGCTTACGCCATAAGAGATTCAATTCGGTTCATAAATATTTAACAATTTTTATTCCTCTTCCACATAATAAATAGTTATCAACATGTAGATTTACAAATATTAACAAAATAAATTACGAATAACAGCATATTAGACTTAAGATTACACTTATAACCTAAAATAATCTATTCTGTCTAGTGCCCTTAGCTTGTACTAAAACACCAGCCGTAACCATGAATGTGTATCTAAAGGTACTATTTGATATTGTTTCCTGGGCTCTGGGTTGCCATTAAATACAAAAAAAAGACCAATCGGGTTTTTCAATAATTTTTGAATGCCTCAATATAAATTGAAAACCTTTAATGTGACATTTTTGCCAATGGACAATGAAAATCTATTTAGATCTAAGAATTAAGTGTATGACATATTGTTTAGTTAATTTCATTAGAATTCAGGCAAATTTCGAATCATCAGGTTGGCAAGAAAATCGAACACGTTTGTAAACTATTATGTCACGGCCAGCGATTGTCAAGTTTCATTATAATTAATATTACATGGACTAGTAATTGAATTATTCTAACTATTAAGTACCCTATACCGCTTTGGAGAATATTACTAGGGCTGTATGTTATACATAATTAAGAATAAGTACTTTTGCTAATTTTACGTAATACACCCCTCATCTCCAATCTTAAGCTAAACCAAGTCCATTTTAGGACACATTGAGCAACATGGACATGTTTATAGAATACATACCTAAATAGTACGAAGCATTTTTTCGCTTACATTTACACATCCACAATTATCCTCAATATGTATCAAATAAAATACAGATCTCAATGCTTTCCATATTGCTTTTAGAAAGTTATATAATACAATATCATATGCCAAACATATAGTTCAAGAGAGCATACATTTATAGCGACACTTTTTAACGTAAAATGGAACGTCACAAATGGTAGGAACCTTTTATTACGATGCACCGTCCTTCCATTACATGATTAGGTCAGAGGGCCTAGCACGAACGACTATCGAAAAAGTATTCGAATCGTCCATCTGTCAGTTGTATGAGAAATCATTTGAAATTTCATACTAATGACAGCTCGACGATACGAATACTTTTTCGCAAGTTATTCGTGCAGAAGTCGCGTGACATATTGTCACTCATCTTGACATATACAGTATGTAAAGACGGTGCATCTACTGTAAAATAATTTGGAAGAGACAGGCTTAACTATGTATTTTAATCGGACAACTGAAACTATCCTATCTATATATAGTACGTTATTATGTAAACTTATATATTTCGCAACAATAATGAGCAAGTATTGATGTTCTCTTCCCTTATTGTCAAACGGTTTTATTCTTTCATACTGATTGCTAATAGTTATATTTTATGAGGAATTCATATAATATACATTTTTTTATTTTATATTTGTATGTAAAACTCAAAGATATGCATTAAGTAGACGAGAGTAAGAAGATAAAATAGGGTAAGAATTCATAATAATTTTGCTTATATAATATGAAGGAAAGATTAGTATTCATAGATATATTTATAATAAATTCTATATATTTATACAGTAAAGGTTGATTATTAACTGGCAACATTTCTTTTGGTATCTTAAATCACAAAACTAATGAAAGGCCAACCGAAGTCTCTGACTAAGGCACCATTTTATACATTTTGGTATGAATTACTCTGCCAGGTATTTTAAGACATTTTAGATTAACACATGAAGAGAATTTACTAACTTCTAATCCCATCACCAGATAACTTAACCGTCACGGTCTTATACTAAGTTAACGTTATAGCTTTGGTCATACTAAACGTTTATTTGGTTATTTAAAAAGTTGTCAAAAATATAGTTTTGGCTTTTCTATGGTAACGCAAAAAGTTCCATGGTGTTAGGTTTAATATTCTGAGGATCTAGCAGCGTGTATCTTTTCGATTTATCAACAAATATCAGGCATCGATGAAGAGATCGATAACGCTACGATAATTTCACGCTAGATCCCCGAAATAATTATTAAAAGTAATCTTTGGGTAGCGAGACCATGTTTCGTAATTGTCACTTTAATATATCATCACAATAATACTTAGTCTTCACTCTAGCGAGATTTAGGTAGCTAGCGAAAATGCGATGTGGAGCTTGTGTTACTGCATGCGTGCTTCTTGTAACTGTGGGGGGTAAGATAAAGGGGGAAGCAGGGGAGCTTGGACGCCGCCGCCTTGTAACGTGTAGTATGGAGACATGTAGCCGGCGCCGCTAGCAGCTGCTGCAGCCGCTGTAAAATAAAAAGGAATTATTCAGATGTATATTTGTTGCACGTCCCATCTTAACACTAGGTAACACTTCACGGAATGAATAATAATGTTTTTTTTCCGAAACATCAAGACCACACTGAGTTATTTAATGAACACATAATCTGGACTTTTTTAAGCTCAAAAAAGTAAAGTAAATCCAATAAGCTAACAATTTAGTAACCTTATCCTTCAGTGCTTATTCTGTGCCTTAAGTTATCAGCTCTAGTAGCACTTCTAATAATAGCTTGTAAAGATGATTACGTACCAGCAGCAGTAGCGTAGGGGTCGAAGCCAGCTGCAGCATATTGTTGCTGATATGCAGCCGCACCCTGGGCAGCAGCAGCTTGGTACTCATACAGGTGATTTGCAGCCGCGACAGCTGCCGCATGCTGCAACTGTGGCAGCTGAACCAGCCCCCCCGCACCGGAACCCACCCCCGCGCTCATCCCGCCCATACTACCAACGTACCCTGGAGCTCCATACACGTATCCCGGTGACAATCTGCCAATAAAACACACATTACTATTCTGCCAATGACATGACAACTATAGGCCGAGATCTATACTCGCTCCGAATTAAAATTTTTAATTTTAGACTGTTTAGGACCTGGTGCCAAAAAAAGTATCAGTACTTAATAATTAATGCATCGTAAGTCCCTACTTAATATATATACTAAGTATTCTATTTAAAAACGGAATTAATAACATTCATTAAAAACGTTTTCAATTCCGGCTAAGCAAAGAACCCTTGAGGTATCAAATCTAAACGTCCTTTATAGATCTCGACCTGAATCCCTAGGTAATTATTCACATTTCTGTGAACAATCACCAAAAATGAGTCAAACTCACACTATACCTAGACCCAGCCTTGACAGACACGAGCATCTAATTATGTTAGTAGACATCGAGAAACTTGCGTTTTGTGAGTATGCGAATCGCTAGCAGTTGTCGTAAGTGAACAGCCGCCGTGCGTCATTGCCCGAATGTTAAAATCATTTGAAAACGTTCAAATAACTGAGTCCACCGCGACCAAAATATCCTAGTCTTAGACATCTCCACGTTTATCGCTCGAGATATATCACGCCAATATTAAAATTACAGCTTTTTTGATCTATTTTGGAAAAGCAAATCAGTTAACTGTTTGAAGAATAACAGTTCCGTTGAGTTCTGAGAGCATGTTAACCCAATTTCGAAAAGCTTATCCGATTGGCAAGACAAATAGAAAAATCGGTGGCAGTTGAAAGAAACGTTGATTTTGCAAAATTTCTATACCACGACAGGCGGTCAAGTTTGTTAGAGGGTACTAGACGTTTCTACATCAGCGTTTCCGGAGAGCTCTTGACGCTGCCGCGCCACGTCGTGTCGTCAACGGAGCTTTCGTCTTTCTCTGACACTAACACGTCAATAGAGACAGATTGATTGGCATTTAATGTATATTGCATTAAAGATTAGCCTCGTACAAAAGATGGAGATGAATACGCATGCGTAGAGAACGCCCGAATCGTAACTCCGCCTGCGAAGTACGCCCACCTGTAGTGATCTAGCCCTATTCGTGAACGCAATACCTACATAAGACTACCAAGAGCATTTCTATCAAATATGTCTTCAAAATATCAGTTAAGAACTACCTACGTGTTTATCTAAGACCGATGTATAGTACAAAAACACGCGAAAAGAACATTAAACAAAACTGGCGCAACACCACACAAGCTCCACAACTACTTACACAACATTAAAAAAACTAAAATTAAACATAGTATTAGGTCTACATTATGAGGTTAGACCTATATCAGCTCGTAAAAAAAATGGAAACGTAATATAAGTACATAATAATTATTCAGCATGCATGTCTAAAAACACTGAAATACTGTTTTAACTGTGTGTAAAAAAGATATAATTAACCTACTTTTTTTTTTATAAAGCAGATAGCAATACTAGTGATCCACTTTGCTATTATTTCAATTATTTCTCGTATGGTGGTGTGAGTATGATTAACATTATTGAACACTTTCATATATAATTTGGACTATGGCACGGCGGCGTTCTAAGTGTCATCAAATAGAATTACATCTCTATGGTACCTACTAACTGGTATAAACGATTACGATTTGACCATAGACAAACGTAACAGAAAATCCCTTTGAGATCATTCACGACATTTGGCAATCGTCTTATTTTCGTCTTTTGTTTAAAACGAAAAAATATATAACAATGAGCCAAAACTTGAGTGAATGGATTCTACTAACTCGTGGCCCGCTTGTTAAAGTTAACATAAAAGCCTAATTGTTCAGTAGTTACTGAAAATTCTTAGGTACTCAATCAACTGATTTGAGCTCATATACTATGATTTATGAGTACCTTACTTTAATTTCCATTACTATATACGGTAGGATTATGAATCCAATTTTATTTAAAATGTATGATCCGCGCGCCACAGGCTACCAGGGAAATTCGGTTACGAAGAACATAGTAAGTGTATTAACGAAATCCACCACCAACAAAACTCAAGTCAAATCAAAAAAAAATATTACACGAACACGGCATAAATTATAAAAAAGTAAAACATTGAGTGTCGAGAACGATGCCAACAGTGATGGCGTTGGGCGGCGCCCGTGCGGCACACCGCTCGCACCGGAGCCGCCCACGCTACGACATAGCTTCAAAACGTAAACATTAAAAAACCCAATCGACTAATTCACACCCAAAACGAAAAAAAATCCACTCTCACGCTCACGCTTGCCATAGATACCTATGTGAAAATGTTTGATTATTTAGAATAGATGGGGTCCGCTGGGCGCTGCGCCTGCGCCGATAGTCGTCCGAAGGAGTCGCTCGCCTCATCTACCGAGACAAAAGTCAGCTCAGCTGATTGTTCATGTTCCTTGACGTTTACTCGCTCTCATATTACTTACCTACAAAGTAGCCTTGTAGTTATTATACTTTAACATTAACTTGACAAGAAAACTCGAGCTACTTAGCTACAAAATGGGTGGGTGTCTTGATTGGCACAGTTTGAAAAACACTATTCTATTCGTTCGGTGTTGTAAGTAATTAGGAAACTTGTCTGATTTTTGTCTCGTGAGATGTTTTCTGGGCGGCAATGCGGTGCCGCTTGTGCTGGCAAACAACGTAGTGTTGAACCATTGAACATTTATGCTTTACAATAATGCATTAAGGCTTCAGTGAAAACCTTGACTCACCCATAGTGCGCTGGCAAAACTGTCTGATAACCTGCCCGAACACCTGCCGCAGCCGCTGCAGCTAATCCGAATCCTGAAACAAAATAATGATACCCATTAATAAATAATAATTATCTTTAAGATTAAGCTAGTTGACGCAATCAGGAAATCGAAATTCAACGGAAAAATATAATCTGTCAACGTAGGTAGTTGCTCTCAAAAGATTCTATTTTCATTCGACTTTAACGGAAGCGCTAGAGAAGACTTCGGTAAAATATATCCCGGAGAGATTGGACCACTTCCAAATGACACAAGAGTCAACTTAGCGCGACGTTTGAGATGTTAATTTCTTTTTATTGCATTGTTAAGCAGCGCGAGGCTACATCTATTTTGGTCGCTCGACGCCCGCCCGGGCAACGCTTCAAAGATACCTCTTGACATGAAGACGACAATCTCCAGCTATAAATGGCATTATAACTCGTATCATCTGTCGGAGCCATGATATGCTATATTGAAACATCCTAAATGCTCGAATTTAGGGATATTTTTTCCGAAATATATACCTATCAATATTTATAACCCGGATCTGAATGGTGTTTGCATAGTGAATGTTGATTAACGTCCAATAGTCATGGAACCGTGACCACTGTCCAGCTGAGCTCTTTGACGTGTGGTGAAATTTCACCGGCTATTACATCCGGAGTTGCCCGGATGGAGTCTCGGTTCGTCTGGCGTGATAATGCATGACCTTCCATAAACGTAGACAATCATTTTCATCAGTCGCAATCAACTAATTTCATACTGGGGAGTAAATTATAGTTTAGTTTCCTGATTTCAAATAGATACAACATAATGATGTTTAAACGATGCCTATAAAACTAGATTACTACCCATACCACATCGTTAATTGTTATTTCATGAAGCATTCTTTGCAGGTATTTTAGGAATTACGATTTATGTATTGTACTTTGCAAACCAATGTATTTTTCAACATCGTGTGGGCAACAAGGCGTAATGTATCCGTATATTTAACTAGCTTCAATAGTTTTTTTTTAAAGATTATATCGAAAATCAAAGGGTTGATCGCGTGTTCTGTATACGCGTGATGTGCCACCGCAATTCGATCGATGGCGTGCCATTTGACGGCCGAGGTCGAACCACTGTCCACTACAAAACCTTATCTGATTCATTAGGTATTTTTCTCTTCATACTCATTGGAGCACGGCCTAGATACCATGCTTTTTGTCGTATATGACCCAGATAGCTTTGTCGTAATGGATTACCTTTACCACGATAGAGTTTAATATCCATTAAAACAAATACATTGTAACCTCGTTTGACCGTAATCAAATGACGCGCCACGTGCATTAGTCACAGTTTCCCCTGAAAAAGTGATCGCACAAATCCTGGTTAAGTAAATAAAGGCTTATTTTGAATGTTTTTGCGCGGTTTCAGGCCTCGTCTCCGGGTCGACGAACTGCAAAGCCGACAGAGAGAGCTTAGCGACGTTTGTAAGGATTCTACGGAAATACGATTTTAGACTCAGACGGAACGTGCAGGACATGGTATTGTAGCGCATGCCATTTAAACTAAAGCTCCTACAGTACAATCAGTTTGTTTCATTAAACAAGTGGAACATACAGATGTTATCAACGAACTTTATTACAATCATCAAATAGCGTTTACGACTTCCGAATTTTCGTAAACGTGTCGGACCACCGAAAACACGTAAAGGCGGAAATTTAATTATTTACGTGAATTCGAAGCGAGCTCGCTTTGTTAATACAATGTAGCAATAATAAGTCATGTAAGTTTACAGGCCCAGGAATAGACGTAGACCAGCTATGTCATGGCACAGATATGTGACCAAACATAATGTTTTCACGACCGTGACAGTTTGGCATGTCCGGTGGCCTTCCTTTTGATCACATCGGTGTCGTCTCTGACGTATAGAGTTATAAATCTAACACTAAACATAGATAAAAATATATACCTAGACCATGCAGCTTATAGATATACTCATGCCGTATAAATTGCCACCAACGCAAAGATTATAGGGGAGAGGAAAATTAAGTTATAGATATATTGTTAGGCATGGTTTTTTTACGCTAGAAAAGCAGGAATTACACCGCGATCCCACCCCATGAGAAGTGATTATGCAACCTAAGGTTTATTAATAGGTTTCTTTTAGACAGACTTTTTTTTTAAATTTTAGTTAATTGTATGAAAATTTTAATATAATAATTTATTTATTTGTTTGGACATACTAGGTCGATCATAATCTGCATCTCTGTCTGTCTATAAGAGCCGAAGAGCCGGAGCATGTAACGGTGCTGAGGATTTATTTTGTTTAGATAGACTTTGTCGTACATTATAAGCGTGGACAAAAGAAAAGCGGTCGAGAAATTTTGAGGCGCTGACTTCTGGCGCGTGGCCAACCAGAGCTCGTGTCGCGGCAGAGGCGGCCGCGACGTTCCCAAAACTGCGTATATTTAGACAAAATAAAGAGGCAACTGAAGACAAAACGAGACGCAACTCTTGTTTTATAAATAACCGTGTCGTTCGCCGGACGGACTCACACCCAACCTCTGCTCGCCAGCTGTTGTACATAAATAATAATTAAGACACGAATAAAGCTTCGAACTTTAAAGTTTTGCAAAGGCATAAAAAAGGTTTATTGCTTTCTAAAATAATATCAGCATATAATACGGCAATAGTAAATCCAAGTCCAACAATTAGGATAAAATGTTTCACCAGTCTATACTCTAGAGTGTGAAGACCAAAAATAGTATTTTAACAAATATTTTGTAATATACTCTATAATTCCAATGTCCGTTATCATTAAGTAGTATTACTCAATACTATAGTTTACGAATTGAAGACAGATAAGATATAGTCTATGAATAGACATATCGTTAAAGGTTTCAAACGCGACAGCACTTTAAAATCAATAATCAAGTAGTAAGGTAATCTGCGATATTGTAGGATTAAAACAGGGCTTCGTGCGGAAGTCACCTCTAGGGATCATATTACATTCAACAAGGGGAGGCCTACCTCAAGCTGAACTGTTAACAGTGTGGTAGAACAATAGGAGTCCACTAGTCACTTCCTGTTTCCTTTTACTGACATACATAGAAAAAGTAGATAGTAGATCTATAATTTTATTAATTAAGGGTCGACGATCGACCCTTATTTCATTGTATTGATTGGGTTGGGCTTTGATGTTTCCCTGGGATAAAAATATCTTATATGTCCTTTGAATGCCTCTAGGCTTAGCGGTATGTATATTGGGTCTTGAAGGTGCCGGTTTTGAGAATAAGAAAAGTGTTTAGTTCAGGCAGGGCACAGGGGACTGATCGCCTGCTTGTCTTTAAATAAAAATGATAAGTAAAATAGACACAGAAATGTGTCTGCGCCATGCACTACTATGGACTCGAAAATTCACTAGCGTATCCTTTTCCAGGGTTCAAGTTCCTAGAGATCGGTTCAGTAATTTAGGTTATATAAACGTAAGAGTTATATAGTTACTTTAACATTAACATTAGTAAATAATATGAATAGTGAAGAGTCTAATACGAACATTATTCGGTAGTCACAGTATCTCATATCACATATAAATATATATCCCATATCTCAGCAAATCGGACTCAAGAAGTCTGCGGCCTCTTTTAAGCTATTTTCGTGCTGCGTTAGCGGTGATGATTAACGTAAGTAAAAATTAAAAGCAAACTGATTTTTAAGAGACTAAACCTGTACCAGGTTTCCTTTCAAACTTCATTTGAACTGTCCTAGTATTCATGGAGTGTAATATCATATACCAATAATTTAAGTTGTTTTAATTTTAATTAAATATCTGTCATTAGGTAGTAAGGTCTTGTCAAATAGGTACCTCACAATTTAAAAAACATCAAATTAGCAACGCATTAATAGTTTTACGAATTTTCATCATTTCTTGTCTCATTCCAAAGCGCGTTTGCTTGTATTTATAATCATGCATCCAATATAAACTTAATCATTTTCATGTACCTATATAAAATATTTTATAGCCAAATCACGATATGTCATGTCAGAGCAATGTCACCCATTGCAGTAATTATACATTTCCGTCCTCAACAATACAACATACGTAGGTAGGTAGGTAGTAATGATTACTGTAAAGTTAGATACGATCACGCGGCGTTACAGAGGTAATATTATGGCTTCGCTATGCTATTATAATGGCCATACACGAAAAAATAGGTTAAAATCAATTATTGATCGAACAGGCAAGCGACGCGTGTGGACTCATCAGTGCATTCAACGCCTAAATCCCAAAGCCGAAATAAAAATAGTTTCGGGAACGAGTCGGGGAGAGAGGGGTGTAGGGTACATGCATAAGTAATGCACCGACGAAGGGCGAGCGGTAGCGGCGCACGCGATCCGCAATACCAAACACCGCACTAACGGTTCCGCTAACCCCTCCAAACACCCACAGAAACTTCATTAATCAATGATGACTCGTAAGCTTCACTTTCAAGCGCCACTTTGCGCTTCACCGAATTAAGTGTCATGTTCAATTAAGTACTTTACAGCGTAATTACGCATCCCACACTCAATTAATGTTGTTTTGAAACTCTTAATTTGAAAGTTTTTAATGTCACCAAAGACAGGTGTGAATCGATTACCACGGGCCGTATTCAATCGTTCAATAATTCAACGTGTCGCTCGGTATGTTTGGACAAGTGCCTCGTTCGGCTCTCATCAACACTCCCATATAATAAAACTTTAACAATGTTTTCATAATCGACGTCAGCTCGCCTGAAATCGCTCATTGGTTGTAGCTTTTACGTATTTAGAAACTAGGCTACATTATTTAGTACCGCAGTAGTTAAAATTGTATAAACAAAATACTGTACAATAACATTGAAGCCAAATTAATGCGACTTGAAATGTTCTATTGAATCGAAACAGCTAACCAAATAAAGGCAACAATACAAGACAATTTTAAAAACTGTTTCAACATCGCAAACATTCAGTTTCACTTTGGAATATTATTTAAAAATCACACACTGGCCTGATATGAATAACATCCACCATTGAACATTCAGACATCGATTGATCACGGGTTAGATTCCCGCTGAGTTACCATTCTATCAGATGTTCAAACTAAAAATAAAATTGGTGTCTTATGGCTGACGTATAACCCAACTCGATATCTGGCATAAAAACACAAATTAAGTATATTAAATGACTGCTACTAATGCACTGGATAAGATAATCATAAAAATTTCCTTGAAATAGTTTATTATCGCTTAAAATCATGTATTTATCTTGGCGCCAAACCAATACGTGTACCCATTGAAGACAGATAAGCTACACTCATCAATCGGCTATGAAAAATTTTCTTCAAAAACTACGAAAGCTATGTTTAGGTGCCAACACCATATCGAAATATCCTGCCGTTCTTCTGCCGTTTTTTTTATTTTTTATGAAACCAGCGACCTGTCCCGACTTAAGAGGATATGTTGAGAAAAATGCGGTTTTTCTATTACGTGTAACCTGTTCAGGCTGTGGATTATTGATATAAAATTTTGGAATTTGTTTTTTGACTATATTTCACAGTGTCGCTCAAAAGGAAAACATGTTTCAATGAAATTTTCTCGATAGAAAATAAATTTGAAGTTATGTCTATTTTTACACTTTTTTGGATCCCAAGGCATAACGGCAAAGAGTTATTTAATTTAATTTATTTTAAAGGGTGTAGAATAAATGTCTTTAAGATTCCTCAAAACCGTTTTTTAATCAAATAAAGTATTATAAAGTTATGATATGAATTAGTTTTGGCACATACGTTGTTTTATTCCGAGCGCGGTCAAGTTACAGCTATCTCTTTTTTTTACATGTCTCAAGTAAATATTTCAATCTCGCTCGCTCACATTCAATAGAGCGATTTGTCGTCCTGCGAGCCTCATCGAAATAGGCCCTTAAGGTCGTTTTCCATACAAAAAGTCATGATTATTAACAAAGTCAGTTTAGAGTTTCGATACTAAATATTTGTGCAACTATTTACTTTCCGGGAGTTCTTTGCGCGGAGTTAATAAAATAATGTTATTTTATACAGAAATATGGCAGAATAAAGAAAATTAAGCCTTTAACTTTAATTAACTTATTCTGCTATCCATTTAGTGCACTGCTTTAGAACGGGCTCAGACAACTTAGAATTTAATTCAGTTGCAAATCAAAATATGTTTCAAATGTAAATAATTGATAATTACGATCTTAGGCTTCTGCAGGTAAACGAATATGAAATGAACTCTGTAGATCCGGATCCGCTTTCACAAATAGTCAACCCTCATAACGGTAGTCTTTGGAAGTAAACAACAAGTATGAACTCGTTTAACCGTCATATCTTTTATTTATCGTTACCCTTTATATACGCTTTCGGCTTTAGTAACAGAATCTGAGACTAAACAGGTTAAGAACAAATATTTTGAAGCAATTCAGGGATACTAAACAGACTGCCGTTTGAAAGTATGTATTTATGAAAGGGCTCAACAACATACGGCACGTTTGGAACTGCATCGTTAACCTTATTCAAACAATGGCAAAACAGGATAGATAAAAGCAAGAATCTCTTTTGAAAGAAACCGATTTTGTGACAATTCAACAATCAATTGTTAGCATCTTTTATGCCTGACAGATTTGCCAGACATTATTTTGGTCCCGACAGATTTTAAATATAAGAGACATTGAAGAATACATTTTTAGAGCCGTTACTAATGATTTGACGTTACCATGGATACGGCCATAATCAATATACATCTAATAACTCCACGGTCCCTCGTCCAATGTCCGTGCTCTAACGTTCAGCTGGGGTATAGCACGGTGTATGGCACAGGGCATATGGCAGGACCGGTACGCCACAGCCAGCTGGCCGTCATGCGCGCGCGCACCCATTGTACTGTTCGCCTGTTTACGCCGCCCTCCCCTCGCTTGTAATCACTCTGAACAATAATCTACAAAAATAGCTGTCTCGACGGGAATCCATTCACTATGCACATTTCTTTTCTATAATCAGGTTACTGCTCTTGTAAGTGGGATCCTCTTAAAGTTAGATAATACTAAATGAATTCCAAAATGTAAAATAGAATACTTGTTCATTATTCAGGTAAATTTCAAGGCCGATTTAACTTTTTGTAAATTACAATAATGTCTATTCAAATTATTATTGTTCTCTAAAATTATGTATATAGAAACTAATCGAACTTCAAAGCAATTAAGAAAACATAGTTCACGATAAGAATGATGATTTGGGTAATGCGTTTGAAAGCGTTGCTTTTTTAGGTTATGTCTATTCCTTAACAGTGGGGTAGATGAAATATAACGATAAGACATGTGTCAACAAATGTTATCAAAAACTTACATGTAGGACGTTACGGATTTTAAGCCTTTATTATATAAGTCATATACGAAGTAGGTTTTAATTAATTGATTATTAAAATAATGAAGATTTATTAAGTTCCACATTAAAATTAAAGAGATATAAATTCTACTGAAACCATACTTGTACCTAATATGTTAATTTCATGCCAACCTTGATAATTACTATCTCCGAGGACAACTACCTGATAATCCTAAAATTTCTTTTGATAGAAAAAAAATATTGAATTCCGCAAAGGTAGCGCGTACCTTTTCTTGTCTGCTGTAATACGAATATAGGCTACAAGTCATTTTTCAAACTAATGACTACATAACCGGTAGCATGTAAACTTATCTATCGTGATATAGCGACAACTATTACCGTTGCCTACTCACTGTTTTCTTTGTTCTCCTCATCTAAAGGTTACATTTGATTGTCGTATAGGTATGATTTACAATTCTAAGCGATCTTTTCTTTTACCTTACATTCCGTGCTACTGATTCGATGAATGAAATTGAATTTAAATTTTAAAGCGTTGACAGTATTATTATTTTCAGATTTTGTTTCTTATTAATATCAATACATTTTCCACGATTCAGTTGTTCATCTTGATTTTTTTTTATTGAGAATCTAAAACACAATTTAATTTACTTTCAAAATGTTTAGTTTTTTATTGTATTTAATAAATTAAACAAAAATAAATGTATGTAATCATTTTATATTTTATGTACGTCATAGTCATACAGTGCTCTTTACGCCCGTCAGCGTTACCAATACATGTATGTAATAACAAAGCTTATATAAAATATTTAATAATGTGTTTCTATGAATAAATAAAATATTAGCTTCTTGTCCATTATATGACACTAAAATTTATAATAGCACGATGTAGACACAAAAAAGATCATCAATGTATAATGCAATTACAAGTACAATAGGATCTCACTAGACCGGCACTTAAACAGACCGACACGTCCAATAATCCGGCACCATCTGGATTAAATAGTGCCGGATTAGTTTTACTCAAGGGGCAAATGTATATTGAAAAAAAAAACGAATACTATGAAACTTTTAATTTTAACTTATTTATGACAGGAAATATATACCTATTTATTTCCATAAGGATTAAGAGAGATAGGTCTCTGTGAATTCGCAAAAAAGCCCTTAATTTCTACAATGTGTCATCTTTAGTCAGTAGCTTGTACATAAAAACTTAATTGAAACTGAACTGAAATCTAGGCATGTAGAGCACTTCAACAGTTGGTTAATAAATTGTTGCTTTAGCAGATTTCACCACGAGTAAGGCTTACAAGGGTTGCGTGCGAGAGCCAATCAATTAACGAGCCTACAAGCTTCCGGTTCTAGCGTTTAGGAACATCCGGAGGGGCGGGCGGTTCCGCTCTTCACGTACCGTGACGATAAAACACTTTATTTAACACGGAATTATTAATTTTAAAGCCAAAGCAGCAAGGATAATATTTCTATTTACAGTGGTAGAGTTTCGCGCTTTTCCTGATTTTCCGTTTCGAGTAAATAACACTTTTAAAATAGAAAGCATGGATGATTGCATCTAAACAATTGTAGATACAGTATTGTTTAGATGTTAATTTATTTATCCTGAATATTTAAACTTGTTACTTATTTTTAATTTTCACAATTTTACTGAAAATGCATATTTCTACAGGCCACTTCTGATTGATAAGCTTTAATAAGTTATAGATATATTTACTGCCCAAAATTCCGATAATAATCTATTAAGCAATCAACTGATAGAAGGCTATCAGCGTGTGATAACAAATAGCAATACTCTATCAGCAATGCACCTTAATTAAATTATCATCAATATCATTTTTATAAAATTTTCGGTAATACCGATCGGTGTTACTACGGTAGTACAGTATCGGTAGTACAAGGTAAAGGAGAAAGGTTCATGTTTGGGCTAGCCCATCCTAGGAAAAACCATGGTTTCGAACTCCGTAACAGAAATTATTATGAAAACCTCAGCAATAAGAGGTTAGGCAGAAGTGGAATAGGACTTTGGAGAAGAGTCAACGGGTTATTGGAAGAAGAACTAATAATAATCAGTTAATAAATATCATTCACAAAAATATGTAAGATATTTTTGTATGGCAACCTTGTGAAAATTCAAATCAGACGTTCAAAGCAGAGCTGTCACCTTTCAGTCCGCCCGTGACCACCGGGTTCTGTCTCATCTTTTAAATTTCTATAGTCAAAACTAGCGACCCGCCCCGGCTTCCCACGGGTCTAGATGGTTTAGACATAAAAAGCAGGGGTTGGTAATAGATAAATGAAAAGATAGGGTTGTATGTATTTTTTAATGCCACATTAAAAAAAAAAAAACAAAGAATTTCGTCCAAAAATTAAAAAAAAAATTAAGGATGAACAACATTATCACTTAGGGGTATGAAAAATAGTAGATAGTAGCCGATTTTCAGACCTACTGAATACGCATATAAAATTTGGTAAAATTCGGTAAAGCCGTTTCGGACAAGTAGGTACGGTAGCTAACATTGTGATATGGAAATTTTGTATACCTATAATATATATAGAATATAAAATATTATATAAAAAAACCAGCGAAAAGGGGTTTTTTGTTCGCCACATAAACTTGTAGAGTCATAATCCCAGGTTTACGATACTCTACTCTAACAAAGAAGTATAAAAGCCAAGAAGGCTATTGACAAACGTCACAATTCAATTTCAATACAACAGCTGTTATCAGCGAAGTGCATAAGAGCCAAAATATGCAATATTATAAGGAACTCAAAGCTAAAACGTTTTCAGATGCTATTATCAACGTGAAGTTGTTCTATGGGATCTTATCAGCTAACCTTGATAATTGTTTAATGCTGCCAAAAGACATAAGACAATCGCCAATTGTCTATTTATAAATTGCAAACAAAGGCAGTGTTCAATTTATTGGTATTACGAAGTAAAGCAGACCTTTAGTCTTGTATGATAATAAGATATTAAACAAAGGCCATATTTAAAATGTAGTGTTACTGGTATTGTATTTGCGTAATTATTCGATTTCCTGAATATAAAAGTTATGTAACTAAAGCAATTATATACAATTTTTATAAAAAAATAGATTTTTTTCTAGTAAATAAACTGAGACAGTTATTGTAAGGAGTAATATCAAAATAAACACTTAGATATATTTTATTTACAATATTAAATAAATTCATGAAGTTTAATGAAACATTAAACTAAAGTATTTTAACGATCAAAAACTCCTACATATTTTTGAGTCAGTGGCGGCGTAAGGCGTGGGCGACGTGGGCCACCGCCTACGGCCTCGCGACCCAGGAGGCGTCGCGCCCCGAAAATGTATGCATTACGTACTTAAAAGCCGCGAACGCACCAAAAAATTTTTCTAAAAAAAGCCTTTTTTTCGCTGGCAGAGGGCCTCGCAAAATGAATCTTGCCCACATAAAATTTAGGTCTTACGCCGCCACTGTTTTGAGTAGTATGAAAATAATAATAACATTTAAAAACAATTAATAATTAAACAACTATACTTAGATTACTTTAAAATTTGTATTATATTGTTAGATCTCAAAAATATTTCGATGAATTCAGTGAATACTGCAGCGGCCAGTGATATTTTATATACAGTATTAATATTCGCGGATTTATGATATTACTTATATATTACATAATATATTTGTACGTAAATTTGAAATCATTATGAATAAAAATGTGGTTAGAATAAAAAAAATAAAAAATAAAAATAAAAAAGCATACACTTGATCTGTGCACATCTCAACAACATACCCCCACAAAGACGTCACCCACGATGTTATAACACGATTTTTTGTAGGTCGACGACACATTGTTACAAACGTCAAAAAATTCAACTTTTTTACCAACCAGCTGCTGCGATCTGATAAGCATGTCATACTTAAATAAACTATAACAAGTTAATTTTTTTTACATTAAGTACTGTGTGATCCTTTATAGCTAGACATTATGTAGCCTATGGCCCATCATAATTACTATTGCTTATTTTATTTTATCTTAGTGACACGCCCCTGTGATAATGTCACCATTATCACACCGAATCAGAAACCATCGTGGAATTCTAGACACGCGGTCGCCTGGCTGGCGAGCAGCACAGTTTGTCAATGCTGCTAGTCAATGGATGGTTAGTTGGTTCTTATAAATAAATTTCAGGATTGACTACAGATATTGGCACCCATTTAGATATCAATTCTAAACACCATATCATAATATTAAACTTGGCTGCCATTTTCACATTTATGTTTAATTTGATGGGATTAAATTTAAGCTGAAGGTCCCCAACTATTTTATTGGGTTTTTCCTTAAAACCCTCAGCGTAACTTATAAGGATTTTAAAAGAATTAAATGTAGTGTAGTTAGTCGAGCCATGAAGGTTAATATATAATTTGCAACTCAACCACGTAAGGCGTTCAAACAGAAACTCCCGTTCCGTTTCCTTCTTTCTGAACCAAACGGAAAAATGCATCAACATGATTTTGGGACAAATATAAAAGAGATACCAGAGCAGAAATATATACACAGACCATGCCGAAGAAACCTAGATATAACTCCTACGGTCTAATTAAATCTGACAATTTACAAATGCAGAGATTAATTAACGTTGGCTTTAATATCTTGGCAAACGAATGAAAATTTGACATCACTTACCTGGTGCCAAATTCCCTCTAGGCTTCGCTCCAAGAATTGCTAGGTTAACGTTGGCTTTCCTTCCATCTATGATGGGATTGGGGTCCTTGCAGGCTCGCTCGGCCGCCGCTCGGTCTCCCATGATTACCTGACGAGATAAAATTTCTATTAAAAAGATTAACAAAAGACGTATTGTTTAATATCTTAATCGGTTGGTTCGTCGGATGGTTGTTTGATCTCTGCTCAACCTGATAGTAAGTGGTGATTCAGGATGGTAAATAATAACTGGTATAATAATAATAAAATGGTTTTTTGTCCTCTAGTTTTTTCAATATCTTTGCAAATAAAACTATTTAAATGATATATAACTTTTTTGAAAAATGTACTCCAGCTCATGAGGAAGAGATTGGTATCAAAATTTATTTTTTTAGCGCGCTGTCCTGTTCAGCGTCCAATTCAAATCTTAGGTGTCGACCAGATCAGGATGGAAACCCACCGTGCACCTGGATGTCCGAAGATACGTTCGTAATCCTAATTCATAACTGAAACTGAGAGCTTTGCGTTTATGACGTACGGATCTTAAACTTTATTGTATCTAATTTTTATTGCTTAAAGATGTTTATTACGCAGGACCATACTACTTAAATTAAAGTAAAATATTGAGAGACATAAAAAAAATATGTATTTTGTTTTCTGGATCAATTTTCTCAAGACCAATGTTTTCACATGTTTAACCATATATTAATAATGTATGTATTTATACAAGTTATAAATATACAATTTAGATATGTATAACTTATAATTTGTCTTCAGGGAATCTAAACCTTTAGTTTAGCAAGTTTATATTTAGTTTACGCGCATGGATGTTGTGGTAACCAAGAAAGTAATATTGTATAATTTATTTGTATTTATTTTAGTATTGTTTTACGTTCCTTAAACTATTCTGTTTTTTGTTGTTTGCCATAAAAATGTATTTAACTGTTCTTATACTTATGATACGTATAAAGTTGCATCATTAAAAAAAAAGAAAATGGACAGTAGTTTAAAAAACATAACATAACGTAGAGCACTAACTTTGTTGATTACCATAACGTACGCGGGAGGCACTATAAGTGTTTTTAAAATTCCCTATATTATAGTTGTTATCGATTCGAATAAACCTACAGGCGATGACGGTGTTCACATTACCTATTGTAATGCATGCGAGCCCCACAGGTCACCACCTTTATTTCCACCGTCAATCGACCACTTTTGTCTGACCCCACAAATAACTAATACAAATTACGAAGTTTAAGCGTAGCGACAAGACCGTAGATCTTATAATTTTGGCTGTAATACGTAATATGGAAACGATCGAAGTTAATGTCTGATGACCTCTAAGATATTGAAGGTCTAATATAGTTAATTATAAATTAAATACATTTTAGGGCTTCCGGAATAAGTTCATTCTAAGTTCTGTAATGGTACGGGAGAAAAAAAATGATTGCTGATTTTGAAGGTAGGAAGGTCTGTATGAGTTTTATTTTTATATATGGTTCTTTTATTTATAACATAGCAAGGAACATGGATGGTGATCCCTGATCGGAAAATAAAATATAATACATATTATCTAAAGGCTAATTTTGATATCAATTACTTTTCAGTAAAATATTTCAATAATTGTAAAATGAAGCCGGAAGAAAAGCGCTTCTTACTTTTTTATAATATTACATTAAAGGATCACTTTAAGTATCAATCCATAGTTTCGATACTTGTAAATCAAGTTTAAACTGCTGTACGATTTTGGATAAAATTTGACAAACATAGAGAGACTTCATCCTGGTAATGGTTTTCCTTCGAGGTAATATGGTGTTTCTATATTTTTATATGTATCGCCATAACAGCGATTAACTTGACATAATATGTATAGATTTTTATTTATTCCTATGGAATAAATTTAAAATTTAATTCCTAGTAATTTTCAAGTTTAAATGACTGAATGGATTAGGATACATTCGCTTTCCTGTACAAAAAAATACAGTATTCCTGTAAAATATTAAATTTGCACTATCAGTGAAAATCACACGTATTATTCTATGAGATTGAATTCGAATTTCTAAATAAATTGACCAGTTTCCTAAACTAATAAAACGGAAAACGTATAAAATACATAAAAATTAATTGGCATTGTATGTAAATTGAAAGAATGTTTAATTAAAGACTCCAATCGGAGTATTGCAATCGGTTTGCTATTGTGACCTGCACAAAATGTTGTTTAAAGCGTTCAAATTGGCGTTAGCTATGGAGTATGGGCGATAAGCCGACTGTACACTAACGATATCGATGTGAACGTGGCCGACTTTTGCAGTTCTATGCCTTTACAGTTGTTAGCGATAAACTATTTTTGCGGCCGCGAAGCAGCGGGGTAGCGAGTCTACGAACAAGTCATAGTAATTGAAATATTTGAAAACAAAAGAAGTTTCTTTGGCTTGTCGTTGACGCGTTGGGCAGTACGCGCACCGATGGGTCATGGGTTCGAATCCCACATATTATATCCTACCAGCATGACAATCACGACAAAATATTTTCGACAGTTTTCCCGTGTTTTAATCGATTATCTCTTTATATCTTCCGGGTCTAATATGACACACTTAAAACTCGACTTCAAATGTCAGAAGTAGAGATATTTGTCGATCGAGATATCTTGTCTATCAAAGTTGTCGATGTCGAGATATCTTATATTTTAATTTGTCTTGACTCGTCCGCGAGATATAACTTGATAGCAATGCTAGGCGGGCTAATGTATGTAATTTCGTTTTTTTTTTAATCTAATGAACACGATATTACAAGGATTTGAATAGCGAATGCTATATAAAAAAGATGCAATATAATCGAGGAATTCTAAAAGAACTATTACTAACTTACAAAAAGTCTAATAGATGTCAACATGAAATCTACATAATATGTTGACACATTAACTCTTTTCCAGTTTCCTGTATAAGGCGCGTTGAAAAAAGTCTGCATTATTTTACTGTAGCTGATAGACAATATTAAACGGTTTTGACCTGAATTTCGTTTTAGAACAGCTTTAAGGAACTTGTCATGATTTTGACAAATATTGCATGGGTGTAATTTGTATGATTTTATAAGCTTAAATCAAACATAAGAAGTTAAAAACAACTATTCAATATCTTCCATATTTCATATACAACGTCGGGATTTGTTTTTCTATCCAAAAAAGCCGCGTGCATTCTTTTGTTTAACTATAAAAAATTTAATATGTATATGTTAAACAAGATAAACCTATATGATTGAAGTTAAACCACGAAAAGATTTCTAGCAATATTTTTCTTGGTATCAACTTCCTTGGTTGAGACTCCCGCACAGTGTGAAATAAGACCTCAAAAACGGACGTCCTTTTTTTTATTCGATTTTCGTGTAGGTTTTACTGAAATACATACTTCAGTAAAAATCCCGCATTTTTATCTTAATTATTCACTGAGAAAAATAAGTTCAAAAAATGGGTAAATTTATGACCCCCAAACAAAAAAATATCGATTAAAATAAATATATCAACTTTTAAAATTATCATAGATGTTGTAATATATCTATACAAAAAGCCGCATAATTTGATATATTTGGTTTAATTCTACGACATCGCGAGGCCGAGTAATCGGCTTTTTTAGGATTTTGGTTTTTATTTTTTTTCTCTAATACCCCATCGTAGTAGCAGCTGATATTTTACGTCGTAATAGAAGAACATCTAATCTATACGTAAAAAAAAAACTAGCGCGCAATTCCATGGGGTATAGCTATAATTGCGTTTTTACTATTTATACATAAATTACCCTACTAGGGTTGTGAGTTTATGCAAATAAATATTAGAAAAAATAACTTTACAATTGGTGAAAATAAATTGATGGCATCCGTGGCGTAGTGGTGAGGAGAATGCCGTAGGTTCCGAGTTCGAGTCCCAGGAGGGACATTGTCTTTGTAATAAGCACGGTTATTTGAACTTCGATCATGGAATTTTTATCAGTATAAATGTTACAGGCAATGTCCGAGCATGATGGTTAGTCTTAAGATTAGGCAACAAAATGTGGCCTTAACAACAATAACTAAGTCGACAAGTAACAACGTCAGATTTATTTGATATAGGGTTCTGAGAACGTTTGACCCTTTGATTTTAGTAATAAGGCTACGAGAAAGGCAAAAGAAACTTCGTAAATTACCTCTTCTGCATGTAGTATGAAAATCGACGGTCATGCTTGATTTACCCGAACCTTCAACATCACATGAAAGTTGTGAGTCGACTGATGATGCCGTGAATCAGGTTTTATCAGAGTAATGGCTTAAATGAGGATGATACAGTATTTATATAAATATATATAAAAAAAAAGTATTTTTCAATGCAGGTGAAATTGAAGAATAATAAATAAGAATTGCAATGTTTGAAATTATTTAACCAGGTGTTATCAATTTTTACCACATTTACTCCTTTTCGAGTGACAGCCCTGACTAAAAAATTAAAAGTCCTATAAAATCAATACCCCATGGAATTGCGCGCTAGTTTTTTTTTTACGTATAGATTAGATGTTCTTCTATTACGACGTAAAATATCAGCTGCTACTACGATGGGGTATTAGAGAAAAAAAATAAAAACCAAGATCCTAAAAAAGACGATTACTCAGGCTCGCGATGTCGTAGAATTAAACCAAATATATCAAATTATGCGGCTTTTTGTATAGATATATTACAATATATATGATAATTTTAAAAGTTGATATATTTCTTTTAATCGATATTTTTTTGTTTGGGAGTCATACATTTACCCATTTTTTGAACTTATTTTTCTCAGTGAATAATTAAGATAAAAATGCGGGATTTTTACTGAAGTATGTATTTCAGTAAAACCTACCCGAAAATCGAATAAAAAAAAGGACGTCCGTTTTTGAGGTCTTATTTCACACTGTGTCCCGGTTCGAATTCTAGGAAATTAAAACAAAAACATCGTATTGGAAGGGCACAGATGACTGATCCTTTTTATTGCTTTACTTGCCTATAAAAAAATGATCAGTGAAACAGACACAGAAATGTATGCCCTATGCCCAACTAGAGTCACTTTTTGTGTCAGAAATTCTGTGGCAATCGCA
Source organism: Anthocharis cardamines (assembly GCA_905404175.1). Taxonomy (NCBI): domain Eukaryota; kingdom Metazoa; phylum Arthropoda; class Insecta; order Lepidoptera; family Pieridae; genus Anthocharis; species Anthocharis cardamines. The sequence continues at coordinate 10,132,309 of FR989952.1, read as the reverse complement.
ACGAAGCAATCATTTTATCTTAATACAACAATAGTACCTATTAAATGTATTATTGCATATGAATTAGATACTATATAACTATGTAAAATAAAGTTGTAGACTAGGCGTGGCACAAGTAAAACCGCCCAATCATTTTGGCTGCGCAAATCACGCTACGCTTTATGTGAAAATAAATGCATTGTATTTTTTATGTTAGATATCGACAGACGAGCATGAGGTTCACTTGATTGTAGGTGACAGCTCAGCCACAGAACATCAGTCAATGATCAGACCTACTTTTTACTTCGAGAATTCGGAAATCCATAGACTGAAACCGAAACGCGAAATATGTCCTTCACGATTTTCCATCTATGAACGGTGGTTCGTTACCCGGTCAGAATTTCGATATTCCTCCCACCCGTTCAATGCCCGAAGTTATCAGACGTAGGGATGACACGCTTACAGAAAATTATAATCATGTCGTCCCAGTGGGATTCGAACCCACGACCCATCGATGCGGTAGGTGTTCTACCGAACGCGCCAACGAGCCCGTCATAATAAAAAAAATATAAAAAACCTTTTTTATAGAGGGTATTTATTCAGTTGATGTTTATCTTTTCCCCACTCCCGGTAATCGTGCAATGCGGGGAGAGGGGAGAATGCTATGATCACTCGTGACTCTCTGCTAATCAGTCTGGTAATTCTGGGTTTAAAAGGTATGCCTTTTAAACCCCCTTTTGACCCTTAGGTTCCGCCGTCTTGGGGCTCACGAGAACGCTTGCGCATTCCATTCCATGGAAGGCTCTTATCAAAAACCTACTATATAATCGAGTTAATCTTTTCCAGCAACCCTTATATTTTCGGACTATAAGTATCCTAACAAAAATTCAACATGTAGGTACGTAAACGTCAGTAAGTTATGTAACTTATGTATTATTTACGTTTCGGAGTTAGGTACATTGAAAATACATATCAGCGATATGGGTTATGCATTATAGTATAAATTAAATTATCTCAGATCACAGATCTTTGCGCATAAACAAACTAGATATTTGTATGGCTTCCGAAGTATTTGCCTTTTGGTATCTTTATAAAGGCTAGTAAAAATTGTGTTTGTTTTTCATATTTTATTACACCAAATAATTAAAAAGAAATAAAGAAAAACAAAGATTGTATAATTTGCCGCCTTTATAAATATGTATTAATATTTCCTAGCAATTCCTAGCATGATTACCTGGAAGAAATTACTAAAAACAGTAAGAAATACATTACTGAAAAGCTAAAAGTACACAATATGTATCACAGCAACAATACAGAGCAAGCCTTAATGAGGAAAATAGGGGTAAACTGATTCACAAAAAAGAAAGCACCTACGAGTATACATTAACTTGGCAGATAAAACTACAAGCTACAAAAAAACTGGTGAGACTTTGAGTTCAGTACTGTCTGTGCTTTTTTAAATAAATGTTTTTATTTGAATATTCACCCTTAACTTCAAACTACTGAGCATAAAATTAAAAAAAAAGTGGAATATAGGTCCCAAGTAAGAGTTTACAATAGCACCAAAATGATAAAAATAACTTTGTCACGAAAATCTAAATAAATTCGTAAAATGTAAATAGAACGCACAGCACGCAAATGCGACACTTGACTGCTTTTTTCTGATTCGATTTTTAAAAGTATAGTGCATCATATAATAAAGTTTGAAATAGTTAAAGTATGTCTTGTCTCGCTCTACTGAATACTAAATAACTTTAGAACGAAAGAAACAAAAGAGTTTAACTATTCCAAACTTTTAAGTTTATGAATAGGTAAAGGTATTTACGTATTTAATTGACGTACCTAAACTCAAAATATAAACCCAGTGTTGGCGTATAAAGGCCGGTTTTAGCTGGAACTGACTCAATGTAAGTGTAAGCTGATTCTGAAAGGCTTCTTTCTATACTATAGCGACATATACTTAAAATACGAGCTTAAAACATCTAAGGTGTCTCATGGGTTAAGTATAAATATATGCTGGGAAGGGAACTTTCAAACTAATAATTATACATTAAATAATAATATGTATGAATATAAAAAAATAAAAATTATTTTAATGCTACCTATAATCTTTAGTCCTATTTTATACTAGTTTTTCTTTTTTAAATACTAGAGATTTTTTAGTATTTTCTTCATAGGCAAGTAGATTCTAGCCTTCTGTGCCCGACCGTAACATTTTTATTTGGTGACCCCATTTTTATAGTATTTAAAATTGTATTCAGTATATAAATATATGAAAATTTTGCAATATATTTTACGCCAAGCACAAGAGCAAGCCATAGGAAATTGAATATTTGTGAATGAAGTCTCTATCAATAAATGACGGTTTCACAAAGCAATATTTATGGAAAGATTATGCATTATAACTATAGGTTTGTTTATTATATAGATAGATAAATAGACGCTATATAATATGTATTTATCTCACTAGCGATCCGCTCCAGCTTCGCACTGGTGCAATAAAAAAAATACCTATAATACTCGCTGATAATGTAGCTTTTTATAGGTGAAAGAATTTAAAATCGATCCAGTACTTTTTGAATTAAATCGTTCAAACGAACAAATCTTTCCTCTTTATACGTAGTAGTACATAGTATAAATGTACTGAAAACGCTATGAAGGTTGTCACGGGCACGAAGGATTACCAGTTGCCTTTACAAGCCTGATTCCTATGTGTCTGTGTGGTCTATGTAATTATGTACAGGTTTTGTTCTACAAAACGTAATACTCTTGCAAAAAGCGCTCTTCGCCCGCACGACGCGGCCGGCTATCGAGTGACATCCTTTTGTCTATCGTGTGTAGGTACTTCATCACGTATCCCGTAATACTCGTATATCACCCGACACTCCAGTTTCACTTACCTGTACATTCTCTATAAGCATGGCTTCCCCACGTCTGGAAACTTCAGGCATTGAACGGGTGGGAGGAATATCGAAATTCCGACCGGGTAACGAACCACCGATCATAGATGGCAAAACCGTGAAGAGCATATTGCGCGTTTCGGTTTGTCTATGGATTTCCGAATGCTCGAAGTAAAATGTAGGTCGACAGATGTTCTGTGGCTGAGGTATCACCTACCATCAAGTGAACCTCATGCTCGTCTGTCGATATCTAACATAAAGAAAAATCAGGATTTAATAGACTTGAATTCTTTTTTGATTAAAATGTCAATTCCAAACAACTAAACTAAAAAGCAGCAACGAACAAAGCTTCTTAGTTCTTAGTCATCAAACAAAGACCGAGTGAAATCCTCACTTATAAGAATAACAAAATCAAAATACGTGATAACGAAGGTTTCGAAGCTCAAATAGAGATGGGCGTCATATTTAGAAGCTAGGTACAAAACAATGTGCTCAGGAGCCCAATCGCGCTAAATAATCCAATCTCGATTGGAACTAAACTGGAACTAATCACGATCTTTTAACGAATTTCGTATCGCGCTAATAGTTTGACAGCTAGTTGGATCTAAGTTGGATCTAAACCTTATCTGAATCTTTGTCAAATGAAAAGTTCAAACAAATCTACTTTTTCACGATCCAAGTTCGATCTTTGCCTATTTTTCATTGTTTATTTCATTGAAATATCACTCTAAAAGTATTTATATGAAAACGGCTTACGGGTTTGATATGGAGGAGTCGCATTCTCGAGCTAAAAACAAAAATTTAAGTGCGAGATAAAGGAATAACCCTTTCAGGATGCCCGTCGACCGACCGACATTTCTTAGACATAAACACTGAGTATCGGTTGTCGAAGGAGCTTACAAATAAATTGATTGATGAATTAACAACACAAGCCGCCTTCATTACGTTTCAAATGTTACGTTTATAACAAAGGTAAGAAACTTATAACCTAAAGTTACTAAATGATGCATATTGCATAGGTGAATATAATAACATGAATACACTCAAAATTGTTTAAATTTAATTACATTCAAGTGCCTTGCTGTTAATAAATTACATAAACTAAATACATTTTAAATTTTTGTATGTTTCAATTGCATTGGCATTCTGGATCATATCAGACCATTGTGGGAGATTGTCACAAGCCAGAGTTACTAAATCAATTCAGTAAGTAGGTATCAGATGCTTTAAAAAGCATCCATTCTTATAAGTAAATATATTCTTATATTATAGCCTTTCCGTCTTTACAACTTGAGAAGGAATGTGTTAAGAGAAAGTGAATACTTCATATCTTTATATAAATGTTTTATGTTTATTATGTAACTGAATTTATTAAAATAGGAATCTATAATTTACATTTTATTAACAATACAAATAAATGCCGGACTTAATAGGATGTATAGATGTAACACATATGGCTATTGTTTCTCCTACAGAAAAATGAGGATTTCAATAGAAAAGTCTATTATTCTTTAAATGTTTAAATAGTAAGTAATGTTGTTCTGTGTTCATATTATAAATTTACAAGAATTATTATTTTCAGATATGGATATTATTGTGTGTGGATGCAAGCTATAGAGGATGGGTATTCTTTGAGAACAATAAGCCTAACTCCCCTGAAGCATATAATTATAACCAGTCATCACTTAAATGCAAGAAATGTGGTTGAGTGTAGTATAAAATAAATAAAAATAAATGAATTATTGAAATTTATTTAACCAATCTTACAATATTAATCTATTAAACAATTTTATGAGTTCACTATGATGGGATGGGATCTGTCTTGATAAACTTGGATAATGTGGAGTCTCCTTTAAGGTAGAAGTGTGGAGTGGCCTCACAATATATTCTTCATTGATATGGCATCTGTAATAATAGAATAGAAATATTAAAATCTTTAAATTATCATATTACTTTTATTTTATTACATTATATCATATGATAATGTTAATGCTCAAAACCAATTATTTATAGTTTCATTATTGGTTGTGAATCAGTTGTTTGTGAGTTCCCCGCATAATATGTATATTTAATGCTTTCTTGCACAAAATTTACTTTTGTATATCATCCTGAAATATTTTTAGTGTTCATATAAGTCAATAAGTTATGATTAGGAGATATTTAATAACAAACACACCAAGATTAACATATTGTATAAGTTAGATGATTAAATCACTTTATTTAAAATGTGTTTTTATTGCATATTCTATTAAGATGTCAATTAAAATTGATTTGCATAACATGATTAAATTATAAGAAAAAAGGTTATGGAACAGCATAGGTATTTCTACTAGATTATAGGTAATTATGACAATGATAACTCACAAAATTTAAGATTTAAATAACCAATAATTAGTCATTGATATATACTTACATTGCTAAACCACATAGTTACAGACATTTCAAATTAGTCCACACCTGAAATTGTAAGAATACTTTGCTATATTATTTTGTGAATAAAACCTTGGTACATACCTTCCATGTTCTTGCTGGACCTTCCGCATTCAGAATTTCGGCACATTCCCACCATAATTGTGCTGAAACAAGCACAAGCTTCTCTGGATTTCACCCGACCCAGGGCGGATTCTCGATGATTTTCAAGGAACTCTTTAACTAAAAAGCTCAAGTTGACAATAGTATATCGACGGCGCTCTTCCATTTACTTTGAATATACATAATAAGAGTTCAAGCAAATAGACTGTTTTATTTAACACTAAATCCAATATTTATCATCACTACACAGCACAAAGAATACGTTATGACTGAGTCTTCACTTTATAATTAATCAACTTCCATAGTTAAAAATGTTTGAATTGGGTTTCTTATTTCTATTTAGCCGCCAAATAAACATAGTAATGTTTACAATAATTATTATAAGCAACTTGTTGTGGTATAGTTTAAATTTTGCCTCCATTTTCTATGTAAACTGTCAAATATATTTATTATTTTCTTGTAAAAAATAGACAATCGTTAATCGGTAACATGGAAAACTGGAGCATCCCTAGAGATTATGATATGGTAAAGATCCAGTTTAGTTTCAACTTTGGTACAGGCTCGAACTTTAGCGCGATACCAAATCGCGCAAAGTTGGATCTTAACTCGATCACAGTCAGAGCATGATCTCAGCATTATCTAAGCTCTAGTTGGAACTAAACAATTTACCGCGATCGGCCTCCAGCGGGCCTAGCATGACCGCGACGAGATATGTCGCGGACGAGAAAAGACAAACTAAGATGTAAGATATCTCGATAATATATTATATCTTGACATCCACAATTTTGATAGAAAATATATCTCGATCGACAAATATATCAATTTTTGATATTAAAAGTCGAGTTTAAATGTAATTGTCAAGTAAGACCCGGAAGAAATAAAGAGATAATCGATTAAAACACGAGAAAACGGTCGACAAAATTTTGTCGCGGTTGTCATGCTAGGCCGGCAGATCGCTCGTAACGAAGTAGGTCTCAATAGACTAAAAAAATAAGAGATATACCTTTTACAAGATTGGGTTACGAGTAAAAATTGTTATATTTACCACCAAGACATAATAAATTGTACCAGATTGTCAAGATCACGCAAATCATTGAATTCTGAGGATCCTTTTACCACCTATACGTAAATCATAATTTAGATATATTACACTACAGAACCAACTAAAATATTATTATATTTAAAAAAATATAATGTTTTAATATTAACACACTAACATAAATTCTTATAAAAATATGTAAAAGATTTTTTTTCATTTTATTCCTAACACAACATTCAGTCAACAATCTCATAAGAACTTGCAAAATTTCTAGACCTCGTAATAGAGCAAAATCCCGAGAGTAAAGCCTGTCTACATAATACCCAAAATAATATCTTTCGATCATGGGTTAATAGCGAAGAGCTTCGATCAACATCTTAAGCTCTTGCTTGCTGGGTCAAGAGTCAGATGTAGATGGCGGTTTGACAAGACTGTGGCACGCATAGTCTACCCTCTCTGCCGATGTCTGGGCTGAATATGGCCTTGCTGCCGATTTTATACATCTATGTTATATATCTATACTAATCAATATCTACATATACTTATATTATAAAGAGGCAAGATATTTATTTTTGTATGTTATGAATAAACTCAAAAACTACTGGACCGATTTTAAAAGTTCGTTCATCAAAAGAAAGCTACATTATCAGCGAGTAAAATAGGCATGTATACATCTAGATTGCACCTGTGTGTGGCGAGTTTTAAATTAAAATGTTGAGTTTTTTTGGTGTGAATAAAGATAATTAAGTTATTTATTCAACCCATAAAAACAAGTATTATCTACCAAAATTAACTTAAACATGATACAAACGTTAAAGATATATAATATTTGTTTTTAATTTAGTTTTTGTAATACTTAGTAGTTTGTATCCGTTAAATTCGATGCTACTCGGAGTATTTGTGACGATTTGCCCCGACATGTCAACAATAGCTTCCATTCGCTTGACCTGCTCATAAATAATTTAAATAATTCTATTTAAAAATTAAATTAATAAAGATCGTTTTTTATTATGGTCGATATCGCCAGACCAGCATGATGTTCGTTTGATGGTAGGTATACCCCAGCCACAGAACATCGTTCAATGATGCGCTGTCGATCTTTACTACGAGCATTCAGAAATCAACAGACCGAAACCGAAACGCGCAGTGTGCATTTCGCGGTTTTTCCACCTATAAACGGTGGTTCGTTACCCGGTCTTAATTTAGATATTCCTCCCACCCGTTCAATGCCCGAAGTTACCAGACGTAGAGAAGACATGCTTACAGAAAATTATAATAATGTCATCCCGGTGGGATTCGAACCCACGACCCATCAGAGCGCGCGGCATGTGTAATACCAAACGCACTTTTCTGTCCACCCTTAGACATGTTATATTATGTGCTCAGTAATTGTTTTCTTCCTTGTTAATTGTTTAATACTCGGTTTCTATATAATTCAACTAATTGTATGTTATCCGTCTAAGGAAGCCGTACATTTTAGACAGATGAACAATGTTGCCATTGTAATATATCTAATACGTTAGTTAATTATCTAGAATGTGAGTTTCGTTCGTTTTCTTACAATAATTGGTAACCAAACAGGCACCCTATAGTTATGGATTAGATATTTTTAAAAAAATATATTTTTATATAAAGGTTACTTTGCCTGTGGTTGAACGGGTTGAAGTAATATGTTAATTTCGTCCGGGTAACGAACCACCCTTCATAGATAGAAAAGTCATTATGCGCGCATATTAATTTACGATTTCCGTCTATTTTCAGTGTCTATTTGATTTTCTAATACTTGAAAAACAAAAAGTCGATATCAAATTTCCAATAACTGTGAAGCTTATCCAGTAATAATATCAGTATTATGAAAGTGGCCAGTACCAGCCCAGTAGACGCACAAAACTTGGCCGAAATGCTTTCAAAAAAGGTAACTGCCGTTGTTTGCTTGGCGCTCCACTTGGCGGTGGCGCTGCCGTGCCCCCAGATTACGATAACGTACAACTTGAGTAGGTAGGTATGTGACCTATTTTACGCAGTTGATTTTTTAATGTTAATGATTTGACTTTTACTGTTAGTATTACAATAAGTTAGGCCGTTATGTAAATAAAATTATTTATGTTCTTATAATGATGTAGTTTTAAAATGTGTAACTAAGAGTATTCTGCTCTAATATATAATCCTGTTCAATTTAAGTTAAGGTCAGAAATATTAAATAGCACTATAGTAGCATATTGTCTTTAAACTAATTGAAAAACTGTTAAAATCCATTGTGAAAGATCAAAATGAGTAAATTCGGGTGTAATTTTGAAGAATTTTAGATGGCTCTCTAGGGTAGAGAATATATGTATGTATTTACTTCAGTTTTATTCAAGTTATAATAATTTACTTTCATATCTATACCACTCCAATATATAAAATCTTAACCTTTCACAACTATTCGTCCTTATTCAAATTGATCATTACTATAAGAACTTATTCGGTATCGAAGTGTTGCATTGACGCATTGCGATTATTAAAGCTATTTGGATGTCATAGAGAGGGTGCAACGAGCCTGTACCCTACAACAGGGTGCCCTACCCCAGTTCAATTGAAAATGGGGTTGTGATTCATTTCCCACGAGCCCCAATCCTACTGCACAAAAAGCCCCAGACTTTATTACGATAAAGATTCTCTGACGCGCATTTTACTTTGCTATTGTTGAAATGTTGTATGTTTGAAAACGACGCTAACAATTTTCAACCAGGTAACACGTATTTAGCCAGGTAAAGTTTGAATTTTAAATTTCAATATACGATAACACCGCTTACAGCAACTGCAATGCAATTATTCACGCGACGATTAACGATGAAGTATGGATAGTTACGGATTACTAGACGACTAGACGTTCGCGCGTTACCTATTTTATGTCCTGTTAAATTATTCTAATTTGTGCCTAGTAGGTATTAAGGCGCCTATTGTTTAGCCACACAATAGATGACTGAAACGTGTAACGCAACATCGGGTTGCGGGGAGGTCAGAACCTCCACTGAAAATCAAATAAAGCTAGTTAAAAGCGTAGCAGACATTCGTAGCCTTCAGGACGTCTAGTTGGAAAACCTCTGATGCGTTCAATACGGCTTCAGTAAACGATGTCACTTCATGTTAAACCATAAATTATGTAGGTAGGTAAATAGCAGGTGCGATAACACTGTTCGATAATAATAATACATTTCAGTGCTGTAGAAACACGAATGCGCAAGGGCAATGTAAAGTTTACGTGTCGTTTCAGCTGAAAGCAATGTTTCTACATCCTACGTGGCTTGTTTATTATTATGAGATATTTATTATTAAACATAAATTGAATTGCAGTAAATTGACGAATCACAATAAAGAAAATAAGATTGCTTACAAATCCATATCCTCTGCTTTTGCTCGTTTGTCTATCTGTGATAACAACCGCTTCCTCGATGTCGCCGTAAACCGCGAAATGTTCTCGTAAGCTCTTGTCTGTGGTATGGTAGGGAAGTCCTCCGACGAAAAGCTTCGTCCAGGTGGTATCTTTCTGGCCTGGTAAGGAGCCAAGGGCCAGAAGCCCTTCCGACTCGGCCGGCAGACCGCCTGCCATCAACATTCCTTGAACAGTCTCCGTCGCGACGGCCACCCTTGCACTCTGCAAACACTGTCACTCCGCAAGTGCGGACGATTGGGTAATTTATGAACACGCGAGTGTGTACGTGCGACGTATACGGTGGTTGCGCGCGGACTAGTGCTCTTTCGAAGCGCACGTGGCGCTCGGATACTAATTTTAACCCCCTCCGCGCTCCCCTCGTCACCAGATGCGTCGCCAACGTGAACCGTCCGCGTCTGGGGCCACATGCGTCGTTGTGCCCTACTGCCTACTGCCTAGTGCTTAATGCCTGCAGCGCTACCCTCCGACGCTCAGTAATGATATGCCTCGTTATCACAGTTGGCCCTTTTTACTAGCTAAAATATTGATATTAGCGAGCAATAAATTCCCAGTCTTAATTTTTAGCTATATAAGACTCTTAAATTTTCTTACAAGAATCTTAACTTATGCTTGGTTGCATTGTATTGATGATGACGTGATAAAATTATCTTTTATACGTGGAGGTGGCTCTGTTACGTAACTGCGTAGATGATCCACGGCTGTAGGTACCATAAAATAGGTACTTATGTGAATTACGCACTTACCTTTCACGAATATTTTCCCCTTCCAGAGGGAGTTTAAAGACTAGATTTTTCCATGAACTGTGTAAGGCTCTATATTTTTATTGTTATAATTGACTTTGGACTACAAAGCCAACAGCATTTTTTTTTTAATTTAATCTACCTAACATTGTGTTTGTAGTTAGGTTATAATATAGATATATTCTATGAAATTAAAAAACAACGTTGTTATGAAATAAAATATAGAGTACTATATTATATATTTTTTTAACTTTAAGTATAAATATTCTCGAGTCCCCATAGTGGAAAATGGGCCAAATACATCCCTACGTTCGTTTCACTGATCTTTTAACAGGCAAGATGGAAATATAAAAACAAATCCTGTTACCCCGGTTTCGAACCCGGTATCCCTGATGCTAAACGCAACCACTGAGACACAGAGATTAAACTATGGGTCATATAGATATATTTTGAACAGTGTAGGGATCAAACTGGCAAGACTACACATCCAAATACCAAATTGAAAATTTCGTACAACGTAAGTTGTATTAACCATCAAAGTTGTATTTTTATAATTAAATACAACTTAGTCATGTATTGTCCGCTATACAATAATTTATGAATTTATTGAAAACAGAAAGTCCTATAGAATCATCATAGTGTTATTCTTCTAGTGTACTTTACTTTTTTTTGCTGGGTAGACACACTGTTAACTGAATTTCCGAGATCGTATGTTCCCGTCGTGTTTGATTAACTTGATAAATAATGTTGATTTTTAAGTGTTTATAATATACACAAAAACTTTTAAAAATCATTTTTCATATTAATTTGTCGCCCTATAGTTTTTGTATTGACGGCGACATGAGTATCGCAAGTGTCTTACAGACCGGAGGTAGGCAGGGAAGGGTTAAGATATTTAGAACCAACTTGAACGCTGCCGGTATTACAGAGCATACAACTGAGCTGGCTGGATTCCTGATGATAAGTAAACACCATCGCCCATGGACATCTGTGACTCAAATGTCTTAGAGTAGCGATCCGTCCCGGCTTCGCACGGTACACTCCAGACGTTGGGAAAACATGTTTACCATTCCAGCGGGATGCGAAGCACGGTTGCAATGTAGATGTACTACAATACACAAAAAGCTTGAGTAGTAGCTTGAGTAGTAGTAGCTTTCTATTGGTGAAATAATTTTTAAAATCGGTCGAGTAGTTTCGAGTTAAATCGTAACAAACAAACAAATCTTTATATTATCTTTTATTTTTTTTTTTAATTTAATTGAATTAAATATGGCAACTTTGTGACATTTCAAATATCAGACAACTGTCATCTTTCTGTTTTCCCGCGACCACGGTTGCTGTAAAGCATCCGAAACGTCGGGATAAATAATTTAAACAATATAAATAATAAATCGCGTTTAAATCCGGTATACAGTATTTTATTTAAACAAATCTTTCCTCTTTATAATATTGGTATAGATAGTTTTTTTTAAATTAAAAAAATAGGCTCGTTTCTTGAAACGAACGAGGTTGTTAGTTGGAAACACTAGTGCTAGTACGAACATTACCAACGCTTATTATTTTACACACCAATATTTACAATAGTTCACGTAAACATCCGGTGCTAACTGTTTGTTAGGGATTTGGGAATTATTACCTACGGATTTTATCAGTTCGACTCGTGCGCTGTGGTCACCATACCAACTTAACCTAAACTTTTAAGAGTCCAAAACCACGTGACTCCATAATATAACATGGACCTCGGTAAGTCAAAAACTTCCAGAACTCGAAAAAATGTTTTGTTCCCTTCCCTTTAAGCTCCAAAACTTTCATTAGTCGAAATATATCAACCCTCTATAGGTCGAAATAATAAGTGAGTCCCTACAAGCCATTTCAGTACATACTTTCCCTCCATAAGTAGAAACAATAATTTGGTCCTCAGCATATCAAACATCCATCATAAGTCGAAACTCTATAACTCAATTTTTTTGGCGTCCCCCTTGAAGTTTGACTTACAGAGGTTCTACTTACAATACCTATAAAACTGTATCACTATAAAAAAAACAATGAATACAGACAGAGGCCTATGCACGAACGACTTGCGAATTTACACGATGCAAGTTTCTGGCCTGTTGCTTACAATTCAATTGAAGCAATAAATTACTGGCAAGGTCTAAACAACACGTAACATTCTTGATCTGTTATACAAGTTTTGTTTCAATACTTTTCTTGCTGTAAACAGCACATAATATCCGCAGATAAACAGTCGCTTACATGTCAATTATTGCGCTTAAATTATTGCTCTTGTATGTACAAGAAAATGGCATCATGTAAATGGGCTTTTATCGTCAATCTGTCAGTTTTATGAGAAATTATTTCAATTTGCATGCAAATGTCAGATCGACTTTACGAATACTTTCTCGCAAGACTATCGAAAAAGTATTCGAATCGTACATATGTCAGTTGTATGAGAAATCATTTGAAATTTCATACACATTACTTTCATAGCTCGGCGATACGAATAGTTTTTCGCAAGTTGTCCGTGCTATATCCTCTGTATTTATGAAAAAAGGAAACTTAACGTAAAACACTAACTTTTTTGGTTATCAAAAATATGCAAGTCCATTCCTCAAACTTATATAATGCATACTTTGCTGCTAAAGCTGTTCGACTGTGGAATTATCTCCCTGCTTCAATTAGAAAGCCTCAAAGTCTTGATTTTTCAAAACTCTAGTGCATAAGTTGCACTTTCTTAATCTTTAATTGTTTTACTTGGAATTGTTGACATTTTAGTATGTAGTGTTTAGTTTATAGGTATATTAATGTTAGATTTGTTGTGCCAAAAATAGCAGGTCTACCTAACTAATTTAAGTTATTTTTTTCCTATGATTTATGGTTTGCCTGGAAGAAATCGTTGCGTAGAGATAAGGCCACCAATATATACTTCTCTAGATTAGTATGTTTGTCATACTAGTTTTTTTTTGGAAAGAGCTAACAATAAAGAATAATTAATATTTAATTCAAGGTTATGACACGTTTCCTGAAAAGCCTATCCAAATAACCCGAACTATGGTTATTTTCGATTTATGCTAAGCCCTAGGCCCTAGTCAAAGATGCTGCAATATATTTTCATAAATTTGAAATATTAAATATTCTGGTAACTTCGGGCATCCGGTTTTTCCATCTATAAACTACCGTTCATAGATGTAAAAACCGTGAAGTGAACCATTGATGGACTCGTTACAGTTGAAACATATGTATGTCATCCAAGGGTTTAGGGTTCGATTTCCATAAAAAAGTTAAAATAAGAATTATATTGCTAGCCACAATAGTCGTGATATACCTTCCATTAAGAAGAAGTCTCGCTCATCTGGCGATAAAGACCTCTGTTAAGTAGGTATGTAATTGATTATACAACTCATATACTATATAAAAAAATTGAAAAACAATGTAGGTAATAATAATTAATAGTTCAAATTCTAAATAATATTTACCTTGCACTATAACTACTCCATTTAATATAGGTATTTACTGAAATCTGTAGGCTTATGTAAGACTAGCAATCCGCCCCGGCTTCACACGAGTGCAATGTAGATGTACTAAAAAATATTAAAAAAAAAAAAACCTATATGTAACTCGCCGAATGTAGCTGAGGTGCGGGCGGAGAGTGCCGGAATATTGGACGTGTCGGTCTATTGAAGTGCCGAACTAGTGAGTTTCTACTGTATTCGTATCGCCCTTTGTTTCCAAAAAAAAAAAAAAAAAAATTTCATCTTCAACTGACAGCTCGATCGTACGAATAATTTCTCGCAGGTTGTTTTTGCTTGGGCATCATTTCGTAGCAAATGTTCACTAAGAAGATCACTTTTAGAATTTCAGAAATTTCAGTATTTGAAACTGGGTTTTTGGCCTACTTTTTTTTAAATAAAACAAAAATATAATAAAATTCAGATACATATACATATGTATGTAGATATAGATCATTTTTTGTCGGTGTCGGTGCAAACCTAAGACTACAATTTTGTACATATCATACAAGTCATGAATTGTGAACATGCCGGTTACCATTGAAGCGTGACGTAAAATTTTTGAGATTAATTCTATAAAAAAACAATCCAACCATCTGCTACCCCAAACCAAGGGAGCCTAGCAGCTGGCTGAGCACGCGCAGTTGACAATAGCTGCGATCAATGAACTCACGGGCCACGACCCCCTAAGCTCACCTACGAACGTCGAACACTATGAGATTCATTGAATTCAGATAAAGGGAAGATTCCGTTTTGAAATTATCGAACAGCTGATCTATAGTCAACCATGTAAAAAATGATCTATTTTGCTATGATTTAAACTGTTTGTCAAGCTGCAATTTTTATTACCTTCTACAGTTTGGTTTCTCGGTATAAATCGGAGCTTTCACCATATCCACCATATTTTGACGGGCTCGTTGGCGCGTTCGGTAGAACACCTGCCGTGCGGATCGATGGGTCGTGGGTTCGATTCCCACCGGGAGCACATGCTTATAATTTTCTGTAAGCATGTTTTCCCCACGTCTGGTAACTTCGGGCATTGATCGGGTGGGAGGAATATCTAAATTCCGACCGGGTAACGAACCACCGTTCATAGATGGAAAAGCCGTGAAGTGCATATTGCGCGTTTCGGTTTCAGTCTATGGATTTCCGAATGCTCGAAGTAAAAAATTAGGTCGACAGCGCATCATTGACTGATGTTCTATTTTCAATTATTCCGCTCGTTAATTTCGCCGTCATAATTCATTATAAGTAGCTAAACAGTATTAGCATAGCTTTGAGAATTTTTGATTAATATTATAAAAAAATCTAAACATTATAGAGCGCACCGCCGCGGCCGCTAGCGCTCTATAATTTTCAAGTTTTAGGGGCAACAAGCTAGACAAACATATCCATATCAAAAACTTTATCACATCAAACATATCTAGAATGAGTCCATTAGCTTTTTTTCTGAGTTAATCGAATAGAAGTGATAGTAAGTATTTAAAATAATGAAGATTATCGTTCACTTACCAAATATAGCCTTTGTGTAAAATATAGAACAATATGACAACGGGCGAAGGAAGTGAGTTGTCGGCAAACAACAATAAGTTTCCCACGTGTGGGACCTTCCTGTGATATTCGAAACTGTAACATTTTGTCCTGATCATCTTTAACAATGTGATATATTTCCTGGAAGTGCGACGTTGTTTAGCGCATTGTTGCGTTAGTACTTTCTTTTAAAACGATTTCCGTAATAAACTAGGTACATATAAAGTCCAATATGATACCTAAATATATGTATAAGAAACCGATAAATGATTTAAAACAAATTTAAAATCCAGTTAAATAAATTTTTCGTGATATAAAGATGACTTTCTTGCCAATAAAGAATAATATGCTAAATTAAATGTGTATTAATTTTTTTGTGTATAATTTGTAGGATTGGCGTGATATATTTTTATTTAAAAATAGAAATAAATATTTGTATGCTGCATAGTCAGTGAAATTTAATTTTTGGAATCAACAACATTACAAACTAATTAATAAATATGAATATGATTCGCTGTATCGCAGGATTCTTCTTGGATGAGTCTTTAATCTGATAGTCTGTACGATATTATAACTTTAATAATAGAACTTTCCACAACTTCGCTTTTAAACATAGGTAATAACTACATAGTATACCTATGTACCTATTATGAAGATGGTTTTAATAAGATGGATATAATATGTATATGTAAAATGATTAATATTAATTATTATTAATAGTGTAGGTATTTTATTTATCACTACCAGATCCGCCAACATTAAATAAAATTTAATTAAATAATAACGAAGTCGATGTTATAAATAGGACAATTTAAAATAAAACATTTTGATATCTAGGGAGTGATAAAATAATAACATCAAATATAATATAGTCCCATTATTAGAAATACTGTATAATATAATATAGCAAATGCTTTATATTATATTACTAGCAAAACGCCCCGGCTTCGCACGGGTGCAATTTAGATGAAAATAAGTTACACGCTGATAATGTAGCTTTCTAATAGTGAAAGAATTTTTAAAATTCTTTCACTATTAGAAACGCTGCGCTGCGCTGCTTGAAGCCGCACCGGCCGTAAACATAACGGTGACATGACTGTAATAGTTAGAGATATGCTGCCGCTGATTTTTTGTAGATAATGGTGTGTTCTAAAAAAATGTAGTATATCATTTTGTTCTATCATCAATAGTTTTCGCAGCGCACGCGATGTAAGGTAGTTTTTTGATATTTTTTTCACACCTTGGATTACGTTATCGTAATTTTAGTAAGGATGCCTATTTTTTTTGAAAATGAAATATAGCCTATGTCACTCAGAAATGATGTAGCTTTCCAACAGTGAAAGAATTTTTCAAATCTGCCAAGTAGTTTCGGAGCCTATTCAATTCATACAAACAAACAAACAAACAAAAAATCAAACCTTTCCTCTTTATAATATTATTATTATATTATATAGTATAGATATTTATTAGTTTCAAATAGAGCTCTTATCAATTACTGACATCTCTTTAAAGCTGTAAGCTATCGCAGAGAGTAATAATTGCTGTCTAACTAAATAGTTTACTTAACTATGTACAGATGGCGTTAATACTGAAAATTGAGTTCGTCACTAATCTATGTAGTATGTATATTGGATAACATAAAATATCTACATTGAACCGATAAAATTCAAGTTCTTTATGTCTGTTTAAAGTATGACATCACTTTTAAAAATATCGTCACGACTCACGGACCACAGCCCACAGCTTGCGCCTTCGCAAAATATTCAAATCGGAAACTTGTTGGAGTGCTCCCTTTTTACTTTTTATGTACCTACAAATTTTATTAGATTTGTTCACTAGTAAATAGGAAGACGTTTATCATTAGCAATTGAATAAAATTATGCTTTATTTTCTTGAGCATTACAAAGTTGTTGTTTTCAATATATTAAGTGCATTCATGAACTGTAACATTAATGAGTCAGTATCTAGAATCGTCACTGATCGAGGTCTGTTTCGTCATTTCTTTAAACGTAATATGACATGGACGGTGGACACGCAGAAATAGTTGCTTATGACAGCCTGTTTGACATAAGGACCAAGTTATGCTGGATATAATATTATCATTACATATTATTATAAAACAAAGTCCTACACCGCGCCTGTCTGTCAGACTGTTCGCGATAAACTCAAAAACTACTGAACGGATTTTCATGGGGGTCTTCTTCACACAAACTCACCAATAAGTCATCGCACTCCGAAGATAATGGAAGAAGAAAGATTTTGTGCCAACACCAAATATAAGCAGAAGTCATCGTACGCTGATTAAGACCAGCTTCTGCTCAAACGAGCGTCAGAATCACGCTAAGTGCTGATTGTTCAGATTAAGGCTATTAACTAGGTCTAAGGTCAGGTTAGCTCTAATTTTTAAGAATCGTTTTGCATTTTATTGTTCCCCGAGGCCTCTAGTGGAGTGGGCAGACCCATTTCTGTATTTGTTTTACTATTCATTTTTCTCAAACCGACCGAAACATTTTTTTTTATTTTCATTCCCTGATATTCGACTTCCGTGCTAAGCGCATTCCACTGAGTCACAGAGCGATTTATTAGCATGAGCGTAATGTCATCTTTTTGACCTAGCTATCATTGAGTCAGCCATCCATTTAGCAAAACATCACTAAAACATCACTGAGATAGCGCACAGTTTATCAGTCAATACCTATGCGCTGAGTATATCTTAAAATATTAGTAATTTACATATAAATCACGTTACATATAATCACGAAATAAAGAGATAATCGACTAAAACACGAGAAAACTGTCGACAAAATTTTGTCGCGGTTGTCATGCTAGGCCGGCAGGAGATTTCTTTGAGATCTTTTTTAATATAGTGCATTGGTCAGATCGCCCTATTTTTCAGTTTTAACTTATACACTGGTTACCTTATAAGTTTTCAAAGGCCGGCAACATATCCTCAAGACCTCTGGTGTTGCGGATGTACATGGACGGCGGTAGTCGCTAGCCATCAGGTGAGCCGCTTGCCCGTTTGCCTCCTCTAATATAAAAAAGTATTATATTTTAGGGAATTCATCAACATTAAATGTATATTAGACAGCTGGTATAGTGCTTCTCCCTTAGTAATATTCAAATTCAAAACTGTAGTGTATTGTTGTAGACCACTTTGGGTATCATAGGTTTAGGATGAATACTACCCATAAAACAGACACAAACAATGTGTCATAAAAGGATAGTTTTTATAAAATAAATAGTTTTTCTGTTTTACCCAAGGCCCCAAAATAAGTACATAATAGTATATATACCTGACCTTCTAGAACCGAGACATAACGAAGGTCGCTTCATGTTTATAGTCAAACCATAAACACTAGCATGTTTGTCGTTTTGCCTCATCGTTACGCTTGAAATCACTACTGCTATAATAGTTTTGACGGCCAAACCGCGTCACTAATTTTGATAAAATTTTATATAAAGAGAGGTTATACAGAAATCCGTAGTTCAGTAGTAAGCGCGAAGCGTTTAGCACCGGAGATCCTGACTCTTGGGTTCGATTCCCGGGAATATTTAAAAAAAAAAATATATTTTCGGTTGGGCAGGGCACAGAAGGCTGATCACCTACTTGCCATACATAGAAATGGGTCTGCTCCATGCCCCACTAGTGTACTCGGGATTTCACTTAGAGAAAAGCATCAAGTATATACGTAATATGTTATTCAATGGCATTTCAGCTTGATATATTTATGTAGATAATATGTAAATCTGCAACAATGTACAACTACAGAAATTGTGTCAGATACTAGGTATAGTTTAGTTTTATCCAATACGATTCACAGTCGAGCAAGTGCAAAAATAACGATCCAGAGATTCGAGGTGTTCCATAATCAAATATTCGATGCAAATCAACATTTTTGTTATTTCGCATTCTAACCAGCTTTTTATTTTCTTGCAATTTGTTTCTTTCGCATATATTCAACAAGACTCCAATTTGAACTCTATTCCAACAGAGTAAAACGTTTTTGCGGCCAGCAGTAAACAGAGAGCATGACATCATCCTGTTACGTCGCTCGCAGCCAAAGAGGTTCGACGGCGAGTGCGGAGTGGCGTCTCACTATTTTCAGTATATGAATCCACTTCGCGAAGCGATAACGTCCAATAGTTATTTGTGAAACCGTTTATTACTCATTATCATCATGGCTAATGTTTTAGGTAAGTAATTAGTAAGAAAATAATCAACTATAACATCTGTTAATTGTAACCTAAATTGTCTTATACTTCATATAGCTTAGAGATTAAACAATGTGGTCTAGTGCGTAATATAAAGTGTTTTGAAGGTTTTTCTTATACATTTATATGCATATGAATATATGTTAAATGCCGGTTAAGATATAACTATAAACTAGTATTTGGCACGAAGCCAACACCGGGTGTCGATCAATACAAAAACACTGTTCTTAATACTACGTTCTCCTTTAATACAAACTAGATTTAGCAACTAACTAATTTAGGACTTATCCGGATATATATTAGGATAAAATGTTATCCAAGGTCTTTTGGTCTATTTTAGTTACGTATGATTAAAATCAATTTAGCCGGTTCAGTGCTTCGGTTCGGTTATAGGTATCCGATACCGAAGGTTAACAGAATCTGCATGTAAAATGATGTTTGCCTGATAACTATGAAATATCGTCTTACTAAATCTATAGTAATTAATAGCAGGTAGTTGGATATCTAAAGGTATATCTATAATGTCATTGTAAGATTTAAACCTTGATCTGTCATCTGTGCATTGAGGACAACAATGAGATCATACGTAATTATTAAATTCATTCATGTATTTGTATTCTTCGCTCGTTATGCAAGTAGGTGTACAACTTTATTCTTTTTTTCGTAGAGTAGTCATAATAAATACCAAAAATCATTTAGAATTACTTAATTTTAGTACAGTTATACTACATTCTGATCAGTAATATTAATATTGTATCGACTGTTATATTGCCACTGCCCATAAAATTGTTAATGAAGATTACCTTTTATATGTGTGACTTGTAAGTAATACGACAGTTATAATCATCATAATTATTGAAAACAAGTCGTCCATGGCATCATTATCATCAATTAATAACGCGAGGAGAACTATAAAAAAGTGTATTTTAAAAATTTACATTGGAATGATAAAATTACACCAAAATAAAAATTCAAAATGACCGTTTGAATACCCGTTACAAACCGATAGACCACAATTATTACGAAAGCTGTATTTTATCTTTTGTAAACATTGAGAGGCTATTAATGTTATAGGATACTAGGTAACTTTACGAATAGCCTCATAACGAAGCATTTATCAGACCTATTAAGAAAAACACCTTGAATTGACACTAAGGTCGCCTCGGCGTGGTCATGCTATCGATTTTCTAAGATGATATCACCGACTAAATTACGGTGGCGAACCCTTATCAAAGCAAGACATTACATAATAATGTTCGAGTTCTACATACCTCTTATCGACCCTAAAAATAGCTAAATAAAAGCTTCCTAATTAGTGCATTTTTTTAAATACCGGACCGGATTTAGAGGTGTGGAGGCCTTGGGGCAACTAAGGAGTGGAGGCCCCCTGGCACAATATAACTTTCATGTTAAAATATAATCATGTTTGTGCAAAGCACAGTAGATACTAGGTATAGGTAAAACAGCAAAAAAAAACAATCGAAAAGTTTTTTACTTGTCGGAATTTGAAAGTTTGTTCAAAATTCTCTATTGTGGAGGCCCTTCTTTTGTGGAGGCCCCGGGATGCCCTCCCCTAAATCCGGGCCTGTATAATACTAATTTAAACTGTGGTATTTCGCAGTCGACGTACGGGTCGAAATGATGTGCGTTTTCTTCATTAACGTCTTGAACTGAATACTAAAACTTACCCATATTGAATTTTAATATAGCTGATGAACGTTTATGGCGATCCGTATATGGAACGCAGGATAAGATATTATTATTTACTATTTATTACCAATCTCTGCTTAATTTCATTGCATAAACTTTTTATTACCATCTTTTTTAATACTAGGAAGCCTTGACTGTTATTACCGTCGTATATATCCTGATATAGCAATATAACAATAATTTAGTTTGCACCTTCTTGCGATATTCTGACTTCTTGAAATGTTAAGAGGCATTCAAAAATGTAAGTGATTCTTATATTTTCAGATGTGTCTACGGAGGACAACCTTCAATACCAGTTTTTCCCGGTATCCAGTGGTTCCGTTCAGTTCAAGGTCAGGACTGCAAACGATGCACACGTTGCACTCACCATGGGCCCTCAGGAATCTAACCCTATGTACGAGGTAGGTAAATATTGTCATAGCACAATGGTCGATAAGTTCAGAGTTCAGACTCAAATGACAATAAATTGAATAGATTGGATAATCGATATGACCTTTAGGAGATCTAAACCAGTGTGAAATCACAGCTTATTTGTTACACAGTATAGACTGCAACGTTACTATTATTAAATGATTAAAAAATGTCTTATTAGTCCTTCAACCTACATTTAAAACTTACTGATGATACTACAACAATTTTGCAGATTTTCATTGGTGGGTGGGGTAACACGAAGAGCGTTATCAGAAAAAACAAAACAAAACCCGAAAAAGTTGAAATTGAAACTCCCGGTATCGTGAATGGAGGTGAATTCCGAGGTTTCTGGGTGCGTTGGGATGGTGGAATTGTGTCCGCTGGGCGCGAGGGAGAAGCCATTCCCTTCATTTCCTGGTCAGACCCTGAACCGTTCCCTGTCGCATTTGTCGGAGTATGTACCGGTTGGGGCGCCACAGGCACATGGAAAATCGAAGGTATGCACCAACCAATCGTTATACAAAATGTACCCAACTAAAACGACTCGTTCCTATCGAAATTATTTTAAGATCGTCTGAAACTAAATGACGCACAGTTGTAGCTAGTGCTTCAAAATTCCACTTTGTATTTTGTTCTTACGATAAAAATAACCGTCTGCCGCATAATTTTACATTGGACGATATCTACGCAACTAAAAATTTATCCAGATGGAGCAGAGTTCGATACTCCGGACAAGTTAGAGTACAAATTCGGGCCGGTCGCAGCTGGCTCTCTTGAATTTGATTTCCGCGGTCCTCACAACTGTCACCTTTGCCTAACGCCTGGACCAGCTGAAGTCGATCCGATCTACGAAATTATCCTAGGAGGATGGGAAAACAGCCGATCTGTTATCAGATACTGCAGACAGAATCCCGAAAAGGTAGAATTAATAAATTGATATTGTGTCGGTGGATCTATGCTGTTGTTTGATTAGGGAATAATTCATGTGACTTGCCGTAGGTGACTGTTCCGACACCGGGTATAATGAATGCGAACGAGTTTAAAAAGTTTATCGTTGAATGGCGTTGTGGCAGAATAACAGTTCGTGATGGGAAGTCAGGCCAAGTGCTCATGGATTGGGTGGATCCTACGCCATTCCCCATCACGCATTTCGGAGTCCGCACTGGATGGGGCGCCCGTGGCAATTGGCGTATTGTTCATTTCAACAAAAATGGCGTCGAGCAACCCCGTTGAGTGTTTAGAATCATTATTAGGAATGACTGCTATATTGTATTGCTTTATAAAATGAATATAGCGCCTATATAAATTTGATCACAATATAATATTTAAAAGTGTTTGACTAACTCATTGAATAGGTAACGACCGAATAGTCTTGTGTGCAGTCTTGTCAATGTTTTTAACAAAGTACGTTTGGAGATATTGATTTGGTATGTTGGGTACATTTTGTGTCGGTTTTGAAGGCTTCTTTATTTTTCTCGCATGTCAATTATTTCTTAATCACATTAATTCTTACTGCATTTTTTGTATACAGGTTGAATCACCAGTCGGTAATTTAGGAGGTGGTCAGATATTGGTAGTTTTTTACATTTCTTAAAAAATCAGATAAATAAAATAAATATTTACACTTATAAATGCAATGAATACTTCTAATGATCTTGAATACCCTCCTAGGTTGACGCTGTGTTATTTCTTAGTTTTAGTTTATAGTCTTTATCTTATTCTTCTTTATAAAGTACAACCACAATGCACTGCTTTAGCCACCTCATGTTAATCTAAATGATTGAATTAATAATCTATCATTAGAATGTGCTTGGCTTTTCTTCCATCATATACGAGTACTTTATTATTAACCGCCACACTTACAGGCGTCATTTTCACTATGAATCAATGAACTGATATAGAGGAATTTTAAGTATTCTGAAGGCCTAATACGAACCAATTTTGAAAAAGTATTCGTATCGTTGAGCTGTCATCTGTATGAAATTTCAAATGATTTCTCATACAACAGAGGGTTTCACCACGAACAACTTGCGAAAAAGTATCCGTATCGTCGAGCTGTCATTTGTACACATGTAGGTATATTGTTGATCGAAGAGAAATCATTTGAAATTTCATACAAATGACAGTTCGACGATACGAATACTTTTTCGATACTTGTTCGTGCTCACCCCTTTGACAGATCGACGATTCGAATACTTTCTCGATAATCATTCGTGCTAGGCCCTCAGTTGTCCTGGACGTCTGTGAGTGGGGCTTTATTAATGATTATCTTTATACTATCAAACTAATGTTATTCAATAATTGCAGTTCCACCAACGGCTCCATCAGCCGCAGCTCTGTACGCCCCTCCCCCCGGCTACCCTGGCGTTGCACCGATCGCAGGCGGTGCGGGTGTATGGGTAGACGCTTCGTCCGGTCAAGTACCCCCTGGCGCTGTTGTCGGAGGACAGGACTGTTCCGGGGAACCTCTGTACGTAGCCAGAGCACAGCATGAAGGCGCTATGATACCTGGCAAACTGGTAGCTTCACATGGATGCGCTTACGTGCCTTGGGGAGGCCAGGAAAATGGAAAGCCTCAATACCAAGTAAGTGCCTCATCATACAAACTTATTCATCGCGCTGATTGCTTAAATTAAATCGAACGTTTCTAAAGATGTAGGTATATAAATAATTAAAGTATCAAAATCATAGTTGGAACCAATTGAGAACAATATTTCATTAAAGTTTATCCGCACGTAGTACCTAATAGTATAAGTACGTGCTGTTTTATCTGTCTGATCACGTTTTACGCTCTGTTCACAGTCAGGCTATAAATTGTTACTATGAATAGGCAAGAAGTAACGGACGGTACCTAATGTCGAACCATCAGTTCTGTTTATGACCAGAATTATGCTTTATACGAGTCACAGAAAACAGCTTATGAGCACTTTATTACTTAACCTGTATTTAGTCGGGCGTTAAGCTATTTTAATAATAATTTCACACGTTTACTCGTAATAACGTAATGTCCATTCATTTTGAATATTATATTAAAAATGTATTCTTCCATAATTATTTAACATTCTGAACCCTTGGTCCTTATACAATTAGTAAAAAATCAAAGCCTATGATATTTTTTTGTATGTCAATACATAATGCAGGCTCGACCTAATTCAGCTCACACCCTAAAATAAGGTGTTGTTTTCTATAACTTTAATTTTATATTCATTGATTGTACCTAAAACATTGAATTATTTAAAGGTTCTCGTTGGCGGTCCTAGTAACTGGGTGCCAACAAGTGGTTCAAACATCCCCCCTGGAGCGTTCCCAGGAGGTGAGTCTGAAGATGGAGAGCCTCTCTTCATTGGCAGAGTCCGCCACGAAGGCAGCATCACAACGGGCAAGGTGCAACAAACACACGGCGTGTGCTACATTTCCTTTGCGGGACAAGAACTCGGATTCCCTGAATACGAAATCCTTATGGCTTAATCGACAAACTGGGCACTATTTGAGCTACAGAAGAGCTTGTAAATGCAATTACTAAATTATAATTTAAGTAATATTTAAGTTATTCACTGCACCTGCATTATTATAGATATTTGCATATATTTTTATTTTTTAATAAATTATTTTGAAACATATGGAGGTCTCATTTCAAACATCCCATTTCTGATAAGTGTAGAATTAAGCAGCGAGATGCTCTTAGGACTTTGGACCTAGCTAGAACAATTTACGAGGAAGTATTCGTATCGTCACTTACGACTATATGCAAAGCGATATCTTAAACAATTGAGAGAGATATGATTCTTTCTCGCAAGTCTATAATCGACCAACTAATATTATCTAAAAAAAAAATAATTATAACTTAGAATGAAGTTAATTAAATTTTGGGTTCCACTATCCCATCCCACCCCATCCATGGCAATTAGTCCATGATAAGTTTCAATATTTAAAAAAACCATTGACTTAAACGCATTTTATTTATTATTTTACTTATTCAGTGTCAATTTAACACCGATAAATCAATCACAGTATAACAATAATCTTAAAAATATTACACATCTTAATATAAAAATAAAAGCCAATGTATGTTTGTCCTCTTCACTTCTAAGCTATACGTCCCATTATGATGAAACTTTGTATATGCTGTAAACATCAATTCTTATATCTATTTAATACTTGTGTGATGAAATCATTTATTGTTATTGACTTTACATAAACTAGAAAACAACATTAATAAATTATATCTGCTAATATTTAAAACTTAGATATATGGTATTTATTAATTAAACGTGTCTGAACAACAAAAAATTAGTCCAATGGTTTAGCAAATTATTTAGTCGAGTTGATCCATTTTGTTCTATTTTTCTAGGACGAGCAGTGTCCACCTCTTCTAAAATGGCCATTGCCAAGTTTTATTATACTAACATTTGTATTTAATCACTTTACTGCGTTGCAGGCTGTTAATCATCTTGCCTTGAGTACGAACGATTTTTTGGACACTAGCGAGTATTTAACTTAATTACTTTGTACTCGAATAGCCTTTAACCAACATAGTCTAAGCCCGGCTTAAGTGGTATTTTTTTCGACTTCCTAGACTTAAACCGTAATTGCTAACCAAAAATACACTGTAGAAATACCCTTCTTAGCCTATGACAGGCAAGATGTAGCTTTCCATTACTGAAAGATTTTTTAAAATTGTTTATTTCATTTCATTAAATTTCAATTCTTTATAATACTGCAGTTAGAAGGAGATGAACTAAAATTCTCCGAAATTTAATTATATTTTTCAGTAAAAAAGGATATTTTTTATGTTAGATATCAGCAGACAATCATGAGGGCATCGACCTTTTTCGACCAATTTCAAACTCAAATATGACTAATAAACCTCACTCTAAGCTTTCTTCATCTGTGTCTAAAACCTGACTGGGGTTGAACAAACAGAAAAAATTATGACTGACATGCGGATTTGTGAACGGACAAACTAATATTTCATACTCAAACTTTGATATTTCACGGCCCATGTATGGTATATAACAGACTTTGTGTGACGGTTGGACTTTCCCCGGAATAACATGGCCGTCGTGTTTTGCCCGACCAACGTAAAGTAATTCAGAATCATGGCCTTCTGAATAGCCTGCCTCAACGGCTGTTACAGGTATTTTGTCATTTTTGATTGAAACCCACTGGCAGTCAAATCCACATAAAACCTGTAATTAACAGATGCAGTTAAACTGTTTGTTTAAAATCATTCAAGGCAAATATATGGCATACACTGGACCCAAATGACCCAATAAACATGTGTTGAATGTAGACGTAAGCTGTATATGAGTATAATCCAATATAAAAATTCAAAGGTATTTTTTTACTAGCAAAAAATGTACCTTCAAAATATTAGTTAAGTTCATGAAGTACTTCAACTATGATTTCCAAAAAAAAAGTGGATCTACAATATACCACAGCTATATTTATACCCAATTGTCTAAATTTTAACTTATGGTTAAAACTATTCATGTGCCGGATATCCGAAGGAGAAGAATGATCTTTTCACTTATTAGTTTTCAATACATAGATTAAATTCTATATTTATGAGTAAGCAATTAAAAACTACTAAATTCCGTTCAGACTATTTTTTACTTCTTGAAATCAAATATTTGACACCTTTATTTTTCATCTATATATATAAAAGAGATTTCCACCTATATAGTCACTCATCACGATATCTCTGGAACCATAAGGCGTAGCGACTTGAAATATGGTAGGAATATTCCTTTCGCCGAGTAGAGGTCAGCTAAGAACGGATTTTACGAAATTCCACCCACAAGGGGGGTTGCGGGGGCAATTGCTAGTACTAAAATAAACATGTGTATATTGAAGGTCACGTGCATCAACACCGATTGAGTTAGAAAATTAAGATCCGTATCTTGACATCGAATATCTGTATTCAGATCCGTAACCGCGGATTTTTAACTAATTATTAGTTAAAACTTATTGTCCCTATCATCATCCTATATCATCTTGCACCCTAGGAAAATAATATCTTACCTCAAAATCACTCTTTTCATGTGCTTCACCTCCCCAAGATATAAAACCCAAGCCCAATGAAGGAGAAAATTTTCCAGGTGTAAGTGAGCCTCTATGTAGTGACCTAATTATGTATAAAAATTCATTTTCATAGCCTCCAATAAGTGATCCATCTGGCAATTGGTCGTTTGCTGCCACCCATTGGGGTTTGCCTCTACTTAGT